>JAKFHU010000600.1:18750000-20000000 GCA_023783475.1 Daubentonia madagascariensis | reverse complement strand
GAGATTGAGTCTGTAATCATAAAACTACCCAAGAAGAAAAGCCCAGGCCCAGAAGGCTTCACTGGTGAATTCTATCAAACATTTAAAGAATATCAAATCTTTATAAACTTTTCCAAAAAACAGAAGGTAAGGAGCACTTCCAAACTCTTTCTATGAAGCCAGTATTACTTTGATACCAAAACCAGACCAAAAAAATCACGAGGGCCAGGCATGGTGGCTCACACCTGTAATCCTAGCCATTTAGGAGGCCAAGGCAGGAGGACTGCTTGAGGCCAGGAGTTTGAGACCAGTCTGAGCAACCTAGCGAGACCCTGTCTCCACAAAAAATTGAAAAATTAGCCAGGTGTGGTGGCGTGTGCCTGTCAGCTACTCGGGATGCTGAGGCAGGAGGATCACTTGAGCCAAGGAGTTTGACTGAGGTTGCAGTGAGCTGTGATGATGCCTCTTACTTTAGCCTGGGCGACAGAGCGAGACCATGTCTCAAGACAACAACAAAAAAAAGAAACCACAGGAAAACTAAAACCAAAATGCTCGTGAGTATGGATATAAAAATCCTCAAGAAAATATTAATTAGCAAACTGAATCCTCCAACATATAAAATAATTATATACCATGGTCAAGTGCAAGTGGGATTTACTTCAGGAATGCAAAGTTGATTTAATATCCCAAAATCAACTATTATAATGCATCATATCAATAGAATAAAAACCAAAAGCCACACGATCATCTCAACAGATGCAGAAAAAGCACTTGACAAAGTGTTTTTATGACAAAAAAACACTCAGGAAATGAGGAATAGAAGTGAACTTCCTCAATCTGATAGAGGGCATCATCTATAAACACCCCACAGCTAACATCATACTTAATGGTGAAAGACTGAATGCTTTTCACCTCTGCTAAAATCAGAAACCAGACAAGGTTGTCTGCTATCATCATTTCTATTCAACGTTGTCCTGGAGGTTCTAGCCATAGCAAATGGGCAAGAAAAAAACTAAAAGGCATCCAGATTGCAAAGGAAGAAGTAAAACGATCTCTACTCACAGATGATTGCCTTGTATATAGAAACAACTAAGGAATCAACTACTAGAAGAAACAAATGAGTTCAGCAAGGCTGCAGGATACAAAATCAATATACAAAAATGAATTGTATTTCTATACACTTGTAATAAAGAAGTCAAAAATGAAATTAAGAAAACAATTCCATTTAAAATATCCAAAAGAATAAAATATTTAAGAATAAGTTTAACAAAAGAAGTACAAAACTTACTGTTTTGTATTCTGAAAACTACAAAACATTGCTGAAAGAAATTAAAGATGATCTAAACACATGGGAAAATTCCCATGTTCATGGATTGGAAGACTTAGTATCGTTAAGATGGCAATACCCCTCAAATTGATCTACAGCTTTAATGCAATCACTATCGGAATCCAAGCTGGCTTCTTTGTAGAAATTATCAAGCTGATTCTAAAATTCATATGGAATTGCAAGGGACCCAGAAGAGTCAAAACAATCTTTAAAAAAGTACAACAAATTTGGAGAACTTACATGTGCCAATCTTAAAACTTACTCCAAACCAAGTTGGTAATCAAGATTGTGTGGTACTGTCATAAGGATAGACATATATATAAACAAAACTGAGAATCCATAAATAAACCCACGTGTCTATGGTCTTTACCCACACCCAAAATGCAAAAGCTAACTCAAATGTATCCATTTGAATTAAAGAACTAAATTATTTAAAAACTGAATCTATACAACTCTTAAAACATTAAGGTAAATCTTCATGACCTCAGATATGGCAACAGGTTCTTAGGACATCCAAAACACAAGCAACAAAAGAAAAAACAAATAAACTGGATATTGTTGTCTTATTTTAAGAAATTGCCACAGCCACCCAATCTTCAGCAACCACCACCTGATCAGTCAGCAGCCACCAACATTGATGCAAGACCCTCCCACCAGCAAAAAGATTATGACTCACTGAAGGCTCAGATGAGCTTTTTAGTAATAACATATTTTTCCATTAAGGTATGAACATTGTTTTTTAAGACACAATGCTATTGCACACTTAAACTACAGTATACTATAAACATAACTTTCATATGCCCTGGGAAACCAAAAAATTCATGTGATACTCACTTTTTCGTGGTGGTCTGGAACCAAACCCTCAATATACCAATATCTGAGGTATTTCTGTATAAAGAAGGGGTTCAGCTTCATTCATGTGGATATCTAGTAGTTTCATCACCATTTGTGGAAATGGCTATTCTTTCCCCCATTGAATTGTCTTGGCAGCCTTGTCAAAGATCAACTAACCATTCTGGATTCTCAATTCTATTCCATTCCAATCATCTTTTACCAAGTTCCTTTTCTACTCAATCAGGTGGAGACTGTTTCTTGCTTACCCAATTACAAATGCTGACTGGTACTGTTTTCTTCAAATGTTTGAGAATTCTTGGATGTATGTTAATCCCATCTTTTTGACTACGGATGCTGTTTCTATTTACCATAGTCAACCTGTAGTCATTGTGGAAGAGGAGGAGTTGTGCTACTGGGTGAGATATACCAAGTTTGCCAACTGGGTAGAGAATCATGCCCTCCCAGGGCTTAGCAGCTGCAGAATCTACCCTCAATACTTTTGTCTATATGCAAACCCTGCCAAAGCCTGCTACTGGGCAGGAGCACAGGAGAGGATCTCAAAAAGCAATGCCTAGGTTATTCATGCTATTGCCTCAGGGACCCATTCTAATTTTTGGGAAGACTCCTTCTGTTTTTGAGAAGGAACTTCCCTGGAATAGTTCTCCTGGACTCTTTTGGTCCCCTTTCTCACTCCTTCCCAGGGAGGAAGGTATGACTTATCTGATTGATGAGGTTAGAAAAAAGAACTACATGTGTGTGGTTCAGTCTCTTCTCACTTTGGTATACACTATATACCTTGCCTGCAAACAGGGTGCCCTGTGTTTTGCTTTCTCTATAAGACAGATATATAGTTTTGGGAGCTAAAGCATATGGCAGACAGAGTGGTGCACCAAGACTATCTTCTCACACATCTAAGCTATCCTTTCCACCTGAGCTTTTATCAGTGGTGAAGCTGACATTTTGATGTATACAAGGTTGGTTGAATGTATATAAAAGAACAGTGAGAAAGCTAAGGAACCAATCAGTTAGGAGACAAAAGTAAGATCAAGAGACATATAAGACCATGAAAGCCTCTCTTACTGTCACTCAAAACACATTTGTAAAACAGTAAGCCAACTATAGACAAGTTATTTCCAGGGTAGAGATCCAGACATAGACAACACTTTATTACAATGTACTGAGAGTGCCCCTCAATCATCTACTACTGCATGTATACACTGATACAAAACAAATGAATGAAAAGAAATAATCAGTGTGTAAATAATTTAACTTCAAAATCTGAGTAGATATTCATTTAAATTGTTTTTCATATATACCTCTGATATGAAAAGAGCCATCATCATTTCTCTCTACCACAAGATGATCAATATATACAGTTACAGGAGTTGGTTCAAGGGATAGTGTCCTACTCCGAGGACTGTCATCCTACAGGAAAGGGAAATAATATTGGCAAGGTGTTATCAAATGATAAAATTAAAATGATCATTTTTAATAAGGACTACTTCAGCCAATCATATTTTTAATGAGTTAGAATATATCTTTACATGCTTTAGTTGATACAGTGAGAAAACTGCCTGTTATATTTTGACATTTTATAATTTTTTTTCTTTTTTTTGAGACAGGGTCTCACTCTGTCACCCAGGCTGGAGTGCAGTGGCATGATCACAGCTCACTATATATAGCCTCAAACTCCTGAGCTTAAGGGATCCTCCCTGCTCAGCCTCCTAAGTAGCTAGGAATATGAGCATGTGCCACCACATCCAGCTTTTTTTCTTTTTTAATTTTTTGTGTTAAACAGTGGCTTGCTATGTTGCCCAAGCTGTCTCGAACTCCTGGCCTTAAGAGATCCTTCCACCTCAGCCTCCCCAAACTGCTAGGATTTCAGGCATAAGCCACCGCATCTGGCCACATTTTCTAATTTCTAAGAAGGATCTCAACATCATTCAACCCAAAGACCAAAAAATTCATTTTAATAAAAAATGCTTATATATATTATATACATATATATATATATAGAGAGAGAATATATTATAAAGGCATATTCCTAGGCATGAATAAAAGTCCAGATAGACAAAGTGTACATTTATAACATGAAGATATAAAAGTATTTATTAACATACTTTTAAATTTATTTTTGTGTTAGAAACTTGTATCTTCATTGGCATTACTGTTGCAACAGTTTCATCTTCCAAAAAATGTTGAATATTCATAAGAGAAGATATAAGGAACTCAGTGCTGAAGTTTTCTATATGGCATTGCAGGAATCCATTTTTTTCTGCAAGCAATGAGTGTATTACAGCACCAGGCCCACTTACAAACCTCAGAGAAATCTCAGGAGAAGATTTGCAATGAATTACAGCTTTCTGATCTGAACCTAAGGAAAATGAACATATGAAAATAACTTTGTAGTGCTACTCAAAAATATCACTATTATTTGTCATTAAGAGGATACTGTCATTTTGTACATTAAAGCAATGATAGACAAAATAGTTTTAATACTTACCCTTAGTTTAAATGATATTCTATAGTACATATGCAATATAAATACACATTCTAATTTCAATTTTTTTAGGTAACTTTCTACTACAATAATGTTGACTTTCCTATATTTTCTATTTTTTGGTAATAGGAAAAAACATGTCATCTCTGATATGATACATATCTCAGTTACTTAGAGTGTGTTTTAGTGTGTAGCTATCTATACATTTGAATGGTGACTGTCATGGTATTAAAGTGACCTTTAAGCCATTTCTCTAGAAGCAAAAAAAGCCTGAGGTTTTATACCTTCCTCATTAAATTCAGTCCTCAAATAATGGAAAAGTAAATAAAGAAGACGTCATTAAAATGTTTCTATTAGAAGACTGAAATTATAGTAAAGGAAATATATGTGTATGTACATATCCACACAGACACACACAATTATATTTATCTATGCCTTTGGCCTTGTTCCAAAAAATAATTACAGATGGCTTGCAGAGATATAAATATACAAGTTTAAAAACAAATTTTAAAATTTCAATAAAGCTCCAATAGAATATATAATTGAAAAAGAAAAGTTAGTAGTGGAACCACTGAAGTAAATTACTTGTGAACTGACACTCGTGGTGACTATTTTGCTTTTTTATGCTACCTAGTTCCAAAAGGAATGAGAGGCAACATGCACACGGTATAATCTGACAAAAAATGAGTAAGCAAGAAAAAAAGGATGGAAGAGTAAAGGTGAAGGTATATGTAAGGTTAATAACCCAAAATACATTATTTAAATTCCTGTGCCAAAGGTTGACCAAAAATGAGCTTCCTGACAAAAATGAGAAAAATACAACCAGTTTCACATTTCACAGAGCCAATAAAATTAAAAACAAACTAGCTGTTCTGGAAAGGCAAAGCTGTTTCTGTTTCTGATGTATGAAAGTTATTTATCCCATGGGTCCTCCTAAGAAGACCCCCCTAATTAAATTCATGATAGAAAGATATTTTATTTTATTTCCCCCAAGTATGGGTGTCAATAGGCCTCCATTCACAACTCAGCTGTTTTTAAAACTTTATTTCAGGTATAGAATTACATTTAATTAATGTTATTACTACTTATTAACATTCAAAATAAATAAGAGTTCCAATAGAAGTCCAAAGAATTCTTTAAATATTTGAAAGTTCAGATATTTTTATTTTTTAAAATAGAAGGTAAAACAGCCACAAATTGGTAACAGTTAGATAGTGTTCTTTCCCATATCAAGAAAAACAACAAGACTTAATTTGTTGATTTAACAATAAGATAAATTAGCAACAAACAACTTGCTTAATGGGAATTTATTTTGCTTGTAAGTTTAAGAGACAGGTCTCATTGTGTTGTCCAGGCTGGTGTGCACTGGCTATTCACAAGCACAATCCCACTGCTGATCAGCATGGGAGTTTGATGTGCTTCATTTCTGGCATGGGCCAGCTCACCCCTCCTTAGACAAACAGATGGTTCCCCACTCCCGAGAGGTCACCATATGGATGCTGAATTCAGTGTGGACACTCTATGGGCGTGGAGCACTTCGGCCCAGAAAGTGTGCCACTGGCAAAGCTTGCCTTTTATCTATCTATATATCTATCATCTATATTTACACACACACACACACACACACACACATACACACACTCCAGGGAGCTGAGAATTTCAAACAAAATCAGTATTTTGGTGCAGAGATAAAACAAAATCTTTATTACTCAAAATCACTCCTCCCTACTACCACTTATGCCAGGGAACTATTATGCCATGTCTTCCTAGTAAAGGAATCCAAAATCCACACAATGAAGAAAATAACAACCAAACAAAAAAATCAAAAACAACTTTGCAGTATTAATTGTTCATGTCAGAGCGACAGCAGTATATACAAACTGTTAAGTCAAACACTATCTTGTTAGCATGGCTTGTTATTGCTTGAAAAGTTCAAGCTAAACTATTTATTGCTGTGGTTTTCTTTTTCATTTCCCTATACACCCACTGCCCCCTTCCTTTTCCTTTTCTTTCTTTCTTCTTGTTTATCTTCAAAAAATCAACTGAGACAGTTGGGAAAATAAGGCTTAGCACTTAACCCATATATAAAAGGCATTCCAAAACAATTTCTTCAGTTAAGAACAAACTGAAACAAAGTAATAGGATATAGCATTAAGTGAGCTATAAAAAATAGTTTAAAAATTGTGCAACCGAAAATAATTTAAGAATGTACAATTTGAAAAGCATTTGGGTTGGGTATACACTGAGGTCTAGATTTTGAAATTTTATTTCAAATCATATTTTGTTTTTATTTTTTGTTCACTATGAAACGTTTGCAAATGTGTATTTCACTTCTTCCATTTCGCATGCTATTAGGATTTAAACTTGCTAATATAGAATTCTTGAATTTTTTTTAAGCAAATATACTGTAAACCAGAAGTTCTAACATAGAAAAATGCCAGGCGCTGATTTTTTTCTATGTTGTTGGCTTATAGACAAATGGTTCTTTTACCTGCAAATCCCAGGGTGTGAGGTGATAGCATATTTATTTGACATGCAAGACTGTGTTTATTTTAAGATATTACAGCTCAATGACTTTTTAAAATGAACACTGTCATTTCAAATTCTTAGTACAATAATTCTAGTAATTTCTTCAAATGACTGAAAACCACGAGTGATAACTCCACATAAACTTTGAAAAGGGATGGTTTAATGTGGTTTCCTCTCAACATACTGCATGTTTTGTTGCTTATACCCCTTTGTGTTCAGGTATATGTTGATCTCAGAATGAAGAACTGCAAGGACAGCATATCTGTTTTTTCCAAATACCAAATACCATGCCAAATACAAAATATTTTGCTTAAAAGATAATAGAATAAGGAAACTGATATTTATCCTAGTGAGGAACTAAATTTGACCTTTTAAGATTACTTTATCACTCTTTACATATAGAAAAGAGCTCAATGTTTTCAGACCCATTATCTCAAAGAATGGAAAGATGAGAGAAAAAAAGATAGAGTAGAGCTTACCAACTTAATCAAAACATACTATGGAATTAAGGTGAACTAAAGGAACAAATTTCTTCTATTATTATTATTATTATTATTGTAATAAATAAATGCAATTTTCCTTGAATTCAATTACAGCAAAGATAGGACTGCTGATGAGTCTCATATAAAAGACAAAACAAGTTTAAAGAATATTAAAGTATTTTGTGTAAAAATTAAAAAAAAAATCTTACCAACTGGACGATTACAGAGGTAATGCCGAAGACTGATATTGCCTAACTGGTCTGGTGTCACCTGATTCACTTGAAGACAGATTTCTGTATCTTCTCCTCGGATGTCAATTTCCCCATTAACACCAGTAATTTTAAATACCACAACTGACATCTATTAAAGATTGCATAAATAATATTAGTATACCAAGTAGTTGAAGACAAAATTGAAGAAATACAGGAAATTACTGTTAACCTCTAAAAATACAATTATGTTTTACCAAACCAAAAATATACTTGTGACCTACAGAAAACGGTTATTACATTATAGTGACAATCATTGGTTTTGTTTCTTTTCCATTTAGTCAAGAAAAAATATTTTAGGTCACAAAGATTACGACATTTTCCTGTAAAATGATTTTCACTAAAAGCTGGACACAATATATTTTTTAAGTCTTTCATAAGAATATTTCAGGGCTGAGCATGATGGCCCATGCCTGCAATCCCAGCACTTTGGGAGGCTGAAGCAGGAGGATCGCTTAAGCCCAGGAGTTTGAGACCAGCCTGGGCAACAGAGTGAGACCTGGTCTCTACAAAAAATTGAAAAATTGGCTGGGCGTGGAGGTACATGCATGTAGTCCCAGCTAATTGGGGGGGCTGAGGCAGGAAGATGGCTTAACCCAGGAGTCTGAGGCTGCAGTAAGCTATGATCACGCCATTGCACTCCAGCTGGGTGACAGAGTGAGACCCTTTCTCTTAAAAAAAAAAGAGAAACAGAAAAAAAAGAATATTTCACTCTGTCAGGAAGGCATAAGAAAAAGTAACATATTTCCTTTGTAGAAAGTCCCTCCATATAAGGGCTAACGATCTTCCTTGCCATCAAACTTTTTCAATGTATATTTAAAAGGAACAAAAATATACGTCAAAAAATAAAAGGCAAGACAGAAAAAAGACAGAATGTCCCCATCTCAACGTGAATAAAACAAATTTAGAAAAGTAAAATGTAGAGAAAAACAATTCATTGAGAAGGAAGGAAGCGTTTTCAAGAATAGAAGGAGCAAAGTGAATCACCTACCACCTAGGAATTTATTTTATATATTAATGTCTTAAAACGTGTACATATCAAACATGAAACAAAGTTGATGGCATTTCTCTCCATAGAATCTCTCTGAAATGATTACCAGGTCATCATGATTTTCTTGAGCAGCCTCTGAATTGGTACTGATGGCATCTGGAGAGGTTTCACCATAATTCTGCGGGTTTGCACTAGCATTCACGCTCTCAGCTGGGCTCTGGTAATTTGTAGTTGAGTTCTTTTTATTTCCTGAAATAGTACAAAAGTAAAATAATGAGTTAAAATCAGTTTTACACGTGATCTAACAATGTGTGTTTAACCAAAATGAACTAATCCTTCAACTCTTTCTCAAGCATAGTGTTATATAAAAGACAAAAAGCAAGAAAAATTAGATTGTGATTAGTGAACAAATAAGGAGAAATAATTTCCCACAATAAAATGTTAGTGATACTAAAGCCCTAAGTGCAGTATAAAAAATCTTCCACTACTGAACACAGCCTGTTTTCTCCACAATGTAGCTGCAGTGCTGGTTTAACTAACAGGTTCCTGGTCAGCTTCACCCTCTTCTAATCTATTCACACTGAATAGTCCCAGTCTGACCACTTCATTTCTCTTTTCAACATCCTACAGCAACTTCTAACAATCTTTCACAGAAAGTTAATACCACTATTATTAATGTGATATTCTCCATCCTTATGTAGCTGTCTTAATTTCTCAGTGTGCTGTACTTCAATTTTTCTCAAACTATCTGTGGTAAAAGACAATTTTTAAAAAATTTCGTGCTCATCACAGATCAATACTTTTTAAAAATACCATAAAAATGAATAGAAAAATTAACCTGGAATCGACATGATCAAATTTGCATTTTTTTAACAAGTATTTTGTCTATGGAATAAAGAGTGAACTGCAAATGGATAAGAATAGCTGTGGCGAGAGTAGTTAGAAGCCAGTTATATGTTCATGTAAGAATGCAGGTATATATATTCATAAATATGCATACATGCATGCATACATTAGCATATCTGTTTGTACATATGTGTGTGTGTGTGTGTGTATGACACACACACATATATACATGTAAAATTACTTAGATAAAGGCCTGGAATTATATATACCACAAGTTGATGGTAATTACTTCTGTAGTGGAGAATGGTATCATGGGCAGAATAAGGGTAATATTAAAGTGATAACTTCAATTTTTACTTTAGACATTTCCATATTATCTGATTTTTTTACAATGAGTATTCATACGTATTTTTTAAATTAAAACAAAATACCAAGAGTCTCCTCCCAAGGAAAATTAATTCCTGTGACATAAAATGAATAATTAAGAGTTCAAGAGAATAAAAATATATATTAAATGTTAAATGTTTAAATGTTACATATAATATCAACATTTTTCAAGACCCTAAAAATAAGCTACTGCTGGAATCTACTCTAAGATAGTAATGAGAAATGCAGGAAAAAATTTATGAACGATGATATTAATTATACCATTTTTATAACCAAAATTATAAACAATCTAAACATCTAACATTAGGGAAATGATTAAAAGGTCATGGTACATGCTTATGACAACTTTATATAGGCTTAAAAATATTTCCAAAAAGGTTAAATAATATTAGGAAATACAGTTAATAAAAAGGTTATAAACCATATATGTAATATGACAACAAATACCCATATATATGGGTACCTACACAAATTCATAGAATAAATCATAGCTGATATCACTAGAATATGAGATTTTTGGGTGATTTTACTTTCCAAATTATAGTTGTATTTTCCAAGTGTTCCACATTTGAGTGGTAATCACTTTTACTTATTATTTAATTATTAGAAATAACAATAAGAAAATCACTGATGCTTCGAGATTAAATAGGGATATTTGCCACAGGAAGGAACACTGTTTTTGAAGTATTTTGATCATAGGACAATACTCTGTTAAGGCAGGATTATCAGCCACAAAGGGGGCAAGGGGCAACTAGAGCTATCTGAAAACCTAGGATAGACTTTTATGACCCATATCAGTACCTCTTCTACATTTAACTGATATGCTGGAAAGGAGATTGCTATGAATTACCTTTAAGAGGTTTAGATTGGAATTTTTGTTTACATATGGTAATCATTTACTAAGTCTGGGGAGCTAGCATAACATATTGGTTGGTTAAAACCCTGGGCTCTTGAGTCAAGCAAGCTGACAAATCTGCCACTATTACTTCCTGGGTGTATAACTTTGGACAAGATACCTAATTTCTCTAAGCTTCAGTTTCTAAATCTATATAAAAGTGATCAAGAATCATAACTAACTACCACTTATGGTTGTTCTGAGGATTAAATAAATCAATGTATTTTATAGCACTCGGCAGAGTGACTAGGGGTGTTCAATAAACGCTTGTTATTGTTGTTATTAAATATCATCTATCATGTAAGGTAGACTGATTAGTACCTCCCACCAACTTAGAGTTAACTGTGATCTAGTAGAGGGATTTTTTTCTGACTTTTTTGTGCATGGTGAATTTGTTTTAAGAAGGCATGTTCATGTCAGACAGGAGAGCTCAGATTTTAAAGTCTGACTGCCTGGGTTCAAATGATAACTCTAACACTTACTAGCTATGTTACCTTGGGTTAGTTATTTAACCTTTCTCTGAAGATAACAGTACATTATTGATGGAATTGTTGTGAGGATTAAATGCATTAATATACATACAAAGCACATAGAACAGTGCCAACACAGAGTAAATGCTCAATAAATGTTAGCCATTGTTATAGTAATATTATATATACTAGTAATATATAACTGTTATTATAGGGTTGTAGTTCAAATTAAATAAGTAAACTATTCAAACACCTATGATGGTTTGAATGTGTCCCCTCCAAATTTCACAAGTGGTCAAAGTGACAGCAGTAAGAAGTGGGGCCTGTAAAAGGTGATTACTCCATGAGGGCTCCTCCCTTGTGAAGGGGATTAAGGCCCTTATAAAAGAGGCTGCAAGTAGCTTCTTTTGCCCTTTTGCATTCTGCCATTTGAGGACATAGGCAATCTGGTGAGATTTGAATTTAGACTTTCCAGCCTCCAGAACTGTGAGAAATAATTTTCTGTTCTTTATAAATTACATAGTCCCTGGTATTCTGTCATAGCAAAAACTGACTAAAACAACACCTGGCAGTAACTATTATAGCAATTACATTAACAATACTTATTATATTATCACTTATATACTTATTATATTTATTATTATATTACTCATCATCTAAACTAAGCTATTTTCAACTGTATCAATAGGCTTATTTCCCTTCAAATAGAAAGTAATCTGTATCTGCCACTGGTCTCCTATGTTTCCGTGTCTGTGGCAACTACTATCTGACTATGGCCCATGATTTTATTCCTGTTCACAAAGTCTCCAATGCCTTACTGAGGGGTATGCATCTAACACCTTCCAAGTCATTCCTAGTGGTCTTTACTGGGGCACTGGTTGCCTCTGAATAAAATGAGGGAATCATGTAGTTCCATAATACATCATCATGTAAGTGAAAGAATCCTGGTTTTGTAAATCAGTAGCTCCATTCTGGAAAAATTCTAGTCATAGGACCATATAATTGAGAATTCACCATGTAAATTAAGCCCACCTAATCAAATTTCCAGATATAGGAGTCTCTATAAAAGAGGCTAGTAGCCTTAATGTTGGCTACTTTATGGTCTAAATGACTGCATACAAATAATTGCTATGTTGGCCATAAAGAGGAAGGAATATCTGGTTAAAAGAAGTCATGGAACAACCATTAAAAAGTTGGGTACTCGTGTGTGTGTGTGTGTGTGTGTGTGCGCGCGCGCGCATGTGTGTGTGTGCGCGTGTCAGTCAGTCTTTTTTGGATGTAATCAACAATTACTGAATATAACTACAAAAGTTAAACATCACTTTCTTGTAAGTTTTGTGTGTGTGTCTAATATGAATTCTTAAACCGTACTGATTTACCTTTTTCCAAAAATATATGGCTATCACTTCCATCACTTTCTAACAACATTTCTTCCAATATCATGCTGTCAAGTGAAATGGTATCCAGTGAAATTTGTGAGGAGCTCCTTTTCATGTTCTTATAAGAAACACAGAGTGGAGCCAGGTTGGGTGGGCAACGTTCTTTAGGCTTTCCACTGTTAACAAACAAAAGTATTAGAAAATTACTACATGTATAGGAAACAATTTTAACTATAAAGTACTTCTAACAAAATTAAAATATATATATAGCATACATAAGTTTTCAAATTATATTGTATTTAAACACATAGGCTCAAAGCATTCTCATTTTTTAAAAATCTATTTTTCCATGTATTAACTCTAACAATGCCATATTTTATCATGAGGTTTTCTGCCCCCAAACAAAATACTCACAAGCACACTCAGCAAAACACCCCCCCTCCAAAAAAAACCCCCAAAATTCCAAAAATATGTTGTTACCTTAAAGATGACTGGGATTTAAGTGTCACAACTGTGGGTGCCTCTTCTTTACTGATTTCCAGGTTCTCAGAGACTGAAGCTGCTTCTGGAAGCAAATCTTCAGCTTTAAAGATTGACTCTATGGTTTCATTTCCTTTACTAGTTAAATTATTTGAAAATATGTTTTGATTACCATCATTATCAAATGACAGAATATTTGAATCCTCTCTGTTATTTAAGATACTACTTGAATCTGTATAAGAAGAATCCTTCTTGACACTTATTTCTGATCCAGTTTCTCCTGAGCCACTTTTGTAAACAAGTCCACTACTTTCATCTTCACTTATTTTCCCTAAATGTTTGTCTGATAAATAGTCCAGAAAAGAAACACCTGTTTGCAGATTTGTATCACTAGCTGATTTAAAAAGCAAAGGATCCTTTAAAGGAACATGGCTAAGGTCAACACTCATAGATCTGTTGTCTGACATATGATTAACAGTTACACCTCTGATTCGATTTATACCACTAACTTTTTTTTTTGAAGGCAAAAATTCTCCATTTTCAGTAGGCAAATAATCAGGAACCACTGGGCTCACACTTTCAGAAACAGGAGACTTGATTCTGTTGGCCTGATCCACTGGATGTAGCAAAAGAGCCAGTTCTGCACTTCTAAGTAAAAATCCAATGCAAATAGATGTCTGATTAGCAGGATTGCCTGTTACAGCTTCTACATCTTTCCTTAAGTTCTCTGAAAGCAAAATAAGTGAATCATGGAGGAAAAGCAGGAGCAGATACTGGTAGTGATTGATTTGCAAACTGACATGTTTATGAACGTGCACCAGGACATGAATATCTGCTTCTGACAATGAAGAGGAAAATCTTAAAAATGTATCTGATGAAGGTTTCTGACTACCATTTGGAAAAGGTTCAGACTCTGTACTATAATACTCCTTCAAGAGCTTTTTCCGCTTCAACCGGCCAGCTAGATCACTAGATTCACTTTGTGATGTATTTAGAGATACTTGATCACAAGTTTGCAGCTCTTTTTGTGACTCTGTATATTTTGTTGGTTGACAAATCCAGATGGAAAGAGGGAAGGAGTCTACAAAGCTTATTGGTCGTCCTTTTCCACTTTTCATCCCTTCATAATCTATCCAAAATTGGGAAAAGTACACAGCCCACACATCCATGGCAGCAGAAGTTTTAAGAGTATGTTTATTCAATTTGGGAATAATATTTCCTTTATAAACTTCATGCATTTTGGTATCTTGTTCATGAGCATGTCTCTGGAAGATTGGATGCAGAAGATTAAAATTGTCACAAGATTTGGGGAAGCTGGTATATGTTTTACTAAAAAAATCACAATCTTTGAAGTCTTGAAACAAAGCTTCTAGATCAGAATGTCGACAGTTTGGACAGTGCCTTGTATTTGTGGCAATCATTTCAGAACTCTGAATAGAAATTGCACGTGGCTGATCTTGATGACATTCCGATTTCATTTCAGAAGGAATAACAAGCTAGAAGAGAAAAAAAATTGATCTAGTCCAACTTGCAAATGTAAAGACTAAATAATCATAAATATGACTTAGCTCAGTAATTCTTTTTCTTGACATTTCTCTCCAAAATACTACTTTCCTATCCAGACATAAAACACTAACTCTTCACCCAAAATCTTTTTATTAAATTCAGTAAAGGGACTTAAATGATTGACCACTAAGAAGAGAACAATCTTACAATCTTTTTTAAAAAGAAAATATGAATAATGTAGATTTTACATATATTTATATCTATATATATAGCACACAATATATCACTAAAGAACAAAATTGAATTAAATCATTACTGCTAAATTTTTCCTGTGCCCTGAGTACACAGAAGAAAGTGTGCAGCATGGAAGCAGGATTTTTTGTTAGGATATTTTAAATCCAAGTGATTTGGAGGATGACTGGATGAGCGAATGGAATGACTAGAAAGATGTTGCTGGAATCACTTTTCTGGAAGAAAGCTATTATGAAAATAAACTTAAGAGTATAGGTCAAGCTATTTACTAAAATAATTTTCAGGGGATAATTAAACCTAATCTTCAAAATATTCATACCAATGAGCCTAAAGTGACTGGTTTTAATACTGCCCACACTCAGAAAATGTAAAGATCATTATATAATTATGTCTTAAACAATAATTGTAAATGTTATAAAGTAGATCCCTATAAATTTGAATTTTATAAGATCTTTGAGAAGATCTTTAAAATATTTCTGCAATGCAATTGTTGAATGTTATTAACCTCATTTTAGAAAGAAGAAAATTAAGGTATATAAATGTAGTCTACCAGCAATTGACCTATAAACTGAAATTTTCATCCATGTCCAAATTTTATTCTCAATTTACTAAAGTATACAAGCTGTTTTTTTAAAACTTCCTTCCTTTAAAGTTTAAATATAAAGTTCAGATTATCAACTACTTGGCTATAATAAAAAGCAAATTTCTATTATCTTTGGATATTAATAACAGAATAAATGTGAACAAATAAAACTCAGATATAATTTTAAAACTTCACTGTTTAATTTATCCTTCTTAGAAAAAAAATTTATTGGTTCTGGTAAGAAGTAGAAAAAAATTACTGATTTAAATTTTACTTCTACAGCTCACCTCCAAATGAATAAACAGTGAAAAAAATAAAAAATAAAAGGAAATTAGAGAAAAAAGGGGGAAAAGCTGTAAGAAACACAAACCTTAAATCTTAAATCTTCTATAATTGAGAATCAAAATTAAGTGTGAAATTTCAAAACCAAAATTAAAATTGATTTATATCTGAACACCCATCTTAAATCCTGGAGATTATAATGCTGTCAACTTTACTTCCATAAAAATGGTTTTGTTCTCACAGCCACTTGTTTGTATGGTACCTTTAGCATTAAGCCATCAACCCGAATATCAACATGCTCATCAGATTTTGAATTCTCATTCAACTTGTACACAGCCATGAATTGATTAAGACTCTGTTTTAAATCCAGTAGAAACTGATTTAACCATAAAATGCTTCTTTCATCCACAGTAAACTGCAGTGCATTCAGCTGGCTATACAGGTTGGGAGATGGAACTGTGGGAAAAAAAATTTTTTTAAATTTTTAATTGAACAGATAGCTCGAAATCTTCCCTGAGAACAGAAAAAACATTTTTAATAAGTTTTATTCTTTCTTAAGAAAACAAATTTGAGATGTTAATTTATAAAATTAAAGTGATATATGTGAATGACAGCAAACACATTTAGATAGACAAAAACATTTTTCAATGCTTTACTAACCAGAAAATATATAAATATTTTTGTAAATATTTCCAAATATATATGTGAATATTTTAAATATATAAGTTAATCTAAAACTAACTACATAAATAGGAAGTACTATTTGGATTTCTTTTCCTAAGATTACATTCACCAAGAAGAAAACTTGTAAAAACATTACCTTCCTGATGAAATATCATATCACAGCAGTCATCAGTCACATATTTCTACAGCACTTTACTGCCTGGATCTTCATGTAAATCCTCTCAAATGAGAGAGCTAAATCTAATGACCAATTTCTTATGAAAGTGATATGCCAGGCAGATCCTTGAGAGGAGGGACCACACACGGTTTTATTCCCCACTTTAATCATGGCCTAGAATAATGCTTGGTGCAAAGTAAAAACTCAAGTATCTCTTGAATAATATAATAAATACACTCTTTTTCATAGCTCTCACAAAATAAATTAATATTTATAATTAGAAAGTACATCACTTCCTGAAATCCACACATATTTCTATCAAAAAAGCCATTCAGTTTCAGAGCATCTTGGTGAAGATCTCTTATCCTAAAAATTAAGAAATATGAATCATAAATATCACATGATTTCTGCCAGCAAGGATGCTGCAAGCTAGGGAGGGAAAAGGACATATGAACAAACAATAACAATATATGAAATTGTTAGACTAAAGTTATGTACTACATATAAGGATTACAAGAATAAAGAATAATGGAATTTTCTTTTTTCACATTTACAAACTCAAAAACTCAGCAGGAAAAAACAACCCTTCCAAAATAATGGACAAATAATAACAAAATAGGAAACTCTCTTACTTGGAAAATCCTTTCCATCTGGATAGTAATATTCTGTGAATTCTATATAGACAGCTGACATTTCTTGTGGCAGATACAGGGATTTTTTATTGCAGGAAATCATACTTTTGGGGGAAGAACGACATTGTTCCGCTGTAGAGACCTGAAAAAAATAAGTTTATTGAAGTCACACTGAATAAAGCACTTTCCTAAGAATTTATGCAATTTGGATATCACTTCAAACTCTTTTAAAACTAATTCCAATTAATTTGCTAACAGTTAATTTCCAATGTAAACTTTATTACATATTTAACTTCACATTAAATTTGTTTTAAATACCCACCAACTGTTCAGAAAACTCTTTAACTTTTGGATCTTTATCAATTACAAAATTAATATTGTACAATATTCCTTGCAAAGTTAGTATTCTGAGCCTTAAAATAACAGATGGAAAAATAACAATAATGATATTCTTTTTCTTTGAAGTTGTGGACAAATACAAAGAATCACAATTTTTTTTTTTTTTTTTTTTTTTTGGAGACAGGATCTGGCTCTCTTGCGCAGCCTGGAATGCAGTGGCACAATCATAGCTTTCACTGCACCCTTGAACTCCTGGGTGAAAGAGATCCTCCTGCCTCAGCCTCCTGAGTAGCTGGGACTATTGGCGTGCGCCAGCACACCCAGCTATTTATTTTTTGCAGAGATGAGGTCTAGCTATGTTGCCCACACTGGTTTTGAACTCTGGCCTCAAGCAATCCTCCGCCTTGGGTTTTCAAAGTGCTGGAATTACAGGCATGAGCCACCGTGCTGAGCCCATGATAATGATATTCAATCAGATAACATAAATAAGTAAATGGCAATTAGGACAAAGATCCAAGTCCTCAAGGCCAGAATGCTTCCCCAGTATGCTCATTATAATAATTCTTAACCAGAATTTCACTATTATGAAAAATAATACAGCTATATACAGAGTTTCAGTTTGGGATAATGAAAAAATTCTAGAGATGAATAGTGGTATTGGATGCACAACTATGTGAATGTACTTAATGTCAATGGATTGTATGTTTAAAAATGATTACAATGGTAAATTCTCTTATATTTTACCACAGTAAAAAATAATATAACTATAAACACTTCTGTCAAATAGTTTGATCTCTTAAATTATTCTTCCAAAAACAGTACTAGCTTTAATTTTCTGATTACATTTTTTCACTCTCTCCCCAAAAACAGCATGATGTTTTATAATTACATCAAAAAATGTACAGCTAGATGTCCCCCAAGTCCTGCCAGTAAGGTTTTACTGGCTGTATTCATTCACATTAGTTTAGTAGCCCAGGGTGTATCCTTTTTCATTCATTCAACATGTATATTTCTCATATGAAGTAGAATTTTTTAACAGTTTATGTATGTGTCCTCTTATATAAATTGCCTAATTAAACCTTTTGATTATTTGTACAGTCTTTATAAATTTTAGTTCCTTATAGTACCTAATTAGAAAGCCTTTCTCTGCATATGTGGAAACAAATCCTTTTCAATTCAAAGTGTCAATTTATTTTCATAAATAACAGCTCATTGCTTTTTCCCTTTAATAGTTAAAAAGGTATTCAAAGTAGGAAGAACATACTATTTTATTTTCTTCTAATTACTTGTGTTTATTTTGTTTATTTTTGTTGTCTTTGCGTGTGTGGGATTTCTTCATCGTATTTCACCCGTAACCACTTGGGATTATAGGTGATTCCCTGTCCTCATTTCCACATGATTTTATTTAAATCTTAACATTTAAAGTCTGCTTTAAAAAGCTACAGCATATACAGTCATACACTGCATAATATTTCAGTCAATAACAGACCACTCATGAGGCTATACCATATAGCCTAGAAGTGCAGTAGGCTGTACCATCTAGGTTTGTGTAAGTATACTCTGTGATGTTTACGCAATGATGAAATAATATCCCCATCATTAAGCAACATATGACTATATATAGAATGTAATGAAAGGTGCAAATGCACAATAAGAAAATAACTGTTAAATCAAGGTCTCTCAAAATTGGCACTATTGACATTTTGGTCTCCCTTTGTTGCGGGGAGTTGACCAGCACATTGCAGGATGTTTAGCAGCATCACTGGTTTTTTTTCACTAGACATCAGCAGCACACCCCTCCGGTTGTGACAATCAAAACCGTCTTTAGCCATTGCCAACTGTCTCCCAGGGAGCAAAATCTGCCCGCGTTGAGAATCAGAGTCAAAGAAAAGCTTTTGAGATTAAACTAAGTCTCAAAGCCATAGACCAGGGGTGGGGAACCTGTGGCCTTCTACGTCTTTAAGTGCGGCCTTTTGACTGAATCCAAATTTTACAGAACAAATCCTTTTATTTTTATTAATACACTTTTGTTCGTCTTTTATATTTTTATTTTATTTTTAAAATGAACATATTTAAAATACCTAAGAATAAGTTTCAATGAAATAATCCTCCCAGATTGACCAGCACAATTAGAACATTAGTAAGCCATATGGGCTAAATTGATGGCTGCTATACTCATGATTTAGTTCTAACTTCCCCTGCCTGACTGGCGCCACTACCGCAGGAGGCTGGTTGGTGAGAGTTTATAGGGGTCGAGTGTGCCAGTCTGTTATCAGCTTTTGACAACGGTTCACTGTGGTTCCGTTTGAAGTGGAATTTGTGAATAGTTGCACAGCTTGACAGGATTTTTTAGTTGGCTGCTTAACAGCCTATCATGTCAAAGAAGACCAAGAAAACACTGAAGGAAGAAAACATTTTTTAATGAGGATTGGGAATTGCGGTATTATCTTGTTTCTGCTAAAGATGATTTGCTTGCTTTGTGATACTGCAATATCAACATTAAAGAAATTCAATGCTCATCAGCATTATAACACTCATAAGAACCACAAATATTTTAAATTACAGGGAGAGGTGCAAAAGTTTGTACTGCAGAAATTAAAAGATGAAAAGCAAAAGCAAAGACAATTCTTTCAAGCAGCAATAAGATCTGGAAATAATGCCACTGAAGCAACTTATAAAGGAGTTCATATTCTCAGGAAAAAAGGGAAGCCATTCAGTGATGGAGAAACTGTGAAAGAATGCATTGTCGAAGTTGTAGAATGCTTAGATCCCAATAACGGTTCCAAGTACAAACAACTGCTTCCACAAGGAGAACCATAACTGATTGGCAGCATGAATTAGCCTTCAACTTAACAGAACAACTTCATGCAATACCTCAAAAGGAAAATATATGTTATTCAATCACGTTGGATGAATCAACTGATACTACTGACTTGGTACAGGTTTTATACTTCATTCAGGTCATAACAGAAGAATTTCCTTTTCTACGAAGAGTTACTCACTTTGGGCACTCTTGCCAACAGAACACCGGGAATAGATATCTTCAACAACTTTCAACATAAATGTCACAAAGTTGGACTGAATTTGGTAAATTTGTGAGTGTGTGTATAGACAGTGCATCTTCCATGACAGGAAAACATGAAGGGTTTATTGCACAGATAAAAAAAAATTAAGATCCAAATGTCCTCATATCTTTTCATTGTATCTTGCATAAGCAAAATCTCTGTGCTAAAGCTACTATTTTAAGCGACACTTTGCAACAAGTTACAAGTATCGTTCACTATATTTGGGCAAATGCAACATGGCATCCTCAGTTTCGTAACATGCTAAAGTTGAACCATGAGGTATTCAGTGTGGATTTGCCATATCATTCTAAAATGTGTTGGCTATCGCAGGGACAGGTGTTAGCCAAAATTTTATCTCTGCAAGAAAAGATAGTTTCAGGGGCAATGTGTATGGCCAAAGTGTTGTACCCCCATGATATTCTGAAATTAAAAAAATAAATTTAAAAAAAATAATAATAAAAAAAATAAAATAAAAAAATAAAAACATCATGTTCAATGGCAAAAAAAAAAAAAAAAAAAGAAAAGATAGTTAAATTTTATGAAGAACAGAGTCAGCAATGGGAGTTATTGAAAGAAGGTTTCTATAGGAATGCAGCATTTCTGTTTGATACCATGGCAAATCAAAATGACTTGAATATTTCGTTGCAAGGTAAAACTAAGTCTGTATATGATATGTGGCAAAAAATCCAAGCATTTAGAAGAAAGCTTTTTTCAAAACACTTCTTCAAAAGGAAATTTTGGGTGAACATTTTCCCCAGTTAGCAAAGGTCACCGATGAGCAGGATGATATATGCAAATCATATGAAGAATGTGCAGCTGTTATAGACCTATTAATTGGAGAATACAATGAAAGGTTCACTGACTTTGAGAATCATGACATCACACTCAGATTAGAATTTCAGCCTCACATAGTTGATGTCACCAAAGCACCTAAAGAACTACAGATGGAATTAATTGAGCTCTCAGTAGATGACATTTTTAAAGTCATTGTTTCATGCTAAGAAAGATCCATTCAAAATACGGAAAAATGCAATAGAATACCCACGCCTTCGGCAACCTGCCCAAAAAATGCTTTCTTGCTTTTCAACCTTTTATTGCTGTGAATCTATATTGTCCTACCTAACCCAAGTCAAGACGCCCTTAAGGTCACAAATGACTGATACCCATCTAGAGGATCAACTGAAACTGTGGACCTCCATGCTGCAACCAAATATGCAAATACTTTCCAAAGAAAAGCAAGCACAACAAAGTCATTAAAAGGTTAAATTAACAAATAGTTTTCATTTTTTGAAATTATTAACCACACAGTAGTTAGATTTTCACAAAATAATATACATTTTTAAGTATATCTAATTGAAGTTTCTTGAATGTAGCCTTGATTATAGCAATTAATGTGGCCTTCCAACATGAAAAGGTTCCCCACCCTTGCCATAGATTTTTCAAAATAAATCAGAACTATTTACAAATGGTAATACAAATCTGAAATCCTTATTTTTTAAAAAATAGGTCATATATCCTATTGTTCTCAGGCATCGATATCAGATGATGTTAGATGATTGCCAGCTGAATAAGATTATTAGTATGAATGAGACAGGGTTCTTTGCTATAAAATTATGTTCACAGTATAGCCAAAACTAGATAGTCCAGAAAAGCAAAAAAGGCATTTTAGTTTGTTCCATAGAGACCATTGTATTGTAAGGAATTTGGCCTCCCTTTGTCCCTGCTCCTGGGAAGTAAACAGGAATTGGAATTTCCTATTCTTAGTGGGCCCCTGGGACCATAACTGATAGTTTACGCCAAAAAGATGACTCTGGGTGGGGCTGGCCACATGTGATAGTCTTAGTTGTGTTTTGACAGTGGGGTCTTTGGTTCATCTGGTATCTGTTCATCCAGAGACTGAGATCAACCACATGGGAAGTACTTCAGGCATGTTGTTACATATCTATGCATAATGTTACACACCCTCAGGAGGCTAACTAGACCTGAGGAAAAGTGACACACTTGGAACCCTTCCAGACTCTGCTCTATGCACCTCCTTCCTATGGCTGGCTCTAATTTGTATTCTTTCCGTATAATAAATATAATAGATTTCTGTGAGTGCTGTGAATCTTTCCAGTGAATTATTGAACATGAGGGTGGTTTTAGGAAACCCCTGAACTTATAGTTGGTGTCAGAAGTCTTAGCCAGACTTAGCAGTCTGAAGGAATGTGCCTTTAATTTCACAGACTGGCTAATTCTGGGTAACCATACAAACCAAAATAAATAAATTGATACTTTCTATACCATCTAATTGGGCCATTTCATAAAAGTGGTCAACATTTTTTAAATCAAAGGGAGGCCTTAGTTATTACAGTTGCTTATATGAGATACTAAAAGTGTTTAATTTAAAAAATAAGACATACCTGGTATATATTGAAATCTGCAAGTCTAACCACAAGTGAACTAGACATGAGCTTAGGCTTTGATTGTTGAGATAATACTGAAGGTGTTCTGGATGTCCCTTTCAGACCGGACTCCTGCTCTGCAGTAAACAAAAACTCCTTTCAATTCATTGCAAAATTATTTTTAACAGTCAAACAGCTACTAGAAATATTTACGAACACTAATTTCTCAAAGAAGATAATATTTGTGAGATACTTTATAAATCATAAAGTGATACAGGATGTAAATTACTGTAATGATTATTCTTTAAAAAGGAGTCTCATTCATACCACATTTAAGTCACTCTCCTACAAAAACTTTTGGCTGGAATTCTTGTTAAAAATGAGAGACCTACATAGAATTAGAGAGTAGAATAGTGGTTACTAGAGACGGGGAAGCCAGGGGAGGGGGATAGCCAAAGGTTGACTAATGGACACAAAGTACAGCTAGATAGGAGGAATAAGTTCTAGTGTTCTATAGCACTATAGGATGACTATAATTGACAATAATTTGTTGTATATTCCCAAATAGCTAGAAGAGCAGATTTTGAACATTCCTGACACAAAGAAATGATAAATATTTGAGATGATATGCTACTTATCCTAACTGGATCATTATGAATTATATACACGTATCAAAATATCACCCATACCTCTTTAATATGTAGTTATTATGTCAATTAAAAATAATAATAAAAGGAAAAAATGAAAGATCTACTAGTCATGTAAGAGTCTGAAAAATTCTACCTGGGTATTACTGTTACTGGTTATATTAATTTTAAAAATACTTTGGTTCATTAACCTATGTTGGTCTTAATGAAGGGTACAGGATTTTTAGAGATTAATTAAAAATAATACTTATTTACAGAAAACATAATCACACATACATACAGGCACACACGTGCGTGCACACACACACTTAGTATTGGGGAATGCCATAATGTTGTTATAGGTAAAATACCTGTTTGTGTGTGCTGGGGAGAGGCATGTGTTGGGGATTTAGGAGGTGAACCTACATTATGATCCTTCACAGCCTGTTTAAGCATTTCAACGTTGCACTCAAATTCATGCAACAACTCGTTGGCCCATCCATTTTTTGTTTTCGTTGCATCACTAAAATACATCCAATGATTACAACTATCTCCTGTGAAATGAACAACAGGTATTTCACTGAAAAATGCACAATTTTCATTTATTCTACTACAGCAATGCTTCCAATGAGATTCAGTCATTTTCTACAGGGAGTCTTTAATGTCTGAAAAATTTATAACCCTCACCTACTACTGAAATATGAGTAATACATTTAGAATAGAGGGAAAGAGTGTCAAAAGTAAACAATCTGGAAAGGTTTTCATCTAGAACCCATTTTTTGGGGAAAATCACTCAGTTTCAGTCCCAAGCCTCATGACTGGTCAAACTTCACTGGATGCTCAATTATCTGGAAAACCTCCACTGGACAGAATCCCAGAAAATATCATCAAAAAAATTCTCTCATCAAAGATTATTTGTAAAGTGACTCACAAAAACCTGATCCAAAAAGAGATAAGATGACAATTATCAAAACATTTAAGAAGCCAATAAAACTTCTTAGGATGAACATCAGTCATAAAGTAAGTTTTTGGGAAAAAAATACAAAATCGAGAGTATTAGGGTTTCTCTGTAAAAACTAAAAAAAGTAATATGTATATTAAAGGGTTAGGAAAATAAAATGTACTTTATGACTGAAAGTTTTGTCTCCCAAAATATGAACAGTTTCTACAATTAAGAAAATTTAAATATACATAAGGAGATTATAACTCAGGAAGACGGTATAAAACAAA
This sequence comes from Daubentonia madagascariensis, assembly GCA_023783475.1. Lineage (NCBI taxonomy): Eukaryota > Metazoa > Chordata > Mammalia > Primates > Daubentoniidae > Daubentonia > Daubentonia madagascariensis. The sequence goes on along the minus strand of JAKFHU010000600.1, from coordinate 19,974,892 downwards.
GTCTTTCAAAAGAAAATCAAAGCAAATCATACAACCTTTAAATTCTGTCACATACTAACACAGAAATGACAAACATTAGCAGGTGTAAATGTGTGAACAAAAAAACTTCACCACTGTTTAAAAGTCCTCAAAAACTCATTAGAATTCTGGGGAAAAATGGCGGTGTGATGGAGTCCTCCCACCGCACAGCTCCCAGGGAAGGAGGTGAAGAACGCCAGCGGCTGCCTGCGAGCACGGACCGCTCACTCCGAAAACAGCATTGCGAATGACAGAGAAACAACGCCGAACGCCCAGCCCAAGAAAAACAGGTACAAAATTTTCACAAAGATCGGAGGGCGCACGGAGCACAATAGAGCCCAGAGCGCGGGAAGGACGCGCTCGCCAGGTCGGCGCAGCGCGACCTGCCCCCCAAGCGGTTACGCGCCTCCCCATACACGCAGTCAGGGACAAGCCCAGAGTTGGGACAGAGCGGTTGCTCGGGACGGCGAACCCTGTGGAGAGGAGGAAGTAGACAGAGCCAGACACAACTCGCAGCTACAATATACAGAGACTGCCGAGGGCTGGGGAGGAACTGGGCGGGGACCGAGATTCAGCTTCCCGGGACAGTGCGCGGGAACCCGCAGGCCGGCACTGCGCCACTGGAAGTCAGCGGGACTGGGCCCAGGAGTTTAACGGGGAGCGGGACACGCCCATAGAGGCTGCTAGCAACTGCCGCTGAGGCCGGCGGAGAAAAACTGCGCTCCTGGCACGATCGGAGCCCGGCTGTGCGCCAGGCTGGCGGCGGCCGCCACCATTAAAGCCACCCGCGCAGAGCTGTGAGCCACGTCTCTAGCTCCGCCCCACCCCGGCCCGGGGCTCTTCTGCTGGGGCGAGACAGGCTTTGCCTGTGGTGGCCAGGGACAGCTGCATCCGTGGGTTCCAGGTGGGACGAGATCCCAGAACTGTAGCGGCGGGACCTTTGGGTATTGGAAACAGTTTGCAGCTCGTCCATCTGGTTCTGCTACCCCGGCTCTGGCCTCCGACAAGTCCGCTATGTGCTGGTCCTAGTGCCCGCCCTTCAGGTCCCAGCCCTCCTGTACCCCAGAGATCGCTCATTTTGAAGGTTGCTGGCTATAGTGACTCATTTGGAATAACTGCTGGTTCCCATGACAACCAAATACCTCAAGAGCCACAGGCTGAACCAGAGCAGCTCCCCATAATCCTGCCCACTTCAATAGGGAATCTCGCGCCACCCAAGAGCGCTTCCAGCGGCCACTACTCCCCCCTCCCCGTGGGAACATCCCCCCGGTGGAGACTGCTGGGGATAGAGACAGCCACCCGCCTCGCCTTGGGGTCTACTGGTGGAAAAGGGGTGCACAATTGGAGATCCCCCTATCAACCAGTATCACGCAGAGATGCACATCAGAAGGGCAGACACACGTGGCTAGATGAGCAACCTCTGAGCTGTGTAGAATTTTCCCAACTCAGCTCCCACACTGCAGCCAAAAGAAATTGTGTTTCTACCTGCACCTCAGGAGGAGCAGGGTCAAAGTAACCCCTAGGAGCTACAAGGCCCCTCCCAAAGCACGGGGCTTTCGCATACCCCAACTGGGGAATCAGAGTCTGCCACGGACATAATAGAATACCTAGCTAATAGGGAGCGGAGGACTCATATCCTCAAGTACAATTCAATAGCTCAGAGCCCAAGCTGGGAGGTCATTCTCACCACACTCCACTGGGAAGAGGAGAAGACCACAGGTCAGAGTTAACTCAAGATCCACCAAACTTGCTAAAATACACCTAAGGCAATACGGGCCACTACTTCTCTCCCTGGCTTTGCCAAAGAACAATAATTGTGGGCCTGGTGACAGGGCCATAAACTAGCTCTAACACCCCCAGCTCTCGACCAAGAGGCCAGATGAGAAAAAACCAGCGAAAGAACTCAGGGAACATGTAAAATCAGAGTGAAAAGTCACCCCCAAAAGAAATTATCAGTTCCTCAGCAATGGATACCAACCCAAATGAAATGGGTAGAATGACAGAAGAGGAATTTCGTTTATGGATTATAAGAAAGCTCAATGAAATTCAAGAGAAAATTGAATCCCAGCACAAAGAAACCACAAGAAAAATGCAAGAAATGAACGAAAAATTCTCCAAAGAAATAGAAATATTACGGAAAAATCAAATAGAAATCCTAGAAATGAAAGAAGCATTCAAGGATCTACAAAACACAGTGGAAAGCCTTAAGAATAGGCTGGACCATGCAGAGGAAAGAATTTCAGAGCTAGAAGACAGCTCCTATGCGCTAAATAAATCAGCCGAAGAGAAAGAACACAAAAATAAGAGGCAGGAAAAAAGCATACACGAAAGGTGGGATTATGTAAAGAGGCCAAACATAAGGATCATAGGTATCCCTGAAGGAGAGGAAGAAAATTCGTATGGGCTGGAAAATTTATTTGAAGGAATAATAGAGGAAAATTTCCATGGCTTAGCCAGAAATCTCGATATCCAAGTACAAGAAGCACACAGGACTCCTGGGAGAGTCAATGTGAAAAGGCATTCACCACGCCACATAATTATTAGAGTGACCAAAGTAAACACAAAAGAGGCACTCCTCAGAGCTGTAAGACGAAAAGAGCAGGTAACCTACAAAGGGAAACCGATCAGATTAACTGCAGATTTCTCAGCTGAAACCTTACAAACCAGAACGGAATGGGGAGACATCATCAATCTCCTAAAACAAAACAAAGGTCAACCCAGAATTCTGTATCCTGCCAAACTAAGCTTCTTATATGAGGGAGAAATAAAGACGTTTCCAGACAAGCAATCACTGATAGAATTTGCGAAATCCAGACCGGCCTTACAAGAAATGCTTAGACCTGCATTATACACTAAACAGAGCAACAGACACCCACCTATGTAAAACTACGCAAAAGCTAAAGCCCCAGAAACCAGATTCCACAATGATGCAAGAGGTAAAACAAAAGATACCACCCAACAGAATAATCAGAAATTTACCCCAAATATCAATTCTCTCAATAAATGTAAATGGCTTGAACTGCCCATTGAAGAGACATAGGCTGGCTGAATGGGTTAAAAAATACAAACCAACTATCTGTTGTCTTCAGGAAACACACCTTACACACAAAGACGCATTCAGACTCAAGGTGAAAGGTTGAAATACAATTTTCCAGGCTAATGGAAACCAAAAGAAATCCGGAGTAGCCATCCTCACTTCAGATGACATAAACTTTAAAGCAATAAAAGTAAAGAAGGACAAATATGGACACTATATAGTGGTGAAAGGAAAAATCTCACAAGAGGATTTAACAATCCTAAACATTTATGCACCCAACACAGGAGCACCCAGGTACATAAAGCAAACACTGCTAGATCTAGACAACATAATAAGCAGCAATGCCATAATAGCAGGGGACTTCAACACCCCACTGACGGAACTGGACAGATCCTCCAAACAAAAAACAAATAGAGAAATAAAAGACCTAAACAGGACTCTAGAACATTTGGGCCTAACAGATATCTACAGAACACTCCACCCAAATAACACTGAATATACATTCTTCTCATCAGCTCATGGAACTTTCTCTAAAATTGACCACATCCTAGGCCACAAAACAGATCTAAACAAATTCAAAAAAATAGAAATCATACCATGTATCTTTTCAGACCACAGCGGAATAAAATTAGAAATCAATTCCAACAGAAACTCACATCTTCCTCCAAAAACTTGGAAACTAAACAATCTATTGCTGAAAGATTATTGGGTCAAGGAGGAGATTCAAATTGAAATCAAAAGATTCTTCGAACTAAACGATAATGGGGACACAAGTTATCAAAATCTGTGGGATACAGCAAAAGCAGTCCTGAGAGGAAAACTTATCGCCCTAAATTCCCACATCCAAAAGACAGAAAAGTCACAAATCAGTAAACTAACAAATCATCTTAAGGAAATGGAAAAGGAAGAGCAAAGCAATCCTAAAGCCAGCAGAAGAAAAGAAATAACCAAAATCAGAGCAGAATTAAATGAAATCGAAAACAAAAGAATACAGAAGATCAATGAAACGAAAAGTTGGTTCTTTGAAAAGATAAACAAAATAGACAGGCCACTTGCCAGGTTGACCAGAAGCAGAAAGGAAAGGATTCTAATAAGCTCAATTAGAAATGAAAAAGGAGAAGTCACAACTGATACCGTGGAAATACAAAACATCATCTTTGAATACTACAAAAATCTCTATGCCCACAAACACGAAAACGTGGAGGAGATGGACAAATTCTTAGAAACATACTACCTCCCTAGGCTCAACCAGGAAGAAATAGAATTCCTAAACAGACCAATATCAAGCACCGAAATGGAAGCAGTAATTAAAAATCTACCCACAAAAAAAGTCCCGGACCAGATGGGTTCACACCTGAATTCTACCAAGCCTACAAAGAAGAACTGGTGCCTATACTGCAGAAATTATTTGAAAATATCCAGAAGGTTGGAATCCTCCCAAACTCATTCTACGAAGCCAATATCACCTTGATACCAAAGCCAGAAAAGGACACAACAAAAAAAGAAAACTACAGACCAATATCCCTTATGAATATCGATGCAAAAATTCTCAATAAAATCCTTGCAAACCGAATTCAAACGTACATCAAAAAAATAATCCATCACGATCAGGTGGGCTTTATTCCCGAGATGCAGGGATGGTTCAACATACGCAAATCTATAAATGTAATTCACCATATAAATAAAAGCAAGAACAAAGATTATATGATCCTTTCAATAGATGCAGAAAAGGCTTTTGACAAAATCCAGCACTCTTTTATGATAAGAACTCTTAACAATATAGGCATAGATGGCTCATTCCTAGAAACTATTAAAGCCATATACGATAAACCCACAGCCAATATCATACTGAATGGGGAAAAATTGAAGGCATTCCGCCTTAAAACTGGCACCAGACAAGGGTGCCCACTATCTCCACTTCTTTTCAACATAGTGCTGGAAGTCCTGGTCACAGCAATTAGACAAGACAGAGGAATCAGGAGCGTCCAGATAGGGGCAGAAGAGGTCAAACTTTCACTATTCGCAGACGATATGATATTATACATAGAAAACCCCAAAGATTCAACCAAGAGATTACTGGAATTGATAAATGAATTCAGCAAAGTCTCAGGATACAAAATTAATACACACAAATCCATAGCCTTCATATATGCTAATAACAATCAAGCCGAGAAACAAATTAAAGATGCAATACCTTTCACAATAGCAACAAAGAAAATTAAATATTTAGGAACATATCTAACTAAGGAGGTCAAAGACATATATAGAGAGAATTATGAAACACTGAGAAAAGAAATTGCAGAGGACGTAAATAGATGGAAAGCCCTACCATGCTCTTGGATAGGCAGAGTCAACATAGTAAAAATGGCTTTGCTACCTAAATTAATTTACAGAATCAATGCAATCCCTATCAAAATAACAACATCATTTTTTGCCGATCTAGAAAAAATAATTCTACGCTTCGTGTGGAACCAGAGAAGACCCCGTCTAGCCAAAGCAATCTTAAGCAAAAAGAACAAATTGGGAGGCATCTGTCCACCAGACTTCAAACTATACTACAAGGCTATAGTAACCAAAACTGCATGGTATTGGCACAAGAACAGACACGTAGACCAATGGAACAGGACTGAGAACCCAAATATAAAACCAACCTCATACAGTCACCTGATCTTTGACAAATTCCAGAAAAACATACACTGGGGAAAAGATTCCCTATTCAACAAATGGTGCTGGGAAAACTGGATGGCCATATGTAGAAGACTGAAACTGGACCCACACCTCTCACCTCTCACAAAAATCAATTCACAATGGATAACAGATCTAAACCTAAGACATGAAACCATAAGAATTCTCAAAGAAAACGTTGGAAAAACTCTTATGGACATTGGCCTAGGCAAAGAATTTATGAAGAAGACCCCCAAAGCAATCACAGCAGCAACAAAAATAAATTCATGGGACCTGATCAAATTGAAAAGCTTCTGCACAGCCAAGGAAACTATCACTAGAGTGAACAGACAACCTACAGAATGGGAGAAAATATTTGCATGCTACACCTCTGATAAAGGGCTGATAACCAGAATCTATACAGAACTTAGGAAAATCAACAAGAAAAAATCAAACAACCCTATTAAAAAATGGGCAAAGGACATGAACAGAAACTTTTCCAAAGAAGACAGAATAATGGCCAGCAAACATAAAAAAGTGCTCAACTTCTCTAATCATCAGGGAAATGCAAATCAAAACCACAATGAGATATCACTTAACTCCAGTGAGATTGGCTCATATCAAAAAATCCCCAAATAACAAATGTTGGCGGGGATGTGGGCAGATAGGAACACTCATACACTGCTGGTGGGACTGCAAATTAGTACAACCTCTATGGAAAAGAATATGGAGATACCTCAAAGAATTAAAAGTAGAATTACCATTTGACCCAGCAATCCCACTACTGGGTATTTATCCAAAAGAATAAAAGACATTTTATAATAAAGACATCTGTTCTCGAATGTTCATAGCAGCACAATTCACAATTGCAAAGTTGTGGAAACAACCAAGGTGCCCATCAATACACGAGCAGATCAATAAAATGTGGTATATGTATACCATGGAGTATTACTCAGCAATAAGGAACAACAGTGAATTAACACATCTGGTATTATCCTGGTTGGAGCTAGAACCCATTCTTCGAAGCGAAGTGTCACAGGATTGGAAAAACAAGCACCACTGGTACTCACCATCAAACTGGTACTAACTGATGAACACTTACATCACACAGGGCAATAACATTCATCTGAGGGCGGGCGGGCGGGAGGGGGATGGAAGGGATGGGAAAAACTCTCACTGAATGGATGTGGGGAGCACAGTTTGGGAGATGACCACGATTGTGGCTCTGACACGGGCAGAACAGGGGCAATGTGTATGGCCAAAGTGTTGTACCCCCATGATATCCTGAAATTAAAAAAATAAATTTAAAAAAATAAAAACATAAAAAATAAATTAAAAAAAAAAAAACTCATTAGAGTTTTTTGTTTGATTTTTCTTATTTGTATGAATTACAAAAACAAAAAAGCTACATACCACCCAAAAGGGAAAAATGGGTGTAAGGTGAGATTATTTAATTTGGCCATAAGTAAGTAATCACATATATTTTTATTTTTTTATGGTGTGGGAGAAAAGAACCTACCAATAGTTGACTATTAAAAGCCTATGAAATCTGGAGTGTTACAACTCACTTCACCTCACTGTTATCCTTTGCTTTATAATCTTTTCTGATTTTTATATATATATGTCTATCATTTACAAATTCAAAACATATTACTTAATAACTTGTTTTTGTCACAACAAAACAGCACAAATATATATCTTCTGTATTCTGATTTTTTTTAAGTTTTAAATCAGTTATTTAGAAAACTGTCCATTTCTAACAATTATAGTTTCTAATAATCTACAAAAACCTCTATAAAATATATGAATATATTATTCTATGGCAATTCTATTTCTTGGTAAAATATTCCCACAAGAAAAATGATAAAGATCTCTCTTCTCCTCAACAAATTAAAGCAAAATAAATTAGTTATATAATTTTAAAGCAAGATTTCTATCTTTTAAAGAAATTGTTATACACACCTGCTTTATGATAGGGATAATAATCTATGGTTAGCTGTGCAAAAGAGAGCTGCATAGCCCCTCCAGTAATACGTCTGTTTGACTCTGGGAAAAGAACAACAGGATTAAGAGAAAGAAATATTAAGCAAATTATCAGAAACATTACATTTACCATGAATAATTGTTACCATACTTGGAGTCCAAGTAGTGATGATTGCCTCTCTTTTATCACAGATAATAAAGATTTTGGGAAATGAAATTCAATCCAATGCAATTCAATCCAGTAAGTATTTACTGAGTCCCTATCATTTGCAAGGTACTAGGAGAAAAAGTTAGAATACAAGAATAGCACAATCCCTGCCCTTTTATTGCTTACAGATGATAATAGCAGAACTTTTATATTTGCAATCCCTAACCATACATGTCAGGAATTGTTTTCAGTACTTTAGGGATACTTACTCATTTGATTATCGTAACAACCCCATAAGATAGGTACTATTATTGTTTTCCCCATTTTCTAGATAATGAAATGAGGCACAAAGAGGTTAAGTAAATAGGCCAAGGTCATACACCTAGTTAAGTGCAAAGCTCAGGTTTGAACCCAGGGAACGTTAACCACTACACTACATCCAGCCTCTTACTGAAGAGGAAATTAAGAGTCTGTTGGGTTAACTAAGTTGCCCAGTCACATAGCTATAGTTTGATCAAAAGTAGATCACAAGTTGGTGTAACTCCAACATAAAAGTCAAATCTTAAAACAGCATGGGCAAATCAATTAGAATTATGAAAAATACAAACTAAAATATAGCTATGTATACATTCCCTACATTATTTTGTTAAGTCCAATTTATCTCAATTAATAGAATTTCTAGTATACATCCACAATCCCTTATGCAAAACCTTTGGAGCAAAATATTTCAGAATTTTTCAGATTTTATGAAAGTAATATGGTATACACAGGGCATATCATGTAACACTTCCAGCAGGTCCTGAGGTTGCACTAAGTAATAAAAAATAGTAATTCTGTAGCAAAACTTTATACTAAGTGGATAAAATAAAGATTAAAAAATGTGTTGGTTCAGGTCAGGTTTTGCCACCAAATGAGTTTTTTACAAACATATGAAATAACATTTCAGAGCCCTTGGACTTCAAAATAGTAGAGAATTGATTACAGACCTGACCTGTACTATGATGGAGATATTTTGTGGAAGGGTTTTCCCCCTTACATTCACTCAGCTTATTCTATGAGGGAATAATAGTAAGGAATATCAGGGCTTAAAAATTATTTTCTCCATTCCCATGCCACACTAGAAAAAAAAATTTTTTCCTTGGAGTCATAGTGTTTTATTATGAAAACAGAATAAAAGCTTCAAAAACAAAACAGTCCTTTCTAATTTAACGAAAAATGTGTTATTTATTGTTTTCTGTGTGTGAGTTATATGCAATTAAATTGTCAATATTAATTGTAACAATAAGAACATCAAGAAGATTTTCATGAACCAACTGCAAGGTTTTGCCCAGGGAGCCACCCATCATATAACACGTATGCTACAGCATGGCAGCGTGAGTTGCCTGGGCACCACACAGCTCCCAGGGTAAAGAGATATGTGAGTTACATATGCTTTGCGAGGCCCTAGGCTCAAAACTAGCCTGAGTTAAATACAACTCACATGACAGTTAATGTGTTAATCTTGACTACCTCATTTTGTTATCTTTGTTGTAACTTTATTTTTTTAAATCACTAAAGTATAAGATGCCAACTCTAAGCCAAATGATACAAAGGTGGTCAAAGGACAACAAATCCCTTTGCAAACCCCAAATCTTCCACACCTTTGCCCCTGTGCCCTTTTAGGTAGCTTTGCCTCATCTAACAAAGAAAAGGTAACTTCTACTACTAAGTATCCAGGGTCTCAGTATTTGCTCTCTCAGCTTTAAAAATTCAAAACAACAATTTTCATAGATACAGATTCTGATTCAGGTCAGAGGTGCACAGGTCAGATAACTCTATTTTTGAAAGATCTTCAGCTTGATTCTAACGCTCAAAGTTTGAGAACCATTGTCCTTGAGGTAGGCCTACCTGCTAAACCACCCCCACTCTACATTTGTGGGCCAGAGATACTCTCCGGCAGAGAAAAAGAAATGTCCCACACCTAGATGTTCAAAATGACCAGGAGCAGCTTGCCGTTTACCTGTTATATTTACCAAATAAGGAAAAATAAAAGGAACAAAAGCTAAAAGAAAAGAAAAATTTCCTATCTAGAATTTAGCTTCCTAACCACATTTTGGGAGGAGGGGAGGGGGAGACACAAAATGTGTTAAGCAGCCACACAGTTGCATTTACACACACATGATCCATAAATTAGAAGCACATACGAATAGAGGTATAAACCACAGTGCTGAAAACACATGTGTAAATAATTCTGAATGAAGTATGGACTATAATTTATGGACAATTTCAAAATTACAAAAACGTTAATTCAAAGGAAAGTCTAATATTTCATCATCCTTCAAGAATAGTGTTATCTATTCAGTCTTTGATTTTTTTTGAAAACTAATTTTATTGCTAGCATTGATAGTTAACAATTAATTCAGCTTAAGTACTAACTGCTAAAGCAAAATAAAATTTCACATCAATATATAATACTTTAAATTATTCTTTTCATCTATATGTCCATGAATAAGATTATGACTAATTATCTTATAGTAAATACTACATAACAGATACAATAAACAACCCAGTTTTGTAGTTAATTATAGAAAAACCGAAATAGTTTGAAATAAGCAAATTTTATTACCTTTTTCTTTAGCATGAATGTCATCACATATATGCAGATCTAGATGAGAAATCACTAAATGATGGGAAGTTTCTTTAACATCAAAGTCATTGAATAATTTCACAATTGCATCATTTAGGTCAGGAGCATTTGAAGTCTGTGGTGTCTTCACTTGCTGGGTAGATGGGACTACTGTAGAGCTCTAAAAAGATTCAAAACTGCCTTATCATTGAGACATTAAATATACAAAATTCACACAAGAAAACCTAAATATTTTCAGTAAGAAAATATTTTCAGTACTTTCTTATTTTTCAATAAGAAATATTTTCAGAAATAATAAGCATAATACATTTTCTTTTTTCATCAATAATTCAGTTCCCCTAAAATATTTTCCAAATTATATAAGAAAAAAACTAAAACTTAAAAACTGGAGAACTATACACAAATTTGACTATGAACCCAATGTCTCAGTAAATATCTGAATACTTATTTTTACATATTTATAGCACTTGTTTTAGAAAATATGGTTGTTAAAGGCAGCTTATTTGAATATTATTAGTTCTACATATTAAAAAGATAACAAATATGAGCCCTGTATATATCGTTATATATTATGTAGTAGTAAATCACTTCTTTGTAGAAGCCCTTGTGATATGATTTAGCACTGTTAAGTGCTCTGGTGCTCTCTCCTAAGCAAGGTGGTGTGTCCTTTGAAATTGAATATCTATAAGGTATTATATAACACCAAATTCTTTTATGTTATCATTAATTCTAGTGCCTACTACAGAGCTCTAAACAAGTATATAGATAGTAACACATTTAATATGTTTTCATATAGATACCATTTATATAAAATTATATAGAAGATATCTAGATAAAGAAGATTCTTGGAATAAACATCTCACAATCTATTTCATTTAAAGGAAACACCAACTAAATCATTTTTATTTTTAAACTATTTACTTGTAATGTAAGACTTTTTCCTGTAAACTTTATAGCATACCTGTGTAGGTTCAGGAGCCATACTCTTCCTTTGTTCTGTTGATTTTTCTATAGCTTCACTAAGAGATTTTGCATATTGTACCATAGCCTTTAACTGAGAATCCGTTAAAACCCATAATAAGTCATCCAATGTTAGAACTAACTTTGTTGCTATGACGTTACAGTCTTTTAACTGTTGGGAAAAATGATTTATAAAATTAAACCAAGAAATGAAACTTATAATACATTTGTTTTTTAAAAAAAGTTTAAAAAGCATTTGAATGGAATTAAATATGTATTCTTCCTTCATTCAACAAATATTTATTAGGTTCCTATAAAAGGAATATATCCTAGTTCTAGAGATTCAGTGGTAACAAAAGACTGACAAATCCCTGTACCTTAACAAGTTATTATATATAGCACTTATATAATTTAATTTTGCATTTATAGTTGATAATTTATATAATTACCAATATTAATTCAACTAATTCTAGTAAGGAAAGGGGCATTAACATTAAAAATTAAAATACTATTTTATCCACATTTCATATTTCAGAATATCTGTTAAGTACTATACGCTGAAAAAAAAATATTTTCAATTTTACTTAGTATAGTTAATTTATGCCTAGTGATAAAAAACATTGTTGAGGCGGGCAGTTGTGGCTCACGTCTGTGATCCTAGCACTCTGGGAGGCTGAGGCGGGAGGACTGCTTGAAGTCAGGAGTTCAAGACCAGCCTGAGCAAGAGCAAGACCCTATCTCTACCAAAAATAGAAAAATTAGCCAGGCGTGGTGGCATGCACACCTATAGTCCCAGCCATTCAGGAAACTAAGGCAGGAGGATCTCTTGAGCCCAGGAGTTTGAGGTTGCAGTGAGCTATGATTACACCACTGCACTCTACCCAGGGCAACAGAGCAAGACTCTGTCTCCAATAAAACAGAAGCAAAAACAAAACATTGTTGAGACTAACTGAGCCATGGTTTAAAAAATGTCAGCACTTCACAAACCATAGTGGAAATCTCAACTTCTGACATCCTTAAGTAACTACCTTCCTTATTTATCTAAGTTACCGGTCATATCTTATAATTTATTAAAGCTAATAGTTTTGCTACTGATAATGAAAGCTTTGTTCATACTCCTGAGCAAGTTTCCATAGACGAAATGAAATTATAAAACAGTAAATATTCAGAAAATATTTGGCAACTGAGAGAGAAATCTATTCAACTTATCAAAAATAAAAATCTGTGAAAATCTAGATATTAAATCTAAAAGCCTGAGGAATGTTATGATTACAATGGATTTCTACAAATATCGTTTGAGGAACTTTATCTCCCTTTATTTTACATTGCTTTAAATATGCCACTGGTAGTATGTGAATATTTCACCTAAAAAATTATTTTAAATTTCCTATAGTTAATTCCAATAATTAACATGTGAATCAAAAAGGTAATCCTGTTGACTTACCCTTCTTTTAAGTGTGACTCTGATTTTGGATTGGTTGGTTATTAATCGAACAGGAGCACACATAATTTCAAGATGTGAACTTTGGGTAGCATCTGCCTCTATTCGTATCATCTGCCAATTTATTTCCTTAAATGTCAAAACCTAAGGAGACACAGAAATTAGCTTCACTTATTCATGCAAAATAGAATAAAAAATATGTAGATTTGTAAAAACAAACCAAATGTATCTTCTCAATTAATTTCCATATGACATGAGATATATTCATCATGCTTTTATTTTTTTAAGTTGTATACTTCCATCAATAACACATTTTTATAATCATATTCATCATTTGTAAAGCTGTTAATATTTAATTCTAAGCAATTTAACTAATATAAAGTACAAAGATCATTTGAACCATGTGACCAAGAAGCATTGAAATATCATAGTTTTGTAAATTTAAAAATTCAATCCTGAGTAGCTGGGAAGTTAAATGATTAAGAGTAATAAAGAGAAAAGGATAGTTAAAAGGCAAGAAGTGTAAATCTGGCAGTAAGTGAATCTGGGCAACTATAAGACGTGATTATTTTAAGTGTCCTCTTTTATTTATCACTGACTAAAACAATTTTTTAAAAAAGAAAAAAAAAATCTTTACCTCTCCTCTCTGTGGATCTTGAATACGAGTAAATCTTAAATCTCCATGTTCCCAGTTTGCATTTACACTATAGATCCGTAGCTGAGAAAGTTCAAATGATGCATTGAAGGCTTTTGCTCCAATTCTGATGACAATGGAATTTACAGAAACAGTAATTCCTTCAACTACTTTTTCAGCAAAGCCATATTCACTGGAAAAACAATAAAACAAAATATAATGCATTAAAGCCAAAAAAATCACTTAATAGAAGTTAAGCAATAAGGTCAGAAAAAATTCACATTCTCTAATTCAATTTAACAAATGTTTAGTGATCATCTACCATGTGAATGATGCTAGGACATAAAGAAAACTAAAATTTAGTTGTAGCATTACAATATAACATAAGTCAGTCTGTAATTAAGTGCTTTAAAAAAGGAAACTACAGTATATATGGTGGAGAAATAGATTGCTTATAACTAGGGAAAAATAAATCTAGGAAAGATGAATGAACATTCTGTAAGAAGAGATCTTAGAACGGGAATAAGCATGAACAAAGGCACAGAGAGGCAGGAAAGGAGAGGTCACATTTTGAGAACGACAAGTAGTACATTATAACTAGAATATAGAATTATCAACATATTTTGGCAGAAGGGGTGTTGAAAGTTTGCCCAACTAACAGATTGTATCAATTATCATCAATATGCTCATTACACCTAAATTTATGTCTCTATCCAGATCTTTTCACTGTAACTTCGAATTGTAACATTCAAATGCTCACCAGATATCTCCACCTGACTGCCTCTCACCCATGTTGACTTTGTGGAAAATCAGTTGGTTGTGGATATGCAGCTTTTTATTTCTGGGTTCTCTAATCTGTTCCATTGGTCTATGTGTCTACTTTTATACCAGTACCATGCTGTTTTGGTTATTATAGCCTTGTAATATAATTTTAAGTCAGGTAATGTGATACCTCCAGATTTGTTGTTTTTGCTTAAGATTGCTTTGGCTATTCAGGCTCTTTTTTGGTTCCAAATGAAACTTAGGATTATTTTTTCTAGATCTGTGAAATATGACATTGGTATTTTGATGGGAATTACGCTGAATCTGTAAATCACTTTGGATAGTATGGACATTTTAACAATGTTGATTCTTCCAATCCATGAGGATGTGATATTTTTTCATTTGTTTGTGTCATCTACAGTTTCCTTCATCAGTGTTTTGTAATTCCTGTAGAGATTTCACCTCCTTGGTTAAATGTATTCCTAGGTATATAATTTTTTTGCAGCTATTGTAAGTGGGATTGAGTTCTTGATTTGTTCTCAGCTTGGCTGTTATTAATGTTTAGAAATGCTACTGATTTTTGCATGTTGACTTTGTATCCTGAAACTTTACTGAAGTCACTTATCAAATCTAGGAGTCTTTTGGAGGACACTGTAGAATTTTCTAGGTATAAGATATCATCAGCAAACAGATAATTTTCCTTCTTCTTTTCTAATTTGGATGGCTTTCTCTTGTCTGATTGCTCTAGGTGGGGAAAGGACAGCCTGTTCAGTAAATGGTGCTGGGAAAATTAGATAGCCATACGCAGAAGAATGGAACTGGATCCCTACCTCTCACCATATACAAAAATTAACTCAAGATAAATTAAAGACTTAAACGTAAGGCCTGAAACGATAAAAATTCTAGAAGAAAAGTTAGGGAAAAAACTTTTCTAGACATTGGCCTACACAAATAAGACCTCAAAAGCCAATGCAACAAAAACAAAAACAAACGGAACTTAAATAAACCAAAAAAGCTTATGCACAGCAAAAGAAATAATCAACAGAGTAAACAGACAACCTACACAATGAGAGAAAATATTTATAAACTATGCATTGACAAAGGACGAATACCCAAAATCTACAAGGAACTCAGACAACTCAACAGGAAAAAAAAAAAACATACTACCCCATCAAAA
Source organism: Daubentonia madagascariensis (assembly GCA_023783475.1). Classification (NCBI taxonomy): domain Eukaryota; kingdom Metazoa; phylum Chordata; class Mammalia; order Primates; family Daubentoniidae; genus Daubentonia; species Daubentonia madagascariensis. Next base: position 19,959,442 of record JAKFHU010000600.1, on the reverse strand, counting down.
AATGGGCAAAGGACATGAACAGACACTTCTCAAAAGAAGACATACAAGTGGCCAACAAACATATGAAAAAATGCTGACTAATCATCAGATAAATGCAAATTAAAACCATAATGAGATGCCATCTTACACCAGTCAGACTTTATTAATAAAAAGTCAAAAAACAACAAATGTTGGCAAGGATGCAGAGAAAGGGAATGTTTATACACTGTTGGTGGGAATGTAAATTAGTACAACCTCTATGGAGATTTCTCAATGAACTAAAAATAGATCTAACATTCATGCCTGCAATCCCACTTCTGAATATCTACCCAAAGGAAAACAAATCATTATATAAAAATGACACCTGCACTAGGATGTGTATTGTAGCAGCATTCACAAGGGCAAAGTCATGGAATCAAACTATGTGTCCATCAACAGATGACTGGATAAAAAAAATGGGGTACAGATACACTACTGAGCCACACAAAAGAATGAAATAATGTGTTTTGCAGCAACTTGGATGGAACTGGGAGGACTTATTTAAGGATACAAGGAAAGTCAAATCTGCATGTTCTCACATATAGGGAGCTGGGTATAGAGGTACACACGCGAAATAGAGTGGAATAAAGCTTCAACCTGAGATAACTCAGCTTTTACATGAGGTAATACTCTGTAGGTTGTTTGTGGATTACATGAAATAATGTATATGAACAAACAGTCCATCTCTTAACTCATGATAAATACTTTCTAAAATATTATATATATTATATATATATACACACACACATTATTTTATTCATTTATTTATTTTGAGACAGGGTCTCACTTGTCACCAAGCGCATGTAGTGCGTGTGAATACTTAACTGCAACCTGAACTCTATGGCTCAAGCGATCCTCATCTTCTAGCCTCCATTGAGAGCTGGGTACTGCCGGCTGTGCCACTGCTGTGGCTAATTTATGCAATTTTTTTAGAAATCACTTGGCTCAGGCTGGTCTTGAACTCCTGGCCTGCAAGTAAACCTCCTGCCCGGCATCCAAATTACAGGATAGTCCTTGTTGGCCACTCACTATATGTTTAGTCTAGTGATAGGTTCAACTCTGGCCTCAAGAAACTTTCTGCAGCAATCCAATTACGGAATAGTCCTGTCTGGCCCTATATACATAGTGTATTAACTAAACTTCAATGGGATAGCCTACACAATTACCTAACTTATGGTTATAAATAAGACCTGTTGCTCCTAGGCTACAAACCTGTATAGCATGTCACCATACTGAACACTGTAGAACACTGTAACACAATTAAGTGTGTAACTATACATATCTAAACATAGAAAAGGTACAATAAAAATGGTATTATAAACTCATGAAACCACTATCATATATGCAGTCCATCATTCACTGAAGCATTGTTATGTAGTACCTGACTGTATATTATTATTAAACTCCTGAAAGTCTCTGAGCCTCAGTTTCCCCATTTGTAAAATGTAAATAATACCTGCCTCAAAAGGCTGCTGTGGTGCTTATGTGAAATGGTGTATATGTAATAATTTACATACTCCTTGGCTTCCCCATGGTAATTTTGTTATAAAACAAAGTGGTCAACTACTCTTGAGTTTAGAAAATTGAGAACTGAAGACCAAGAACTCATCAGCGTCTTAGAGAGGAGCTGCTTTGATCCTGAAGACAAATATTGGTCACTCAAGATAGAAATATTCCTATAATAATTGTGTGGGAATACCCTTTGGAATATCCAACCCCATCTCTAATTCTATATAAATTAAAAAATGTTACAATCCATATTCAAGGATCTACCACCAGAAGGGAGAAGCTGAATCAATGAACAAAGTCTACATTTTTTAGGTTATGTCATCCAGCATATATTAGAAAGGTGAAATTCCATTTACAAATACAGTTGGCCTTCTGTATCTATGGGTTCTGCATCAATGATTTAACCAAACTGACTGAAAATATTCAGAGGGAAAAAAAATTTCACAAAGTTTCAAAAAAGCAAAACTTGATTTTGCTGTGCCTCAAGTGCTATGTTGAATCATGTGAATGAAGTGGTGTGTAGGCTTTGTATTAGGTATTATAAGTAATATAGAGCTGCTTTAAAGTATATGGGAGGATGTGCATAGGTTATATGCAAATACTACATCATTTTATTAAAGGGACTTGAGCTTCCATGGATTTTGGTATCCACGGGGCAGGTCCTGGAAACCAACCCCCTACACATACCAAGGGACGACTGTCTCTTCTGAGTTTGATTAATCTTCACATAGATGTTTCTCTCCTCTGTGTGAAGTGAAAAAATCAAATTTCTGAACTTACAACGTTTAATAGACCATTAATCTGTGGGAGCATTTTCAGCTGACAGGACCTGCACAGAGGGAAGGACTAGCCTGTTCACTGTTAATTTCTCAATTTTAATCTTAGCTAGAAACAAAATCAAATAGATCAGTGCTTCTCTAAGATGCGTGACTATAAGAACTTGTTAAAAATGCATATTCATATTCTTTATGCCTATTTGAGACCTACTGAATCACAATTTTAAGAGAAGAAGCTTAAAAGACTTTGCAGATTTAAGAAGCACCATAAATGATTAAGGCTGGAAAACGCTGTAATAGAATAACCATGCTGCCATACGTTAAAATAAGGATTATTATCATATGATTACAAAACCAAAATTATAAAGCTTATTGATACTATAAAAACAAGTTTGAGGAAGAACACTATCGACTACACTAAGCACACATGGACAAAAATGGCTCATTTCAATTCTTTCCAACACTAGCCAATCTAACAACCAACTACTCTACCATTCCTGAAATCACAACTTTAAAATCTCAAATTGCTGAATGTGTATAAATTATAAAGAAGTTAAATAAAAGCTCTTTCCCCAGTCACCATTACCTGTAGTCTAAATATAAACTACACATTTGATAAACATGACCATCACACAACTCTTAGCAGTGGAATGGATCACCATGAGATTCCCATGTGTAAACTATCGATCAGACTGTAAATATTCTTATAGAATACACTAACATAAAGGTGGATCAACCTTTGTGAAAGACGAGTGTGTGAGTGAATGTGTCTGTGTACACATGTGAATGCATTCACCCTAAAGAAGTGTTTTATTAATGGTTTTACACAGCACCTAGAATACCACAGATGTTCAGAGCTGCCATGTTACACATGAGGAGGCCCTAATCACATTAAAAACTATGTGAACGTTTTATGTGAATCCAAAAATAATGCCGAGATTCTGCCTTAGGGAAATGAAATATAGTACAAGATCCAATTTTACTTAATGCAAAAATAAGTAGGCAATTTTTAGCAAAAAATTTTTAGAGAAGTATTCTGACTTTTCAAAAAGGCTTTATGAAACTGTCCCAATGCTTCTACTTTATTAGCATCTGATTTTTATCTACCAAAATACAACCTGTGGAAATTATAAACATTTTATATTTAACGAGTTTTAAGAGTAACCCAAAAGGTCTGTAATTTATTAAGGCATCAACTTAACTCTTAAGAGTCAAATTTTCCATTGATGCAGAAAAAATGATATGCAGAGAAACTATTCAGAGAGTAGGAGACTGTCTGATTTAGAGTATGCCTAAGTTCTTCCACTTCCATTTTTGGCTGCTGCTCTGCCTGCGGTTAATCATTACTATTTAATAACAAGGATAGCAAGGTGCATATACAAGCTAAAAGTCATATCTGGTAGTTTTGCAATATATATAATGAAAACTGTAAAACATTTAATGGGAGAAATAGAGGCTGTTAAGGGATTTTATTTTCTTTCCCTCTCATTACTGCAGATAACAGAGTTGATTATAGAAAAGAACTCCCACTAACAGTCATACAAATTAATGGAAATAGCTTACCTTTGTCCTGATGCGGTTGCAATCGGTGATGGGCCATTAGGGGCTCGAGGTTCTTCACATGTACTCATTTCCATTATTACTTTATCCAGGGACTAATAAAAATATTAAAAATGCAAACAATTAGATATTATATTTTATGTATATTTTGCATGTACTGTAAGACTATTTTCTCTTTCATTTCTTTAGGAGTAAAGTAAAGAGCAAGTGAGAAGAGTCATTTTAATTTAAGTGTCATTTTAAAGGTCTAAAAACACGAATGCTAAAAAAAACAAAACACTCATTTATTATTTGGTGGGAAAGCTGTGTATATTACAGCAGTATGGGGATAAAACATTAAGAAGTAGCCATTAACTGCTGAGATCATCAGATTTTATGGAAATGCAATCTCTAATCCCAGATGTGTTACATTATTATTTTAAGTAAGATTATATATTAGTAAATAGGCTTGAACCACCCTTAAATTTGTTTGTTTGTTTTTTTTTGAGACAGAGTCTTGCTCTGTCGCCCCGGCTAGAGTGCAGTGGCGTCATCATAGCTCACTGCAACCTCAAACTCCTGGGCTCAGGCGATCTGCCTGCCTCAGCCTCCTGAGTAGCTGGGATGACAGGCACGGGCCACTGCGCCCAGCTAATCACCCTTAAAAATCTTATCCCCATCTAAGATCTGAGATACAAGACATAAAACTACAGAAAATAAGAAATAAGCAGGAAATGCGAAAAAAAATAAACACTCCAGTCATTATTTTCTATTTTATATACAGCATTTATTATCTGAAACTATCTCATTTGTTCACTTGTTCATTGTTAGTCTCCCCTATTAAAAGACAAGTTCCCTGAAGGCATAGGGCAGGTACTTAATAACTATTTATGGAATGAATCAATAAATGACTAAGTGATCAATTTTCTTCAACTTCCCTTAAAATGCACATTATATTAAAGAACACATTACTTAATTTACTAGATCAGTAAAAGCAGAAACTCACAAAAGTCAGGATCAACTGTTACTAAAAGAAGAATCCCATGGTATGTCTATAAAGAGTTAAATGATGTGATAAAATACTATACTAACTTAGAACATAACATTCTAGACCTGAAAAACTTTAAAGATCCTCCTATTTTGAAATTTAAATTTGTCATTTAACAGCTGAGAAAACTAAGTTCCATCAGAATCAAATGATAGCTAATTAGTGAAAAGCCTGGAGATTATGTTTTCATGACACAAAAGATTAATATTAACAGAGTAGCTAGATAATGTGACTATATTAATATGTTTACTTCTGAGGTTGCTTCAGAACTCACCAAACAGATGGGATGTGTTTTCAGTTTTGTCCATGGGATCTACAAATAAAAAATTTTCTTTGAAATGAATCATTAAAAAAAAAAAAGCAATATCAACACAGTTGCTCTCTTAATATAGTGACAGACATATCAAATTATATCAAATGAATTTTTCTTAAATTGCAGAATAATAACCTGAGCAACTCATTTATATTTTTGAAATCAGATATAACTATCTTATATAAGAAAATATTACTAGCTGTATTTTCTTAGTCATTTTCTTAAATAGGAACTTCCAAGTTCTTTGAAGTATCTTTTCCCAGTCTTTAAAACACATTTTAATTTTATAATTTAAACTAAGAGTTGCCAGCAAAGCATAATCAGCATTGTGTTCATTTAACAATGTATGTTTAATCCTACAATTCTTCCCAATTGTTTTGTAAATATTCAAGACAAAATAAAAACTGAGATCATTAATATAAAACGTAGGCAATATCAAATAAATAATGTTCAAATATACCCTGCACTAAAAATGTCAAGTCTTTGTAGATATTTGGCTTTGTACAGAGGACAGAACAAAAATTTAAGGTGACAATTAAAGGACATGGGAATCTTTTTCATAATCTTTTCTTAGTAGCTCCAATTTTAATTTATGAAACAAATTAGCATGCAGTATTTCTACTGAGCAGACTTTCAAACTAAGCCTGGTCTTTAAGAGCAAGAAATGGTACAAATTGTCATATGATTAGAGACAAAGATAAGTAGAATAAGTTATAGTAAGTAGGAATAAGAAGAAGAAGAAGAAGTAGAAAACTTTAAAAATCTCAAAATGAGAACAAAACAAAAAAAGGGATAAAATTGAAAATAAAAGTATGTGTAGAGGAAGACTTTACTGGTTCTTATGTCTTCATTTGAAATCAAATATTTACTCACTACAAATTTAAACTGTCCCATCTTACAATAAATCCTATGAAAAAAATCTATCTTTGAATATGTACCAAATGGAAGCAATTATTTTATTAACAAACTATTAATTAATTTTATTTAAAATATTAATACAATTAAATTTTAAACAAAAATTAAGACCTATACATTATTAATTAATTAGTACATGACTTCAAGTATATAAGGCACATAGTCAATCATTTGTGCAAAGCTATTTTTCTTTCCAAATTATGTTAATAAAAATGCTTCTTTATAGAATTATATATAACAAAATATTTTTTAAAAGATAGACATGAAATGTAGAATGAAAACATAAAAGGCATGCCACAGATATCAAACCACAGATAAAATCTCACCCTAATGGACGCTTTATTACAGAACACTTTGTTGATAGCAAGCCATGTCGGCAAATCCAACATATTCTGGAGCACCTCTTCATCCAACTCCAAATTCTTCAGTTCACCTTCTCCTTTAAGGGTACTTAGATTTATCTTATCAGGAGACAAATTTTTGGTAAATCTGAAAAAGAATATATGTTGACATTTATTTTTGTCAGTTACTGTATCCCAGAGTCATTCTTATAAATACACAGAGCATTAAAAATGTAATAGCACTAAGAAGCACAAAACTGCAGAGAGGCTCTACTTTACAGTCTGTTCAATGTGTTCAATGTGTTTTGATCTCTGTTGCCCATAGTTCTCTTTTACAAAGGCTACAGTTTTTTGGGGCACACATTTGAATATCATTTTCCCATATACGATCAACCTCTCCTTGGTTCTTACTGCCTTTCAAACATGATGTGTATTTAGTGAGTATCCACTATTTTCCAGGCACTACGAAAAGCAGTAAGGATGACTTTGAGCCATCCTCTGTTACATCTTGTTCTCTTCACCACATACTACAACAGAGAAGGCAACAGATCTATGACACTAGCCAACCTGCAAAGAAGATAAAGGAATGAGGGCCCCTCAGGAGCAGCAGTTGTGGCCGTGGCAGCGGCGGCAGCAGCAGCAGGAACAACAGCAGTAACAGCAGATGTCATTCATCAGCCAAAGAACGATGGTCAAAGGACATCAATACTCCTTTCAGAATCATCAGTGATTCCCAGCATTAGAAACTGACCCAAATTAGCCAGCTGTGGCGGCTCACGCCTGTAATCCTAGCACTCTGAGAGGCCAAGGCGGGAGGATTGCTTGAGGCCAGGAGTTCAAGACCAGCCTGAGCAAGAGTGAGATCCCATCTCTAATAACAATAGAAAAATTAGCCGGGCATGGTGGCTGGCACGCACCTGTAGTCCCAACTACTCAATAGGCTGAGGCAGGAGGATCACCTGAGCCCAGGAGTTTGAGGTTGCAGTGAGCTATGACCACGCACTGCACTTTGCCTGGGTGACAGAGCGAGACACTTTCTCAAAAAAAAAAAAAAACAAGAAAGAAAGAAAAGAAAGAAAACAGAAAAAAGAAGAAACTGACTCAAATCAAGAATAAACAATGGTACATATCTTGTTTTAAAAGGTCTCTTAGAAAGGAAATTATTCAACTCTGTTTAGCAACACATTTTGATGTTCTCTGTGTGAGCTTCTTACAAACATCAATTATTTACAACCCTGAATTAGCTGTACAAATACCATTTATCTTTTTTAAAGCAGTTAAGATAACGAGCATAAAGTATTTAATTAAAGTCCCAAAAGTCACAAAGTAGACCCTGAATTCTAATGGAAGAACTCAGATTCTCTATAATGACTTAAAAATCAAAGCCCTTAAACTTAAAAAGATTGGAAATAATAATAGTTAACATAACAGTGAACATTTTCCAAGGGTTTACAGTATACCAAGCTCTTTGAATGCATGCATTACTATTTCACCTAATTCCCATGACAACCCATTAGGGTCAATACTATTTTTATCCCCATTTTTGAATGAGTAAACGTAACAAGAATCTTGAACATACTTGCCTAACATCACAACTAATAATAATAATAATAAATTGAACATGTACTTTAAAATACTTTCATATACATTACTTTATTTAATCTTCAAAACAATCCTAAAAAATGAAAAAGTCCTAACTTTACCCAAGTACTTTTTCAGGAGTAAATTACTGACAAAATTAACTATTGCCTAACAAAAGACTTAGTCTTTTATTTTTTTTGAAAGTTAAATATCAAAGCAACTAAATGTACTGGATCATTTACATGCTCTACATGTAAACAAGAATTCCAGTCAATACACACATCTCCAGTGACTTCAAACCAGAATTTCTTGTGCCAGATTCTATATGGATTCATATCTCCTCACAGAATGTCAACTATGAAATACAAAGTTCATTTTTAACCCATATTTGACCAATGATGCTGTGTTGTATTATTCTTACTACCAATCACGCTCAATTCAATACCACAAAGTTTCCCAATAGGCTGCCTGCCCTTCCTAACCATAAATAAACTGAAGAAAAAAAAAAACCCTGCCGCTTCCTTGACATAAAATATTAGAGCTAGAAGGGAGCATTCAATAAGTATTTATTAAGGATTCATTATTCAGAAACATACACTGGCAAGCAGCACACTCAATGCCCATGCCCTTGTGGAGTTTTCAGTTTAGTTGGTGAGACAGAAGATCAAATGGCATGACTAAGAGAGAATACAGGAGGCGTCCTAATCCAGAGCTTCTTTGAAACAGGGACTTTTGAGCTGATATCTGAAGGATGAGTACAAGTTAACTAGGCTAGGAGGAAAAAGGGATAGGGAAAGAAAGAGTATTCCACAGAGAGGGAATAAAACATATGAAGGTTCTGAGGCAGGAAGAAGCATTGTACAAAATAGAACTGAAAAAAAGACCAGTATCTAGTGTGTACCAAGAAGTCCAGGAAAGCAGAAGATAAAGCTGGAAGGACAAGGGACAGGGGGGCAGATTATATAAGGCTTTAAGTATTTTATTTATTCACTCATTCAATAAATTAGTTAATACCTATAATTTAACAGGGACTGGGTATTTGGAAATGAACAAAATAGATAAAAATCTCTACCTTCATGGAGCTTAATGGAGGGGGCAAAGAATTTTTTAAAAAATAACTATATAGTAAGTCACATTATGATAACTATGGGGAAAAAAGCAAAATAACAAGATAGGAAATCTAGTGGAAGAGGTTACAATTTCTGATAAGGGTGGACAGGAAAAGTCTCACTGAAAAAAATGACATTTAGGCAAAGATCTGAAGGAAGTAAAAGAGCTACTAGGTATGCAAATATGTGGAGAAAGCTTGCTCTAGGCAGAGGAAGAGCAAAGGGCAAAAACTTGAGATGTGAAAATGGTTTGACATGTCTGAGGAACAGCAAGAAGGCCAACGTGGCCGGAGAAAATGAGCAAAGGCAAAAATAACAGGAGATGAGGTTAGAGACATAACAGGAGCCAGATCATCTGGGACCTTTTAAGTCATCTAAAGACTCTGGCTTTTACCGTAGGCGAGAATGAAAGTGACTAGAGATGGTTTTGAGTAAAACAGGACTCTCGTGTTTAAGGGATCACTCTATAGAGAATATACGAAATGAGGACACACGGACAGAAGCAGAAAGCACAAAGAGGAGGCTATCGCAATAGTCCAGGTGAGAGATGATGTTGCCGTGGACCAAAATGCAAGAGTAGGAGGAGGTGGGAAGGGAACGGTCTATATGATGAAGATAAAGCCAAGAGGACTTGATTGTACAGATTGAGGTCAAGGATGACACCAAGGTTTTTTCTCTGAGTAACTGGAAGGATAGAATTGTCATTTGTTGGGATAAAAAAGGCAGAGAAATAAGTTTCGAATTAAGGGTCAGGATTTAGGCTTTGAACAGTTTAAGAGATACCTACTGCATATTCAAGAGGAGATGCCAACTAGGTAGTAACGAGGCCCTGGCTGCAGATATAAATGTGGTCATCACCAATGTCATAGATGGCATTTACAGTCATGAGATAGATGAGACCAACGAAGGATTAAGAATAGACAGAAACATGAAAGGGCCCAAGGACTGTGGTCAGGCACTACTAAGAGGTCAAGGAAATGTAAAAGAAACAAACAAAGGAGATTAAGAAAAGAGAGTGTTTGAGGAAAGAAAAGAATGTGTGAAAATTGTCATATAGGGGAGTGGAAGAATAATGGACTAGACCAATTAGGACTATATGGGAGCACTACAGACTCACTTGAAGGTAAATACAATGAATATAAAGTGAAACTAATTATGTGTTTTCCTCCAGCAAATCAACTTGGTCTATTCTGTACCTGTGAAGTTACAGGTGCAGAAGAGACAAAGAGTTGCACCCATCACTAATTTATGAATCAAGTACAACGAATAAAGAGAATAGTAAGGGAGTTGAAGAATTATAATACAGGGGAGTAGTTATAATGATAGACTATGGAATCTGTACTGGTTACAGAGAACAAGAGGGGGATAAGGAATAGAGTGGTAGGTGAGTGAGCCAGAAAGCTAGGATGGGCTAGTAAGAAGAGCGCGAAGCTTAAAACTGAAATTATAAAGGGGCTACGATTACTGGTAATAGCAAGATCTGGAGGCCAGGTAGGGAAACAATTGGCTGACAAGATTATTGAAGGAGAGAAGTCAAGGAACTGAGAGGCCAGAATCCTAGAAAGCACCAAGTTCATGAAAACTGAAATCACCAATCACTATGTTAATGGGGAAAAAAAACCCCATATTCTATAAAATAATTTAAACAGGTTTATTCTGAGCCAATATGAGTGCCCATGGCCCAAGAAGCACTATCTTAAGAAGTCCTGAGAAAGTGCACCCTAGGTGGCCAGATTATAGTCTGATTTTATACATTTTAGGGAGAAAGGAACTGCAGGTAAAATCAGAAATCAATAGACAGTATACATTGGTTTGGCTAGAAAAGGAGGGACATCTCGAAACAGAAGCTTATAGGTGGGTTCAGAGATTCTTTTATTTGTAATTGGTTAAACAAATAAAGCTTTGTCTAAAGACTTGGAGTTAGTAGAAAGGAATGCTTGAGTTACGATAAGGAGATCTGGGCTCACGCCTGTAATCCTACCACCCTGGGAGGCCGAGGTGGGAGGATTGCTCGAGCTCAGGAATTTGACACCAGCCTGAGCAAGAGTGAGACCCCGTCTCTACTGAAAATAGAAAAATTAGCTGGGCGACCTGGTGCACGCCTGTAGTCCCAGCTACCTGGGAGGCTGAGGCAAGGGGATCACTTGAGCCCAGGAGTTTGAGGTTGCAGTGAGCTACAATGACGCCACTGCACTCTAGCCAGGGCGACAGAGCCAAACTCTGTCTCAAAAAAAAAAAAAAGATAAGGGGATCTACTATCTGTCATGTGATGCTATACCAGAGTCAGCTTGGAAAGTAAGCCACATTATATAGAGTTAATAAAAAAAAAATTTAGTGAGATTTTAGGGTTTGTAAGACCTGACTTAACCTTTGCCTTACATAGCCTTAGGTCCTGTTTGTAATATAATATCTTACTGCCACAAAGAGTCTATTTTGTCAGTCTTATAATCTCTACTTTAACATCAATGCTGGTGTGCCTAAACTCCAAAAAAAGAGGGGGTATGAGGAGGTGTGTCAGACCTCTCTTTCCACCATAGCTTTACTGTTTTTCTGAGGTCCCCTTAGCCAAGAGGGGGTCTGTTCTGTCAGGGGAGGGGGGTATGTTTAGGATTTTATTTTTAGTTTACAATTATAACAGGTGTGCTGTATTCCATGTTAAGAATTTAGTACTTTTATCCCAAAAGCAATAGGAAGCTGGTGAAAGATTGTACGAGAAAGGAAATCCACTTGTTTTTACACACGTATGTTACATCTCATCCTTCAGAATAGCCCTGCCAAATTGAACAACACAGCAGCTTCTGAAAATATCACTCTTTTTAAATCTCTGCCACCCTGAAGTCCCTGGAATGCTCAGACTTTCCTCCGCCAAGCAAATTCCTGCTTCTCTTTTAAGGCACAGCTAAAATGGAACTCTTCCAGAAAATGTTACCTGACTGCCTAGGTGGAGTCTGTCATTCTCTTCTGTGTATTTCCAAACCATTTTGCACTATGACCCATAGCTACCATTTATCAGACTCTCATATCTGTAAAGCACGACAATGAAGAGCTTTACAGTCTTTATATTAATTCATCCTAATAACTCTATGAAGTAGGTATAATTATTGCCTCCACTTTAAAAATGGAGAAACTGAGGTAACTTGGGTATCAAATGATTTGCTCACAGACACACAAAGTGCTGGAGCCAGGAAATGAACGTAAGTAGTCTGATTCCTTAGCCCATGGCCTTAACTATTATACAAAATGATCTCCCGAGGAGGTAATATGAACACATTATACTACAGCATTTAAAAGTAGGAGTTCTACAGGGTCAGGACTATGCCTCAATTATCTTTGTATCCCTCTAGCACATAATACATTATCAAGTGCACGCTAAGAACTCATTAAGTGCTAAAGGAAAGAATGAAGACCATGGGCATGAGCCACCTCCACCTCCCCAATCCCAAATCCAAGAGCCAAAAGGCTGTGCATACAGCCTTTATACACATAGTCCTTACAGATTAGCTCTCCTGGCTGTGTTTAGTAAACTCAGCAAGTGCCAATTCTTTAAGTAGAGCTGTAGAGTACTCTCCATTCTAGAGAGAGGAAGAAATAGGAGAAAGGGTAAAGATACTTCCCAGTACCTGAAGTGATTTTTATACTCTGGGATACAAAAATGTTTCCCCTGTACCTTGTGAATAAACAACTCCAGGAAATAAATTAAAAATCAGTTCACTCCCTATCTGTCTTGGTCGAAAAGAAAAAAGAGAAAAAAAAGAAAATAAAAATTGGTTTACTACTTTCTATCACTTGTCCTATAATATCTTGTACAGTACTAGGACATAGCAGATTATCAATTTATAAACTTAGTTGTTTAATTTCTGATGTACTTAGGTCACAAAGTTTATTACCAACTGGCCCATGGCATACTTAGAACTAGGAGAATTTCCTGTATGTGGGTTTGCAGGCATATTTAGATACATTTAACTCTAACTACCTCCCTTGTTTATTAGGCTACACTCATTTTTTCAAGTCCCTATGGTTTCTATTAGAAGCTGCTCACCTTACTACATCTCTTCTATCTTTTAAGACCCAGTTCAGAATTTATATCCAAAAATAAGTTTTTATAACTAACTCCTTGAAGATGACCATCTATTATTTAGATACGGGGAGGTTCTGGTTAAGTGACTATCTTTTTAACTGAAAGGCATTTGGACTATAAATTTCCAAAGAGCTAGAATAAAAGTTAATGAACACAAAACTGTTCATAATTCTCTTTTACTCAGAAGGCACTCAAAACATTTTTAATTTTTTAAATGTATCACTGGGAACTTCAATATGATCTGTAAATATAGCCACAGAGGATTAAGTTAAATAAATATTTACTGCCTAGACAGTGATATCCTAAAAGCTTTTTTAAATTTTATTTCAGAGCCACTCATGGTGGCTCATGCCTGTAATCCCAACAACTGGGGAAGCTGAGGCAGGAGAATTGCTTGAGCTCAGGAGTTCAAGACCAGCCGGGGGCTCTTGCCCTTCTGCCTTCTGCCATGGGATGACAGAGCATGAAGGCCTTCACCAGATGCCGGTACCTTGATTTTGGACTCCCCAGCCTCCAGAAATGTGAGCCAATAAATGTCTGTTTTTTATAAATTAAAAAAAAAAAGACCAGCCTAGGCAACATAATGAGACCCCATGTCTAAAGAAAATAAAATAAAATAAAATTCGTCAGGCGTGGTGGTGTGCCCCTGTAGTCACATCTACTCAGGAGGCTCAGGCGGGGGATTGCTTTGAACCCAGGAGTTCAAGGATGCAGTGAGCTATGACTGTACCACTGCACTCTAGCCTGAGTGACAGAGTGAGAGCCCATCTCTAAAAAACTAACTAAATAAATAAATTTTATTTCAACTTCAAGATTAATCTCTAACATCATTATATTTACTGTCTATTTCTTAAAAAAAAAAAAAAGGAAAGAAAAAAGAAGGAAAAGAAACATGGGAGGCAATAGAAAGAACCTCCAAAAATTAAATATACTGGTCATTTGAGCTTTCTGGCAGTTGAATGTGCTTTATTGTGTCTGCTCTATTTGGCTTACTAGGCAGCTGTATCTATAACATCAAAATACCTTCTCATAAAACCTGAGGTTAATTTTCATTGTTTTGCACCAATCAAAAGAAGATAGATAGTATGATACTTTTGTTAAGAAAAAGGAGAAAATAAGAAAACATGCATATATCTACTTATCATTACAAATGAAAACAAAGATAAACCAGAAGACAATGGAGTTGGTTACCTAATTAAGGGGTGGGAGAGAGAGGATAGGAAAGAAAAGATATGAAAAGGAATATACCTTTCTGAATAGTTTTGACTTTGGAAAGCATGTTAATACTCATACATGTAAAAATAAAGTGAGTAAGAATGAGAAGAGGGAAAACACCTAAAACAAAAGCAAACTGAAACAAATGAACCTCACTGTAGTTTAGAAATACAGTAACCACACCCAAGGAAAAGGAAGGACAAGATGGAAGAGGACAGACAACAGACTAATCTGCATAACTCAAACACAAGGTGTGACTATATATCCTTAGTCATGGGCAGGGTGGAATATGTTGGGGTGGGGGGGTTATGGTTAGTGGAGAAATTAGGGAACACCTTGACTGGGTATGTACAAGAATGTTCATCTCAATGATACTTTCAAAAGGAAAAAAGTGAAAGCAACCTAAACATCCAAAGGGAGATAATCCCTTTAATTATGATACATTGTGCTACATACGTATCAAGTAATGCATGTTGCAAATCATATAAAGAAATGCTTTTATTACTTCACATGAAAATTCAAGGCACAAAATTAAATGCTATAATTTCAATTATGTAAAAAATGCATTACAAAATCCCAAATATCAAGAATGACTACCCATGGTTGGTGGAATTTTAGATTTATTTCTTCATATTTATACTTTTGGTATGTTTAAGTGTTCTATAAGAAGCATATATCACTTTTATAAAAGTTCAACAAAACCCAAAAAGACAGGCCTGGCAAGAGTAAAAGTAGAAGATGGAAAAGAGGATGAAAATATATGTAATTCACTTAATAACCTATGAATACTCGTTCATCAATGATAACAAATGGACTGTACTAATGAAAAATGTTAATAATAGGTGAAACTGTGTGCAGCAGGGAGAGGGGACTATAGGAACTCTCTGTACTTTTGTGCCATTTCTTTGTAAACCTAAAACTGCTTTAAAAAATAAAGTTATTTTTTTAAAGTCAAAAAAAAATGTAATTCACAACAAATTCAATCTTTAATTTAGCTCATACTGAAGGAATATCTGCAAAAAGCATGGGCCTTCAAGTCAGACACAATTTCCAGTTTAGCCACTATCTGTACTACCTCTCTCATCTTCAATTTGCGCATCTGTAAAAGGGGGATTTCCAACCTCAAAAGATTGTAGTAAGGATTAAAAATAGGTAATATGTAAAGTATCCGGTACTAAGCAAATATCCAATTAAGAGTTCTCTTTCTCTGTCCTTCTCCTCTATTTAAATTATGAATGCATTTATTCAGTTTGAACTGAAGCAATATCAAAAGTTCACTCTTATCCAAATAGGACTTTAAAATGCCTGAGCTATGAAGCTAATCATGAAAATATATTAATATTGTTCATCTATTAAAATGTTTTAAGTAGAACACTAAAGATACATTGATAACTGTCATACACATAGCCATTAGAAAGCTAGCTTCTTAAACTTGGTAACCAGGGCATATACCAAGTTATTGATCTTCTATTATTCCTATATTAGGCTTTAATTTATATATATTTCAGTTTTGCACAAATGCTTCCCAGTCACTTATTAATGTGGTTATGCTCCTTCCTAAAACAGAAAAAGGAGAATGGTTCTTTAGCCACATTTGTGTCAGCCCGATAAAAGAAAAGTAGACTTACATTAAGTATATAGTAGGCATACAGAGAGAATAGTCACAAAAGAGCAGAGAATTAGGGCATGGAAGAGCTGTATGTTTACCTATGTTTTTTCCATGTGTTGCTGGAGGCTGTTTGGCCTAAATTTCCATTTAAAGTCCCCAGATAATAGTATTAACCCTACTAAATATTATAACTGACAAGAGTTATAATACTGGGCTTGATTCTTCAGGGAATAAAAATTGTTATCTGAAAACAAATAAATAATTTCAGTCCACTTAAAAAAATCAGTAAAGCTCTAAAAAGGTGTATGAACATTTCAAAACAGAACTTTAAGAAAACAGTAGCAATGTAGCTCAATGAGTTAAACTTCCATATAATTATTTGGTGAACATGGAAGAAGAATGGAAGCCTGAAATCTATATAAAACCAAAGTAAGTATGTTAACAAAGACTCAAAATGAAAATAAAAGAAAAAGCTGATTGACCTGAATATGTCAAAGTCATAACAATTTCATAGAAGAAAGTCATGCACATAATAAAGATAAAAATGGCAAGAAGTCTTACCATTTATTTTTAAAACTCAGAACACAGACTAATGTTTCATTACTATGTACGTTATGGCATGTCAAAGAGGTGTATTTTAAAAGTATATGTGTCATTTCTAACATTGGTACCAGATGAAATAAATTTTAATGTGAATGCATATATTTTGGTTAATTTTATCATTTTTAAAAAATAGAGAAAGTGTGTTGGCTCTGTCACCCAGGCTAGAGTACAGTTGCACCATCATAGCTCCCTGCAACCTCGAACTCCTGGGTTCAAGAGTAGTCTCTACTCCCATCTCTGCCTCCCAAAGTGCTGATTACAGGCTCGAATCACTGCACCCCACCTACTTTATTATATTTTTAACAATGTAGTAACTTAAAAACATTCTTAAAATATGATGACAGGCTACCATTTTATCCAAAATCTTCTTTAATTACACATAATAAATGAAAACAAATTTACGAATTTTTTTCAGTAATTAAAAAAAATAGCTAACAAGAGCAATAAAATTTCTAGGAAAATAGGCTGAGCGAGGTGGCTGGCTCACACCTGTAATCCTAGCACTCTGGGAGGCTAAGCCACTCTGGGAGGCTGAGCTGGGAGGATTGCTTGAGCTCAGAAATTCAAGACCAGCCTGAGCAAGAGTGAGACCCCATCTCTACTAAAACTAGCCGGTGTCCTGTCACACGCGTGTAGTCCCAGCTACTTGGGAGGCTGAGGCAGGAGCATCTCTTGAGCCCAGGAGTGTGATATTGCAGTGAGCTATGATGACACCACCGCACTCTACCCAGGGTGACAGAGTAAGACCCTGTCTCAAAAAAAAAAAGTGAAATTGAACCTCCCTCTTCACTTCCCAACTCCTTACAAAAAATCTTTTTTTAATTTCTAGGCAAATAAAAAGAATGGGTTTGATCTAGATTATACATTTTACAACCAATACACCATTTATTACAGTCTAAATTATGTGCAAAGCACTGTGCTAAGTAACATAAGGCAAGACAAAGAAAGAAGGTCCATATAACCAAAATTTATAATTGGGTTAAGGAAATGCAGCCTAAATGTATGGAAAGTCAAGAATCCCAGCTCTGAAAGAGGTAGAATGCCACTTACTACTTAATCTATACCTTAGTTTCCTCATCTGTAAAATGAGAATAATAGTTAGTACCTGCCTCATGGAGTTGTTTTGAGGATTAACTGAGTCAGAACATGTAAAATGCTAGGACTGATCCCTAACACGAGTAATAACTTGGTAAGTATTAGCTATTGTTAAGATCCAGGATAAAAAGGAATATAAACAATACAGAGATACTACATAACAAGTGGTCATCATTTTCTAAAAATGTTGTTGGGCTTGTTCAGGGTGGGAACTCGAAAAATATATGGGGTAGATGAAGAAGTCAGATAAAGACACCCCCCCCCATTCCAGAAAGAACGTCCCCTCCCAAACTTTCATTCAAACCTTCTATAAAACTCACCACTCCTCCCCTCCTCTGGGTGGACGAACTTTTCAGCCTCCACCCACCTGCACCCAGGTGCTCAAAATGAACGGCATTTTACCATGCCCCCACGCTTGCGTGTCTTCCTCTTCGCTCTGACCTAACAATGTTTTGGCCTGATAAAAATTTATGCAGGAGATAACTTAGAAAGTTATAAATTTTATATCTGATGTTACACACACTATAAATTTTAGTCATGATTTATCTGAACGTTCAGACTTATTTTGCACCTGTATCATAAAAACAAAGATCATACAGTTGTTTTATTTGCCAAAGCAACCTGAATCAAAGATTTATAAAATAAACCACCTCCAAGTTAAATATAATATTTAGGGATAGAATCATAGAATCTTAGAGCTAAAAAGTCTTAGAACATAAGTTTATGAACTGTTTTCTGCCTTGGTTACCTACCTTCCTCCAAAACTTAGCTCTTTCTATTCATATAATTAACTCCCGAGACATTCTTTGAAAACCTTATCAGCAAATATGTATTTCTTGAATTATTCATCTTGTCCTGAAATTCTTTATGGTTCCTATTATTGTCCATTTTGTTAGAGATTCACATCAATGTTTACTATTCTTCTAAAGACTTAGCTGTTTCTTGAAAATATTTTCTCAAATAATAGTTGTAATTGAAAATAATCATTCCTATTCTATAATATTTCAGGCTATAGCATGAAAAAGTAGATTTTACATGGGAATTTAACAATGCATGTTAAATTGTTTAATTAAAAAACTTAAAGTAGGCACTCTTAATCTGCAGTTATTAGATGGCCTTCAAGGAGACCACGATTATTTTATCAGATTTTCAAAGGGGGTTTTTCGACACAGAAAAGGCTAAGAACCACAGCTTTAAAGAAAAATGATTAATTTTAATCACCCAGAAAATAAATTACTTCAACACTGTAATTTGATCTTTATTGTTATAATTTAACTAATTAACTTGTTATTAATAAACAAACACCTCTTGGGGTGGCTGCCCAGCTACCAGTGATTCACTCTTCGCCGAGGGCTGTAAACACAGGGGAAAGAGGCACATCTAAGATACTTTTAATATACTTCTTTGGTTCTAGTTAATTGATCTAAAGGTTGACATGGCATCTAGGCTACTCATATATTCTTATCCACCAGAAATTTGAAACTAATACACTACCTTTGGATTAAACTGACACATATTCACAACATTTTAGAACTCAAAGGTACCAAGAAAATTATTCTAAATCATTTATTCATTTTCCCCAACTGGGCCCAATTCAAACTCTTAAACCAGTAATTGAAATCACTAGCTAGTATCTCAAGACCTCTGTGCTTCTACATGGATTAAATTCTCATTACATATGAAGAGATGTTATAAGAACCAATATCCTTATGTAAGCCAATTAACAGCTTCTGCTTGATTTTATTCAAAACAATATTTCTAGAAGGGAAAAGTACCTTAAAGCCACATTTTAACATCATACAAGAGAGGATGTTTTTGGACAGACTTCTCCAAATCTGATAGACTGCCAAGTCTTTTGGCTGGGAACACTAAATTATCATCTGTAACTAATTACATCCTTTCACAGCCCCTGGACTTCATCATGCTGCCATAAATATCCCTCCAATCAAACTAAGAAGCAGATAAGGCTTTTCTACAGAAACCCCTATTTCCTCATTTTCTTCTTGACCCAACACCACTCCTTTCACTCCAGATGTACCTCATCTAATCCAGCACCCCATTATCTGAGGTACCTCATTATCTGCAGGCTCACAAATTGAATTAGGTAAGGGATTTTTGAAATTTTTGACATGACCTCGGGCAAGAAATACACTTTACATTACAATTTAGTACATGTACACACAAAAAACAAAAATCTCATGAAGCAATAGTTTAATACAGTCTGATATGTTCCATTTCATTCTTTCAAAATAGTGATCATAACTTTCTAAATTGATTTCACAAGCCAAGCTATGAAGCACAGTTTAAAACAATATAAGTATAAAACATCATAACCAAATGTTTATTCCAGGAATGAAGGTTGGTTCAACAATCAAAAACCGAGGGGGGGGGCAGGGGGGTGGGGACAGGGGATTACAAACTTGACAGTTTCTTAAAAAAAATTCGGTGGGGAAGCTTAGTGGCTCACATCTATGTAATCCTAGCACTTTAAGAGGCTGGGGTGGGAGGAGTTTGAAGTTACAGTGAGCTATGATGGGGCCACTGAACTCCAGCCTGACTTACAGAGTAAGGCCCTGTCTCTATAAATAAGTGAATGAATGAATGAATGAATGGATGGATGAACCATTCACATTAGCATCAACAATATGAAATTTTAGAGATAAAACTGGCAAAAGGTGTGCACAACCTGTATGCTAAAGACTACAAAATTCTGCTGAGAGTAATTAAAGATCTAAATAAACAGAGAAATAAATCTTAGTGGATCAGAAAATTCAGTTAAGATGGCATCAATTCTCCCCAAATAGATTTATAGACTGAAGGCAACCCCAGGCAAAATCCCAGCAGGCTTTTTGGTAGAAATGACACGCTGATTCTAAAATTTATATGGAAATGCAGAAGACCTAAACTATCCAAAATAACTTTGAAAAAGATGAACAAAGTTTCAGAAATTATGCTACCAATTTCAAGACTTATTAAAAAGCTATAATAATCAAGATAGACTGACACTGGTTAAAAAAGCAAATGAACAATGGAATAAAGTGCAGAGTCCAGAAACAGAACCAAATTTATTGTCAGCTGATTTCCAACAAAAGTACAAAAACAATTCATTGCGAAAATGGTAATTTGAATAAATGGTATTGGAACAATGCTATAGCCATATGCAAAAAAAAGAACCTTGACCCTTACCTCACACCATAAACAAAAATTAACTTTTAATGGATCACAGACCTAAATCTAAGAACTAGAACTATAAAACTTCTATTAAGAAAATAAGAAAATCTTGGTGACTTTGAGTTTTGCAAATATTTCTTTAACATAACCAAAAACGCACAAACCATAAAAGAAAAAAAAAATCAATAAATCAGTCTTCATCAAAATTAAAAACTCTGCCCTTCAAAAGACACTGTTACTAAAGGGCAATCCACAGACTGAGAGAAAATATTTACAAAACATCTATTTGAAAAAGGACTTGTAGCTACAATATTAAAAGAACTCTTACATCTTGAAAATAAGATATCCCATTAATAAACTAGGCAAAAGATTTAAACAGACCCTTAAACCAAAGAAGACAGAGATGGTAAATAAGCACACAAAAAGATGCCTGGCATCATTAGTCATTAGGAAACTGAAAATTAAAAAGCACAATAAGATACCCCTACTTATCTGCTAAAAAAGCTAAAATTAAAAAAGCTAACCATACTGAGTATTGGTGAAGATATGGAGCAACTGGAACTCTCATATACATAGCCATGAGAATGTAAAAGGCACAATTTGGAACCACTTTGGAAAGCTGTTTGGAAGTTTCATAAAACATGATACATGTACCGAGCATATAACCTAACCATTCTACTAGTAGGAATTTACTCAAAAGAGATAAAAAGCCTATTCTCACAAAAATGTTCATAGCAGCTTTATTCGTAATAGTCAACAAACAGAAACAACCCAAATAGCCATCATGAATAAATAAATAGTCGCGTATCTACAATGGACTACGACTTAGCAGTAAGAATGCATACAACAAAATAGATTAATTGCAAAACAATCATGCTGAAAGAAGCCAGAAAAGAAATGTATACTATATGATTCATTTATGTAAAATTCTAGAAAATGCAAGTGAATCTTGCATTTCTAAGTGAAATAAAGTAGACCAGTGGTTGCCCAAGGATGAGGCAACAGGGGAGGAAGAAGATTACAAAGGAGCATGAAGAAACTTGAAGGTGGTAGATATATTCATTTTCCTAATTATGGTGATGGTTTCCTGAGTATATAAATGTTGAAATTTCATCAATTGTACATCTTAAATATTTGCAGTTTATTGTATATAAATCAAGTTATATTCCAATACAGCTGTTTAAATCAGGTATATATATATACACACACACACACACACACACACACACATATGTGCATATCTTAATAAAAAAAGAATGGACTTAGCCAGGCATGGTTATGCACACCTGTAATCCCAGATACTCAGGAGGCTGATGTGGGAGGATCACTTGTGCCCAGGAGTTCAAGACCAGCTGGACAACATAGCAAGACCCTGTCTCCAAAAATTAAAATAAAATAAAATAAAAAATGGACTCGTTAACTTAATAAAATAAAAGGGAATAAGAATATACAAGGTATTTGAACTATGGCTTTTTGAAAACCATCCCATTGTATTTGCCATCTAATGAAGATATTAGGAGCAATTTTAAGCTAAGTAAAAAAAAAAAAAATGAGTAGAGCCATAGGCAGTTCTCACACTACAAAGAATATCACAGTGCTCACTTCGGCAGCACATATACTAAAATTGGAACAATACAGAGAAGATTGGCATGGCCCCTGTGCAATGATGACACATAATTTAAAAAATTTTTTAAAATAAAAATAAATTTTTTTTTCAGAAAATGGCGGTCTGATAGAGTCCTCCCACATTACCGCTCCCAGGGAAGGAGGTGAAAAATGCCATTGGCTGCCTGCGCTCAGATCGCTCACTCCGAAAACAGCATTGTGAATTTACAGAGAAACATCGTGGGACACTCAGCTTAAGAAAACAGGTGACTGGGAGATTCATTCACAAAGATCGGAGAGCGCAGGGAGTACAATAGAGCCCAGAGGGCGGGAAGGACAATCTTGCCAGGTCAGCGCAGCACGACCTGACCCCCAAGCAGTTATGCACCTTCCCCACAGACTTCCCATCCACTCAATCAGGGACAAGCCCAGAGCTAGGGCAAAGCTGTAGCTCGGGACAGCAGGCAATGTGGAGAGGAAGCAATTGTGAGAGCCATACGGAACTCTCAGCCAAACTATATAGGGACTGCACAGGGCCAGATAGGGACTGGGCAGAGATATAGCTTCCAAGACAGTGCACGAGAATCTGCAGACCGGCACTGCGCCACTGGAAGTCAGCGGGACCTGGGCCCAGGAGTTGAACAGAGAGTGGCACACACCCTTAGAGGCTGCTGACAATTGCCTCCGCAGGACCCAGGCCTGTTGAGAAAAGCTGTGTTCACGGGCACGATCTGAGCCCTGCTGTGTTTCAGGCTGGCGGGCGGCAGCCATCCTTAAAGTCTCCTGCCTGGAGCTGTGAGCCAGGTCTCTAGCTTCACCCCACCCCTGGCCCGGGGGCTCTTCGGCCTGGGCCCAACAGGCTTCGCCCTTGGTGGCCAGGGACAGCTGCATCCGTGGATTCCAGGTGGGACGAGATCCAAGAACTGTAGTGGCAGAACCTTTGTGTATTGGAAACAGTTTGCAGCCCGTCCATCCAGCTGTCCATCTGGTCCTGCTACCCCGGCTCTGGCCTCCTACGAGTCTGCTACGTGCTGGTCCTAGTGCCCGCTCTTCAGGTCCCAGCCCTCGTGTACCCCAGAGATCGGTCATTTTGAAAGTGGCTGGTTATAGGGACTCATTTTGTATAAGTACCGGTTCTCATGGCAACCAAACGCCTCAAGAGCCACAGGCTGAACCACAGCAGCTCCCCCTAACCCTGCCCACTTCATTAGGGAATTTCACTCCATCTAAGAGTGCCTCCAGTGGCCACTATTCCCCCGCCCCCGTGGGAACATCCCCCTGACGGAGACATTTGGGGATATAGACACCCACCCCCCTTGCCTTGGGGTCTAGTGGTGGAAAAGGGGTGCACAATTGGAGACGCCCCATCAGCCAGTGTCACGTGGAGATGCACGTCAGAGGGCCAGACACACGTGGCTGGATAAGAAACCTCTGAGCTGTGTAGAATTTTCCCAATTCAGCTGTCGCACTGCAGCCAAAAGCAATTGTGTTTCTACCTGCACCTCAGGAGGAGCAGGGTCAAAGTAACCCCTAGGAGCTCCAAGACCCTTCCCAAAGCTTGGGGCTTTCGTATACCCCACCTGGGGGATGAGAGTCTGCCACAGACAAAACAGAATACCTAGCTATTAGGGAGCTGCGGATTCATACCCTCAAGTACAATCCACCAGCTTGGAGCTCAAGCTGGGAGGACAATCTCACTACACTCTATTGGGAAGAGGAGAAGACAACAGGTCAGAGATAACCCAAGATCCACCAAACTCGCTAAAATACACCTAAGGCAATACAGGCCACTAATTCTCTCCCTGGCTCTGCCAAGGAACGAACCTCGAGGGCTTGGAGACAGGGCCATAAACTAGCCCTAACACCCCCAGCTCTCAACCAAGAGGACAGATGAGAAAAAACCAGCGAAAGAACTCAGGAAACATGAAAAATCAGAGTGAAAAGTCACCCCCAAAAGAAATCATTAGTTTCTCGGCAATGGACACCAACTCAAATGAAATGGGTACAATGACAGAAGAGGAATTTCACTTATGGATTACAAGAAAGCTCAATGAAATTCAAGAGAAAATTGAATCCTAGCACAAAGAAACCACAAGAAAAATGCAAGAAATGAATGAAAAATTTTCTAAAGAAATAGAAGTATTACAGAAAAATCAAACAGAAATTCTAGAAATGAAAGAGCATTCAAGGATCTACAAAGCACAGTTGAAAGCCTTAAGAATAGGCTGGACCACACAGAGGAAAGAATTTCAGAGCTAGAAGACAACTCCTATGTGCTAAATAAATCAGTCGAAGAGAAAGAACACAAAAACAAGAGGCATGAACAAACCATACAGGAAATGGGGGATTATATAAAGAGGCCAAACAGAAGGATCACTGGCATCCCTGAGGGAGAGGAAGAAAATTCACATGGGCTGGAAAATCTATTTGAAGGAATAATAGAAGAAAATTTCCATAGCCTAGCCAGAAATCTTGATATCCAAGTACAAGAAGCACACAGGACTCCTGGGAGATTCACAGTGAAAAGGCATTCACCACGCCACATAATTATTAGACCGACCAAAGTAAACACAAAAGAGGCACTCCTCAGAGCTGAGAGGTGAAAAGAGCAGGTAAGCTACAAAGGGAAACCTATCAGATTAACTGCAGATTTCTCAGTTGAAACCTTACAAGCCAAAAGGGACTGGGGACCCATCCTCACTCTACTAAAACAAAATAAAGGCCAACCCAGAATTCTTTATCCTGCCAAATTAAGCTTCTTCTATGAGGGAGAAATAAAGACTTTTCCAGACAAGCAAGAATTTGTGAAGTCCAGACCGGCCCTGCAAGAAGTGCTTAGACCTACATTGTACACTAACCAGCACAACAGACACCGACCAATGTAAAACTGCCCAAAAGCTAAAACTCCAGAACCCAGATTTCACGATGACTCAAGAGGTAAAACAGAACAAGAGACTACCCAACAGAATAAACAGAAATCTACCCCAAATATCAATTCTCTCAATAAATGTGAATGGCTTGAATTGCCCATTGAAGAGACACAGGCTGGCTGAATGGATTAAAAAATACAAGCCAATTCCCTAGGTCCTCCTAAAGATAAAAAAAAGAAAAAAAAAATACAAGCCAAGTATCTGCTGTCTTCAGGAAAAACATCTTACACACAAGGACTCATTCAAACTCAAGGTGAAAGGATGGAACACAATTTTCCAGGCTAATGGAAACCAAAAGAAATCTGGAGTAGCCATCCTTATTTCAGATGATACAAACTTTAAAGTAACAAAAGTAAAGAAGGACAAAGATGGACACTATATAGTGGTGAAGGGAAAAATCTTACAGGATTTAACAATCCTAAATATTTATGCACCCAACACAGGAGCGCCCAGATACATAAAGCAAATACTGCTTGATCTAGACAACATAATAAATAGCAATGACATAATAGCTGGGGACTTCAACACCCCACTGACAGATCTGGACAGATCCTTCAAACAGAAAATAAGCAAAGAAACAATGGACCTAAACAGGACTCTAGAACATGTGCACCTAATAGACATCTATAGAACACTCCACCCAAATAACACTGAATATACGTTCTTCTCATCAGCTCATGGAACTTTCTCTAAAATTGATCACATCCTAGGCCACAAAACAGATCTAAACAAATTTTTAAAAAAAGAAATCATACCATGTATCTTTTCAGACCACAGCGGAATAAAATTAGAAATCACTTCCAACAGAAACTCCCATCTTCATCCAAAAACATGGAAACTAAACAATCTGTTGCTGAATGACTATTGGGTCAAGGAGGAGATGCAGATGGAAATCAAAAGATTCTTCGAACTAAACGATAATGGGGACACAAGTTATCAAAATCTGTGGGAAACAGCAAAAGCAGTCCTGAGAGGAAAACTTATGGCCTTAAATGCTCACATCCAAAAGACAGAAAGGTCACAAATCAGTAAACTAATGAATCATCTTAAGGAAATGGAAAAGGAAGAGCAAACCAATCATAAAGCCAGCAGAAGAAAAGAAATAACCAAGATCAGAGCAGAATTAAATGAAATTGAGAACAAAAGAACAATACAGAAGATTAATAAAACAAAAAGCTGGTTCTTTGAAAAGATAAACAAAATAGACAAGTCACTTGTCAGGTTGACCAGAAGCAGAAAGGAAAGCACTCTAATAAGCTCAATTAGAAGTGAAAAAGGAGAGGTCACAACTGATACCATGGAAATACAAAACACCAACTTCGCATACGACAAAAATCTCTATGCCCACAAACACGAAAACGTGGAGGAGATGGACAAATTCTTAGAAACATACTACCTCCCTAGGCTCAACCAGGAAGAAATAGAATTCCTAAACAGACCAATATCAAGCACCAAAATTGAAACAGTAATAAAAAATCTTCCAACAAAAAAAAGTCCTGCACCAGATGGGTTCACACCTGAATTCTACCAAACCTACAAAGAAGAACTGGTGCCTATACTGCAGAAATTAATTCAAAAACATTCAGAAGGATGGAATCCTCCCAAACTCATTCTACAAAACCAATATCACCTTGATACCAAAGCCAGGAAAGGTCACAACAAGAAAAGAAAACTACAGACCAATATCCCTTATGAATATAGATGCAAAAATTCTCAATTAAATCCTAGCAAACCAAATTCAACTGTACATCAAAAAAATAACTCATCACGATCAGGTGGGCTTCATCCCCAAGATGCAGGGATGGTTCAACATACACAAATCTATAAATGTAATTCACCACATAAATAAAAGCAAGAACAAAGATTATATGATCCTTTCAATAGATGCAGAAAAGGCTTTTGACAAAATCCAGCACCTTTTTATGATAAGAACTCTTAACAATATAGGCATAGATGGCTCATACCTCAAAATTATTCAAGCCATATACGATACACCCACAGCCAATATCATACTGAATGGGGAAAAATTGAAAGCATTCCCCCTTAAAACTAGAACCAGACAAGGTTGCGCACTATCTCCACTTCTATTCAACATAGTGCTGGAAGTCCTGGCCAGAGCAAACAGACAAGAGAGAGGAATCAGGGGCATCCAGATAGGGGCAGAAGAGGTCAAACTTTCACTTTTCATGGATGATATGATATTATATGTAGAAAACCCCAAAGATTCAACCAAGAGATTACTGGAATTGATAAATGAATTCAGCAAAGTCTCAGGATACAAAATCAATGCACACAAATCAATAGCCTTCATATATGCCAATAACAGTCGAGCTGAGAAACAAATTAAAGACGCAATACCTTTCACAATAGCACCAAAGAAAATTAAATATTTAGGAACATATCTAATTAAGGAGGTAAAAGACCTATACAGAGAGAATTACAAAACACTGAGAAAAGAAACTGCAGAGGATGTAAACAGATGGAAAACTCTACCATGCTCTCGGATAGGTAGAATCAACATTGTAAAAATGTCTTTGCTACCTAAAGTGATTTACAGAATCAATGCAGTCCCTATCAAAATACCAACATCATTTTTTGCTGATCTAGAAAAAATAATTCTATGCTTCGTGTGGAACCAGAAGCCCCCGTCTAGCCAAACAGTGTTAAGCAAAAAGAACAAATTGGGAGGCATCAATCTACCAGACTTCAAATTATACTACAAGGCTATAGTAACCAAACAGCATGGTACTGGCACAAGAATAGAGACATAGACCAATGGATCAGGACTGAGAACCCAAATATGAAACCATCCTCATACTGTCATCTGATCTTTGACAAATTCCACAAAAACATACACTGGGGAAAAGATTCCCTATTCAATAAATGGTGCTGGGAAAACTGGATGGCCACATGTAGAAGACTGAAACTAGATCCACACCTCTCACCTCTCACAAAAATCAACTCACTATGGATAACAGATTTAAACCTAAGACGTGATACCATAAGAATTCTAGAAGAAAACGTTGGAAAAACTCTTACGGACATTGGCCTAGGCATAGAATTTATGAAGAAGACCCCCAAAGCAATCACAGCAGCAATAAAAATAAATAAATGGGACCTGATTCAACTAAAAAGCTTCTGCACAGCCAAGGAAACTATCACTAGAGTGAACAGACAACCTACAGAATGGGAGAAAATATTTGCATGCTACACATCTGATAAAGGGCTGATCACCAGAATCTATACTGAACTCAGGAAAATCAACAAGAAAAAAATCAAACAACTCCATTAAAAAATGAGCAAAGGACATGAACAGAAACTTTTCAAAAGAAGACAGAATAATGGCCAGCAAACATATAAAAATTGCTCAACTTCTCTAATCATCAGGGAAATGCAAATCAAAACCACAGTAAGATATCACTTAACTCCAGTGAGATTGGCTCACATCAAAAAGTCCCAAAACAACAAATGTTGGCAGGGATGCGGACAGATAGGAACACTCATACACTGCTGGTGGGACTGCAAACAAGAGTACAACCTCTATGGAAAGTAATATGGAGATACCTCAAAGAATTAAAAGTAGAACTACCATTTGATCTAGCAATCCCACTACTGGGTATTTACCCAAAGGAAAAAAAGACATTCTATAATAAAGACATCTGCACACGAATGTTTATAGCAGCACAATTCACAATTGCAAAGATGTGGAAACAACCCAGGTGCCCATCAATACACGAGTGGATTAATAAAATGTGATATATGTATACCATGGAGTATTACTCAGCAATAAAAAACAACGGTGAATTAACACATCTGGTATTATCCTGGATGGAGCTAGAGCCCATTCTTTGAAGCGAAGTGTCACAAGAATGGAAAAACAAGAACCACTGGTACTCACCATCAAATTGGTACTAACTGATCAATACTTATGTCACACATGGCAATAATATTCATCAGGGAGCGGGCAGGCGGGAGGGGGTGGAGGGGATGGGAAAACTCTCACTGAATGGGTGCAGGGCGCACAGTTTGGGGGATGTCCACGATTGTAGCTCTGACATGGGCAGTGCATGGGCAGTATATATAACCAAAGTGTTGTACCCCCATAATATTCTGAAATAAAAGGAGGAAAAAATACATTTAAAAATAAATAAATAAATCAAAATAAAAATAAATTTAAAAATTTTTTTTAAAAAAGAATATCACATAATTTAATCCAACCTCCTCATTTTATAGTAGAGAATGTAAAGCCCAGGGAGATTAAGTAAACTGCTCAAGGTCACACCAAAGCAGAGCTTTCAAAGTTATATAATTTTCACTTAAGAGGTATTTTAGGATCAATTATCATTCCATTATCATACTGATAAATTTCAATGTAACCATATTTACTGAGCATTTACTAAGCATTGTAGGAGTACACGGTAATTTTTATCCTCAAGGAGTTTTCAATGTCAATTTGTGAGGTTGATTATATATTCAAAGCATAAACCTTATTTTTTATTTTTTTATTTTCATTTCTATTATAATTTTTTTAGAGACAGGGTCTTGCTCTGTTGCCCAGCCTGGAGTGCAATGGCACTATCACAGCTCACTGAAACTACAAACCCCTGGGCTCAAGCAATCCTCCTGCCTCAGCCTCCTGAGAAGGTGAGACTACAGGTGTACGCCACCGCACCTGGCTAATTTTTTAATTTTTTTGTAGAGACAGGATCTCATGATGTTGCCCAGGCTGGTTTAGAACTCCTGGCCTCAACTGATCCTCCCTGCCTCAGCTCCTAAAGTGCTGGGATTACAGGCTTGAGCCACTGTGCACATCCCAACACCTTTTTTCTTAAAATAAAACCTACGATGGAAGAAGAATCAAGGTATGCTCATAATAGCTTAAATTGCCTTTTTTTTTTAACCATTCTCAATTTACATAGAGTTTGTTTGACTTGGTTATTTTTGTAACATGCTGTAAAGAAAGTCAATCTTTTATAACCAGTTTTTCCACTTAAACATTTAAAGAATGGAAGAGTTTGCAAACTGGCAGCCTGTGAGCTGTGTTCTGCCCACAGACATGTTTTGTTTGGCCTGCACAGTGTTTTTGAAAACCTGAATTTGTTGCTAGCATTTAAAATGGGTAGACCTTACATTAAAGTCTGGATATCTAGATTTTATTCAAATATCAGAAGTTCAGACACTATTAGACATACATCCTTCATGGCAAAAGCTGAGTGCCTACTATTGCCAGTCACTTATTAGGCTCTTGGGAGACTTAGACAAATAAGACATAGTTACCTTACATTTTATTATTAGAGGCAAGCACAGAAATCATTGTAGTACATCATGATCTTACTATATGCCAGGTACTGTGGTGATAGATAATACAATAAAAATGATAACAGGATACAATGGAGGCACAAGGGAAAGGGTGATCAATTCTGATAATAAAGAAGACTGCTTTGGAAAGGCTTCATAGAGTAGGCAGCACTTGAGCTATGTTTTTAAGATTAAGTTTTTGCCAAGTGAATAAGGCAGAGAGAAGAACATTTCGAACAGAGGCAGCAACATGTTCAAGGTTACGGGGTCACACAGTAGGCACAGATGTAGTACAAGGCATCAGGTAGTTTGGAAAGAAATGATATGCCTTGGGAAGCTGACTGACACCAGATCATGAAAGACTCTCGTTTTCCATGCTAAGCAACATGGGTTTCATCCTATACGTCAATGTTTTTCCCACACTGCCCCTAAGGAGACTTCTCATGGTTCAACCCGGGTGGGAGAAGAAATAAATAGAGAAAAAATGTGCCAGAGGAACCTCCCCATTACTGATTCGGCTAGAAGAGTTCTACTTTTGTCTATTTTATGTAGTGAAGTTCTGTTTTAAGATTTCTTTGGACAAAAAAAATTCTACTGTTATGAACAAATTTTTTTTAAAAAAAAAGCTTGAACAGGAGCCAATAAAAGATTTTTAGCAAGAAAACAACTGATATGATTAGCATTCTGGAAATATCTCTCTGGTATCAGTGCCAAGGATGGAATGCAGAAGTATGAGACCCCAAGGTTATGAAAATACTTAGTTGCAACAACTGATGCAAGAGATAATGAATTAAATATGGGTAGTGACAGCAGAGATATTTAAATCTTACTGATATCTACTTTGTTCCAAGCAGTCTGCTACGTCCTAGGTACATGATAAAGAGTATAAATTCAAGAGTTATTGAAATGTAAAGTAATCATAACTGATTAGAATGGGAAGGTAAAGAAGAAAAAGGAATTAAACTTGGTAGGCTACTTGAATAAACACATGGATAGCTGTAGAGATATAATCTAGAAAAAGCAAAGGCCTACAGTTGTGACTATACTTCATAAGCAAGTGTCTCAGAGGATTTGCTGGAGGTATATACAAAATCAGAACCATCCTTGAAAGCCATTATAAGCACAAGACCTTAACTATCAGTATACTAGAGTGAATCTCAAAGGATTCTACCTGAGGTTAAAGCTTGGTATCATCTTTCCCTTGGCAATTTTGGTCGAGATCCAGATTCCCAAGTGGCAGCATGAAATCAAGGCAGACAAGAATGTAAAACAATATTTAGGTCATCATACCTACACAATTATTAGCTAGCATATAGCCAACAAGTTTATCAACTGTCCCATTACTCCTACGGTAAGTATGTAATGAATTGCACAATTCTACTCATGGTTATTATTTAATGAACAATTTCTTATGAGACTTTTAGAATAGGTGGCGGTGGCTCACGCCTATAATCCAAGCACTTTACGAGGGCAAGGCAGGAAGATCACGTGAGCCCAGGAGTTCGAGAGAGACCAGCCTGAGACAGGGTGAGAACCTGTCTCTACAAAAAAAAAACTTAGCCGGGTGTGGTGGTGTACTCCTGTAGTCCCAGCTACTTGGGAGGCTGAGGCAGGAGGATCACTTGAGCCCAGGAGTTTGAGGTTGTAGTTAACTATGATGACATCACTGCAGACTAGCCTGGGCGACAGACTAAAAAAAAATATTTATGTGGATAAATTTCATAAGGACTACAAGTGTTCAGTGATGTGAGTTTCCAGGTTTTTCATTGAGTCCTAAGTTGAAAGAAATTCAGCACCACTTCCATGAGTCTGGCTTCATAATATAATTGCTTTCCTTGATAATGAATTTTAAAAAGGGACAGGAAATGGGAGAACAGAACGGGGAAAACTCTTTAAACTCTTCAAAAGTGAATCCCATTTGCACTGCTGTTTGTGAGACTTATTTCAATCTCTTTGATAAAGATTATAATTAACATTAAGTACACAAAATAAACTCTTAAGTCCTTCAATAATGAATGAGAGAATGAATCAAAACCCTCTATCAAATGAGCCTTCATACCTCACTAATTCCATTAGACTACGAAACCCTACCTATTAATAAGCAGATCAAATGCTAACTACTATTTCCAAATAGCTGGCTGTAAGTTTAAAAACTCTCTCTTGCAACTTCAGAAAGAGCAGGTTATAACTTTAAGTATGTTGCCAAATCTTATGTTAGAAAAGACATTCTAGTAGAGGAATTACATGAACCTGTAGCTATACCGTAAAGAAAATGAAATAGGTATCTGACTAAAACAGTAAGAAAATATTCTCAAAGTATCTTTATGTGGGGCATAAAAAGTGCTTGCATTTATAGAAAGAAAAAAAGGATGGGGAATAGAAGTATTACCTGAGGGCAGGAAATTCAGACAAAAGGTCCCTACTCCTGGTGAAAGCAAGTAGTCAGTTGCCAGGGTTTCTTAGACTCCTCTGGTACTCATTTGGGTGATTATGCAATTCACAGCACATCAATCTCCACCACAGCCAGCAGGGCATGCTGCAGGGAATGGGTACACAGGGGACACAGAAGGGAGCAAGTTTAAGGGAAGGAAGAGGAAAGGAATGATATGATAAAGATATTTAACTGTGCTGTAGTTTAAAAAAAAAATACAGTAGTATTTCACACTGTATTAACTAAAGGCAAACACTGCTTCAATTCTAAGATGAATCATTTAGGATTTTCTTCATTCTCTCTACTACTGATATTACTACTAATCGATTACATTCATTTTTAAAAACTTTTATGTTAAAATGTTAAACAAAAATGAGATAGCTATGCTGTACAAATTATACAAAGGCTGAACTGTATAATTGAACATTAAATGAAATCAATTAAGATGAGCACTCTAAAAAACAAGCAATCTACAAATACAAATTATCAAATTAGTTTAAGTGCCAAAAGCCCCAATTAAAACTCTAATCCTCATTTCACAGAGAATACTGAGGCATGAAGTTACCTATAAAAAAATAATCCTCTGGGAGGCTGAGGCGGGAGGATCGCTTGAAGTCAGGAGTTCGAGGCCAGCCCGAGCAAGAGTGAGACCTTGTCTCTACTAAAAACAGAAAAAATCAGCCAGGTGCGGTGGTGCACGCCTATAGTCCCAGCTACTTGGGAGGCTGAGGCAAGAGGATGGCTTGAGCCCAGGAGTTTGAGGTTGCAGTGAGCTATGATCACCCTACTGCACTCTACCCGGAGTGACAGAGTGAGACTCTGTCTCCAAAAAAAAAAAAAAAAAAAAAAAAATCCACAAATCAGAGAGAGAGAGAGATCCAGCAATAGATTATATCTATATACTCAAAAAAAAAAAAAAAAATTGAAGCACTGTAGTATTTACCAGAAAAAAAAAGCTTGTAATCTAAATTTTGTGGATAAGAGTCAACTAGTTAAATCCACCAAAAATGTATTCAGGGCAACCAATTTATGACCTATGTAGTCTATGGAGGCCAAGGTAATATACATTTATTTCTCCCAACAGTTAAAAATGTTTTTTAACAACTATTATGCACCACAGTACTGTGGCAGATGCTAAAGGTACAACGGTGAACAAGACAAGCACAGTCACTGTCCTTGTACCTAAAACATATCGGGGTGATTCTGCCCTTAAAGAGATGACAATCTACAGAACTAACATAAATGAAGCCTTTGTTTTCATAAAACAAAGAGGATACATTTTAAGAACTAAAGGAGTTCAAAAATGGAGAAGACCAATGAAGATTAGCCCAGTTAAAGCTGTTTGTGAAAAATGTACTAATAAAACAAAGCCTGAGAAAAGATGGCCTATCAAGAAGAGATGCAGACAATCTGGCTGTGGGAAGTAAGACTATGAAAGATGGGTGAGAAAAACAGGGAGAAAAGTGTAGTATGGGAAAATAAAATTGTAGCCAAACTTGGAGGACCTAAAAACTTGCCCTTCACTTCTCTGGATATTTGCCTTAAATATTTCCTTTGTATGCATGACCTAGTCAAAAGAATTAACAACTATTTTACCACCCTCAAGCTGTCATTTATGTGCTTTTATTTCATTAGTTCTTTACAAGCTTCTCTGACATTTAGACCACCTCTGTCTCACTGTCTCCCCTTCCATTAAAGTTGCAGAGTACTTTCCTTGTGACTCTCTCCTAAGACTCATATTCTATGCTGAATTCCATTTATTCACCCATCTACCAGACTGTTTCCAGGAGATATTCTTATATCTTAATTTTATTTGTATATCTTATAGAATCTTCTTTAAGTATTGATACAAAAGTAAATAAATGAATGGATCCTATCGATGGGGACAATCAGATAATCATACTTACAATACCTGTATTCCTTAAAGATAAATTTTACATTTTATGGATGCCCTTTCTTATAGTACACCACAGTTATATAAGAAGTTGCATCAGAGCAGAAGTAAAAGTTTGGGACAAAAACTCAATTTAATATCTAAAAATGTTGTTTTACTAAATTTTTAAATCAGTGAATTTTCTAGTATCACTAAGTTTATTCCTAATAATAAAATTACACACAAAAAATTTACAAATAGACAATAGTAGAGGAAAACAACACTTGATGCTATACTAGCAGTGACAAAAAGAAGCCAGAGATCCCTTTCTTAGTAGTATTTTTGGGTAGAAGAAAAGCACATATCCATAAAGTTCAAACTAAACCTAAAGAATAGACTAATATAGAAATTAAAAATTTATACAGGCTGGGCATGGTGGCTCACACCTGCAATCCCAGCACTTTGGGATGAAGAGGTGAGAGGATTACTTCAGGCCAGGAGTTCAAGACCAGCCTGGGGAACACAGGGAGACCCTTCTCAACAAAAAATTTTTAAAAATTAGCTGGGCATGGTAGCGCATGCCTGTAGTCCTAGCTACTGGGGAGGCTGTGGTAGGAGGGTCACTTGAGCCCAGGAGTTCAAGGCTGCAGTAGGCTGATCTCACCAATGCACTCCAGGCTGGGCAACAGAGTGAGACTCTATCTCAAAAAAAAAAAAAATTACATAAAACATTCATCTTGGCTGAGAGAAATCTCAAAATATGTCAATGAATTACCAAACTATTAGTAAATTTAATCCCTGAAAAATCAAACAAACAATAAATTACTCTATCCTGAATCATATTGGGCTTCAGATCTCAATTTTGTTTTAACAACAAGGACTTGATGATAACTGCTCACTTTTCACTCAGAAATAGCCAAACGTCTTTCACTTGTAACTTACATTCAAATTAAGCTCTAGTCACCAATACTCACTGTTAAATGCCAATATTTAATAAAATATTAAATTACTCATCCTAAACATATAATATGCAGAATTTAAAACACATAACTGATAAGAGGCCAGCTTATTTAAAAAGTGTTTAGATTGGAAACTACAGTACTAAGACAAAGTGTAATACTGCAAAAAGTAAAATTACGCAAGCAAAAAGAAATGAATGGAGAAATTGTGTTACTCTGCTATGGTTTGGACATGGTTTGTCTGTCCCCATCAAACCTCATGTTGAAATCTGATCCCCAGTGTGGCAATGTTGGGAGGTAGGGCCTTCTGGGAGGTGTTTGGGTCTTGGGGGGCGGATCCCTCATGAATGGCTTAGTGCTGTTCTCACGTAGTGAGTTCTCTCCAGAATGGATCAGTTCCCACAAGAGTGGGTTGTTATAAAGCCAGACCACCCTCAGGTTTTCCCCTCTTCCCAGTGTCTGCTTCCTCTTTGACCTTCTCCACCATGTTGTGACCCAGCATGAAAGCCTTCTCTAGAAGCCTTGAACTTCTCAGCCTGCAGAACCATGTGTGAGCTAAATAAACCTCATTTCTTTATAAATTATCCAGTCTCAGGTATTCCTTTATAGCAACACAAAATGGACTAAGACACCCCCTAACTTCAAAGAATTGCTGAGTATGTTCCTCCAAGTTCAAAGGACTGCAGAGTCAAAGGATTCCCAAGTAATAAAAGAATATACTAAGGAATACTGCAGCAGGATGGCAAATCACCATCAAAGAGCAGTAAGGAAAGTGATGAAAACCAGATAAAAGAATAACAAACTGTTGTGGGAGGATGACAACCTGAACAGGCAGCATAGCAAATCAAATGGAAGGATACTGAAACAGTGACTACTATTCAACATTATCTGTCAGACCTTGGGCAAGTCACAAATCAATGTTTAAATAATTTCCTTCTCTGAGACAGGAACAGATGCCTTCTAATTCCAGGATTCTAGGATGGTAATACTGCAACATCTACTAGACCAAGCATCCAACCCACTTTTCACTTGAAGTTTTCAAATCAGTCTCCTAAAAGTGACTTTTATAAGAATCAGTATCTGGTTTTAGTTGGAAATTAATGTGAAAGAAAAACACCTGTTCTATTTTGAATACTTCTACATATAGCAGTCCTCACTTAATCTGTGATTTCGCTTCCCACAGTTTCAGCTACCCACGTACAGTACAGTAAGATATTTTGAAAAAAAGAGAACATATTCACATAACTTTTATTATAATATACAGGTATTGTTATAATTGTTCTATTTTATTATTAGCTGTTGTTATTCTCTTATTGTGACTAATTTCTAAAACTTTATCATAGGTATGTATGTATAGGAAAAAACATAGTACATATAGGGTTCAATACTATCCACAGTTTCAGGAATCAACTGGAAGTCTTGGAATGTATGCCAAGGGGGTACTACTGTAGTGCATTTAATAGCAAAAAAACCCAAAAGCAAAAAAGCCACTCCTGAAATTTCAACTCACAATTTGCTTTGCGGTATTTCTTGTATAAACCAAAGGATAACCACACAAAAACATTTCCGTTGTTTCCAGACTAAAACATGTGTCATCTAAATTAAATCACAA
The DNA here is from genome assembly GCA_023783475.1 of Daubentonia madagascariensis. NCBI lineage: Eukaryota > Metazoa > Chordata > Mammalia > Primates > Daubentoniidae > Daubentonia > Daubentonia madagascariensis. The sequence continues at coordinate 19,921,814 of JAKFHU010000600.1, read as the reverse complement.
ATAAAAGGGAGGATATCTCCATTTGAATAGCTAATATTTATCCAAATTAATGTATTCAAAATCAAACTCCTGATCTTCTCCCTTAAGCCTGTTCCTCCTGCAGTCTTCTCCCATGTAGTTAATGACAATTCCATCTTGTCCATTGCTTATGTCAAAAACTTTGTAGTAATCCATTACTGTTTTCAATCCACATCTTATCTGTCAATCAATCCTGGCTCTACCTTCAAAATACATCTAGAACCTATCTCAACTCTACTGTATCTACCTTGGTCCAAGCCAGTATCTCTCTCAAATGAATAGTTATTATAATAACAACCACTTAATTGGGTTCCTGTTTCTGCCCTTACCCTCCTACTATTTATTTCCCATATGGCTGCCACAGTGATCCCTGGCCCAAAGCCTTCCTTCCAGTGGCTTCCAATCTTACTCAAGGTAAAAGACAAGTCATTACAAGGCCCCATAGGATCTGGCCCTTATTTTCTCTGTACTCACTTCACTCCACTTTTATCTATATTGGTGGCCTTGATATATTTCAAAAATGAGAAACAAGCTCCCACTTCTGGACCCTTTTCATTTGCTCCCACCACCTCATTCAGGACTATTGTCAAATATTACCTTCTCAATTAACCCTGCCAGATCACCAGATTTAAAACTGCAATCTCCATGCCCAACTTCCTGTGTTACTTTTTTCAACAGCACTTAATACAAACTGATACACTGTACTATGTATTTCACTTATTTACTTACTATCTGCCTCTCATTAAAATGTAAACTCCATAAGGGCAGGAATTTTCACCAGTTTTGTTCAGTGCTTTATCCCCAGCATTACGGAGCAATACTTGGTACAAAGTAAACACTCAGTAAATTATTTGTTACATAAACAACTAGTATATCTAGTGTCAAAATCCAGATTACTGAGGATCATTTATAAATGAATTACTGCCAATTCAAATAACAAAAGTTACTCTGAAAAACCCTCAAACCTTTATAAAAGTAATTTATTTACAATCCAAAAAGCAGTATTTAACTCAGTTTTTTCCCATTTGCCTAATCCAAGTAAACAAAATCTCAAATTTCATATGGCAGTACAATTTAGAAACTGAGATAAGAAGCATGAGTTAGTGATCCTACTCATGCTTCCTATATCAGAATAAGAATCACTAAAGTTTCCCAAGAGCTGAAACCATGTCTATTCATCTTTGGATATCTAATGCCACTGTGTGGGACATATATATGCTCAAGAACCTGGAATACATAAAGTCTCAAATATTATTTATTGAACATTACCATAAAAGTAAAGCATGCAAATAATCAGTCTATCAATATTGACATGAAGTTAGAATTTGACAAAATAATTTCTGGTAGACTGAATACACAATGTTGTATTTCCTTCTAGGAATATCCAATACATGAAAGATTACAGACCTAGTAGTACTGATCTCCAATTACATGCACCTTAACTTCTCTTCAAGAGTTCACTTCCATGGCCATATCAGATAGCTTGTCCTAACCCAGACCTTCTTCACCTCTAAAATCTTAAACTTCAATATGACACTTTCAGACAAAACCTTTAATCCTTCCAATTAGCTCATTCCTTTACTCCACTACTCTTCCACCTAGATAGCATTTCCAATCTTTTGATGGTTCTTTTCTTTTCTCTCCACACTATCAGCTGCTGCCCTCCCCTTTCTGTCCTAACATGTCCTAAATCTAGAGGCCCATCCCATCAACACTTTGTGAGGCACCCTAAACTCTTAGCACTTTGCCATTCAGTCATAAAATCTTGCGAGTGTTCAACCCTTCCTAATATACATAACAAATATTCCAAACATTCAACAATCTTCTCAGGTCATCCTCCCTCTTTAAATTGTTCCTTCCCCTCAGTTTATGGAACTAGTCATCTTGAGACTGTCAAGCAGTTTCTCCTACCTAGATCCTTGAAGCCAGACTGCTCCAGTGTTTCTAAGTCTTGTTCTCTAATTTCCCATAAGTTCTGTGTGACATCAATACCTCTTCAATACATTAGTTTTCTACTTAAGTTACTAAAAGTCCATTTGTGTACTCTATATTTCAACCCCAGATATGCTCCTGAACCTCAGACTCCAAAAAACCAGACTTCCTCTTTTATCTTTATTAGCAGTCACTCCCCACCCCTAGGATGAAGTTCAATTTCCTTAACATAGTAAGTGAGGCCCTTGAAAATATAATTTAGTTCAGTGCTTATTACAGGTGCCAGATGGAGGAAAAAGCCTAACTCACAGTAACTCTCCCCATAACCATATTTTTGCAGTACAACACTTTGTCATTGCTAATTGATCCATGGATAGAACTGGGTCACAAAGGTTCTCTCTCCAGGGAATCTGAAACTTGACAGGAGAGATCAGAGATCGGGAGTTGTGGAAGATGGGGTAGCACCCTAAAGCTGTGATTCTCAAACAGAAGCAATTTTGCCTCCCAGGGGACATTTGGCAATGTCTGGAGGCATTAAACATCCTACAATGCACAGAACAGCCCTCCACAAGAATTATCTACTTCAAAATGTCAATAGTGGCTGGGTGTGGTGCCTCAGGCCTGTAATCCCAGGACTTTGGGAGGCTGAGGCAAGGCAAGAGGATCCCTCGAAGAGTTCGAGATCAGCCTAGGCAACATAGTGAGATCCTATCTCTACAAAAAAATTTAAAAATTAGCCAGGCACAGTGGCACGCTCTTGTAGTCCCAGCTACTAGGGAGACTGAGGCAGGAGGATCCCTTGAACCTGGGAGTTCAAGGTTGCAGTGAGCTATAATCACACCACTGCACTCCAGCCTCGGCCACAGAGTGAGACCTCGTATCAAAGAAAGAAAAAAGTAAATAGTGCTGAGGTTAATATCCTACTGTAAGAGGAAGGTCCAAGAACTCTTCCAGTGAGATTCTAGGAGCTGGCTGCTTCCTGTCCTTTCCTTGCTTTGGTTGTTCAGATCTTCCTCTGCTTTCTGTTATACTTCCCCTTTTTCCTAAATAGAGCAGGTTTCAGTTGTCTGCAGACAAAATAACCTTAACTAGCACAGTGCCCTACCTCAATCATATGACACACATCTGTATACTTTAAACCAGTTTCTCAACATCAGAGCCACTGACATCTGGGTCAAATAATTCTTTGTTGTGGGGGAATGTGCTGTGCATTGTAGGATGTTTTAGCAGCCTTCCTGGCCTCTCCTAGAAAATCCTCCGAAACATATTCTGTGCTGTTAAAATTTGAGGATCAGGGTAATTTCTCCTTCAAAGGCTTTTCTTGTTTCACTTCTCCTAAAAATAAAGTAACTACTCTAACCTCCCTCTCCCCCCAAACACACTCCCTGTCCTCATTTCAGATTAGTCAAGTACATAAACTTTTTATTAAGAAAGCAAGAGATGCTTAGAATGCAAACTAAACAAGTAGGCAAGGAACAAGTATATAGATTTATACTTCTCAAATAGTCTAGCATTTACTTAAGGCATTTGTTAATCTCTTAAGAACAATTCCTGAATAATTCCTCTTTCAGACTTTCCCAATATACCAGCCTCTCAAGTCCCTACATCTGGGCAATGATGGTTTTGCTGGGGCTCCGAAACCAGTACCCCAAAATATGGCACTTTGACATACTAAAATGAAGCCTCAAGGTCTCTCTGACTTTCCTTCCATATCATCTCTCCCAAAGAACTTGAAGTCCCTTTATCTGCCTAAAATCCAGACCTACCAAGGATAATTGTTTTTCTCTTCCCCTCCCTGTAAAACCAAAAATGTAACCACACCTGAAAAGACTATTTACAAATTAATCTTTGTTCCCTGATCCACTCCCCCTATTAATCCTTGGTTGCTCCTCAACAAAATTCCTCTTCTCCCTCCCACCCCCATAATCTGTGTTACCAGGATATAAACTCCTGAACCCTGCAGAGGGATGGGCAATCACTTGATTCTCCCCAAGTGCACATTAAATAAATGTGTGTGCCTTTTCTCCAATTAATCTGCCTTTTGTGAGTTGATTTTTCAGCAAATCTTCAGAGAGCTAAGGTAAAGTTTCCTCTGGGCCCCTACAGCTTTAATCTTGCAATTTCACTATATTTCAATCTCAAGGCTAAGAGTGAGCATTCTTACTCACACTGGTTCCTAGACAGTCTTCTGCCTTACTGGAAAACCCTCCCCCCATATAAGACCCTATACGAACTAGGCCATTTTTCCTAGTTCTTCCTTTCCAGGACTCCAAAGACACCACAAATGATTCAATTACCTATTATCTCCTAAAACCACAGGAAACTGGTCCTCCCCAAATCTCAATAATTTTAGGGACATACAGTCTTGCCTCAGTTAAAAAGAACAGCAATATGAGGGAGAGCCAGCTCACTGGTGCTATCCATCCATTCATTCACTCAACAAATAGTTAAGTACCTACTTTTACGCCAGCCTCAAGACAAAAATCTCTGTCCTCATGCAGTTTACATTCAAGTGGAGAGAGACAGACAAATAGCAAAGAAATATATATTATGACAGATGAGATGAGTGCTATGGAGAAAAATAAAGCAAGCAAGAGGGACAAGGAGCATGGGGGCTCACAATTTTAAAATCTGATCAGGAAAGGCCTCCTTTGCAGGCCACACAAGTTGTCTATTATTAGAAAGTACTATGTAGTAGTATTTCCTATCAAACTTTTTAAATTGTATTCCAGACCACTAGATCAATATAGGAACATCTTCATTACTGGATAATCTATAAAATTAAATTTGACCCAGGTAATTTCAAAAGTTCATTCCTACTTGAATAACTATAATTTATCACCTACCTTGTTTCATCTATTATGAATTGCTTTTAGGTTTATGAATAACTGCATTTTTCTTAGGAGATGACACCAATTAGCACTAAGATTAATATACTAACCAAAAATAAGAATTTGATACTCTTCAGTCACCTAAGGACATTTTTGAAATATGAAATAACTGAAAATTCAACAGTTTCAAAACACATCTCTGGAAAAAAAAATCCTCATGACTATTTATCACAGAGCTATTAGAAATCATACAGATTAAAAAGTAACCCTGAGGACTCAATTTTGATTATGTGGTTGTTGTCTATGCTATGAAGTAAGCCATTACACCTTTGCTCCTAATTTTTAAATGTCCTCAAATGGAATTCTACAAAAGAATTAAAGACATTTATTGATTGAATTAACTTTTCTTCTAGTCATCTAGAGTGGTACTATTTACTATCATCCTTGGGAAAGTGAGAAAATGTTTGGTATTCCAAACATTTTTTTTAGATCTGAATTTTCTTGTGGAACTGAGTATCAGAAAGGCTGGAGGACATCTGATTTACATAAGTCAGACTTTACCTAAATAATAAACAGAGAGATAAAACCTTCTTCCAAAATAAGATAGTTCAGTATTGAACCATATGTACAATTTTAAAACAAACTTTCCAATTAGTTATCAGTAAGTAATGTATATTCATAAACGCTGCTACAATTTGCTACTAAAAAAAAAATTATGGCTGTATCTTATTCAATGTTGTAAGTGAGGAAAATATTTGCTGAATCACATAAGTATTGATTCTGTTCCCCAATAGGCAACTTGTGGTATAAAACAAGCTGGAGAATCAAGAATTATGTGTACTACACAAGTCTGTCATTATACCTGAGTCTCTTCCTAAAATCAGTTAAAAGTCATCACTAAAAAATAACAGAAGCGGAGAAAGGAATCCTAACCAAGCGCTTTGAATTCGCTGTTAACAACCTGGAACAAGATCCTACATTTTTAGCCTGTGTCTTGAGACAAATATGGAGAAGCGAAGAGCAAAAACAAACTGCCAGCTTTACTGAGTCATGTTTCTGACTAAAACCGCGTTATGAAATGGAAAGAATGACATATCCTGGGCTTAATCACCACAGATGTTAAGTCCCTGAATTTTAGAATCTCAGATGAAAAAGAGCAAAAAACTGTTCAGTAAGAATGATGTGAGACTGAAATGACTCCAGCAAGAACTTGCCAAAGCTGGAAACTCTGGTTATTTACCTAAAACAAATCCTAACTGAGCAAACAGGCACACCCTAACGCATCAGAGGGCAAGGCCGAGGTGGGGGCGATTCAGAACAATCACAAGGTTAACGTTTCACGAGAACACAGCCTCGGCTCCAAGAGTCCACACCGCGCCAAGCGCCCTCAGTTAACGGAACCGCTCTGCTCCGCGGGGAACGAGCACCGAGCTCCAGCCCCAGGCCACCGCATCAACCAGGCACCTGGCTGACGCCAGGCCACCTCCAGCCTCCGCGCAGGACCGCCCAGAGCGGCGCCGGGACGCCCCCCAGACGCCGCGTCGGGAGCGATCCCAGCCCGCCGCGCTGCGCGCTCCTCCGCGAGCCCGGCCGCGGGGAGAACGCGTCCAGGGGCTGACTCGGGAGGCCACCCCGGGCGCCGCAGGCGACGGCAGACCCGGGGCCGCGACCTCTGCTCCCCGGCCGGAGCGGGGAAGCCCGGAGGTCGCCTCCCGCACAGCCGCCAGTCCCCGCCGCCCCCGAGGCCCCAGGCTGACTCCAGAGCGGACTAGGGCGGAGGCGGACTGGCCCCCACGCTCCAGGCGCTCACTGACCTGGAGAGGTGCTTCAGGATCTGCTTCTTGATGATCCCAGCCATGGTGCCGAGGCGGGAAGCGCCGCGCTTTCGCTCTGTTCCTCCCTGCCGCCTGTCTCGGTGGCCGTCTCCTCTCCGTCGGGGCTAACCCGGCCGGAGGACAGGCGCCTGAGCGCTCACGCACCGGAGAGACGCGAGGCCCCGGCCAAGGCCACCGCCCCCGCTGCCTGCGCCGCCGAGGACCCGGAGCATCACGCTTAAGCCGTCGCGGCCGCCGCCGGCGCCATCTTGGCTGCAGCATCACCTAAGAGACCTGGGGGAGGGCGGGGGCGGGGGCGGGGGCGGGGCCGAGAGCGGGGGCGGGGCCGACTCGGGCGCGGGGTGGGCACTGGGCGGGGTGGGCGGTTCGCGGCCCCGCCCCCTTGCTCCAGGCTGGCGCCGGGGTCCACCGCTTTGGCAGAGGTCTTTGAGGCCAACCCTAGAATTTTCTTGGGACATAATCCTCTCTCCCCTCCCGCTGGTCTTGTTCCCGCCTCCATAACTGAGTTCTCCTTCCCCTACTACTTCTCTTTTTAATTTCCTCAATATAACTGCTCAACAAACTACTCTGCTTTGTTTGCTCTTTTGACCTAATCATCTTTCTTCATATTCTTCCCTGGATTCCTTCCCCTTTGCCAAGATATTCTGCCTTTCCCGTAGCTAAGTGCTATAATTTAATGTTTCGCCTGGTTATTCCAATCCCAAGGGAAGTAAAAGTTGACAACACGTCTTGATAGAGTCTAGGGAGAACCTAGGAATTCAAGCCTGGCTCTAGTATTTTCTAGCTGTGTAATCCTGGAGAAAATAGTATCTTTACATTTAGCCTCACTTTACTCATCTGTGAAGTAGGTTAATCATATCAGCCCTACCCACTTCACTAGGTTGTATCTAAAGAAGTATGTAACAGGCCAGGCGCGGTGGCTCACGCCTGTAATCCTAGCACTCTGGGAGGCCGAGGTGGGTGGATTCCTTGAGCTCAGGAGTTCAAAACCAGCCTAAGCAAGAGTGAGACCTGTCTCTACCAAAAATAGGAAGGAACAAAAAATGAGCCAGGCCTTGTGGCTTGCGCCTGTAGTCCCAGCTACTCCGGAGGCTGAGGCAAGAGGATCACTTGAGCCCAGGAGTTGGAGGTTGCGCTGAGCTATGATGACGCCACTGCACTCTACCCAGGGCAACAGAGCAAGGACTCTGTCTCAACAACAACAACAACAAAAGTATGTAACAAATAAATAAATGGGACCTGGCATTAACCTGGATGAATACCTCTTGTATTAACCCGGATGGAACTGCAGACCATTCTTCTAAGTGAAGTATCACAAGAATGGAAAAACAAACACCACAGGTCCTCACCATTAAATTGGAACTAATCAAACAACACTTATGTGCACATATGGAAATAAAACTAATCAGAAATCAAGCATCAAGGGGGGGAGGTAGGAGAGGATGAGTAAATTCACACCTAATGGGTACAGTGCACACTATCTGGGTGATGGGTACACTTACAACTTTGACTCAAACTGTACAAAAGCAATTTATGTAACCAAAACTTTGGTACCTCCATAATACTCTGAAATAAAATTTAATTTAATTTAAAAAATAATAAAGAAGTATGTAAATGTCATTTGAAAACTTCTGTAAAAAGGAAGGAAATTGTTGAAATAGGGAAAACTTAACAATCTTACACCTTCACCTCACCCACCCCCAAACCAATATTTTTCAGAGATGAAAATGACCACTCAGTGATATCTAAAAGAGGAAAAGAAATTATATTACTCCTGAGGGGATGTATTAGGAAGGTGTGAACTTGGTGAGGGGAGGTAAGTTTACACTTATTTCAACAACCTGGCCCTTTTTGGAGAATGGAAAGAATAGGTGTGTGGGTTGGTTACACTCACTTCACATTTGCCATGTAATATAGACCAGGCACTAATATTCAGGTATCTAGGGCTGCCTAAACAAAACAAAACAAAACAAAAATCCATTCCTGCCATAAGAGTTAACAGCCTAGCATGGAAGGTAAATTCATATTATAATACTAAGACCTTCAGGTCTGTCATTAGACTGGTTCAAATGCCAGCTCAGTCACTTTGTAGCTATGTAAACTTGGGCAAATTACATAGCCTCAGTTATTTCTTCTGTTGGAGATAATATTATCTAAAGTGTTTAACAAAGTGCCTAGCATATAGCAAACTCACAATGAATGCTAGATATTATCATTATTGAAAACAGAAGCAAAGTGTTATAAGAACACAACGGAGGGAATGATTCATTTAGAGATAGATTTACAGTGGTGCTATTATTTCAAAGATGAAAATAAGTCAGTTTAATTTGTTAAAAGAACTGACCCCGAAATCAAAGACTTGGATTTGAAACCTAGCTCTGCAGATTTTTTTTAGCTATGTGATCATAGGAAAAGTACTGAACCTCTCCGAGTCCTGTAATCCTATATACCTTCATGAAGTTGTGAGGATTAATCAAGCTAATAAAGCTAAAGTACTTAGCAGAGTACCTGACACAATAGAATGGTAGCTATTATTATTAATTCCCTAGGCAGAAAAGGATGTTTGTTTCAGGCAGGTAGAACACAATTATGGAAAAGGACAAGTGTAAAAGTTCATAGCTTCTGTAAATGGTAGGTGGCCTAATGTTGTGGCTAGAACATGTGGATTCCTTTCAAAGTAATAAATATCAAGGAACCCCACAGGTTAATAAATGTAGTTATAGTATCTGTTCATGGTGAAAATAAATGGTAATAATTTCACTCTTACTACTTCCCACGGTTTGTTCACTTGGCATGTATCAGGCAAAGTCGGTTATACAACAGAGGTTTCATTATTTGGCACAAGTAAGGAGCACACTGGGATAATTCCCAAAGAAGTGTGTCCCCAAACAAGGGGGTTGGGCTGGTTTTATAGTCAGAGGGTAATGACGCGTGATCTGATAGGATCTTTTAAGGGGGTGATGCCAGGAAACTCTTCTGACTGGATCCTGCCATGCAGTGTCAGCTTTTTAATCCAGTCCCGATTGATCCTCCCTCCAAACACTTAGGTTCCTCCCATCGTTGCATGCTTGGTTCATCTGGGCATGCTCAGGGTAGGTGACCTTCAATCTGGGGCAACTGAAAAACAACTCACAACTTTACTACATAAAAGTTGAGCCAGATTGGCCTGATGTGATTACTCTTTTACTCTCTCTGGATTGGAAGCATGATGCACTGGGTCCTTGGATGTCACAAAACCACCATAAATTAGTAGTGCTTTTAAATTAATTACATTTATTATATAGGGCCTCAGGGAAAACATCCTCTTTGCCCTCTGAAGGTTTGCTGAAAAATCAACTCACAAAAGGCAAATTAATTGGAGAAAAGGCACACAAAACTTATCAACATGTACACGGAGGGCCACAAAGTGATTACCCACTCCCCTCATATGCCATCTTGAGGTTACAGAAAGATTAGGGGCTTGGATCCTGGGAAAACAGGTTGGGGGAAGAAGAGGAATTCTGTTAAGGGGCCATAAAGGATTTCTAGGAGGAATGAACAGATCAGGGAACAGAGATTAACTTGTACAAAGTTCTCCCTGGAATTTGAATGAGCTGAAGAGACAGACATTATCTTGTGAAAGGGTCTTGAACTCCTGTCCTCAAGCCATTCTCCCACCTTGGGCTCCCAAAATGCTAGGATTACAGGTGTCAGCCACTGTCCATGGCCTGAAGTATAAATTTCAAAAAGAAAAAAATATGACTGTCATGCAAATATATAGTGAACATGCATCAGAGATTTATTAACTCACATTAATGCAGGAACCAACACGATAGGGGACAGGGTATAAACCTGGTTCACTCATTAATATGACAAATCAATCTGTTGTACATGTTCATTACATATTTATATGAGTCTTTTTGTTTTGTTTTGTTTTGTTTGAGACAGAATCTGGTTCTGTTGACCGGTAGAGTGCAGTGGAATCACTATAGCTCACTGCAACCTCAAACTCCTGGGCTCAAATGATCCTCCTGCCTCAACCTCCTGAGTAGCTGGGACTACAGGCTCAGGTCACCATGCCCAGCTAATTTTTCTATTTTTAGTAGAGACAGGGTCTTGCTCTTGCTCAGGCTGGTCTGGAACTCCTGAGCTCAAGCAATCCTCCTACCTCGGCCTCCCAGAGTGCTAGGATTACAGGCATGAGCCACTGTACCTGGCCAAGCATCTGTTTTTAACTCTTTTAAAATTATACATCACCAAAATATACATGCATTTGAAAAGTAGTACTGTGAACTGAAATAAAATCTTGAGCCCCTAGCTGACTGAATGAACTTCTTCTTGGCCAAGGGGGCCCCAGAAATACCCTAAAACTGAGATGCTGGCCAAGAAACAGAGGTCAGATATGCCTTGTCATAACCCCCTTTCTTCTTAGAGATATCCTTTCTAACTAATTAACAAGCTATACAAGACAAAGCTGATGGCCTGCTGGACAAAATTGACCAGCAGGCCATCAATTTACTTAACAGATCACTTGAGTTGTGGTAAATGTCTAGTTGCTTGTCTCTGATCTTGAGACAGACATCCTTATCTTAAGTTAAAACATTCCAGGCCTTTAGACAAAGCTTCATTTCTTTAACCACTTACAAATCAAAGAATTTTTAAACCCACCTATAACCTGTAAGCCCCAGCTTTGAGATGTATACCCTTTCTGGCCAAACTGATGCAAACCCTTTACATATTGACTTAGGGTCTTATGTGTAATTCCTGTCTTCATGAATGTATAAAACCAACTGTAACACAGCTACCATAGGCACCTTTTCTCAGGACCTCTTGAGGCCTTGTGCTCTTGGCCAGTTTGGGTATTTTTCCATTACCAGTACTTGCATGCTTGAGATTATTTGTGCTAAAACCTGGGAGGCGAGAGTGCCTGGTGTGAAGGTGATGAGAGTCAGAGCTTTTATTGAGCAGTTCATGCTGGAGTGGGTTCATACTGGCTCATGAGACCCACTTGTGTGCATCTCTTCCCAGCTGTGTTCTGTGGTGACTTCAGAGCAGTTTGAGATCAGCTATGATGACAGTATTTACATCACAGAAATTGATAAACACTACAAACCAGGGCTTTTCCCCCCTAGAGATCTAGCTGTTAAACATTCACCAGCACTGAAAGATGGGTTGGAGGGGATGAGATTGTAAATGTAAACATATGGACATTATTTCACAGGCAATAGCAAACCCTGAAGACTTTTTTTTTTTTTTTTTTTGGAGACAGAGTCTCACTCTGTCCTCTGTCACCCTGGCTAGACCTGGCTAGACCTGAAGAATTCTAAGAGAGGTGAGTAGGGGAGGGTGATAATATTTCAGATTTAGAAAAATACTTACTGTAATTATGCTGTCCGTACAAAGGACAGAGAAAAGAATGGAGGCAGGAAAGGCATTGAGAAGGTGGTGGCATTACTTCAGGTGAGAGATAAGGCAGTATCAGTAGAGGTGGAGGAAGGTCAAGGACATTCCAGAGATTAAAAACAAGGATAGGAGTTGAAGGCAATTGAGGTTTTTAGTTTGGGGCATACCACTAATTGAAGTAAGTAATATAGGTGGAACAAGCTGTTTTGGAGATAAGATTGTGTTGGGTCTGTTCCATTTAAGGCTTTCGGAGGATTTCTGGGTGGAAACTTTATAAGTTTGCAGTTAGAAGTGGAAGTTCTAGTTTAGGATTCATTGATATTTAACGATAGCTGAAGCCAAGAACAAGAATGATCTTGATCGAGGATAGAAGATGATCATATGATAAAGGAGGATAATGATATTATAATAACTACTGCCAAGTACTTGATTTTATCATTTATTCTTCATAAAATTAAGAAAAGAGAAATAGCTCAGAGCAGTCAGAGCTTAGTGAAGTATGCAAAATTTATCAGGCCCAGAGAGACACTGAGTACGGACTTCAGTCACGTCCCCCAACACCCACGCCAGGGGCAATTACTTAAAGTCATTTTGTTCCTCACTAGATGCCTCACCCATTATCTTCATGTTGCTGAGTTCTGTGGTACAAAAAACAATGTATAGCCAACCAATAGCTTACGTTATTTTAATATAAATTATTGGTAAACAACTTAGGAACTGTCTCTTCTTTTCCTTTAAAAACCGACTTGTAACTGCTGTTAACGGGAGCGTATATTAAGGGCAACTTGAATCTGTGCTCCTGGGTTGCAATCCTCAAGCTTGGCCCAAATAAACTCTCTATTTATATTAATTTCGCCTCAGCTTCTTTTTAGGTCAACAAAACAATTCTGCAAGAGGGTGTTATTAATATTATCCCATTTTACAGAAGAGAAAACTAAGGCACAGAGTGGTTAACTAACCTGTCCAAGTCGGTGGCAGAAGTAGGATTTGACCTTGCAGTCTGAATCCAGAGGCTGCACTCTTAACCACTATTTCTTTGATTTCAATAATAGTACCTAAGTCACAGAGTTGTAAGAATTAAATTAGTTAATATCCGTAAAACTTTTGTAATAGCTTACCCACACGCAGTAAGTATTGTGTAAGTTTTACCACTATCATCTTCATCACCCAAGGCTACACAGCCATACAGTGGCGGAGTCCGGATTTCAAAAATTCTCTTAACCACTGTGATATACAAGGATTAGTCCAGGGCATTATAGGTGGACGTATACCCTTCTAATTCCAGGAAAGGGAAAGGAGAGGGAACATGTCAGATTTCAAGAAGCCTTTTTTGGATGAGAAAGACTTCTAAGTTCGGTCCTGAAGAGACAAGCAGGCAAGGAAAGAGAGCGTGAGCATGAGTAAAAGAGCGAGGCAGTTGATAGAACAGCATATACGCAATTCAGGGTGGGTGGATCCTACGGTCGCATAGGGAGTGGCGGGGAATGAGGCTGGAGAGACCTCATAGCCAATTTCATGCTGCGTATGGTCTTGCACTTTATTCTCCAAGAAATGTAACTGAACACCACCATTGGACGACACACACACACACACACACACACAATCGGTTCGCTACAGGGGTTAGAAAAAGCTTGGAAGCACAAGTCACTCTACGCCAATAAGAGCAAATAAGAAATGGGATAGAAAGCACTTAGCAGTCGAATCTCGCCACCACGTAAACTGGTTAGGCTCGGAAGCACAGTGGACGCCCCCCGATACGTAAAACCGCTGCGCAGTTTCTGACTTCCGGCGTCCTCCGTTGCTATGGTGACCGGAAGCGCGTCTAACGCTCCGCCCAGAAAACCATAGAGTGCCGGAAGCCAGAGCAGAAGGGTCGGAAAGGGAAAGGCAAGGCGGCTGGTTTGTGGTTGGTGCTGAAATGACGACCTTAGTGCTGGATAATGGAGCCTACAACGCAAAAATCGGTTACAGCCATGAAAATGTCTCGTAAGTGTTCGCTTTCTCCAAGGGACAAGATATGTACGCCTAGTGGTTTCATGTGCTACGTTTCATCTCTGGGCATGTGTGAACTGTAGACGCCCCCGCCCGGCCCTAACTTGAGCCAGAGGGATGCTCTGGTTGGAGCGGGATGGGTGGTTGTGATGCTTTGAACTGGAATTGATTTTGGTTTTAGTTCTGGGCTGCGCGACCCCGGAAGTGGGATGTATGTTTCGTTTTGTAAAAGGAAGTAGCCGAGGAAAATAGGCTTCTAGAGATAAGTTCCTGAAAGAAGAGTCTGTAGACAAAGTTCCTGAATATTCAGAAATTGTGGGCAACATTTTGGGTGTATGGGCGTCTTCCTGGTTGTTGCCCACCATGAGCTTACAATGTGTTAGGAAGACAACCTAGAGCCATTATCAATCATACACACATGTATGCATACAAATATAAATATATATATGATGATATTGGGATAATACTGTAAAAATGTTCGTGCTTGCTTATTTCACTTACTATACTGTCAGCATTTTCTCTACATGTTTAATTATTCTTTGAAGACATAATTTTAAGAAGCTGAATTGTTGTCAATCTCATGGTTATATTATATGTAGTCAATTTGCTTTGAAGATCCGATGAGGGTATCATCAGATCTTCAAAGGGTTCCATGTCCCAAAGAAGTCTAAAAAGCACTGTCTTAGGTTCTAGAGACTTTGAAGGCTTTGGTCCACTGGCTGACCTAGTTGGTAAGGTCAGTTAAACAGAAATGCAGCTGGGCGTGGTAGCGGCTTCTGTAGTCCCAGCTACTTGGGAGGCTGAGGCAGGAGGATCGCTTGAGCCCAGGAGTTCGAAGCTGCAGTGAGCTATGATCGGGCCACTGCACTGCATCCTGGGCGATAGAGAGAGACCCTGTCTCAAAAACAAAACAAAACGGAAATACTACAATGGCATTCATAGCATGTGTAGCCACAAAGTATGTGTTTGAATAGATAAGCAAACTTAAAGGCATGCCTTTCCTCTGTCAAATTCACAGAGGATTTTTTTTCTTTTCCTTCCTCCTTTCCTTTTTTTTCATTTCTTTTTTTCTTTTTCTTTTCTTTTTTTTTTGGGGGGTGGGGGGCAGGGTCTTGCTCTGTTGCCCAGGCTAGAGTGCGGTGGTGTCATCATAGCTCACTGCAACCTCAAACTCCTGGGCTCAAGCGGTCCACCTGCCTCTGCCTCGCAAGTAGCTGAGACTACAGGCACACGCCACCACACCGGGCTAATTTTTCTATTTTTTGTTGAGACGGGGTCTCACTCTTGCTCAGGCTGGTCTTGAACTCCTGGGCTCAAGTGATCCTCCTGCCTCAGCCTCCTGAAGTGTTAGGATTACAGGCGTGAGCCACCTCGCCCAGCCCTCATTTCTGTTTAAAGAGGGAGATCCAACTGAGTAGGAATGTAAATTGTTACATTCTGGAAAACATTTTGGCAATGTGTATCATTGTTCATAACCTTTGACACAGCAATTCTATTATCACTTACCTAAGGAATTAATTAGAAGTACTGTATTTGGTAAGAGTAAGTACAAGGATGCTCTGTATTATTCGTAGACATTGTGTACAGGTAGGAAAACAATGGCAAGCAAGCTAAATAATCAAGAATAGCAGATTGACTAAATACATTATAATATAACCATGACATTGACAACAATGCAGCTTCTTAAAATTATGTCTTCAAAGAATAAACATGTAGAGAAAATGCTGACAGTGTAGTAAGTAAAATAAGCAAGCATGAACATTTTTACAGTATTATCCCAATATCATCATATATATATGTATATTTGTATGCATACATGTGTGTATGATTGATAGTGGCTCTAGTTTGTCTTCCTAACAGATTGTAAGCTCATGGTGGGCAACAACCATATTTAAAAGTAGTTACTACATCTATACTCCATAGCCTCTTGCTGATTGAAAATCTTTGGCTTCATGAAAACTTAATTTTATGGCCAGAATTTTGAACTTGTGAATCTTTTATCAGAATTAGGTGTTAAGAATTTCTGCATTAAAGCAAGAAAGACTAGGACGTTTACCAAAACCCTGGGTCTCTCTCATCAGAGAACCAATACTCACCTATAAGGATTTCTTGAGGAT
This sequence comes from Daubentonia madagascariensis, assembly GCA_023783475.1. Classification (NCBI taxonomy): domain Eukaryota; kingdom Metazoa; phylum Chordata; class Mammalia; order Primates; family Daubentoniidae; genus Daubentonia; species Daubentonia madagascariensis. The sequence continues at coordinate 19,905,707 of JAKFHU010000600.1, read as the reverse complement.
ATTATTTGTTTGTTTCTAGGGTCATTCCTAACTGTCAGTTCAGGTCAAAAACAGCACGTCTTAAAACTTTTACGGCTAACCAGATAGATGAAATAAAAGACCCTTCTGGACTCTTTTACATCCTTCCTTTTCAAAAGGTAATCCAATTATGTGTCATTTCTAGCCTTGTAGACTTAAATGTAAAGGTAGTCTTTTATTGTATGTATAAGGCTGTGTATGTATGTATGAAATATTTTTAGATCTCTAAGAAAAGGTGACTTAAATTTTAACTAAGATATAAATAAAACCCCAAAATTGAAATTAAATTGTTTTGGTAAAAACAAATGACCATGATTTAGTTACAGATTGTGACTACTGAATTTTACTTATGTTAAATCTAAGTTGTGTGCCCACATTAATTTAAGAAAATAAGTTTAGAGAGGCATCTCTATATATTGGTGTATCTTTTGAACCGTTGACATTTTAGTTATTGTTTATTTGTAATTTTTTGAACTTTTAAAAGGAAAAAAACATGCCAGTATAATTGGTTTGAAGTTCATGCATGATTAGACTGGAGAAGGTAACTATAAAAAGATAGAAACCAGTGATTTAGAATATATTTTTCTGATTTTTAAAAATTGTTCAAATATTCTTGATAATTAAATTTATAAAAATTTTTTAGGGCTACTTGGTGAATTGGGATGTTCAAAGACAAGTTTGGGATTACCTTTTTGGAAAAGAAATGTATCAGGTAACAAATTAGAGTATGTATTCAAATTGTATTTCTTTGTCTTATTTGAATGAAAAATTAGAACTTATATTTTAAGATTTATAAACTTATGTATATGTTTTCAGTATATATTTAAGTCACTTTTTAAATGTAGCTTCCCTAGCTTTGATTTTCTAAATATTTAATAAATGTAAGTGAATAGAATTTCCATGTTGAAGTGGAGACTGAGTAAAGATAGTCTATATAAAACTCAAGGTTAAAATTTTATGTAAGATTTCTACTATTATTAGGCCAATTCACTGTATTGTTTTTATTTTCACAATAAAATATTTTTGCCTATGTATCTGAATGTGTGAATATTACAAGAGAATTTTGTGCTTTTAATGTCTATAATGTGACCATAGGTGTACTGGGAGAATGTTCAGGTTTTTGATACTTCTCAAGAATGTGTGGGAGAGAATTATGTAAACTTGAATATCTTGAAGATTCTTGCCCTTTTCCTATTAAAAACTTAATAACAACACCAATACATGTACCTAAATCATTCATTAGTTTTGCATAATTGTCTTTAAGCAATTCCACAGTAACGTTTCATTAATGCTACCTTCAAGAGACGTAAAATTGCACAGTAGTTAAGTGCATGGATTCTATAACCAGACTCCGTGGGTTCAAATCCTAGCTGTGTTACTAAGTACGTATATGAATCTTGGTAACTTATTCAACTTTTCTATGCCTCAGCTTGCTTGTCTATTAAGTGAGGATAAGACTTATCTCCTTAGAATTATTGTGAGGACTAAATAGTTTTGTTTATATATGTAATATAAGCATTGATAATTATCACTACAAATTACAAAACTTTTTGGAATTTTTTTCTCCCATAGGTTGATTTTTTAGATACTAATATTATTATCACAGAACCATATTTTAACTTCACTTCAATTCAAGAATCAATGAATGAAATTCTATTTGAAGAATACCAGTTCCAAGCAGTATTAAGAGTAAATGGTGAGTTAAAGTTTTCATTAAAATTGAGTTATATGAATATAGATATGAATAGGTTAAAGAAACTCTTAACATCTCAGAATACTAAGTGGCATTCTTTAGGTCTGAAGGAAATAAAAGTTGGAAATTTTTTTTTCTTTGTGAGTTATCCTTATTGAAGTGAAAAACTAGGAATTTTAAAACTAGATGGACCCTTAGAGATTATATATTCAGACCCCTAGCTAAGCTCCTAGCCACATATTTCTAATCTCTGAAAGAGTATTCTGAGGTAGTTATCTTTTCTGTCATTGATGTGTTTGCTATTATTATTTTGTTTGAAATAATGTTAATAGCTCAGGCTGCCAGTGTGAGAGAAAACAATCTATACCATATAGAAACACGTTTATACAGGTTAGGATTACATCACATGATTGTGTACAATGAAATTTAAATATTTAGCTTGCAGAATTTAAGTCTATATAAGCAGCAGTATACTGTAATGGTCAAGAGCACAATCTCTAGAAGTATTCTCAACTAAGGGTGTTTTTTGCTCCCCAGGGGACATTTGGCAATGTCTGGAGACATTTTTGGTTGTCATAACTGGGAGGGTGCTACTGGCCTCTAGTGTGTAGAGGCCAAGATGTTGCTAAACATCCTGCAATGCACAGGAAGTCCCCCAACAACAAGGAGTTATCTAACCCAAAATGTCAATAGTTCCAGGATTGAGAAATCCTGCTGTAAAGCCATACTGCCTAGGTTTGAATCCTGTCTCTGCTACTTCCTAATTGTGTGACTTTGGGTGCATTGCTTAACTTCTCTGTGCTTCTGGTTCCTCAGCTGTAAAATGGAATGGTTGTGAGTATTAACACACACTCTAATTAAGTAGAGTTTAGAATAGAGCCCAGAATGTAATAAAAGTTCAGTAAAAATTAGCTACTGTTGTAATAATTAATATAAGTTCTGAATATTTAACAACTGATCACGTTTTTCTTTTTATTTACCACATAAGTGTGATGTTCTAAAGTTTAAACACTACGAATGTAGTTCGTAGTGTTTCTTTAAGTTTCTTTAAACTTATGAAAGTTTAGTGCAGCAGATTTTTTTTTTTTTTAATTTTTTTGAGACAGGGTCTCACTCTGTCACCTGGGCTAGAGTGCAGTGGCATCATCATAGCTCACTGCAACCTCAAACTCCTGGGCTCAAACGGTACTCCTGCCTCAGCGTCCTAAGTAGCTGGGACTACAGGCTCAGGCTACCACGCCTGGCCAATTTTTCTATTTTTGGTAGAGATGGGGGTCTTGCTCTTGCTCAAGCTAGTCTCAAACTCACGGCCTCAACCAATCCTCCCGCCTCAGCCTCCCAGAGTGTGAGGATTACAGGCGTGAGCCACTATGCCCAGTCTACAAAGATCTTTTGACAGTTGTGAATATTATTGTAAATTAACTTTTAAAAAAATTTTTTTTTTTAGACTAGTCAAGAGCAGTAGTGAGAAGGGGGGAAAGAGTAGAACAAGGAGTTCAATCTGTAACTGACTATGAACAATCAAGTGAGATAACTCACTACCTTCAGACCAGCCAACATTTTTTTAATAATTAAAGGGAAAGTTTTTGTCTTTGTGCTTGCCTTAGTTTTCTATGTTTGTTATTGCTGTAAGTTAATGTTATACTTTTATTAAATGTGTTCATTTTTTCTTTATCTTTTTTTAACAGCTGGGGCTCTCAGTGCACATAGGTATTTCCGAGATAATCCTTCCGAATTATGCTGTATCATTGTAGATAGTGGATATTCCTTTACACATATAGTTCCTTATTGTAGAAGTAAAAAGAAAAAAGAAGCAATTATTCGGTGAGTTGCATTTAATTTTTATGTTATTTCTAGGATGACACAGAATGAAATATGTGATAACTGAACCAAATTTGAATTCTTCCCTTTTAGGATAAATGTGGGAGGAAAACTCTTAACCAATCATCTAAAGGAGATCATATCTTACAGGTAATACTTAGGTTTGATCTTTGGGAGGATGGAACTCTGGGGATGAACTTTTTAAAGTAATTTAAAATTATTTCTTACCTTTAGTTGTAATCATAGGTGTCATTTCTATATTATTGCTTAGAAAGCTATATCACATATATAAACACTAATGATGTTCAAACTGCAAAGCTTTGTAGCATATAAAATGGTAGTGTCCACCAAAAAGATATTTCTAAATTCTAGGGAGTTTAATATATTACAAATAATATTTTAAAATTGTAAATGTTGTGCATGAACATGGTAATTTATGCTACTGTTTTTAATTTGATTGTGTTTAAAAACATAAGTAGAATTCTTAAATCTCAATTTCTTGCTACATTAACTTTGGATTGTATGATACTGTGATTGTCTCTCTGCTCCCCTACCTATATGTTATATGAGAAAATAAGTAGATCTATATATCCTACCTTTTCCCTCTCTTTTTTCTTCTTTGTCAGATTTACCATTGCTTTTTTAACAGCGTTATTGACATATAATTCACATACCATATAATTTACCCATTTAAAGTGTCTTTTGGTATATACATCCATCACCACAATCAATTTTAGAACATTTTTATTAAAAAAAGAAACCTACTGCCCTTAGCCATCACCTGAGAGTCCCTATCCCCTCTAGCCTTAGTACTTAAAAAACATTTTCTTTATAAATAGAAATATAAATATTTCTATATAAATAATTATAGACTCAGGAAATTGCAAGAATAGTACATACAGTCCTGTGTACCATTAATGACATCTTATATAACTATAGTACAACATCAAAACAATGAAATTGATGTTGATACAATACTATTAACTAGGCTACAGATCATATTCAATTTTTACCATATTTTATACTCATTTATTTGTGTGGGTATATGCACGGTTCTGTGTACTTTTATCCCATGGATAGATTTGTGTAATCACCACCACAATAAAGATACACAACTATTCCATCACCACAAAGGAAATCCTTTGTACTACCCCTTTATATTTGCTCCCCACCCTGTCCTTTTCCCGTGGCAACCACTAATCTGGTTTCCATCTCTATATTTTTGTTATTTCAAGAATATTAGTTTCAAATAGCTAGGAGGAGGATATTGAATACCCTTCAACACGAAGAAATGATATATGTTTGAGATTATGGATATTCCAATTACCCTGATCTGATAACAATAAATTATCTGTATCAAAACATCACTGTTTACCCCATAAATATGTATAATTACTATGTGTTAATTAAAAAAATATATATACATTTTTTTAAAACTGGTGGGAGAGTGAATATTGGCAGGCAACTCTCAGTCTTGCTGTACATTTAACAGTTTTTACCTTAAAAATAATTACAGTCCAGGCACAGTAGCTCATGCCTATAATCCTAGTGCTTTTGGAGGCCAAGGCAGGAGGATTGCTTGAGGCCATGGATTCAAGACTAGCCTGGGCAACTGAATGAGACCCTGTCTCTACAAAAAAACAAAAATAGCCAGGCGTGGTGGTGCGTACCTGTAGTTCCAGCTACTCTGGAGGCTGAGGTGGGAGGATTGCCTAAGCCCAGGAGTTGGAGGCTGAAATGAGCTATGATTGGGCCACTGCACTCCAGTCTGGGCTACAAAGCAAGACACTGTCTCTTAAAAAAAAAAAAAATTATAGAGCAAAAAACAAAAAGAAAGAATGTTACAGAGCAGAATCATACAGTATATAACCCTTAGAGATTTGACATTTTTCCTCAAGCATAATGCTGTACAATTTCTTACTTATTTTTTTTTTTCTTTTTTAAAAATTTTTATTTTATTCTTGTTTTTTCTTTGAGACAGGGTCTCACTCTGTTGCTCAGACTGGACTGCAGTGGCATGATCATAGCTTACTGCAGCCTTGAACTCCTGGGCTCAAGCGATCCTCCCGCTTTGGCCTCCCAGAGTGCTAGGATTACAGGCGTGAGCCACTGCGCCCAGCCCAGAAAAAATATTTTAAATGATAATTGTAAGTTGTATTTAAATTTTTTCCATTTCAAATTTTACAACTCTTATTCTGTTAGGCAGCTACATGTTATGGACGAAACACACGTGATTAATCAAGTGAAAGAAGATGTATGCTATGTGTCTCAGGATTTTTATAGAGATATGGATATTGCAAAGTAAGTACAATTGTAATCTAAGAATTGGAATGTTGATTCTTAGGGGATATTACACATAATTAAAATATTTCATAAATCTCTATTTTGTTTTCCAGATTGAAAGGAGAAGAAAATACAGTAATGATAGACTATGTTTTGCCTGACTTCAGTACAATTAAGAAGGGCTTTTGTAAGGTAATTTTAAAAATCATTAAGTATATTTCTTCAGATGACCACCTCAGTCAAATTTGAAAAGCATTAGAGGTCCAGCTGGGATTGGCAGGGCCTTAGAGAGTTGTTGATGACTACCTTCCTGGTGGCCGTTTCACCAGGGACAAGTGATATTTGATTAATAAATTTCTCACTAAATTTTTTAGAAAAAGAACTATCAGCCAATTTACAGGACATGGAACAAATCTGGAGATAAACAGTATCATTACCTATATTGGTTAATCCATTTCTGTTTATTGAAGAATTAGTTTAAATCCAGTTAGAAATTTCGTATTTTCTTGCTGTGAAAATTATTAACATAGCTGACCCAGGGCCGAACTATACTCCTGTTTGGTCTGATATAATAGGGTTGTAGGTGAAAAGGACAAACTCCAGTGTACTTTCAAAGTGTTGAGAAGCAGTTTGTCTTGGATGTCAAAATAATTTGTCCTTATCTTGATCAGCTCAGATAAAATCAGTTCTGTGTTTGGGTAAATGTGAAGTTTTCCCTTCTACTTACCAGCTTGATGGGGACTGCTGGGAAGTTAAAAATCTTTGTCAGAAACATAAGCACATTTGCACAAGGAAACATTTATGCTAATATTCACTGCAGTATACTTTAAAACAGTCAAAAATTGGGAACAGCCTAAATATCCACTAGTGAAAGGACAATAAATAATTTTTGATACATTCATATAAAATGATCAGTAGTGAAAATGATCAGCATGATCACGATGAGCATGGATAAATCTTAGAAATCTGATGTTTATTAGAAAAGCAAATTTTAGAAATTTATGTATACTTTCAGTCTATGCAGAATAATATATGTTATTTAGATATGCATAAATATGAAGTAAAAGTATAAACTATGTATTTAAATTATGAAACACCAATTTAAAAAGGGGAATGCCAATTTATCTGTAATGTTGCATTAAGGCTGGGAGAGGTGGTTCACTGCCTGTAATCCTAGCACTTTGGGAACCCGAGGCGGGAGGATTGTTTGAGCCCAGGAGTTCAAGATCAGGCTGGGCAACATAGTGAGACCCTGTCTCCACAAAAAGTTTTTTTAAAAAATTAGCCAGGTGTTATGGTGTGTGCCTGTAGTCCCAGCTACTCAGGAGGCTGAGGCATGAGGATCCCTTGAGCCCAGGAGTTCAAGGTGGCAGTGAGCTATGATTGTGCCACTGTACTCCAGCCTGGGCAACAGACAACAGAGCAAGAAAAAAGAAGAAAAAAAAGGAGGGGGGGGACTTGGACTTTGATAGTTTATTCAAGAATATTTTTAAATGTTTGCAAAAAAGTTGCAACCTTGCTTTTCTAGTGCTAATGATAGTAACAATAATAATAAAAATAAGGTCTATAATATCATTAGTGATTACAACTGATAGAAATTCCAGTTTATCTCTTATCAGAAAGAGGAAGCCCACTAAAGTATAATGCATTTGGCTGACCTAAATAGAGAAAATTGACCTCATCATTAATGATTACCACTTTCTGCAGAGCTGTTATGATATAAACTGATCATTTCTTTAACGGTTCCAGAACTAACTTTATGAGGGCCATGCAATAATCATGGCCTACCTTGATTAAAATACCAGCTCCCAGCAACCCTTATAAATTCCTTCATTTATCTATGTCTAAAACAAAAATCTTTTTGGAATTATACTCTTAAAAACAGAAACTACTTGTACCAGATTACATATTAACAATTAATGGCTTTAGTGCTAACGTTCAGCAAAGATATCTAATTATGGCTCTCTCCTCTAGTTAGATATTTGATCCGGATAAGTCACGTGATCCTCTTCTGTCAATCAGGACTATAAGATAACTTCTAATGTTTTGTCAACTGAAATTCTCCAAGTCTGCATCTGTCTCAGGTTATTGTTGTTATTTTTTTTTAAGAGACAGGGGTCTTGCCCTGTATCCCAGGCTGTAGTGCAGTGGCACAATCATAGCTCACTGCAACCTCAAACTCCTGGGCTCAAGTGATCCTCCCACCTCAGCCTCCCTAGTTAGGACTATAGGTACGTACCACCATGACCAATTAATTTAAAATAAATTTTTTGTAGAGATGGGGGTCTCGCTGTGTTTCCCAGTCTGGTCTCGAACTCTTGGCCTCAAGCAATCCTCCTGCTTATTTTGTCAACACTCAAAATGGCTTCAATTTAAATGAATTTGTAAATTTAAAGGAAAAATTTTCCATTCTGCCTGAGAAGGAAGAATATTTCTGTGAGGAATAATATTCTCTTTGTTACTATAACAATAGTTTAATTGGGTTAAAAGTGATTTATAGTTTTCTGTTCTCCCTAGAGTATTGTGAATATTGTGTGATTTTCAGGATAGTTTTTACTTACAAATAATGTTTTGAGCATGGAATTCCCAAATGATAGGAATCTAATCATTCATATCTAGGCTAAGTTTGGCAACGTAGTGGAAGGAATATTTTGTATGTGCTTTGGGTTTTTATAAGAATGACCCTGTACAAGTTGTAACCATGAAGAGCCCAATTGCATACTTAATAAAAGGAAAATATGCTTATCTTACAGGGTTATGTGAGAGTTCACTGAGGTAATGTATGTAATACGCCTAATACAATGAATGGCATGTTGTTGGCTTACATGCCATTATTCAAGAATTTATTCAATACCTACTATGTACCAGGTACTATGCTACGTTAGGTAGTGGATATGTGATGGTGAACACTATAGGCTAAAAAGGATATATAGGGTCATAGCAGAGAATAATGAAGGATCCTTTTATTTGGAAGTCAGAAAAAACCTGTGTGAGGGAGCTGAAATCTGGAGAGTAGATGGTTGATTATATTAAGGAACCTGCATATATAAGTCAAATGAAATTAATGTCTTTAACTGAATCTAGAAGAGCTGATGATTCTTTATAATGTTGAGAGGGACAGTTATTTTAATGATGTAGAATATTGTGGAAGGAGATTATTTTTTCTGGCTCTTTCAGCAACACAGCTCACAGAATGAGTGGGTTAGCAGAAAATAAATTACAAGAGAATATAAGTCGTGGTTGTTCAAAGTTTGTGTTTGTTATATATAGGCCTCATACAAAGTTGGCATTATAAGGTAATTTCAAGGCTAAAGACCGTGTATTTGCTTAAATCATTTGGAAACTAATTTTGAATAGAGTTTGAATGAATAGTAAAGAAATTTAAATACGTAGGCTTTTTGCACGATGGAAAGGGGAAATCCTAAAAAAAGAGAACCACATGTCTAGTAAACACCTGAAGTGGGGGAGTGAAAGTAGATAGTAGCAGGAACACAAGACATAGCAAATGTTTTTTATTTAGAGTATATTCTTTGTTCTCTAGAAATAGCAATCAGTACCATTATAGGTAGATTACGAAGTTCCCTCTTTTCTGTTTTCCTTTTCTTTATTTTAAAATGTGTGGAATAAAGCTGCCAGATTATCTTAGGGGGACTAGTCTTATTAGAGGAAGTAATTATTTATTTGTGTGGTTTTAACAACAGGAGAGAAGGCCACATTTTTATAACTTTTGGGAATGCTGACACTTGTAAGAACATGGTTAACATATTAGTATTACATATTACTAATTTTTTTTTTTTTTTTGGAGACAGAGTCTCGCTCTGTTGCCCCTAGCTAGAGTACAGTGGCGTGATCATAACTCACTGCAACCTCAAACTCCTGGGCTCAAGGGATCCTCCTGCTTCAGCCTCCCGATTTGCTGGGTCTACAGGTGTGTGCCACCACACCAGGCTAATTTTTTCTATTTTTAGTAGAGATGGGTCTTGCTCTTGCTCAGGCTGGTCTCAAACTCCTGACCTCAAGCGATCCTCCTGCCTCGGCCTTCCAGAGTGCTAGGATTATAGGTGTGAGATACTGCACCCAACCATTACTGACTGTTGTTAGTCATGTGAGCAGATAATGTAACTTAAACTTTTAATCTTATTTTTCTTTAAGCCAAGGGAAGAGATGGTGTTGAGTGGAAAATATAAATCTGGGGAACAAATTCTTCGTTTGGCCAATGAGAGATTTGCTGTTCCAGAAATACTCTTTAATCCTTCTGATATAGGCATTCAAGAAATGGGAATTCCAGAAGCCATTGTCTATTCAATTCAGAACTTACCTGAAGGTACGTGAATAATTGCAGTAAAATATTGAAAAATAATGATATTTTTTGCAAAAAATCCTATGCTCTGTGAACTTTCTTCTAAATAATTTCAGGCAAATGGCAAGTATCTTTTATTTGCAGAGATTTTCAGATCCCATGATACACTTAAATAATTCTTCCTTGATGCTGGTCATGGTGATGTGTTCCTGTACTCCCAGCTACTTGGAAGGCTGAGGCGGGAGGATCAGTTGAGCCTAGGAGTTTGAGACCAGCTCGGGGAACATAGTGAATCTCTGTCTCAAAAAAAAAAAAAAAAAAAAAACTTCTTACTTGATTCGTCCTGAATTATAAACTTGATACAGGAAAAGTCATTAAAGAGTACTTTTATCTTATCATCCTAGTTCATAAGGAACAGTCTAGGCATTGGACAAAATTTAGCACATGCAGTATACTTCCCTCTCATTTAAAAAAAATTTTAAGTCAGATAATGCTATCACCTTCACATAATTATTTCATAATTATTTTCATATTAATTTCACATTTTATATAAAGTTATAATGGTGATACATACAACATTTTGTATTACACTGCTTTAATGTCATGAGACTCAATGTCAATATAAGGGAACTCTGCCCTGATTTTGGTGAACAGAACCATTAGGTGGGATGGCTAGTACCTGTTAATGGAATTCCTGGTGGTGCTTTGTAAGCTTTTTTTTTTTCTCTTTAAGTTAAAAGATGGGGTCTTACTATGTTGCCCAGGCTGTACTCAAACTCCTGGGCTCAAGCAATTCTACCACCTCAGACTCCTAAGTAGCTGGGACGGTAGGCTTTTAATACTGGCTAACCTTATGGCATTTAACGTTTACCGTCATGTAACTTTAATGAGTGTTCACACTTAGATCCGTTCTTTAAATACTGTTATAGATTATGAATGTTTTTCAGTATCAAAGGTAAGTATTGCACAATAATTATGTCTGTCTTAGTGAGATAATGTGGAAATTTGGCATCACAAGTTAAAATGTCATGAAAGACCTCCTTTACATCCTCACCCTTGCTCACAATCTCAGCCTACAGCAAGACTCCCTCCATTTTGGGGAAGAATGATTATAATTATCAAATGTCTGCTACTAGAATGTCACTCACTTATATATAGCTTGCGTGAGTATATAATAAGTAGCCAGTAGTTCATCCCCCTTGCCTTAGCTTTTTCTTTTAAAGGTCTGTGAGGTCATATTTCACTCTGTTTAATGTCTCTATTTGTGTAAACTCTAACCTCATTACAGATCTTAGACTGGATCTCAAAAATTATATGGTTCCTCAACCAGTAACTGTAATCCCTAATTGCTTTTTTTTTTTAATTTTTAAAAAATTTTATTTTTTTAGAGATGGCATCTTTCTCTGTCACCCAGGCTGGAGAGCAGTGGCATGATCATAGCTCACTGTAACCTCCAACTCCTGGGCTCAAGGGATCCTCCTGCCTCAGCCTCCCAAGTAGCTGGGACTACAGGCCTGTGCCACCATGCCTGGCTAATTTTTAATATTTTTTGTACAGAGAGACAGGGTCTTGCTATGTTGCCCAGGCTAGCCTAATTGCTTCTTACCTCGTCCATGTCTTTCCAGAACAATAAGTAAAAAGATTTTCTAACGCTTTTTTTCTTTGCTTTCTCCTTTTTTTTTTTTTTCCTTTTACAGAAATGCAGCCACATTTTTTTAAGAACATTGTTTTGACAGGAGGAAATTCCCTTTTCCCAGGATTTAGGGATCGGGTTTACTCAGAAGTTCGATGTCTTACTCCAACAGATTATGATGTTTCTGTTGTGCTGCCTGAAAAGTAAGTGTTGGTTTATATAGAAATAAAACATGGAATTCATCTTGTAGAAAAGGTGGTCTGTAGGCAGGCTTGAGTTTAAAGCGTGGTTCTACCATGTTGGTAGGTTTATTTAACCAGTTGGATCTTCATTTTCCTTCTCTCAAAAATTGAAATGATAAACCTTACATTTCAGTGAATTAAATGGGAGGGAAGTATGTAAAGTGCCAGCCATAGTGTTTGGTACATACTGGGTGCTCAATTAACATGTGATCCCTTCCATATAGTAAATCAGTGCTTGTTCCTAAGAGATTTTTACAGGCAAAGTAATAAGGTTATTATCGATATGATTTATCTGAGGCATCATTTCTTGACAGTTTTTATCAAGAATAGAAATTTAAGAATTGAACCATTAAGATATGTCAATTCATAAGTTGTTTTGGAATTTTGAAAAATTCTGAATATTTTAAATGACTTTTACATTTAACTATTCTTTTTTTAAAAATTCAAAACTGTTACACCCTGTTTTGAGAAAAAGCAGATATCATCATTTCTACTTTAGCAGCAAAAAAAAGTAAGGTAGAATTTCAAAGCTATAAGAAGCACTTGCAGATTATCCTGTTCAACATTCTTAACTTTTAAATTAAAAAACAAGGGCTCATGACTGGCAAACACCTTATGGTGAGTTAATAGTGACCAGATTACCTTGAATCAGGAGTTCTTACCAAAATATATGTCTAAAAAACTCACTCCTGGCTGGGTGTGATAGCTGTCGCCTGTAATCCTAGCACTCTGGGAAGCCAAGGCAGGAGCACAGGAGTTCCAGACCAGCCTGGGCAACATAGCAAGTCCCTGTGTCTACAAAAAATGAAAAAAAATTAGCCAGGCATGGTGGCTTACATCCAAGATATTCAGGAGGCTGAGGCAGAAGGATCCTTTGAGCCCAGGAGTTTGAGGTTGCAGTGAGCTGTGATGACTCTACTGCACTTTAGCCCAGGCAACAGTGTGAGAGACCCTGTAACCCTGCCCCCCCCCCAAAAAAAATTCACTCCTAGTGTTTGTGTCAGAGTTGCAAACAAGACCCCATATACCTAATTCTTAATTCTACAGCTTTGTTTTAAAGCTAAAGTAGAATTTTTCAAAATATGTGGCAGTCAATAGAAGGCCCTCATCACTTCCATTTATTCATTTATAGCTATCAGATAAAAGAGTAAACAATTATTAAATATTGGTATGATTTCTATCAGCATTCATGTTCATATATTCTTTAGAATATGAGGTGTATTGGATTTCTATCCTGCATACATAGATTACAGGCCAAGGGATCCACAGAAATAGATTTTATTTATTCAATAAATTTATCAAATAAAATAAAGTTTATTGTGCATCTGCTTTGTATATATATTTTTATGTATTTATATATAACTATATTTTTATAAAAGGTTAATGGAAATACAATAAAGAAAACATTTATTAACTTTTTTCTTTACCTTTTTCAGATTTGCAACTCTGACTTGGGGGAGAGGAATAGTAGAACTAGAATTGAGTCATAATACAAAGTATAACCTTGGTTGCACATAGCAAAACCAAACTAAATGTTTTATTTACTCTAATTTTACCTATTGTCTGTGTCCTACCGTGTAATTTCTTATCATGTACTACGTTTTCTAAATGTTTCATTTATTAGAGGCAACAAAGTATAGCAGCAAAAGCACAGACCGAAAACAGTTTGGGGTTAAATGCTAGTTCTCTCTGAATCTCACTTTCCAAATCTATAAACTGGGAGTTACAGTGGCTACCTCAAGGATTGCTTTGAAGATTAATGAGATGACGTATCCTTGCCACATACAGAGTTTAGACTCAGTTATGATGGTGTTTTCTGTTTAGGTATCTTTTGATCTTTTGTTTGTGTTCTTGTTTTTTCATTGGAAGTAGAAGGTCCATAAATTCAGGACATGGGAAAAAAGAACACTTAACTATTTTGTAGTGGTGACTAAGGTTCCTTTCCTTTTGAGTTTGCTCTACTTGTGTGTGAAACTTATGCTCATTTTTATACCTTAAATGATTGTCTATTAAATTATGTTGGGGAGAGCTTGCCATATTTTAGTTAGTAATTAATGTTTTCAGATATTTCAGTTATTCTGTAAAATTATCTGGGTTCATTTATTTTACCTTTATTTTCAGCCCTATCACTTATGCGTGGGAAGGGGGAAAATTGATATCAGAGAATGATGATTTTGAAGATATGGTGGTAACAAGAGAAGATTATGAAGAAAATGGACATAGCGTCTGTGAAGAGAAATTTGATATTTAAGAAACAATTCTGGATGAAAGTCTTGACTGGTTATGACTGAAAGGTTTAATTTCAATGTTCCTTTTAAAAGAGGTTAAGGAACTGTGTTACCTTTCATCCTAAGATCAAGCCTTGTATTTATGTAAATCCTTTGATCCATTGCTAATTTTCAAAGGCTTCTTAGCTTATTACTGTAAAATGTAACTCAGCCCATATTTTCAGTTAGGAGCTAGACTACCATAACAGTGCTTATGCTGTTTCTGAGAGTAGGTTATTTTTCATTAGAAGATGAAAGAGTGAATGTGTTTTAATTCTTCATAGCTGAAAGCACAAACTTAACTGTCTCAGTGGTCAGTTTTCCTTTGAAGGTAGTTTTGTGTGACTATGACTAGGAATTGGTTAAAGTGTTTTCAAGGTGACATGATTTCTCTCTCTCTTTTAGAACTAAGTATTTTATTTAAAAATTTTTATTTATACATATTAAAGTTGGAAAGACTAATCTTATGCATGTATAATGTTTATTTTTTACTTAGACTAAGTTTGAAAGCGTGGAAACTAAAGCTAATTTAATAAAGTGTTTTTTGTCACTACTGTGTTGGCAGAAATGTATCATTTCACTCATAAAAGTACTGTACTAGTTTTTAGCATGAAAAGAAATTTGAAGTTAACTCAGGGTTTTCCAAGAACTCTTTATGCACATGTTAGCATTTTGTTTTAAAACTCTTTTATATGATCCACAGTAAACATATGAAGGTGTTAAAGGCTCCAGCTTTCCAATTTAAAGAAACAGCTGACAGCAACATCAATGAATAGATCAGGTAGGCTTTTTTGATTGCAAGCAATAGAAACTCATTTGGGCTACCTTCAGCAAAACAAAATTTATCATCAGCAGGACAGCGGATAGCTTATAAAATCTAAGGAAAAGCTGGACCAGCAGCCTTAGGAAGGAAAAAAGCCAGGGCAACTTTAGGATTCTAGGTTATAGAAATTTGGGGACAGCCTCTCTAGAGCCCTGCCATCAAAATATCTCAGCTCCTATACTTTCTGTCTTACGTTGTTATGCTGATGAATCAAATTCTTAGCAGTCTGTTCACCCTAGGATCATGCATCTACCCTATGGCTTGAGGGGCTTTGACAGTCCTAGTAAGATGGCCTACAGTGAAAGAAGGTAGTTTCCCAAAGGAAAATTGAAGTGAAATGATGGATGCTGGGCAGAGTGAAAGAGTTGTACTGTGTCAGGTTACGGCCTGGTCAGCCCTCCCTAGACCTAGACTGGTTATCATTACAGAGTTGCAAAGTGACTATGTATGTTTATGTGATACCTAGTTACTAGCATATAATCTGTGGACAGTGTAGCAAGAAGATCTGGTGGCATAAAAGGTTTTTGCAACCAAACAATATAAATAGAATTTCAAGGTGATGTAGTTGGAGGTAAAAAGGTAAGTCCTCATTTAAAAGGCTTTCCTTGGCTTGTCAGGACCTCATCCTGAACCAGCATACTATTATCAACAACCAGGTGTTTTTCCTTTGAGGAACTGGGTTATTCCTCAAAGCTGCCTTTCCCAAGCATGCCCCAGCCTGATATCTCCTATTATATTCTGCTGAGAATGGTGTGTGTGTGTGTTTTCACATGCTTACTATAGTAAAGTGATTTCTATACAGTTCAGGTCTGATAGTGCTTATTTTTGAAACAGTACAAATTCATTTCTGATATTAAGGAACATAGACCCTAATCCTATATCACTAGCATCAAAGCTTCCATCATTTCAACACTTACCTAATTTTGAAATTTTACTACTAAAGATAGATAGATACTGTTTTAATATATTTGACTTCAAAGAGAACTTTTAACATTAGCTCTAAATAATATCTGAGGTGGTACTTTAAAGGGATCTATTATTTGGGAAAATATTTTTGAATTTGTGAATTCAATGGTGATTGATTGCCTCAACATAGCAAACTGATCATGTTCACCTACTTCTCTACCTGTCCCAAATCCCATTAAACATTTCCAGTGGGGAGGGGAGGGAGGCAGATGAAAGAGGAACACACAGGGTGTACTTCAATGCTATTTGTGATATATTATTTCTTAAGCTTGATTTTGGGCACGTGGGTATTCTACTAGAGTCTGTACTTTATTGTGTGTATGAAATAGTTCATATTATATTTTGTTAGGAGATTAAATGCATAAGTGATTCTAGGAAACAAAAAGAGTGCCATTGATGTTACAAATGTATAGAAATTTCTAAAAGATGGAAAACGAATGAGAGTAGATTGTTAGAGAAACAAGAATAAGAAAGCCCACATCCCAAATCAGGGCAGGAGAAAACTGCCAAAGAGGTAAGAACAATCTCTGGAATTTTAATCTCAGGACTAATACAAAGAGTAGAAGGAGAAAGCTGGGTGTGGTGGTGCGCACCTGCAGTCCCAGGTACCCCTGAGGCCTGAGGTAGGAGGATCGCTTGAGGCCAGGAGTCTCTTACAAAAAAAAAAAGTAGAAGGAGATCATGGGTGAGCCATTAAAAGAATGAGCCCTACTGCTGAGCCCTACTCCCTTTCTTGGTATTGAGGCTCAGCAGTAAAAGGAATTAAAGTGTAGGGGTTGGAGAAAGAAAGAATAGAACCTGGAATATTAATGATTTCATATCCTCTAAGGGCATCAGAGCAAAACAAAAATTTTAAGGTAGCATGTGATTGTGGCACTGAATTCTAATTAAAGCCAAGAGCTCAGACCTCATTAGAAAGAATTCTGGAGGGCCCTAGGGAACTAAGCACACCTCCCATCTTCCCTAGCTTCCTTCCCATCCCCCACAACAGGGGCAAGACACCATAATTAGAACTGTATTTGTATGTTTATTTATTTAGAGATGGGGTTTCACTATGTTGCCCGGGCTGAATTTGAACTCCTGAGCTCAAGCAATCCTCCCACCTTAGCCTCCTGAGTACCTGGGAATACAGGCATATGCCACTGCACCCAGCTCATAACTGTTAATAGAACTTAGATTCACCCACAGGTAAACAGGAATTCATAAAGGAAAAAATGAACAGATAACCAAGCATTAAACATTTGAGGGATACTTAGCACTGAGAGGTGCCAAATCCAACAAATAAAAATGAATCCCTAAGGGGATAAAGTAAACAAAAACTAATATCCTCTAAGACAGTGGTTCCCAACCTTTTTGGCACCAGGGACTGATTTCATGGAAGACAATTTTTCCACGGATGGGAGGCGGGGAAAGTTTTGGGATGATTCAAGTGCATTACATGTATTGTGCAGTCAAACCTCTCTGCTAATGATAATCTGTATTTGCAGCCACTCCCCAGCACTAGCATCACCGCCTCAGCTCCACCTCAGATCATCAGGCATTAGATTCTCATAAGGAGCGTGCAACCTAGATCCCTCACATGCACAGTTTACGGTAGGGTTCGCACTCCTATGAGAATCTAATGCTGCCTCTGATCTGACAAGAGGCGGAGCTCAGGTGGTAATGCCAGCGATGGGGAGCGGCTGTAAATACAGATGAAGCTTCGCTCACTCCCCCGCTGCTTACCTTGTGCTGTGCAGCCTGGTTCCTAACAGGCCATGGATTGGTACTGGTCTGCGAGGGATTGCAGACCACAGCTCTAAGAGACTGATGAGGCAATTGCATCTATTGCAACAAGAACAAGTTGCTGCAACAAAAATAGTTCTTAGAAATTAAAAATAAGATTACTTTTGCTTAATAGATTGATTGAATAGCAGAATGGATGCTACTAAAGACTGGAAAACTTAACCAGCCTGAGCAACATAGCGAGACCACATCTCTATAAAAAATAGAAGAATTAACCAGGTGTGGCGGCACACACCTGTAGTCCCAGCTACTTGGGAAGCTGAGAAAGGATTGCTTGAGTCCAAGAGTTCAAGGCTGCAGTGAGCTATGATTGCACCAATGCCCTCCAGCCTGGGCTACAGAACAAGACCCTGTCTTCAAAGAAAAAAAAAAAAGACTGAAAAACTGGGTTGGAAAGAAGCTGAGGGAATTTTTCCAGAAATTAATACAACTGAGCAAGCACCAGGGTGGCTGGAGAAAGAGGCTAACCAATATCCACAGTATAGGCTATGTTGTCCACTTCAATATTAAGAGCCTTTCCTACATACAGAAGAGGGCTTTTGATAAACTTTCACATAGGAAATAAACATCCTTGTATGTGGGGCCTGTTCTGAGATGTTCATCCACATACTTTCCTAAAGCTTCTATTTCCCAGGTTTCTTTTCTTTTTTTATTTTTTTGAGACAGGGTCTTGTTCCATCCCCTGGGCTAGAGTGCAGTGGCTTCGTCATAGCTCACTGCAACCTCAAACTCCTGGGCTCAAGTGATCCTCCTGACTCAGCCTCTCAAGTAGCTGGGACTACAGATGCTCACCACCACGTCTGGCTAATTTTTCTATTTTTTTGTAGAGATGGGGTCTTGCTCTTGCTCAGGTTAGTCTGGAACTCCTGGCCTCAAGCAATCCTCCCTCCTCAGCCTCCCAAAGTGCTAAGGTTACAGGCATAAGCCACCATCAAGCAGAAGTAATATATACAAGATTGAACTCAGGCTTGTCCTAAGGACACAAGTAAATTGTATTAGCTTGCACTCAGTGTATATACTCTTACTACACTGTTCAACTTTACCTCAACCCACACCTATGATCTCATGAAGGTTCCTAATACCAAGGAGAAAAAAAAAATCAAACCTGGTTTACAGGTGGTTTTGCATGATATGGCTGGCAGCAGAAATGGAGTGCTAGAGCATTCTAGGCTTACTTACATGTACCAGGCATTCATTGTCTGCCAGGGTTCCATAGTAAGCTGGGAACTATTTCTCAAAATGAGAATAATTATTTACCATAGAGGACATGAATTTGCTCCAAACCCCGAAGGATACTTTGAGCACCACGAGATTCTCCAGGTCAAAAAGTCAAGTGTTAGAGCATTTCACAGCACAGACAGAACCAGCAGGAGAGCCTTCTCTTGCTCTGAGGCCTGCTTTATAATAATACTTTATAAGTAGGCATCTTGTGGATTTCTGGAAAATTAGTGATAGCAGCCTATCTAAACATGGTACATGCTGTTGCCAATTCTAAAGAGGTTCACCAAACATTGTGCCTCTTTATTAATTATATGGGTGCAAGATGCAGCAACTTGTCTTTCACATTGGAGGGGATGTTTCCAACCTTCCTCAGGCCACTGGTACCCAGAAGCTTCAGTAAGATGGCAGTTCCTGAATTTTTGTGGGGCGTATCTCCCATTCTCTGGTACATGTATTTTATCAAGGCATTTAGGGTAACTACTACTGTTTGCCAGTTACATTAGCACAATGTTGGGATATACCATAAGATAGTGAGATCAAGATCCCTGTGGACTGACTAAATAATGACCCAGAACCAGAGTCCAAATCCACCTCAGTGTACCCATTCCAGTTCAGGATTCTACTTCTTTACTATCTTAACTTCACAAAAAAAAACCTAGCAAGGCTATGAGCTCTTGTAACAACCTGTCTGTGGGATTATACTCTGGCTCATGTTGACTATATCAGCCCTGTAACTATACAAGAGAAGATTCTTTTGGGTCAGCCATGAAAGCTGCCTGGTTCTTTGACCACGCTTTGAACTGAGAATTTCAAACTCTGAGGCTATTTCATTTCTTTAAGCTTTCTAACACTTTCTTTCCTTTTTTTTTCCTCTCTTTTTTTTGAGACAGAGTCTCACTCTGTTGCCCCGGGTGCAGTGGCGTCATCACAGCTCACTGCAACCTCAAACTCCCGGGCTCAAGCAACCCCCCTGCCTCAGCCTCCAGAGTAGCTGGGACTATAGGCACATGCCACTGTGCCAGGCTAATTTTTCTATTTTTAGTAGAGATGGTGTCTCACTCTTGGACAAGTTGGTCTCGAACTCATGAGCTCAAGCGATCCTCCCGCCTCTGCCTCCCAGAATGCTAGGAACACAGGTGTGAGCCACCATGTTCAGCCTCTAACACGTTAACAGAGTTAGGAATAACTAGCATACTTATCATTTAATGCTGCAGAATTACCCCAGAATTTAGCAGCGTAAAACAACAAATTTATCATCTCACACAGTTTATGGGGTTCAGGGATCCAGGAGTAGCTTTGTTGCATAATTCTGACTCAGGATCTCTCATGAGGCTGCAATCAAGCTGACAGCTGAGAATGCAACCTCTAAGGATTTGTCTTGGGCTGGAGGATCCACTTCAAGCTCATTTACACGGCTGCTGGCAGGAGCCTTCAACAGCTCCTCATCATGTAAGTCCTCCATAGGACTGTTTAAGACATAGCTTCCCCTGATGTGAGAGAGAGATTGAGAGAGACAGAGACAGAGAGAGAGAGAGAGAGAGGGAGAGAGAGAATGCCTACGTGCATACAAGCATGGGCACTCATACACAAGAAAGATGGAGGCTGCAGTCTTTCATAGCCTCATCTTGGAAGTGCCATGCCATCACTTCTATATTCCACAAAAGGGTGTGAATACTGGGAAGCAGGGATCATTGAGGATCACCTTAGAGGCTGGCTACTACACAGTCCTTTTGATTTATGTCCAAAATGATTTATCATGACAACCACTTAAGCTGCCATAGCCTTGCCTTCAGAAGCCACTTCATTTTTGGCAATGACAAGTGATAATCTAAAGCTAGGGTTCTGTTGCAGAGAATAGACTACTATAGCTGGTTTAAGAAAAAAAAATTATTACAAGTTATTAAATGGATTAAAGAATTACTGAGCAGGCTGAAAAACAGACTATAGACTGAGCTTCCAGGAATGATTTCCAAAGCCACACTGCAGGGGAGGTCCTGCTGTGATCAGGTCTGCTGCTTGGTGAGTTGGGAGGCCGCTTCTGCAGCTGCTGGCTCTGGAGCTAGCCTACCTCTGCTAACAAGAGAAAGCTGATGGTCAAAACAGGAAACTGATGCTACCATGCAGCCACCGACTAAAGCAGGAAGCCAGCATAGAACCCACATGAATAAAACGGGTGCCTTATGCCTCTCTCTCTCTTCACTTAACTCACCTCCAAATTTCTTTTTTTTTTTAAGTTTCATACAAATGAATATAAACGGTTTTATGTAAATCACATCTAGAACCCTGGCTACAAGGAAGCTGGAAAATGAGGTTTTTAGCTTTCTAGTCTCTGAAGTTTAGGAAGACACACTAGAAGGAAGTCAGTCTAGATACTGAGCAGCAGGATCCACAGTATCTAGTCAAACAAGTATTCAAGCCTGGGGGAAAAACAAAAACTTTTGGACTTTTGGATGGACAAGGACTCAAAAAAGTACCACTCTGAGACCATTTCTGAAAGAACTGCTTAAGGACATAGTACTCTAGAAAAATGACAATGAATCTAAGAAAGGAGGATAACCATTCAAGAAAATAGTAGGGAATAAAGAAACCAGGAAAACTTAAATCGGAATAATTATAGCAGCACTAAAAAGTTTGCAATTGAAATACTGAATTGTATAATTTTATAATTTTTACATCTCATTAATATGAAAAAATTTTCAAGTTGTGTTCACTCATGAACATTTTCAATATATATTTAAATATATATTCAATTTTTATAAACTACTGAAGTACTAGTTACACAGATATTTTTTATTCTGAAACATCAGTCCTAAACTAATTTTAAAAGTTTCTAGTGACAATCTTAATAGTTCTTATTTTGGAAAAAAAAAAAAAAAGGAAAGCCTTATTGAAATGTCTTTTTAAAAGTATCACTTTCAGCATTTTACTGATTTTTTTGTTACTAATTTGTTAATGGTTAGTTTTTAGCATCCTTGACCCATCTTTAAAGCACTTAGTTTTACTCTGAACTTTAAGAACTAGGAAAATGTCTCATATATCCACTGATACTTTGAGAGTATCATATTCTTTTTGGAAAAAGTTCAGTGGTCTCATATTTTTAGTCTAAGCGAGAATGCTAATAGAAACTTGAGTCAACGAACAGTTGTGTAATTAAAAGTGCTCTTTGTATACAGGTTAATTAACATAACTTATGGGCCTCAAAACTCCAGGGAAATGGTTAAAATTCAGATTTTCAAACTCTGGCTCAGTAAATTAATTCATTAGGTCTAGAAAGGTATCACTGTGTAACAAGCACCCTGGGTGATCCTGGTGCATGTAGACCCTGGACCACACTTTGAGAAACACTGGCCTAGAGGGTGAAGGAGGATATCATTTAGTAAAATAGCCTAACTTGTGACAGGTTATGTATATATATATATCTTTTAATCCTAACTACAAAAATCATACACTAACCCCATTTTGCAAACGAGAAAACTGAGGTTCAAATGAATGGATAACTGTTCAAGCTCACACTAGGTAGCGGAGTTGTGATTCAAACATAGGTGTGTCTAGTTTTCAAGTCTATGCTTTACCACACCTTCAATTTAGATGTTCACAAGTGCCTCACCCTAAACATATCAAAGTTAAATTCACTCTCAACTCCTCATCCTTTTAATCCCAACCTGTCATTTCTCTTGGACATCAATCTAATTGTCTCTTAATTCTTCCACCAGTTTCTCCCCATTCCAGACTTCTTTCCATATTGTTGCCAGTTAAGTCCTTTTAAAACAAGATCACGATCTCCTGCTCCCTATTGTCTCAAGATAAATTCAGATTCTGTGGGGCCATGATTCTAGATTCATGTCTACTCTTCAGCACACACTCCCTACAAATTGGGATCCTGATTGTCATAGAAAAGGATATGTGTACATACATATATAATTTTCTCATATATGCATACACACACTAATAGAGTTTGGATATTTGTCCCCTCCAAATCTCATGTTGTAATTTGATCCCCAACTAGGGCCTAGTGAGAGGCGTTTGGGTCATGGGGGCAGGTCCCTCATGAATGGCTTGGTGCCCTCCTCATGGTAATGAGTTCTCACTCTATTAGTTCACACAAGAGCTGGTGGGTTTGTTTTGTTTTTGAAACAGTCTCGCTCTGTGGCCCCAGGTAGAGTGCAGTGGCGTCACCATAACGCACTGCAACCTCAAACTCCTGGGCTCAAGAGATCTGTCTGTCTCAGCCTCCCAAGTAGCTGGGATGGGGTCTTGCTCTTGCTCAGGCTGTTCCCGAACTCCTGAGCTCAAGCAATCCTCCTGCCTTGGCCTCCCAGAGTGCTAGGCGTGAGCCACCACGCCCGGCCAAGAGCTGGTGGTTTGAAAAAGCCTGACACCTTCCTCCTCTGTCTCTTGAGCTTTCTCTAGGCATATGACACATCAGCTCCCCTTCAATTTCTACATGAATAAAAGCTTCCTGAGGCCCTCACCAGAAGCAGATGCTGGCACCATGCTTCTTGTACAGCCTGCAGAACTGTAAGCCAAATCAACATCTTTTCTTTATAAATTACCCAGCCTCAGGTATTCCTCTATAGTAATGCAAAAAGACTAAGAACACACACACCCTGGGAGATGGATATATGTATAAATGCCCTTTATCAACCGCAGTCCTTTGTACATCTAGTCTGTCTTCTAGAAATGCTGTCACAAATTCCTCTCTAACTCCCATTCAGACTTAAAGACCAAGCTTAAATATTGCTTCCCTGCTAAAGCCTTTCAGATGCCGTAAGAAATTAGTTGTATAGAGTTCTCTATTCATATCACTATACATTTACTACATTGTTAATTTTATGTTCATGTTCTACTAGATTTATTTTTCTAAGAGTGGGACTATGACATATTCACTTATATCTCTAGCATTATACCTGGCATAGATGAAATGTTGAATTATTTTACCCATGATTAGGTAGTATCATTGGTCATAAGGTTGTTACATGACAGAGCTGGGGCTGCAACCCCAACTTTTTGGTTTTTATGTTCAAAAATATTTTTAGCACACAAGCAATTAGCATAATAAAAACATTTCCAATTCACTTACAGAGTATACAGGAAAGATTTCCAGAAAAAAGGTCTCAAGAACGGCTTTCAGTCTTGAACATTCTTTGTGTATATAAGCTATATGACAGGAGAAAAGTTTTGTCTCAAAATTTCTTTCTTTGAGTTAGAAAATCCTTCATTTACCTGGATAGTACCTGTCAAAGAAAAAATTATTCAATGATACTTGTTAAAAGAAGACTTTATTCAGGACCATTCTGATACATACAGGGACCACTGCTATGGGATTTTGCAGTGGGGCAGAGATGTTAGGCTCAACTCTGACTACAACATGGGCAAGTGGAAATTTATAGCTAAGAAGCAGGGCTAAAATGACCTAACAAGATTCTTGCTCAAGACAGGCCAGGATGATCAGACATCACCTGGGAGATGGTGGAGGATGAGGAACCTGATCAGATATTGAGGGTTCTTGCTAAACTGACTTAGTAGGGTTCTTTGCTAAAACAGGATTTTAAAAAGGAACTGCACAGATGGGCCTAGCAGAAAGTTCAGGAGCATGACTAAAGTTTGGTCAAGCAAAGAATCTTTGTCATACCTGAGATTGTGAATAATCTAAGAAACTTAAACAGAGTTTCAAGCATTATGAATCAGACTGAATTGTCATGGAAATCTACTGAATATTCTACCAGGAGGTAAGCTTTTCAGTGGTTGGAGCTAGATTTAATTTATACAGGAGAAAAAATGCTTTACACATAAATCCCCTCAAATGTTTAGACTAAAACTGAATGACAATACCCCTGGGAATTTAATTGTTTTTAAGCCTAATAACTGTATTTTATGGAGCTGTCACTAGGTGGTGTGGCACTGCTTGGTTAGGAATTTCTCCTTAGAAATTAATACTTCATAACCTTCAAAATCCATTCGGCAGAAGTCAATTTTTCTTTGTAAACAAGTTTACTTAAGTAGTTGTGTGTTTGTGTGTGTATAGATACATAGATTTATAGATAGATAAAAACAAGCTCCATTAGGAAATGTCATTCAAATTAAATAATAATTAATTTTTGGGGGGGTGGGGGGAGCCAGGGTCTTGCTCTGTTTCTTGGGCTAGAGTGCAGTAGTGTCATCATAGCTCACTGCAACCTCAAACTCCTGGGCTTAAGCGATCCTCCTGCCTCAGGTTCCCAAGTAGCTGGGCGTATAGGCATGAGCCACCGCACCCAGCCTAAATAATAACACATTTAAAACATGGTTAAAAACTCTGACTTCTAGTAATTTTATCATAGTATTTCTAAATTGTATTTTACTTAATCTAGGGTGCTCACTGATAATATTTTCCCTTTGAATCCAAATAGGTCAAGTTGTAAATCCAGGTCTCTGACTCCGAGCCCATATTCTTGTTAACCATACTACACAGTCACCCTCATTAGCCCTCTATTCACAGATAGACTGTTATCCATCAAAGAGTTGGAAGGTACCTTTGATATTACCTGGTCCAATCTTATAAATACAAATCTATGCATGTATATTTTTATTTTAGAGATTTAAAAAACAAAACAGAGGCTCAGAGGGAAGATATTTGCCTAAGGTTATAATTTTCTGAGCAGCAGATCCAAGTACATGGTAATATCCTTAAAGCATTGGTCAAAGTGGCCACCATTCACAGGAATGACTAGCAATTCCCACTTGATTCACACTAAACATTAAAATGGCAACTTTCCTAATAAGGAGACTTCCCTTCTTCCACTGAAGAGGGTGTGGCAGCACATTTCCAGTATTTTCCGGGTATCTCTTCAGCCACCCTCTCAGGTCTTCTACTGGAGGTATATTAATTTCCTCCCCAACTCTAAAAATAACCATACACAGATTAGGGCAGTTATATCTTCAGTGTCAAAGAGTCATTTTACCTTGTTTTTTGTTTTTTTTTTTAAATGGGAAGGAATTTAGAAGTCATCTAACTTAATGTTCTTATTTTAATATAACATCTGAATATTTAGGCTAATAGTTTACCCACAAAGTAAAAGCAAAATTTGAAAAATATATAAATATACATCGATAAATGACTTTTAGTATATTCTCTGAAGACAGAGAATCAACACTGTGTTGATTCTCTAACCCACTGGTTCTTAATGTGTTTGGGTCACAATCCCCTCTGAAAATCTGGTGACAACTATGGATCCTCTTTCTAGACAAATAACATAAGCACAGGTACATAAAAAATTGTCCACAATTTCAGAAAGTATATTACACTTCAGCCCTTTGAAACCTTTTCATAGACTCTTAGTTGAGAACTTTGTTTTCTTACTATGTTGCCCAGGCTGGTTTGAACGTCTGGGCTCAAGAGATCCTCCTACCTCAGCCTCCTGAGTAGCTGGGACTACAGGCCTGCACCATTGCACCTGGCTTCGTAGTGGAGAAGTTTGAATCTAAGTATTCAAATTTAAGACAACTGATACATTTGTTGTACAAAAAGATAAAACTGATGACAACTGTTCAATCAGTTCAATGTATTTTATTTTTTTTAAGTACTAATGATTTATGCTTCTCTTTTCCTGTGATCAATGACATAAGACCACAAAAGAATTTTTTTCTGTTTAACTTTCAACAGGTATGGAATATGTAACCTCTGCCATATTAACAGAATCATGCCAGAGTGAACCAACTGATTTAAAAACAGAGAGAGAAAGAGAGACAGAGCGAGCAAGCGGGCAAGCAAGGAAAAAATGAAAGAGGGCAAGGGAGAGCTAGAGAGTGAGAGAAAGAGAGAAAGAAAGGGAAGAAGGAAAGAAAGGAAGAATGAGAAGGAAATAAAACAACCATAAAATAACTTTTTGGACTGAAGAAGAGTTGGAGAGAGAAGGCAAAATCATGGATTTAGATATTTATGAACTTTAAATTTGTGGACTTTAAAATCTTCTACTTAATGCATCTTTCCCTATTTCAATGATTCACAGTCATTTAAGTTACAGCAGCCTAAGGGAGTAGCTTGAAAATAATAACATACTAAAGGAAGTGCACGCTTTCTTCAGAGAGCTAATGTGTAAGTCCCTTTACTGTGGGGAAAAAATGCTAAGGAAATTAACTATATTAGATCCCTAATAACAACAGCACATTCAGTAAGTGATTTTAGCAGCATAATAATTAAGTGAAGCAGCATACATGAAAATTAACTTGTATTCCTTTTTAAAGTTAAAAACTTCCTTCACATTTTAAACATGATTAAAATAAAATCAACACAAATAAAAATAAAATAAAACACCTAAAATGCTTTGAGGCTATCCTTTCTCTGACGTATAAGTATGGCAATTTGAGAAAAGCACCAGATAATTGTTTATATCTACATATTGTAGTTTCTTGTACCAGAAATGTTAATTTAAAGCTTCCGGATGGTGTTTTTGAAATTCCTTAATTAATTTCTTCTTTTGTTTCAAAGAGATGCTGGAGTCACTATTAATCTCAAGAGCTAGCTGGTGAAGATATTGAACTGTCCTTCCCTTTTGTTTTTCAAACTCCTCGTATGTCAAGGGTTGGCAAAATGTGAAGCCTTAAAAAAAAAAAGAAAAAAAAGCACAGTTGGAAAAGCAAGTTAAAAAAATAACTAAAATGTACTTATCCAAACTGGCCTTATGCTAGACTTATTTTTTTCAAAATGTGGTAGATAATGTTATTTATGCTCATATTAATATTTTCTTTGTTCCAGAGTAATAACACTGTACCTTTAAAAAGTGCTCTGCACTTCAGCAAAACATACATGATCTTATTTTACATACATTATTTGATCTCCAAAATAAATCTATCAAATAGGAGAAGAAACTCCTATCCCAGTTTCAAGAGAAATACACAAAGAATTTAAGTGACTTGGCTAATAAATTAAAGGCATGTTCAAAACATGAACAGAGAACTTCTGAATTCTATAGCATTGCTTTTTCACTGCTCTGTGAGCTGTCTTACCACGTGCAGTCAACGGAACTTCTCCCTATGCTGATCTACAGATGAAGACGCCTTAGCCTTCACGTAACAACAAAGCAATTCTCAGTGAGAGTTAACATTTGAAATCCTGAAGGCCGTGAGTATCAGATTCTGCCGATTTTTACTACAATGGCCTTCACCTAAACACACTGATGGTAACACCCTGGAATTACACTCCTTCTGAAAATTTAAACTCCTATAACCAACTCTTTATTGAGAATCTACATCCTTCAAATAATAATAGCTTACAATGAGTGCTTACCATGTGTCAAGCTTTTGTTGCTTTTTCTCATTAAATCTTCAGTATCCTAAGGTATAGGTGTACAGGTATTATTATCAGCCATACCTTACAATAAAGAAATACAAGCTTGGACCACATTGTTGGCAAGTGGCTGAGACAGGATCTGAACCCAGGGTTGTCCACTCCCAGGGCTCGGGGTCTTTACCACTATGCTACACTGGCTTAGCTCTGTCAACTTTCTTTAATCTGATGTGCCACTTTTCTTTGTTCATCAGCCTCCCTTCTAGCATTTCTTCTTTCCCAATCCTGAGTTCAGCACGTATCTGAACATTTGAACCACTCCCTCATCAATGTGTGTCCTCCATTCTCTTGTATTCCTATTCTTCTGCAACACAAGACAAAGCAAAATCCCAGTTTTTAATGCTCTAATCTGCCTTTTCCACTCCAACATTCAAGTAAATATGGTAGTCCACCCTTATCTGTGGGGGATACATTCCAAGACCCCCAGTGGATGCCTGAAACCTCAGATAGTACCAAACCCTGCTACATATTATGTTTTGTCCTATATATACATACATACCTGTGATAAGGCTTAATTTATAAATTAGGCACAGTAAAAGATTAACAATAATAATAAAATAGAACGATTATAACAATATACTGCAGTAAAAGTTATGTGAATGTGGTCTCTCTCAAAATATCTTATTGTACTGTATTCACCTATTTTCAGACCTGTGGAAAGCAAAAACTTGGAGAAAGGGGCCTACTCTAAGGGCTGAGGAAAATCATACTGTCCAATTGTATCACTAAAGTTTACAATCTCCTACTTCATGTGGGTGCTCAGAATTATTCATACTTGTCCTTTCTCTACGCCTTTTCCCACTCCCGGAACCATCTATTTCAAACTATTCCCTTCTTCACATGTCATCCATGCAGTGCTCTCCCCACAACCTCTCAGAGGACATGGTCTCTCCTCTTTCTTTGTCAAGGCAAATGGATTCATCACTTGATCTCCCTTCACTTCCTACCCATGGACCTAGAAATTTATTTACATCCACAGACACTGTCACCTTTACTCCAATATCCCTCCTCCTATTCCAGGAACACCCTTGATCCTGTGCACTGGAACTCACTTCCTCCTGCCTCCTCGGTGCCTGGCTCCATCAGTGCTCTCTTTTTTCCTTCAACATCCCCTTTCTTGTGATGCCTTCCTCTCAGCAGATCAGTATGCTAAAATCTCCCTTGACCTAGCATTGCCCCATTATTGCCCAGTTCCTGTCTTCCCCTTCTCTTCGTTTCTTTACCCATTCATTACTTTTCATGCCACTGCAACCTGGATTTTGCTTCTCAAGCTACTAACACAGCTCTCACTAATTGGCTCCAGGTAGATAGTGGCCATCCTGATCTTCTGACACATGGAACCCTCCATCCTAAAATGTTACATTTCTTTGGCTTTATTGGCTTCATCTCATTCCCTTCCTAACACTTTTTCTCTATCTCAGTCATAGGTTCCTCTTTATTCACCCTTGACTATAGGTATCCCTCAAAGTTTTATTCTTGGACCTCTTATTTTACTTAACACACTATAAATTACTCAATTTATACCCACATGCTGATGATTTCCAGATATTTATTTTTAGCTCATATCTCTCCCCTGAACTTCAAAATTGCATATCTAGTTGCTCTTCTGAAAGTCTTGACTAGGATGTCCCACACACATCTTAAATCAAAAGCCCCAAACAGACTCCATCATCTTCCTAAGCATGTTCCTTTTCCTCTATTTTTCTATCTGAACTGGTGGCAGTCACCCCACCTGGAAACTTAAGAGTCAGTTTTGAGTCAACTTTCTCCCTAACCCCCAGATGCAATCAAGTGTTGCCAATTTTACCTCCTAAATATTTCTCAAACCTGTTCCTTCCTCTTCATCCCTCTGCCTCTGCCATAGTACAGGCCCACATTATTTCTCACCTATTTGATATCGTAGTCTCCTAACTAAGACTGCTTCCAGCCACCCAGTTGATCCATTCTCTACACTGCTGCTAGCACACTCTGTCTAAAATACAAATCTGGCTGTAGCACTTTCTTAAAAATAATGTTCAGTGCCACCCCAACTGCCTAGTGACTTCCTTGGTTGCTGAATGAGGCCCTTCATAAGCTGACATCTATCTATCGCTCTAGTTTCAATTTCTGCTACCCCTTGGCTGGGTGCAGTTTCTAGTGCTTACCTATTTTTGCTCACACTATTCCTTGTGCCTGGAATATCCTTCCCCTCTCCACTCCTTTGATTTAGTTAACACCTCCTCATTCTTTAAGACTTCTATTAAGCATCATCTCTTCCACAAGCCTAGTCTGATCCCCTCAAACTAGGTGGTCATGTAATCCTCCTCCAAGCTTCCATAACCCATTCTGGCTTGAAGATATCCCTATCAGATTTTAGGACTGACTTATATGACTGTCTCTTATTCACCAATTCTTTCACTGCATTAATTTATTTGACAAATATTTATTGGCCATCTACTATGTGTCAGTCACTTTGAACATGAGAATGTGAGCTTATTGCAAGCATAGGCATTATCTTATATATCTTTGTATTTTTTGGTGCTTATACAGGGTCTGGCACATAGTAGATATTCAAAAAAATGTTTAGTAAATAATTGAATGAATGGATGGACAGATGAATCCTGGCTAACAGGAGGATTTTAAATCAACAATCGTGAATTACAAGTAATCAATCAAGTATGGGGAAAGAGCATAAAACACAAAGCACAGAGACAATTTAAAAATTCAATTGAGTTGTAGTTGTATACTGATACAATATGACAGTTTTACTGAATAAGAGAGAAACTTCAAGAAGAGACAAAATAGTTAAACTACTTAGGGAAAAATATTATCAGATATTGGACACTTCATTTTCCAAGTGTTTGTAGCACATGGCACTGTGCAAGGCACTTATACTCATGATCTCCCTTTAAAGCACACTGTTGAATGGAAATAAATATTAAAATGCTGACAATTCCTCCATTTTCCTCAAAAGCCAAAAGTAATGAAAAATTGAATGTGAACAACTAATGTAGTAATGGCAGCAACTGAAATTTGTTTTGAAGTTAATCAGATGAAATCAAATTAACCCAAAAAGATTCCAGACATTAGTTTAAGAATACTTTGCTAGTATCGTTTATTTTTAAATTTAATTTAATTTTTCTTTTTTTTCTTTGAGACTGTGTCTCACTGTGTCACCTGGGCTAGAGTGCAATGGCGTCATCATAGCCCACTGCAAACTCAAACTCCTGGGCTCAAGTGATCCTCCTGCCTTCGCCTCCCAAAATACTAAGATTACAGGTATAAGCTGCCAAGACTGGCCTAGTATCACTGTTTAATTGCATCAAATAGATAGGATGTGTATGGCAACATACCTGTTGTCATAGACCCTGTGTTTCAAGAAGGGAATGAGAGAAATTGGCATCTATTAGCTGAGAAATTCCAAGTAATTCAAGCAAATAAATTTATGCCCTCCTCTGTAAATGTTTTTTCTAAAAATTAATAATGCCTTTGAAAGCTTATTATTATTTTGTTTTTGGAAAAAAATATGTTACCAACTTTTCTAGTTGGCCAAGTTACATAGCCTCTCTAAACTTCAGTTACATCACCAAAAAAAGAGATAATAATGCCTACACAGTAGATTATTATAAAGATTACATAATTTCATAAATCTGTGTTAGTGCTCAACACAGTGTCTGACACATAGTAGGGCTCAATACTAGCGTCAGCTAATATTAAATATTATATTTATTCAAATATATTAATTATAATAAATTAAAACCAGCATTATATATAAATATAATGTTTAATATTATATTAATAAAATAAATATCAAATATTTAACAACTACACAATGAAATAGGTGATATATGTCCATTTATAGATGAGGAAACTGGGGCACAAAGGGGTTAAATGACTTGCCCAGACAATTTGGCCCTAGCACCCAAAGTTAATATGTATTATGCTTTTTATATCCCACATGACAATCTTAGGAAATTTGGATTAAAAATATTTTATAGTTTAAAAAAATTCTAAATTAAGGAATCAGATAAATTCCCACAAGACACTGAGTAAAAAGAATCATGGAGTCTATTCAACTGGGGGGTCAGGCTCTTTATAAAATTTGATCCTTTCCCTAGAAAAGAAGGGGGCAAGGGAGAGAGAAGGAAAAACCAGAAAAAGAATCTGAGAGAGTCAGAAAAAGAGACAACAGAGAGCACAGGAGCAGGCAAGTGGTAATAATCAAGGAGAGGTGAGAATCAGGAGCAGCAGTGAGAGACAAAGTTTCCACCTTTAGTAGAAAGGTAATCAAACACAGGCCTTCCAAAAAGAACTGGAGAAGAACTTGCCCTGGAGATACTGAAAAACAACCTCACTGCAACCACCTTTGATAACATTATACCTATATTTATTGCATACTCATCGTTAGTGCCTTCCAACTCACTTGGCCACAGTAGTCACTTAATGATAAAAAAGGAACAAGTTGGAATCAATACCTGATATAGCATCTGGATCTTCTCCATGTAGAAGCTTCTTAAGTTTCTTACTAACCAGGTCCAATAAAGTAACTGGTGTCTACATAAAAACAGGTATTTTCAGATATTTAATATGAATTTTTTTCTAGCCAGGAATTCAACATAGGAAAAAAAAAAACCAACTCAATATTTTTGACCAATGAGTAGGGGAAGAGGATTGCAGATGTGGAGAAAGAGTGGGTGGTAGGAGGCCTCTGAATTATAAAAGGGATGAATTCTTAACATTTTTTTACCACTCTTAAAATTTTATTTTCTGCTTTCATGTATACACTATATTTGAAATTAGGTTAACCCATCATTAGTGAAATGTTCTTCTATAACAAGAAAAATTATTTTTACTTCCATAATAGCATTTGTCTAAATAAGCTTACCTTGTAATTACATTGTCCATATGTAAATAGCAGCTCTAAAATATATGAAAACATTATTTTCTTAAAATAGATAAATACTCCTTTTCCAATTTGGTTACACCAAAGTACCTGTATCTGGAGAAATAATCCCTCGACTAATATTGTTACAGAGGGAATACCCTAGCCCTACCAACCCTGAAGCTCATGTCCAGATGGCTCCTTCATCCTGGTTCCCAGGCTACCTTTTCATTAGCTCCCACTTGCCCTGCCACTTTCCAGCTATGAGGCTGACCTCATTAATTCCTTCTCTCACTCAATAAAAATTTAGTGAGTGATTGCTATATGCAACCACAGGTACTGTTGCAGGTGATGAACAAGCAGATCAAGTTCCTGAACTCATGGAAGTTATATTCTTATAGGAGAGAAAGACAATTTAACAAAAAATCAACAAATACATATTACAAGGCCCATAATTAATTTTAGGTAGTGATAACTGCCATTAAGAAAACATAAAGCAGGGTAAGAGGCTAGAGTGAGGGCGGCAACCAACAGGAGACAGCATTGGTAAAGCCCTGTAACAGGAACAAGCTTGGCATGTTTGACAGCCCCTGTGACAAATCCTCTAATCTCTAGAAACAGTCTTCAGAGCCCTTCTGCCTGCTTCCTGATTTCCACTCCCCCCCTTCCTCCAGCCTATGTCAAGTTCCTTTTCTTCTTTTGTGACCTGCTATAAAATTTGAACTAGTATATTGATGACACTGTTAGTCCTGATATGAGGGGGATAATAAAAAATGAAAAAATCCCCTTTAACTTCTGTACCATATGTAGGAAAGAGGCAAAATCACTTACCCAGCAGAGGAGGCAGGGTGAGAAAGAAGAGAGTAAGGAGAGGCTGAGGGTTAAGGAAGAGGAGGGGAGAGGAAACGTTCTGAACTCCTAGTTGGAATCTGAGGCCCATTTTAGCAGGTAAACTATATGTGAGAATTTGGGTTAGTGATTGTAGAATCAAATATTTGTGTAACCTGGGCCCTAACCTTAGATTTACTCTTTTTTTAATGAAAAACTAGGTGTAGAGTACCTACCAATTGACTTACAAACGAGCTCTTAAAATATGTTTCATTCAAAACACATCAACGGGGGACCTGCCTCTATTGTACTTAGTACTTCCTTTTTCTCTTAAATAATGGAAAAGAAACTTCAGTTAAGGTTGACAGAACTGCTATAAATTTTTTTTTTTTTTAAATAGAGATGGGATCTGGCTATGTTGCTGAGGGTGGACTCAAACTCCACCCTCCTCAGCCTCCTGCGTAATTGGGATTACTGGAATTGCTATAAAATTTTAACCAGTATGTTTCTTTATGACATGAGACAAAATATTTAAGCAAAAGAATAGAAAAAGGAACAATTCTTTATAGAGCCTTTGGAGAAATAACACCACTAAAAGTATTCATACTACTGTCTGGAACCAAAATACAGTAATGAAGCTAAAAAATAATCCTTTTCTAAAACATTTCAAAATATATTAAGAATGTGACCATGTTTTACTAATGCTACAGTGACCTGTTTTAAGTCACCATATCTCTTGCCCAGATTATCACAATAGCCTCCTAAAAGGAGTTCCTGCTTCTACCCTTGCCTCTCTATAATCTATTTTCAACACAAAAGTCAAGTGATCTTCACAAATGTCAGTCAAATCCTACCACTGTTCTGCTCAAACCCTCCAATGATTCCCCATTTTATTCCAAGACGAAGCAACCTTTAATGGCCTACAAGGGCCTTACTGTGACTTGGGTGCCCACCCCTGCCTCTCTGATCTCTGGTTCTATTTTCCCTTCTGCTTACCACTTCTTTGCTGTTCCTCAACACTTAGGCATGTACCTCCCTCCTTCCCCTCCCCCCTCCAGGGCCTCTGTTCTGGGAACCATTCTCTCTGCCCAAAACCACTACCCCCGACCCCACAGCCACCTGACTGACTCTTTCTCCCTTTCCAGTTGCCCAGCTCTCCTTTCTCAGTGAGCCCAACCTTGGCTACCCTATTTAATACTGTAAGCTCCTGCCCACCCTAGCATCCATAAATCCCCTTAACCTGCTCTTTTTCTTTTTTCTATTACATTTATCACCTTCTATCAAACTATATGATTTGATGATTTATTGTGTGTATCTTTTAATTGTCTGTCTTCTTCCACCTGGACATAAGCTCCTTAAGGGCCTGGACCTTCGTGTTTTGTTCACTGATGTATTCCCAACATCTAGAACAGTGCCTGGCAAACAGTAACGCACAGTTGAATAAATTAATCAATACATTTGAAAATACCAAGACTGTTTTAAGTCTACTTCCTTCTTTTTAGTGGGTGTGGGGAGACAGCATTCCTTTAAACTTCACACATTCTAGGTTCTCTGTAAATTATTTAATAAGTGAATGATTTGCCTTTTTGCTGGACCCAAATAGCTTAGTAATAAATGTGCCCAGGCAAACTGCCAGAGATACCTTGAAGAGCTCAGAGTGATATTCCAGTAGAAACCAGACGAGTTGTTCTGCTTGCACTTTTAATAGTGATTTGGTTTGCAAAACTGCTTTGGTAAGAGTTTTCAGGACCACTGTTTTGTTATCATACTGTAAAAAGAAAGATTAACATTAGCTTAAATGGTTTTTAAAGGAAAAAATTGCAAAAAATTATAAAACTGTTATTGCAAAATTTTTCACCTGTTTTTGCAACTTGTAGGCATTAGGCTCTGACGCAATAGCCATAAAAGTAAGTAGCCGTCGTAATTCTTCTCTAACATTGGGCAACAATAATCTTAGATATAGCTGTATGGCTTCAAGTGCTTCTGTTCTTTTCTCATTTTCTGTTACAAGGGTTACAAAGAAGACAAAGCATGGGATAGAAAATGGAAAGTATAGTAAATATTTACTTAGTCAATTAAAATGCTATAATGTATTTAGTTTGCAGGTTCATTTTTACACTTAAAATTTTTTATTATGAAATATTGCAAATACACAGGAAACAATCTATATGCTGTATAATTATATCCAGCATCATTGAACAGTATTTTGTTGGTTTCTTTTCTTTTTTTTTTTTTATTTAAGAGATGGTGTCTTGCTTTGTCCCCCAGGCTGGAGTACAGTGACACGATCATAGCTCCCTGCAGCCTCGAAATCCTGCGCTCAAGTGATACTCCCACCTCAGCCTCCTGAGTAGCTGGGACTATAGGTGCGAGCCAGCACGCCTGGCTAATTAAAAAAAAAAATTTCTTTTTAGAGGAGGGGGTCTCGATATGTTGCCCAGGCTGGTCTCAAACTCCTGAGCTCTGGTGATCTTCCTGCCTCAGCCTCCAGAGTGGCTGGGATTATAAGTGTGAGCCGCCACACCTGGCTAGTATTTTGTTTTTAACATGAAATCATATGGCCACTTACATAGCTAAAAAAAGTGACATATTATGCCATTCAGTTTTTATGTCACCAAATTAATACCTCAGAAACTGAGGTATTTCCAGGTACCTCAGTTCTCTAATCTTTGTACTATATCAATACATGTTTCTTAGACTGTCCCTTTGATGTACTGTACCTTAGATTTATGTCCTATACTATGTTAGCTACATTTGATGGTACAATTTTCATGACAAGCAATAGTAGTGAAGTGAAAAAAGACTCCTTGAAGTACTTTGACACCATTTAAGAAAAATATTAAAATACTCACAGCATAGGCAACATAATGATACCCTGTCTCTAAAATAATGAAAAAAATCAGCTGGGTGCTGTAGCACTTGCCTGTAGTCCCAGATACTCTGCAGGGTGAGGCAGGAGGATGGCTTGAGCCCAGGAGCATGAGGTTGCAGTGAGCTATGATCATGCCATTGCACTCTAGCCTGGGCAACAGAGTGAGACCTCATCTCTAAAAAAATAATAATAATGATATTTATGATACATAAAATTTTCTTTTTTTTTTTGGGACAGAGTCTCACTTTGTCACCCTGGGTAGAGTGCAGTGGCATCATCATAGCTCACTTGCAAGCTCCAACTCCTGGGCTCAAGCGATCCTCCTGCCTCAGCCTCCCAAATAGCTGGGACTACAGGCACAGGCCATGATGCCCGGCTAATTTTTTCTATTTTTAGTAGAGATGGGGTCTCACTCTTGCTCAGGCTGGTCTCGAACTCCTGAGCTCAAGCAACCCTCCCATCTCAGCCTCCCAGAGTGCTAGGATTACAGGCGTGAGCCACCGCACCCGGCCGATACATAAAATTTTCTACTTCAACCTGTATGTTTCAAAATGTTTCGTTATACAAAAAATTAAAGCGTAAACATCCTCTTACCTAAAAGTTCGATAATTGCTGAATGAATATCAAAATACTCATTGGTTAATAGGCAATTTCTGTCTTGATTATAATATTTTACTATGACATCAAAGAGTATCTTCTTCTGAATATTCAATCTGGTCTCTTCATTTCTGTTTTGCACTAACTGCTGACTAACTGCAACTATTAACTGGTCAGGGAAATATTCTAAGCATTCAACTGCTGCATTAAGCCAGGTATCGATCCTGGAGGGAAAATGCAAAACAAAATAAAACAATGGTTAACATTCACATTTAACTAAGGCACTATTTGATAAAACATAATAAAATCTAGTTTATCTTCAGCCAAATCTGAAGAAATTATTTTTTGAAAAGATCATTTCAACACATTTTGCTGGATGAAGGAAGGAGTGAATGAGAGGGAATGGCTCTTTGCCTTTATGTACCTTTATTTTCAAGGGGTTAAAGTATTTTTTAGCCACCTTTTATTATATATTCCTAATTTTGTTAGATTTCATTCAGAGGAATTCATCTTACTATTCCATTCCATTAGTGGTTCCCCTCCCTTTAACTGCTCCAATAATGAGATACCTGTGGTTCTGTTATTATTTGAAAATAAGATATCAAATATTTCCCCAACACAGATGCACTGTTTACCCTACCACACATTGTTTTCCCTTTCTTATCTCCCCACTCGAATAAGGTAAGAAATTTAGGGTCCTGTCACTCCCCCTCCCTCCAGTGACTTCTTTGGAAGGCCTTTAATTTCCTTTTCCTTTTCCACATCTGCTGTCCTTCCAACCCCATTATCACTAAGGTGAGATAGGTTAGTATTTATTATAATTTCCCTTAATAGTATGTTCCTTCTTTTTGACTTCTTAACTTTTTTATAGATTTTCCCACAATCTTACCATATCTACTTAGAGTTAGTGTGAGTGTGTGTGTGCAATGTGTGCACACATGCATACAAAGTGGGAGACATGGGAAAACATCAGTGAGAGATCAAGGACCGCAGAGTTAAAAGGTAAGGGAGCCTCATTAAGGTTATAGGGTGCTGAATCTATCATCTACAAATGAGACTGATTTTATGATAGGGCTTATCTCATTGGAGTGTAATTTTTTCTTTCATGTATGTTTCCCCTTCTAGACTGTGGATTCTTGTAGGGGAAGAATAAATAAACTGGTAGAAATTGTGATGGTTATATTATTTTAGGGTCACACAATGAAAATGATAGAACTTTCGATGGCTGGAGGGAGATGACTGACATATAAGTGAATTCAAGTGAATGAAACCACTCTGATCTCCAATGATCTCATAGGTCATGACCAATGGCTTTCTTTGTTGGATCAAATGAAAATTCACAGTGATTAATTTTTTCACAGAGATGTCAGGTTGTAATATGAATGTTTTCACATCTTAAAATCCAAAAACAAACATGTGAAAAAACTTTTAATTATAAGTTATTTGACAATAAAAATGGTCACTTACTCAGGTAGACATAAGCTTGGAATAACCTCTCTGTCTAGGCAAGTGTTAGAGATAACAAGATCTTCCTCTTTACTTAATTGAAGATTTTGTGTTTTAACTTGAGGCTCCAAAATATTTTCCAAGAATGGAAGGTCAATCAATTGAAGGATACGTAACAATGTCTGTTGTTTCCAAACATCTTCCACAGCTTAGAGAGAAAAATACTGTAACTATGAAGACTGATAAATAAAATACACAATTTAACCGATATCATAAAATTTTCCCATTTCTAAATAACACAAAAGAAAAACTATTTTAATAGTAATAAAATGGATTAATACCAGGGTAATTTAAATTTGTTATATTATTATTTTTCTTTTCAAGACTGACCTTTAAACAGACATCAGGGTTATGAGCCATATTCATTTTATGTTCTGTTTATGTTGATTGTAAAGAGACATTATCTAGCTTTAAGGCCAAAACTAGGTTAATTCCAAATATAAAAAGCTACTAGTCATGCTTGTAAATTATTTTACACATCTGAGAGAAAATGAGATTACTAATTACTTATCTTTCTATTCATAACAATAAATAATTGTAATTTATTATTTTTTTTCCTATTTACTCCCAATTAGAAAAGATTTATTGTTTTTAAATTAAAATACAGTATTAAGTTAATCTTAACTTAGGTTTCTGGTCATTCCTGTTAATTTTTTCATCATCCTAACCATCAGATCATAATTAATTTTTTTTTTCTTTTTAATGAAACAAAATTACAAAAGCAACAGGTATAGTAGATCTCTTGCAGAGCTCCCAGTCCAGTGGCCTGTGGACTAAATTTGGCCAATAGCCATGATTTGTTTGGTTATAAAGCACTTTGAAAACAATTAACGTGTAAAAAAATGGGAGATTTCATACAAAATTATGGGTTTCAAGTTTCTATTTTTAAAAAAATCATAAAATCTCACAATACTGGGCCTAAATTAATACTGGCCCAAAGTCAGCTGATATAAATTAGGGCCACGTCCTTAGGACTGGCATTTCATTTCATTTCCAGTTCACCACAAACCCCACCACATCCCAGACAGTAAAACTGAGTGTCAGCTGCCATTTTCGTGGTATTGTCCCATTGTTTTTGCTACAGTAAAAGTTGATTTCCCAGTACTTTTATCTCTGTGTTATGTGGGAAAAGAACAAAATAGCCTGCGAGGGCCGTATGTTTCAAGAAAAAAATAGCATTATGTTTTTTTCCCTTACATGTCTGATAATTAAATACTGACCGGCTCTCTGATCTGCCTGGCTCCTAAAGGCATCTGAGTTTGCTATCTCCAAGTTATTGGCCAAAAAGAAATCGAATTAACATCTTTTAGTAAACACTTGAGATCATCAATGGCCTCTAATCAACTAGTCCACATTTGCTTAACACCCACCTTTGGGCAGGGCTCTGAACCAGGTGCTAGGAAAAGATAAACAATAAATAGTGGGCCTCAAGCAGTCACACCCTAAGTTAGGAGGCAAGGATAGCCACATACGAAAAGAGTAAAGGAAAATTTTATCAAGTCACCAATTAGATATATTATGAGTAAGTCCAAAAGTAAGACAAAGACTCATCTGCAAGAGTATCAAGACAGAACATTCATTTATTCACCAAACATTTATTAAGAACTGTTTATTTTTAAATTTTTCATAAATACTCCTTCTCTGGCATATTGAGAACTATTTTGAGCTAGGCACTGTTCTAGGTGCCAGGGACATAGAGGTAACCAAAACAAGCAACCATAAAACAAGAACAAGATGCCATGACAAAGGAAATTCTGAGAACTTAAAAGTGCTTTTACAAACAAAAAAGAAAAAAGAAGAAAAAAGTGATTTTAGATATCAATAGAAAGGCTGGAGGAAAATTTAATAACTCCTAGTAGATAAAACAAAAAACACAAAAAGGTGGACAATAAGAAAGAAAAATATATAAAAATTAGAGGACTAGTTTAGAAGGTACAATATCTGAATAAGAGATCAGAATTAGAACTGAGAAGGCAGAGTTGGGGGAAATGGGGAAAATCATCATAAAACAATCTAAGAAAAATTCCTAGATTACAACAGTCCAGTGGATGAAAACAGATTTACCTCAAAGCACATTACTTTAGAATTGCAGAAAGCTTGGGAAAAGAGAAGACTCCGCAAGTTTCAGGGGTGGAGGTAGGGAACAGATCAGATACAATGGATCATTAATTAGAATGGCTTTAGTTTTCTCAACACCAACACAGGAAGCTAGAAGACAATGGGGAACTGCCGTAAAAAATTATTTGGAAAATTATTTCCAACCTAAAATTCCAACTGTCAATCAAATAAGAGGCTAGAATAAAGAAATTTTCACAAATACAGAGAAATTATTTCCCCTATGCCCTTTCTCAGGAAAGGACTAGAAAATGTGTGCCACCAAAATGAGGAAAAAACAAGAAAAAGGAAGGCACAAAAGACAGGAAATAGGAGATCCAACACAAGAGAAAAGCAAAGGTAACCCCATGATGATGGGGAAGGGAGAGCCCAGGATGACAACCGTGAACCAAGCATAGAGGGCAATCAGTCCAGATTGAGACACATCAGAAATCTTGTGGAGAGGATTTCCCTAAGAAGATGAAACTGATAAAATACCTGATATATATGAATATCCCAATAGATGATGAGGATAAATGTTGGAGAGTTTGTAGTTAGAAATGTGTATGAATGTGTAAGCAAAAGAGAAAACAAAAATGTATTTACTCTAAGGAAAATAAAATGTTGCGAAGAAAAAGGAATCATAGTTTACTATATAGCTCAACTCTGAATAGCCTTTATTGCCAAAATAATGTAAAACACAGCTTATCGTTCGAATCAAAGTAATCTTCTCATTATATTGAAAAGATGGGGGGGTGGGGAAGTGTTGTAAGATAGATGCAAGTACGGAAAGAGGCCCAAATATCCATCTTCCTTTGTAGAAAATTAATAGATGTTTCTAAAACTTAAAAATCTTGAAGTAGCAATATAAGCATGCTATTTAGACTTACGAGTTGTAAATGGCTGTGTCTGGGGAGGAGGAAATGGGTGAGAAGAGAAGCATAGGGAATTATTTTTTTTGTAATAAAACTTGTAGGGCTAGTTGAATGCTCTACATTATGCACGTATAACAAAGATAAAAATAAAAACGTTTAAAAAAGTACATTAGAGTGCCAGCTCCGCTTCCCTCCTGTGTCTTTTTTTTTAAAAAACATGATCTTTCCGATTCTGTTTCCCCAACTATAAAATGGGAGTTTTACCCCCCCTTTACAGGCCTACTCTGAGATTGTACATAATAAATATAAAATGCACAACAAATTGCTTAGCACAAGGAAAGGCCCTATATGTGGAAATTATTCTTATTAATACCTTCACTGACAATTTACATTCACTTTTAGTTAGGAATTGCTAGAGATACCCCATGACATCAAGGAAAAATGATGGGAAAAGTTATTTTTTCATTTGTAATAGATAAAAACTGTACTTTTTGGCCTCTTCTTCTTCTGCTTGTCCTCTAAATATTAGTCTTTCTCAGAATTCTCTCCTAGTTCGTCTTTCCACTCTACATCCTCTCTTTGGGTACTTTGTACTTCCCTTCTCATGCCTATCTTAACTATTGTTGATAAACTATGCTCCTCCAGTGTGCAAATCATGCTTGTCTTGCTTCTGTTATGGTTTGACCAAATGTAGTAAAGGGTGTAACTATCAATGAATTGTGTATGTATCCCTCCTAATTGCCCTGACTATGGGGCTCTTCTTTCTAATTACCATTAGTGGCATTAGAAGGAGAAAAACACAAGTAGATGAAGTAAAGAGGAGTGGAGCAACAGGTAGCTTAGCTAGTTTGTTCTGAGAGAGGGAAAGAGCAGGGAGATGTTTGGAAGGGATTCATACAACAGATAAAGGATACACTCATAAGAAGATGGTCTTGGCTTACAGATAATGACTGGTAGTGACTCTGCATGTTTTCTCTGGTGGTATATATTCTAGCACCTCCAGTTAATCTGGTCATGGTCATGGTAAAAAATAAAGTGTTAGTAGATCTGTGTTGCCTCGCCTGTCTTGCCTGATGTAATTGCTATATACAAGGAAACATAGGGAAGAGAAGCAGAGAGACAACACAGCAAACACACCATCTTTATCACATCTAAAACATCGGTTCTTAGAAACTTAAAAATATTAGTGGTTGCCAGGGGTTAGAGAAAGGGAGGAATGGATAGGTGAAGCACAGAGGATTTTTAGGGCAGTGAAACTATTCTGTATGATACTATGATGATGGATACATGTCATCATATATTTGTCCAAACCCATAGAATGTGCAATAACCTAATACAAACTATGGGCTTTGAGTGATAATGATGCATCAATCTACGTTCATTGATTATAACAAATGTACCACTGGGGTGCAGG
Organism: Daubentonia madagascariensis; assembly: GCA_023783475.1. Lineage (NCBI taxonomy): Eukaryota > Metazoa > Chordata > Mammalia > Primates > Daubentoniidae > Daubentonia > Daubentonia madagascariensis. Next base: position 19,862,283 of record JAKFHU010000600.1, on the reverse strand, counting down.
ATGTTGAAACAGGGGAGACAGTGTGTCAGCGGAGGCAAGGGGTATACAGGAACTCTCTGTATTTCCTGCTCAATTTTGCTGTGAACTTGAAACTGCTCTTAAGAAGTCTATTAAAAAAATCAGTTCTTCCTTACAAAGTTTGGAAAAAATATAGTGAAAACTGAAATTACCTTCTTTTGAAAGCTGGAGATTAGGTTTGTTAACTGTGATATTTGGGGGTAAAGCTGGATTCCCTCTCATCTTGTGAGTAAGTTCCTCAATTCTTTCCTCACTAATCTCTTGTGCTAGAGGATTTGAAATCATTTCATCTTCTGGTCTGCTAAAAAATAATATGTGAATTTTTTCATTATGTACAGGGCCAACACTTCAAATATACATTTTAATTTATTAAAATTTATTCATATATTCTCTATTTCCAAAAACTATTTCAGGCAGTTTACAATAAAAAATACAAGTAATAAATTTAATAAAATATCACCAAAATAGGACAAACTAGAACGCCAAATAAAGAGAAAGCATATATGCTATTTCTAAGGTTAATATCATTGCTATGATGGAGTAGAAAATTTTTGCTCTGAGTTTCCAGAGAACTTTCCTTTTTATTACACTGGCTAAGTCATTTTAAAGTATATCAATTTCTCAGAGGACATAAGGTTTTTCCTGGTATAAATTCTGAAAAATTTGTGTGATAATGTCTTCCACAACAGTTTTAGAGCAAAGGCAGAAGTAGATTAATTTTTACACAGCTATTTCTTTTACTGACTTCTGAAAAAAATGGAAAGTATAACATTCAAATTTAGCTCAATGAAGACAGTTCTTCCTATACACAATATAACACAATATCTTGGTTAACACTAACCTTAAAGATTCTTTTGCTTTTATTTCATCAGTGAACCCATTCTCAGTATCCTTTTTTCTTTTGCAAAAAACATAAGATGATTCATTGCCTAGAAACCTGTAGAGAGTACTGTTGGAATCTTCAAATTCTAATTCCTTTTCATTTTTGAATAGCCTCATTCCTACCGGTTCAAATACTTTATGATTCATTAGAACTTGGCAAAGACGAACTCCTTTAAGGCGAGAAATATCATTGCTACTTAGGCACATGTTTTGCATAAGATGACTTAATACCACATCAACAGCATCAGAACCAGTAAAACAGTCTTTGTATGTTCGTAAATGATGCCTCCTTCTTTTTATTTCCACTTGGGTCTGAAGGGAGTGAATGATGCTATCCCATAGCTGAGTTGCTTGAAAAGGAACAGAGCACCCTGAAAAAAAAAATTATGTTTCTAACAAATTTAGATTACACAAAAATATGTAAGCTCTTCAGTTTTGATGGTATATCTGCTGCTAATGTCTTTCTTAAGTTTCATCTCCCATCTTATGTAAACTATAATATATTTGCTAAAGTTGCAACATATTGGTCTGCCAATAAAAATAGAGTAAATCTAGGAACTTGCTTTACTGATGTGAAATATATTATTATGTGAATTTACATATTCTTATTACATGATTACTAGCTATACTTAATCTTCAAGAATATTATTTCAGGACACATTTAAAAGGAATGCAAATACATTTAAATCTTGATAATTACCAAGCTTCACCCAGCTTTTTGCTTTTTCTTTCTTCTTTTTGCCTTTTTGCCCAGTGGCAAGCTCTTCATCAAAGAGATCTAGGCAAGGAGCTGAACAAAACTAATCAATTTGTCTGTCAGCTGTTCTTGTTAAAAAAAAAAAGTTTGTTGATAAACAATGAAAACTTGGAAACAATCAAAATGCCCATTACCTGGAGAATAGTTAAATAAAGGTATAGCCTTACTATAGGAGAGTAGGCAGCCATTAGAAAGAGTGATGTAGAGCTACGTTTATAGCATGGAAAGATCTCATTAAGTAGGGAAAAAACCCCAAAAACAAAAATAAAAAAAATCAAGCTGAGCAGAACAATTTGTATATTATGATCCTACTTAGGTAAAAATGAATTCCCAATCTACACACACATGTATGTAAGTAAATAGAAAGATCCGGAAGAATAAACTTCAAACTATCAATCTTTGGAAAGTAGGATTGTAAAGGTGATTGATGAAAGAGGATGTTCATTTGTTATTCTATCTGTTTCTGAGTTTTTATAATGTGCATATGTAAATTTCTTTTTAAAATTAATTGGAGACAGCAAAAACTACTGAGATGTAATTCATATACCATAAAATTCACCGTTTTAAAGTGTATAATTCAGTGTTTTTAATACATTCACAAAGTTGTGCAACCATTACTATAATCATTTCATCACTCCAAAAAGGAACCCACAATTAGTAGTCTGTTTCCCCTATCCCAGTAAAATTTTAATTAAAAATATTTAAGTATGATAAAGGAATAAGTTGAAACATCTAGAATGTTGCCCTAGATATTCTGGGGAATAGAATCCAAGAATTTAAGCTCTCTTCTCCCTTGACTGTGGATAACTGGAACTAGTATGCCCAATTTTACATAATAGTCTGATGTTACGACAAAAGACAGAAATAAAAATCCATCACTCTCAAATTCTTTTTGTAACAGAAGCTGTCCGTCTGTCCACCCTAGAAATCTTAGCCCCAGACACCGTGGGGCTAAGAGAGGGAGGCCGGAGGGAGGGTGATGGGAAGGCGTGTGGCACGGGAGGTGTTGGGAGAGACTGAGAGGCTATGAGGCCTGGAGACCAGCTGTTTTCCGTGGACAATCTGCCTCTCTAGCTTTCATTAAGCAAGTGGCTAGGTTAAAGAAGCAGTCTTCCAGCTCAAGGAACTTGCCTTCTAGTACTTTTTTTTTTTTTTTTTTTTGTGACAGTGTCTCGCTCACTGCAACCTCAAACTCCTGGACTCATGCGCTCTTCCTGTCTCAGCCACACTGTGTAGCTGGGACTACAGGTGCGAGCCACCACGCCGTGCTGATTTTTCTATTTTTTGTAGAGACTGGGGTTTCGGTTTTGCTCAGGCCGGTCTGGAACTCCTGGCCTCAAGCAATCCTCCCGCCTCGGCCTCCCAGAGCACTAAAATTACAGGCTTGAGCCACCATTCCTGGCCTGTCTTCTAGTCCTGTAACCCCCTGTTGCTCTAAGAGTTGCCTAGGGACCAGCGGCATTGGCATCATCTGGAAATTTATTAGAAACGCAGATTACCAGACTCTACTCCTGAATCAGAATTTGCATTTTAACAAGATCCCCAGGTGATTCGTACGCATATTAAAGTTTGAGAAGCACTGCTTTCCGGAACTCTCTCCAAGGTCACTTCACCACAGTAACCCCTGAAAAGGCTGAGTCTGTGGTCCCGAGTCCAGGACCTGAGAGCAGGTGGGCGGGGTTGGGAAAGGGTCTGGGCCCCGGAACCCGGAGGAGCAGAGACCGAACCACCTGCTCCGCTCAGCTGCAGCTCCCTTCAGCTGTCGCCCCCCCTCCCCGACTGCGCTACACATTTTGCTAGGATCTATAGGGGTACCTGTTCTCCTTTTCCGGCAGAAGCCACCTCTAGGGTTCTTGGAACCTGGCCCGTTCCGCCCTGGGCCCGGGAGCTCGTTCTGGCTGTCAAGGCTACGGAACCGCGGAGTCAAAAGAACCGCCATAAGCTCGCGCGTCGGCTCCTCCCCCAGCCCTGTAACCCCGCCCCCACCTGACACTCGGAGGGCGGAGGGAAGGCCGGGCCTCGCCCCTTCCCTAACCAACAGGAAGTGACGTCATGTCCTAGCCGGCAGGTCTTTCAGTCTTCATTCCCCTCCCTTACTCTTCGTCCCCAGTCCCTCCCCTCCCCTCCCCTCCCCTCCTCCTGCTCCAGCCTTTGGGGCCGCCGGGGTGGCGGAGGCTATGGAGTAAGCCAGCTGCCGCGGCCAGGCGCGAAGGCTGAGCTGGAACAGCCAGGCGGCGTTTGGGGGGCGGGGGAAACGAGCCCCAGCACCGCCCCTCCCTGGAAGAAAGGGAAGAGGTGAGTGACCGGCCGCCAGCACCGAGCGACGTCCCTCACCGGTCGCGCTCTCGCCCGGGCTCCCAAGGCCGGCGAGGAGGGAATGGAGAAGGACCCGCGCCGGGAGTAGGCCTCCCCGGGCTGTCCGGGCTGGCGACTGTTGCCTGGTGACGGGCCTGCGGGCTGCGGGCCGGGCGGGGCGGGCGGTAGGCGCCCGCACGAAGCGGGGCTGGGCGAGTGGCGAGCTCCGGGGAGCGGATCCGAGAGGCCCGAGTCCCCCGAAGAGGCCTTGAGGCGATTGGAGCCTGGGATCGGAGTCAGCTGCTGGAGAAAGAGCCCCCCGCGCCGGCTCGGGAGCTCGGGTTTCCGTGGTGGAGATCTTGGTACCTTTTGGGAAACTGGACACTACCCCGGGACTGGGTGAGACAGCTCCCCTCAATTCTGAGCTCTGGCTCCGATAACCTCGGTCACTAGTCAGGGCCCTACCGCCCGGCGTCCTTCTCTGACAGTAGCTATGGTTCTGGAATGGAAGGTTATTGTGTGTGAGGTGGGTGGGGCAGGTGTTTGATAAAACTAAAATCCCTATCGGTGGCTCCTGCAGTCTTGTTTTTCTAAGCGGGGAGAGAAAGGTTAGAGGAAGGTTTCTGATAAAGGTTGCAAAAACTTCTTGGGATCTTGACTGAATACGTACCTACAATCAGTAATTAAGGAGACCAGTATTATGAAATCTGCCCCTCTAACAGGCTTGATGAGACCACAGACTAAAACGACTTAAAAGTGCTCTGCCAGTAGTGTCTTAATTGTAAGTTGCCAACTAGTTTTTTTGTACATCACTCTTGGAAGTTATTTGTACGATGACAATTTTAAAAGAATTGGATTCTATGTGAGTGATTTTTCTAAGTAGCATGTCTCCGTTCTGGAAAACGAATAATTTAATGAAAATGCTCCAACCCAGCCTGTCACTGTAAAACCCAGTCATGTTCTGGTGATGGCTTGAAAGTCAGGTGCTTGAAGATTCCTTTTCGACTTTGCAGGTTTTTTTGTTGTTTGGTTTCCTGTCTTATTCCTTAGCACAAATATTAATATTTTAAAGTTTAAAAATGACTTAGCTGAGTGTATAAATTCGTGAGGCAACATTAAACTGTAGCCATGAAGGATGCTTTTGGGGGATTGTGTAAGGGAAAGGAACCTGATGGAAGGTAAGGGCCTTCATTCTGTTCAGATCTACTTTACCCAAGTGTAGAAACCTATTCTTTTGTCTGTAAGATCCATAAACACCCAATAAAATAAATACAGGCACCCTTTACTTCCATACAAAGGAATACTTTTTGTACAAATCAATCCTATAATTGGGAATAACTACTCATATATATTTGAAAATCATGATCTACCCCCCCACCCCCAAGAAGAAAAATAGCTCCCCTTATTGCATTTAAATCCATGGGTAGTATCACCTTCCATCCCTTTCTGTAGGAGTTGAAGTTTGACAGTTCTTCTCTCATGCCTCATACTCAGTCTCTCATGAAGTCCTATTGAATATTTCTTGAATCTATCTACTTTTCGTCTTCAACAGTAGTCCTCTAGTTGCAGCCACCATCATTTCTCATCTGGACTGCTTTAGCAGTCCCTTGATTATAGTCTTCCTGCATCTACTGTGGTCTCCTCTGTAGTTTTCCACACCAGACTGAGTCACTTTTTCAAAATGCAGATCTAATAACATTGTCTTTGTGTTTAAAATCTTTCAGTGGCTTCTCGTTGTGTTTAAGATAAACTGAAATTGTTAACATGCCCTACAAGCCCTGCATGGTTGGGCCCGATTGCCTTTCCAGCCTCATCTCCACCGTGCTTTTTGGCATTCTCTTCCTCCCCTACTCACCCTGTCCTCCTTTCTGTTTTCCTGCCTCAGGTACATGGCTTTAGTTATGATACTTCCTCTGCCTGGAAATGCTCTTCCTTTCCTTTTCATTCGGTTAAGGCCTATTCATCATTTAGCTCACTTCGGGGAAGACTTTCCTGATTAGGATAGATTCCCCTGATTATATGTTCTCACAACACCACTGCAGAGTTGCCATGTTTATTAATACTTAATAAATTAATGAGATGTTCCTCAGCTCCTCATACCGTGTAAGTGCTTAATTGTTGTTTGTTAAATGAATGAATCCATTTAATGCTTACTAAATGTGTCAGGAACTGTACTGAGCATTTTACATCATCATCTTTAATCCTTACAGCAATCACATGAGTTATGGGTGGTTCTCCCCCTTTTTATCGATTAGAAATAGTGATAGGGAGGCTAGTTGGTGGTCACAGCTCTAGTCAGTATTAGAATTGGCATTTGAACTCAAGTTGCCTTACCACTGAAGATTATGTACTTAACCAAATAACTTAATTCTCACACTTTGCTGTGCATCAGAATCACCAAGGATACGAATGCTCTGATTGAGTCTTTACAGATTCTGATTCCAAACATTTGAGATAGTGCATAGGCATCTATATGGTTTACAAGTTATCCAGGTAATTTAGATGTTCACCAGAGTGTGAAAACCATTGTCTTACACAATGTTTCAGTGCTTTATGAGTTTTTCACACATTGTGCTACACTATAGTTGAGATTTCATACTTTCTTAAATCAAGGAAGAATTGTAGACCTAAGGAAGTGAACTTAGTGGTCATTTAGTCTAATTTCCTACCCAGTTATTCCTTTCCCAGCTTCTCTAGCTGGAGGGCTTGAATAGTGAGAAGCTGCCACCCCTCTGCTACTGCTTTTTTAAAAAAATTAGAATTTCAAGAATCTGATTATCTTGTAGTAAAAACTATACTACACTAATTACATGGGTTGGAAGTGCTTTCAAAAGACTCCCTCAGATCTTACTATTTAAATTACTATTTTGATAATTAAGTATATATTGCCTTATAATTGCTCGTGTTGCTTTTTAAATCTTATTGTACATTGGTCTTAAATCTGTAACCAGTGACAAAACTGAATGTTTTACTTCTTGTTTTTCCAACTGTACACCTACTAGTTCGCCAATAATTTGTTGAATGGATGTGTACTTCGCTGCACATTGCTAAGTCTCTTTTTTATGTTAGTTTTTATTTTTATTTTTTTGAGACAGGGTCTCACTCTGTTGCCCAGGCTGGAGTGCAGTGGCCTCATCATGGCTCACTGCAGTTTTAAACTCCTGGGCTCAAGTAATCCTCCTGCCTTAGCTTCCCGAGAAGCTGGGACTACGGGAGCACACCACCATGCCCGGCTAATTTTTCTATTTTTTGTAGAAACATAGTCTGGCTCTTGCTGAGGCTGGCCTCCCAGAGTGCTAGGATTACAGGTGTGAGCCACCTCGCTGGTCCCCTTTTGTGTTTGTTTTTTGAATGGGGCTTTTTAGGCCAGGTGTGGTGGCTCATGCCTGCAATCACAGCATTTAGGGAGCCCAGTTGGGAGGATTGCTTGAGCTCAGGAGTTCGAGGCTGCAGTGAGCTGTGATTGTGCCACTGTACCGCCAGCATGGCAACAGAGCAAGACTCTGTCTCTTAAAAAAAAAAAAAAAAAAATCAGGATTGTCTTCTGTAAGGGATCTGTTTTGGCTCAATTGTATCTAATAATTAGATACTTCTGTAATTGTAAAGATTATACTCAGCTGGTATAATCTTTGTTCTGAGTAGGATTAAACATGACTTCCGTATAGGCCAAAGAATAATATAAGCCATTTTTTGAAAACTTTTTTTTAAAAAAACTTCTACTAACCTCTGAATGCTCCCACAAGAAGAAACATATATTTCAAGAATACAGCCTAAGATATCTTTGTTTAGATATGAACAGATAAGCACTGCCTGTGGGAGTGTTGGTACAAAATTTTCCCCCAGATTTTGTGAAGCATTAACTAAAAGTATTTCATGTCATGTGAATGTAATTCTTATTTAGAATTACAGAAATTCATTTAATAACTTTATAAGTGGTTATATAAGTGATATTCTTTAATTTTCAGTCATTTACATAGAAAGAAATTTCAGACCCTTGTGCCTCTTTAAGGGATAAAACAAACTATTTTGAGTCCATTTGTATTTATTTATATTATTGTTCTTTGTAGTCAAATATATATTATTCTGTGCTTATTGAAAGTTTAGTCTCTGCTGAGTGCCATGAGAGTGAAAGTTATTAAATGTAATTTCATTGTCAGATGTAATTGTAGTAACCTTTTCATTTGCATTGCAGTATTTTCAACAAAAATGTCAGCAAATTCTGCTTTTTAATATTTTATTCTTGGAGAAGTGAGGGACTCTTTTTGCAGTTGTGTTATCTGAAAATCCAGGAATTTTTTTTAATGTAAATATAGTTTTTTAAAAATTTTTAAAAAAAATTTTTGAGACAGAGTCTTGCTCTGTTGCCCCAGGTAGAGTGCAGTGGAGTGATCATAGTGCACTGCAACCTTAAACTCCTGGGCTCAAGCGATCCTCCTGCCTCAGCCTCCTGAGTAGCAGGGACTACAGGTGCGCGCCACGCCACAGTGCCTGGCTGATTTTTCTTTTCTTTTTTTTTTTTTAGTAGAGATGGCATCTTGCTGTTGCTCAGGCTGGTCTTGAACTCCTGAGCTCAAGCAATCCTCCTGCCTCAGCCTCTCAGAGTGCTAGGATTACAAGTGTGAGCCACCTGGCCTGGCCAATTTTACCTGTTATATTCCTGCTACATCTAGAGTTCATGAGCAGGCAGAACTGAAAAAATTGCCAGTTCCTTTCAGCTGTCTGACATTAGGAGCTGTAACACTCAACCCACTTTTTGCCAGGTGCATGTAAAATCTAATATTACAACAGATTCATGTACTGGTTCTACTGAAAGCCAAGTGATGGCTGAGCCAGACAGTAGAGACCTAATCTTGTGATTGTACTGAAGCTACCCCAAATCTTATTTTGGCTGAGATTTAGGAGGGAAAGATGGTTGAATTTCAAGTGAATTCTACTAAAACTCCTTACATGAATAAGCATTTCTGTCATTTATAACTGTGTTTGAAGAAAATAGACTTATTTCTTCATTCATCAAATGAAAATTTGAAAAACTATCATTTTAAGAAAAGATATTTGGACTCAGTTTCTTACATGTCATATGGCTGTACTAATAATTCAAATCTCATTTAAGTTTAGGTCTTATTTTACAGGCTTGTTGAGATCATTCTGTCCTTGGCCTTCTGTTGTTCTCATGATATACTTATTCCTCTTCGGTCTCCTTGGGTGACCTTTTTCAAGGATAAGGTCTTGCTATACTGGCTCATGGTCCCCAATCTAGACATTTTTTCTAAGGTTTTGGCCTGTGTATCTAAAAACCTACTAGTTATCTCCATATGAGTGTCATTCAGGCCAGCTCAAATTCTACATGTCCAAAATTGAGTTCTTCCTCCCACAAAATAGTTGTCTTCTACATGTCCTGCCTGGGTAAGTGGCTTTACCCTCCACCTAGACTCTAAACTTGGAGAGGGGGCTGGGGGTGGTATTCTTAGTTTTGTCCCTTTCCTTTATCTAATTGGTTATGAATTCTCTTAGTTCTAACTTATACTTGTTTCTTAATTTTTCCTTTCTTCTTTCTTGCTGCTATTTCCTTAATTAAGCAACCTCTCTTCCTTTTAAAATTTGTTTATAATGCAAAATATAATATATAAAAGTGCATAACATAGCATAATATGTAAATATAAAATAGACATCCATGTAACGAGCATCTTCGAAACACCCCCTCTACCTACCACCTCTTCCCTATCTTCCTTGTCCATATTTCCAGGTTTCCTTTCCTTTATTTTCTTGCTTTGTGTACATGCGAAATTTTATATACCTCTGTGTGTGTGTATATATATGTGTATATATGAGCTGTATATATCATCCCTGGACTACATATTGAAGTTCTCTTCAGTCTTGCTGTATTCCCTACCTCCACCCATAGTATGTCTTTCACTGTGCTTGATGGAGTGATTGATCACCTTACTGATTCCCGAAACCCTTTTGTGGCTTCTCATAGCATGATTTCTTACTACTCTGTGCCCTTGGTGATCTGGCTTTTCTAGTCTCCCTTGTCATGCTTTCTTCTTTTCCTCCAGCTTTTATTTGAACTGCTTTGTTTTTATGCCTTCAGTTCTCCTGGTCTCTATGTAGTTCACACCTCTAGCATTACCGTTTTTGCGAAATATTTTTCTGTTCCTCTTGTTTTTGCTTCTATTAACAGTGTGCGTATATGTTCTGTAGCATTTTATCACTCTGTAGGCTAATGGTGTGGTTGTTTTACTTGTCTGTTTCTTCTTCCTTTAATGGTAAGATCCTTCATAGCTTGTTTTTCCTTTACCTCTTCCTCAGGTTCTCATATGATATCAAGTACATGGTGGGTACTCAATAAATATTAAATAAATCACCAGATGAACGTCCATGTATGTTCCTATCTTGTACATATCAATGTTTACTCTGTTTGGGTGATGGATAGGCATCTCACGCTTTAATATCAACTCTTAAAATATCCTTTGTTTTCATACTGACCTCTGTAGTTTTCAGATCACACTGTTATTTTCCTCTCCTCCATATCTTGGTACATGATAATCCTTCTATCTGGAATACTTCTTTGCCTTTTTTCCTAACTGCAAAACACTTTATTTTTGAGCCCATCTTAATGTTCTGGTAGCATGGTATATTCCTATCTCTCGTTAATTGCTATAACTCTTTGTAGGTCTGAGTCTGCTATTGGATTGAGTCCCTAAAGAGCAGAAATGTTTCCATTTACATCTGTATTCCCAGTGTATAACAAGGTGCATGGCATGTAATATGTAGCTAGTCAGGCAGAGTTAGAGGAATGGATATGGTTTTAAATAGGATTTTGTAACCCTTCACCTCCTTGTAACAATCAACAGCAGATATTCATAGAGAACAACTTGGCATAGCAAGTAAATGTTTTCATAATGCCAATAGCAACATTTTCTAAATGCTTACAAAAATGCAGCATTAAATTAAAAATGGAGAGTGAGTCTTTATTTCCATTTACAGACAATTCAAATCTTTCATAGAAGAAAATGGGCTACATTTACATAAATATAATTTAATTAATGGAGAAAACAGGATACCAAGTACCTTAATCCAGTGATCTTCAAATATTTTTGCTTGTTTATCAAATAATTTCTTAAAGCAGTATACCCCTTTGCATGTTTTTAAGTTGATAACATCTGAAGTTTTTTGTCAAGAGTTTAAATAGTTGCCAAGGATCTAATTTCTAGATTGTTGTATGTTGTGATTGTGCTTTACTTCATCAAAACCTTGGAGTTTATGTTTATCGTTTGAAATAAATGTGTTCCTATACATCTGTGTGACAAACATCTTCTTAATTGTAATTCTATGATTACATGGAGTCTTGCTGTTAACATCTGGCCTGGGAGAAATAAAGTGCAACCTCCTTCAGTATTCCTCACTAAACTTCTTTTTGCTTTGCTCTTCAGGGACTTTCTCTCAGGATTAATGCATTCTCAAATTGTATCCCTTTCCCTTTGCAAAGGTTTTTATACCTAGGGAAATGACCTATAATAAGACTGGGGTGGCTGAGAGAAATTTTTTTTTTTTAGTTAAGTGGGAAAAAATTGTGAAGAAATAGGTGGTTAAGGAAAATTTTCAGGACATAGACTTGTTCTAAGGCAAATCAATTTTAGGACAGAGTACACAGGTAAGATGAAGACTTGGAAAGTGATAGGGTTTTTAAGCCTTTTTTGTGCCATGGACCCTTTTGACAATCTAGTGTAGCTTATGGATCCTTTCTCAGAGTAGTATTTTAGAATCAGTTTGTCAATTTTTACAAAAACCCTGGGATTCTGGTTGGATTGCACTGAGTCTATAGATTGATGGGGGGAATTGACATCTTAATGATTCTGAGTCTTCCAATTCATGATCACATGATCTTTTCATTTATTTCGGTTTTCTTCAGTTTTTCTCAGCATTTTTTTTTTGTTTTCATTGTATAGGTCTTACATATCTTGTTAAGTTTATCCATAGGTATTTCATGTCCTTGAAATGTATTTTTAAAATGGCAATTTTTACTTGTCTGTTTCTAATATTTAGAAATACAGTCTTTTTAAAAATGTATTCGTTGTGTATTTTGCACCTTGCTAAATTCACATATTCTAGTTGCTTTTTTATAGATTCCTTCTGATATTCTATATATATGATCATGTCATATGGGAATAAAGAGTTTTACTTCTTCCTTCCTGATCTAAATGCCTTTTATTTCATTCTCTTGCTTTATTGCTTGGCTAGGACCTCCATTGGAATGTTGAATGGAAGTGGTGGATATCCTTACCTTGTTCCCAAACTTAGGGAGAAAACCAGTTAATATTTTATCTTTAAATATGATATTAGCTGTAGATAGTCAAAGATGCCATTTATCAAGTTGAAGAAGTTCCTTTCTGTTCTTTGTTAAGAGTTTTTATTGTGAATGAATTTTAAAGTTTGTAAAAAAATTTCCTCTGCTTTTACTGAGATGATTATTCAGATTTTTTTTCATTATTCAGTCCATGTGGGGAATTACATGGATTTGTTTTCAAATGTTAAATGAACCTTGTATTCCTGAGGTGAACCCCACTTGGTTGTGGGGTTGGATTTGAAAAATCTTAAATCTTGTTAAGGATTTTTACATGTTAATGAGGGATATTGGTTTGCAGTTTTCTTGTTATGGCATTATTTGGTGTTGGTGTCAGGGTAATGCTGACTATAACATGAAATGCAAAGTATTCTAACCTCTTATATTTTCCGAAAGAGTTTGTATAGACTGGCCGTTATTTCTTCCATAAATGTTTGATGATATAATACCTTATTCATTTAGAATCTGTGGGATTAGAATCTGTAGAATTTCTTCTATTTTATTTTTGATATTGGTCATTTGTGTTATTTATTTATCTATTTATTTATTTTTGAGACAGGGTCTCCCTCTATTGCCCAGGCTGGAGTGCAGAGTTCTGTGGTGCAGTCAGCTTACTGCGACCTCAAACTCCTGAGCTCAAGCAATCCTCCTGCCTCAGCCTCCAGAATAGCTAGGACTACAGGTGTGTGCCCTCACCTCTGGCTAATTTAATAAAATTTTTTTCATAGAGAAGGGGTTTCTCTGTAGTGCCCAGGCTGGTCTTGAACTCCTGGCCTCAAGCAGTCCCCCTGCCTTGGCCTCCCCGGGTGCTAGGATTACAGGTGTGAGGCATGACCATGGCTGGTCAGTTGTATCTTTTTATTATTTTGTCATTATTTTATATTTATTATTTTGTTACTCTAGGGTTTACAGTATATGTCTTTAGCTTACCATAATCTGCCTTCAAATGATATTATACTACTTCACATATAATGTAAGAATCTTTCAAAAATATGTTTTTTTTTTTTTTGAGACAGAGTCTTGCTCTGTCACCAGGCCTAGAGTGTAGTGGTGTTATCGTAGCTCACTGCAACCTCAAACTCCTGGGCTCAAGCGATCCTATAGCCTCATCCTCCTGAGTAGCTGGGATTGTAGGCATGCACCACCACACCTGGCTAATTTTTCTATTTTTAGTAGAGATGGGGTCTCACTCTTGCTCAGGCTGGTCTTGAACTCCTGACCTCAAGCAGTCCTCCCGCCTTAGCCTCCCAGAGTGCTAGAAAAATATGCTTTCATTTTGTCTTCCTATCCTTTGTTTTGTCATCTTTCTTTTACAAATATTATAAACACTATATATATTTTGCTTTAAATGATCAGCCATCTTTTAAAGGTATTATAACATGAGAAGTTTTTTTATATACCAATATAGTTTTTATTTTCAGTGTCCTTCATTTCTTTTGTAGATCCATATTTGCATCTGGTATCTTTTTCCTTCTGTTTGAAAACTTCCTTTAATATTTTTTATAGTGATTATCTGTTGGCAACAAATTCTTTCAGATTTTGTTTTTCTGAAAAAGTCTTTATTTTTTTTATATATATATATATATATATATATATTTTTTTTTTTTTTTTTTTTTTTTAAGAGATGGCGTTTCACTGTGTTGCTCAGGCTGGCCTTGAACTCATGGGCTCAGGTGATCCTCCCACCTCAGCCTCCCGAGTAGCTAGGACTACAGCCATGTACTACTCTGCCCAGCTTTCACATTGATTTTTTAAAAGTTTTCTCCCCCAGCCTATGTAATTCTAGATTGAAAGTTTCTTTTAGCACCTTAAAGACCTTAGTCAGTCATTCTCTGACATGTATAGATTTTTAAAATTTATATATTTTTTATTTAAAAATTGTTTTTAGAGATAGGGTCTTGTTGTATTTCCCAGGCTGCTCTCAGACTCCTGACCTCAAGCAGTCCTGCCTCAGCCTCTCAAAGTGCTGGGATTACAGGTGTGAGCCACCATGCCTGGTCTATTTGAGAGATTTTTTTTTTTCTTTTTTTTTTAAAGACGGGGGTCTCACTCTTGCGCAGGTTGGTCTCGAACTCTTGAGCTCAAGCAGTCCTCCTGCCTCGGCCTCCCAGAGTGCTAGGATTACAGGTGTGAGCCACCACGCCCAGCCTTATTTGAGAGATTTTATTTTTCATTTTTTGAATTTTCATTTGGGTCTTTTTTATATTCCATTTTCTCATTGTGTTCATGCTTTCCTTTAACTACTTGGACATGTGATAGCTTTTTAATGTATTCTTTGTGTGCTAATTGTATAATTTTATCATTTTGGAATCTGGTTTATATTGACTGATTTTTCATTTGATTATAAGTCACATTTTCTTACTTGGAATGTCTGATGATTGATTATTGATTGTATGCTGAACATTGTGAATGTTATTGTTTAGTATCTAACTTTTTTGTGCGTGTGTGTGTCCTCCTTTCTTGAGTATTGGGTTTTGTTCTGGTAGGCAGTTTAGTAATTTATGATTAGTTTGGTCATTTGAGGATTGCTTTTAGTTTGTCACAGCAGGTTTAGGTTAGCTTTTACTCTAAGGATGGTATACGCTACTACTAAGACGTGGTCCTTCTAGCATTTCTGCTGAATGCCTTAGTGATCAATGAGGACTCTCCACTCTGGCTGATGAGGTATTGTGTGATTTGTAGTCGTGTGTTAACTCTGACACAATTACAGATCATAGCTCTCTAGTTGGTCCTTGCCTGACCTGGTGGAGTTTCACACCACTTACGCACATCTTAGCATTTTACAAAAGTGTGAAGGGGACCCCTATGCTCTTTTTCAGCATAACTCCCTTCACTTTGAAATTGTATCCCAGAATTTCCAGCCACTTCAGCATCCCAGAATTCTGTTTTGTCCTCTCAGCTCCTCAACTGAGCTAGATGGCTGCTTGGAATTCTGCTCTTCACTCTGTGGTTTGGAATGTGCCTCTAGGCAGAAAGCTGGGACAGTCCTATGATTCACCTTCTTAGTTTTCTTTCTCACTGGGACCACAGGCTCCTGCTGCCTGTTCATTGTCTGAAACAGTTGTTTCATATATTTTGTCTAATTTTCTAGTTGTTTAAGGTAAGAGGGTAAATTCAGTCTTTGTTCCTCCATCGTGGCTAGGAACTAGAGTAATATTTTTAAATGCATAAAATAAAATACATAGAAGTAGAAACGAAACCAATTATTTTGAAATAATTTTAATAACATTTCATAGCTTTGATACAGTGGTTTATATGCTTAATGCATTAAATAACAAAATCTAGTGTGGAGTCTAATAATACCTGTAATTATCTCTGAACTCTTTACCTGACTCCACGTTAGAAACTGTTACCTTAAAACTATCTTTGCCCATGTATCTCCTAAAAAGTCTTCATGTAATCTCAGAGATATAAATGCTCTAGTTAAAAAAATGCTTCCTTTAGACAACAGATATCATCACAATTAGAGTCTATTTTAATTTACCAAATGAGAAAAGTTAAGCCTAACAATTACTAATCCTTAATACAACACAGGTTGAGTATGCCTAATTTGAAAATCTGAAGTCCGAAATGCTCCTTTGAGCATTTTCCTTTAAGCATCATGTCACCACTCAAAACGTTGTAGATTTTGGAGGATTTCGGATTTCAGATTTTTGGATTAGGGAAGCTCAACCCATAAGTATAAAATGCTGATATTCAAAAATCCAAAAAAAATCCGAAATCCAAAACATTTCTGGTCCCAAGTGTTTCAGATAAGGGATACTCAACCTGTAACAATTATTGGTCATTATGCTCATTAGACAATTACAAATTAATATTAATAAGTAATCATAACACTAATCCTTAGTAACAGAACTGTGTAAAATTTAAAAAATAATCTTATGACCTATGCTTGTACATGTTTCATTATCCCTTTGCCATAAGTGCTTTTTCTTTCTTTCTTTTCTTTTTTTTTCAGAGACGGGGTCTTGCTCTGTCGCCCAGGCTGGAGTGCAGTGGCACGATCATAGCTCACTGTAACCTCGAATTCCTGGGCTCAAGTGATCCTCCTACCTCAGCCTCCCAAGTAGCTGGGACTATAGGCATGTGCCACGATGCATGGCTAATTTTTTAGTTTTTTGTAGAGACAGGGTCTTTCTATGTTGCCCAGGGTGGTCTCAAACTCCTGATTTCAAGCGATCCTCTTGCCTCAGCCTCTTAAAGTGCTGGGATTATAGGCGTGAGCCACCGGGCTTAGTATCGCTGTTAATTGCATCAAAATTTCTTTTAAGGAAATAGTCTTAAATAATTTCATAGTTCAATAGTAATTGTTATTTAATAATGAGTAAAACTTTTTATAAAATACAAATTTATTGCTTAGTATAGTATTAACTTCTTTCAGGTCTTACTATTTTTAGTGTGAGGTAAGAGTCAGACCTTCTTTACCACTTTAAGTCTTAAAGGAGCCATGTTACGTAGTTGAATGACATTCATTTTCTTCCTCATGTCAGTGTCAATTGTGAATATGTCTTCCTGGTTGGTGAGAACTGAGGTTAAAAGGAACGGTTTGGTTTCTAGATTTAAATTTGTACTCAAGTGTATTGAGTTCTCTGAAGGCAAAACCAACATATAAATTAGTTATTTGGATTGTTTTGCTCATTGTTTGGGGGCTATTAAGCTGTTCAAACTAAATTATGAATAAGTGCTTATACAAATAAAAATTAATTAGTTCTCCTCTATCCTTCTGTGTTTCTAGGTAGCTATAACTGCCCAATATTGCAGCCATGGAGTCCATGCTTAATAAATTGAAGAGTACTGTTACAAAAGTAACAGCTGATGTCACTAGTGCTGTAATGGGAAATCCCGTCACTAGAGAATTTGATGTTGGTCGACACATTGCTAGTGGTGGCAATGGGCTAGCTTGGAAGATTTTTAATGGCACAAAAAAATCAACAAAACAAGTAAGTCTTAATTCAGCATCTGATTGGAAAAAACACACATGCTAAGTACCATAAAGTATATGTATGCATTTTTATGTTCAGAAGTGCCAAAAGTTCTTTAATAGGTTCTTAAATGGGTTCTTTAGTTCTCATTTCATCTTACGAAGTCATACAAAAACAAATGCTTTTAGACATGCCATGAATCTCCTGGTTACAGATGATAAACTGACATACCTTATCATCTTGCAATTTAATTTTGCTTACTTAATAAACATGTCAGTTGAGCAAATATTAGATTGTAATATTTAGCAAAGTGTATGTTTTAAGACAAAAATTGTCATGTTCCTTAAATTTTCTTTTCATATTTGTCAATAAGTTATTGGCAAAATACACAGTTAAATTTTTCAACCTTAAGTATGTCTTATTTGGTGCATTCTTATTCCCTCTTTTATTCTATAGCTTTGTAGAAAATAGATTTCTATAATATTTTTGTGTTTAACCAGATGTTTTTTACCATTAGAGGGAGATATATTAGTGGGATATAATCAGCAGTGTGTTTGGGGTTATATTTATTTCATACTTATTCGAAAACTAACTGTTCTTTTAGTAAAGAGTAGTTCGAGTTGAAATTTTTTTTTAAAATTTGGCTTAAAAGACCAACAGATGCTTCTTAGAAATATGGATGATTAAATTTTACTAACAGCTTTCTATTGGAGTTGTTAAAGAATAAAAAATGTCCAGGTTTAAAATCTCAATAGAAGTATGTTATTTTAAAAAAAATTGTTTTCAAAACAATTTTTACTTTTACTTCCCTACAAGTGAAATATATGGATTGTAAGATGTAAGGAATTTATTATATATACTTCCCAATGACTACCACAACCATGCAATTGTGAGTATGCATTATTTACTACTTTTCCAAAGCCAGCTAAGACCAAGTTGGCTCTGGTTATCCTTTAATGAAATAGGAATCTTGGACCTATGATAGATTGCTGCTGTGTAGTTTGTACCTGACCTGTAAATCTTGTTTTTATTGCCATCTGGAAGTCTTTATTGAGATCCAAATGAGATTTATTGAGATCTGCTCTCAAATGCTGATTGATTTAAGTTGTCATTTTTGAACATTGTTTTCTCTTCGATTCACCAAGAGTTTATCCAAAGAGTAAGTGTTTTTTGAGTATTGACTACTTAAGAACCATTAATGAAGTTATGAAGTTATATAAATGACCAACCTCCTCTGACACTAGCACAAATTGCTTTTACAGTCAGTTACATAAGGGAGAAAGAAAAGAACACTGAATTTACAAAATTATGCTTTTTCTTTTCAGAGACAGAGTCTAGCTGTGTTGCCCAGGCTGGCCTCAAACTCTTGGGCTCTAGCAAATCCTCTTGCTTCAGCCTCCCAAGTAGCTGGGACTATAGGCGCACACTCCTGCGCAGAGCTCAAAATTATGCATTTTTATTAAGGGTCTGGTAATATAATAACATCTCTGTGCTTAATCAAAAGGGTTCTAGGTATTTGCGTTGATATCAGTAGTTCATATGTTAAATCTCCTGATAATGTCAGAGCTTCTGTTGCTGCTCACAGAACATGAGAATCAGGCACAAATGATAGAGCCACATTCTCAATTGCTGACTGTCAGAACTGGGTTCTCTTAGGAAAGTTTACTATGTTCCATTTTTTGGCCAAATTTATTGCTTTGGGGTAAAACGTAGTTTTGGAATACATCAGTGATCTTAGTGGATATGGTTTTAAGTTTCCTTTTTTGCCTCCTTTAAACAGCAGGGGTCAGAACTGAGTATCCTGTCTTTACTACTGGTTAATTCCTTAACACATTAACTATGTGAGTTGTAGTTAACTCATGCTAGTGTTGAGTCCAGGGCCCCGTGAAGCATATGTAACTCACCCGTCTCTTCACCTTGGGATCTGTGAGAGCTGTTTTTCAAGTTGTATATAACTCACGCACAGAAAACAAAAAATAACAAATTTTTCATTAAATTAGAAAGGATCATTTTGTTTTCAAAGTTTTTATTCTATTTTCGTAATAAAACATTGTGACCCCAAGGAAAAAATTTTTCTTTTCTAGTGTGGCAGTCAGTGTGCTAAGTCAATAGCTAAGTCCCTAACCACCTTGACATTGAAGCCTCATTTTAATTTCTCCCTTAATTGAAAAGTTTTAAATTTTTTTGAATTACCTCATTTTTATTAAAACAGAATCATAACACAATAGATAATCTAAAGATGTGCTATCCAACATGGTAGCACCATGCACATTATTTATTTATTTATATAAATTTATTTTTATTTTTTACTAGTCAAGTGCAATAGTGAGAAGGGGAGAAAGAGTAGAACAAGGAGTTGGATCTGTAACTGACTGTGAACAATCAGTTGAGATAACACACTGCCTTTGGACCAGCCATGCACATCTATTTAAATTAGTTAAATTAAATTAAATTCCTTAGTTGCGCCAGTCACATTTCAAGTGTTCCGTAGTCACATGTGGCCAGTACTTTTATACGGGACAATGCGGACAATTTCTATAATGATAGAAGGTTTTATAGGATAGTGCTGATCCAGATAAAACTGGAAGAAAAATAACAAAAAAGATACTATTCTTAGTCTTTTTTAAAGGGGCATTGAGACTGAGGGCATCTTTCTTATCCTCTTAGTCTTTCTTGTTCTGGTATACTATGTACTTGATTGCAGTTGTATTTTATAGCAGCATATAAGATTTTTTTCCCCCCCCCCATTATGAAGAGATGGGCAGGCATATAAGATCTTAAATTTGACATTGACTTTGAAGTAAATGACGGGTTAGGGACTTTGGGGCAGGGGGGCATCTCATACCTAGTTTTAATAGTTAAAGACGGGAAGGTGTTTTCTGTTGCTGCATGACAGTAAATTACCATGAGACAAAAGCTATTGTATTTAGTTTACTTCTTGTTTTCGTTTTCTGCAAACACTCTTCACTATTTTTTACATGATTTTCAAGAAAAGTGTCATAACATTTCTCCTCCAAAAAAGCCAAGAGCCCAACAATATTTCTGAGTTAATAGAATCCTTATATAAGTAGTACTTTCAAGATTTGCATATCCTTTTAAAAGTTATCTGTGTATTTTTTCCTAGGGTTATTTCAAGTTCACATTAGTACATGATGAATTATAATTTTCAGATCATGTACAACCTTTAACTTTTTAACCTAAATGTTTGAAGGCCCCTAAGAAAAGTAGTAATAATAGCACCTACAGAGCAGATGAAAAAAAGTAAATATTTATGAAACCTGGGATGTAGCAAGATAAAGAATTAGTAAATAAAAACTTGTATTCCTCATAACTTCTTTGTACCTGATTAGACACATCTGTGTTAGTATTCTAGCTTTGTGTTTCCAAAACCCAGTTTCGCTTGATTCTTACTGTTTTTGAAAGAGATTCAAGTAAGAAATACCTCATGGGGAATAATTTATGAAAGTGGAACAAAGAATTGTCGAGAGTCTTCAAAACAAGCGTACAGTTGGTTTTTTGTAGTTAAAGTTCTTTAAGTTCTTAGGCTAGTTTTGTGTACAGATTAAGCCATTAAGATGTTTTAAAGTTTTTAATTGGATAAACTTAACCAAATATAAAGTTTATAAACATGTTGAAATTGATCTTTAATGATAGCTTATTGGCATTTGAAGCTACTATTTAGATTTTGTACTGATGGTATAAGCCATTGGTACACTTGTAGAGTTGTTTAGTTTCCTTTTTGAGTGTTCATTTAGAAGTAGGTCTTAGTCCCTAACTGTTATTCTTTCTGGAATCTGGTAGGGATGCTAAAGACATTTCTAGGTGATATGTAGAGAATAAAAATTGTGTTGTCTATTTAATTTTTAAAATATAAACTTTTAAGAACTTATGTACAGATCCTTTTGTAGTTCATAAGCATGATGATTGGGTTTTCACGCGCGTGTGTGAGATGTGCCTCCCTCAAACCTTGTTATGACATCAGCACATTACCCATCTGACATGAGAAAAAAAAAAGAACTTATGTACAACATTGAATAGTGCACAAACCATGAGCGTACAGCTTGATAAATGTTCACAGTGAATACACTCATGTAACTAGCATCCAGATCAAGAAATAAAACACTACTAATACTCATGTCCTTTCCTTGTCATTACCCCACCCCCCCTTCTCTCCATGGGTAACCGATATCCTGTCCTTGAACACCTTAGAATAATTTTGCCTGTTTTGGAACTTTATTTAAGTAGAATCATATGGTTTGTACTCTTATATTTGGCTCCTTTTCCTTAATAGTATGTTCATAAGATACATCTGTGTTGTCGAACATAGCAGTTTTTCTTTTCATTGGTAGAGTACTGCGATGAACATTTTTGTATATGCCATTGGCATATATGACACATTACCTAGGTATGGAATTGCTAGGTTGTAGTGTATGTGTTTGTTCAGTTTTTTGAGAGTGTCTGTGCCAGTGTACACTTCCACCAATAGTTATAGTTTCTCCATATCCCTGCCAACCTTGTTGTAGTTAGGCTTTTTAATTTTAGGCGTTCTAGATGGAGGGACTATTTCATTTTTGAAAATTTTGTGAAATAGTCCCCTAAACTTTTAAAATGTCTGATAGGTAATTGCAGGCATAGAGTTTATACCATTGTGTTTCTGTTATAGTTTTGTAACTGACTTACTCTTTGTACAGAGTTTCATGTTTTCAGGCTTAAAACAGTTATCTGAAATAGGCACTCTTTTCAAACATACGTTCTTTTTTATGAATATTTATTTGAGAGGTATTTCTGAGACAAATGCCCTGGGTTGGAATTCATTGGCTTTGCTACTTTTTATGTTATACTTTATTTAAACAAGCTATTGAAGATGGAAATTTTTTGGCCAAACTATATATATATAAAATAAGTGAGAGTCGTTTACCATATACACACATACATACATATTTACGTGTATGTATATCCTTTAAAAATTGGAATACTATCTTATCTGTTAGGTAGGAATATTATGACTATCAAGACTGCTAATTTGTTTAAATAATTTCTAATAAAACACTACTTAAATATAGTTTCTGTCTCACTTATACCTTTTACCTCTTTTTCAACTGTCCTTTATCAAGCTAAGGGATTTATTTTTGGAGAAGATGTTTTTAAAAAGATGTGTGTATGTGTATTTTGTTTAAAAAATATATATGTATATATAGTTTTACCTGGTTTTGGGCTAGCATTTCTAATTATTAATAAATTAAGCATTTATTTGTTGTTATTAGCATTTCTGTTTATCGTGACACAAGATTCTGTGTTACCAGGTGGTTACTCTTCAAAATGGATTTAATTTAACATTTATCAGTAGTCTTCTAGTTTCCCACATTTATTATGACCTTTTATATTAGTTTTTGCAGTAGACCTTTTTTTTTAAAATAGGGTAGCTTTAGTGTTAGTTTAGCTTAAGAGTCACATTTGTTGGCCTGGTTATTTTTGTCCCAACTGCTTCAGGGGCTTTATAACACCTCCAGTTAAATGACTGTTTCTTTCTGTAAGGATAAGGAAGGTTGATTTTTAAAAATTATTGTATAATAAACATTTAATTATTCATATTTTATCCACTCCACCAAATGTAGGATTGGACATAGTCCCTTCCTTACTATAAAATCTACATTGTGTTATCCAGATGCCAGTATTCATGGGTGAGGCTTGCTAATATTGTGTAGACAAAGGCATAATTAAATTATAATGAATAATTAAATTATAATAATTAAAAGTTTTAAAATAAAGGAAACCAATGTGCAGAGCTGAATATGCTAGTCTAGTCACTTAGATAAAAAATGATCATAAACTACCTCTAGTAATTTTAAGGGATATATGTTATTACCTTTCAGTCCTCTCAAAAATCAACTTATTATTAACTTAATGTAAGTAAAAATTTAGATTTGTTTTATCATTTTGAAAAAGGAACATTATCCCAAAATCAGATGAAAAATGAAGATGCTTGGTAATCGCCATTGGCCAGTCTTGAAGGGTCCATAAAATAGAGATCTCAGGGAACATCTGTGTTTCAAAAAAAAATTCTCTGGTGGCTCTCAGGGGCAGCTTAGTGCAGGTCATGACTGCTGTTAGGGAGTCCTAAACACATTATTGTACATTACATAATTGCATTTTATTACTTAAAACTATCTTGGTTTCAACAGTTGTTAAACTTTGTAGTAAGCAAAGTGGCTTTTTTTTTCTTTCTTTCTTTCATTTTTTTGAGTACATCAGTAAGCTGGAAGGTTTTTTTTTTTTTGGAGATGGTTGCCCAGGCTGGAGTGCAGTGGCTATTTACAGACGTGATCATCACACACTACAGCCTCGAACTCCTGGGCTCAGGCAATCATCCTACCTCACCCTCCAAAGTAGATGGGAATACAGGTGTCTGCCACTGTATCTGGCTCCAAAGTAGCTTGTAAAAATTATAAATTAGGTCTATATCAAATGGAACATCCTCTATTGTGACAAATATTACAGTTTTTAGGATAATTTCGTAGCCTTTTTTGTTTAAAGTTAGGCTATTGTGAAAAAACACTTTTTAATGGGTGACTTTCTTTGCCAGTGTTTATGCAGTGAATAAATAAACAGTAGAATACCAAATATTGCTTATATTTTGTTCTAGTAATTTTTGTGTAAAAAATAATCTCAAATTTTAACTAGTGTTGACAGTTGAATCTTAAGTGGAAAATATACTGGATGATTGCACTATTTCATCTTTTCTGTATATTTGAAAAATTTTGTAATGAAAAGTTGAAAAAGATTTTAATTCAAGATAATAAAACGCTTTTATTAATTGCTTATCTTTATTGACTATCAGTAGGCAATAAAGATCTGAATGTCTTCTAGGTGTAAGATACTGCTAGATCCTGTGGTGGATACAGAGATATACAAGACATTGTTTCTTTCTTCAAGAAGATTGTAATATATATAAGATGACAAGACTTTTACATAGGTGATATGTATTAGCAGAGTGGGTAGTATAGGAAAGTAGTAGAAGAAAAACATAAATTAGAAATTAGATTATGTTATATTCTGGTGAAAGGTTTTGTGGTGCAGAGTAAGAGTTTTATTTTAGGAAGTTGGTATGAGACCTGAAGAGTTAACAACACAACCTTGTTGACATTGGTTGATTTTAGAACTGAAACGAAGAAAATATTTTTAAGATAGTTGATAACCTATGTAAGAATCTGTCATCTCTGACATAAAACAATAACTGTCTGAAAGACTTCGGTGTTGTTTTTTTTTCTTTATTAACAACAGTTTTCCTCCTTAAGAGTGGGAATTTTAATAGCTCAAGAGCCATATCATGTGATTTTTTTTTTAAACTTAAAACATCTTGAAACATAAACACTTTTAAATTAGCTACATTTATAAAATGTGTTATAGCAGAACAGTTACTAAAATAAGATGTGCACATGAATGGTGAGGAACTTGGAACTTCTAGGTCATTTGTTTTTAGTTCAAATTAATATTACATAAAACTCTTACCTCCTGGTTGTCCTGTGTCTCATAATGATCAAAAGAGCTAAGATTACATGTTTATGTATAAGTGTTGTTTAAAACTATCATTCAAATGATTTCTTTCTTGAAGGCGTGTATCATGTTTTACTTAGGTGCTCCATATTTTCTCTGTGTTATTTCTGGGGAGACAGAATCATGTATTGGCTAAGAATAATGGCCCTATAGACTACCTGGGTTTGAATCTTGACTTTTCATTTTACCCGTGTGAAATCTTAGCTAAAACATTTATCCTCTCCACACAACATCCTCATCTGTGAAGTGAAGACAATAGTATAATACTTTGTCTCATAGGGTTGTTGGGAGGAATGAAATAATCCCTGAAAATTACTTAGTACAATGCTTGGCATGTAATAACTGTGGAAATGTTATCAATTGTTATTTTTATAAATAGTCAATTGACTTGGGAACCTCTTTATTTGTAAGATTCTCTAGTAGACTATTGCCAGAAACTTTAGCTATAGAGCGTATTATAATATTATCATTTTTTTCTTGCTCCTTTTATGACTCTGGTCTGAAAATAACAATGACCAAGGTTTGATTTCAAGGACTACATGAATAATAAGTGGCAGGAGCGAAATTCCAGTTTAGCTTTGTATGACTCTAGGAACTGGGTTCTTAACCACACTCTAATGTGCTGCATGTTTTTTTCTACATGACATAGGAGAGGTATTAGGTTTCTATCGCATCATTTTGTTTAACTTAATGTATTAGTGTTCCTTACCAAATTGACAATTATCTTTATATGCACATTGGTCTTGAATGTGCATATCCTTGATCAGATGTGTGTCATTGATCATGTGTGTCATCAGAAAATTCACCAGTGATAGAAAAATAACAAAAGTACAGGTTTTGGTGTTAGTGGTGTAACAGTGATAGCTAACATTTATTGAATATTTATAATATGTCAGGTATTGTGATAGTTCTTTTTATAGTACTGTGTAATTTACTCTTCTGTGATCCTATGACGTAGTCATACTATTTTTTATTCCCCTTTTTCTGTTGAGAAAACTTGCCCAAAGGTGGCTGGTCAGTTGTAGGGAAGTTGACTCAAACTCTGCTCTGATCTAATGCTAATGTTTTGTGTACTGTGTAAATACCTCCTCTGTTATTATAGTAAATGCTGCCTTATTCACAAATGCTTGGGGAATGTTATGTTTGAATTGAGTTACAGTACTAAATAATTTCTTTATGTTATCACTTTTCAGAGACTCAGTGCTCTAATATCCTTAACTCATTTGTGTGCGTAAGGAATCTCCAACTTAAAACAAGTTATGTTTGAGAAATTCATTGGTTTGGAATTTTGCAGTGAAATGATTAGGTTGCCAGGCTAACTTGTGAAACAGCACTCCTAATGTAGCAAAAATGAAAAAACAGAAGAAAATAGTTAGAAGAGAAAAATAATAAAATGGAAAGATACTGTCTTGGATATTGATAGTTGAGTAACAGTAGGTTTAATTAGAGGCTTTCAGAAGAGACTTTTGTAGAAATTCTGAGTCACTTAAAATCTTTCAAGGAATTTTGGAAGGCAGGCTTTCTTTGCTAATTTTGCTTCCAGTTGTATCAGTTTTTTTTTTTTTTGCATTATTGCTGAAATCATACATCACCAATCTAACATGTCACCTATTAATAGGGCTAATTTTTGACTGATTTGTTAAGATGGGGTAACTGGATGAGTACTGTTTTTTCTTGTTTAACTGAGAATGAAAGGGAGAAGATAATGGTAAGGAGGATGTGTGCTTTTAGTAATACAAAATAAGCTGTGAATGATTTCAGAGAGAGATGATGGAGGAGCAGCTTCCTGTATTAGCAACCGTTCGTGGTTACAAAATGGGGATAGGGTGGTATGAGAGAGAGTATAGATTATTCATATATAAAAGATGCTTACAAATTAGTTTTTTGTATAAACAAACATTGCCTGACATACAACCTTTCTTTCAAAAAGCATTTCAAGATTTTATAGTATACTCCAGCGTAGCATTTAAAATGCTACAAATAGAATTTCAAATTTTTTAACATTTTAACTTTTATTTCAATTCTGGTTAAATAAGCAATTACTACATAGGGGACAACACATTACACACAGTTTATGTATACCTCTGATACCAGAATTCAAAAGTAGGTATTTTCCTGTGTTCTTCAGATGAGGACTCTGGATCTTATATCTTTAAAAATATTTAGATTTACTAATCATGAGGAAACCAACCTTTTGATATCAGAAAAGTATTACATTGGTGCTAAAATTTCTATGGTATTAGTTTTTATTTATTTCTATTTGTAGACTGTTGAGGCATTCAAATATAATTTTATTACTTTTCTATATTTTTTGATTAAAATTAAATAAAATTCTTTCATTTAGGAAGTGGCTGTTTTTGTCTTTGATAAAAAGCTGATTGACAAATACCAAAAATTTGAAAAGGACCAAATAATTGATTCTCTAAAACGAGGAGTCCAGCAGTTAACTCGACTTCGACACCCTCGACTTCTTACTGTCCAGCATCCTTTAGAAGAATCCAGGTAAAAATTTATAAAAACTTATACAGGAGAATTACTGAACAAATACTTAAAAGTAACTTTATATTGAAATCTGTCTATTTCAAGTATTGTCACTGAAATTAACTGTTGAGTTCTTATGCATTAGTTTTTTCCCTAAAATTTATTTGCATTATTTATGTATATGCCTCTTTTTGAAATATTAGTGAAGACTTTCTTCACATTTGCCATAATTTTCTATTTAAGTGCTTACTCTATGCTCAGCGCTATAGTAGTCAAAATAGAAGATGTAAGAGGAGTATAGAATACAATTTCTGCCTGAAAGTAGCTGTCTTTGTTAATTTGCTAGAATTTCTTGTCTCCTTTTCATTGATTCAGTATTTGGGAGTCAGTTTTGTTTGAGTGGCATGTATTAGCCTAGACATTTAACCTTCTACTATGCCCAGCATGTCAGTCCATAGCCCTCAGTTAATTTACCACCTATTTTTCTCAAGGATGAACTTGGAAAATGTTGCTGAGAATGACAAGAAAATGAAATTTATGTAATGTTAATTGGACCCTTAAGCCTGTGGTGCTTTTAATATTCCTTTAGATTGCCCTAACTTTATAAACCTTTCCACATTACTTGTAACTCCAAATTTATTCCTTTCTTCCTTCTTCCTTAGCAGACTGTATTCCCCTCTCTTAATCCAGAAGATCTTAATCAAGTGGTTTGCCATTTGTGTTCTGTGGTACTTAAGACTTTTAATAATAGAGGAGGAATAGGCAGATGGAGGACACAGAGCTGGAAGGGTTCTAGACTTCCCATCTTCCTTCAACCAGGGCAGTTTTGCTTTTATCTATTTTTTATTGGGGTTCTTGTGAAATTCTTACTTTGGAATCTTCAGTAACCTACTCTCTACTCCCTCATCCCCCCAAAGGCATGAGATCCTTTTTTCCACCCTAAAATAAAAAAGACAAACATTTACTATGTGAAAAACTATGCTAAATTTTTTGTATTGTTTAACTCATCTAATTCTCACAATTATATAGGAGAACAGAGGATCAGAGACATTACTTAAACTATATGGTTTTAAGTGGCAGAGCTGGGTAGGATTCATTCTGTCCCCCTGATTCCTGAGCCCATTTTTTGTTTCATTGTACCATGCTGTACTTACCCCAGAATATGCTCATATGTCTCTTTTTTTAAAAAAAATTAATTATTAATAGTTTATATTCTTGAGGTGTGATCTTGCTATTTTGCCCAGGCTGGTCTCGAACTCCTGAGCTTGAGCACTCCTCTCACCTTGGCCTCCCAAGTAGCTGGGACTGTCAGCACATATCACTGCACCTGGCTTGCTCAAATGTCTCTTATCATAAAAATATTTTTTGTTGCCTTTCTTTTCTTGAATAAACCCAGAAGACTATAGTTGCTGTCTCTTATGTAATACTCATTATTGTGAATCCTGTATCCCAAAGTGGACTAAGGTTTTTTGGGTTTTTTTGGCCACACTTGTCCTGTGCTTTCCTGACTCTGTATTTGCTGGTACTATTTCCTCTGGAGTGTTTCCTATAAGTGTCTGTAAGTGTCATGTATTAGAATCCTACTCATTCGTGTTAAGTTGTACCTACATTTCTTATATCTCATAATTACAGTTTAAGTCTCTGAGGGGAAAAGGACCATGTGTTATACTTTTCTCTGTCCCTGCAGTTTCTTTTATTGTGCTTTAAATATTATAGAACTAGGAATTTATTGGCAATCATGAAGAGAGACAATTCAAAGATTACTTTAAATCTTAATTGTTAGGTTGTAAAAATTGTAGTAGCATTGATAGAAATAGGGACACTTTAGGGAAGGAAAAGATAACTTCCAGTTTTTAATAAATTAATAATATTGGGATGACAGAATTACCCAAAGGAAATGTACTCCAGAAAGAGTGATCCAGATGAAAGTCTAGAGTTGGTGATGTATATGGGGGTGAGTAACACAGAGGCAGTAATTAAAATCGTGAAAAAAATGAGTTTTTCAAGAAC
Organism: Daubentonia madagascariensis; assembly: GCA_023783475.1. Taxonomy (NCBI): domain Eukaryota; kingdom Metazoa; phylum Chordata; class Mammalia; order Primates; family Daubentoniidae; genus Daubentonia; species Daubentonia madagascariensis. The sequence continues at coordinate 19,833,020 of JAKFHU010000600.1, read as the reverse complement.
ATGAGTGAAGAGCAGAGTACTGAGGAAAGAACCTTGAAATGTAGGGAAAAGAAGAGCCAGAGAAACAGGGAAAGAAACGGGAGGAATCATGTCATATGGCAGGAGAATTGGCAGCATGTCGTGGAAACCAAAGGAGAGAAAAAGGACCCACTAACACTGAGAACCACAGAATAAAAAGAAAACAAAGACAGAGAAGAATCCATTACATTTGACTAATGAGAGGTTGTTAGTGACATTAAATAATTTTGGTAGGATGGCAGTTTGGAAGCTAGAAAATAAATACAAAGGGGCCCAGCAGAGAAGATACTATGTGAATGAAGTCCCATAGGAGAAACTCCAAGGAGGGTGGTTGAGGAATCAGTATGTTCAAGGAGAAATTTAGGACATCTGAGGTTGTTCATGTTAGATGAACTATGTATTTTTTTTGAAGTAGGAAGTGGCCTAATAACGTAAGCAGTGGATAAAGGGGGCCATAGAATAAGGAGTTAAATAAGAGGGTTATGAATTAATGTTCTTGAATGTTGAAAAATAGAGCAAGGTTAAAGTATACTTCATTGACTTTACAGTGTGGGTTTATAAAGGATTTGGGTTTTCTGTTTTTTCCATCAGCTTGTGATATAAGCAAGAGAGTAAAAGAAACCTGTGATCCTTATTATAGGACTAAGGATTTGCTCAGTAAAGTATAATAAAGGTGATAGTTTATTGTTGTGGTAGTTGGGGGAAAGAAAGGAATCAAGTATAAATCGGGTCTGAATTTTTGAATAAGATACTGGGAAGCTAAGTTGGTGGAGGTGGTAAAAGGGTAGAAGTAGATGACTGGTAAGTAGCTGTGGTTGGGGAAGGTGGTCCTTGAGAGAAGATAGCCCTTGTGGTATGTAACTGTTTGTAATGATAATGGAAATGAATATTTATGAAAGATCATAAGCCTTAGAGCTTGAAACATAATCATATGTATGTTGACATGACCAAGGGTGATTTTTGGGTCAAGACAGGAAAAAAATAAGAGTTGCTAAAATATATAAGTCTTGGGAATCATAGGAAACTGTAGAAAAGATTTATGAGTATTTGAGCAGTTTTCTTCTAGTACAGTTTAACAAAGAATGCCTAGTGTCCACTGTGTTATTGAGCTGAGTGTTGGGAATAAAGAACAAGGTAGCATCCTTGATGACAACTGAGCAGGCAGGACAATGTGATGCTTTCTCTCCTTCAACCTAAGCAGCTCTGTCTTTATTTCTTATATATATTGAACTTTCATTAGAAAAATGGGTTTGAGACAGAAGAGAAGGTGTTCAGGTATTGTGGTCGGATGAAACAGCAAAGGGCATACTTGTTATTAAACAATTATTGTCTAGGTACAGAAGCTTTGTTACCGTACTAACTTGTAGTTCTTCACTGCCAGAGCCTAAAGCCCAAGACCTAAAATGTTAGGGCTTTACTATCCTTTACTGAGCCTCAATGCTTGGTAATTATAATAGCAGTAGGAAGTGTTTGTTCAGCTTACATGCTAGACAGTTTGCTATGCATTTTGCATGATTATCTCATTTCATCTTCACAATAATCCTTCAAGGTGGGTCTGTTCCCACCATTTTACAAATAGGCAAAGTAAGGCTCAGAGCAGTAGTGTCCAGTGTCACCAAGGGAGGAAATAGGGATGCTGAGACTTGAAGTTGGGTATCCGTCTGTCTTCAAAGCCTGAGCTCTTGACCATTACTCTGTAAGACTATTGAATGTCAATATCTAACATTTTCTGAATTTGTAAATCTTCCTGTATATCAGAAAAATAATTAAAAAAATGTAAAAACTGTCATACCTTTCAAAATGATTTATAAAATAGATAAAAGCAAAGCTGCTTAGATTGAGGTGGGAACAGGGAACCTAGAGCTATGCCCTGGCCCTCTTCCTGACTCCTCTTGCTTCAGAGGCATCTGTGGGAAATATGCAGGTTCCTTTGAGTGTATTCTGAAAATTACAGCCTTAGAAATAAGGATAATATCATAGGTATAATGTAACTATTTTAAATTAGTTTATTAGTTTTCCATAAAGAATGTCAATCATTTGAAAAAAGCACAGTAGAAATAATGTTTTATTTCCTTTTTTTTTTTTTTTGAGATAGAGTCTTACTCTGTCGCTCTGGGTAGAGTGCAGTGGTGTCATCATAGCTCACTGCAACCTCAAATTCCTGGGCTCAAGTGATCCTCCCGCCTCAGCCTCCTGGGTAGCTGGGAATACAGGTGCACGCCATGACACCCAGCTGATTTTTCTATTTTTAGTAGAGACCGGGTCTTACTCTTGTTCAGGCTGGTCTCAAACTCCTGAGTTCAAGCAGTCCTCCCGCCTTGGCCTCCCAGAGTGCTAGGATTACAGGTGTAAGCCACCACGCCCAGCCTATTTCCTGACTTTTTAAGTTTTAAAAAGTGTATCACAACTGTCATAACACTTAATTTAAAAGACTGAGTGATTTATCCAGTATAAATCATATACATAGCCTCCTGACCTTGTTGGTTTAAGTATATTATATTTATGCTAAAATTAACACATCTAAAACAATCTACCTTCTTGTTGATAGTTTAATAGGACCACTGATATCTTATGTATATTTGATTTTGATAATATGTAAAAAATTGATAGTAAATGACTTTTTCTTTTTTAAAACAGGGATTGCTTGGCATTTTGTACGGAACCAGTTTTTGCCAGTTTAGCCAACGTTCTTGGTAATTGGGAAAACCTGCCTTCCCCTATATCTCCAGACATTAAGGATTATAAACTTTATGATGTAGAAACCAAATATGGTTTGCTTCAGGTATGTATTTTTATTCAACATGTAAAAACAATTTTTTCCTTTAAAATTGTTTTTGGCTATTTAAAACTTATTAGCCATGTAATTACTTTATGTAAACCTTTGGTTCTTGTCAGTAATTTAAAAATCTATGTTCTAGAATTTTTTTCTGTAATTTATTTTTAGGCTTTAATTATATTTTAAATACATGAAACTGATAACATTGGTAACCTTTGGGTAGGGGCACTTATTGGCTGGTGGATGCAGTGGGTTCCTTTTGATTCTTTTGAATTTTAAACCATGTGAATGCATTTCATAGAGAAAACATTAAATTGAAATAAAAAATAAACTAATAAAAATTAAAAATTACATCTCTGAGGAAATTATTTAGTAGGCATCAGGAGGTATTGATGGGCCTTTTCATAAATGCCCAGTTTTTTGGATTTTCCTTTTCCTGCTTACCAAAATATCATCTTCGGCTCCCTAGAGTAAATTTATAGAGCAGATTCTAAGTTCCTTGGGAACAGAGATCATTTCATTTATATTTTTAACAACTTTATTAACGTATAATTGGCATACAATAAACTGCACATATTCAAAGGATATAGTTTTATGTATGACATCATGCATACCTGTGAAACCATTACCATGATCGAGATAATGCACATATCCATCACCCCCCAAAACTTCCTCATACCCCTTGTAATCTCTCCCTCCTGTTTCTTGCAACTGTCTGTCCCTCATCCCAGGAATTCACTGACCTGCTTTCTATCACCAGATCAATTTGCATTTTCTAGAATTTTATAAATGGAATCATATGGTATGTGTTCTTTTTTGGTCTGGCTTCTTTCTTTCTTTTGGGTAGGATTTAATTTACAAAATGGAATAAGAGAAAGATACAGAAGGCACTGTTATGAGTAGAGTAGAAAAGTTTCAGGATAAGAAGAGGAGGGAATAATCAGAAGAGACGCTAGAGAAGTAAGCAGTGGCCAGACTGAAGAAGTCTATTACAGACATGATAAAGAGTAAATTTTGCCCTAGGAACAATGAGCAGATATTGAAGAATTTTAACCAAGGGAGCAACATAATCATATTTGTGTGTTTAAACTGATGGCTCTGGCTACAGAGCAGAGAACAGACTGGAGTGGGACAAGTCAGGAGCCAAGTAGGCCAATTAGGATGTAAGATATGATCGTGGTTCTGAGTTGGAAAACAATGGGAATGAAGTTTCAGGTTTGCATATATTTAGAAAGCAGGACTTTTAAGATGTAATGGTGGATTGGATGCAAAGGGCCAGGAACAGGAACTGTTATTCCTAAATCAGAAGACTGGAATTGTGGTACTGGTGGCTTCATATCTGTTCAAAGTCAAACAAGAAATATAAATCTTCTAGGCTTATTTCTTCAGCTTTCTGGAGAAGTGGTCCAGTCAGCAGGTAAGGATAAAGATTCTGGAGTCACAATGACAGAGTCCAAATTCCAGATCTACCACTACTTACCAGCTTTTTAACACTGGACTAGTTATTTAACCTCTTTGGTCCTCTGTGACAAAATGGGGGTAAACATAATACTTATTACAGAGGATTAAATAACATAATGCATGTTGTGGTTGAACAGAGCCTGGCACATAATAAGTGCTTAGTAAATGCTGGCTCTTAATATTAACTCTTCAAGGTTAAAATCTGGTATTGCCTGATGATGACCAGCAGTGTGTATCGCATGTACTCATAGATGGAATGTGATGGACTGGTTATAATTCAACTTCATTAAGCTGCCAAATAAACATAAGGAGTTTTTTATAATCCAGTAGATTCACTGATCATGTCACTGTCCTACTTAAACCCTTCAGAAGCATTCCACTGCTCCCAGGAGACAGTCCAATCTCCTTCAGATGTTTAACAAAACCTTTCATAATCAGGACCCTTACCTGTCCTTCATCTTTTATCTCTCCTGCTTTATATTTCTTCACTCTAGTAGTATTGGATTTACTTTAGTTCCTCAGAAACATCAGATTGTCTTGCCCAAGGAGTTTCCAGTATTCTGTTCACTTTACCTGAAATTTTTCCCTTGACTGTCTTCTCTAGCCTCATTTCTCCACTTCCCCAATCCATGGCAATGAATATTTTGAAACTCAGAGAGGTTATAATATGTGCCTTTCCAGAAAGTAAAACATGTCAACAGCTGCACTTCATTGGGCACCTCACTGTAGAGCAGTTATCCTTAACTTCTGAGAATTTGATGAAAGCTATGGAGCTTCTCCTCCGGAAAACATATAGGCAAATTTTTGAGTAAACATTCAGGGCGTTTAAAATACCCCTGCCACCCAAACTTGAACTCTGGGTTGAAAGGAAAGACTACTAGTCTGCGATTCAGATGATTTGGTTTTACCACCACAGCCAGCTGTAGTACCTCATGAAAGTGGCCTAAGCTCCCTGGCCCTCAGTGCCCTTCTCTATAAGCCTACAAAGATGCAGTACATCCCCCAGGGTGGGTGCAAGGGCCAATCCTCCCTGACTCACACCCATGCTGGAAGAGCTCCTACCTGAGAGCCACCAGTCGGGCTTCTTGGCTCCCTTAGTGGCTGATAGCTCCTCTGGGCTCAGCCTTTCCATGTGCACGTGGAGGCTGGCTTGGGGAAAGGACTCCTAACTTCTTTCAATCAACATAATTATTTTGAAAGTCATCCATATTGCTGTACGTATTAATAGTTCACTCTTTTTTTATTGCTGAGTAGTAGTAGTCTTTGTTGGATATACCACATCCTGTTTATCCATTTACCTGTTGGTGGTCTTTGGGTTGTTTCTAGTTTATAGCTATTGTGAATAAAGTTCCCATTAATATTCATGTTCAAGTTTTTGTGTGGACATATGCTTTCATTTCTCTTGGTTGAGTAAATACCTGGGAGTGGAAGGGCTTGATCAGATGGTATGTGTATGTTGCACTTTTTTTTTTTAATTACCCTGGATCTGGCATAAAATGTGTCACTTTTTAAGAAAATGACAGGATGTTTTCCAGAGTGGTTGTACCATTTTACATTCCCACAAGCAGCATATGAGAGTTCCATTTTTTCCACATCTTTGCAAAAACTTGGTATGTTTCATCCTTTTAATTTTAGCCATTCTAACATGTGTGTAGTGGTATCTCATTGTGGTTTTAATTTGCATTTCCCTGATGAATAATGATATTGAGCAGTTTTTCATATGCTGCTTTACCATGTGAATATCTTTTTTGGTGAAATGTCTGTTCAGATATTTTGCCTACTTTTAGTTTTCTTATTATTGAGTTTTGAGATTTCATAATATATTGTGGACAAAAGTCATTTGTCAGACACATAATTTACAAATATTTTCTCCTATTCTGTGGCCTGTCTTGTCATTCTCTTAACTGTATTTTTTTTTTAAGAATTGTGGTGGTAAAATACTATCTTAACCATTTTGAAGTGTATAGTTCAGTCCATTAGGTACATGCACATTGTTGTATAACCATCACCACCATCCATCTCCACACTGTTTTCTTCTTGCAAAACTGAAACTGTACCATTAAACAATAACTCCTTATTGCTAGCCCCTGGGCCCCACCTCTGGTAACTGGAATTCTACTTTTTATCTCTATGAATTTGTTCTGTGTTCTTCATATAAGTAGAATCATACAGAATTTGTTCTTTTGTGACTGGCTTATTTCACTTAGTGTAATGTCTTCAGGGTTCATCCATGTTGTAGTGTATGTCAGAATTTCTGCCCTTTTTAAGGCTGAATAGTATTCCATTATATGTATCTAACACATTGTAAGTAATTCAGGTGTCTATTCTTTCATCAATGGACACTTGAGTTGCTTCCACATTTTAGCTATTGTGAATAATGCTGCTATATACATGGGAATACAAATATCTCTTTGAGACCCTTCAAACCTTTGGGGTATATACTCAGAAGTATAACTGCTGGATCATATGGTGATTCTATTTTTAATTTTTTGAGGAGCTGTGGTACCATTTTCTACACCATTTTACATTCCCACTGGCAGCACATAAGGATTTTAATTTCTCCATATCCTTGCCAACACTTGTTATTTTCTCTCTTTTTAAAATAATAGCCGTCCAGATGGGTGTGAGGTGATATCTCATTGTGGTTTTGGTTTGCATTTCCCTAATGATTAGCATCTTTTCATGTGTTTATTGGCCATTCATATATCTTCTTTGGAGGCATGCCTATTCAAGTCCTTTGCCCATTTTTGAATCAGGTTTTTTTTGTGTGTTGTTGAGCTGTAAGAATTCTTTATGTTAAGTCATTAAATATGAAATGTCCGTTTTCAAATCAAAAGTGTAGTTTATTATATCTCAAACAAGAAGCAGTACAATTAATCAAAGTATGCGCCTAAAGTATTGACACAGTTTTGCCATCTTCATGGTAGCTTGTTTATGCCAGCAGCAAAGAAGCCTGGAGAGTGAGTAGCGATGAAAGTGTGAAAGGTGTTTTCCACAGCTTGTTGAGAATTGAATATTTTTCCTTGCAAGAAGTGGTCCACAGCCTGGAAGAAGTGGTAGTCAGTTGCTGCAAGGTCTGGTGAATATGGTGGATGACAGAGAGTTTCCAAGTCCAGCTTCTGTAGTTTGAGCAGCATTGTTTGTGTGACATGTGCTCGAGCATTGCCTTGCGAGAGGATTGGCCTGTCTCTGTTGACCAATCTCAGCTGCTTAATCACAAGCATCCTCATCATTTCTTTCAATTGGTTGCAGTAGACATCCACTATAATCGGTTGACCAGGTTTCATGAAGCCGTAGTGGACAATACCAGTGCTGGACCACCAAACAGACACCATTAGCTTTTTGTGATGAATATTAGGTTTTGGACTGTGTTTCGGCACTTCATCTTTATCCAACCCTTGTGCCAGACACTTGAAATTGTCAAAAAGAATCCGTTTTTCATCGCACATAACAATGGTGTAGAAATGGTTTGCCTTTATGTCGTGACAGCAAAGAAAGGCAAGCTTCAAGATGATTTCCCTTCTGATGCTCGTTTAATTCATGCAGAAGCCATCTATCCAGTTTCTTTACCTTGCCCGTTTGTTTCAAGTGATCTAATATTGTTGGAATAGTAATATCAAACCTTGCTGCTAATTCACGCGTAGGTTGAGATGGATTCACTTCCACTGCAGCTTTTAGCTTGTCATTATCCATCTTGGTCGCAGGTCGCCCACGTGGCTCATTTTCAAGATTAAAATCACCAGAATGGAACTTCTCAAACCATCAATGTACTGTGCGTTCATTAGCCACATCCTTCCCAAACACTTTGTTGATATTTTGAGCTGTCTAAACTGCATTGGTTCCACGATGGAACTCATATTCAAAAATAACACAAATTTTTGACTTATTCGTGGTTTCACAAAAATTGCTCAAAAAAAAATTTGAAAGATTATCACAAGCCAAAACATGTGTTTGAAAGACTGAGGATGTACTTTCACAATAAAAATAAAACAAGAAGTGGCAAGGTGAAATGTCGGCGATATCAGCTGTCAAACTTTTAAGGAAATCAGAAATTGCATACTTAATAATCTAATATATTCTGGATATTAACCTCGTATCAGATACGTGATTTGCAAATATTTTCTTTCATTCCGTGTGTTGCCTTTTTACCCTGTTGATTGTGTTCTTTGATACACAGAAGTTTTTCATTCTCTTATAGCTCAACTTACATACTCTTGTTGCTTGTGCTTTTGGTATCGTATGCAAAAAGTCACTGTCAAATCCAATGTCATGAAGCTTTTCCCCATATGTTTTCTTCTAGTTTAGGTCTTTGATACATTTTGAGTTAATTTTTATATATGGTATAATGTAAAGGCCCAACTTCATTCATTTGCTGGTGGACATACAATTTTCCCAGCACCATTTGTTGAAAATTGTGTCCTTTGCTCGTTGAATGGCCTTGGCACCTTGGTTGAAAATCATTTGAGCACATAGACAAAGGTTTATTTCTGAACTCCTAATTCTGTCCTGTTGGTCTGTATGTTTGTCTTTATGCCAATACCACACTGTTTTGATTACTGTAGCTTTGTGGAAAGCACCTGAACTTTTTCCCCTAACCATAAAATGGTTCCAAAGATTAACTGAGGTACATACATAAAAACACCTACCAAATTAGTACCTGAAATATACAATAAGCGTGCAATACTTTTTTTTTTATTATAGAGTTGGAAAAACTTTTCTAGATTTGGAAAACTTTGTATATTTTCTAAGTTATATTTGCAGAATAAACATTTTTAAAAATGTAAATCTTATATGAGTTCAAATGTGTTGTAATTGAAGAGCATTCATTCATTTGGAAAATATTAGGCTCCTAATATTTGTTTGTTGTACTAGTCACTGAGGATAAATATTTAGGCAATTAAAAGTAGCAGGTTACATCTCAGAGTGGTGAAAAATGAAACTGGAATGACAGTAAAATGCCTTGTTGGTGACTGGGAATAATGAAGAATTTTAAGCAGGCTAAATGACCAGGTGTGATGTGCATTTTAAAGCTGTCATTTTAGAAGAGTGGAATTTTAGGTAGAGAAAATGTTTGGGAAATAATGCCTACTGCATAGGGCTTGATTTCAGAATCAAACGTTTAACATAGTGCTTGCATGTCGAAAATAATTAATGATAGTTTAAGGAAAAAAGTCCTTCAAAAACCCCAGGAGGGACTAGAGGTACAGAGTGAAGTTAGGTAGAGGTAGAATAGATGCTGATAGCTGACTATGGTGAGGGGTTGGGAATGGTGTGGAGTCTAATATTATTTCCCCTATTTATTAAGAAGTTCATTGAAATAATCCAACTTGGACCTATACAAATTCAGTGACTTGCTCAAAGTTGCAAGGCTAGTAAGTGATGAAGTGGGGACAGGAACACAGATATCTTCTAAAATGATACTCTTTACTCTCTTTCCTGTTGACCTGCTTTCATGTTGAAAGCTCTAAGCAGGGATATTTTTAGAGAATTCATTCTTATATTTGTTCATTGATGAAGCAAATATTTATTGGACAGCTATATGTACGCCACAGTTCTACATGCTGAAAGTATAGAAGTAAACAAAACAGACAAAAATTCCTGCTTTTTGGAACTTACATTCTCATGTGGGGGGAAAAAAGACAGTGAAACAAGTAAATATATAGTACATTAGGTTGTGACAAGTGCTATGGAGAAAAAAGGACACAAGGGAAAGAGGGATCGTTTGGATGACAGAGAAAGGGAATTTGCACTTTCCAATGGGGTAGTCAGGAAATACCTCACTGAAAACAGGACATTTGAGTAAAGACCTGGAATAAGCAAAGAAGCAAGCCATACAGATACCTAGGGAAGGAAAGATCTAGGCAGAGAGAACAGTAAGTACAAAGTCCTTGTGACGGGATCATGCACGACATGTTCAAGGAATAGTGAAATATCTGAAGTGGGAGAGAGGGGTAAACAAGAAGATAGTAGTAGGAGGTAAGATCAGAGAGCTGATGGGTGGTTCTCAGAGTTTTACTCTGAGAGAAAGGGGAAGCCTTTGGAGGATTTTGATCAGGAAAGTGATGTGATCTGGGTTATATTTTGACAGAATTACTCTAGCTGCTGTATTGAGAATTAAACTATGTGGAAAGGTAAGGACAGAAGCAAAGAGATGAGGCAGGTGGCTGCTACAGTAATCCAGGCCAGAGATAATGATGGTCCTGGGTGGAGAAGGTGGTAAGATAGAATCAAATTCTAAGTAAATTTTAACATTGGGGGTGTCAGGACTTGCTATGTAAGAAAAATAGAGGAATACAAGATATCTCAAAGGTGTTTGTCTTAAGCAACTAGAAAAATGAAGTGGCCATTAACTGATACAGGAAAGACTACAGGAGGAGAGAGTTGAATTCCAGAGGAAGCTGTTTTGGACTCCTTTAAGATTGAGACGTGTGTAAGACAGTTAAGGGGAGAGAAGTCCAGAAGGCAGAGATGATCAAGTCTGGACTTTAGAACAGAGGCCCAGGCTGGAAATATGGGGAATAATCAGCATATAGGTGATATATAAAGCCATGAGAACTGAGAAAATGAGAGTAGATGGGAAATTGCAGAGGTTTAAACTTTAAGTCCAGGAGGTTGGGGAGGTGAGGAGGCACCAGCAAAGTAGACCAAAAAGCAGTGACCAGTAGAATTTGAAGAAAACTAGGGAGTTTGGCGTCCTGTAAGTCAGGGAGCATTAGCTTGCCAAAATCTACTATTACTTGGAAATGGAAATACACCCTTCAGTTTCAGTTGACAAATTCCATGGTAATCTCAGGCATAAATATAAAAATTATCAAATATTAATCCAATGTGAGAATAAGTGAACATCAATTGAATATTTGAAAACTGAGCACACAATACTGTTCAGAAAAGTTGAATTTCAATATGAAGTGTAAGTATATAAAAATCTAATATTCCCTATCTGTAACTCAAGAATCAAAGATTCTTTCACCTTTCAAACTCAGGAACTGAATAAATTTAGACATCAAAGGGTGCTTTATCTTTACTTCTGCTTATGTGCATATAAAAGGAACTTAATAAATAGTTGTACTCTGGTTTTATAACTGGGTTTTTCCCACTAATGCTTAGATTGTCCTGGCAATTGAGAATATTTACACTTTGGTATTTATGATGAAATTTGGTTGTTAGCTGACATGCAAAACTCTTTTATTGGGAGAAGCAGTAATAATTATTATGATTTTTAGGAAACATTTTATTGCAATTGAAAGTTTTATTTAATGTAAAAATGTCTGCATTTTTTTCTGTTTGCAGGTTTCTGAAGGATTGTCATTTTTGCATAGCAGTGTAAAAATGGTTCATGGAAATATTACTCCAGAAAATATAATTTTGAATAAAAGTGGAGCCTGGAAAATAATGGGTTTTGATTTTTGTGTATCATCAACCAATCCTTCTGAACAAGAGGTAATGAAGGGTTTAGTCTTCTAATTTTGTAAAGCCAGGGAAATTTGTGATTGCATCTGGAATTTATAAGCCTGACAAATGCATAGAAATAGGCTTTGTAGTACAGTGGTATGTTTAGATGTACAGCTATGTAGAAAATCTCTAGTGTTTATTGTACCTAAGAATATTCTTTAGCTCATTAATATCATAGTAGTTAATGTTACTTGAAAAAAGGATGCCAGAGTTCAATAAATTTGAGAACTCTTGGGTTAAATAGTTTTTTTTTCCCCCTCAGAATGTCAAATATGCCAACATACGTTGTGAATCTCCAGCAGTGTTTTCCCAATTTGTTGGACCATAGAATCTTCTTTAGGGGGCATAATAACAACAATAACAATTATAGCAATAACTAATATTCATTGAAGCACTTTTCCGAACACTTCTTATGTATTTACTTCTTTCATCCTCACAATAACTCAGTGAGGTATTGGAATAATATAGATGAGTAAGATAGGCTCATAGAATAAATAACCTGCCTAAGTTTAGGCAGGTGGTAAGTGGTAGAGCCAGTATTTTAGCCCAGTCTTTCTGTTTCCAGAGCACCTGTTTCTTAGTGATTAGGATACCTGCTTATTCATACTCAGAGAAACACTGCATTAGATCAGTTTGTTTTGTGTTGATTGGGTCCTTATGGCATAGAAATCCTTCATGTTATGGCACCTTATATTATATATTAGGTTTCATTATATATAGTTGTTAAGGAACCTTGGTTTGACCTAAGATAGATTTGTAATTTAAGCAACCATTTTTAAGAAAATTAGAAAGAGTTAGTAGTGGTTGAGTATATACTGTGGGTCAGGCACTGTATTAGGTCCAACTTCTACACATTTGTTTAATCCTTACTACAATCTTTTGAACCTTTTAACTAAATCATATAGCTAAAGAAGAGCCCATAAAACTTGAAGCCTGTGTATCACAAAACATGAACCAGACCTTCCCATATTCATGCTGCATTTTACAGCAATAATTTGTCTTCTGGAAGAAACTCCAATAATCTCAAAGTTGTACGAGTTCTTACCTCTCAATTTGTTGCATGTACTTTTCAGATTTGGAGGATTTGGGAATTTTAGGATTGAAGGTATGGTGGTGGCATTTTTACTTGTATGAGTACAGATTTAAAGATGGATTGCTACTGCTTGATAGTGGTTTGCTTTAATTTGAAATACTTAATCTGTATATTCCCTTTTCTGTCTTATTACAGCCTAAGTTTCCTTGTAAAGAATGGGACCCAAATTTACCATCATTGTGTCTTCCAAATCCTGAATATTTGGCTCCTGAATACATACTTTCTGTAAGCTGTGAAACAGCCAGTGATATGTATTCTTTAGGAACTGTTATGTATGCTGTATTTAATAAAGGAAAACCTATATTTGAGGTCAACAAGCAAGATATTTACAAGAGTTTCAGTAGGCAGTTGGATCAGGTACTTGCCTGTAAATATTTGCTTGTATTAAAAATTTGTTAAATGTTTCTTGGATTTTTTTTTCTAAAATATGTTCAGAAAATTCTGTAAATGAGATGTGTCTCATTTTAAGTTTGCATAATATCAAGTTAATAAAAGTAATTCTATAAATAACATAGACCAGTTAAAGTTTGTGACTACAATTTTAATCATGGCATTTAGAATGAATGTAAATACTGGGCATTTTATTTTAGGAATAGAAACAATTTCACATATTAAAGATAAGTATTTTAATTATCTTGCAACTGTAAAATTAGCAGTTTGTTTAATCTACAAATATATAGAGTAAATTTTTTAAAAAGTTTTCTTAAATGTGGCTGGGCATAGTAGCTCACACCTGTAATCCTAGCACTTCAGGAGGCTGAGGTGGGAGGATTACTTGAGGTTAGGAGTTCAAGACCAGCCTGAGCAACAGCAAGACCCTGTCTCTACAAAAAATAGAAAAATTAGCCGGGCGTGGTGGTGTGTGCCTGTAGTCCCCGCTACTCGGGAGGCTGAGGAAAGGAGGATCACTTGAGGAGTTTGAGGTAGCAGTGAGCTGTGATGATACCACTGCACTCTAGCCCAGGCAACAGAGTGAGACCCTGTCTCCAAAAAAAAAATATTTCTTAAATAGACTACTAATACATCTTTTTGAGTATTTTATACTCATATTTAATGTTTTCACTCTTTTGAATAGTTGAGTCGTTTAGGATCTAGTTCACTTACAAATGTACCTGAGGAAGTCCGTGAACACGTAAAACTACTGTTAAATGTAACTCCAACTGTCAGACCAGATGCAGATCAAATGACAAAGGTGAGTACACATGGATTTCTGCCTTAAGTGGAGGGACGAAAAATGAGTTAAAGTAGATTAAGTTCTTCTGAAGCAAGATTTAGCCAGATACAGTTCCCAGATAATATCTATATTCTTGAATGTGCTAAATATTCAACTTCTCTTAATCTTAAACAGCTAAATAATTTATGTACAAATTGCTCTGATAGAAAATCAAGATTTCAAACATACAGAGTCCTAATAGTCACAATTAAGTATGCAGGCATTCTGGACTGCCAGAGAATTCATACCTCTCTATTTCACTTATACAAGCATGAATTTTAATAAATAACTGCTATTCTTTGTACCTTTAAGATTTTTTTTAATCTTTCAATATTATAGACATATGTAAAAAAAGTTACTACCCAGCCAACTCACAGGTACTGATTCTGAAGATTTGAACTCAAAAAGAAAAATAATTTATTATTTTCTTATTCTGAGATTTATAATTAGAATTTCTACTAAAGTGATGTTCAGCATTTTCCTAAATGTTTCTGAATATTTTTTCACCATATTGTGGCAGTTTCAGATATGAGAAGTACTTTCAGCTTACTATTTATCAAAATACTTTATTTCCATATTTTTAGATTCCCTTCTTTGATGATGTTGGTGCAGTAACACTACAATATTTTGATACTTTATTCCAAAGAGATAATCTTCAGAAATCACAGTTTTTCAAAGGACTGCCAAAGGTTCTACCAAAACTGCCCAAGGTTTGTTGTTGATCAGTTTCTTTTTTTTTTTTAATTATTGTGGACACAAAACAGTTGTATATCTTTACAAGGTACATGTGATGTTTTGATACAGGCATACAATGTGAATTAATCAAATCATATGGGTAATTAGGGTACCTATCACTTCAGGCATTTATCATTTCTTTGTGTTAGGAACATTCCAATTCCACTCTTGTAGTTATTTTAGAGTATACCCTAACTTATTGTTGATTGTAATTACTTTGTTGTGCTATCAAATATTATGCATTCTACCTAACTGTCTAACTATATTTTTGCACCCATTAACCATCCTCACTTTATCCTCCTCCCCTTCCACACTATCCTTCCCAGCCTCTGGTAACTATCATTATACTCTCTGTCTCCATGACATCAATTGTTTTTAATATTTAGCTCCCACATATGAGTGAGAACATGCAAGATTTGTCTTTCTGTGCTTGGCTTATTTCACTTAACATAATATTCTCCAGTTCCATCCATTTTGTTGCAAATGCCAGGATTTCATTCTTTTTTGTAGCTGAATAATATATCATTGTGTATCTGTACCACAATTTCTTTACCCATTCATATATTGACGGAAATTTAGATTGATTCCAAATCTTGGCTATTGTGAATAGTGCTGCAAAAACATGGGAGTGCAAATAGCTCGTCAATATACTGAATCCCTCTCCTTTGGATACATACCCAGCAGTGGGATTGCTGGGTCATAAGGTAGTTCTGTTTTCAGTTTTTTGAGAAACCTCCATACTATTCTCCGTAGTGATTGTGCTAATTTATATTCCCGCCAACAGTGTATAAGGGTTCCCCTTTCTCTACATCCTTGCCAGCATTTGTTATTGCCTGTCTTTTTGGTAAAAGCCATTTTAACTGGAGTGAGATGATATTTCATAGTTTTGATTTGCATTTTTCTCATGACTAATGATGTTGAGCATTTTTTCATGTACCTGTTCGCCATTCGTATGTCTTCTTTTGAGAAATGTCTGTTCAGATCCTTTGCCTATTTTTTAATTGGATTATTTGATTTTTTTCCTATTGAGTTGTTGGAGCTCTTTATATATTCTAGTTATTAATCCTTTGTCAGATGGGTAGCCTGCAAATATTTTCTCCCATTCTGTGGGTTGTCTCTTCACTTTGTTGATTGTTTCCTTTGCTGTGCAGAAACTTTTTAGCTTGATGTTGTCCCATTTGTCCAATTTTCCTTTGGTTGCCTGTGCTTTGGGGGTGTTACTCAAGAAGTCCTTGCCCAGACCAATGTCCTGAAGCATTGCCCCAATGTTTTCTTTTAGTAGTTTCATAGTTTCAGGTCTTAGAGTTAAGTCTTTAGTCCATTTTGATTTTATTTTTTATATGGAATATTTAGAAGTGTAATTTATTTTTATTTCAAAATATTAAGGGGGTACAAATGTTTTGGGTTACA
Organism: Daubentonia madagascariensis; assembly: GCA_023783475.1. Lineage (NCBI taxonomy): Eukaryota > Metazoa > Chordata > Mammalia > Primates > Daubentoniidae > Daubentonia > Daubentonia madagascariensis. The sequence continues at coordinate 19,816,862 of JAKFHU010000600.1, read as the reverse complement.
TGGATCACTTTAGTAATGCTTGAGTCCCTGCTATAGGTGTGCCCATCACCCAAATAGTGTTCATTGTACCCTATGAACACTAGGTAGGTTTTTGCCCCTCCCCCCGGTTGATTTCCACTGAGTTTTACTTCCCTCTGTGCATATGTGTGCTTATTGGTTAGTTCCAATTTAATAGTGAGTACATGTGGTGTTTGTTTTTCCATTCTTGAGATACTTCACTTAGGAGAATAGTCTCTAGTTCCATCCAGATTGTTGCAAAAGGTATTAATTCATCTTTTTTTATGGCTGAGTGGTACTCTATGGTATACATATACCACATTTTATTAATCCACTCATGAATTGATGGGCACTTGAGTTGATTCCACATCTTTGCAATTGTGAATTGTGCTGCAGTAAACATTTGAGTGTACGTGCCTTTTTGATGAAAAGTCTTCTTTCCCTTTGGGTAGATACCCAATAGTGGTAGGATTGCTGGATCGAATGATAGGTCTACTTTCACTTCTTTTCAACATAGTGCTGGAAGTCCCGGCCAGAGCAATCAAGCAAGAGAAAGAAAGGAAGGGTATCCAAATCGGGAAAGAGGAAATCAGACTATCACTTTTCTGTGGCAATATGATTTTGTCTCTAGAAAACCCCAAAGGTTCCACCAAGAGTCTCCTGAAATTGATAGATAAATTCAGCAAAGTCTCAGGATACAAAATCAGTGTACATAAATCAGTAGCATTTCTATATGCCAGTAACAGTCAAGCCAAGAGTCAAATCAAAGACCCAATACTATTCACAGTAGCTACAAAGAAAATGAAATAACTAGGAATATAGTTAACTAAGGAGGTGAACGATCTCTACAAAGAGAACTACAAAACTTGGAGGAAAGAAATCACAGAGGATACAAACAAATGGAAAAACATATCATGCTCATGGATAGGTAGAATCAACATTGTTAAAATGTCCATACTATCCAAAGTGATTTACAAATTCAGTGCAAGCCCCATCAAATTACCAATGTCGTACTTCACGGATCTAGAAAAAATAATTCTACACTTTGTTTGGGACGAGAAAAGAGCCTGAATAGCCAAAGAAATCTTAAGCAAAAAGAACAAATCTGGAGGCATCACATTACCAGACTTCAAACTATACTACAAGGCTATAGTAACCAAAACAGTATGGTATTGGTACAAAAATAGAGACATAGAAAATGGAACAGACATAGACCAATGGAACAGAACAGCACCCAGATATAAAACCAACTACCTACAACCAACTGATCTTTTACAAAGCAGACAACAACGTACACTGGGGAAAAGAAGCCCTGTTCAATAAATGGTGCTGGGAAAATTGGATAGCCATATGCAGAAGAATGAAACAGGACCCCTGTCTCTCATTGCTCACAAAAATTAATTCAAGATGGATAAAAGACTTAAATCTAAGGCATGAAACCATAAGAATTCTAGAGGAAAATGTAGGAAAAACTCTTCTAGATATTGGCCTAGGCAAAGAATTTATGACTAAGACCCCAATGGCAATCATGGCAACAACAAAAATTAATAAATGGGATTTGATTAAACTAAAAAGTTTCTGTACAGACAAGGAAACAATCAACAGAGCAAATAGACAGCCTACAGAGTGGGAGAGAATATTTACAAGCTAGACATCCAATAAAGAGCTGAAGGGCTATTATCCAGAATTTACGAAGAACTCGCAAATCAGCAAGAAAAAAACAAACAACCCTGTTAAAAAGTGGGCAAAAGATGTGACAGAAGCTTCTCAAAAGAAGAAAGACAAATGGCCAATAAACATGTGAAAAAATGGCTCAACGTCACTAATCATCAGGGAAATGCAAATTAAAACCACAGTGAGGTATCACCTTACCCCAGTTGAATGGCTTTTATTAAAAAGTCCAAAAACAATAGATGCTAGCGTGGATGCAGAAAGGAATGCTTATACACTATTGGTGGGACTGCAAATTAGTACAACCCCTGTGGAAATCAATATGGAGATTCCTTGATTTGATTTTTGTATATGGTGAGAGATAAGCATCTAATTTCATTCTTCTGCATATGAATATCCAGTTTTTCCAGCACCGTTTATTGAAGAGACTTTCCTTTCCCCACTGTATGTTCCTGGCACCTTTGTCGAAGATTAGTTTACTATAGATGTGTAGATTTATTTCTGGATCTCCATTCTGCTCCATTGGTCTATGTGTCTGTTTTTATGCCAGTACCATGCTGTTTTGGTTACTACAGCTCTGTAGTATAATTTGAAGTCAGGTAATGTCATTCCTCTAGTTTTGTTCTTTTTACTCAGGATAGCTTTGGATATTCTGAGTCTTTTGAGGTTTCATATAAATTTAGGATTATTTTTTTCTATTTCTGTGAAGAATGTCATTGGTATTGTGATAGGGGTTGCATTGAATCCATAGATTGCTTTGGATTATGGACATTTTAACAATATTGATTCTTCCAATCCACAAGAATGGAATATCTTTCCATTTTTTTGTGTATTCTTCGATTGCTTTATCAATGTTTTATAGTTTTCATTATAGAGATTTTTCACTTCTTTGGTTAAGTTTATTCCTAGGTATTTTATTTTATCTGTAGCTAAATGTGATGGTATAACTTTCTTGGTTTCTTTTTCAGATTATTTACTGTTGGCATATAGAAATGCTACTGATTTTTGTATGTTGATTTTATATCCTACAACTTTACTGAATTTGTTTGTCAGTTCTAATAGTTTTTTTGTGGAGTCTTTAGGTCTCTCTAGGGTATAAGATCATATCATCTGCAAACAAGGATAATTTGACTTCTTCCTTTCCTATTTGGATGCCTTTATTTCTTTCTCCTGTCCAATTGCTCTAGCCAGAACTTCCAGTACTATGTTAAATAACAATGTTGAAAGTGGGCATGCTTGTTTTGTTCCAGATCTTAGAGGAAAGGCTTTCAGTTTTTCCACATTCAGTATGATAACTACTGTGGGTCTGTCATATATGGCTTTTATCATGTTCAAATAAGTTCCTCCCTACCCGTTTTTTTGGGAGTTTTTATCATGAAGGGATTTTGAATTTTGTCAAATGCTTTTTCAGCATTACTTGAAATGATAATATGGTTTTTGTCCTTTGTTCTGTCACGTTGGTAGATTTATGTATGTTGAACCATCCTTGCATCCCTGGAATGAATCCCACTTGATCATGATAAATAACCTTTGTAATCTGTTGTTAGATTCTTTTTGCTAGTATTTTGTTGAGGATTTTTGCACGTATGTTCATCAGAGATATTGGCTTATAGATTTCTTTTTTTGTTGTGCTTTGCCTAGTTTTGGTATCAGGGTGATACAGGCCTTGTAGAATGAGTTGGGGAGTATTCCCTCCTTCTCGGTGTTTTGAAGTAGTTTAAGTAGTATTGGTATTAGTTCTTTGAAAGCTTGGTAGAATTCAGCAGTGAATTCTACCCAGCCATTGAGTCCTGGGCTTTTCTTTGATGGGAGAGTTTTTATTACTGCTTCTCTCTCGTTACTTGATACTAGTTTATTCAGGTTTTTGATATCTTCCTGGTTCTATCTTGGTAGGTTGTATGTGTCTAGGAGTTTATTCATTTCTTCTAGGTTTTTCAATTTATTGACATATAGTTGCTCATAGTAGTCTCTAATGATCCTTTGGATTTCTGCAGTATCAGTTGTAATGTCTCCTTTTTCATCTCTGATTTTATTTATTTGGGTCTTCTCTCTTTTCCTCTTAGTCTGGCTAAAGGTATGTCAGTTTTGTTTATCTTTTCATTTTATTGATCTGTTGTATTTTTTTTAGGTTCAGTTTCATTTATTTCTACTCTATATCTATAATAAAGATATAATCTTTATTATATCTTTTCTTCTACTAATTTTTGGTTTGGTTTGCTGTTGTTTTTCTAGTTCTTGGAGATGCATCCTAAGCTATTTATTTAAAGCTTTTCAACTTTTTTGATGTAGGCACTTATTGTTATAAACATTCCTCTTACTACTGCTTTTGCTGTATGCCATAGGTTCTGATATGTTGTGTTTTCATTTTCATTTGTTTTGAGAAATTTTTAAATATCCTTCTTAATCTCTTCATTGACCAACTGGTCATTCAGGAGCATATTGTTTAATTTCCATGTGTTTGTATATTTTCCAATGTTAACTGGTTTCTAGTTTTAGTCCATTGTGAAATCATAATACTTGGTATGATTTCAGTTTTTTTGAATATTTTTAAGACTTGTTTTATGGCCTAACATGTTCTATCCTTGAGAATGATCCATGAGCTGAGGAGAAGAATGTGTATTCTGCATTTGTTGGATGAAATGTTATATAAATATCTATTAGTTCCATTTGGTCTATAGTGCCTATTAAGTCTAATGATTCTTTGTTGATTTCTGGATGATCCATCCAGTGTTGCAAGTGGAGTGTTGAGGTCTCCAGTGATTATTGTATTGGGGTCTATCTCTCTATTTACTCTGATAATATTGCTTTATATATCTGGGTACTCCAGTGTTGGGTGCATATATATTTAGAATAGTTGTATCCTCTTGCTGAATTGACCCCTTTATCATTATGTAATGACCTACTTTGTCTCTTTGTACAGTTTTTGTGTTTAAATCTATTTTATCTGATAGAAGTATAGCTACTCCTGCTCTTCTGTGGTTGCCATTTGCATGGAATATCTTTTTCCATCCCTTTATTTTCAGTCTATCTGTGTCTTTATGGGTGAAGTGGGTTTCTTGCAGACAACAAGTAGTTTACTCTTGTTTTTTTATCCATTCAACAACTCTGTGTCTTTTGATTGGAGACTTTAGTTTGTTCATATTCAGTGTTATTATTGATAGGTTAGGACTTATTATTGCCATGTTATTATTTTATTTTTGGTTGTTTTGTGGTCCTCTCTTTCTTTCTTACCTCCATCTTGTCTTCCTTTGTTAAAAGTGATTTTCTCTGGTAGTGTGTTTTATTATAATTTCTTGCTTTTTATTTTTTTTTGTATCTGTTGTAGGTTTTTTGATTTGAGGTTACTATGAGGCTTGCAAAAAACATTTTATAAGAAATTATTTTAAACACATGACAACTCTGCTTACAAACAAGTACAGATAAATCTAACAGAAATTCTACCCTTTAATTCCATCTCCCGCTCACTTTTTAACTTTTTGTTGTTTCCATCCATATTTTTAGTATTATCACTCAAAAAGTCATTGTTATTTTTGATTTTTGTCTTTTAGTCTTCCTACTCAAGATGTGAGTGGTTTATACACCACAATCGTAGCAATAGAGTATTCTGTATTTGTGTACCTACTATTACCAATGAGTTGTGTACCTTCAGATGATTTTTTATTGTGCACTAATGTCCTTTCTTTTAGATTGAAGAACTCCTTTTGGCATTTCTTGTAGGACAGGTCTGGTGTTGATGAAATCCCTCATGTTTTGTTTGTCTGGGAAAGTCTTTATTTCTCCTTCATGTTTGAAGGATATTTTTGCAAAATATCATATTCTAGGGTTAAGGTTTTTTCCTTCAGCACTTTGAAAATGTCATGCCATTCTCTCCTGGCCTGTAAGGTTTCCACTGAAAATTCTGCCGCCAGACGTATTAGAGCTCCTTTATCTATTATTTGTCTAGCCCTTTACTTAGGTTCCATGGAGAGTAAAAAGGAAGCATAAGATATCGTCACTGCTCTCAAGGCCCTTACAGTAAGTGTAGGTAAAGTTAACATGCATGAAACAACAACTAACAAAACAGGACAGTGTTTAAGTTGTGTGGTGTGAATCGTAAGTAATCAAAGAGTTAAGATGAAAAAACAAACATATCAGTGAAAACTAATTGGGGAAGATTTCCTACAGACAGGGTGACCGTATGTCTCCTTTACCCATGACCTTCCTAATTTATGCTGTTCTTCCTGGCATAATTAGCAGTAGCATCCCATTTTACTCTCAATAGTGTACCAATTTTAACCATGGTTACCTTACCTAAAGGGATTGGATGTTTTAAGACTTCAATATTAACACTGAAGAAATAAATTTTAGTTTTATAAAAACATTTTTGCCTTTCAGCGTGTCATCGTGCAGAGAATTTTGCCTTGTTTGACTTCAGAATTTGTAAACCCTGACATGGTACCTTTTGTTTTGCCCAATGTTCTACTGATTGCTGAGGAATGCACCAAAGAAGAATATGTCAAATTAATTCTACCTGAACTTGGCCCTGTATTTAAACAGCAGGAGCCAATCCAGGTATGTTGTAGGTATTTTTGTGTGTTTATGTACTATTATTCATGATGATACCTATCACTGAAAACAAAAGGAATGAATATATGACTTTTAAAAAATTAAGGTACGTATAGGAGACTTTCTTTTCCATTAGTCAGAAGGCCATTTTGCATATGTTTGAAGTGAACCGTTCCTAAAATTCTAATTGAACTTTGCAAGTCGGGTAAGGTAGCTCATGCCTGTAATCCCAGCTACTTGGGAGGCTGAGGTGGGTGGATTGCTTGAGGACAGGAGTTCAAGACCAGTCTGGACAATGTAGTGAGACTCTGCCTGTATAAAAATAAATTAAACTTTGCAGGTAAATGCCTGTGGCTTTCTATGAGTTACTGTCTCAGGAAATAAATTGCAATGAAATTTTGCATGTGTTATACTGTTCACATTGAATTTATTAAAAGTTATAGCTTTGGGAAAGATTTATTTTTCTACTACACTTTTAAGTGTGTTTGTTTTGTTATTTGGGTCTTTAATTTGTAGATGATTGGTGCCAGTTGTTTCTCTTTATTTTATTGCTAATAAATACTTTCACTAGAAGAGGAAAATGCTTACAGCCCTATGGAAATAATGTGTATATATGGTGAATGGAAAACGTTATCAGTTTCTGATGTAGACTCTATTATAATATTTATTTGCCAGATTCAAGATAGTCTTGGATTTCAGAGCAGTGGGGTCAGATACCTGGGTTTGAATCTGGGCTTCTTTATCTCCTTACTAGAAGTATGATTTGGACAAGTCTTTACCATCTTAAAGCTTCCATTTTTTCTGTCTAAAATGAAAGGGGTTGTTGAGATTAAATGAAATTTTCTGGCACATAGTAAATATTATTACATGTTTCTGCCACTGTCTGGCAATAGCTTATTACTAAACTATTAATTATCTAAGTTAATGGTTTTGTGATTCTTTGTAGTCCTTCCCTTGAAGAAATGGGAACAGAAAAAAGTTTGTAATGGTAAAGCGAGAGTTCCTATGGACTAGGGAAAGAGCAAGTGAGGGAGCTGTCGGCTTTGAAGCAGGGTTCCCCCAAAACGGTCAAGGTGTCAGGAGGAAAAGTTAGTGGAGCCACATGTTCCCTAAGTGATGCATCAGTCAAGATGGTATCCTAAGGAAGCTATAATCTGAATTTTTATTTACCTCCATTCTTTGGTATTGTTTTTTCCAGTTAAAAATTCCTTGTGAAATTTTATTTGCTTCATCTTCTTTTTTTTTTTTTTAAGAGATAGGGTCTTGTTATGTTGCCCAGGCTGGACTTGAACCCTTGGGCTCAAGTGATCCTCCCACCTCAGCCTCTCAAGTAGGTGGGACCGTAGACCTTGGCAAAGCTAACTATTGTGCGTAAGTAGGAGGGGCAGTGTGTTCCTTATAATTTAAGTAGGTAGAGGCAGATAGGTGAAAAAGTGGATGATCAGTGATGAGCAAAAATGTTTCTTTCTAGAATTTTTCCTTACAGTCCTTCTAATTTCTGTACCTTCTCTTCTGTCTTGAACTTCATGGAAGCCAAGTGATGAAATTTACATCTTTGGGACATTTTACAATGATACCCTCAGTCTTTTATTTATTTTTTTTAGCTTTCCAGATAGTTGGCATTTGTGGCAGAATGATGTGTTACCGTAGATACGTGAAAGTTAGGAAATTAGTGTTTGAATGTTTAAATTGAAAGCAGATGTTAACTCTTGTGCCTCTAGAAATGTAAGACACTTGATTTGTATGTTTTTGTCTTCCATGCCTTCAGGCTAGCAACATGGTGAGTGTCAAAATATGTAATTTATTCTTTTGAAGAAACTTTAAATTTTGGCATATATTGAATCTCTTAAAGACTCTAGATTTTAATATATTGTTTCCCTTTTTCTAAATAGATTTTGTTAATTTTCTTACAAAAAATGGATTTGTTACTAACCAAAACACCTCCTGATGAGATAAAGAACAGTGTCCTACCAATGGTTTACAGAGCACTAGAAGCTCCTTCCATTCAGATCCAGGTACAATTGTTTGTTTTTCTTTAGTGATGATTTTGATTCTTAAAGCAGAAGAAAGAAGTAACGTATATTTTGGGTTTAAGTCATAAAATATTTTATTTAAAACTTAATAGTAAATATATTTATCTATTGAATTACATTATTAATATACTGTTACTGAGATGTATCCAATCCTAACTAAAGAATCAGTTGATAAATACCTGCATTATGAAGTAGATTTGTTGCTTTTATTTATCAGAAATGTACTATTATGGAAGAAGGTTTGATTTATTACAGTTTGGATTATTGTATACCACCTTTTTGCTTCTTTCTAAGCGGATAATTATGAATAAAAATGTCAAAGATATATGTGCCTTTTTCTTATGAAAACATTAAGTAGGTATTTCCCATACTCATAACTTTCTCTCATGCTTGGTAACTCAGTTTCTATTTAGAAATGCTATTCCGTCTGCGGTAAAGTTAATTTATATAGCAGGTAGATAGAAAAGCAGACAGTAATTTAGTGTGACCATCCTTAATGCATTTGTAGTCATACTTTTGTCCTGCAAACGCCATATAAAACACCATATACTTTGCCAAACTGTTTGTTCTGTAGTCTCTGCTATTAAAATTTTGGTTCTATGAGCTTTCTGTCTCAAAAAAAATTCTGGATCGCTTTTAAAAGTGTAATTTAATTTAGGTTTTTCACTTTGGAAAATATATTCTTATGTTACGAACATCTTACTGCACAAATGGTTTTATATTTAAAAGTTTATAGTCTCTTTGCCAGTATAGAAATTTTAATTAAAAAAATATAGAATTTTAATTTTTAACTGTTATTTGCTAAAGCTTTTTAATGTGAGCTTAATACCACATATTTAAGATCATTTTTTGGACTCATTTCAGTCTTTATCTACTAAGTTCTTCTGTTTATTCAAGGCTGTGAGATTGATGTTAAAATTTTTTCTTTATAATTAGGTTATGCCATCTTAAAGGTGAGGATATGCTGCCTTTGTCCATATGACATGGGATGAGTGGGGAAGGTGTACTCATCACTACTTTTTAGTCCTTCTAAAGGAGTTGTGAATTATAGCCTCCTGAAACATTCCCATAGGCCCTGTGCAGCCAAGCTGGGTTTATGTTCAATGAGATTAAGGAGGAGTGGGGGGAGTTTAAGTGATGTGAAAGGCTGTTTTTCTTTGTAGTTAGTTCAGCCAATAAGTCTCAGCCAGTATTTTATTGAAATAGCAAATACATAATTCAAATTGATTCGTGCAGCTTTGCCAAGTTTTAGAAACCAGCGTATCTGATATCATTGAATCTGTCTTTAGTCACCAAATTAACTAGTGCCAGTATTGCTTGGTAAGAGTCAAAGCATATCTAAATAATTGGGAGGTCCTAGAGAAAGCAAGAAACAAGAATCTTTTCTTCAAACTTCATGCAAGTAGAAGGCTGGAAAGTAACTTCTGAAATTCATTTTTTATTTGAAGTTTTAAGAAGTAAAGTTTGATTAGAAATATTTAAGAGGCTAGATAGAGATGGTTCTGAAAAACATTCAGAAAGTTAGAAGAAGGTTTGCAAAAGGTAGGGTCCTTACAAAGAGGCATTATAAAAAAATATATCTAACACAGTTTTTGGAAATTATGTACCCTTTAAATAAAACATAGAAGCTATGTTCATCGTCCCCTACCATCATCACTCATCATAGAGAGAAAGTATATAATAAGCAGAAATTCCTAAGAATTTGCTAATTAGACTTCCTTGAGGTTTTGTTTTGTTTTGTTTTTTTCAATCTCCTTAAGTTCTTCATCCTGTCTCCTCCTGTCTCCTCCTAGGGAGAGAGCTCCCTGCCCCCTTAGCTAAGTGATTTAGACATAATTTAAGATTTGCCTCTTTGTAACCTCCTGCTCTTTGATTATATAGCATAGCACTTTGTAGTTGCTTTTTAGTAATACAAGTATTAGGAGTCTTTTGCTGGAAGTCTCTTTTCTTTTTCTCTCTGTCTTAAAGGCTGATCTTCCCCAAGGAGGCACCCTCTGGTAACAGGAGCATAGTGTCTCACTGACTACTAACCCTTGCCTATTCTCCTCTCCCATCTATGGAAAGTAGTCCCTTAAATGTAGCTTGTATTCCTTATCCACAAATTATATCACCCACTTAATTATTATAGTTCTTTGTGGATACGAACATATAATTCTCTTACATCTGCCTTTTGGAAATCAGGGAATAAGTTAAAGCAAATAAAATATATGCTAGTATTTTTATAACAGATTCTTAGTAGTTAATTTATTTCTATCTGCTAACTACAAATATCTGTAAGTTTACCTGGTATTATCAATAGCTCCTTCCCTGATACACATTTGTACTTCTATTTTCCTCAGTAATCCCTTCTCCTATGCTTTGCAACAAGGATCATTCTGTCCTTATAAGGTATCTGAGATGTATGTACTGTAGCCAGTTAGTTCTGAAGCCATTTCTTCTTCTTTTCCTTTTCTCATTTAATTCCCCAAGCCCCAATTATCCTTCGCTTTTCCTCTGTTATTCCCATTCAGAGTTCCCAGTTAAAATCATTTATAGTGTGGCACATTAGATAACAAGAATGTTTTAAATAACTTTTTTCTGTTTCTATGAGTTATGCTTGCTTTAAGTTTCAGAGTTTGGAAGTACTTAAAAATATAAAGAAAATTAAAATCCTCTCTCAAATATAACCACAGTTAACATTTCCAGATATACCCTTCTAGTCTTTTTTTCTTAAGCCTGGAGACAGACACATGTACAAATACAAATGTCTGTCTCTAGGCTTAGGAAAAAAGACTAAAGAATATATAAAAATTGGGATTATATAATACTGTCCTGTTAAATTTTCTCCTCAACATTATTAAACAGTCTTTTAAAATAAGTTTTTAAAAAATATTTGTATTATGTTCCATCACATGGATATATGTAAGAGCTAAGAAATCCCTTAAGAGGAATTTTTATGTAACTTCATACATTGTGAAAGATAGCAAAACTTATGTGTTCCTATTTTTAAAAATTAATGAGGACTTGTTATCAGGGAAAGAGATTAGAAATGAGGCCAGGGAGTTTTGATACTATATGCTAGTTATTATGATCTAGTACAACTTTGAGTAAGGTCTTCTGAGCATTTTTCCTCATCTCTAAAACTGAAAAGTGATTTTAACTGTTCATTTTTCAAAGAGTTGTTGAAAGGACCAAATAACACATGTGAAAGTTATTTCAAACTGTATGGCCATTTAGCCACACAAATGCAAAATTTTTTTAATATGTGAGAGAAAGGATGGGAGAGTCTTTCCCTAAGATTGATCCAATTTATTTTCTTAATAGGAGCTCTGTCTAAACATCATTCCAACCTTTGCAAATCTTATAGACTACCCATCCATGAAAAATGCTTTGATACCAAGAATTAAAAATGCCTGTCTGCAAACGTCTTCCCTTGCTGTAAGTAATTGCATATTAACTTTTGTTTTTCTTTCACTTGTCAGTGGTTTAAATCATTTCCTTTAGTAACCCTTTTATAGATTGTATATTTCATCTTATCTATAGGTAACCTATATATAGTACTGTAAAAGTGAGCTATAGTTTTCTCTGATACATAATTTATAGTATTGCATCCCTAACCTTAACTCTCTATCCCCTAACTTTGAGTGCTTCAGTAGAAAAGTTGAGTGATTATTTTTTTCTTGATTCTTTTCTGCTTTAACTCTATTTTGTTGTCAGTTTTAAAATAGCCATGAGAGCTTAACTTGGTATATAAGCCTAAAACCTTTCTGAGTTTCTTTCTTTTATCAATTGCCTTTATTTTTAGTCATCTATCTCTAAGTTTCATATTCCCCACTTTCAAAAAAAGTAAAGAGTACAATAAAAAAATAAGCTAATATAAATACAAGTGGGGGAAATAGTTGTACTAAAAATGTAGAATGAGGGTAGTTGCCTCCTTTGAATACAAAATTTTAACACGAAGTTACTTCTAAGTGAAGGAAGGTAGAATAAATTATATAGTTCTTATTATCTCATATTGAAAGCAATAAATGTCTTCAACCTTTTCTCTAACACTGTCTAATAATTTATCACATTGATATTTTATTATAGAAGTGACATTGAATATTCTCTTCAAATAGCAGCTTTAGAAAAGAGGGAGAAATATTCCTCTTTTGCCTGATCAGTTATTCATATGAATAGTTTTTATGTTTGGTAATGGGCATTTTATTGTATTTGCATTTTGTAAAGCATTTTATAAATCTCTTTGGAGATCCCATCCATCTTTATCTGGTGGAATGTGAATTTAAATAGAAATAAATATTAGTAGCTTAATAGAATTATAGGCAAAAGCAATTTAAATGACATGATTTTACCTTAAGACGTCTAATCCATTTTAATTCATGTTTTTTGGTGGAAAAGACTCTGAGATAGAAAATGTAGCACCAAGGTAGGAAGAAAAAATCATTATTACTGAAAATGAACAAGCATGGCATGAAATGAAGTCAAGAACCTTGAGTTCTTATTTTCACTTTGTTACTAACTACCCCTGTGGCCTTGAGAAGTCACTCTACCTCTCTGAGTCTCTTTCTTCGTGATCATTAAAGGGATTTGAAATACGAGTTCTTTTCTCGAAATTCTCTAATTTTATGATTGAATTTTCAAAATAGGTGATAGTAATATACCGCTTAAAATTCAGTTTTCAAAATGCCTTCTAAGAGATCTTATAATCATATTATATCTTATTTTGTGGCAGCATACATTTATTTTAACATACATTTTCTCAAAGTATATGTTCTAGTTCACTTCTGGGTATGTATGCAGGGATGTGCAGAAGTGGGAAGCATGGATATTTAAATGATCTGCATTAATGCCCAGTGATGTTTATATCTCTTTTTAAGATGCCAGCTGGCCCTTAAAGTCATGTTGCTTACAAGGAGCTATAAGGAATGTATTTAGAACAGTAACTCTGGAATGGGTTTGTATATTATGTATCACCTTTTAAGTGCATTCTGTATAGCACTTTTAGTGCCTCTGCCTACCCTCGGAGTGGCAAATACGAATTCCTGAATTGCATTCATAGACCTACATCTCTAAGGCTTAAAGATTGTAACTAGGAAATTCCTGAACCATGAGTTAGAATTATATCTTAATACTGTTCCCTGAAAAGTAAAAAAATAAATAAATAAATTCTGCACAGTTAGGTAAAATGCTCCAAGAGTTGTATTTATTTATAACTTACATGACTAATATTTTATATATCATAAAAGTAAATAAAATTAAACTGGCATTTTCAGTTTCTGTTTAAATATATACATCCCAGTAGAATCTAGCAATTCCTTTTATAAAACTGGTTCTGAGTACAAGTTAAGCCTTCAGATATCTTTTGTGTTTGAATTTCAGAAAACTATTTTACATTATTTTTCAGAAATGAAATTTTTTTCCATTTTTCCTGAAGAAGCATAATGATTTTTTAACCAACCAAATTATTTTCTGCTTTTCTTAGTTTACCTTTTTTTGAAAACTAGAGCTTTATTGATATTATGATCCTGACTTAAAGGTATTCTATCTTAAGAAATTCCAGCTAAAAACTAGGGTGTGACATATGTATCAAAAAAGTCAGGTGAATATAGAATTTCAATAATAGCTTGTAAATGTCAGGTCTTAGTAACTGTATTAAAAATATATTTAGAAATAGAAAATAAATATGTGGATACTCTTCACATGTTGTTAAAATATTTAGTTTAAGAATGAATTGAACCCAAGTTGGAGTAAAATACTAGAATACAGGTGAAATGGATCACTTTGTGAGGAGAATGTAGTCCTTTTTATAATTCAGATGTTCCCAAAGGAATGTTCTTGGTAAACACATATATAGTAAAAGCTTCTCAATCCTAATCACTTTATCTAAAATGTTAAAAAATTGAAGTCATTCCTTATCTTTAGCTGACTAGTGACCTGGTAAAGCAATAATAAATTCTTTTCTGAAACAAGTCAGGGAAATTAGTAAATAAATGAACTTTCTATATTAATGAAGGAAAGTCTCTAAACCTACTTTTATTCTTGAGATTTTAACATACATGTCTATATGAAGATTAAATTTACACTTACATATTTTGTTCTAGATTGCAAAGACTTTGAATGACTAATGCAATTTACCTCTTTTAATAGGTTCGTGTAAATTCATTAGTGTGCTTAGGAAAGATTTTGGAATACTTGGATAAGTGGTTTGTACTTGATGATATTCTACCCTTCTTACAACAAATTCCATCCAAGGAACCTGCGGTACTCATGGGAATTTTAGGTAACTGAAAACTTAATGTCATTTGATGCTACTTTTTCATTTTACAGTTATGCAAATGAATTTTCCAATCTATAAAACCATTGTACTCTCTTTTCATGTATGTAGCATTCAGTAATCGAAGAATGATGGAATAAATGCCATAATATAACTTTTCTCTTTGTGTTAATTTTAGCAAAAGCAGTAGAACCTTGACATTTACAAAGGAATAAGATATTTGGAAATCCTAGCTTTGCAGATTTCATGATAGCATACAGTTTTCCCCATAAAATGGTACAAAGTAAGAGAGGCAAACAAAACTACTTGAAATGCTGATACTGGTCTTAGTAGTAGTACCTAATGTTTATTTGGTACTCACTTTGTAAGAGGCAAAGTATTTTCTCTGCATTATCCTATTTTGTCCTCCCCCAAATCCAATGAGATAGATGGGTACTATTATTTCTGTTTTACAGCCAGGAAACTGAGGCTCAGAGAGGTGAAGTAAGTGATTCAAGATCATATAACTGATAAGTGGCAGAGCCAATTTTTTAATATGTATAAATCTTAACTAGTATATTTCATTGCTAAGTGATGTGCTGATGAAGCATATTAGCCTTACAGCACATTCTGTCAGCATAATTACAAATTACTGTCAAGAAAGTCTGAAATTGTTTGTATATAGTTAAAGCTATGAAAGTCCAATCTGGAAATGTCAAGGGTCTGCTGTACTAATAGAACCAGGCATAGCTGTAGAATCATGAAACCATTAATAAGTTCATTTTTTACTAAACTTGAGGTTCTTTGTTTTTAAGAAAAACTGCATTACTCATCTGTGTATTCTTAACGCCTACTATAGTGCCTGTCCTATAGAAAGCTCTCAGTAAATATTTGTAGGAATGGTTAGCAAGTATTTATTGTGGACCTCTGTAGAGATAGAGTTCTTGGGATATGGTATGAATCTTTTGTGTTCAAAGAAGTTTGTCTTGAGTAGGAGTTTGGTGTAGTAGAAAGAGCCCTGGCTCTAATCCTGATTCTGTCAGTTCCTGGGATGACTTTGAAAAGTTTCTTTATTTATCAAATGAGGACAAAAATAACATCATAATTCTTGTGAGAATTCAGTGAAACAAGTACAGAGAAAGTAATGAGCATAGTGCCCAGCAAATAAACATTGAGTAGATGTTCAATAAAGTTATTCTTTGGGTATATAAGCCAGGTATATATTAACAGAGTAATAAGAGATGGTATGTTCTAAAACTCTGGATTATATACAAAACAGGGCACAAAGATGTTCAGAGACTGAGGAGGAAATGTGCTCATTTTACTAAATGAAGGCTTTGTGGAATAGGGGTAATGGGATCTTGAAGACTGAGTAAATAGGTAAGACAATTAAGGAAGGATTGTATGGGATTGAATTAAATTACTAAATTTCAAACATGTTGAGTTTGACTTGCTGAAGAAGTAAATAAGGGTGTAGGACCTATACTTTGTACCTATCCTTACACACTTTGAAATAGATGCCTTAAGTTTGAGTGTGATTTCTGCAATACATATTTAGATGTTTTCAGGATAGAGAGGCATTCTATGACCTTACTGCTGCACTGTAAGAACTGAACCTGGTTGTGATAAGTTTTTAATGTTATGCTATCATTAAATGTGCTCTTAACCCAAAAGGACACAGCGTAAATATGTCATGGTATTTAAATCTGGACTGATGATAAAGGCTGAGATCATTCTGATTCATATGTAAGAGCATCCTCATTCTGGGCACTGATTGGGAAAAATTTGTGCTATACTGATTATCAAGAGATTTCAAGTAGATATACTGTTTTCATGATTTCAATTAATTATGGTGTTAACTTATAAAATATGTCACATTCTTTTCTGTCAGGTATTTACAAATGTACTTTTACTCATAAGAAGTTGGGAATCACCAAAGAGCAGCTGGCTGGAAAAGTATTGCCTCATCTCATACCCCTGAGTATTGAAAACAATCTTAATCTTAATCAGGTAGGAATATTTTTGGGCTTTATTCAGTTTATTCAGCTTATTGTTTTCTTGGCATTAAATGTATAAATATATTACATACAAAGATTGCTAAAACAAGGAAAAATATGCCACAGAGTTAAATGAAGAAAGTTTGTGGGGTGGAGGATAGATTATTGAAGACCTCATTGGGAGATAGTAAATGAGCAGGATGTTGAAAATGTGTAGGATTTGGGACTACTTTAAATTTGGGGCTGGGAAGTTGACGTAAACAAAGAACAAAGTCATGGAATGTGTTTTGGTAGTGTATTCGTTATTTGTGGCTACATAACAAATCACCATAAAGTTAGTGGATTAAAGAAACACACATTTATTATCTCATAGTTACTGTGAGTCAGCTCATCCAGGATGTGGCTAGGTTGGATGCTCTGCTCAGGGTTTCTGACAGTGCTGTAATCAAGGACTGGTGGCTCATCCGAAGGCTGAACTGGGGAATGATCTGCTTGTAAGTTTGCATACTTGGTTGTTGGCAGGATTCAGTTCCTTGTGGGCTATTGGACTGAAGGCCTCAGTTCCTAGCAGTCTGTTAGCCGGGTGCCACTGTCAGTTCCTTGCCACATGGGTCTTTCCAACATGGCAACTTTCATTAGAGGCAGCAAGAAAGACAGACTGCTAGCAACACCGAAGTTACATTCTCTTGTAATGTAATCAAGGAAGTGATACCCCACTACCTTTACCATATTCTGTTGCTTAGAAGCAAGTCACAGGTTCCACCCATACTCAAAGATAGGGGCTTATACAAGGACATGAGTAGCAGGAGGAGGAAATAACTGGGGACCATTTTAAAAGCCCATCTGCCACAGGGAAGGAATAATTCAATTTGGGAGATATGTATAATAGAGTAGGGGAATAATGGGAGAAAGATAAATTGAGGCTAGAATAGGTAGACTTTAAATGCCTGTCTAGTTTAGGTATATGAACTTTCAAGATGTGGTAAATGTTTCAGCAAAGGGGTAATATGTTTGAAGGTTATTATATAATTATGTCTCTGCATACCTTTATCACTGGAGTTATCACAGCTCTGCACTTACGTGTCTCACTCTTCCTGAAGATTATAAATTCCTCAAAGGCTAGTTATTAC
The DNA here is from genome assembly GCA_023783475.1 of Daubentonia madagascariensis. NCBI lineage: Eukaryota > Metazoa > Chordata > Mammalia > Primates > Daubentoniidae > Daubentonia > Daubentonia madagascariensis. The sequence continues at coordinate 19,799,257 of JAKFHU010000600.1, read as the reverse complement.
AGCTTATTCTTCATTATAGCCCCAGCACTTAGTGCAATGCCAGAAACAAACATATTTATTGAATTGAGAGAAAAAAGTAGTTTCTAGATTCTTCCAGTAATATATGGTGTTATTCAAATAAATTGCTTATTATGATCCAGAAGTATAATAAGAATTATCAGCAGTTAACCAAAGTTTAACCAAAGCTTAATCTACGTTAAGACATAGTGTTAGGTATGAAAGTTGAATTATGTACCTTTACTATTTCTACTAATTTTTCAGAAAACAAGGTTTATTTTAGCCAAACATGTCATTGCCGTCTGAATAAAAAGGAATTTTCTTTGTGTTATTAAATGGATTGTTTCTAGATAGGCACAAATTCAGACGGTGTCAGATAATTTTGGATTATCCTGGGAAAATCAATATGTAACTACTGGGTTGAACTTATGTAAGACCCCTGAATAATAGCTGTTAGACAACTCAGGATATAAAACTCATCGAGACATGTTTTCTGGAACTTAAAAGCCTTGTCAACCACCATATCACCGCTATACAAAGACATTCTAAAAGCTTGCTATGGTTGTAGAGTTTAAATATATTATCCTTGTTGGACATTAGTGCTATGAATGGAACATATTCTAGTAAAAATGGAGAGTATTATGATTGACTCGTTGAATTATCTTAATTGATTACATTTGCTGCTGACTTGAAACATTATAACCATATCAATTTCTTATTATACCAGTTCAATTCTTTCATTTCCGTCATAAAAGAGATGCTTAATAGATTGGAATCTGAACATAAGACTAAACTGGAGCAACTTCATATAATGCAAGAACAGCAGAAGTAAGTAGGTTGCCAATGAATTGCACATTGGGCAGGAGTGAGATTAAAGTTGTCTCAAGATTGATTTTCTGGAATATGGAATAGAAAAATAGCTGGATTTTAATTTGACCATATGTAAAACATTTAAAATTTTGCCAACATATTAATAAGTTGAAGTGAGTTAAAATGTGGTTGAAAATCTAATGTGATTTCTGAGTACAAAAGTATAATATGATATAATCTTAGCATTTTCTCTACATAAAGACAATTCTATTTCTAATAAAATCCTTTGTCAGCATTAGCCAAAGCTTATAAACTCACGTTGCTGAACACCATTGTAAACTCAGGTTGCTGAACACCAGGAGCACCACTTATAAATATTTTTCAAATTGATCAATTTCTGGTGTTTTGATTTCTTCCTTTCTATCTAACTCCAGAAACATTTATAGAACATTCATTTCATATGTAGTACCACAACATCCACCTCTTTATTTTTAGTGAAGATTTTCTAAATTGTTTGCAGAACACTAATATTCAAAAGAAGGCAAAGGAGGAAATTGCTCACTGGAAAATGCCAGTTTATTAAAATCAAAGCTCCACTATATTCTTTGCTCCAGAGCAAAACACATGAATTACGAAAACCTGTTAAAGTTTAATTCTGAACCAAAAGACATCTGAAAATCAGTAAAATTGACATCAATCATGAGCAAGGTCTCCAAATAGGAACTCTTTATCTTCTGTCCCAGTGTAAGATGAAGACTTATGGAAGTATTAATAAATACACCTGGTGTAGAAATAGGTGAAATAGCCATTTGTGTGCTCTAAGTATTCTATGGTGTATACATAGGTGAGGTTTAATGGATTATCTATAATAACATAGGAACCCTGAAAAATAATTTTTAAAATATATTACAGGTAGAAACAAATTTTTAATAGTATTTATAGTTGAGTGAGGAAATGAACCTTCCCTTTTTCTTCTTTCTATCTAAATCTTACTTATTTCTCAAGGCCCACATCACAGTGATTATAGCAATTATCATTAATATCACAGATTCTGAGCTTAATCACATTAAGTTTCCCATATTATATCTTTTCTGTCAGTGAGATGTTAAGCTCTTTGAAAGTAAGAGCTATTCTTCCAGGTTTTATGACACCTTGAGTAAATTCTCCATTAAATCTCAAATGTTGAGTTTTAAAAAAGGACTTGGATACAAATTATTTTTTGAGCAAGAAAATAATTGAAAAAATTATGACTCTCCTTAAAGAGTGAAGTCACAGTTTATTTAGGTTCTAATAAATTCCCTGTGGATAAACAATTTTTAGTATGAGTATTTAAAAATATGCATTTCTTTCTATTGTTTTGTCATAATTCAACTCTCTTCCAGATCTTTGGACATAGGAAATCAAATGAATGCTTCTGAGGAGACAAAAGTTACAAATATTGGGAATCAGGTAATAAGATAATTTTTATATAAAATGCTTGACAATGTGCTTCATTTGTGAGGCTCTTAATCTTTAAGCAGTAAACATCACATTTTTATTGAAATCTGTTTAAATGATTGACTTTTTTCTATTTCAGCAAATTGACAAGGTTTTTAACAACATTGGAGCAGACCTTCTGACTGGGGAATCAGAAAATAAAGAGGATGGGTCACAGAATAAACATAAAAGAGTGAGTTTCTTTACTGTTCTTTTAGTACTCTTATTTATATTGTAGGATTTCCTGTAAACCACAGATTTCTGTTGGGAAATTCTGTTTAGAATCTTGATAAGAAACATTCTGTAATTATCTTTATGAAATATCTTTATCAGTGGAACATGACCTAATCCATGTTGAGAATAAACATGCCTACGATTTGTAGCTTCCTCTATTACTCGACCTCTCACATGGTAATATTTGTGGATTGCCTGACTCCTTTGTCCTTTCTCGTGTACTTTGCTGGTCACACCTTATGGTAAATTCCACCTTGTCTCTTCTCTGCTTCTGTTCCTGTGTTGATGGCTTCCACTGCAGATTTGTGCTGTCCATCTACCTTAGGCTTTCCATGCCTATTGCTCTTCAATATTTTAATTTCTCTCCTTCTCACTACATTCCCAACAGTTTGAGTTGCAAACTTTTTCCATTCTTTTTGTCCCAGCAACCTCATCTCTCTTCTTTCATTTCATGGTGACAGCTTTAACATTTATGGTCCATCAGATTTTCAACCTGACACTTTTGAAGAGTACTGGTCAGTTATTTGGTAGCATGGCCTTCAATTTGGGCTTGTCTCATACTTTCTTATAATTCGATTAAGGTTGTGCATTTTTGATGAGAATATGACAGAAGTGATGATGTGTCCTTCTTGGTTTATTCTATCAGGGATACATGATGTCTACATGACTTATTAATGGTGGACGAACAATATTTTAAAGCGGGCTTTCAAAATAGATTTGATTCCATCTCACAAGTAGATAAAAAATCTGAGTACATTTTTTCTTCTCTGTTTCCTCTTAAAATTTTGCCCTCCTTCTGATTTTGAATAATAAACTATAAAATATTAATAATACTTTCCCTATTGAAATTTTGTTTAGCATCCAATATTAAAAAATACGTAAGGCAATTTTCAACTTCTGCTGAGAGCATTCTTCTGTTCATTCAGCAAATATGAATACCTGCATATGTGAAGCCAAGGGACTACTGCACATAGTTGTTCACAAAGTTGTAAGAGAGCATATTGTGAAGTTATAGTTTAGCAAGGTTCATAAAAGAAAAAGAGAAGCATCGAATTTGCTGCAGACATTAGCACTGAAAGTATGCATTTGTTCAGGTCTTTCTTAGCTTTTTGGTGAATTCCTAAAATATTTTTGTAGTGAGATAGATTAGAGTTGAACAAGATCTCCTAATTTTATAGAATGAAATTGCTTAATCATATTCTCATTGTCTGGAAAAAGATGATTCTAATGAATGGTTTTAAAATAATAATTGTTTTCATACAAGAAATATTTTAGCACAGATCCTGTGATTTTCTATCTAAAAAGTTAAATCTTCTAGTAGTTTGAAATAAAACCTAACCTGTGACAATCACTGAAACAGGAGTAGTTTGCTTTTTAGTGAAGTATTAAGTATTGCTAAACGTTCCAAGATACACTTGACCAAAAAAGAAATACTTTGTTTCACAAACGGAATTATGAAGTTGCCAGTTGATTTTTTTCCTTTATTTTGTTTAAGGCATCACTTACACTTGAAGAAAAACAAAAATTAGCGAAAGAACAAGAGCAGGCACAGAAGTTAAAAAGCCAGCAGCCTCTTAAACCCCAAGTGCACACACCTATTGCTCCAGTCAAACAGGTCAGAGTTAATTTCTTTTGCATAATTTCAAGTATACTACTATTAAGGATTAAAGTAGTATAGAACTTAATCTACTAGTATTTTTATAAAGATGTGTTTCAAAGGATACTTTAATATGTAGTTTCTAAGAAGCATGGGTTTTCCAGCAACTCCTCCATAACCTGCCCAATGTATAATGTTTGGTGACAGCACTTGTTACCAGTAAAGAGGAATCCAGATGAATAGGAGGGTTTCTTAAAAGAGATTAGGTCTCACAGTACAAATTCAACTCAATTCACTTTGAAATGATCAGGAATATTATATTCATACTCTTATGCATTTTTGAGTTACAAATAATCTTTTATTTTTAGCTTTTCATTTATAGTTAGGTTTGTAACTTGATTTAAGAAACTGTATTTACATAACCTGACCAGATTTATTTCTACCATGTTCCTCCAGGTACTGTTGTAGGTGCTAGTGCTATGGCATTGAATAAGGGCCTTGCTTGCAGGGAGTTTACACTCTTAATGGTTTCAGAATAACTTGATCTTAAAAGCTTTCTTTAAATTATTTTTTTGTTGTTACCTCTTAATCACTAAAATTCTTCCTCTGAGAAAAAAAATCTTTGATGGCCAGGAGGCAAAATTGAGAATATTTTGTAGGTACTTCATTAATATAAGAATAGAGAAAATAAATTTCCACAAAATTTTGATGAAATTCAAAATAAAAAATAATAGAGTATCCTTTTTGTGATATAGGTCTACTAATGAGAAGAATGCAGTTCTATTTTGGGGGAGATAACATTTTGCTTAATTGGAGTTTAAAATTAGTGTTGTCTATCATGAAATTGATTGCAAATGTTCATCTGTAAAAACCATACAAAAATAGGTAGCAGACTGTATTTGGCTTGTAGGTCATAGTTTGCTGACTTGGTACAGACCATTGAGCTTAATTTTAACCTGTCCTTTCTAATGTAATCTGTAATGTTTACTAATTATAAAGTAATTTGGATTTCTTGGAGATAAAGTAATTCCTTCATATTTTTCAGACTAAGGACTTGACAGACACATTGATGGATAATATGTCATCTTTGACCAGCCTTTCTGTTAGTAACCCTAAACTTTCTACTTCAAGTACCTTCACTTCTGTTCCTTCCGTTGGCATTGGCATGATGTTTTCTACACCAATTGATAATACAAAGAGAAATTTGACGAACGGCCTGAATGCCAATATGGGCTTTCAGACTTCAGGATTCAACATGCCAGTTAATACAAACCAGAACTTTTTCAGTAATCCAAGCACACCTGGAGTGAGCAAGATGACTCTGGGAGCTCCTCCTCCTTTGCCAAACTTCAATGCTTTGAGTGTTCCTCCTGCTGGTTCGAAGCAAACCCAACAAAGACCCACAGATATGTCTGCCCTTAATAATCTCTTTGGCCCTCAGAAACCCAAAGTTAGCATGAACCAATTATCACAACAGAAACCAAATCAGTGGCTTAATCAGTTTGTACCTCCTCAAGGTTCTCCAGGTATGGGCAGTTCAGTAATGGGAGCACAGATGAACATGATAGGACAATCTGCTTTTGGTATGCAGGGTAATCCTTTCTTTAGCCCACAGAACTTTGCACAGCCTCCAACTACTATGACCAATAGCAGTTCGGCTAGCAATGATTTAAAAGATCTTTTTGGGTGAGGTGTCTTGCTTCTATTTTGAAGAATTACTCAGTTTTAATCATGGGTGAGCTGATTTACATCTTAGTATAGTTGGCTTGGAGAAACTACTTCTGTGGGAAAGTGAACGTTCTGTGACAGAAAACATCTGTTTCCGTGCCAGCATTGTAGTTGTGTGGACTTCTAACCACTTGAGTTTTTTAAAGCATCGAGGATTTTTTTTCCTCTACCAACTCCTCTTCAGGTTTTTAAAGACCCAACTTTACCAATCTCAAAGAAAAAAAGGACAACTGAGTTATCTTGAGTAGCAGAATTTTTTAATCACAAGTTTCGGCTTGTAAATCTTGGTGTTATTAAAAAAATTGAGTTGATGGTCATTGCAAGCTCATCTATTAAGTACTATGTGATAACACAGTCTACCTTCACAAGTCATTAGTCTTCATTTTAATATGTGAAAAATCTTGATGCTGTATTGATTTGTTTGCATTCAGTATGACTGAGTGAGAAAATGGTAAGCATAAAGGGAAGGATCAGGTCATTTGCTTTTTCCAAACTTACTTTTCAGATGAACTAATGTTTAGTACGAACAGGCTAAGCAAATGCTGCAAAATTTAACTTACCTTGGTTTCATTGGTTTAAACACATTGCTAACCATCCTAAATGCAAACTAATCATTGTAAATTATATTTTAGCATGGTCTGCCTCAAATAGTAATGTATTTTTTGCATTTACTTGGATATATTTAGAATCACTTTTTTCCTACTATATCACAGAAGAGGTATGTACTGATTTGTACAGATATTTGACAAAACACTCTGATGTGATCTCCGTGACTACTGCCTTCATATTTCATTTTGAATTCAGACTTCTGAGGTTGCAGCATATGTGAATTGCATTTTCAAAAGATTTGTAAGAATTAAACTATATTTAATGAGTAAACTTTTGAGATTTCTGCTGTATTGTTTCAAATGTAATAAACTTTACTTCTCTAAAAATGAGTAGTTGTATCTTCTGGCTAACCAACAGATTAATTTCAGCTTGCCATGATAGTCTGACCTCATCAATTTCTGCAACTGACATTTAATTCTTTTCTGGGAAATTTATGAACCTTTTGTTTGAACATTTTGATGTCTATAATTAGCCATTTTTAGGAAGGAAAGAATAAATTCTCCTAACAGGAAACATGCTTTATTTTTCAAAACCTTTCTCTGATATTCTTATTTAATTTGCTGATTATTCAACCACAGAGCCTTATGCTATAAATGTCATTGTATTTTTAAAAATTGTATGCCACTGTTATATGATAACTTTAAAACTATCTTTCAAAGAACTATATATGTATTATAGTTACTGCCATAGAGTTTGTGGTTTTTAATTATCTGGAACCAGCAATCATTTAAAATAAATCATATGAAGTTTAGTGTGCTGGTACTAATGAATTCAATGACTATGATCAATTCATTGAAAAAAAAATGTACACATATGCCATATATATTTAATATGTAGTACTCGATTACAAAATATAATTTGATGACATTATTATTGCTGGCAGCATTCAGTTAAGAGGGTACTTTAAAAAATAAAAGTCAGCTTTCACACCTAGTTTTTGTGTGAGCTGTACTTTGTTATATGGTTTTAGAAAAAGGATTGATAGAATTCCTAAAGAATCTTATCCAAGAAATGAAAAACACTAGGAAGATCAAAATGTTTTTACCAAATACATTCACAACTTGACCAAATTAGCTTGGTAACACAATATTAATGTATCTTTTGGGAAAAGCTTACATATGGTATAAAATTGCTTAATGTTGAAAAGTTTTTCTTTGTAACAATTCAGTAGCCACTGTTTATTGAGAAACTTATTTGGTAAAATAACGTGATGTCAGTGTTGGACTCCTAATTAGAAAGAAAGCTTAATATAATAGCTTATAAAACTTGAACTCTAAATATGAAAATAGATTATATGAAAAATGTAATATGTAAAATGTGCTCATTCATTGAGGTAATGGTGCTATGTTTTTACAAAAATTGTTCCTATAATTTTTTCTACTTTCTCAAAAGTATTTTATTTAAGTCATTTCCATCAATTGGACTGTTATCATTGCCTTTTTCTGCTGAGTGGTTGCCTCTGAAAAATAGTGCTATTTTTAGGCTTATGTGTTCCTATGTGAATGAAATTCTCAAAGTACTAGATCACCTTAAAATTATTTCAGATATTAAAAGCATTTAAGTCCCTTGTGCTTAGAGTAGAAAATTGGTAGGTTAAGGAGTACATGTAGACAAAAATTGCAACAAGGATGCCCTTTCATTTGAATTGGTTCTCTATTTTCCTAATGCTAAAGTGTGTGATATATATAGAGGATGTATACAAGGAAATGGAAATAGACTTTGTACTTGTCTGGTTTTTGTTTGTTTTTTGTTTTTATTTTGGAATGCTTATAACCCTCCTTTTCACTGAATAAGTTAAGGAAGTAGGTTTTTTTTTTTTTTTAAACCTGTAAAATACCTCACATGGTTGCTTTTACATATGAAAAAAAAAAGGTATATGTGAAAATACCTGATAGCAAGCAGAGTACGCACCAAATAAATTTTAGCTTTGATAAAACTTTCCATATTAAGGTGTGATTTCATACTTTGTGATTTACTGGTCTTGAAATAATTTTAGAACAAATGAATCTATAAGAATTTAAACTATATAGGATTTTAAGTTATTATCTACATCAGTAGCTTTCAAACTGTAACTGTGGCACTTAGTAAGAAATAGATTTTACCCTGCAACTGCTGTATAAAATATATACCTAACACAAAAGTTTCAGAAAATGTCTTTAATAAGTGTAGTATATTCTATTTTTTGTCTTATTAATTTTTAAAAACTTGATTACAATCCCTAAAAGGATTTTCATGACTTAGTTTGAATAAAACTGAAGTAACTCAGTCCTATCTCTCTGTGAGCAGAGGTAGAAACAAAGGGCCTGAGGCTTATGTGGCTTAACCCTAGGAAATCAGAACCAGGAGTAGGAGCTAGATTTTTTCCTAATCTGCAGTCTAGTACTCTTTACAACATTGCATCCTTTATTGTATGAATTCTTCTTGGAGGTGCTTTTGTTGAGACTGATTTTTGTAGTAAGTATGTGTTCAGTACTTGGGCGTGGGGGCGCAGGCCTGTAGTCCCAGCTACTCAGGAGGCTGTGATGGGAGGATCACTGGAGCCCAGGGGTTCAAGACCAGCCTGCGCAACATGGAGAGACCCATTTTCTACAAAAAATAAGAAAAATTAGCTGGTGTGGTGGTGTGTGCCTGTAGTCCCAACTATTTGGGAGGCTGAGGCAGGAGATCACTTGAGCCCAGGAGTTCGAGGCTGCAGTGAGCTATGATCGTGCCGCTGCACTGCAGCCCGGGCAACAGCAAGACCTTGTCTCTCAAAAAAAAAAATTTTTTTTTAATTTATTGGATACCATAAATATATTCATATTGGGAAAAAAATGGCAGTGAAGGGGGAGAAGTGAGGGAAATGGCAGAAAAGAAATGTTCATAGTCAAGATCAGTCTCTGGGCTGCTGCTTTGAATTGTGGATGAGGAGGAGGAGGGGACCTGGGTTAGTAGTGTGTGCGGTACCCAGACATACAGCAGACATACAGCAGAATTAAAGCGTACAGACTTGGGGAGGAGGGTATGCTGTTGAAAAAGCCATTTCACCGAAACAAAGCTTGTTGGATATTACAAACTTTTTCTATCCAAAGCAGTCAAATTGCTCCAGCCACTCAGGGAGGATTTAACGACTTGGGGTACAAACCACATATGTAATTTAAATTTTTTTAGTAATCCCATTAAAAATAGGTGAAACTAATTTTAATAATATATTTTATTTAACTTAATATATTCAAAATATCATTTCTGCATGGAATTGCTATGAAAAACTAATGAGATAGTTTACATTATTTTTTGATACATAGTCTTTGAGATCTAGTGTATATTTTACACGCAGCACATTTCACTTCAGACTAGTCACATTTCAAGTACTCAGTAGCCACATGGCTAGTAGCTACTGTATTAGCATGGGTGCATCTGGAAGCTGAGTAGCCAAAGAAGTGAATTCTGGCAATTATCAGCTTACTATCTCCCAGCTCCAAACCCATCTGTTGCCCTGCTTCATGCTACTTTTCTCCTTTGCCAAATGGCAGAATGTTATGCTTCATAAGTAGAGGGCCCTAGAGTGGCACTGCAAAGAATAGCCGCAAGAAGGTACTTTACTTCTGGGTTCTGTTTTTCCATTTTTATCCACTGTAGGAGCCCAGCAGCCCAAGCAGAGGAGCTCCAGCTGTGCTTCAGGTCATGTACATTCTCCTAGCCCTGCTGCCACTGCAGAGCAGCTCCAGTGGGCTGCTTCCATGGCACCTCTGCCACCCCCTCAAGCAGCTGTCTCCCCGTCTGTGGCCCATGCCCTCTGACAAGTTTCTTCACCACTGGCAGGCTGAATGTTCGTGTGGAAACCACACACTTTCCACAGAAGTGATCGTCAGCTTGTGAGTGGGGTGGGGGAAGAGAGCCTCTCTTAGTCTTTAGTTCCTTTATTTTTTTCACTTTCTCTCAGCCTAAAGGTAGTAGTTGCTTTCTGTGCACCTGCACACATTCTGTACCCCTTAGAGTAGAGAATAGTTACCCTATTTGAATAGTTAACCAGCTTCTACTAGTGAACAATGAGTATATTAAAATTTCCATGTTAAAATTAAATATCTAATATGGTTTCTGTCTCCTGACGGTACCCTCACTGATATGTCCTGATCTAATACTAAGCTATTTTAAAATGGGGCCATGTGATATATATGCTGCTAGGAAAGCCATATGAAATTGTATATACTAGCCTGTGTTAAAACTTTCTAAAATTTCTTTAGAAATGTGCTTATAGTGGAAATATGGTTTGGCTACTTTAATTATACCTATTTGATGCAGTTCCAATTTTGTCCTTTTTTTTGGTCCTACTTTTTGGATATGTTCCTTTGTGTGTAGGCCTCGGTTGCTAGTAAAGCCAGTGTTCGACTTTTATATAAAAGTAAATTAGATAGAGACTTTAATGTCTAGAATTTGAATGTAGGAATCGACATTCATACAGGTTTATTCCAAGTCTATGTCTCTAAGTCCACCAGTCTTTCTAAATGCAATGGTGAAATAAAAGTCAAATGTGAGGCATGTCCATGGGCACACCAGAAGCATAGTGTGTCTCTGTCCATTTGTATTGCTATAAAAGAATACCTGAGGCTGGGTAATTTGAAAAAAAAAAAAAGTTTATTTGGCTCATCGTTCTACAGGCTGTATGAGAAGCATGGCGTCAGCATCTGCTTCTGGTGAGGGCTTCAGGGTGCTTCCACTCATGGCGGAAGGTGAAGGGGAGCAGGCATCACATGGTGAGAGGAAGCAGGAGAGAAAGAGGAAGAGGCGCTAACCTCTTTTCAACTACCAGTTCTAGCAGGAACCAAGAGTGAGAGCTCCTTCCTGCGAGAATGGCACCAAGCCATTCATGAAGGACTTGCCTCCACTACCCAAACACTTCCCATCAGGCCTCCCCTCCAACATTGGGGATCAGATTTCAATATGGGACTTGGCAAGGCCAAACAAACCATATCCAAACCATAGCACAGTGCATTGACTTTGGAGCCAGATAAAGGGGGTGTGTGTGTGTTTTTTAAATCTCAGGCTAAAATTATAGCATCTATACTCTGTGGACATGGGGTGGGGTACTTTACACATTTGTTCATGTGTTGGAACAGATCTAAAATTGTTTTTAAGAAAATCTTTAACAATGGGCATGCTTAAGATCACTTTTGTAAAGAGAAAGGTCTCTCACTAGGCAGGTGTTCTCATTAGACTGTTTAGGTTTCACAAGGGGATGTCACTTCTGTCTCCAGCTTTAGTGATTATATGAATCTGCCCTTAGCAGTAATACCTATACTCCAGGCACTTGTCAGAGAGCAACCTTTAGCTCTCTTGCCCAACATTCAAAGTCTCATTTCTGAGAAACATTTATGGAGGAGGCCAAAGATTGAGTAATCCATTCATTTCTCTAGAAATTCTGAATTAAATTAAGCCCACTATGAAGACCTTTGTGCCTGGATTGCCTGGTTTTGGCCACACATCAAGTTTCCTTTACCACACATAGCTGTGGACTGTGTTAGGAAAACTTATATTCATGCCAAGGATGATACTGGTTCACTCTAACATACAATTGCTTCTTTGAGAACCCACAGGAGAAATTTCAGATTTCAGTTCAGGAGTAAATGTGCTTCTAAGCAACTAGTTTGACCATATCTTTTAAAGTCTCTGAATAATGTAACAAATCAGGTAAGAGTTTTAGCCAAATTTGCAGTCCACCTGTAGCAAATGTATAGGATGTGAACAGTATGCAATATTCAATACTTACCTTCTGGCTTTATCTGATTTTAAAAAAAATCTTTATTTCTCCTTTGCTCTGATTTCCTTTTTTTTTTTTAATTTTAAAAAAAGTTTTGACCAGGCACGGTGGCTCACACACGTGATCTCAGCACTTTGGGAGGCCAAGGTAGGAGGATCGCTTGAGCCCAGGAGTTCAAAACCAGCCTGGGCAACATAGCGAGACTTTATCAGTATAAAAAAATAAAGTTTTGTATCATTTTTGTAGAAACTTTCATTCTGGAATGAGGCAGAGTGTAAATAGGTATATGGACTGAATGAGTTTAAATCTTGTCTCTTTCACGAACTGACCAGACCTAGTTCTCCCATCTATAAAATAAGGATCACACCTTACAGGCTTATTAGGATTAGATGAGGTAAAAATGTGTAAAGCACCATGTATGGCTCCTGGCACGTGGTAGGTACTCAGTAGATTTTTCCATCTTCCTTATGATGGACATAAGATCTCTAAAATAAACTTTGCTTTAATGAAGAACAATACCTTACCTAGCACAATTTGAATACATTTATTCTTCAAAAAAAAAAGCCAAAAAATGCTATAGGTTTGGTAATGTGAGGTTCTTGGGACACACATAGGAATGAGATACAGGCCTTGCCCTCAAGGAGTTGGCACTGTTATAAAGTAGTTATAAAGGTAGTAGAGTAAGCAGCTGATTACAGAGCAGTATGGTATATGCTGCATCAGAGACCTACCTACATAGGAGGACAACCATCTCATCTAGGGCAGTTGGGAAGACTTAGAGGAGAGAGTGCCTGAGCTCAGCCACGTGGAGCCTTTTTAAAGTTGTTTTGTTTTGTTTTATGCCATCAAATGATTACTTAGGAATCACATTTTCCCAAATTAAGTTTGACATACTGGGAATTGGATTAAAGCAATTCAACTCCCAAAGTCCTATTGAATCCTGAGATGATATGAAAATTGCTCAAATTAGGGGAAATCTGGTCAAATAATTTTTGATGACCAAGAAAAATGGAAATAATATTAGCTGCTTAAAGCATTTTCTATTACAGCCAGGGATGACAGCAAGGCAAGGAACAAAATAAGTGAGCTATAATGTTATTTTTAGCTAATAATTTATACTTTATTGTATATTTCAGAAATTTAAGAATCCATACTTAGCGAAGAACATATATAGAATAAATAAATCTGTTCTTTTAAAACAGTGGCTGCTTTCTGGGGGAAAAAATGTCTGGCATAAATATATTTAGTCTACAAACTACCAGAAGATGTCAGTGTCTCCCAAGTAATCATCCATTGCATTAGCACTTTTACAGGTGCATTTTTTGAACAAGTATAAGCTGGGGAATTTTTTTTTTTTTTTTTTTTTAATGAGACAGGGTCTCACTCTGTTGCTAAGGCGGGAGTGCAATGGCACAATCATAGCTCACGGCAGCCTTGAACTCCTGGGCTCAAGTGATCCTCCCACCTCAGCTTCCTGTGTAGCTAGGACTATAGGTGCACACCACCATGCCCAGCTAGGGGAAAATATTGATAAGAACATCTGGCTTGTGATATTGAATCTACAAAAGGATGGCAGCTCATGAGAAATACTTGTGGAAGATGTGTGGGTTTGTTCCACCTTGATTCTCAACACTCCAAATATCAACCCTGTTCACTGCTCTGTATGTTGAAATTATCTGTACACTCAGGGTTCCATCTGCACCTTCAAGAAAAGTGATGTTGGTGAAAAATCCTCCAAAATATCCTCTCTGATCTTGACTTCCTTCAAAATTATAGTTTGCATTATTATGATACAACTGTATTTACTAAATTACCAGATTTTCCAGGATATTTTGGTCTTGGACACAACCTAAGTATCCTTGAATCTTTTTTTCAAGTCACCATGCATGGTGTGTAAGGCAAAGCTAAAGTGTTTCTGTGCTGTAATCATACTGGATTAAAGCCAATGTTTCCCCATTTCCTCACAATGGGGAAATTAAGACTCAGTCTGAACCGATATATGTTTACAGCATCCAGGTATGTGTCCAAGAAAAATAATTCATTGTCTTTACAGTCAGAAAACAGACTAAAAAATTGACAATTGATTGTGTCTTCTGTTGGGAGCTGTGGGGAGTGGTATCCTCCAAGATGAAATGATAAATAATTTTTTATAGGCAACCAATGGCCGCAAGGAAATGAGTTTGTGGGTATGATTTCTTGTCGCATCTCTGCTCTATACCTCAAAATGTCACTGGTCTTCACCTTGCTTTTGACTTCAACAGTAAATTGGACTCGTCTGCCCAACGTTGTTCTATAAGTAGTTATAAGGCTCAAAGGAGCAATGAAGAATGAAGTTAAAAGTGCTTCATAAACATAAGGAATTAATGCTGTAAGTAAATTCTTGACTTGTAAGTGTGAAACACTTACCAGGAATGATTCTGCTCTGTGTAAAGACATCCTAAATTTCTGTATTTTGGTTGCCTGAACATTTATTTCAAAATTTCATTAATATATTTGGGAAGAAAATTAATGACACCTAATATTTAGGCAGTTAAATGTTGAATTGAAAATAGAACTTAATATGTTTCTAGGGTGTCCATGTATGCAACTTTGTATTTGCAAAGTATTATAGAGATGTATTTTATTTATTAGTGATCTAAAAATTTTACAATTTAGGAACATAGAGCAAAATTAATTGAACTCCAGTACCTGACTCACAGTGAGCTGAAATTAATAGCACGAACAGTGGTTTATTGTGGGCTGGAAACAGGCTAGAATGGGTAGAATAAAGTGAGCATTATAATCAGATGGGTTTAAATCTCAGCTCCACCGAAAACTATGTAACTTTGGACAAATTCTTGAGTGAGCCTCAGTTTTCTCATATGTAAAAGGGGGGTAATATCTAGTCGGCCATTCTACTTTGTCATATCCACTTTTTCATTCTACTTTTTGAGAATAAAATACATCATGAATCCTAAATCAGAAAGACAGATAAAAAGTAATTACAGTAAAATGGGATAAAGGTTCTCATTAGCCTCCCCTTAGAAAGTGTGTCTTATCCAGACTGGGGTAGATGGTGGCAATCTTAGTCCAGGGGTTAGTACATCAGTGTTTCATGTTAATTTCGCTTCACTCCGCTGTAGTTTGCCCTAATTTCCAGTGGAACATTTTAATAAAAGCAAACAGATTAGTATGTAATCCTAAAAACCAGCACCCTATTTTATCTTAAAAATTTCCACACTAGCTAGCACAAGCTTACCTATGGTTAGGTGCTCAATAAAGTTTTTAATGGTGCAGGGATTCTGAGTACCTCTTTCCTGAGCTATGTTACAGGCAGTCTTGACCACCCACAGTTGGATTAGGATCACGAAGTACTATATACTATTGTGGTACAAGCTCAGGAAATGGGCTTTGGGACCTAGTGCCAAGCTTTCTGAATTCTACTAACCAGGTTACCTTGGGCAAAATTTGAATCTTTATTTCTTTTTCTGCTTATATGTTTCATAGGGTTATTGTGAGATTCAATTGAGATATTTGAAACTACTTTGTATGCAAATTTGACTATGATAAAAGAATTAATGTCAAATATGGAAGTTCAATGAAAAAATCAAGTTTTCTATACATTTTGGTTAGTACTAATGATAGTTACCAACAACAGAAAAATTTTAAAGGATGGAGAGAAGTCCTGGCTAAAAGAGAAATTTTTATGTTGGTCTCAGGATGTTATGGGGGGTGAGCAGGAGGAGCATAGAGTTGGGGTAGGGGATGGGGTTGGCTGGAAAAGCTTCCCCAGAATTAGGAGAGGAGGAACCCCAAGATAACTAGTTCTCTTCATCACTTTTATTTTCTTATGAAGTCTCTTATCCAAAAAGATGAATAATTTGGTCTTTAACTCTGACCCTGGTTAAAACTCTCCATCTAACACTATGGTTGGATTTGATGAAATTATTTTCTTGAATAAATATGTTTGGGATTTTTTGGTTTGCTTTTTTTCTCTAGGTGGCAGATTGGAGCAACTTGGCTCGTGAGCAGCCTGTGAGCTCTCCTTGTTTCACTGTTGCAGACTGGAGTCCTGCACGTCACCCAACTGGACAGTCAGGCTCACCCACGTGGTGTTAGGTAGAGACAGACTTGGCATTATAGGATTTTGGTTTTAAATCATTGAAGAGTCTTTATTTGTGAGGAGCAGAAACTATCTTAGCTAAACCAAAAGAAGGCAATTTGTTATAAGGATGTGGGTATTTCATGAAACCCAAGGGTAAAAGGACAACTGAGTCTGGACAGACAGGGATTGGAGGGCCATTAGAAACACCCACACCCTCACCTGTTAAAAAGTTTTATACTGTTTTATCCCTCACTCTTTGCCAGACCAGTGTTTTCTGCATCTCTACACCATAAAGTGAATGTAGCCACCCCATAGTCCTGCAAGTTAACTAGCAGTCTTTCAATTCCAAAGTTAAACTACTAGGAGAATCTGGCATCCGACTGGCTCAACTTGGTGCAGGTGCCTCCTCCTGGTCCATTCAACAGGGGTCAGGGGATGGGAAACATTTTAGTATACTACAGGACTTTTGCAGACCTGTCACCATAAGAGGAGAGGAGGACGCTGGAAGTTCACTGAGAATGAGCAATTGCTATGATCTTGGCAAGCACCCCAAAGACGTCTTATTTTCTCTAAGGGAAAAGGCTTTTTTAGTATAGGATGATGGGAAGTCATCCAATATATTTCGATGGCTGGAATTTTTTTCTAATTTATTAATATATACAGTCTACAGGTCCCCAGCATGGACCAAAACTTTTCTTTCACAGCCCTCGGTATTCTGCACTACATATAATTTCCTCTGTCTCTGCTGTATTTGATATTTTGAGATGGAGAGCACATGTTTTAATGCCCTTCTGCAACAACGGAGTTGCCCAGTGCTCGAGATCATCGTTGCAGCCTTGTCTTCCACCACATGGGCACACCCACCCGACTCTCCGACACTGCAAGCTTCACCCAGATAACATGCTCTCTCATGCATGCCTCTGTTCCCACATTGTTTCCCTTCGTTTGCCTCACTCTTTCTTCTCCCTGAACGTTTGTACTTTCACCCCCTCGTCTAGGAAGCCCTCCCCCACTTCCGTCTGCAGGGTGGAGGCAGGTGTCCTCGCTTGTACTCCCAGGACTCTACTGCGGTGCTCGCTACACTGCGCTGAACTCACTCGTTTTCTGGTTGGTTTATTTCTTCGGGGGGACTATCACAGTTCAACTTACATCACCAGTGCCTAAAAAGGGCCTGCCACCTAGTAGGCCCTCAAGAAAAGGAACAAATGAAAAAATGAATGAAATGAACCTCCATTCTGTACAGCCCGGCTTTATATCTCCCAACCTCTCTTATCAACGGTCCTAGTGTAGAAGTTAAGAGTACAGGCTCTGAGGCCAGACTGCCTGGGTCCATTCCCCATCTCTGTTCAGTTTCCTAGCTGTGCAAACTTGAGCAAGCTTACTTAACCTCTCTGTGCCTCAGTTTCCTCATCGGTAGGTGGTATAATGATGATACCTATCTCAGGGTCATTGTGGGGATTAAAGAAGTTAACGAATGTTAAGTCTGGCACCTAGATAATGATCCATAAATCTTTGCTATTACTATTATCAACCATCTAAATCACCACCAAATCAACTGTGTAGATTCAGGTGTATTTCCTGAGCAATGCATTCTGCAGGAGGGTTAGTGCTTTCAGGAGCCATTGACCCTTAAGAGAGATTGATGTGGTCTTTGCCTTGTAATGCTTCCATTAAGTGCTCTGAGAGAGAAGTAACCTAACGGTATCTTGGGGTTGAGGAATGGGTTAGAAGCTCCACCAGTGGATGCTTTCTGTAGCAAGAGAGTATGTGTATCATATTTAATTTTGATTGTATTTGCTTTTCACAAATGAATGAGCTTTTTAGAGGTAAGTAAAGTCTTGGTGGAGTGGTTATACCTGTGGGTTCCTGGGGCTTTAGCATTCTTAGTCTTGAGGGGTTATGGTGGGTAGGTTGGTGACCAGAAACTATTCTTTTAGGAGCATAGGGCTGGACAGAATTTTTTTTGTTGAAACTGACAAGCTGTTCCTAAAATTTGTATGGAAATGCCAAAGATCTAGAATAGCCAAAACAATTTTTTTAAAAAGAGCAAAGTTGGAGGATTTTCATTTCCCAATTTTAAACTTTACTATAAAGCTACAGTCAAGACAGTGTAGTACTGGCATAAGAATAGACATATAGATCAATGGAACGGAATTGAGAGTACAGAAATAAATCTTTACATTTATTTTCAATTGATTTTTGACAAAGGTGTCAAAGCAATTCATTGAAGAATGGATAGTATTTCTAACAAATGATGCTAGGACAATTGGATACCCACATGATGAACTTAGACATTTATTTCACACCATACATAAAAATAAACTAAAAGTGGATCGTAGACGTAAATGTAAGAGCTAAAACAATAAACCTTTTAGAAGAAAAACAAAGGAGAAAATCTTTGAGACCTCAAGTTAGGCAAAGATTTCTTAGACATAACAACAAAAACACAGTCCAAAAAGAAGAAAAAAAGGGATAAATTGGACCTCATCAAAATTCAAAATTTTTGCACTTCAACATGCAGAATAAAGAAAATGAAAAGACAAACAGCAGACTAGGAGAAATATTTGCAAAACACATATCTGATAAGGAACTTATATCTGGAGTATATATATCCAGAATATATACTCATATACCTCAACAATAAGTGTACAAAAACCCATTTTTTTAAATGAGCGAAATATTTGAAAAGAAATTTCACCCAAAAAATATATATGAATGGCTAAAAAGCACATGGAAAGATGGTCAATGTCATTAGTCAACAAGGAAATGCAAATTTTTTTGTAGAGATGGTGTCTACAAAACACCTGGCTGTGTTGCCCAGGCTGGTCTCGAACTCCTGGCCTCAAGTGATCCTCCTGACTTGGCCTCCCAAAACTCTGGGATTACAGGTGCGAGCCACGATGCCTGGCTGGAAATGCAAATTAAAACCACAATGAGATACCATTTCACACCCACTAGAATGGTTGTACTAAAAAAGGCAGGAAACAAATATTGGCAAGGATGTACAGAAATGGGAAAAGTCATACATGAAGGTGGCAATATAAAATAGGGCAGCCACTTTGGAAGATAATTTGGCAGTTTCCTAAAAAGTTAAATATATACCTACCATATGATCCAGCAATCCACTCCTAGGTATTCATCCAAGAGAAATGAAAACATATGTCCACACAGACTTGTATGGAAATCTTCATACAGTTTTATTCATAATATCCAGAAATTGGAAATAATCTAAATGTCGATTAACAGGTCAATGGATAGACAAAATGTGGCATATCCATACAATGAAATATTATTCAGCGAAAAAGAAAAAAAGGAACAAAGTACTGATACATGCTGTGACATGGACAGACCTTAAAGTCATTATACTAAATGAAAGCCAGACATAAGAGACCATATATTGTATGATTCTATTTCTACGAAATGTCCAGAAAAGCAAATCTATGTAGACAGAATGTAGTGGTTGCAGTTTAGGGGGTGGGAGATGGGGATTAACAGTGAATATGAGTGATCTTATTGGGGTGATGGAAATGTTCTAAAACTGCTTTCTGGTGGTGGTTGCACAACTCGGTAAATTTACTAAGAATCTGAATTGTCCACTTGCAATGAGCGAATTATATGAAATGCAAAATATGCCTCAGTAATGCATGTGTGGGGAGACAGGATACTGAGATTCAGACAGAGACAGAGAGGGAGAGAGAGGGAGAGGGAGAGAGAGGGAGAGGGAAAGGGAGGGAGAGAGAGAGAGAGAGAGAGGGAGGGGGAGAGAGAGGGAGAGGGAGACAGAGAAAGAGAGGGAGAAGGGCTGGAGCCAGACTGTCTGGATCTGAAACCTGGCTCTGCTACTTACTAGATGTGTGATCTCAGGCAAGTCTGTCTTCTCTTTGCCTCAGTTTCCTGTCAGTGAAATTGTAGAAAATAAGAAGTTACTAACCACAAAGCAGTGTTGGGAAGATTGTGGTAATATATAAAAAGTGCTTAACTTAGAGTTTGGACCATAGAAAGAGCTCAATAGATATTAGCAGTTCTTAATCCACCCAGGACCCAGCTCTGATTTAGTTTTAGTTCAAGTCTTGGAGAAGATTTCAGAAGACAACATCTGGGCTGTGGAAATGACCCCCGGGGAATCCGAGAGCCTGCACCACATGATTTGTCAGTCACACGTGGACTGGGGGATTGGAACATCGGAGCCTCGCAGGTGAGGGCTGTTTCTTCATGGCAGCATCATTTACAGAGGCGTCATCCTGCTGCCCATAAATGTGCGTGCAACATGTGATATTTCAACCCCACTCCAACAAATACTGAGGTTACACCCACCACCTGCCAGGTCCTGCTGGGGCAGAGGGCAGGTGATTTGGAGGCACGGAGGAGGGACACCTCACCTTGTCTATGCAGCTTTCTACAGCACGTGATGCCTCAATGTGACTTAAGAATCCCTAGAAATTACCCAGATGAAGGGGTGAGGAGAGTTACACAGAGAGGGTACAGCTTGAGTAAAGCCCAGAAGCAAAGAGGGTGCTTGCTGAGTTCAGTGAAATGCTGATATGGAAAGCACAGTGACAAGAAGCATGGCTCAGGGGCCCATGGAGGGGCCTTGGGTGCCATGATAAAGAATTTTATTTATCCTGAGGACAATGAGGACCCAGTGGAGAGTTCTAAGCAGGTTCTAGATATCTTTCGGCTCAGATAGCTTCAATTACTTGGTCCCAATGGTATCTACGCACCACACCTTGAGAGAGCCTGCTCTGTTGATGAGGAGCAAATAAATGCCCTCTAGGTGTTGTGGCCTGGTTTTTGTATTTATCCCACATCCGTGCTAGCATCTGGCTGAAAACCTGTTCCATGGCTCCCACGAGGGGAATAAAAGGCATGAAGTGGCGGCTGAAAGATGTCTGCAGGGCCAGACCTCAGAAAAGCAGAGGACTTGTAAATGTTTCACAAACTTCTCTCTGGGTGCCTGCTCTGGCTGAGAGCCCATTCATAAGCCGGGGCACTGAGAGCAGAGCAGGTATTGTGCCGGTTACTATAGCATCACCTTGGAAAGGCTCACTCAGTGAAAGCTACAGGCGAGCTGGGGTGGGCCAGAAGGGGGACGCAGTGGGCAGCGGCATGAGGAGCTGGAGCTAGGCCGCAGATGCTGCTGCTGGTCTCTGGACTCTCGTGGGCTGGAGCCCACGTTAGCTCCTCCAGCTGCATCCCAGGGAGGGAGAGAGGCTGCGCTCAGTCTGACAGTGGCTGCCTGAGACAGCGGCCACAGGCTGCAGCTCGGCTTGTAGCCTTTGCAAGGGGCTGAATTTCCAGCCACTTACCCTTTGGCCTCTTTTTTGAAGGCGGGGGAGAAAGGGGAGGAAGTTTTCTTATCTTGGAAGATCTGGGCTAGCTTTCATCTCTTTTTTGATTTTGAGTAGTTACCTCCATGAGAACTGACTTCCAGGTATTCATCAAAGGAAACGGAGTGGTCCCCACGCTGGAAAGGAGAAAGGATGACAGTTTCTGAGACTGACTGTTAACGGCTCAGAGGTGCCCTCACCATTCAAAATGCCTTTTAAAGCATTTGATACCTTCAAAGAAAAATTTTTGAAACCTGGGAAGGAAGGAGTGAAGAACACTGTGGGAGATTCCTTGGGGATTCTACAAAGGTAAAGTTTGAATGCAAACTTTAGGTTTGTTTCTGAGTAGCCTTGCATTGCCAACGTGTGAGAGATTTTGTATCACATTTTTAAAACCACACTTGAATGAGGACGGGTCAGATTAGATGGCTTCTGGAGCCCCTTCCAGTCCCAACAGTCAGTGCCTGGAGGAAAAAAAGATGCATCAAAAGTATTGGGTTGAATTAGGAAATTAACAAGACACGTATTCTGTTTATAGGGCAGGATTAACACTTTGTGGAGATGGTAATGTTGCATATGATGTGTTTGGCGTTGAATCAGAAAATATTTAGGGAGATAATAGTTCATGTTAATTCAATAGTAATGACAAATATAGTTATGATTTGAGCTGAAATAATTTTTAAGTGTTTTTCACTATTTTTCCACTATAAACAAAAATGAAATATTTGCAATTTTTTTAGCTTCTTAAATGAAATATATAAAGTGGTTCCTGATTGTATAGTTTTCAAAGAGAAGGATAGTTTGAAGGAGGTAACTTAAAAAATTAATATTCTTTAAAGCAGAAAATCTCACATGATTGCAGTGGGAAAATATTAAGTGCTATCATTGAATTGAATGAGATTTTAGTCCAAACCAAAAGTAAATATTTTTTAAAAATTAAATGTAATATTATTGGAAGGAGAGCGTGCCATAAATGAATGAATTGATGTGGCATTTTAATTTGTGAATTTTATAGACATAGTAAATACCTACTCAGGTTTTATAGGTGAGTTAATAAGTGGTCCTTATATACAAGGTAAAATGACTTTTTTATTTCTCTGATATAAATAAATGTGAAAAATATACTTGATAAGTTTTTTATGTGTTTGAATGATTATTTCTAATCCTGGTGAATGAAAATGCCACCTGGTATCTCCTTTTAACTTTTCTGTATCTCTTAAATTTAAAAACTTTTGCGTTTAAAGGACTATTTCTAGGCAAACTAAGATTCATTTCATTTCTTGTGTTTTATAACACACATGCCCCTGTCAGTGTCCAGTTTTCCATTGTATCACTCTTGATGAGTTTTCATAATAAGAGAACAGGGTTGGCACTTTATTAACTTAATAATTAAAAACAAAAACGCTTTAGTCAGACCTACACTGAATTACCACATATAGATGAAAACCTAGCTCAGTGACAGCAGCATAAACCAGCCAAATATAGAAAATGATTATAATAACATTTTTAAAAAGAGTGTTTTATCTTTCTGTTGAGCGCTCCCCAGGTAACGTGTTATTGTGGTGGCGTTCATTTCATTAGAAATGCAAAAAGAAGGCACAATGGCTTAATTGGCTTACTCAAGTGATGACAGAGGAATCTGGCAAAGTCGGGAATAAAAACAATGACTTTGGACCATAGTCACCATTATAATCACCAAACTCTGCCTTAGTTTATAAAATACTTGATAAAAAAGTATTTAGGAATTTTCTTTTCAAACTTCAGGATTTTTTGAAATTTAATTGCTTTTTATGATAGGAGACTCATACTAAGAGCTGGTGTTGCTATGTTTGATTGAATGATCCATAGGAAGATTTTTTTGTTTACCAAATTAATTTGCTTAGGGATAGAACAAAATTAGTAATTTCCAAGTTGTGTGACCTCAACCAAAAATTGAGCTAGGTGTCTAGGACTTTTGGAATAGTTTCCTCAGAACAGTAGAAAAACAGCACAATGCTTAAGAAAGAGAAGACACTAAATGAATGCTAGATATTGTCATTGTTGTCATAATTGTAGAATGGCTTTAGAAAAAACAAAGCCAAACTCAAATCTCTCCTTTCAGTGATCTATAGAGAAAAATTATTGGCAGAGGAATGAAAAAAAAGATACTACTTGAACAGTGGTCCAAGTTGATCCTCAGCTTTAGCAGAACTCCAGAATTATCGACACCAGCACTGCCATTCATTTGGTATTGACCACAGGTTTATAAGATAATTAGATATAAAGTACCCTGCCTGGAGCCTGGCATATAACGGGCATTTCCCCTTTACCTCATTGATTTTCACGTAAAACCAGTTGATAGAATCCAATGTGAAAAAAAAAAATCACAAAGAACTGTGTTGTTTTGTAAGGGGCAGGAGTACTTGGAAGTTAGAAGCCCCTACTTTCTAACTTAGCAGGCAGTGTGAATCATAGATGTCTAATAGTGTTTGAGTCTGAGATCATCATCTAAATGGAATTCTTGAGATGCTTTTTAATCACAGAATGTTCCTCATGGTCAAAGGAGTGGCAAATGCACAGGGAAGCATTTGAGAGTTCTCACACGAAGCTGATTACAGTCAGCCATTATTAGCTTTCCTGGAAAACAGTCATTGATAAGAAACAATTAATCAGCTAAAGGTACAATAATATTTTAGAAGTGTAGGGAGGAAGAAGATGCACTCACTTATAGTCTAGTATTGGACTATACAGATGACATAGAAGGCATTAAACTTGGAAATTAATGTCCAGAAGTTGGCATGCAGGTTTGTTCCACTTAAATTACAATGTGGGTGTTCTTGAATTGCTTCCATGTAAAAAAAATAATGATGGCAAACATTTAGTATGTTCTAGACACTTTAAACCAATTTAATTCTATTAACAACTCCATGAAGAAGGGACTATTTTAATTATAATTTTACAGATGAGAAAACTGAGGCACAGAGGTTAAATAACTTACCCAAGGTCACACAGCTTGTACATGGCAGAGCTGGGTTTCAAATCAGACGTTCTATGCCCATGATTCTTAATCATTACCTTATGTTACCTCCCTAATCAGGTGCCTTTCCTCTTCCCGCTTGCTGTCTTGAAATTAAGCCACTCACTTAGGTTCAAGGAGTTAGGTAGACTGCAATGTCGCCAACATCTTCTGGACCTCATGGCAAGTCTGGCCCATTCTTCTAATCAGTTGTACTATTGAAGGCTTTCCCCAAGGGAGGCTGACGGGACGTCTGGTCTCCTTACAAGTATGTGTATCTTCCCTCTGAAGAGATGGAACCAGTCCCTGTGTTGTGTCTGTCCTCAGCACTCGGAGGTTGTGTATCAAACATGTGTACCAAATGTCCA
Source organism: Daubentonia madagascariensis (assembly GCA_023783475.1). Lineage (NCBI taxonomy): Eukaryota > Metazoa > Chordata > Mammalia > Primates > Daubentoniidae > Daubentonia > Daubentonia madagascariensis. The sequence goes on along the minus strand of JAKFHU010000600.1, from coordinate 19,774,295 downwards.
CTTCCTACTCCATCAACAAAGGCAGGTGTGTTAAAGCATGATCCGAGGCTATGCAACCCTGGGTTCTGATTGCCTCGACATCCCTTTCTTCCCTGCCTGCATGATCTCAGACAACTTGGCTGCAAGAGGGTGATTCCATTAAACCAAACCAGATCAAATCTCACCCCTGCTCCAAACCACCTCACTCATAGTTGAAGCCAGTGCCCTTTCAATGGCCTTCAAGGCCCTGTATGATCTGTTGGACATTGAGAAGTCTCTCCGACCTCATCTCTGACATTCCTTTCCTGCCTCCCTCCACTCCAAACTCACAGGCCCCCTTGCTCTTGTTGGGAACTCACTGGACCCACTCATGTCCCAGCTTTTGCACCATCTGCTTCTTTTGCCTTAATGCTTTTCTCCCAAATTGCCTGATGGCTCATTCCTTCACTTTCTTCAAGTCTCTGCTCAAAAGTCCCCTGCCCGGGGAGGACTTTCTGGTTGTCCTATTTAAACATGAAGCTCACATTCCCTCCTCCTCCTGCCCTCTTCCCTTCCCTCTTTCCCGCTTTATTTAACTCTACCTCTGTCTTAGGCAGGGTTCCCTAAAAGCAGAGCCTGAGGCGGGGATCTGAGGGAGTGGGCTTAGAATGTGATTTATGGAGGGAGAGTGCTTCCTGATAAAATGGGAGGGAGGGAGTAAAGCAAGATAGGGGAGGAGAAAGAACCAAGCAAGGACACTATCTCAGGTAATGCACGGGGGAGCCTCTGGAACGTGAACGATAGAGTCCTCCCTTTGGGGTAGGTGGGGTCAGGCTTTATATCTCTGCATCAGTCAGCCATTGGCTGTGGACTGCCCCAGCTGGGGTGGGGGGTTTCATTGGAGGCTGCTTAGCAGTGGGAAATTCTCCTGTGCCAGACATTTCTTCCTGCTGTCATGATGAAGCAACAGTCCTAATTCCTCCTGAGGACCGGGATCAATTACCCCTGCCACTATGGTGACTCCTTGCCTTGTCTTCTGGTCTTGGCATGAGGACCCCAAAGTGACTGGGCAGCACCATCTATTTAATGGGACTTCAAATGTGCTCCCAAATGGGAGAATTCTTCCTTGTGAATCAGGACTCCTAGACCCACAGAGCCTAAAGTTGAAGAGATGAGATACTCCTCAAGTGGGTTACTGGGATTGGTGATGAGTAGGGCCACTCCTTCTCCCAGTCCGTGTTTCTCAGGCCTATGTTCTGCCTATCGGAGACACAGTGCCACGTAATAGCCGTTGGTTTATGGAATACGCCACATCCTGGAGGATAGCACCTTATTCTCACAGAGATTCTTCTTCAAGCTGCTGCCTTGGCTGCATCTTTAAGAGGCTTCTTCTGCTCGGGTGGGCTGTCAGCTTCTGGATGGTGTGGTATGTGGTAGGGCCAGTGGGTCCCATTGTCATGTGTCCACTGCTGTATCGTCTTTGCCATAAATCAAGTGTGTTGGTCTGACGCAATGTTATATGAGATCCCATACTGGCAAGTCAGACACTCTGTGAGACCTCAGATATGATGCTGGCTGAGACTTGCAGGCTGAAAAGGCAAACTCGTACATGGACTATGTGTCAACCCCAGTCAGGACGAATTGTTACCTTTCCAGGGTGGAAGGGGTCTGATAAAAACAACTTGTGACCAAGAGGCTGGTTTGTCTCCTCAGGGATTGTGTCATAGCACTGGTGTGTTGCTGACGACAGCAGTAGCTAGGTCAGTGTTGGTGAGTGGGAGCTCATGCATAGCCTCTATCCCTGCTGCCATGGTTACTCCATTCTTGAGTCCACTGCTCTAGCACTGTGTGGCTGAGGACGGAAGCTGGCTAACATCGACTGGCCAAGTCAGACTGCCCACTGGCTGTTTAGTGCCCCTTCCAAGTGGAAGCTCTCTGGTGTATGTTCACATGCAATCTGGAGATCACACCTTGTGTCCACTCTCTTAGGTTGATCCACATGTTTCTTCCCGGTCTTCTGATATTGTTCTTTCTAGCTAAGCTATTCACCACTGCCTGGCCTACCAGCTAAGCTATTCACCTCTGCCCATGCATCCGTGTATATCCTTACCTTGGGATGTTTCTCTCTATATACAAAATGGGTGACCAGGAGACTGCTCAAAGCTCTACCTTTTGGGAGGATTTCTCCTCATTGCTGACTTTGATCCTTTCTGATTTTATATGTATTAAGCAATACTCTTGTTAGCTGCTCATGTATTTTGCTCCTAGGAGCACTATGTTCTCTGAGATTCCTGAGAGTCAGATCCCATAACTGTCATTCCAAATTTGCTGCCCTTGCCTATGATGGTTAAGTGCTGCCACTGGCCTCTACTATTCCAGGATTCTATCATCCCAATTGCCACTAATTCTGGAACAGCAAGCTCCTACTATGAGACCCAGCCTGCAGAGGACAGCAGCTTCGAGCTTCTCAATGGTGCTGGTGGCCCCATCACCACTGCCTTCTTTATTGTCTTAGTAAAGGGAGTGTCCCTCAGGGCCTCCTAAGGAATAGAGTTTGTGGGTTTTCTGGTCTTATATAGTAAATCTACTACTGCATATTCATTTCTTTGAAGCTTTTGATCTCTCTTTATATAATTTGCTATAATAGTACTGACATTTCTCCTTTTAAAAAAATAAGTTGAAGAGAGAACTTTTAATTGATCAAGAGTATGGTTAACATTGAAAATATAACAGTCATGGAATTTTTATATTCCAAATAACAAAGATCAAAACTTTAGTTAAAGGAATAGAATATAGCCAATTTAATTCTCACTAATTCATCTCTATGATTGGTTCAAGTTCAGCAGTTTTTATACCAGGCATTAAAAAATGAAATAGCCCTATAAATTAGGTTTATTTAAAAATGAAGGAAAAGAAAGGCTGTGAATCTGGACCCAAGAAAGGATACTCTTGTGGCCTTGGCATTCTCTCTTGGAGTGGATGTTAGTGACAAGAGGAAAAATGCTGGACATGCCTATTAGGTCATGACCTGACTTCATCACGCTTCAGGTGTTTATTCAAAGGGGAAGTCACTGATGGTCAGTTTGAGAGGCAGAAGTCACTGATAGTCAAATCCACTTCAAAGATGTGCTAGACTCACTAGCTGAACCACGAGAAACTCTCAAGTTAATTTAAAAAAAAAAGAAGTCATGGTAGCCATATCCTATGCACAGTGCAATAATGACTAGAAATTATAAATGATTATATTTTAAAAAGTCATCAGGATCCTCTTGACATCTCTGTTCTATTTAAGCTTCCAAGAGCCACATTAGCAAGTTTATTTGGACCTTTTCCCTAGGCCTTTGCCAGGATGTTACATCTTGAGCCATGGGACAATGGCCCCTGTATTAATTTGCTAGGGCTGCTGTGACAAAGTATCACAAGCTGGCTCACTAAGAACAACAGAAATTTATCCTGTCACAATTCTGGAGTCCAGAAATCCAAGACCAAGGTGTCGGCAGGACCAGGCTCTCTCTGAAGGATCTGAAGGAGGATTCATCCTTGCCATTTCCTTGCCTCTGGTAGATGCCGGTGATCCTTGGCATTCCTTGGCTTGTAGATGCATCACTCCAATTTCTGCCTTTGCTGTCACATGGCCTTCTCCCCTGGGTCTCTGTGTCTACGTGTTCAAATTCCCCTCTTCTTATAGGGACACCAGTCATTGGGTTAGGGTTCATCCTAATCCAGTGTGACCTCATCTTAACTTGATCACATCTGCAAAGACCCCATTTCCAAGTAAGGTCACATTCACAGGCACTGGGGGTTAGGACTTCAACATATCTTTTTTGGAGAACACAATTCAACCCACCCCCCATATTGACAAATTCTCCCTTATCCAACTTTATCACACCCCCTCCCCCCAGATCCAGCACATTCAAGATCCATTCCCAGGCATACTTTCCTGCTTCCTGCTGCAAAGGTTAGATCCTACAGATCCTGCTCCTCGTATCTTCTCCTAGCCTGGAAGTATATTTTCTTATCTAAAGTTTATGTTCTCTCTTTTTCCAACTTCTCCCAAATATTTTTACAATAACCAAATTCTTTAAGTGCTTCTTAAAGCTTAATGCAAGGGTCATAGACTCAATGCCTACAGAGTGAAGCAAGCCATATCATATTTCTTGACATAGACATATTTTACATATTAACACACAGAAATAGTCTCTACTACCACAAAGATATATGCCATATCATTCAAACTTCTTAATTGTAATCAACAGAATCCACTTTAGCTAAAGTGGAATGAAATTTAGTGAAGAATGTTAGGAAGCATTCAGACTTCTTGGGAGGACCAGGTCTGGATGCTCTACTTCCAGGAAAAAAGCAGCAGACCACATATTATATCATACCACTAGACTGTTCTGGATAAAACACAGCTGCCACCACTGCCTGCCTCTAAGTACTGGTTATATTCATGACTTGTTCCAGAAATTCTGCCACAGTAGTCACAGAGGAACCAGTTGCCTCCACAATTGCATTTGTTACCATTTGCATTGCATTTGCCCCTGTATACTGCATCCTCTTCTTGTTCCATACTCCTCTATCCAAATCTTACTCAAATGCTTCTGATTTAGCAGAATCCACCTCCCATGCTTGCACTATAGCTGCAAGTAAGCCTAGGAAAAGTAGTTTTCTCTGCTGTTCAGGCAAGACTCAAAATATCAAGAAGTAGTTAAGATATTGGACAGCTACAAATGATAGTTGTCTACTACATATGTTTTTGCTCCTAGTCTAATTTTTATTTTTCTACTTTTGATGGAGATATGGGCACAAAACATAGTTTTCTTTCCTCTTAATTTTAACTGTAAGAAAAGCAACCATGCAAGTGTAATGTTAAATGGCAACTGAGCTCAGTGTAGGGGTGACAGTAGGGAGTAGTGGGGACTGTGGTAAACGGGAGAGCCAATTGTAGCCATGGAACAATGTGGGCCTAATATAATTCCAGGTCTTCAGATTTTTCAAAATAAACCAGAAATCCAAGATGTTTTTTCTTTCTTTTTAAAAAAGTAATCTCCTGATTTTTAAATGCTGGCAATTAATCCAAATTCTTAAAAAAACAAAAGCCATACATACCTCATACCGTATAAACAAAATATGTCAGTGGGCCACATGTGGCCATTCGGCTGTCAGTTTTTTACCTGTGGCTTAGGCCTGTGGCATTAAAAAGAGCCAGAGGGGCCAGGCACAGTGGTTCATGCCTATAATCCTAGCATTTTGGAAGGCTATGGCAGGAGGATCACTCGAGGTCACTAGTTTGAGATCAGCCTGAGCAAGAGTGAGACCCCATCTCTACAAAAGATAGAATAATTAGCCAGGGCTCAAGCGATTCTCCTGCTTCAGCCTCCTGAGTAGCTGGGACTACAGGTTCATACCACCACACCCAGCTAATTTTTCTATTTTTTTGTAGAGATGGGGTCTCGCTCTGTTGCTCAGGCTGGTCTGGAACTCCTGGCCTCAAGCGATCCTCCCATCTCGGCCTCTCAGAGGATCACAGGTGTGAGCCACCGTGCCCAGCCCAGAACATGTTCTGCTAATTCTTCTTCAGTATTGCTTCTCCAGAACCTTTACACAATGTCTGTTTAGGTAAAGCACTCATGATTTTTTTAAGGCGCTTTCTCATTAGTTCCTGTGGCACACTGTTAGCAACAGGCTGGATGTCAAATCTGGGTTGTGTTCTCACTTCACCAACTGCAGCTGGGTGATGCTAGGGCAAGAGTTTTTAACTATTCTGAGTCTCAGTCTCCCAAACTGTAAGATGGGGATAACTCCTTCTTCTTAAGACTGTTTTGAGGATTAAAGGAGATAATATATACTAAAGACCATCTCACAGAGTGCCGAGCGTGTAGGAGGTGGTCATTGTCCTTCAGTCTCCTTCCTTCTTCCAGTTAGAATAGCAACTCAAGGAATGTGTGAAAAACAATCTGAGGTAAATGTGACCCTTTCAGGTGGCAAATATGAAGACTGCATTAGTTTTCTAGCGCTGCCATAACAAAATACCTTAACAACAGAAATTTATTTTCTCACAGTTCTGGAGGCTGAAAGTCCAAGATCAAGGTGTCATTAGGTTTGATTTCTCCTGAGGCCTCTGTCCTTGGTTTGCAGATAATCACCTTCTTGCCGTGTTCTCACATGGCCCTTCCTATGTGCACACGCAGTCCTGGTGTCTCCCTGTGTGTCCAAATTTCTTCTTACAAGGACACCACTCATATTAGATGAGGGCCCTCCCCTAAGGGCCTCATTTAACCTAAATCACCTCTTTAAACACCTTATCTCCAAATACAGTCCCATTCTGAGGTACTGGGGATTAGGACTTCAACATGAATTTTGGGGGACACATTTCGGCTCATAACAAATATTTACCATAAGTAAGCAAGTGAATGGATTTTAAAAACACATAAATTTATTTGCAAGTTCAGCTCACTCTTCACTCCAAATGTGACCTTATTATCTCCAAAACCAAACAGAACCTTTTCTGAAATTAATGGGAACATTTGAATTGCAAGTAAATGTTCTGTAAGTGCCTAAAGGCTAGTTAGCATATCTTAAGCAATTAGACCCCTGGGGCGCAGATGTTTACTGGACAATTGCATCTGTGAACAGTGAGTATGCACTTCCCCAGTGTGCAAAGGACCAGCAGCCCTCAGACTGCAACAATCTATATTTGGAGAAACAACAATGATGGTGTCACCCTAAAAGGAATGAAGATTCTCTGATCTGAAAGACCAACTGCAGGCAAACATGGAAAGAAAACAGAACGGGACAAATAGCTATTACGGATGATTAAAGTCCTCCAACTCTTAAGAAAGGAGTTCTTTTTTTTCTCCCTTATTTTTAAATGACTTTCCCCTCCCCTCCCCTTTTAATAAAACTTGTCTCTCGGCAGGGATGAATAGATCCTTACCCCTGTCTATAATAAAGGAGTGATGTCCGATCCACCAATTCCATTCAATTGAACAAGGATTCATTGGATCCATGTTCTCTCTGCTGAGCACTGACAGTAAAGAGAGTAGGAAATTGTTCCTGGGTCAGGGAGACCTTCGTCCATTCATGTATACAAATCAGCAGCTACTGACTCACTACCCACTATGCTTACGGAAACGACGCTAACTCAGTGTGACAAGTGCTCTGACAGGGGTATGCGTAAAATGCTAAGGAAACACAGGGAGGGTGTAGACCCTAACATTTTCGTCAATGTCAACTTATTTATTGGTGGTAATATTTTACTCTTTGTATTATAGGCTCACTTAATCTTAACCACAGCTCTGAGATAAATACTACCTCATAATACAGATGAGGAAATGTGAGATTCAGAAAGGCCAAGTTACTTGCCCAAAGTCACACAGCTAATGTGTAAGTGGCTGAGCTGGTGATCAAATCCAGATTATCTAACTGCCCGGAAGCCTGGTTTGTTCCATCACCCGGGGTGAGGTGGTCTTCCTGCCTGAGCCAGGCTGTGCAAGAAATGGCCTACTATTTCAATGTCTTTAAGACAAATCAAATCTGACTCTGAGGCCCCTGCCTGGTGGAAATTAAGTTTCAGTCAATTTTGGTGCTTGCTCCCCTTTTGCCATACCCAGGGTGCACAAAGGACTCACAAACAGCTCAGGAGGTGCCCCATTCGCTCCCGACCCCATGGTCCCTTGAAGTGGTGGCTCAGCTGCCACTTCGGGCAAAGAGAACTGGGATCCAGTGCCCAGGACTCTTCCCAGAGCTCCCAACGTGCTGTGTCCAACTGGGGAGCTGGCTGCAGGTCAGGCAGCTATAGGTCCTGCTTCCTGCGGAGCCCACACCTCCTTCCTTTGGGGCTATTTTCCCTTTTCTCATTGCCTTCTCTGCCTTTCTTCCCACCCTCCATACTGTGAAGGCCTCCCTCTGGAAAGTCTTAGGACATCTAAGATGGCCCTGTGCACACAGAGGGTGCTTGTGTTGGTTTGGGTCCTCTAAGAAAGCAGACACCAAGACAGGATTAGATATATAAGAGATTTGTTGAGGGAAAATGGGGACAGAGCTGGAGGAGGCTGGGAGAACATTCAGATGTTTGCTGCCCAGTGTAGGAGAGAGGGAATGAAGAAGGGTTACAGTACTAGGAAGTTTTGGCAAGGCCAGTGGGGAGTCCTGGAGCCAGTCACCTGTCAGAGGCGTCCTGCCTATTGCAGGAAAGTGTCAGCCTTGCAGCCCTGCCGTGATCAGTGTTTGGCAGAATAGCAGCGCTGTCCTCACGCCACAGCTGTGGTGGATTCAGAGCACGGCAGCTGGGGCTGTCTTCAATTAAGCGCCTCAAAGCCCCACGGTGCCTGAAAAGGTCAGTCTTTATTACTTTTCATCTAAAGCATCTGCATGCATATAGAGAGATGCTACACTTACAACCGGTAACAATTTTACTAATAGCAATAGTAATAGTACTTACCATTTATAAATATAAAGCTCTTTTATGTACCAGGCACTGCACTAAATCATTTACATGCATCAGTCATTAGACAACCCTATGAGGTAGCTATTACAATTAGCCCACTTTAGAGATAGGGACTATTATGGGCTGAATTGTGTTCCCCCCACATTCATATGTTGAAGTTATAACTCTCAGTATCTCAGGATAAAACTGTATGTGGAGATAGGGTCTTTAAAGAGGTAACTGAGGTTAAATGAAGCCCTTAGGGTGGGTTCAAATCTGACTGATGTCCTAAGAAGAAAAAATTTGGACACAGAGATACATAGAAGGAAGAGTATGTGAAGACACAGGGAGAAGATAGCCATCTACTAGCCAAGGAGAAAGGCCTCAGAAGAAACCAAGACCTGCTGACCCACTGATCTTGGATTTCTGGCTCCAAAATTGTAGGAAAACAGATTTCTGTTGTTTAAGCCACCCAGTCTGTGGTACTTTGTTGTAGCAGCCTTAGCAGACTCATATAAGGATATTGCAGCTTTGCCAAAGTCACAGAGCCAGCACAGGGGAGGGACAGCATATTTGGCTCCTCTCAGTTCGGAATCCATTCTCTTAAATACTCTCCTCTACTTGGCCTTCCTGGCTGGGCAAGGGCTACAAAGTAACAGACACAGATGACAAAGTGAATTAGGAAGGTCACGGAGACAGAGCATAGCCTGGCATGCCGGCAAATGCACATGAAAGGGCCCCAGGAGACCTGGTGGCAAAGGAGAAGGTTTCGCATCTTCCTCTGCCCTCCACTGGCTGTGAGATCTTGGCCAATCCTCTCTTGCTTTCTGAACTGCAGTTATATTTTTGTGTCAAATGGGAGTATTAGATTTCCTATGTCTCACTGAGCTGTGCTAATAATTGAATAAGATAATTATATGAAATTGTGGTGAGAGGGAAAGAACTGAATTTGCTTCATACAAATATTAGTGTGGTTGTTATATATTATCCCTGTTTTAGCTAATACTAATCATACTATCATAATAATGTGTCAATATTAGAGCATCAGTTTTCCGTGCTGTTCAAATTATATATATTTTGTTGCCAGAAATTCACGGAGACAGCAGATTATAAAGTACTATCATCCAAATGACTCTCAGAGCCAGTGGCATCAATGTTCCATCCAGCAGCGTGGACTCATTAAGTGATTGCAAGGATTCGTGTAGTAAAAATAGCTGGCATGGACAGAGTTTATATTATGTGTCAAATTTGGTTCTAAATGACCTAAATATAATAATTCACTTATGGCAATCTTAAGAACAACCGCAGGAAGAAGAAACTATTATAACTATTATTCCTAGCTTACAGATGAGAAACTAAAGCCCAGAGAAGTTAAGTAACTAGGCCAAAGTCACACAGCTAAGTAAGTGGAAGAGTTAACATTCAAACCTAGGCATACTGGCTCCTGGATTGGACATGGATTGGAGTAGAAATGAGGCATCTAGGATGGCTTCAAGATTTTTGCCAGAGCACCAAAGTAACAAAATTGTCATTACTTGGGATGGGAAAGTCTTCAGGAATTAATTCTTTTTTTAGGGGAACTCAGTTTGGACATGTTAAGTTTGAGATGCCTATTATGTGTCCAAAGAGATGTCAAATAACTCTGAATATGAACATTGGGATCTGTCAGCATATACCTGGCATCTAAAGCCCAGAGACCATATTAGATCCCCTAGGGCATAGATAGAAAGCAAGAGACCCAAGATCTGAGTCCTGGGCATCCCAGTGTTTATAGGTCAAGGAAACAAGGAATCAGCATAAGAGGCAAAACAGAAGAAGTGGTCAGAGAATTAGAAAGAACCAAGTGTGATTTCCTGGAAGAAAATGAAGTGGCCAAAGAAGAGAGAGTGACCAATTGTGTTGATTAAATCAGACGAGGACTGAAAATGGCCCTTGGACTGAGCTTTGTGAGGACATTGACAGCCTTAAGAAGAGTGGCTTTGATGGGTGGGCTGGGGATACCTGGACCAGGAGAGAATGGGGGGAAAGGACTTGAAGACAGTAATTTCAGAGTTTTTCTTAAAAAAGGAAGATGAGAAATAGGAGGATAGCTGAAGGAGAAAGTATTTTTGTTTTAAATTTTAAATAGGAGAAATAAAAGCATATTCGTAGACAATAGAAATGATCTAATAGAGAGGAGAAAATAATTGGTGAAGTATGGGGTGGGGATTTCTGGAGCAATATCCATGAGCAGGTGAAAGGGGAAGAGATCTAGTGTCCAGGGAGAAAGGTTGGCCTCAGCTAGAGGCGTGGACAACTGCAGATGAAAAGGTAGACTACATCACTATCAATGCAGGCAGGGAGGCAGGCAGGTAGGTGGTGGGAGATGGCTGGAGTTCTCTTCTGATTACTTTAATGTTCTGGAACATTTACTAAGCTTCCACTCTAAGCTCTAAGGAGCCTGTATGCCTAGGTTTGAATGTTAACTCTTCCACTTACTTAGCTGTGTGACTTTGGCCTAGTTACTTAACCTCTCTGGGCTTTAGTTTCTCATCTGTAAGCTAGGAATAATAGTTATAATAGTTTCTTCTTCCTGCGGTTGTTCTTAAGATTGCCATAAGTGAATTATTATATTTAGGTCATTTAGAACCAAATTTGACACATAATATAAACTCTGTCTATGCCAGCTATTTTTACTACACGAATCCTTGCAATCACTTAATGAGTCCACGCTGCTGGATGGAACAGTGATGCCACTGGCTCTGAGAGTCGTTTGGATGATAGTTGAAGCTGGAAGCTCCTCCCTGTGTTTTACCATTGCTCTGCACTTTGACTACAACAAAACCTGCATCATCCAGTAATTATAGCTGCTCCTGTATGTGTCTTTCTTCTCCACCAGCCTGAGACCTGGAGGAGGGCAGAGAACATGTCACATTCATTATTGTTCCCCAACACTTAGTGCAGTACCTAACACAGTAGACATATCTGATGAACTGAATTGAGTCCAGTACGTTTGTTTCTCTACACACACGTAGCTTGAAACCTGATTTTGCTTGGGTTAGAAGAAGCTGTCACAATTATCTTCTGTATGGATTGGTGGGCAAAGGAGTCATGTTTCAATCTAACTATTCTGTTAACCATTGTATTAGCTATTTATTATTGAATTTAATAGTTATGAAAACTCGTATGCTTTTCTTATATTTACAAAGATTTGGACTTTAATTGGGCCATGGCAGCATCCTTAGAAGGGTTACGATATGTAAAAGGATGCAAACAGCACCTTTGACAACTGACAGAAAGTGTTCAGCTTGCCCGGTTATTTTTTTGTGTGTTTTTTAAAGAAGAGAGTAAATTCATTGTAATGGACATGCCATAATCAAAACCTATACAAGTCACTGAAAAATTCTACTATTTGGATAAAAAGTGCCAGAGGATCACCTCCTTAGAAGAACCACCTAAGGAAGAAAGGATACACAACCAACGGGGTGTGTTGTGATAGAAAATGTACCTCCTTACCTCCACTTACTATTTTATTAAGGCTTAGAAAAAGAGGAAGAAAGAAAAGGATCTGCAAATGGACAAATTTTCTCCTGTGTATCTTTTTAGCAAGCTTTAAGTGACATTAAAATTAAGGTCAAGTGCAATAGGTAGCCAGGTCACGTTCTGTGAATGAAGTCTATCAGTACTCTTTCAGCAGGACATTCAGTACAGCGTATTGTTAAGGACATGGACTCCAGACTTGGGCTTGCATCCCCCCTCCAATGACTTAGTTTCCTCTTCTATAAAATGGCATGATAACACTTTCTACTTCATGGGATTGTTATGATATTTAAATGATTTAATGCCTATAAACATCCCATACAATATCCAGAATATCAGCAGTTTTAGCCATTATAACTTACTTTAATAATAATAGTAATATTAATGATAATAATTAAAAAATATAAGCTGCATTCTCTTTTGAGTTTTCCTTTTTTTTTTTCTTGGTACATGTTTTCTTTTTGTCTAGTACACTTTCTTCTTTCCCTAATCCTGGCTTTTATTCTCTGCCCATTCTTTTTCCAATGTAGAAAAATTGATGGGACCAATGAGGAAGAAGATAACATTGAGCTGAATGAAGAAGGAAGGCCGGTGCAGTCGTCCAGGCCGAGCCCCCCACTCTGTGACTGCCACTGCTGTGGCCTCCCCAAGCGCTACATCATTGCCATCATGAGTGGGCTGGGATTCTGCATCTCCTTTGGGATTCGGTGCAATCTTGGAGTTGCCATCGTGGAAATGGTCAACAACAGCACCGTATATGTTGATGGAAAACCAGAAATTCAGGTTGGTACTGATCTATAATCGGAGCTTTTTTGACTGCAGCTGAGGAAATACTCTGCTACATGAAAGAAAGCACGGCAATTCATTCAGTGATGTGACGGAAATACCTAGTGGCTACTATGTGCTGGGCACTGTGCAAAGTGATAGGGATGGAACAGTGAGCAAACTAGTCTGGGGCCTTGTCCTCATGAAGACAAGTGAGTGATGGCAATTTGGGGCTGTAGGTGCTATGCTGGGAGTGTACAGGATGCTTGGGCTCATATAGGAGAGGTTCTAGCCCAGACTTTGATATTGTGAAAAAATTCAATTCCCAGAGATAGTGATGGCTGGGAGAGAGTTTTGGAGAGGTGGGAAGATGTTTAAAGAAAAAGGAACATCATGTGTGAAAGCATGTAAAGAGCAGAGAGAGAGAGAGTGCATGTGTGCAAAAGAGCACAACACACACACACATGGTATGTTTTAGGAACTGAGACAGGAACTCTTCACTTTTTCTGTGCCATGAGCCCCTTTGGCAACCTGGTGACTACCAATAAACTCTTTGTCAAAATAATGTTTTAAATTCTTAAGATAAAACACAAAGGATTATAAAGGAAGCCAATTATATTAAAATACAGATATCAAAGTATTTAAAAATCAAATGTGTGATATAGAAACATACGGGCTTCTTTATTAAATCAGACGACAACATCACTGGGTCTAAAAATTACTGTAATTTTAAGCTTGAAGTGTAAACAATTGTTTGAGAAAGTGGCAACGACTATAATACAGTTGAACATTTATGATTTCAGTCAGTGACAGAGTCACAGGTACTAGTAATACTACTGTGGCCCGTTAACTACATTTATAATTGCAGGGGATGCTAAATTTCAGTTAAGTTAGTGAAAATAAAGATATAAATTTTTCCCCATCCAAGTTCACAAAGCCCCAGGATTCCAGCCACAGACTCCAGGTTGGGAACTGGATGCAGCAAAGTAAACAGAAGGAAGATCACACAAAGCCTGGAAAACCACAGAGGGAGTCACAGATTGGCTTTAAGCAGAGAGGTGATCAAATCTGCCCTCTGTAATGATCACTGCCCCATGGGAAGGGGCCAGATCAAAGTGAGATCAGAGTGGAGGCTACAGGCTGTTCAGAGGCTGTTGTAGTTACAAACACGCATGCTCTGATGTGACTTAAATAGTATTGTTTTAGGAATCATTGGAAACATAAAATATGATTTTTTTCTTTACGTGGTAGACCTAGAAAAGTAATGCGGTTGGGGGGGGGAGAAAGACAAACAAAACTCTATTCCCAGTGGACACCCCACAAATACATGTTTCGTTGAATTGAACACACACACTGAAGTGACTCATGCAGAAATCATTCGTTTGCAGAGGGGCATCTAATAGTTCCCCGGTCCTCACCTCTACTTGAAGAAACCTTTGGATCAGAGTTTCCCAAACTGGTGTCTGGGAAGTCACCGCTCTGCAGGCCATGCTATGAAGAAGATGTTGCTTGACATGGAGCCTACTCTGTGCTGTGTCCCATGAGACGCTCTGAGAGGAGGATGTGGCGTGCATTCTGTCTTGGACTGACTCAGTCACAGAATGCTCTCTTTCACGCCACATCTATTAGCATCACCTGAAACAGTCTCCTGCCAAGCACTGGTTTGGGAAAATTTGATTTCAATCCATTGTAAAGAAGTCTTTAGTTGGCCTGTAGTCTATTTTTTTTTCCCCACTAAAAGATTATTCTGCCAGTGGAAAATAGCACCTTGGAGATCCTTCTAACTAGTCTCTTTCTGATGCCACAGCAGAATCTGTCCTAAAAGGATATCCTGTCTTTTCTTGGGGGTGGGGGGGATAGAGATGGAAGGGTAGATCATGCATTTTTAAAATAAAGAATGATGTATATTAGCAACGTTTCAGATGTGTATCACATGTATTCTTTCAGCCTTTTGTGAGCAAGGCCAGCTAATTAAAACTTGTCTGCTAAGGCCCAGATCAAAATGAGATGCTGTTTTGCATTTGTTTGTTGCCTGAAAAGATAGGACTAGGTCAATAAAGTCTGCTTTGAGGTATATGGAAAAGACGTTTTGATTAACTCAAGGAACAATGTGTGTGCTCTCTAGCTTCTATGGTTCTGCCCTCTGGAGTCTTAGAGAAACTAATTAAGATCTAAAATATGCTTTATGTCATTTTCTCTGGCCTCGAGAGTAGGGGTTTAGTAGCATTTCAGGAGCTCTAGCACAACTCCAATTTATGGCAGGCCATTTCCCTCTTGTTCAAATACAACAAAGCTTAGATATTAGCTGAGCATGTTCAACCAGATGACAAAGATTTCACTAATTGTATTAAGAAAGGCTCTGAATGGCTGGTATTTTTGTTTGTTTCATGAGGAAAAACTAGATATTTGCACTAAGATATCTCTATACCCTCATTTTCAAAAGAGGGAGAGAAGTAAGCAGAATGAATAGGTAGGTCTTTCAAATATGTGGTGGATGTTCTACAAGTGGTACAAGGGGTGAGATTTTAGTTGATATGTGAATAATCATCTTTTAGTTTAATATTATGAGTTAAAACATACGAAGCACTTAGAACAGTGTGTGGCATATGGGAAGCAAAAAAAAGAAAAAAAACGGACTGAAATTTGAGAAACCTTGAGATTTTTTCTCTTTACCCTCAGGAAAAGTTGAAAGTCCTTCCCATGGATCATGGGCCCTATAGGGTTAAGAGGATGGGCTTTGGAACTGGACAGACCTGGTTTTCAACTTGATTCTGCCATGAATTAGCTCTGGGACCTTGAGCAAGTTGCCCTTGTATCCTGGTCAGGGATTGCTGGTTACAAAGAAGAGAAATACAGTGAAACCAGCTCAAGTTAAAGGGGATTATTGCAGGGCTGTAGGAGGATCTCATGAAAGTGAAGTGTAGAAAGCAGGTCTGTGGTGTACGTTTGTGCAGCCTGCGCCCTGGACAAGGGGACCCAGCCTAGGACGGGCCTGAAACCCAGGCTGTCCTCCACTGTGGGGAGGGAAAGGTGTCTTTATGTAATTCTTTCCCAGGTGGGAGCAGAGGCCCTGCCAGGAAGTGCAGAGTGGAACTTTACCTCATGAGAACTAGAAAATCCTTTGCTAAGGTCTCCAGCCTGCTTGCCCCACAGGGGCTTTCGTCTGCTTCTCTCTCTGTCGGCTCCATTTTCCCGAGTCTCTCCACGGACTGCTTTCTTTCCTTTTCTGTGGCTTCTCACTGCCCTCCAAAGCTGAAGTTCCTTGAGCCTTTGTCTCCCAGGAAGCTAAGGCACCTGGCCCTGACTGCATGGCTCCATGGATTTGTTTCAGTTCAGTGTCCACTGTTGTCTAACTAGAACCCGAAGTGTGGGTTGCTCTGTGTGTGTGAGAGAGAGAGAGGGAGGGAGGGAGAGGGTGACAGCTGAGTCTAGCCTGTGGCTTGGCCCTCTCTCTTCAGGTGTCCCGTCAGCTGTGGCAGTCAGCAGGGGACAGTCCCATGGAGGGGCATTTGGGGTCCTCTGAGAAAGACGTGTGAGCAGGGAGACAGGAACCGACATTTCTAGCAATTCTTGGCTAACCCTCAGTGCCCTTGTTGTAAAATGCGAATAAAAGGACTGCTCTGAAGATCAAATGAGATAATTTATTATATCTTAAGTACTTATATTAGTTTCCTAAGGCTGCTGTAATGAATTACAAACTTGATGGCTTAAAACAACAGAAATTTATTCCCTCACAGTTGTGGAGACCAGAATTCCACAATCGAGGTGTCTGTGGGCAAGGCCTCGCTCCCTCTGAAGGCTCTAGCAGAGCGTCTTTCCTTGACTTTCTGGTGGCCCCGGAGCTCCTTGGTTTGTGACAGCATCACGCTAATCTCTTCCTCCAACTTCACGTGGCCGTCTTGTCTCTGTGGGTCTCCTCTCCTGTCTCAAATCTCCCTTGGCCCCTCTCATTTAAGGACACTTGTCATTGGATTTGGGGCCCAGCTAGATGATCTGGGATATCTCAAATCAAGATCCTTGACTTTTCCACATCTGCGAAGAACCGTTTTCCAAATCAGGTAGCATTTACAGGTTCCAGGGATTTGCTGTGGATATCTTTTGGGGCCATTGTTTTGGCCTGTTACAGTACCTGACACAGTGCTTAGCTAATTATAGTAATGGTTCATACGTGGGGCCCTTATGATTTTTTTTGCTTTATTTTTAATTTTTAAAAATTTTATTGTGATAAGAATGCTTAACATGAGAGCTACCCCCTTAATAAAACTTTAAGTGTATCATAGATTATTATTGACTATAAGTACAATGTTGAACAGCAGATCTCTAGAGCTTATTCACCTAGCTTGACTGAAACTTTATGGCCGTTAATTAGTAACTCCCCTTTCCCCCTCCCACCAGCCCCTGACAAGCACCATTGCACTCTTCAATTCTACGAGTTTGACTATTTTAGGTACTTCATGTAAGTGGAATCATGCAGTATTTGTCTTTCTCTGACTGGGTTTTTTCAGTGAGCATAATATCCTCTAGGTTCTTCCAAGTTGTTACATGTTGCAGAATTTCCTTCTTAAAGACTGAGTAGTATTCCATTGTATGTATATACCGCATTTTCTTTGTCTGTTCGTCTGTCAATGGGCATTCAGGTTGCTTCCATATCTTGGTTATTGTGAATAATGCTTCAGTGAACACGGGAGTGCTAATGTCTCTTCGAGATCCTGATTTTCAATTCTTTTTGATAAATACCCAGAAATGGGATTGCTGAATCATAAAGCAGTTCTATTTTTAATTTTTTGAGGAATGTCCTTACTGTTTTCCATAGTGGTTGGACCATTCTACATTTCCACCAACAGTATATAAGGGTTCCAGTTTCTCCACGTTCTCACCAATACTTGTCTTTTTATTTATTTTTTTATAATGGCCACCATAGCAGGTGGGAGGTGGTATCTCATTGTGGTTTTGGTTTGCATTTCCTGGATGGTTAGTGAACTTGAGCATCTTTATACTGCTGTTGGCCATTTGTTTGTCTTTGGAGAAATGTCTATTCAGGTCCTTAGTCCACCATTGTGATTTTGACAGGATTCAGCTGATGATGAAAGCCAGCTCTCAGCAGGCCTGCGTGCCATTCCTCAGGTATCATTTGTTTCAGACAAGGACAGAAGCCCCATCCCTTCAAAAAGACATGACAAAGGGATGATGTGATTCACAATCAGCAGCTGGATCAAATGGGATTTAGGAAAAGGTCCAGTTCTCCCTCTGCCTTGGATCCTTAGGTCATTCTGTGGCTCAGTCAAAGAGGTCTAATCTCTCTTTAGTGAGAAAATCAAGTCTCTACAAGCAGTGGAAAGAATCTAGTGTTTTGGAGTCAGGCAGAGGAGAGATTGCTCTCCCCTCTTCTTGCAACTAGTTCTATGACCTTGGGCAAGTCAACTAATCTCTCTAAGCCTCAGTTTCCTCATTTGCAAAAAAGAACTAATAATAATTACCTCCAGGTGTTTTGAAGATTAAGGGAGGAAAGTGCCATAACGAAATCATGTCCCTCCTCTGCTCAAATCTTCCATCTCTCTCTTTTTTTTTTTAATTTCAGAATATTGTGGGGGTACAACACTTTGGCTATATATATTGCCCATGCACTGCCCATGTCAGAGCTACAATCATGGACGTCCCCCAAACTGTGCTCCCCGCATCCATTCAGTGAGAGTTTTCTCATCCCCTCCACCCCCCTCCCACCTGCCCGCCCCCTGATGAATATTATTGACTGTGTAATGTAAGTGTTGATCAGTTAGTACCAATTTGATGGTGAGTACCAGTGATGCTTGTTTTTCCATTCCTGTGACACTTCGCTTGGAAGAATGGGTTCTAGCTCCATCCAGGATGATACCAGATGTGTTAATTCACCATTGTTTTTTATTGCTGAGTAATACTCCATGGTATACATATACCACATTTTATTAATCCATTCGTGTATTGATGGGCACCTGGGTTGTTTCCACATCTTTGCAATTGTGAATTGTGCTGCTATAAACATTTCTTCCATCTGTCTTTGAGTAAAAGCCAAGGTCCTTATGATGACTTAGAGACCCCTTCATCATTTGAACCTTTCTCACTTTAACTCCTGTTCTCCTACCCTCAGTCATTACCCTCTAGCGACTCTGACATCCTGCTATTCCTCTAGCACACAAGACACATCCCCACCTCAGGGCCTTTGCACTTGCTGTTTTTCCTGCCTGGAAAACTCTCCTCTCAGATAACCACATGACTTGCTCCCTTCCTTCCTTTAGGTCTTTACTCAAGAATCACCTTCTCAGTAAAGCCTTTACTGGACATTCTACCTAAAATTTCATCCCACCTCACTTCCACCCAAAACTTCATATCCTCTGCCTTTTTTTTTTTTTTCTTGTCGCTGGTCACTGTCTCACTCAGTAGGTCCTTGTTTAATTATCTACCATCTCCACTGGCATCTTCATAAAGGCAGGAATGACTATGGGTGTTCACTGCTGTGTCCCCAGTGCCTAGAACAATGAGTGGCACATAATAGGCCCAAAACACAAATCTGGTGAGCTGATTTGAATTAAATTGTTAGCTCCTTTTTAATCTTGAGCTTCAACTTCCTAACTGTAAAATGAGAAATGTAGAGGAGCACACAGGCCAATGTGACTTGGTCTGTGATCTCCTAGAAGGCAAAGGTGATTCTTGCTGAGTTTGTATTTACATCACCTAGTACCTAACCTGGCATTCAGGAGGCACTAGGTGAATGTTGAATAAACGAGCAAATAAATATGTAACAAGTTGTGACAGGAAATTAAACTGTGATGAAAATTTATAAAATTTAGTATGTTGACAATTAGAAACCCTCTTACTCCATGCTTGGGTTTTGATATCAATGCTTTACAAAGATATTCATTCATTCGGCAGATATTTACTTGTACCTTCTAGGTTCCCAGGCATTTGTTTTCAGTACTAAGACTATAAGTCAAATAGGATATGGATGCTTAGTTTCTTGCCACCCTGTGTGGGAAATGGACAGGTGAATGGCTAGTTTGAGGGCAGCATAGTATGGCCACTGTGGCTGTAAGGACAGAGGTCTATAGGACAAGCCCAGGAAAGAGTAACCAGTTCAATTTGGGGTAGTTGGGAAGCTTTCTCAGAGGAAGGGACATTTACAATGACTCTGAAAAGAATGAGTTACTTCGCCTGGGGAAGAAAATGATAAAAGAGACTCCAGTCCTAGAGAATTACGTTTTCAATGGCCTAGCAGTTGTGGAAGGGTATGGTGTTGTCATTGTCATCATCATAACAGCAATAATGGCTGCTAACATGTATTGAGTCCACACTGTGTTCCAGGCACTATCCTAATCTGTTACATGCACAATCTAAGCAGAAGGATAACCTACTAGAAATATTCATGCCATTCATCCCCACACATCCTATGGGTAGGTAGAATGGTTTTATTATCCTCATTAAGAAATGAGACACTTAAGATTCTGATTCCCTTTGTGCTCTCATTAAAGTGGTATCCGAATAACCTAGCAAATAATTTAGTAGCCCAAGAACTTATTTTTTGTTTTCTTCACAAGATGTTTTATTTTCTCTTTAGCACTTGTCACTATTTGGTGTACCAAATAGATATGTATTTATTCAAATCTGTATATCTCTCTTTCTCCCTAGCAGGTGAGATCCACAAGAGCAGGGCATGCACGATGCCCTCCATAAATACTTGCTGAATAAAAGAAAGACCTCATGAAGTTATTGCGTAGGATCATTGGTGAAAAACGGTGGTCAAATATTTTCTAACGAACACAACTGTATCTGATTTCTCACTTCCAGACAGCACAGTTCAACTGGGATCCAGAGACAGTGGGCCTTATCCATGGATCTTTTTTCTGGGGTTATATTGTGACACAAATTCCAGGTGGTTTCATTTCAAACAAGTTTGCTGCTAACAGGTAAGATAAACTGATATAGCCTGAGTGCTGTACAGGTTATAAGTGGCTTTGTACCTTTATAAAATCTGCCTAGTTGGCTCTCATTTGAGGGTGCAGAATGAAAAACAGGAGCCATTGCAATAGATGTGATTCACAGGTATTGATCCCGTCTCTTTGCATTTACTTTTTCTTCCAATCTAATTTACCTTGCAACTCTTTAAGTAATTAGGTGCTAATAAGAGCAATGGACTCTGAGTCAGGAGAAACGGTTCCTGGCCCCTAACTGGCTCACTGGATGGCCTCTACCGAGTCACTTTCCCTCCTTTTCTTGGCCTCGGTTTCCTCATCTGTGAGATGAAACATTGGGCTAAATTGTGTTTTAGTTCCTTCTGGCCACTGACATTCTGTAATCCTATGTACTTATGTTAATATTGCCCAGTACCAAAAAGGATTTGTCATATGAGTAGTAGGGGATTATGTCCACATTGCAAGGTGTACCTTTAATGTCCTTGAGACTCTATAGCAGGTGTTTGAGCAATTGAAAGTGTCCAAGAACAAATGAGCTGTCTCAAGAAGCAGTGAGTTCTCTGTCACTAGAGGTATTCAAGCAAAAGAGGATGGCCACTTGGGGGAGATGTTGTAGAGTGTATCATGTACCAAAAAAGGAGTGAACTAAATATCTCCAGGTCTCTTCTACTTGTATTTCTCATATTACTTTACATAAATGGATTTTGTGAGGTGCATTACATTTTATAAGGCAGAGTTTTTCAAATTCTAAAACATAGCTCATTAGGTAGTTGTGAAATCAGTATAGTGATTTACCAATGAGCATTTAAAAAAAAGAGAGAAATGGAAGAGCAGATAATCAAATAGAATAAAACTGAATAGAAAATATCTGAGTGCACTGCACTCAGAATGGTAAATATTGGTTTTTCAAACTTGTTTCAGTTACATTTGTGTGTATGCGTATGAGGTTGTAATGTAAAATGTATTTTGTTTATGGGTTAAGGTCAAAAAAGCTTGAAAGCTACCATCGTAAGATCTAAATATATATAAGCACAACTGTATTTACTTATGTTCTTGTCTAACTCGTGTCTTTTACTTGTTGTTACTTACCTATTGTATTCTTTTTTATAAAGTGATCAAACATTGGCTGCTGTGGTCTCCTCAGTTACCGCTTACACCTCTGCCTAAAAAGAAATCAACATAATCTGATTTCCCAGCACATAAAAAGGGCCGAAGCATCATTAACTTGTGTGCGAAGGGGAGAACATGCTGCTTGCTCTCTTGTCCCAGGACACCCTGGGCCAGGCAGGGAGAAGAAGGCCAGTGGCGCTGGGCCTAAGGCAGATATACAGCCTATTTTGTGCTTGACTGGTCCTGGGACACAAGATACTTCTCGGCTAGTCAGTATCCCTTTCTGGGAAACTGAGAGCAGCTCTGTGAAACAGGAGACACCACCTCAAACTTGCAGAAGTAATGAGACAATAGGAAGGATGTGTTGGGTGGAGCCAGGCAGAATGGTGGGTCTGTAGTAAACTCACTTCAACCTGGTCAATCTCCAATCTTCCAGGACATCATCCAGGCAGGACATCCCTATGCTGCCAAAAATGTGTCCATAATTGGTGGATAGATCTTGGGAATCAAAGTAGCCCAAGAGTCCAGCTCAGGGAACACCAGATGCTTACACAACACTAACACAACATCTATTAATATTTCCCTAAATTAATTCCTATTAATTTCCATAGGCAGCTATCGTGAGTTGTTAGGTTTGTTTCTGGTGTTTAACTGTAGTGCCATATCCATCAGCGGGCCTGTCTGATAACACAGTGCTTTGGTCCCTCAGGGTCTTTGGAGCTGCCATCTTCTTAACATCGACTTTGAACATGTTCATTCCTTCTGCGGCCAGAGTGCATTACGGATGTGTCATGTGTGTCAGAATTTTGCAAGGTCTAGTGGAGGTAGGAGATACTTTCCTTACAGTTTTCCATATTGCTCAAGACAGCATGGTCTTTTAGAAAATTCAGCTCCTGGAGAAAACCTCCTTTGTTTAGTTTTCCCTATCTCCCAGCTTGTCCTGCTATCTCAGCTCTCTGGTTATGGATACAATTGCACATATCTTAATCAAAATGCCTTGTGTGATTTTATATTTATACACAATGAAGGACCATTCCATAACGATCTTAGAAGTAATCTAATCCAATCCCTTTCATTTTAAAAGATGATGAAACTGAAGCCCAAACCTACAGTTCACATAGCAAGGGTTCTTTCCACTAACTAAAGCAATTTAAATGAATTCATTTACAAATCTATACATTTCCAATGGATTTATTAACAAATCTCCCGATGTGGAGATTTAACTCAGTGAAGGAGGCAGCATGATATAGAGCCAGAAGGTAAATATTTTGAGCTCTGTTGCAATGATTCAACTCTGCTATTGCAGTACGAAAGCAGCCAATGACAATATGGAAACAAATGGGTGTAATTATGTTTCAGTAAAACTTTTTGGAAACTGAAATTTGAATTTCATATGATTTTTATGTGCCATGAAATCTTCTTCTTCTTTTGTTATTTTTTTCTCACCACTGAAAAATTTAAAAACCATTCTTGGCTTGCAGGCTATACAAAAACAGATGGTGAGCCAAACTGGGCCATAGTTTGCCAACCCTTGATGTAAAGCAAGGTTGCCCAAACTCAGTCACTCACCTTTAACCTGCATCATTTTGTTATGTCCGTGTACAATGTGTACTATTATTTGTCTATTGTTTTTCCCTAATTCAACTCACTTAAAAAAAGAAAACTCTTATTGTACGCAACAATATCTTTGAAATCATGGGTTTGATATACTAGTTACATTTTCTCGAAGCATATTAGCATATATATAACAATTATAATTAAGAATGCAGGTTGTTATAGCACCTCAAATCCAACTCTAGTCCCACTAGAGGGACATTTACCACACTTTGGGAAATACTTGTGTGGTGGAAAGAATATGATGTTAGCAGCCATGAAGACTAAGCTCTATTCACTTAATGGCCCTAAATCTCAGGTCCTGTATCTTGAAATGAGAGGATGGACTGACCGATTGTGGAAGTACCTTCCTACCCTGATTTTGTATAATAATATGAAATATAAATATAAAGACCTTTTCTCTCATTCCCCACTATGCTTACATTTGAACTGTATTTGAATTTCAGCATCTGTGCTGTGAGTCAAAAATAGCTGAATCATGCTATTTAGTGTCTGTCTTTGTCTGTTTGGGCTTCTATAACAGAATATCATAAACTAGGTAGCTTATAAACAGCAGAAATTTATTTCTTACAGTTTTGGAGGCTGGGAAGTCCAAGATCAAGGCACCAGCAGATTCGGTGTCTAGTGAGGGCCCTCCTTCTGGTTCATACGCAGCTGTCTTCTCTCTCTGTCTGCACGTGGCGGAAGGGGTGCGGGAGCTCTCTGAGGTCTCTTTCACAGGGCACTAATCCCATTCATGAGGGCTTCACCATTATAACCTAATCGTCTCCCAGAGACCCATCTCCAAATGCCCTCACATTGGGGATTAGATTTTAACATATAAATTTGACTGGGGGGCACAAACATTCAATCTACAGCAGTGTCTATAAATTAGGTTTCTATATTGTAGCCTGTGTAAAGAAGCAACATCCATGTTTTCAACACAAACAGAAACCAGAGTCAAATCAAATAATCTATTTTCTACCCTTCTGCCAGGGTGTGACCTACCCAGCCTGCCATGGGATGTGGAGTAAGTGGGCACCACCTTTGGAGAGAAGTCGACTGGCCACGACTTCTTTTTGTGGTAAGTGTATTAGAATTATAACAAGTTTCATTTAGGAATGCTTTTTTGGCTTCAAGTAACTGAAAAACCCTACTAAGGTCCTTAAAAAAGAGTCTTTTAAAAATATATGTATATATTTAGGGAGGACAAGTGCAGATTTGTTACATGGATATAGTGCATAGCTGTGAATCTAGGCTTTTTAGTGTAACCATCACCTGAATAGTGTGCATTGTACCCATTAAGTAATTTTTCATCCCTCATCACCCCCCACCCTTCCACCCTCTCTCATCCTTGCAAGTCTCTAATGTCTATTATTCCATTCTTTATGTCCATGTGTACACATTATTTAGCTCCCAATTGTAAGTGAGGACATGCGGTATTTGAATTTCTGTTTCTGAGTTATTTCACTTAAGATAATGGCCTCTAGTTCCATCTATGTTGCTGCAAAAGACATGATTTCACTCTCTCTGTTATGGCTGAGTAGTGTTTCATGGTGTATATACACCACATCATCTTTATCCACTCATCAGCTGATGGGCATTTAGGTTGATTCCATGTTTTTGTAATTGTGCATTATGCTGCCATAAACGTTTGGGTATAGGTGTCTTTTTGATAAAATGACTTCTTTTCCTTTGGATAGTGGGATTGACAGATCGAATGGTGGGTCTACTTTTAGTTCTTTGAGGAATCTCCATATTGCTTTCCATAGAGGTTGTACTAGTTTACATTCCCACCAACAGTGTAAAAGCATTCCCCTTTCACTGCATCCACACCAACATCTATTCTTTTTGACTTTTTATTAATGGCCATTCTGACAGGGATATGGTTATAGCTCAT
Organism: Daubentonia madagascariensis; assembly: GCA_023783475.1. Taxonomy (NCBI): domain Eukaryota; kingdom Metazoa; phylum Chordata; class Mammalia; order Primates; family Daubentoniidae; genus Daubentonia; species Daubentonia madagascariensis. The sequence continues at coordinate 19,749,079 of JAKFHU010000600.1, read as the reverse complement.
TGTGGTTTTAATTTGCATTTCTCTGATAATTAGTGATGTTGAGCATTTTTTCATATGTTTGTTGGCCATTTGTCTATTTTCTTTTGTAAAACATCTCTTCATGTCTTTTGCCCACTTTTTGATGTGGTTATTTGGTTTTTTCTTGCTGATTTGTTTGAGTTCTTTGTCAAATGTACAGTTTGCAAATATTTTCTCCCATTCTGTAGGTTGCCTGTTTAGTCCATTGATTATTTACTTTGCTGTGCAGAAACTTTTTAGTTTATCTAGGTCCCATTTGTTTATTTTTGTTGTTGCTGTATTTGCTTTTGGGGGTCTTAGGCATAAATTCCTTGCCTAGGCCAATGTCCAGAAGTGTTTTTCCTATGTTTTCTTCTAGAATTTGTATGGTTTCAGGTCTTAAGTCTTTAATCCACCTTGAGTTCATTTTTGTGTATGGTGAGAAATAGGCATCCAGTGTCATTCTTCTGCATGTGGCTATCCAATTATCCCAGCACCACTTATTGAATAGAGTGTCCTTTTCCCAGTGTCTGCTTTTGTCTACTTTGTTGAAAATCAGTTGGTCACAGTTATATGGTTTTATTTCTGGGTTTTTTATTCTGTTCCATTGGTCTATGTGTCTATGTTTATACCAGTACCATGCTGTTTTGGTTATTATATCCTTTGAAGTCAGGTTATTATAATTTGAAGTCAGGTAATGTGATGTCTCCAGATTTGTTTTTTTTGCTTAGGGTTGCTCTGGCTATTTAGTCTCTTTTTTTGGTTCCATATGAAGTTTAGGATTTTTTTTCTAGATCTGTGAAAAATGATGTTGGTATTTTGATGGAAATTGCATTTGATGGGAATTGAATCTGTAAATCACTTTGGGCAGTATGGACATTTTAACAATGTTTATTCTTCTAATCCGTGAGCATGGGATGTTTTTCCATTTGTTTGTGTCCTCTATGATTTCTTTCATCAGCATTTTGTAGTTCTGCTTGTAGAGATCTTTCACCTTTTTGGGTAAGTATATTCCTAGGTTATTTGACTTTTTAATAATAGACATTCCAACTGGTATAAGATGGTACCTCATTGTGTTTTTAATTTTGCATTTTTCTGATGATTGGTGAGCATTTTTTCATATGTTTGGTGGCCACTGGCATGTCTTTAAAAAGAGTCTATTTTTTGTCACATACAGAATTCCAAAGGTGAGTGGTTGCTGGGTTTGGTTTGGCTGCTCAGTGATCCATCCAGGACCTACGCATGTTCTGACTTTCTGCTCTACTGTCTTCAGAGTGGTAGCTTTTTACTCTCATGCTTATTCTATCTGTCTATTCTATCTGTCCCTTTCATCAGGAAAGCAAAAACTTTCCCCAAGCTCCCTACCAGGCTTCCACTTAAATTTCCTTGGCCCTAATTGTGTCATGTACTTTACTGACTACAGAGGAGGCTAAGAAAGCAAGTGCCTCACTTCTCCAGCCTCTTTGGGGAAAAGGGGGAGAAAAGGGGTGAGAAGTGGTTGTTGGGTTAGCCAACAAATGACATTTGCCAAGGGCAAAAATGGAGGAGATGGGATCATCAAACCCCCAACTCTTCTTCTTTTTATATTGAAACTAAAGTTCAATGACTTGGCCAAGGTCATGGAGCTAGAGCAAGACCACCTGATTTTTGATCTGGAACTTTCCTTACTACACACTACTGCCAGGTACACATTGCCATACAGACATTTTAATTAATTTTTGCCATTATATTCCAGATAAATATGAAATGGTAGCCATCTATCTTACCTGAAAGCAAATGAGAGGGCCCCATATAATGATGTGACTCTAATTCCTGGGTCTCCAAATTTCACCTTGCTAAGGGTGCCTCACTCTAAGCCACCCCTCTGGGACTGGCCCCTCTACGTGTGGCTGGGAGTAACCAGTGTTCTGAAGGGTTCACTTAGGTACCAATCAACAACAGCAAAATGACAACATATGCTGCTGCCATCAACACAGGTGTAATTTTAAAATATTTTTTTTAATGGGGGAAGGGGTCCATGAAGGCAAAAGTACTTTAGGCCTGTGGTCCCCAACCCCTGGGCCATGGACCAGTACTGGTCTGTGTCCTGTTAGGAACCAGGCTGCAGAGCTCCACCTCCCCCCAAGCTGTGCCTCCCCCCCACCCCAAGTGCGTAGAAAAATTGTCTTCCGTGAAACTTAGGAACCGGGCTATACAGCAGGAGGTGAGCAGCAAGGGAGAGGGAAGCTTCATCTGTATTTAAAGCTGCTCCCCATTGCTCACATCACTGCCTGAGCTCTGCCTCCCCCTCTACCCCCCATCTGTGGAAAAATGTCTTCCATGAAACCAGTCCCTGGTGTCAAAAAGGTTGGGGACCACTGCCTTAGGCCACAAAAGTCACTGTGTGGCCTGGGCAGTAAGGATTGGAACTTAGATCTGTCTAATTTTTCAAGGTGACACGCCTTTCCTAAGACAAGCTAACCTGTACTTCTTTGCTAAGGGAAGAGATAAAGCTGCTTCTTTATTTCTGTGAATGATTTTATTTATCTCTTCCTGCTCTCCCTTTACCTCCTTTAAATAATAAGAATAAAAAAAATATTCCTGGGAGTTTGGCGTGAAATGTTTACTAATGTGCCTATTTTGTGCCTAGTTTGGCATTGCATGCCTAGCTGAGATGTCTTTACTTCTTTAGCCTCTCTTGTCCTTAGAAATCATCTCTGGCCTCTTGTTTGCAGTTCAAGAGCATCTCCACACCCACCACTGAGCTTAGACCAACTCTAGCAGAGGATAAGACTCTGCCCCAGGTGACCTTGTGGATTGTTAGATCCTTGACCTTACTTACTTTGGATGGCTTATTTGTAAGGCCTTTCATTTTGATCTGCTAGCATAATGAGAATGACAAGCTGCCACTCCCCATTCTTAGTGTGTCTTTATAGCCTTAAAAGGGCTGATTTAAGAAATGGTTTGACTCTCAGGGAAAGTTACCTGATCAAGGACACAGGCCTTATTACATTTTCCAGCTAAGGTGTGGCTTTGGTTTCAAAGAACAGCCCTGGACGAATGTCATCAGAAGGAAACCCAGGCTTGGGGCTAATCAATTCTTAATCTCAAAAGATACTACAGTTGGAAGGGTAGGCCCACCCCATTGTTTTATAGTTGAGGAAACTGAGGCTCAGGGAGGAAAGAAGGATTTAAATTCTCACGGCTAGTGAGAACAGAACTGGGGAACTTTCCCTCCCCCAATTCTGCTGCCCACCTTCCCGCACCATTCACTGGTTATTTGGGGGCCTAGGGGACTGAGGTGCAGCCTGGGAGCAGCTGCAGGCAGCACTACTGAGTGCCCTGTTGGGGTCCGCTCAAGGGACTGGGGGTGAGAGGAGCTGATATTAGGGCCATGTCTGAAAGGATGAGGAAGAATTTTCCTGATAGGGAGGAAGGTCCTTTTAGCTCACACTGTAAAGTTTCCCCAGTGAAACAATGCTTCTTGCTATGGGGAATTATTGGGCATTTTTGAGTGAAGGAGACAGGACTGAAATATTAAATGCAAGTAATGGCTTTGGAGTCCCACAGACCCGGGCTCCTGACTGGGAACCCGGTCACTTACATCTGTGTGACCTCAGGCAATCTACTTCCCTCCGCCAGTCTTGCTTTCTCCTTGTAAAATGGGGATAATATTGGTCCCAACCTCCTCAGGTTGGAAGAGGGTTAAATAAAGTCGCGAGTACGAAATACTTAGCACAGTACTTGGCACCCAGAAAGCACTAATGCATCTTAGTAAGTGGTGGTTATTCTCCGACCCTCCCTGCCTCAGGCATTCCTTTGCATCACCTAAACCAGACCCCCCCAACCCCCAGGGTATTTGGCCCGGGGGAGACGAACACCTTCTTGGCTCCCACAGCAGTCAGACCTGCAGCTGGTCTGTCCTAAACACATGCCCTGGAGTGCTTGCCTTATTGGTTTGAGGAATTCTGAGTTTTTTTTTTCCCAAAGTGCTTTGTCATTCTGTACATAATAATGGCATTTGTGTAACCCTTTAGAGCTCACAAAGCATCTTCACATACATAGTTTATCTCACCCTCAAGACAACACCATGGGGTAGTTATTTCATTCCCATCTTATCTCTGAGGAAAACGAGTCCCTCGACTTCCTCAGGTGTCACGATGTTCAGATTCCAGAGCCCAGGTTGGACCTTTCGCAGAGGGTCAGGCCCAGCTTGGAAAGATGTGACTTAATCTATTTCTCTGGAAGATCCCCAAACTTCCATTTCTTAAATATCTTCCTTAGCACTGGATTCTGGGGTACAGAATTTGTTTTCACCGCTCACTTTTTCTGAAGCAAGAATTTTTTCATTCACAGCCCAGGGGGAATTTCAGATAGTTACTTTTCAATTCAGTCAATATTTCTTGGGAGTTTGCAGAGCTCCTGTTTCCCCACCAGATATCCTGGAACTGCAGTGGATGGTGGAGGTCAGGTCACTGCCTCTAGCTCTCATTATCTTGTCTAGACGAGATAGACATCCACACGCAGGTAAGTATTTACAAAGTTAAGTATTTACAAAGTGAGAAGTAAACCTTAAAATGTACCCATTCTGGAAGTGAATGGAGACAGCAATCCGTCTGCCATCCTGGAATTTAATTGTTTCCCAATAGTTTTAAATATCAAGACAGTAAAAAGCATGATCCTTTTAATACTTTGATGTCCCTCATTTAAAGACCTGGGTGAGAATCCTCTGAACTGTGAGCGTTGAAAGGCAGATTCCGTCCATTCCATTGCTTGCTGTCTTCAGCGCCCAATACTGTGCCTGGTTGGCTTTTCAAAATTGCTCTTAGATTTTTCTCATCTTCTGATTCCATTCTCTCATGCAATTCCAAATTGTGGTGCCTGAGCAATCTTTGTCTAATCTCTGTATGGTCCCTGGATGAAGTTAAAGGGCATCCTGTTGACCATCCTCTCCTAGATGCCCTGATTTAAGGCACACTGGGAGTTTGTCTGTCTCTGCGCAGAAGCAGTCTGACTCCTGCTCAGTTTGATTTGTCCCTGAATTTACCATATGAACTCTAAATGGGCTGAAAAGCTTGCATGGTGATTGGTAAATTTCCCTGAATCTTTTCTTGTTCCAGGTTCCTATGCGGGGGCGGTGGTTGCCATGCCCCTGGCTGGGGTGTTGGTGCAGTACATTGGATGGTCCTCTGTCTTTTATATCTATGGTGAGTGATTTGACTTCATGAATGCACATGGTGACTCACAGAGATGGTATTTTACCATATAAGTGTTTGGCTAAGAGTTTATTACATGAAAATGGAGATTACTAGGACAACGTTATCATATAATGGAATACTTGTCTACCTGTGATTCATTTAATGTTTATATTAAAGTTGACTTTTTTTTTAAACAAGCAGAACATTATCTTTCTTTAAATACCAGTTAAAAACACTAGGAAAGTCAACAAAATACTTTTTATAGCTGAAATACTGTTATTTGGGAATATTGTAAAAATTGAAAAATTTCAAGATGGAAGAAAATGAGACATATCATCAAGCCTTTTTTGTTTTTTTTTAACTGCAGGTATGTTTGGGATTATTTGGTACATGTTTTGGCTGTTGCAGGCCTATGAGTGCCCGGCAGCTCATCCAACAATATCCAATGAGGAGAGGACCTATATAGAGACAACTATAGGAGAAGGCGCCAACTTGGTTAGTCTAAGTGTAAGTATAAATGGACAGATGAAGACTTGCCTCTTTTTTATAAGTATTTCTCTTAGTGACTGTGTTGTCCTCTTACAAGAAAAAGATGTCAGTATCTTCACTAAAAATCTCATGGTATTTTTACTCCCTAGAAATTTAATACTCCATGGAAAAGATTTTTCACATCATTGCCGGTTTATGCAATCATTGTCGCAAATTTTTGCAGAAGCTGGACCTTTTATTTGCTCTTAATAAGTCAGCCTGCTTATTTTGAAGAGGTCTTTGGATTTGCAATAAGTAAGGTAAACACCTAGATGCTTCAAATAGTCTTGAACTTTAAATCTCTTGATCCTACCGAGAATATCTTTATGTAATAAAACAATTAAGTTGCTGATCATAATTCATAACAGTTCTAGGACATCTTCTAGCCTGGAGATCGACAAGTTATACATTCTGTACATAGTATACATACATAGCTATTTAATTTCTTCTTAGTAAGGATCAGAGCTGTATTAAGCTGCTTTTAAAGATTTATGTTTTACCCAATCTCAAAGTGTTTTTGACGCTAACTCAAGGACTGCATATTAGGCAAGGATAAAAAGATTTGAGGGTGTGGGTTTTCTTCTTTTCCTATAAACTACTTAGTGAGTAGCAGTAAGAGCCTCCCAGCTAATTTTGCAGACCACCCTTCTCCCAAAAACATGGTGATATCAGTAACCATTGCTTGTATGGTTTAGAAAGAAACTCTGGTAATGCCCCCAACCATTGTCATTAGGGTGTCTGTGTTTTAGGGAAGCAGGGTTTGGATGATGAAACATAAATCATCATCATAAAAGAATTAAGCCTCCTTCCTTCAAGGGAAAGAGCAACAGCTGAGCAGAAGCAATTGTCTGCATAGCTACAGGTACTGTCAGAAGTGACCAGGGAAGAGCTGGCACAGTCAGGTAATGGTGGCTGCCATCAGTGAGCACTCACTGGGTGCCAAGTGTTTTCCCTACCGTGTGCCATGCTCTGTGCTGGCCGCTGGGGTCTCTGGGATGCATCAGAGTCATCTCTGCCTCAAGGAGTTTCCAATCTGGTAGGTGAGACAAATAGGACTAAAATCCTTCACTTATTCATTGTTTATTTAAGACAGATAAATCACTTAAAATCATTCACTCATTCATCATTTATTTATTACAATATTCAGGCCTCCCTGGATCCCACATAATTAGATGCTTAAATTTGGTTGTGGTAGGGGTGCTGTAGAATGGGGAAGGGCAGGGAATTAGGGAGGCCACTCTCTCAGAAATAGTGACAAATAGCTCATTGTTTCTTTTCCTTCCAGGTGGGTCTCTTATCAGCTGTCCCACACATGGTCATGACAATCATTGTGCCTATTGGAGGACAACTGGCTGATTATTTAAGAAGCAGAAAAATTTTGACCACAACTGCTGTCAGAAAAATCATGAACTGTGGAGGTACTGTGGATTTCATGGGTGGCTTAAGCAGCTTTGGTAGAATTAGAGTAAATGGCACTGCAGAGCATATTTTAGAGGTGATGTCTAATCATTGGGATGGATCTTAAAGACCCTGAAGTCCATCCCCCAGTGGTCATCCAGCCTGGACTTGTGCAACCTGAGATGTGACAACTTAGTTGATGGCTGATAAATCAGGACACACCTACAACTGCAGAAATGCTCCTTTCACCCACTCTGAGGCCAGAATAACATGATTCCCAGTTACATATCTGTTTATTGTTTATCTTTCCATATGTCCTTCCACATTTATTATTTGCTTACGTAGTTTATTCCCTTTCTCCTTCGTCCCTTTCTACCTATCCATAGGTAAGAAACAGAAGAAAAATATTTTCTCTGAATAGTCTTCTTTCCTCCCAAACCCTGCTTGTGCATGGGGTACACACACACACACACACACACACCATTCTCTTTCCTGGTTTATTTAGTTCCTGCTTTATGTTTTAGTTTCATAAAGACAAAGTGGAAGTTAGGTGATTTCCCCAAAGAGGTAGGTGAAAATAATTTGGAAGCCCTGCGATATTCGTGACAGCTCACCTTTTTTAACTCCTCCATTTTATTACCTTTTTTCCTTTTTATTTTTTTATTTTTATTTTTTTAAAAACAAGTCCTCAGTAAGAACTCTTTTGTTTTTAAATTAGCATTTATTGAATGCTTTCTGTGCCAGACACTAAGTTAAGTCTTTTACATACATCATCTTATTTAATCCTTATACTCACCATGTGGAGCTGGTACTATTACTATTAATATATGCAATATGCAGTGAGGAAATGGAGGTAAAATAAAGTGACTTGCTCAAGCAGGAGGCCCCTGCAAGATATCAGGTCTGTTTGAGTCCACTGCCAATGCCCTAGTCAACTCTTTGCTGCTACTTCTGCAGGGGACTGGAGTCAGCTTGAGCGGGTAAGAAGTAGAGGATAGTGCCACCTATTGGCAAGAGGTCACGGCATGCTCTGACTCCAGAGGATATAGGTTAGGTCACCATTTAGAGGTGAAGAATATATGGAGGGACACAGGAGCAGGCATGATGTGATCCCACAGTATTTCGGAAATAAAGTCTGATCAGTGAGACCAGGAACAGCTCCTGTTCTCCCAGCAGCTTGACTGCTGGTCCCAGGCAGGGATGTTTGGGCCTGCCCTTAGCTTGAACTTTTGTGCAGGAGTCTGAAGGTTGGCAGATGCAGGCCTGCTTTCTGGGGGGCAGGAGGTGAAGCTCTGGGACATTGCATTCCGGTCTTCTCCAAGGTAGCTGTGGTAGGCAGAATAATGTCCATGTCCCGATCCTCACAACCTGAGAATATGTTTCCTCCCATGTCAAAAGGGACTTTGCAGATGTGATTAAATTGAAGTTTTTGAGGTGGGGAGATTATCCTGCATTATCTGGGTGGGCCCCATGTAATCACAAGGGTCCTTATAAGAGGAGGAAGGAGGGTCAGAGTTAGGGAAGGAGATGTGATGGTGGAAGCAGGAGTCAGAGTGATGCAGCCACAAGCCAAGAAATGCAAGCAGACTCTGGAAGCTGGAAAAGTCAAGAATGGATTCTCCCCTGTGGCCTCCAGAAGGAAAGCAGTTCTGCAGACTGACACCTTGATTTTGCCCTGTAGGACCCATTTTGGACTTCTGGCCTCTAGACCTGTACAATAATAAATTTGTGTTGTTTTGAGCCACTAAGTTTGTGGTAATTTGTTACAACAGCAATCGAAAACGGATACACTAGCCAAAGGCTCACTCCTGTAATTATCAAATTCTGCTCCAGCTGAGTAGCTCTCCACCCAGTCCCTGAACTTCTTTTTGTCTCTGACTTTGCTCACTCCCTTTCTCTTCACTGTGCGTTCCGCTCACCCTCACCTCTCACCCCACGTCTCTCCACGTATCCTTTCACATTCTGCTCAAGTCTACTCCTCTTGCGTTTCTTCACAGCCACGTCATCTCCAGTGATCCCTCTGAATTTGTCCAGAGGACTTGGTTGGCAACTCATCATGTGCTACCTTATCCCAGCACTCTCAGGAAAATGTTACAGGCAGGAAGAACAGCATGTGCAGTGGCCCTGAGGCAGGCACGGACGTGGCATATTGGAGAACAGAAGAAGAGAGAGTCACGATGGTTGAGTGAAGTGCAGAGTGTTAGGAGATAGGATCAGAATGCTTGGCTGGGGTCGGATCACGGCAGGCCTGGCTGACGTACGCAGAACGTGGGTTTTATTTGAAGCGCATTGGGAAGCAAATGGTTTAAAGTAGGGGGAAAAAAACCCCCCATGATCCATGTTTTCAAATCTGGAAGATGGAATTCAGGGCACAAGAGTAAAAGGGAGGCCAGGTAGGAGGCTATTTCAGTTGTCCAGTCAAGAGAAGGTGGTGGCTTGAACTAAACTGGTGGAAACAGAGGTGGAGAGAGGGGAGTGGATTTCTAAATTCTCTGAGCCAATTTTCCTCTTCTTTAAAATCCAAATAATAATACTCATTTCAGATGTTAGTCATGAGAGTTAAATGAAACAATGTATAAATGCACCTACCGTGGTGTCCAACCTATAGAAGGGTCTCAACAAATGTTAATGCCTTTTTCTTCTCCCGTGTTCAAGACACAGAATAAAAAACAGAGGTTTTTCAAAGGAGGTATTCAACAAATATCTGCTGTTCAATTGTATTTCCCTTGACCAAAAATATGCACTTTTATACCAGCAACTTGAAAGAAAGTTCTGGATTTCAACACTATTTGCGCAACCTCTTCTAAGCCCAGGTGCCTTGAAGATTCTTGAACACATTTTGTGGGGAATGCCTTGTTTATATGTAATCTGCTCCAATGCCTCTGTGTTGTTTCTCCCTAACTGGTAGTGATGGTTTGGGTGGTGGTACTGAGAACCCTCAAAAATGTTACTTGCTAACAAAGTGCCAGTTAAGAGCCAATCTTTTTTTCTGCAGAAACAAGAATGCATATGTAGAATCTCCCCGGCCCCTCTCCTATCTTTTAAAAATACCTCTTCATGTGTCTCTTAATGTTGCTTAATATTTCACCATGATAGAACCAGTGAGTCCTACGTAGAAAATTAAAAAGTAAAAAGACCACAAAAACCCATATTGTCTGCTTAAACACAGAGGTGCTAGATTAGAGGTAACTACATGACAACAGAGTTTTCTGCCATCACTGAAGAATGCAGATTGATTTAGAAATGACAAGGCACTTGCATCTTCTTCTAGAGAATTTTAGTTGGCTTCACGTTTCCTAAAAAGAAGTAAATACAGAGCACATTTCTCATCTGAGAAGGATCACACATCTCTTGGAGCTGGTCACATTCTTCTTTTCTTCCCCATAGATAAGGGATCTGTGCCATTACGATCATTTAAAGCAAACAGATTACCTTAAGATATGATGTTTAGTTCTAGTTCATTGAGATTCAGGGCACATTTCCCAAAGCCTCAAAGGCAGATGCCAAATTCTCATACTTCCCTCTATAGTAAGTGCAAAGTGTGACTGAGGAAAAAAATTCTAGTCTGGTTGAATCAGTTGCCTGTGTGAACTTTAGACTGTTTTAAAATGATATGAAAATTTTCTTAGGCCTTTAAATCCTAGTTTTGTTTCTCCTGGCAACTCTGAATAGGTTCACTTCCAAGGATCTCTTGATTACCCCTAAAGTTTAAATTTTATCCTTAAGCTCCTGAAATATAGTCCTATCTCTAGGATTTTAACCATTGGTGGAAACCATTTAGGCTCTTAAATGCTTCTTCTTCTTTTGGCAATTTGGCGAAGATCATTTTTTTTCTTGATGTATCATTTGTTAGTTTTATTTTTTACACGATGTCTTCATTCTAATTCTTTCGGGCGAATTAACTTTCTGTACAACTTTTGTTGAAAGTGTTAAAAGAAGTTTCAGCCAGATGCCTTATTATTTAAGATAGGCCACTTTGAAAACACATAGAATTAGTATATAAAAAACTAGCAATTTTTCCCTTTGTATAATTTAAAATGTTGAAACAAAATTAAGAATGAGTAGCAATGGTATAAAGCCCACAGTTTTAAAAGCACTACTGTTTCCCTAATTTCATTTGATCCTCTTTAGATGTCATCTAAAACAGCATGTGAAAATATGTACAGGAATGAGACAATGTTGTGTGATTAAGAAACAGCTAATAGAGCTGTATGTCCACAACACAGAGGGCTGTGTATGCTCTGTGGTAAGAAGGGGTGGTAAGCAGAGAGATGAGTACTGGCAGAAGATGAAACTGGAACAGGAGGAGGGACTTATTACACTATTCTAATCATGTGGAGCCCTTGACAAAAGCTTTTCACAAAGGAGCGACTAATCAGGTCATGTGGCTTAGGAAGACAGTGGTGTGGCAAATGGATCAGAGGAAGATAAGATGGAAGACCACCAAAGAGGCTATTGTAGTGTCCTGGTGAGAGGTCATGGGGCCAGGACTAAGGCAGTGGCAGAGGAGGGGAAAGTGGACGTTGGATTGGACAAATATTTCTGACTTTTATGTAAAAGCTAAGGAAGAAGGAGAAGTCCAAGATGATTCTGAAGTTTCTGCATTGGACTTCTGGCTACCATTTGTTGAGCTGTGCCCATGTGCCACATTCAATATCTTATAGACCCAATTCCATTTCATCTTCCAATGCCCTACAAGGTTGTAGTATTATCTCTACTTTTTGAGACAAGAAATCTAAGAGGTAAAGTAACTTGTTCAAGATCACACAATTAGTGATTTTGAAGTAGAATCTGCACCCATGCCTGACTGACTCTACTAAAATCTGGGTTCTCAACACATGTGGATAGAAGATTAATTTAGAGAAGAAGAAGAAAGTACATGGTGGTGGTGGTGGTGGTGGTTTGCTTTGTTTTTAGGGGTTTAAAAAAATAGGGGAACAGAGATTTGATTTAGGCATGTTGCCTTTGAGGTAACTATAGGACAGTTGTATGGAGATGTCTGGAATCAGCAGACAGTCTCCAAATGAAGCACCACTAATTGTCTCCCTCCTCCCAGGGCATGCCATATACTTGGAAATGGTATTTATATCATCTTTCATCTTTCTGTCTGCCACTGGCTGAACTTTTTTTTTTTCTTTTTTCTTTTTGGTGAGAAGGAATTTCTTCATAAGTTCCTCCTTTTTTTTTATTGTTCTGGGCTCACTATTCTGAATGAAAAGAACAGAAAGTACTTTTGTTCTGCTGTATTTTCTGTGCAAAAAATCTCATTTTTTTTTTTTTAAAGAGGCCTGAGAGCTTGGTGAACTTCTGAAATGGAAGAATTTTGACTTATGCTTTACAAGTGGTGAGGTGCTGCTTTTTGTTTCAGATATTCACTACAGCTTTCTGGTTGCTTTTGGCAATAAATACTAGAGTGTTGTCTTTTTATTTATGTAAAAGGCCATAACTTATGTAGTCAAAGGGGAATCCTTGACAGTATATCAGCAGGTTTTAGTATTTAGCAATGGCAGAGGTAACTATCCATGAAGCAACCAATAATTAACATCCCTCATCCCAGGAGCATCACTGGAATCTCTTGGGACCATTTGGTGTTCAAGGTGCACCAGAATAATGTTAGGAAGTTCACGACCACTCAGGTAATATTAGCATAGTCATGTAGTCATGAAACATAGACTGTATGTACTAAAAACTTAGGTCTGTGGAAATATAGATTAATTCTTAATTTGACAAATTAATGAACTTGGGCTGACTGCATGAAAATGACATTTTGTCCCCCTGCTGTTTCCATTTGCAGGTTTTGGCATGGAAGCAACCTTACTCCTGGTGGTTGGCTTTTCCCATACCAAAGGGGTGGCTATCTCCTTTTTGGTGCTTGCTGTAGGATTTAGTGGCTTTGCTATTTCAGGTAAAGTGTCCTTTGAGTTTCCAAATCTTGTCTATAGATTCAGCAAGTCTTGGGAGAAATGAAGGACAAGGATATTGTAGAACCTTCTTTCAGTAGCCAGGCTATTCCCAAGGAGCAGGACCACTGCCCAGAGAATTTCATCTAGTGGCAGTGACTTTGTAAGATCACTGAGGACTGGGCTTAGGAACCCAGTCAAGCTGGAATTGTCCCCACTTACTTCATCATGGGAAAAGACACAAAATGCCAGTGACCCCCGTGAGGCCCAAGCATGTGTCCTGGATGAAGTGGACTTTCCTACTTCAGCACCACGTCACCCTACCTAACAGAGGCTCTTGTGACTTTGAATCCTCACCTCCTGCTAGAGAACTGCTAATGTTAGCTCAAATGACAATGTCACTTGACATATAGTCATAGAATCAGAAGGGTTTTTTTTAGAGTGAAAACCTTCTTTAGATATTATCCTATTCCATTGCCTTCATTTTCCAAACAAGAAATGCAGGTCCAGAGAGGGGAAGTGACTTTCTGAACAGGGTAGAGCAGGTAACAATTATAAGGACGTTGATGTGAGCTGACGCTGACCAAGTGCAGACTCTGTGCCAGGAACTGTTCAAAGCCCTCCGTGTGCATTAAGCCCTGCCATTCTTACAGGTACCTCAGGGGAGGTCAGTGCTATTAGGATCTGATATACAGGAGCAGTAAACTAGTCTACTGTGACAGGCCAGAGTGCAATCATATCATGTCATAAAGACTTCAGAAGCTCCCTATGCAAAACTAGGTGAAAGAGTAAAATTGAGTTGTTTGTCTTCTTTAAAACATTGTAATAATAAAAATTGTTTCTTACAGAAATTTTTTCATATATTGCATCTATCTTACAACATGGTGAAGCAAGTACAACTATCACTATTTTACTGATATCTACCTAAAGTTCAGAAAAATCAGGTATTTTCCTAATGTCACGTAGTTGGTGGCAAAAGAATAAAAGAACAGAAGAACAATTTTGCCTGGCTCTAAGCCTGTAACCTTTCCATTATTCCAGGCTGCCTTAAATATCAAATGGAGTGGTAATGTCCCAGAACAGAAAAAATATGGAACCTCTGGTCTAAACTACCCTAAGAGATAGGGGATTTTTGTATTTATCAAAATAAATAGAGCTGACGAATAGTTAATCAGAAAAAATGTCTACGTTAAAAGCAGATTGCAGCTAAGAACTTAGGTTTAGAGGTGCATAGACCTGGGTTTGAAGCCCTTCTTTACTACTTATTATTTACAAAAGAAAACATTTGCTAAATTATTAAAATTCTCAAGCCTCAGTTTTCTCATTCAGACATTGGAGCGATGTAAGAGCAACCTCACAGGGTTGTTGGGAGGGTGAACAGAGATATCTCATGCATTCCCGCACACTTCCCATGAGTTAGGCACTGTTCTTGGCACTGGGGATGTTGCAGTTAAAAAAATCAAAGATTCCGCCCTCATAAAGTTTGCATTCTAGTGGAAATAAAGCCCTTAGCTTTATTTATTTGAAGCCCTTAGCACAATGCCAAATGCATAACAAAATTTGTAAGTATTCACCATTATTGTTCTATTATTATGTACTGCAGCCCAGTGCTGCTCAAACTTTAATGTGCATAGAAATCACCTTAGGATCTCAGAGGATGCAGATTCGGATTTTGTAGCTCCAGAGTGGGGCCTGAGAGTCTGCATTTCTAGCAAGTTCCACAGTACTGCTGCTGTGGGTGGTCCACACTCTGAGTGGCAAGGATAGAGCAATCATGACTTGCTTCGAGGAGGACGTTGAGGAACACCTTCCCTTGATAACTTTGTGATGCAAAAGAGATCCATATCCTGTCCCCAGAGATATTGAAATGTTCAGGTTCATATTGCTTCCTTTCCTCCAATTGCCAATTGTCACAGTCAGAAAGGGAGACACTTAATACTCCAAATCATAGCAGCTACTTTTTAAAAAAAGGCCTTACTCCATGCTTGCCACTTTATAAACATGATCTCATTTAATCCCCATCACAACCTGATGGGAAGGGTACGGCTACATCCATTTTATTGGTGAGGAAACTGAGGCATGACTTAACTTGCCCAGTGAAGCTAAGTGGCTGGGATTGGAATAAAGGTCTTTCTGACCCAACAGTGACACTACGGGAGGGAATGTGGCCATGGGGCAATAATGCCTCAGGATCTGCTGTCTGTCACCTTTCTAAGGGACAAATATAGACGATAGGGTAGACTGTTTGGCACAATTTAGAAGCTGATTATAGACAAGAGAGCCGAGACAGGTGAGGTTACAAAGATGCAAGGGATGAGAGATGCCTGTTTGGGGAAATGTCCTATGTATAGAATAGCTTGTGTGCAATTTTTTTTCATCTGCTACAAAAATCTATCAATATCTCAGTTTCTTAGTGATCTCTACCACCCCCCTCCAATGCCAGGATTGTGCAGCTAGAAACCTAAATGGCTTTTCTCACGTTATCTTTAGCTGAACGCAGATGCCTAGGCTTTGTAACAGAACATAATACTCGACAATCATATTAATTGCTTCTTATCTCTGGATTCTTTTCTAATACAGCGTTTATCACATTCAAATCAACAGTAAGATTAATTAATCTTGCAGCTGTTTTATATTCTGATTGTCTGGCACTTTGATCTGAAGAGAAGGTATGTTTATTACCAAAAAAAGGTTTTCTCAAAAATCCTCCATGAATGGAGGTAGGAAAAACCAACCAACTAACCCAATGTGCCAGATTAGACAAAAAAAATTTTTTACTCCTATTTTCAGGTTCTGTGCACAGAACAGGGAATTAAAAAGCCAAGCAAAACCAAGCAAAGGAAAACAAAAATAGGAATAAACAAAACCTACAACCCCCTTGCCATAATTTCAGTAGTTCAAATTGGTAATTAATTGAACAACTATTTATTGAGCGGCTACTATGTGCCAAGCACTTTGCTAGTTCAGGGAAGATGGTGGCCAACAAGACAGGTGGCCGATCACCCATAAAGAGCATGCATGTTGGCTTTCACCTCTATGTACCATGCAATTAGCATACATTATTTAACTTAATTCCTGCAACAACTTTATGAGAATGGTTATCCCAGTATATAGATGAAGAAACTGAGGTTCAGGAAGTTTAAATCCTTAGTCCAGGTTTGCATCTCAGTTAAGTTGCCAGAACTGAGGTCTGTCTGACTCTAAAATGCACCCCTGGAGTGTACTGGCAAAGTTGGCTTCCAGGGCCTTAGGTCTTCCTTTTTCATGGCCTTGCCCTTCCCTGCCTTCACACCCCCCCTTCATTCCACCCCTTCTTCTCTCCTGATAAACGGATTAACAGTGAGGTGTTGGTGACTTACTATTTTACCACTCCCAGCAGCAGCATCTTTTGATAGGAGATCTCACAGAGAGGGAGCTGCTTGGCAGTAGCAGCAGCCACAGTAGCAGGAGTGGTGGTGGTTAGTGCAGCCTCGCTATTTGCCAAGGGCTCGCACATATATATTGCCCCCTGAGTCTCATATCACAGGTAGGTAGTCATATTATCCCCATACTAGAAACAAGGAAACAAAAGGCTAAATAATTAGTTGTTTATGTAGTGGAAATAAGATTCAAAGCCAAATTTACAGACATTTTCTCAATTGAGAAATAAATCAAGTAAGTATATGAAAGTTATATGTCATAAACTACAGAGGGTTCTGACAATGTTTGTGCAAATATTTATCATAGAAAAGCCCTCTTTTCGTGATGCCATGTGGCCACTGAGGCAGGCTGAACCGTGGCTGCCTTTTAAGAGTGAGTCGAGAGCTAGGAGCGGGTTATTATGAAGCATGGTTTGGTTCTAATCACACTGTATGGGACTGTGTGATTGTTTACTCTGAATAAATGTGATTCAGGCTCTTCAGTATTGCCCCAAACACCATATTTTGGAGTTCTGAACCTACAAGGTGCAGATGCCGTAATTCTCTCCCCATGGAGAGCCCATGGTAGACACTGTTAATCAATCGCAGCATTGTCTACTGATGCTGCTTTGTGCAGGCAAAGCCTGACAATCTTGAACTCAGTCTCTTGGTCTGGGAACTGATATCCATCAATCATATACTAGAGGAAATCAATAGATTGATGAAGGGTTGGGACAAGCTAAGTATTTTCCAGAGTGTATTTGGAATTCTATCCTTGACTCTGATTTTGATGTTTTGGCTTCACTGTAGGTTTTAATGTCAACCACCTGGACATTGCCCCCCGCTATGCCAGCATTCTCATGGGGATTTCAAATGGAGTGGGGACCCTCTCTGGAATGGTCTGTCCCCTCATTGTTGGTGCAATGACCAAGCACAAGGTAATGGTCTCCTTTGTGGCTGTGGGTTATAGTATCAGAGGACTGAAGCACTACACTTGAGATTTGGAGGCCCTCCTCCAGCCTGTAAATGTGTGTGTCCTTTATCTTGACTGAGTTAGTTGAACAACTTCTTTTCTTTTCTTTCTTCTTCTTCTTCTGTTTCTAAAACCATTGCTTGTTGCTGGCACTGGAGCTAATTGTTTTGTTCTACTTTTCTCAATTGAGAAATAAAAGTTCGGGGAAGAGGTGTGAAGGCCATAGAGACTGTTTAGAGACACAAAGAAGAAACTGAAGCAATCAACTCAGGATAAATGAGTTACCCAAGATCGTTTTATAATTCTAAGTGATTAAACTTTATACCCTATTTCTATCTATTGCTTAGCATGTTCCAGCATAAAAGTATTAGTGCTGTTATACTTCCTTGTTAAGAAGAAAATAAACAAGACATTAATGACTCTTTCTAAGAATGTACGAGGGTGTGGCACTCAGTTGTTACTGAACCTTTGTGTAGTTAGACTAGGGTGGGTAGTAGAGGAAGATCACATGATCCACCGGAGCTCATTTACAGGCCACATGATTTCTTTATCTTTGTCATTGAGAAAGTTTCACAATGCTGCTTTCTGCAAATAAGAATTTTCTAATACCGTGGGGTTTTTGCCCAACTATGTTTTTACTTGGATAGCCTATTATAAATATAACTTCAGAAACGTTTCCAGCTTCTTGGAGAAGAAAGTGTGAAATAACTTCTTGACAGAAAAGAAAGGGAGGCTGGTCTGATGGTAGTGGGTTATCAGAACTTATTAACATTAGTGTCACTAAAGTTGGTATACAACCCCCCACTGCTAAATTTGACTGGCTTAAAAGATAAATAAATAAAGAAAAATAAAGAAAAAGCAAAGAAAGGTAGGATTTGGGGATTTTATAGGCAGAGGATCTACGTTTTCCTTCCCTCTTCATGAAATAATAGGATTGGCAATGTGACTATTAAATCCAAGATATAATACTGTCTTCCCCTAATTTTAAACACAAATTCCCATTGTCTTTTGATTTACTGTTTTTTACACAGAAAATATGATTAAAAATAAGCTACTGGTAGTCAAGGGTGAGCACTTTAATGGCTCCTGTATCCAACAGCAAGCAAGAAGGAGACCTCTGATATTTAAAGTGGTGGGTTCCC
This sequence comes from Daubentonia madagascariensis, assembly GCA_023783475.1. Lineage (NCBI taxonomy): Eukaryota > Metazoa > Chordata > Mammalia > Primates > Daubentoniidae > Daubentonia > Daubentonia madagascariensis. Next base: position 19,730,566 of record JAKFHU010000600.1, on the reverse strand, counting down.
TAAAGTAAGTTTAATTTAGCTTACTATGTGAGAAGAAACCCCATTTGGGTATTTAAAAAAACTATACAAGGGTGCTGCATGTATTTTTACATGTTGTTTATTTAAAAATGCATTCTCTAAATTAAAAAATGCATATTCATTGTAGTTTCTAACTTTCATATTCATTATAGTCTTAACTTTCATTTCTTAAGTTTTTTGTTTAAATTATGTTTGGATCCTGGATGCTGCTTCTGACACATGTCCTCTAAAGAAGCACAGCATTGTCTTTGGGGTGGGCAGGTGCTTTTGTCCCAGTGGAAGCCTCCAGAACATACTGTTCATCTCTGGTTTTGGTTAAAACCTTAATTGGAGCTTTGTTTCCTTGTTTAGACCCGTGAAGAATGGCAGAATGTGTTCCTCATAGCTGCCCTGGTGCACTACAGTGGTGTGATCTTCTATGGGGTCTTTGCTTCTGGGGAGAAACAGGAGTGGGCTGATCCAGAGAACCTCTCTGAGGAGAAATGTGGAATCATTGACCAGGATGAATTAGCCGAGGAGACAGAACTCAACCATGAGAGTTTTGCGAGTCCCAGAAAGAAGATGTCTTATGGAGCCACCACCCAGAATTGTGAGGTCCAGAAGAAGGAATGGAGAGGACAGAGGGCAGCGACTCTTGATAAGGAAGAGCTAACATCCTACCAGAATGAAGAGGGAAACTTCTCAGACACATCCTAATGAATAAGAGGCACTTCTGTGTCTCACCTTAGAACTAGAAAGTATCCATACCTTATTGCATTCCCTGTAGCCCCTCTGGCCAGAAGGCCAAATATGGGGACACTGGAGGTAGGAGCGGGGAGGGGAGGAGATTTAATCCACAATAGAGAAAAGAGAAATATCTTACAATGACACTTTATAGGTGTGGAGCTTGCTCTCAGTTGAAAATATATACATACATATTTTTAGATTGGCAGTTGACCCTTCTCTTAAAGAACTGAACTTATTCAGAAAGGAATGACTAGAAGGGTAAGGGAAACAATACCATGTTGTTCAAAGAAATATTGAAGGAAATGGGAATTTCCTTCCTCCTTGGCCTGGAGGGGAGTAAACAAGAGTTGCCACCAAATCTCTGAGGGTAGCCATGCGGAAGAGGGGTTCCTATGCTGTGCCAGGTGCTTTATAAACACTCTTATTTAATCTCCACGCCTCTATGACATACATTTCTTATCCCCATTTTACAACTAAGGAAACTAAAAGCAACAAGAGATTAACTTGCCCAAGGCCATTCTCCTGGGGCCAGTGCTGAGATTCGTAAAGGCCCAAATAGGTGGCAGTTTTAGGGAAAAAGATTTCTGCTCAGTGTAGGATAGACATTTTTAATAATGAAAACTGAAAATGGAATGAGTTTTGTGGATGATTCCCCATTTTGGCAGGCATGGGGGATAGGAAACATTTGGATTGATGTGGATTCAAACATTGCATGAAGGGCTGGATTCAAAGACCCTTACTGTCCTATGTTACCTGAAGAGTCCAGTGGTTCTGTGAATTCATAATTTTTTAAATAATAAGGGTCACAGATTATATTAGACATTCAAATAGGTTAAACAAAAAGAAAGCTAAGCAAAAAAAGCCAAATTTCCAGGAATCTGAGGCTAAGAATAGCTGAAAAGGAGTAAACAAGGGATTGGCTAATAAATTTCAACAGTCCATAATATCAAGAATGTGGTTAAATAATGTCCCAAATTACTTATAAACCTTTAAGACATTTAATAATCTAAGAAGTAGATTCAGGTGTTTTATTAGGTAAAATTCTCTTGAGAGTGTCTCGTGTTTTTAAAAAATGTATGTCTTTAGCCTTTTCTGCTGAGGATTATATTAGAAAGTTTGATCAAATTATAGAAAAAATGAAGTATTCATAATTATTCTATTTGGAATGATAATATAACAGTAGTTGTACAGGGAAATACTAGAATGAAAACATCTGGGACAACTAAACCTATAGTTAGTGTTGAAAAATTCATCTTTACATAAGGCAGTAACATGAGTATTCTCTAGATATATTTGAAATTTTAATGTTGGCATGTAAAGGGTTATTTGAAAATAAAATTATTTTCCTGTTCATTTGTTTTGAAAATTTTATTTCTACTTTCAGAAGAAAAATACATATCATGGAAAAATTATAGGTTTACTTGTAGTTTATTAAAATGTTTTTTCTAATTTCTCCAATTATATTTCTGGTCCCTAGTTGTACCAGTGGAGTTGTAGTGTATTTTATTAAAACAAAACAAAACAAAAAAAAACCTTGGGACAAAAATTGTCTGACTCTTCATTAAATAATATTCTTTATATCACTAGTATACAATTTATGTTATCAAACATCTTTAAATCTCTTTAATGAGTTAATCCATGTCAGTCCCTTAGAACAGTTCCTAGCACATAGAAAGTGCTCAATAGCTATCCTCATCGTCATGTTTTAACCTTTTTTGGAAATTTTCAGTTGAAAAGAAAGCATGCTATGTTGTTTTTGTCCATGAGCCACAGAGCTTATTGTGAAACTTGTGCTGTTTTCTAAGTAGAAATATTAGAAATTTATGATAGCCAGTGTTTTATTTTTCCTTGTGTTAATAAAGTCAAATAACTGTGTTAAAAAACCTCATGATAATCCTTAAAGTAATATTGTGGATTGTGACAAAAAGTAGTATTTATTCCATCATTTGAAGTTGGTGTTGCATGCAGAAATGCCACATTTTGCCCATATCTTGTTCTCATAGTATGTATTTAAAAAAAAAAAATGGATCCCTGGGTCATGATGTTAAAAACTAGAAAACATCTTATTTTGTTGTGATGGGTTTTTCTCTGTGTAGGTTGCACTGGACAAATAATTACATTTTAACACCAGACAGATGCAGTTTGCAAGTCATTGTACATTTTGCTGCAAATGTCCATTTGTAGAGCAACCCTTGGAGGCAGATCATGGATTCTAGCAGGAATGGAAGGAGGCTTGAGGGCCTGGATTCTTGAGACAAGAAAAGTTTGATGGTCTTTTCCAAACAATGAAAGTTTTGGAGATCCTTGAATATGACAAAAATATTAATTATGCAAGAAATGATGGCCCATTTGTTATCCCTGCCTGGATGTTAAATTCAATAGGTAAAAACTGGAACCTATTATTTATATTTTACACTGCCTCCTCCCAACCCCAACAAATCTGATCTTCTGCTTCTGTTTCCTATCTCAGTTCATCACATCATCCTTTTGCTCAAGCTAGAATTCTTACAGTCATCTTTGACTTCTTACAAAAATTTCCTTCCCTCTCTTCCCTGCCAAGTTAATTTAATTTAATTTGCAATCTGTAGATCCATGTCTTACATCAGCTTTGGAAAATTCTCAGCTATTATTCTTAAGATATTGCTTTTGCTCCATTCTCTACTGTCTAAGAGTTCAGTTAAATGTATTCCAGACTGTATGTAGGTCTCTGACTATCTCTTCTATGTTTTCTAATCTCTATATGTGTCATTCTGGATATTTTCTTCTGACTTATTTTTCAGTCATGTATTTCTCTCTTCAGGAGGTCTAATTGGGAAAAATCCACTCATTTTGTTAAGTATTAGTTATTAGTTATTGTATTTTAAGTTCTAGAATTGTTATTGGTTCTTTTTCATTTCTGCTATGTCTTTTAAAAAATATTTCCAGTCTGGGTGTGGTGGCTCACGCCTGTAATCCTAGCACTTTGGGAGGCTGAGGTGGGAGGATTGCTTGAGGCCAGGAATTAGAGACCAGCCTGAGCCAACAGTGAGACCCCCATCTCTACAAAAAACAGAAAAATCAGCTGGGTGTGGTGGTGTACACCTATAGTCCCAGCTACTCAGGAGGTTGAGGCAGGAGGATCACTTGAGCCCAGGAGTTTGAGATTGCCAAGAGCCATGATGACACCACCACACACTCCAGCCTGGGCAACCGAGCGAGACACTGTCTCAAAAAAAAATAATAATAATAATAATTTCCAGTCCTCTGTTAAAATTTTCAATCATATATTTTATTTCCTGGAACATAGTAAGCTAATCGTTTTAAAGTCTGATCAATGCCAATATCTGGAGACCATGTCATTCTGTTTCTACTTTCTGTTGGTTTTGCTGGTTCCTGTTTGTGTTATCTTAACTGGGTCTACACCCGGTTGTCTTTGATTATATCAGATATTGTATTTGAAAATTTTTTTGTAGAAATACTTTTAGCCTTAAAAATAGGGCTTTTTTCCCCCTCGAGGGAGGTTTTTATTTGCTTCTTCCAGGAGCCCAAGGCATTAACAATCTGGGATTACCTTAGTCCAGTTGCAGGGCCTCAGATAATCCAGGCCACCCAGGTGACTTGAAGCTGGGCAACAGTCTGTGTGAAGGCTCCTTTACTTCCAGTTCACCCTTACTCCTACAACCCACACTACTGTGTTTTCACCAGACTCCCACTTTTGTCCCCATACCAGGCTATCAAATACTGGCTTTGTCAGAATTAACAAATGCTTCCAGGAAAAAAAGTGGCCTCAAATGTCAAGTTCACTTCTCTGGATTTTCATCTTCTCTGATGGTCAGATGTTAGCCTGAAAATTTTTCATGACCATGTAGGTTTTCTAATCCTTTTGAGCAGAATTTTTTAAAAAATGCTTTGTTTAGCTTTCCTAGTATGAAGGTTGGTCTGAATTACCTAGTCTGCCATTAATAGACACCGAAATCTCTTAATTTTATGTTCACAAATTCTCTCAAACAGACCTATTTCCCTAGAGATAGTGTGATAATAAATTAAACCCCAAATCTCAGTGGTTTAATACAGGAAATGTTTAGTTCTCTCTTGTCTTACAGCTTGAATGTGGGTTTGGTTGGGGTGGGGTAGAGTAAAAGTTTGTTCCAGATAGTCACTCAGGTATCCAGGATTGACTTTTCTCCACTCACAATCTTGTAATTTACTATTCGGAACATATAAACGCTGACATCACCATGAAAGGGGAAGGGGAAAAGAGGCACACTGGGTTTTCACTGCTTCACTTGGAAATGATGCTATCACTTTTGGTCCCTGTCTATTGACCTACACTAGCCACGTAGCCCTAACCTAATTTCAAGTGTGGCTAGGGAATAAAAGGGAGCATGTAGATTACTGAGTAAGCACTAATTACATCTGCCACTCAGCTTTAGTCTTGTTTCAGGGTCTTATGAACTCTCACTTAGTGTGTTGAAATAGTCTCTTTGCCCCAAGTATCATAAATGATGTGATGCTGCTATGTGACATTCTGGGAGATCTGAACTAGGTTGTAGGGAGCAAATCTTTGTATGGGAAGGATTTTTGAGTCCCCTCCAGGACAGACCAGAGGCCTCAAAGACATCAGTTCATTGGAAGAAAATAGATTCTGACTTGATTCAAACTTGAGTTAATAACCACATGTGCTAAATTGAAGGGGCAGGGAAGTTGAACTTTCCTTTAGATTACACGGGGTACTGTGTGTCCCAGGCCTTATACCTAAGCCCTCCCCATACATAATCTCATTTAATTCTCATGGGAACCCAATGAAAAAGGCTCAATGATTTATTCCCAAGCATTTATCAATAAATAAATGGTATCTCAGAGCAGGAATTTAAACTCAAGTCTCTAAAGGCCATATTTTAATCCTAATTCTTAATTAAGATGAATAATTTAATCTTATTCTTAATTTTTAAATTCTTAATTTAACCTTAAATCTAATCAAGATTAGATGCATATTTACTCTAATCTTAATTAAATTATAATCTTAATTCTTAATTTTTAATTCTGTTCTCCATAGCTTCTCCCGGCTGGCAGTATTTCCAGACAATGGTGTTCTCAAAGTCAAGAGAGTACCTCAGTTATTTCAGTGAGGTGTGATGAAACTGATGAATGAGCCCTGGTAATTTAGTCCAGCCCCAAGGATAGGGACACGTAAAAAAGCAGATGAATGTGTGAGATCCCTCTTCTCACCTACTGCTGGATTGGAATGAGACTTGAGAACTTGCTGCATTTCCCCTATTTCCCTGGCTACATGTATAGGTAAGATAGGATGGTTGCACCCAGCACCTACTGGGTTTGGGTGTGTTGGGGGTGGGAGGTTTGCTAGGGGGCTGCATTTTTCCCAGGCATCCCAGGTAAGGAAACAACACTCTCCAGCTGCTCAGTACATGCCCTACTTAGAATAGGCGCTCAATGGATACGTTCTTCAAAATCTGATGTGATGTTTAAGGAAGATTGTGCTGGTCATGGCGCTCAAGTTGACTTGTTAAATTGGGCAGATTAAATGTCAGTATTTATATCGGCTTTCTAAAATTATAAATATTAAAAAAAACCCCACATAAACCTGCCAGGATGATGTGAAAGAGGGAGAAAAATCACATTTGGGAAACTGAATGGGGATGCCTGAGTCTTAAGTGACTTCAGCAGAACTGAGTGAAAAAAGAAGGAAGCTGTTTCACGACACAACGCCCAGGAAAGCTGCAACATTGAAGTCACCAGCACCAGGTACCTCTGGATGACAGAGTGAGGGGAATGGAGTGGGGTTGGAACAGGAGGGCTGGAAACACAGGATTGGCTGGAAGGGGTGCTGGATTTAGCACCCCTGCTGAAAGTGCATATAAGGAGCAGTTATAACCCCAGAGTCTCTCTCCTACCAGCTCAACCAAGAAAATGCCCCTTTCCATACCTAGTGGAAGAAGGGAGGTGTATTTTCCAGATGGGGAACTCTGGACTCAAGAAAACCCATCATAGCTGAATATCAGCTCCAAAAGTTACAGATTTTAGTCTATTTTGGTTATTGATATATCTTGAGTACCTAGAGATGCCTGGCATTTAATAGCCACTTGGTAAATATTTGTCAAATGAATGAATGAATGAACTTTATTGAACACAGGGAAATTAATTAAAAATTTGCATGCTGAACACTGAAAACTTCCAGCTGCCTTCTTGGGTTGAGCTTCCAAAATGCTGCCAGTCTGAATCATATCCCCTAGGCAAGGGAATTAGAGGATTCATGGGGTGAGGGGTGGGAACCTGCATACTAGGAAAAAGGTCTTACAGCTATTGACATTTGGGGTTTTCGCCATTAAAATATGCAGATTCCTGCCCAATCACTCTCTGTGGGGCCCACCCACCAAGCCCTGCCCGTAGGAGTAGAAATCCTATTATTCATTCATTCATTCACTCAATTCATTCCATAATTATTTAGCACCTATAATGAGCATCACAGTTTTAGAGCACCTATAATATTCCAGGCATTAGGGATAGGAAAAAAGTGAACAAAATAAGTCTTTGCTCTTATGGGGCTCACATTCTAGAGGACAGACATGAAAAATAAGGCTGACAGGTAAATCCAGGACATCGTCTTCCAGAGAGTGACAAGTCCTGAGAACAAACATAAAAGGGGGCTGGGGAGTGTGAGGTTGATGTGTTAGGTTGAGTGTTCAGGGATGAAGTGACTATGAGCAGCCAACTGGAGGCATTGAGGGAGCAAGTCATGAGTAGTTTGGGGAAAAGGGTTCCAGGCAGAGGAAAAGGCAAGGACAAAGCCCTGAGGTGGGGAGGTGCTGGGCATATTTAAAGAACAGCAAGTCGCTTAAAGTGGTCAGATTCTGGACATATTTTGAAGGAAGAGGGAACATTTACAAAGAGGCAGGAGGCTGGGGAGGAGCAGGATTTGTGGGGGGAAGAATCAGGAATTTCGACTTGATTGATTTTGGAGTTTTACTTGCTTACCGACATCTAAGTGGTGATTTCAGCTGGGTGGTGGAAATACAGTCTGGAATTCAGGGCCGAAGTCAGAGCTGGAGCTATACACTTGTGAGTCATTATCATATCACACAGTTGTCATATAAGGCCAGGAGAGGAGATGAGATGATCAAGATTCCGGTGCCGAGAACATGAGTGTCCCGGGGACACTCCCACACAGAGAGATCAGGAAGATGAACAGGAACCGGCAGAAGAGATGCAGAAAGGGAGGTAGGGGTGGGGGAACCCAGAGAGAGTGGCGTCCGTGGCCGAGTGAGGCAAGTATGGTGTGGACGAGAGGTCAGTATGTCAAAGCTCCTGCTGAGTCAAGTAAGATGAGACAACATGGAGCTCATTGGTGACCTTGACAGGAAGAGTTTCAGTGTAGTGGTGAGGACAAAACCCTGAATGGAGTGTGTTCAGTAAAGGGTGGGCTTTTGATTGTCTTCCTCTTACCTGTGAACAGACAGCCAGGGATTGCCAGACAGTTCAGGAAAGTTTCCAACACAAAAGTCAGAGACCAACACAAGCAGGGAGAAAGGTACTTGGAGGAAACCAGACATCACAGGGAGTAGAATCAACCTGAATTTAAAAGAGAAGAAAAGATATCTCCTGCATGTGACAAAAACAGAATTCTATTTTCAAAAAAGGAAGATACATCAGAGGAGAAGCAAATGGGGCTGGAGAAAATCTTGAGTCTGGGAGGTCATTTAGGAATCTGTTGCAGTAATTTAGAAGCAAAGGCCTAGACCAGGATTTGGGTGACAGAAATGGGGAAGAGAAGTTATAGAAAACTTTAAAAGAATTTTTTTTCTAAAAAATATAACACATGCTCCTTGTAGAAAAGTTTCAAAATATAGATAAATGTACTGAAGAGAATAAAAATTACCCTACTATTATAGTAGATTTAATAACTTTTAACATTTAGGCACATATGCCTCCAGTCTTATTTCTACACATATGTATTTTTGAACAAAATTGGGATCATACTGTATATATAGTTTCATAGCCTGCTTTTTGCACTTAACCATACATAATAAATTCCCATGTCTATAAATATTCTTTGAGAACATGATTTTTAAAATATCACTGAGAGATATAATTTACATACAGTAAAATGCATAAATCTTAGTTTTACTGCTTAATTTTTACCTGTGTATAAATACACCTGCATAACCACTCCCCAGTGGTAACCACTATTCTGATTTCTATCATTGTCTGAACTTGAGCTTCATATAAAAGCAATCATACAGAATCAGCTCTTTTGAATCCTACTTCTTTCTTTCAATATAGTATTTTAATAATTGACCTGTTATTGTGTTTATCAGTAGTTCATTTTATTTATTTGTAATATTACATTGTATGTATATACCCAAATTTATTTATCCACTCTCCTATTGATAGCCATTTGGATTGTTTCCAATTTTTTTTGAGGGTGGCTATTATGAATAAAGCTTCTGTAAATATTCTTGTCTTTTTGTGGGCATATGTTTGTATTTCTCTAGAAGTAGAATTGCTGGGTCATAGGGTACATATATATTTAGGTTTATAAGAAACTGCCAAACAATTTTCTACAGTGCTCGGACCATTTTACTTTTCTACTTTTCTTTTTGAGACAGGTTCATGCTCTGTCACCCAGGCTAGAGTGCAGTGGCGCCATCATAGCTCACTGCAACCTCAAACTCCTGGGCTCAAGCCATCCTCCTGTCTCAGCCTCCCAAGTAGCTGGGACTACAGGCGTGCACCACCACAACTGGCTAATTTTTCTATTTTTTTTTTTTAGAGATGGGGTCTCACTATGTTGCTCAGACTGGTCTCGAACTCCTGGCCTCAAGCAATCCTCCTGCCTTAGCCTCCCAAAGTGCTGGGGTTACAGGCGTGAACCATTGCACCTGGCCTTCTACCATTTATAAATACAAGTTCCAGTTACTCCATATCCTTGCCAATGAGAATGTGAATTTAATGACTGGATGGTAGTATTTTGTATTACACACCCAGACCAGTTGTTAGATGTTTAGATATCAGTTGTTAGATGTTTTAGGCAGTTTCTAAATTTTCACTATTATAAATAATAGTGAAGAAGTGATTATAAATCCTTGACTTCATCTGTAAGAGATATTTTCAAGGGAAAATTAACCCAACTTTCCATTTCTATATTATCATTCAGCAAGTAAATGCTTAAATTTATCAGCACCAGTAACAGACAGATAACGCAAATGTGCAGCTGTCTGAAAAGCAATTCCAAGATGGCTTTGCAACGCATTTCTTTCATAGTTACGTTTGAAGTGGAAAGATGACCGAAATGCCAGGGCTTGAAAACACTTCAAAGCCAGGCATAGTCGTGCCCACCTGTAGTCCCAGCTACTTGGGAGGATGAGGTAGGAGGATCGCTTGAGCCCAGGAGTTCCAGTGTAGCTTGGACAACATAGTGAGACCCCAGATCTAAAACAAACAAACAAACACATAAATAAATAAAAAGAAAACACTTCAAACGCACGAATATCCCAAGTAGTAGTATCTCTCCCTCTCCCTCTCTCCCTCTTTCCGTTTCCCTTTCCCTCCCTCCACGTACATGTATCCACTTACCACGTCTGGATTCTGAAATAAAGTTTGAGTTAAGCCAAGAAACAAAGACAAGCCACTACCTCGAGGGAACGTCACCCCTTTCAGCCATGCGGCGCGGTAGCGTTTGTGGAGAGGCGGCAGCCCGGCTCGAGAGGAGCTGCCCGGTGCACCCACTTCCCTTCGCTCCTCGGCTCTCCCCCGTGGGGAGGGGCAGCACCGCCTTCCAGCCTGGGCTCACGGCAGAGCAGGACAACGCCCTTTATCAAAGCTGGGGCAGGAGGCCGAGCTTTGCCACACGTTTCACCTGGAGAGACTGTCACAGGGAAGGAGGAGCGATGACCGTCAGATCCCAACGCCGGGTAAGCCCCTGTCGTTCCGCCGCGTGGGTGCGGGAGTGGCTACCCCACTGGCTCGAGGCGAGACCTTCAGAATTCTCACTTGGCTCCAGCATCTGGCTTTCTCTTCTCACCTGTTTGCCTCATCTAACTTCCTTTGTTTATTCTCTCTCATATTTCACGTGTCTCCTTCTTCCTTCATTTGGATTTATCTCCTCTTTCTCGTGTTCTCCACACCTCCCTTCTTCTTTCTCTAACGTGATAGATTAACTAACTGGAGGAGTTTGGCTCATAGTGGTGGCGTGTCAGGTAGGTGCGAATATCTCTAGTTTATTTCTATATCCTCCTTTCCCGCCATTCCAAGTAGTGACTATAAGATACGGGAATTAAATAGATAAACTCATTTTGAAAGAACTTGCATAGTTTTCTCTCAAGCCATATAACTACATGTGACTATAGTATGCAATAAAGCATGACGATGAACACCCCCCCCAATAATGTTAACATTCTTGAGAAATTAATGGAAAATACTATGAGGTACTGTGAATAAATACTCATAAAGGCTGGTTAAATATTATTACTTAAAGAACCATTTAAAAAATGCTATTTATATAACCAAAATGAATCTCATTTTTTCTGCAAATCAAATAATTATGCACAGCAAGAGCCAACATCTTGGCTTTTACTAATTACAGAATTTTTTCACAGAATAGCTTTTTATGTTTTAAGAGTGCTGGTTGTCTGAAAGTTGTTTCCAAGATTGCATGTTCAAAGATCACCTTTCAGTCTTTCACATTTTAAAGAATGATGTAATGCTTCTTTGATTATTTCAGCATAACATAGAATCAAAACACCACAGTTTAGAGTTCACAGATATTTCCTTTTTAATCTTCTTTAGGAACACATTTCATAATGAGTTCTGGCCAAAAATGTGATCCTGGTTTTCATCAGATTTTTAAAATTCTAATCTTATCTGAAATGAGGTAAAGAGTCAAATGACTTTTGGCTTTTTTTTGTTTAGTGTTCATGGTTTCACATGGTTTTTATATGCTTGAGGATAAGCTTTCATTTTGAGGAAATGAGTTTAAGGCCCCGTGGGCCAACATATCTCTGTGAGCTGTATTCTCTCTCTAATGAGGGCCATAACATTTTTATATATTTTTGGAAAGATTGAAGACCATGGTTCTTATGGATGGATCCATCAAAGTATTTGGGACAAAATTGGTCTTTAAAACATAAAAGTGTTATTTTTCTCCTTGTTTAAAACTCCAAAGATTTCTATATTACTTGTCTATCACTGCAGAACAAGCCACCACTAAGTTTTTATGTTTTTAGAACACAAAACTATTTATTTGCTCACAATTCTACAGGTCAGCAATTTGGGTTGGGCTCAGCGAGGTGGTTCTTCTGCTGGTCTCCCCTGGGTCACTATTGTGACCGTAGTGTCTTAAGCTTGATTGCAGTTGGATGGATTAGATAGCCCTATGCGCAGTTGATGCTGGTTGTTGACTGGGGTGCCCTGGTTCTCCTCCAGTCAGCTAGACTGGACTTTTTTAGATGGTGAACTCTAAGCAGCATTACAAGGAGAGAAAGGAAGCTGTAGGACCTCTTGAGGCCAAGTCTCAGGTGTCCCACAATGTCACTTCTTCTGCATTCTCTTGGTTACAAGGCAAGGTCCAGTTCAAGGAGAGGGAAAATAGACTTTACCTCTTCATGAGAGGAGCCTCCAAGTCACATTGCAAAGGAACATCCTTTACAGGGATGCAAGGGTTGTTTGGTCATCTGTACAAACAATCTACCACAGCGTCTCATCACAATTAGAATAAAAACCAAATTTTTACCCTGGCCTACAAGTCCCTACATCATCTGATGCCTGCCTTCCTTCTCAATTTTGTATTATTCTATTCTTCCCTTAGTTCACTGGCCTTCTTTCTGTTACTCAAACTTACCCACCTTGCAGTTCTCTCTGTCTGACGTGCTCCTTCCTCAAATCTTGGCTCCCTCTCCCCATTCAGGTCTCAGTTCAATGTCATTTCCTTAGAATGTTTAAAGTTGCCTGTTCTACTTTCTTAACTGCTCTTTATTTATATTATTGTATATACTTTTATCTATTTTATTTATCACTCTCTGAAATTACCTTATTTTTTAAAAAAAAATGCTTATTACTTATTTTCCCACTGATATAAGTTTTATGAGAACTAGGGCTTTGTCTGTCTTGTTTATTCCTATATGCACAGGGATTAAAATAGGCCTACAAAAATGGTTCCCAACATCAACTACACTTTAGAAGCACCCCGAGGGTGGGGCAATGCCCAGGCTACACTCTAGACAACTGGTCCTAAGTGGGGCCAGGTGGTCCCAAAGAGCACCCAAAGTTAAGAACCACTGGCCTAGGCTGGGTATGGTGGCTCAAGCCTGTAATCCCAGCATTTTGGGGAGCTGAGGCAGGAGGATCACTTGACACCAGGAGTTTGAGACCAGACTGGGCCACACAGCAAGACCTCATCTCTACAAAAAATAAATAATAATAATAATTTAAAAAAAGAACCATTGGCCTCACCTAAGAAACTTCACAGAAGAGATGGAACCAGAACTGGGTCTTAAAGAGAAGGTAAGATTTCAAGAGGTGGAGGAGAGAAGGCCTCCCTGTCAGGGTGGGCATAGGAGAAGCAAGCAGGAAAGGAAATGGGTGTTGCAGAAGGAGCAATGCCAAGAATAGGCCTGTAAACTTGATTCAATAAGCAGTTGGTGATTGACTATTGTTCCTGAATTTTCCAAGTGAGCTCTGGTTTGAAATATTTTATTCCATTTTCCACTTAAACCAACAAAACATCTCTTAACATTTCAGTATCCAAACTCAATTTCTAAGGCAGAAGCAACATAAAAACCATAGTCAAATGACAAATCTCTTTTTCTTTCCCTTCAAAAAATATATTCTCCGATATGGGAAATGTGTGGAGGAAGCCACTTTAGATTCTTCAGTGGGGCACAGAAGTGATGAAAAGGTGTCTTATGATTAGTCTGTTAGAACAGATTGGAGATTAGAGACAGGAAAAGGAAAGAGGTAGGAAGCCCAGCCAGGTTGATGCATTTATCCAGGTGATGTGGGTAAGGCACATGGTGATAGGGACAGAAAGCCAGGGGTAGATGTGAGAGGCATTTGGAAGAAAGAAGCAAGTCACAACCCGTGATTATGGATCAGTACTGTCACAGCTGTAAGAGAAGGGTAGCCTTACTCTTCTGGGTTAAATCATTCTGGGTGGGCACCAACATTGATCAATTTAACAGAATTAACTTCACTGGGTGCTGTGTGTCACCTGAGGGGAGGAAAGTGATAGGATGAAGAACGGAGAGAGAAAGCCATTTTCCTGGCACTGGTTTCCAAAAACCTAAATCCTTTTTGTAAAAAAATTGACATATAATTTATATACCACAAAATTCACTTTTTTAAAGTATATGATTCAGTGGTTTTTAGTATTAATATATTCACAAGGTTGTACAACCAACACCACTGTCTAATCCAGAACATTTTTATCACTCCAAAAAGAAATCCTGTACCCATTAGCAGTCACTCCCCATCCCCTGCCAACCAAGAATCTACTGTCTGAGTCTATGGATTTGCCTACTGTGCACATTTCATATAAATGGGATTATATAATATATGGTCTTTTGTGTCTGGCTTCTTTTATTTAGCATAATGTTTTCAGGGTTCATCTATATTGTAGCATGTATCAGTACTTTATCCCTTTTTATGACTGAATAATATTCCATAATATGGGTATACTATATTTTGTTTATTTATTCATCAGTTGGGCATTTAGGTTGTTTCCACTTTTTGGCTATTATGAATAATGCTTAAGCCCTGCATCTTTGAGATAGCCTTTACTACTACTTCATGAGCCAATTTTCAGTATTTCAAGAATACTACTGGGAATATCTCATCGGCCGATACAATTGTTAGAATGATGTGGTTAAAATGGAAGAACATTCGATTCCTTTTCTCAAAACCCGCCAATGGCTCCCTTTTTACTCAGGGTAAAAGCTGATCCTGAACACAAACTCCAAGACCCTCTTCAATTTGCTCTCCTGACTGCGCCCCCTGGTCCTGTCCTCTGTCTCAGCTGCACTGAGCTTGCAGTTTTCCAGGTGATCCTCTGACACCTGGACACGCCCCCTCCTCAGGACCTGTTCCCCTTGTTCTTGGGCTCTTCTCCCAGGGATTTCAATGGGTCACTCTGGCTCCCCCTTCAGGCCTGTGCTCGGTAAGACCATTTCCAATCTCACTATAGAAAAGAACACCCCTGCACACCCACTGTGCTTTGTACATCCCATCTCCCTTCCTGCTTTATACTTCCCTTAGAACTTATTGTAACTGTGTATCTTATTTATTTATCTTGCTTATTGTCTGTCTTTTCCATCAGAATGCAAACTCCGTGAGGGTAGGAATTTTGTGTGTTTTGTTCACTGCTATATCCCCATCACCTAGAATAGTGTCTGGCAGATAATAGGTGTTCATTAAAAATATGTTGGATGGATGAATGAACATGGTTAAAATTAGACTGCTCAGGCTATCCAAAAGATCAAATTCTTTGTTTTTGGCTGGAAGTATGCCATGCAACGTGAAAGCGTGTCTAGCCCATGCAGATCAGAAGTTCTCATGAGTGTAAGTCTTTGGCTTTGCTCATTAGAACAATTTAAAAAATACAGGAATTATCACCTGGTGCATGCACTTTATTTGGTGAATAAAACTTTGGAAACCTGGGATTTATGTGGAGGAGGTTGCGGGGAAAAAGGGAGTACCTAGTGGTGAGAAGTTTGGAGACAACTACTTTAAACAGCTGTCTGAGAGGGTCTTGGTTACAGCAGTTGGTTAATTACTGAGAAATTCCAGGAAAAATAAAGCTGCATTCTAAATAATCATTTATCAGCACATGACATTTGACTGGTCTGTTCAAAGGTTCCTGTTGCAATTCATTTTGGCAGCACTTGCTTAAAACTGAGGCAGCACTAAGTGACAAAGGTTTTATTTATCTCCTGCTATTATCTGTTGACTTTTAAAGGGCTCAGTAATGAACAGCAGCAGATTAGCTAACCCATGGGAAAGGGTGAAGCAATGTCTTATGAGGCCCAGGGTTCCTGTCTGCCCCCTGGGAACCCTCCAAGCCAGTGGCGGTCACAGGCTGCTACTGAGAGAGAACATCTCAACGAACGCTTTCATTGTATAACTGTGTGAAGTGAGGCCCAAAGAGGGGAAGGAATGTGTTCAAAGCCACATTGTTCAATAATAAGAATCTGGCCAAAGTAAAATGAAACTACTAATTCGAGAGAGTTCATGTTAATTGTGTTCTGATCAAACAAGGCACTTTCTATATATTACATCACCTCATCAGTACTGTAACTTTGTGAGATAGGTGTTATTTTTCCCATTTTATATTCAAGAGACCTGAGATTCACAGAGGTTAAGTAACTTGCTCAAGGACCCAAGTAAATGGCAGAGCTGGAATTCAAATCCAGTGATCTTTGACTATGAAAATCTTTGATCTCTTTCTCTGAATTATGGTGTCTCCAAGTGGGAAAATCTCTTTCTTGAAAGGTCTCGTAGTTCCTGTCTGTTGACATTTATAACCAATAATAATGATAATGATAATGTATATTTGCTGGATACCTACTGGTTATAGCAGGCATTATTCTAGCTTCTGGGAATACACAAGTGAATAAATAAAGAAAAATTCCTGCCCTTGTAGAGGAATAAAGACAATAAGCATAATAGATACTCAATTTATACAGTTTTTTAAGAGGGTGGTAAGTGTGATGAAGAAAATAAATAGAGCAAGATACGCAGGACTGGAAGTGTCTGAAAGTGTGACAAGTTCAAACAGGAGGTCAGGGAAAGCTTCACTAAGAAGGTAATACTGGAGCAAAGACTTGAAGGAGGTGAAGATGCAAATATCTAGGGGGAAATGTTTGAGGCAGCAAGAAGAGCCAGTGCAAAGGCCCTGAGGTGGAAATATGTCCTGTGTGTTTGAGGACCTCGGGAGGATTACTGTGACTAGAATGATGAGCGTGAAGGGGAGTATGGTGGGAGGTGAGGTCAGGCGAGATGGGGACTGGGCTGCGCAGGGTCTCATAGGCCACGCCAAAGACGTCGCTCTTACCTCGCTGTGAAATGAGGGAGTCTTTGTAGGGTGTTGTGCAGAGGAGTGACAGGATCCGGCTTACAAATTAAAAGGATCCCTCTGCCTTTCATGTGGAGGAAAGTGAAGGGTTCTCATTTCCTAACTCATAGGAGTTCCAAGACTCCTGTGCAGTAAGACCACGTAGGAGTCTTGAACCTCAATAATCTAGACGAGAGATGATGATGGCTTAGACTAGGGCGGTAGCAGTGGAGGCAGGGGGAAGTGACTGGGTTCGGGATAAGATTTGCTGAAGCATTTCAGAGAAAGAGAGGAATCAAGGATACCTAGAGCTTTCCTACTGCACATCCACCCCTCTCCTGCCACTGCCTCCTCTCAGCAGCAATTTTACAAGGGGATGGTGGGTTTAAGAACCTTCACAATGTTTGTGTGACATGTGGCAAAGTGTTTTACAGTCTGAGGAGATACCAAAATACTGTAAACTATTTCATCAAAACAGTCACTCTATACGAATTGCAGTGTTTTAAATTCTAAGTAGCAAGAATCAGAATATAATTCCATTGTCTCTCTGCTTGATCCATGATTAGAGCCACTTAACCTCTCTGAGCCTCCATTTATTTTTCTGTAAAATGGGAATTACTGTTCCGCTGCCTCAATTGTGAGGGAATGTGAACTCTCCCAGAGCAGTGACTTTGTTTAGGTTACTGCTATACCCAGGCACTTAGAAAAGTGCCTGACACATAGTAGGTCCTCAATAAATAGTTGTTCGATGGCCAAAGGAAAGAGAATGCATTCAAAGACCTTTGGGGAAAATACATAAATCTATGTTAGGCTAATTATTAGTGAACTAAGGCAACTGCTGAGACAAGCAGCTTTTGGGGGGGCCTGAATTAACAGAATAATTACTTTGCTTTGACTCTGCCTGTCATTTCTGGTTGTTTCATGTAGTGGAGTAATGAGGACATGCCCCTCAGAGTTTCTAGCCTCTGGTGCTCATACACATTTTCATAAGCCAACAGCACCTGGACAACTTATATAAGAACAGCTTTGATGAGCACCCTTTTTTAAGAATTAAAAACATCTGCTCTCTTATCAGTCTCATTAGAGAATTTCTTTGCACCATGAATCTGGACACTGGTAAAGTTGACAATGAAAATATACAAGGTTCACAAAGCCAGGGGGAATTGAATTCTAATCTCAAGTCAATGAGTTAATACATTAAAGCACATAGAATAGTGCCTGGCTATAGCAAAGGCTCAAGAAGCACCAGCCATTCTTGTTATTATATGTAAATCCTTCCCTCCCCCCCTCCACCTTCCTCCCTCCTTTCCTTCCCTTCTTCCTCACTAATCCATTTGTCTTATAAATGTTTTCTGGCACCTATTTTGTGGCAGGTGTAGGGGATATAAAGATGAATGAGACACTGCCCCTGCTCATGAGATATTCACATGAAGCCAATTAGGAAATAATGTGGAAGTGGCATTTGTGCAGCCCATCTTTTTCCTGACATTATTTTTTAAAATTATTATTTTTTTTTTTTAGAGATGGGGTCTTGCTATATTATCCAGGCTGGTCTTGAATTCCTGGCCTCAAGCAATCCTCCTGCCTTGGCCTCCCAAAGTGCTGGGATTACAGGCATGAGCCACCGTGCCCAGCCTTTCCTGCTGTTGTATTAACGTGACATAAATGCTTGAGTGGATGTTCTTAAGTTCCCCAGACTTTTGAGGCCCCTTTTCTTTCATAGTGAAATAGAATGGCTCAGCCTCCATTGTGTGCACTGTGGGGAATCCAGCACTCCCCACTCAGCGTTCTGAGGATTCCTGGTGGTCACTTCTTACTCTGTTTTTTTTTCCTGCTTCCCGTTTGTCATCTTGCTGTGTACTTTCTCTGTGCTTTCTTGGAATGGATTTACCACAAGCAACCCCAAAGCACACCAACTCAAGGTTACTATGGAGAAGAGATTTCCATTGTGTGTTTTGTGTGCATAAGGGGAGATGGGGTATGTGATGTAGACACAGAGTAGGAAAACAACTTAAAATGCAATGTCAAACTTTGGTATTCCTTGAAACAAATCAGCCATTTCCCTCAATTCCCCCATTAGAGATGCTTCTCTTTAGACTTGGGCAGGTCGCTCTCTAAACCAAACTCTCTTTCACTCCCCATAATTTTCTTTTATGATCTGCCTAGTTCTGTTCCTCCTCTAAACCGGGGTGGTGGTAGGGGACAAGTGGGGAAACAGGAAGGCCAGGAAGAAGGCTGGGGCAGAAATCCCGGCAAACGATGATGGTGATTTGGACCATCATAAGTGGAGGTGGTGAGAAGCAGGCCGATAGATTCAGAATATTTTTTATTTATTTGTTTTTTTCTTTAGAGACAGGTCTCACTCTGTTGCCCAGGCTGGACTGCAGTGGCAGGATCATAGCTCACTGCAGCCTCGAACTCCTGGGCTCAAGCAATCCTCCCACCTTGGCCTCCCAAAGCACTGGGATTGTAGGCGTGAGCCACTGCACCTGGCCAGATTCAGAATTTTTTTGAAGGTAGAGTTGGCAGGTTTGCTGATGGATTAGATATGGGGTTTTAGAGAAAGAAAGAAGGTCAAGGATGGCTCCAAGGTTTTTGGCCTGAGCCACAGGAAGAATAGAATTAGTGAAAGTAATTCATGTTTAATGTACAGTATCTGGAAAATATTTAAAATATAGGTTAAAAAAACAATAATTGCTCACAGTTCTCATAACCTAAAGGTAATCATTGTTAACATTTTGGTGTATTTCCATCTGGTTACTTTTTTCCTTCCTTAATAATTGTTCCAGGATTTAAAAAAATATATATATGTATGTGTTTATGTATATAAAATATACATATTCTATACATATGCATACTTACCTATTTATCCTACTTTAAGAAGAAACTTAAAGAAAATATCTTTGAGCTATTGATACCCAACATTTTCTTTCTTTTCTTTCTTTCTTTTTTTAGAGACAGGGTCTCGCTCTGTCACCCAGGCTAGAGCGTGGTACCATGATAGTAGCTCACTGTAACCTTCAACTCCTGGGCTCAAGTGATCCTCCCAGTTCAGCCTCCTGAGTAGCTAAGACCACAGATGTTTGCCACCAAGCCCAGCTAATTTTTTAATTTTTTGCAAAAACCAGGTCTTGCTATGTTGCTCAGACTGGTCTGAATTCCTGGCCTTAAGTAATCCTCCCGCCTTGGTCTCCCAAAGTGCTGTGATTACAGGTGTGAGCCTCTGTGCACAGCCTGATAGCCAACATTTTTCTGTCATCAGGCAATATAATGCAAACAAACTTCTCTGTAACATTATTTTCTAATATTCTGAGTATTTCCCCATGTCATTAAAAGGTTTCAGAAAAAAATAATTTTTAATAGATGCATAATATACCATAGTGTAGCTGTAACATAATGCCTTTAGCTATTTCTCTGTTGTTGGACATCTAGGTGCTTCCCATTTTTGTGCCATTGAAAATAATGCCTCAATCTTTGTACATAAATATTTGTGTATGTCTATGATGATTTTCTCATGAGAAATTGCTAAAATGGGAAGTCACCAGGTCAATATTTTTAGAAGTTAAAAAAAACTTCTTGATTATTGATCATTTCTCAGCTTTATGCCTAACACATGGTGGTGATAAGCTGAGACCTTAAGGTTCCCAACCGCGAGCATTTAAGCACTCACTTGCTCAGTTTCTCACCAGGCTTTTAAAACCTGTGTCTACTTCTCTTCCAACTTTGATTAAGTTGAAAAGGCTAGCTATTATTAATCTGTGTTAATGAGCATGAAGAGCATTTGAAAGTCATGTAGGACCTGATGATTATGAAATCTCATCCAACGCAGTGCCCTTTATTTCATAAGAGAAGAATTTCCTTTTCTACCAACACTATGCCAATCTCTTTCGCTCTCTGGCCCCTGTTTGGCAGGGCAGGGTCCTGGTCCCCGTATTTGATATTTCTAAAACTAAAAGCCAAATCTAAAAATAGTGAGCATTTTCCTAAACTTATGACTTCTTCAGCTGCTAACTAAGGATGTCACTTAGGATGATGATAAATAACTGAGACCCAGTAAAACAATTGGGGGGCTCCAGATGTGTACGCATGGGAAAGCAGGAGCGCAAAGTTAGATCTCTGGTTCTAGGGCAGTCTTAGCCTTGTACAGTCCCTGCTGCATTGTCTGGTCTCTGATGTGGCTTTGCAGAGGTGCAGCAAGTGGGGTTGTATTCACATGTAATACAGTAAGGCTCATTTGTTACTGTTTGTATTCCATTTTGGGTTCCCCTCTCTTCCCACCCCCATGTATACACTCATCTTAGTGGATGTTAATTGTTTATTTTTTGGCATATGAACCATTATGTTGACTCTAAGAGTCAAGGCCATCCAAAAGGTATGTTCAGAGAAGTGTCACTGCCCTCCTCATCCCTACTACCACGTTCCCCTTTCTTTCCACCTCATCCTGTCCTACTCCTTGCAGGTAACATGCTCATGGGTTTCTGGATTATCCTTCCTGCATCTCTTTTGCACAAATGAGCAGAAGCAGATATAATTTTCTTGTATACCCTTCTTTCTTACTCGAAAGGTAGCATATTATATATACTCTTTTGCGCTTCACCTGTTTTCGGTTGGCCATATGCCCCAGAAATTATAGCCTATCAGCCCATAGGAATCTGCCTCATTTTTTTTTTTACAGTAGCATAATTCTCCATTGTGTGGCTACATCACAGTTTATCTAACCACTCTCCTAAATGTGGGCATTTAGGTTGTTCAGTGTTTTGCAGTTACAAACAATGATGCAAGAAATAACATGTGTGTACATATGTATTTTTTTGTTGTT
Organism: Daubentonia madagascariensis; assembly: GCA_023783475.1. Lineage (NCBI taxonomy): Eukaryota > Metazoa > Chordata > Mammalia > Primates > Daubentoniidae > Daubentonia > Daubentonia madagascariensis. The sequence goes on along the minus strand of JAKFHU010000600.1, from coordinate 19,708,964 downwards.
GGAGGTGTACCTTTAGGGTAGATTTCTAGCAGTGGGATTGCTGGTTCAAATGGTAAGTGCAGGCTGGGTATGGTGGCTCACACCTCTAATCCTAGCATGTTGGGAGGCTGAGGCAGGAGGATCGCTTAAGGTCAGGAGTTCAAGTAAGACCCCGTTCTACAAAAAATGGAAAAGTTAGCTGGGCGTGGTGGTGCACCTGTAGTCTCAGCTGCTTGGAAAGCTGAAACAGGAGGATGGCTTGAGCCCAGGAGTCTGGGGTTGCAGTGAGCTATGATTGTACCACTGCACTCTTAGCTCAGGTGACAGAGCGAGACCCTGTCTCAAAAAATAAATAAATAAATAAATTTTTAAAAAGGTAAGTGCAAATGTGGTTTCACAATGTATTGCCAAATTTCCTTCCAGAAGAGTTTTACCAGTGTGCATTCCCACCAGCAATGTATGAAGATGCCTGTTTTCCCACAGTCTTGCCAACAGAAAGTGTGGTCATACTCTTTAATTTTTGTCAGTCTGATAGCTGAGAACTGGAAACTCTGTAAACTCTGACCTCTGTGCCCTCAATTCAGAAAGATTGCCAAGTGAGTTCTGTTTGGATAATCCTTCCTGCTCTGGGGCCTGCAAAATGCCCCCAGGCAGTGAGCTGGAATGATCATGAGGCTCACCTCATTTGTTTCTCTTTTCTCAGGGATGATAGTCCTAAGTCTGTTATCCAGTGTCTAAAAACCATCATTTCATTTATTTTGTCTGGTTTTTCTAGTTGTTTAAGGCAAGACTATAAAGCCAGTCCCTGTTACTCAAGTCATGGTTAGAAGTGGAAGTTGGTTCAACATTCGCCTGGTAAGATTTCCAGACAGAGGAAATAATCAAAGATTAGCAAAGCAATAGAAAAAAATTCTACAGCTGAATAGATACATGCTTATATATTGAAAGGGCCCAGAGAATTCCAGGAAGAGTGATTGCAACAAAATCCACCTGGTGAAAGTTCTTAACTCTAAGAATAAAGAAGAAAAAAAAATTAGAGAACGTCTACAGAGGGAGAAAAGAGAAAGGGAAGATTTTTCTGTAAAAGAAACAGAAGCTGAGTAGTAATAGACCCTCACTGGCAGAACGTGAAAATACAGTGGACCAAATTTTCAAAGTGCTGAAAGAATTTGATTTGGAACCTAAAATTCTGTAACCAGCAAATTAGAATATGACTTGGTAGCAAAATCTTAAGAGACTATTGTGAATTTAATAGCAACAAATTTGAAAATGAAGTTGAAGTGGATGTGGGTGATTTTCTTGGAAAATATAAATTACCAAAATCTATAGATATAGGTCAAGAAGGTATAGAAAAATTGAATAGACCTATATTCATAGAAGAAATTGAAAATTAATTTCCATGTATACCTATTAAAAAGGCACCAGGCCCAGAAGTATCTATAAGAGAGTTTTACTGAACTTCAAGGAACAGATGAAAAAATACGGAAAGCTTTCTAACTCATGCAAAGAGGCTACCAGACTGTTACCAAAGCCAGACAAGGATAGTATACCATGAAGGTCTAGTCAGGAGACAGAAACCTTGCCAGTTATCGAAAAATGATAAAATAATGGAAAGAATTGATAACTAGATATAATATTGTTACCTAAGTAACTAAAAGGATAGAAAGAGACCTGTAAGTTATCGCAATTGTAGCAGCTGCAGAAAGCAGCTTCCATGTCAGAGGGTGAAGGAATAAAGGGAAGAAATTGGATTTATTAAAATGTAGAAGCTTGGAGGAGGGGCTCCATGATCTGAAAGTAAGATCATTGAGGAAGGGCCGCTGCCTGCCTGCACTGGTGTCTCTGAGGGGAGGAGGCATGATGAGGTTGGTTCTGCAAGTGTTGGAAAACCACAAACTGGATTCAGTTGTTGCTATGGGAAAATGCTACTGCAGGGATAAAGCAGCATTGCTGTTACACATGGAAGAGCAAGCAGACAGAAGAACAGAGCAAGCTGTCAGGAAGGAGCAAATCCTTTCTTCCTCTTCTAGCCTTGTGGTCTCCTTTGTTAGTCAGAGTCTAAGAAGAAGCCAGCTGGCAAAGCAGAAATGTGGTTTGCGGAGTTCCAGCCCCAGCATCACAAATCAAAGCCTAGGAGGGTGGGTTTGGAGCTGAGAGACAATAACGTAACCACTGGCACAGAGAGCACACACACAATGGAAAATTTATGCCCGTTGCTTTTATAAATGAATGAAACAAATCTTAAAAACTTAGCATAAAAATGGAAATGTTTGCCAAAAGAAACACACTATAGACAAAGTTAATAAATGTGTGACTGATTGGGGAGAATGTTTTTGCAACATAGTTAACAGATATTTAGCCTCAATAACCTTTTCTAATATTATTAATAAAAACAATTTATGAAAATATTGATTTAGAACTTTTAGTTATTTATCAACAATGTACTATGAGCCAGGCACTACAGTACCTCTTGTAGACATGATTTAGTTCTCAGAACATCCCTACAGAGTTGATATTATTATCCCTGTCTGCAGATGGAAAGCTGAGACTCAGAAAGTAGAAGAAACTTGCTTAATTTCTCATAGTTTATAAGTGGTGGGGCCAAAATTCAATACTAACTCTGTCTGACTTCAGAGTTCTTTCCCATGCCCTTTCCTCTTCTTTCTGCTAAATTAGTTTACCTTGAACATTTCTAAAATTGCACTATTATCTCACATGAAGCATCCCCTGACTTCATCTTTTATGCTGTGGTCCAGCAGAGTATTATACCCTTAAACTATCAACAGCACAATGAAAGAATAAATGCATTATATGGATAATGTAATGTCAGTGACTCTACAAATATTTATTCTAAGTGAAAGATTTATCATTTATCATGTCCATTCACAATTAAACACTTGGCAAAAACAGTAGCTAGTAGAGAAATTTGAAGTTGGACAGTTCACTATTTTGGTGCATGGTGTTGTCAGAATTATTCATCAGCCTAGCTTCATGCTGACAAGCAATTATTTCTCCAGGGCCAAGTGAATTTCATGACCCAAACCCACAGGAAACTCTTATGCATGGAATTTGAAGATATGCACTTTATCTGTCAATGAATGACTCCAAACTAATTCTTGATTGGGATAATGGAGTGAAACAAACAATGAAGGTCCCAGAAATTTAAAAATCTTTATTTAGATAAAAACCTATGCTTCCTGCTTTTCATTTTATGTTTGGCCAAATATTTGAACAGATTTACAATTAAAGAGCTAAACTGATAGTTTTGAGTTACATTCTTTTATTTTTAAGGACTTTTTTTTTTAGAGCAGTTTTAGGTTCACAGCAACATTGAGAGAAACATACAGAGATTTCCCATACACCCCTTCCCCCCCCACAGGCACAGCCTCCCCCATTATCAACATCCCCCACCAGAGCAGTACATTTGTTACAATTAATGAATGCACACTGACGCATCATTATCAATGAAAGTCCATAGTTAACATTGGGGTTCACTTTTGGTGTTATATATTCTATAAGTTTGGACAAATATGTAATGATTTGTATCTGCCATTATAGTATCATGCCGAGTATTTTCAGTGTTACATTTCTTTTAATTTATTTCCTTGTGGTACTACTAGATCATGACTACTATTACCTTTGTGATATGGGATTGTTAACATCTCTTGGGCTAGTCCTTCTCACGCTCCTTTGCATTCCTCTCTCCTCCATGTGTCCTTTTGACATTGGCATTTTTTTAAGTTCTATCCAAGGACCTCTCCACTGTCATCTACTCCTATGGGTCAGATTACCAAGGTTATGCAGAAGATATCTATGTTACTTAGGGGAACTTAAGTGGCAAACATCAGTGTCCCCAATAGTGGCCTGACAATGGTGATATTGAAGTATCTCAGAAACAATATGTCTGGAGATGGTCTGTTCCAGGACTGGTTCAGGGGTTCAGAGGTGTCCTCAGGTATCTAAGCTCTTCCTGCCTTTCAGCCCTGCCATTCGCAGAGCCGCCTCACAGTTTCCAGGTGGTGGCTGAAGCTCCAAGCCTCAGGTTCTCATGTAACACATTTAAAGGAAGGAGGTTTTGAAGGCAGAAGAGAGATTTCTTCTCATGCTGCTTTCTGTTTTATCGGGGAGGAAATTTCCCCAAGTAGACTTCCCTTGCCTTGGAAATGGATCATTTTGCACCCTCACCCAGTCAGTTGATGAAGAGAAATGGGAGTACCATGGTTGCCTTAACCAGTTTTATTCATCACATGAACTGAATACATCACTGCCTGCATAAAATTAGGGTTTTGTAGCAAGGAAAATGGGTGGTCGATAAGTAGTGTCAATCACAGCACTCAAAAATCAATGTCTCCGACTCAGATCTACTTCATGAAGTTCAAGCCATTTAGGCAAATACCTACAAAGTGTCTCAGACCCTTCAGATTCCATGAACTCATCGTCTTCCCTGACAGTGCTCTGCCTAAATCCTGAGGCCTTGCTCTAATACACATTCAAATCTCCTCCTTCTGCTTTAATGAAATGAATAGCATTGCATTCATTGCGTTGCCCAAAACAGAGACCTGGTGTAATCCTTAGCATCATCTGCCCCTTAACCTTCACAGTTAGCCAATAACAAATTCTCATCCAATGCATCTTCTAAATGTGAGTCAGATCTTTGTATTTCTCTTTATCTTCCCTTCCACAGAAGCAAGCCGATTTACCAAATGATTGACTTGCCCATGAACCGATTCCTTTCTACAGTATTTACAAAATTTATTGATTATAGTTTTAACGCCTTTAATAGAATTGTTTCCCAGTTGTAATAACAATTTTGAATTTTAGTTACTGATAAATAACATATATATTTTAAAAATTTAAGCAAATTCTCTTGGTCTAGGATCCCTATAAAGAGAGTATGAAGCCAAACTTGCATGCCATTGCTTATTGAGGAGAGGGATGCAACCCTGCAGAAGAAAGAGGGAGGGGCAAAGGGGAATAAGGCAACTAAGGAATGAAAGTTGGTATGTTGCCAAGTTTAGGCACACCTTCTCAAGAAAACATCCTTAGCGAACGTGGGCCATCTCCTGAGTGGTCACGGGGAATCACTGCTTCTCAGAACAGACCTCTGTGGAAGAAGAATAAGAGCAGGAAATTCATTTGCAAGCTTGTCTCCATCTCCTGCCTCAGTGGGGAAAGCCTACCCTTCAAGGTACTGAGTCTCCCTCACTTGCCAGTTGTATTGCCAGCCCCTTGGGGTGACTAGGGGCTGAGAAAAACCAGATTCTCCCTGGGCCCACTGTGGCTCCATGCCCAAGCCCAGGCCTCATCCCTGAGGAGGCTGTGAAAATTGGAGACGTTAGGATGTGAGGCGATGGTGGCAGCAGCTGGGATGCGAGCCATCTCTGGGACTGCTCCAGCCTGGGGAGAAAGGCACGTGGCCAGGGCTGGAGAGTACGTGAGGATGAGCAGATCTGGAGAGCTGCATAAACTGACTTCAGTACAAAGCCAGGGCTCACACGCCGCATGAGCAGTCAATGAAAGGATCCTAAAAGTACTTGAAAATTGAAAAAAAAAAAATCCACATATGACAGAATTCTTTCAGCTACTTCTCATATTTTTCTGGATCCTTTTGAATGTTAGCTCTACTTTTTTACAATTTGATCACTCTTTTTTTTGTTGTTTTCTTTCACCAACCCCTCAAATGTCATAAAAGCCATCATTTGGTATTCTTACAATGAAAACATTTAAATTTAAATTTATATTTACTTCTCCACAGATTAAAAACCTGTATTTGAAAAGCAAAACTTTAAAATTATTGGCTTAAAATATAGGAGAATATTTTTATGATTTCAGGTAGGAAAGGATTCTTTATCAGAAGACAAAAGCACCATTCATAGACAGAAAGAATTAACATTAAAATGTTTAAATTATGTGCATTAAAATTAAAAGAAAACCCATAGACTGGGAGAAGATATTTGCAATGCATATAACTAAAAAAGGTTTAAGATCCTCAAAATAAAAAGAATAGCTACAAATTAACAGAACAGCCAAACAACCGAAAAGTAAAATGGGCAAACAATATAAAGAGGCAAATCGCAGTAGGAAAACTGAATGCAAATAAACCTAACTAGTAATCAAAGAAACATCAGTTAAAATGGTAATGAGATTGCACACCCATCATATTGGCAAAAAAGTAAGAAATCTGACAATATCATATGCTAGTGAAGACATAAAGAAATAAGAGTATAAATTGGTAAAGCAAGTTTGGAACACAATAAGAAAAGCTTAGTAAAGTTTGAAATGTGCATACACTACAACGTTACAATTTTATTTTTAGGCACACATTCTAGAAAACATTTGAACCTTTGCACCTGGAGCTAGATGTCAGAATGTTCATTGCAGCATTAATTGAAATAGTGAAAAAGTGAAAACAACCTTAATGTTCATTAATGGGAGATGCATACTTTGCAGAATAATTGTAAGACAGAATTAAAATTAATGAACTAGAAGCTCATGTTGGATGAAAAAGGAATTGCAGAATGATATTCATAAAATTTGTTCATTTAAAATTTGAAAACACAGAAGAGTACTATAAATGGTTTATGACCAGGTATATAGCAAAAGTGTAAAAATATATGTAGGGCTGATAACTCACAAAGCTCACAATAGTGGCTACCTTTAGGGCAGGAGGAAAAAATGGGATCAGGGTGGGATACACAGGGCTTGGGGTTTTAAGAAAACAGTCTATGTTTTTCTTTTTTTTTTCTTTTTGTCATGTGCCTCCAGGCATATAGTCTATGTTTTTCTGATGTTTGAAGACTTCATGCTAAAAACACTTTTTTAAAAATCTGAAAGAAATGAAAAATTATAAGCTTAATGAAATTTACATAGAAATTTAAAATTGAATTTAAATGGAAACAGTTAAATTCAGAAGCATGCGATATTAATTGGAATTGGTTGAAAAAAATCTCATCCGATGCAAAATGCTAAAATTGTTAATTTATAAATCAAAACAATAAAGGTCTGTTGACTTGATAGGAGTCTGCAGAAATGATTCTACATAAAAGAAGAAAACAAAAAAGCAAAAGAAATGAGCAGGGCTCACTCTAATGGATAATCTGATTAGAATGCCTGTCACATAGCCATTGATGCTGCTGTTTGCCAATGTCTGGGTAAAGAGGTGTCTTACGCAGGATACAGTTATAGTGAGCTATCACCGAGAACCCAAATAAAAGTAGCTTAGACAAGGGGAAAGTCTATTTCTCTCTCACATAATAGTTTGAGTATGAGCAGTCCGGGAATGAAACAGCAGCTCCACAGTGTCAGGGACCTAGGCTCCTCCTATCTTGTTGCTGTGTCACCTCTCAATACACAATGTCCACTCACGGTCCAAGATGGCTGCCCCAGCCTTCCCCATCACGTCCCCATGTCATCCAATAGGAAGGAGGTAAGAAGAAAGTGGAGAGCGTGCTCCATGACTAGTAAGTTGCTCACATCATTTTGCTTATATTTCACAGCTACACCTATCTGCAAGAGAGGCTGAAAAAGATAGTCTTTATTCTGGGTGTCCACATACCCAGCTAAAATTCAAGAGTTCTAACTGAATACAAGGAAAATAGATATTGAGAAACAACTAGGAATATGTGTTCAGGTGGCAAAAATCTTTCTTTAACAGCTGATAAGACATTCTTCTTAAGGAGGGAAGTACCTTTGTTTTAGGGAAATATCTTAAGAGTCATTTGGTTGTGAAAATATAAGCAGTGGGCCAAAGACTAGAAAGAGAAGGCAGAATAAAAGGAGTTTGGATGTTTCTCTGCATAGGTAAATGAAAGTATCTGGATTTATTTATTTTTTTCCTGCAAAGAGGAGAGAGAGGGAGGAGTGCCCAGTTACTTGACAGAAGTCTGGACTTCCCAAATTTTATTAAGTGTTCCATACAAAAAAAGGCTCTGTGAGAGTGGGTTTTATATATGCGATGTGTGTGGAAATCCTGGGAAGAGGCTGAGGTTCAAGTGTGAGCCAGTATGGTGCATGTCAGGACGAGCACTTGACTAAGATCAATGCAAAAATGGAAGTACGCAGAACCACCCCTCAGCTTTACCCTGGCTTAGAGCCTTTGAACCTGATTTTGGAAGAGTTATTTCTCAAGAGTCTCCTGGGTTTTCCTAGTGAATGAACTCCTGGCAGCCCTCCTTCACCAGTCTTCCAGCTGTGCCTGAGTCTTAGGCTCCAGCTGTGGGCCATGTTAGACTCAGTCTCACCTTGGGGGGGCCCATTCACTCCTCTCTGCCCAGGCTTCCCCTATCATTAAAGAGAAAGCACAACACCAAGACTCCACACCAGAATGCTGTGTGAACGTTAATACAAAAATAATTTTGTATTAATGATCATATTTGAGAATTTTGGTAAAAATGGAAGAAAATAGTTAATCTCTTAAACACTGGGCGTGACTATGAAAGTTCTCTAAAAATTGACTCAGATTTTAAAAAGTTATTGTCTGGGGGCTTCAGGTAAAAAAAAATCATGTTTAAATTGTTTTTATTTAAAAAGTTCTTTGTATCTCGAGTGAACTCAGCTAAATGATACTCATTTTTTCCCTCATTCATAATGACAAGTGCTAGAGAAGATAACACAGTGCTTTAGCTATGGTCCTTGCCTTCATGTGGCTTTTCATTAATTGACTGGTTTATTCATTGATTCAATATTTATTGAGCATTTGTATATGCTTACTACTGGGCTAGGAACAGGGGGTGAACAGGGAATAAGATATGCTGCCAGGCCTCAAGGAGTTTACTATGGAGTGAGGCAGACATGGAAATAAACAATTAATTACAAGACAGTGTGATGCAGGCTACAGAAGAGAAAGGCTTAATGTGCTGTGCTTGTTGATAGCAAATACACAACTTTAAAAGCCAGAGTCATTTGTGAGATCTGTAAGATTAAAAAACCAAAAAAAAAAAAAAAAAAGAAAGAAAAAACCAAAAAACCCTGCAGACTGGGAGAGCCCTTTCAGTTTTCAAAGCATCTGTGGTTTCTCTGGTATTGTTTACAGAACAGAGCCTGAGAAAAATCTTTCCTGCTAACAAGCCAGAATTTCGTTTATAATTAGACAAGAAGGCTCCACAACAAGGGGTGATGGAACATGGCCGAGAATCTTGGAGAGGACCAAAAGGAAACAGTTTAAAATTAATTTAAATTTTGAGGCTTTAAAAATGTCCATTTATTTTCCATGGAAACCAAGCTCAACCCACCCCAGAGACTGAGTATTTAGGGACTGAATTATTTATTGTATATTTACCTGCTTTAATACAAGTAGTGACTATTAAAAACTTATTATGTGCCGGGCAGTGCTATACATTATCTTATTTAATCTTCATAAACATCTCATGTGGGAATTCTTAGCCCCATTTTACAGGAGGGGAAACTGAGGCTCAGAAAGCATATTTTGTCTCAGTTTATACCGCTAGTGGGGCAGAACTGAGAGTTGAATCCAGAGTCTATGCGATTCCAAGACCCGTGTGCTTAGCTCCTATGCTATAGTATGTCCCAGATCCTACCATTTTTACAATAAAACTATTTTAATTGTTTATTATGTGCATTTATACTCTACTGACTGCTTCCAAAAGACACTTATAATAAATATAAAATAGAAAAGCAGTCACAATAAGGATAAAAAAGAAATTAAAAGTTTTTTGAGGCAGAGACAAGATAATCAAACTAATTATTTTCTATAAATGTTCACTGAATGAATAAATGAATGAATTAAACTAAAATTAGAGAGTTTAAACTTGGAAGTTCCTAGAAGCAAGAGCAAAAAAGAGAAACATGATGAGTTGTATATCTAACATAAGAAAGCATATAAGCTTAGAAAAACAATTTATTGCATGGACTTTAATAATGGCAGTAACATAAATGATAATGTCTTCAATCGCAGTATTTCAGAAGAAACAGATGATTTATATATAGAAGTGATTTTTCTAATGGTCTCTAAAGAACAGATGGCAAATCCTTACAAAACATTTCTATGGGGAGCTAAGCTAATATGCTCTAGGTATGCGTCTTGTGTTGTGCTAATATGATGCAATGATTGAACTCAGAAACTGTAGAATTATGAGACTTAATTTGATAGAAAGTAGAGACTCCCGCACACCTGACAAGCTGTGATGGCGCCAGCTGTGACAGACTCAGTGGGGGGCGGCTGGATGACCCAGGTCCAGACCTACTCCTGCTTCCACTTGCCTTTGCTCTTTTCTTGTTTCACCCTCTTGTCTTCTATTTATTGAGCACCTTTGCTGTGTGCAAAACCTGATGGTAAACCCAGGGACGGACACCAAGATCAATAAAAATGACCCTTGCAGTTAAGGAGCTTATATTCTATTCTGCTACCTAATAGAGAAAGAAATGTTCCTGCCTTCTCACAACGTAGGTATCACTAAGGGTTTCCTTCCAGGAACGTGAGCAGGGAGAATAAAATGGGATCCACTCAGGTGTGCAGTTAACAGATGCCTTTGGGGGAACAGACAAATGAAACCATTGTAGATACTGGAGCCCAGCACAGGGTGAGGGGCACTGTCTTGTGTGTATTAGTCGTGGTTAATTTTGTGCCTAGCCTGCTAGAAGAATAGCTATGCTCTCATGTCCAGCAGACACTCCCAGTTCCCTCTGATTCTTAGTAGTGAAGGAAAGGCCCTCTCCCCAGAGTAGATTTCTCTGTAGAGGGAAGAGTGTAGTATTGGAAGACTGATGGGCCTTGGTTCAAACCTCACTATTTGACTTTCTAGCCTTGCCTTTAGCAAGCTCCTTAGCCGGCTTAAGCTTCCTCAGCTATAAAGAAGGGGTCAGGATCTACTTTGGAAAGTTTGTATAAATATTAAAGTAATTATATGAAAAACAGCAGGTCAATATGTGACAAGGATGACGATGACCTAATTTTCTCTGACTCCTCTATTTACAGCCATGGAGGTTTAAATTAAGATTTACCTCAATTCTCTTCAGTGGCTTTTTACTTTTATGCATTTTTTCATTTTGTTTTGTTTACGTGAAGTAGGTTTAGAGTTTACTAGATAGTATGTTCACAAAGATAGGAGATGCATCAGTCTCGCATTGTGCGGTCAGCGGCAGTTCCAGCACGGGGACTCAATAAATACGTATTGAATGAATGAATGCACGAATGAATGAGCGTGAAGTAGGGAGGGCTGTGCCCATAAATACACTCATCCTCATCACTCCATACAGCAAGGTTTCTGATTTGGAAGATATAGTCCTTTTAATATTACATTGTACCTGAAGATATCTTCTGTTTTTGAAGGGGCTGAGGGGTCTGAACACTTCCCACCCCTCACTGGCCTAATTGATATTCACATGTTCCTTTTCCTGCTGTTGCTGAAGATCTGTCTGACTTTTATTAGCTCCTTCTCCATCTTACTTCCTTTTATACGTTAGGAGGAAGGCAATGAACTCCAGGTCTGATAATAACTTTAGACTTCATATGTGGTTGCTATAGACACGTTTGTTCGTTTTATTATGTCGATAGTAGCTTTGCTTTTTCAATATAATGCACTCAGCAATTAAGTCCAGGGAAGCCCACGTTTGCTGATAGATGGTTTAATATTATGCTATAAGAGCAATACTTTAACAAACTAGCCATTAATGAAAATGTCCATGATTAGTTGTATTTGATCATTGGCTATGGATCCATAGAGAAGATATGTCCAAAGTGATTCATGGAGGCTGATATTTAGAACTGAATTTTTGTAAATTGACCAAGGGGTTGGAAAAAAAAAAGAACTGAATTTAAAAAATCAATTAGAAAAAAATGTTAATAAGCCAGGTATTTAATACTTATAGATAGTTAATAATAAATCAGAAAGGATGGGAGAAACTTCCAAGAATTTCTTTCAGAAGAAGAAAATTAAAGGAGGCATCGACAAAATTAAACCCAGTAATTAAAACCCAATGAGTAATGATCTAGCTTTCTTATAAAATAATGGTGGGCCTTGTTCTGATGATAATCTGATTCTCTTTGATAACTGCAGTAGGAGGGAGGGATAACCTTTCAAAATGGGCTTTGATAAAATAACAAAACATTCACTCTTCTCAGCTTCATCCGTGATATCCGATCCCCAAACCTGATAGAGACACGTTCACTTCCTTTGCCTAGAGACAAGAAAGAGGGCTGGGCTGACAACATCTTATGTGTAAAATAATTCATCATTCTGCAGTGGATGTGTCTCCCAAAGTATCACCTTGTCTTATATTCTCCCAATATGATGGATGATGATGAATCATTGTAGTAGGAGTACGCATTTATTTCTAAAACATAAAATCCCAGAGATCGGTGAAGATATTCAGTTGATCTTTTGCCCTTTGTCCGAGTCCTGTTTGTAAGACACCAACCTGGGAGCATACACCCAAGGGGTACCGTCTGATTGGCTGGGCTGGACCAGGGGAGAAGTTTCCCTGCTGTGGTTAAAGCAGTGCTCCCAAAGGCCATGGTCTGCATGGTCCAGGAAGAAGGATTTTAGCCACCTACATATCAGGTCCAGGAGTGAGCAGGTTTAACTCTCAGACCAGAAACTCAAGTCTGCGAAAAATAATCCTATTCTCTGTTCTTTCAAACTGGCCAGAAAATAAATCTATTTATTTATTTATTTTATTTTATTTTAAAATAAATCTTGGTCATCATTAGGACTCTGCTCCAACGCTGCGTCAAGATCTTATTCATAGTCAAAGCTTCGCCAACCATGGGGCACCACACACTGTGTTCGCCATGGGACCATCTGCTGTCCCAGCCTGCATGGGGCCCTGTAGCCCAGTGGTTTCTGCACCACACTTGGGGTACCCAAATATTTGGCAAGATTTGGAATCCCTGGGCTTAGAGCCCAAACTTTCTAGAAGACCCTTGTGGCTATTCCCTTGGAAGTCCTCCCTACTACTACCCCAGGCAGAGTAGGGTACGAATTCTCACTAACCTTCCCCTTCTCAATCTTAGGAATATCTTCCCTCTCAAGCACCAAGTGCTAGATGAACCCGAAGGCAGAATAAACAATAGGTTCACTAGCAAAGCAAGGGCACACATACCTACATAAACACACAGAGAAACTTTTAAAAGAATTTTATATTCTTTTAAGAATAAATAAAATCATTGATCAAAAGGAAAAGTCTAAATTTTATTGGATTTCCTTTTACTGATGTTATGGATTAATATTGTTTCTATTTTCAGTTGTGTTCAGAGGACGGTGGTGTTGGCACCATATTATGCCTGTCCGTCCCAGGTGTCTAAAAGTCTTAATATCGTCCAGAAGATACTTCTCTTCTCCCTTCACTCTTGGGTTTCCAGTACAATCTCTTTAGAGAGGACTATCTTCCAGTAGCTTCTGCTTTCTTCTCCGTTGGCAGATATACGTGTGTGAGTGTGTGTGGGACAAAGATCCATCTACCTGCTTGGAGTGGTGGCATTTTTGGAGGGAGACTCAAGAGAAGGGACAACACACACAGTGGTCATTCCATTAACATCCTGTCTCACTGGTCGTGGTTAGAAGTTATAAACATGACCAGAAGCAAAATTTGAAAACCGTCTTCATTTAGCTAGGTTAAAGGGGGCCCTGGAATACATGTTTATGGGTGAAATGCCCGTCTATTTTTTTCAGGCAATTTATTTCAAACTACAGTGGTATTTCTTTGATTTGTCTTAGTTGGAAAAAAAGTTCTTTCACATTAATTTTTTCAACACCCAAGATGTATTCCTTGAAGAAACAAAATAATTAGCTGTTTTTTGTATTTTTGCTACTTGGAATGGAATTTTTTTTCTAAAATATTCTCTGTCCTACCTGCCTTTGAAACAGAGGATACAGAACATCCTTTACCTTCTCTCTGCAGCTCTCGAACATCTATTCTGAAATGGACTTTAATAGTAAGTACAGCCCCCTGGCGTTTTTTGGGGTGCTCTGGTCTCTTCCATTGCTGGCGCCTCTCATTCTACTCTTTGGTTTTCCTCAGCATTCCTGGTTTGCTGATGAGCAATGCTGTTGGTGGGTAACCAGGCACCAAGACTGGGGAGGATACCTACCAAATAACAGCTAATAGGGCTCTAGACTGGGACCCAGGCCCGGCTTTAGCATAGGAGGTTTGTGGCAGCCATTGTCATGACATAGCTGACTTTTATTGAGGAGGGTCTGTTAAACAAATGTCAGGCACAGTGCACTTGATGTCCTAAATTAAACTTCAGGAGACACTAAAATACAGATAACTTAATCCTCTTTTTACCGATGAGCAAGTGGAGCCTTGGTGCAGTTAACAAACTTGCCCACTGTTGCCCAATGTCAGGAGTTACAGCTCTTAAACTTTTACACAAATTTTTCAAAGAGTAGGTCACAATCCATTGGTGGGTCATGAAATCCATCTAGTGGGTCAAGACAAGTGTTTTTAAAATATGAAAGAGTAAAATAAAATAGATGACACATAGAAAGCCTGAGTATTTTCCTGCAAACTTTCATTTCAGTTAAATGTATGTGAATGTGTGTGTGTACCATCCTGTGATGTGAAGTCTGTTTATTACTGTGCATCACAGTCCCAATTTTTGAAAAACCCATGTCTGCACTGCACTCATCCAGAAGGTAACGTTGTCAGAAATGTGATTTTGGGGAAAATGGCTGGCACCAGAACTCCTTCCATCCAAAGCAGATGAATTGAATGGTCTAATATTTATTCCAGAAAAGTTAAAATTTCATTATGAAACTGTGTCTATAAAACTATGGATGAAGCACTTGGGATATATATACTTTTTTAATCCGAGAGACCTTCAGGGACCATCCTAAGTAACCATCTAAGTTACTTAAGGCGTTTGCGGTTAATAGAACTGTCTCTTTTACCCTAAAGGGCAATATTTGCTATTTATTGAGAATTTATATATGTTAGGCCCTGTTCTACACACAGAATCTCTTTTAGTCCTTACAACAACTTTGTGAGGCTGGTATTATTTCCCACAGTTTAAGATGAAGACGTTGGGAAACAGAAAAACCGACTGACTTGCCCCTCAGAATGTAGATTCAAACCTGGGGTTGATTTCCACAAGTCCGAGCTGGAGGGAGGGCTAATGATACCACGTCTTCCCTCAGAATCTGTTCCCTCAGTTTTTAACAACTTTATTTTTTTCTGGCAGAAAGGCTTTCTCGGAATCCAATTTAAATCATTCATGCTGCAGTTGAAGCCCTTTCCCTCTTTGTCTCCTTTGTGGCAGCTGAGAACAGCTGGTCACCGTCCCACTGACAATGATGCGTTGTCAAGTAGGGGACAGTAATTTTCCTCCTTCAGAACCAACAATCTCAGCTTCTTGAACCATTTTTCCTTGGTCCTATTTTCTCCCAACCCTTCAATTACTTCTTTGTTTCGTGCCCCATCCCTTGGGGATAGCTCCACAGCTCAACTCCTTGTCAGCAGTGGATGTGGGGCAGGATGAGGTTCGGGCAGTTCTAGTTTATATTCCTTTGCATTTCCCTGAGATGGGCACCTCTTGGCTGACTTCTCATCTGCATTCAGTCTCTGGGCGCCTTGACAGCCCCTGCTGGACCCCTCCACACACTGATCTTGGCTTCCTTCCATGCATCTGCTCACAATTGTGCAGAGCACACATGCCTCCAGTGACTTTCACCTCCCTTGTGGCTCACTATTGTTAAAGTTTGTCACAGCCTCCTTGACTCTGCGATGTCCTTCCCCCAAATCCCCTTCGAATGCCCTTCTCCCACCCTCCAAATAGCCTTACAGCTTCCCCATCTTTCAAGGCTCTGCTCAGATACTCAGCTATTCCTGAAGACTCGAAGTTTGGCGTCTCACCTACCTCTGGCCAACTGCATGCTTTTTTATTTCTCTCTAAGCTGTTTTTACTTTCTGCCTTAAGAGTTTTTATGTACATATCATATCATTCTTTTCTTAATTATTAACTTATAGTTTAATTTTTAAAATAGGCAATACATGCACACAGTATAAAATTCAAAAGGTACAAAAGGCACACAGCAAACATTTTCCTAATACCCTGTCCCCCAGAGGCAGGTGACTAGTGTTACTAGCTTCTTATATATCATTCCAGACACATCACACGTATCCAATACACACACAGGTACATACACATTTGTATGTGATACATGTCCAATTTGTGATATATATATACACGCACACACATACACATACATATATGTGTTATCCACAAATTGGATAACTACCACGCACATTTTTCTGTACTTTGTTTTCAATTAGCAGTATAGCTTGAATAGTATTACACTATAAATTTATAAAGAGCTTCTTTATGGCTGTATAATATTCCATTCTGTGGATTAAACCCTAATTTATTTCATTAATCCCTGCTAAAGGACATTTGCTTTTAAAAGTATAGACTTTGGAATCAGGCTACCTCAGTAGAACTCTGGCTCAATCACTTATTAGCTATGTGATCTTGGGCAACTTACTTAACTTCTCTGTTCTTCAGTTTTCTCATCTGTAAAATGGGAATCACAATAGTACCTACTCTTAGGGTTGTTGTGAGGATTAAATATGCTAATCAATGTCAAGTGCTTAGATCAGTGTATGGCACGTAGTAAGCTCCAATAAATGTTAGCTATTGATTAGATTGTTTCCCAAGTTTTACTATTGCATTCTGTACCAGTAAATAACCTTGAACATAGGAGTGGTATCCAAATATTTAACAACTATTACAGCATGGATATTGACAAATCAGAATGATGCTGGCCATAGTGCTGAAGCATGAGCCCAGAGGCCTCCCTGTAGTATAAGGTGTTTGCGTCTTGAGTTGCTGGGTTGCAGCAAGGTCGGGGTTAGGGAAGGGGGCTGGGTGACAGGACAGAATGGGTACTGGTTGGGCTTGGGACAGCTGTATTTACTGATAAGTAAGTAAGCATTTTAATATTTTAACAATCATTTCTGGAACATACCAGGTGAAGTTAGCTCTGTGTTCAAACATCATTTCATACATATGTGCATATATCTTTTAGGATAAATTCCTGAAAGTGGAATTGCTATGTTAAAGGTTATGCACACTTGCAATTTGTCCTTTGTAGAGACCGTACCAATTTACATCCCCACCAGCAATATATGTTAGTGAACTTCTTTTTATCTTTGCCCATCTAATAGGTGAAAAGATGATAGCTCAGTGTGGCTTTAATTTGCATTTCTCTTATTATGATTGACTTCAAATGTCTTTTAATGTATTTAATAGCCATTTATACGCTCTCTTTTTTTGTTTTTATTATGGTTCTTATTATAATTGTGTCTGAATGTCTTTTTATATAACAGTCATTTATACTTCTTTTTCTGTGTGCTGTCATCATGTGCTTTACCCATTTTTCTTATTTGTTGTTGGTCTTTTTCTTACTGATTTGTAGGAGCTCTTCATATATTATATGCCATTCATTCTTTTACCTAACTCTATAAATTTATTGACCACCTACAGCAGGCTTGGTTCTGTTCTAGGACTAGGGATACAAAGATTAAAGACAACAACACCACAGTACTTGCCTTCAAGGAGCTTGAAGACTAGTGAAGGAGATAGATAAAGAAATAAACATTTGCAATAAAGAATAAAAAGTGCTTTGAGAGGTGTGAGCATGGGGTGCTTTGAGAGCACAGAGAAGAGAGAACATTCATGTGGACCATGTCTGATTATGGAATTCTGCAAAGAGTGTTCAAAGCCTTTGAGTAGTGGATGCATAATAAATGCTTGTTCTGTGTGTAAAGACTGATTTGTTCCTCTGGTTAAATACCTGGTTGGCTCCTCTGTTTCATACTCATTTCCAAGGAGACCAGCATCATGATTTTCATCATATCTGATTCTGCTCCATAGTTATGGCCTATTCCCAGACCCTAAAACACAAAAGGAATGGTGTAAACACATCATTACCATCACTGCCAAGCTCTAAACCCATGCCTTTCTGATAGTAAGGAGCTTTATCTCCATCGGAGAAAGATAGCTTACCATTGAACCATCAGCTAAATTTCCCAAATAGAGGCCTTTCCAAATATAAAACAGGCCAATTCTCAAATGTGGTCCTTTGTTCTACCTATTAATGATCTTTTAGCAACCTGTGGGTTTTAAATGCAGGTTGGACATAATATAGCACTCAGGCCCAACAATGACCTTCATCTTTCTATTATATCTTTTATTGAGAACCTGCTGCAATATGAACCTGTTTCATATCCAATTAACCCGTATAGTAGCAATGGTATTAAGTGGGTCATCCTATTTTAAGACTATTTTTTACAAGAGTTGAATGCAGTTTGAA
Organism: Daubentonia madagascariensis; assembly: GCA_023783475.1. Lineage (NCBI taxonomy): Eukaryota > Metazoa > Chordata > Mammalia > Primates > Daubentoniidae > Daubentonia > Daubentonia madagascariensis. Next base: position 19,690,716 of record JAKFHU010000600.1, on the reverse strand, counting down.
CAATCTACTCCAGCTGGGGCCGGAACAATTGAACACAAGCTTCGGGCAGAACAAAAGTTCTAAACAGCTAGAGATTCCCTTATGCGTGGTTCTAGTGCACAGCTGATTCTTTGAAATGGTGTATGTCATAAATCCTTGAAGTAGCTCGTACCTTATCCACCAAGGTTGAGAGTTAATTGCTTCAGCTCTCAACAGTGCCAAATAAAAGAATTCTACTTTCCTATCGGGAAGACTGCATGTTGTCTGAATTAATGGACAGGACTGGCTACATGATTTGTGGGGCTCAGAGCAAAATAGAAATATGAGGCCCCTTATTAGAAAATTATTAAGAGTTTCAAAATGATGACTGCAGAGTATTAAACACAACTGGGCAGAGGCAGAGCCAGATCTACAATCATAGATGTAATGAGACTAAAATATATGGAGAAGAGAGTTGTAGATTATTTACCACACCTTGAAATTTATAATTGCCTTTATTATAAAACCTTTATTATAAAAACTTTATTTTTTCAGTAGCTAACTTGGTGTATCACATTTCCATCAACAACATTTTTCCACCAAGGAAGGTAAATGGGATGCATGTCCTTTCTCTGTTCCTCTGATTTCCTTTTCCTCAAAATCATGCCCAGAATCCAAGTCTCTTGGGCCCTGATTCAATGAACTTTTAACTAACCAGTACTTTTCAAACTTTCTAAACTGTGACCTTACAACTGTGTAACATTGAAATCTAGGTCTCATCAACACACACGTATACAAGTGAAAAGGTTCTGATCATTAGCACTGGCTATCCAGGCTCTGATGAGTGTTCTGCTTCATGCTTCATCCATCTGTAGAAGAATTCCTCCACAATGTGGACCCAGGGACTTCGGTGAGTCACTTAAAACATCTAATCCGAGAGAGATGGGTAAGGCTCCCATATGGCTACTAGCTGCTAGAAGATTTCATATCTTATGGAGGCTGATTCTCTTTGATGTTTTTTACCATACATTTTCATGTGATATTTCATGTTTATCCTCGCAATAACTATCTGACACATGAATTGTTTTTCCCATTTTTATATTATATATATAATTTTGAGTGAGGAAACTAAAGCCCAGAGATTGACTTGCCCCAGGTCACAGGATAAGACCAGAATTCAGACTCAAACACAGGCCCTTGACTCTAACACCCATGCTTTTGGCACTACCCCTACCATGATGCCTCTAGGTCTTAAAAATTGTATCTAGTTCTGAGAACACAGCTTCTTGAGGGTTGTGGTGTTTAATAAGAAAAAAGAAGTGATTCGAAGCTGCAGCCACCGGACATTTTCCAACAGACTGATTCTGTGTTGGGAGAGAGACTCACACAGCCAGGCCTGAGCCGGTGGGGAAAGAGGCCCCTTGATTATCCATGCTCTCTCCTCTCTCTCTTTGTCCACTTCAGTGTCCCCCTCATGACCACCCACTGTGAAGCTGAGTGCCCTCTGTCCCCTGATTGTGGTGATCACCCAGGCCTCCAATTCTGGCCGAGGCCATACCCTTCATACACCAATATTCACAGTTTTCCTGTTTTCTTCCGATTTGTTTCAGGATCTTTTATAGTTCCTGGTCTGTTGTGAACTAATTAATTAGGGTGGGGGGAGGAATTTTCAATTAAAAAAAAGAGAATCTTGGAAAAGGTAAAGGAGTCCAAAAAATAATTTCTATGGATAGAAATCTTTTTTGGCAGGATGGCCTTTCTGCTATCTTCTTAATATTATACTGGAGTTGATCATTAGCAATATGTTAATGACTTCTTTTATCTCTATTCTATTCAGCAATTAATTAAAATATCTCAGTGCTGATAAGCATTTCACAGAATAAATATTTTGATCTCACTTTGCCTGGCTTGAAAGTCGAGTAAAGTATAGGAGAAAATATATTAGCTTTGGAGGAAATCAACCTGAATTTGAAGCCCATCTTTGTCACTTTGCTGAGTCACCAAATCTCTCAGGCTTAGTTTCCTCATTTGTTAAAAGAAGATAATACTACCTAGCTCCTAACTAGGTAAGGACTAAGTGGAAGAAGCCTTCAGTCTCCCAGTGCTGTGCTGGAGCCAGCTTACCCTGGTTCATGAAAGTCGGTAGTTAAATTTTCAGGAAGTTCTGAGCTGGTTGTTAGATGCAGCCCTTATCAGAAATTAAATCATTAATATATAAACTTACAATTAAAGACATTTAAAAAAACAAAGGTAATAAATACTCAAAACTCATCATGTCCTAGTTATTTTACAATTGCCTATGCTCTTGTGGTTATTTGTGTCTATTGTATCCGTATGGTAGAAATGCTATTAAATATTTAATGGTTGTGCCTCTGTACATCTCTCCCCAGCTCCGTGTTAGGTGACATTACATTGGTAGTCTGAAATTGGACATGATGAGAGTATTTACCCCATGAAAATGAAAAAAATCTACAAATCAAGACTTGATTTATTGTATTGTTAATCATCTAAGGCAGGGTTTTTTAATGTGGGCACTATTGGCATTGGGGCTGGAAAATTCTTGGTTGCGGAAGGATGTCTTGTGCACTGTAGGATGTTTAGCAGCATTCCTGCCTCTCCCTATGAATGACACTCCCTTCAAGTCGTGACAGCCACAACTGTCTCCAGATATAGCCAAATGTCCCCTGGGGGCAAAACTGCCTCCTTCTCTCAATTGAGAACCCCTTGTCAAAAGGGTTGGCAAATTCAGATTGGTGGGCACAATTTGTATACAGCCTGCAAGCTAAGAGAGGTTTTACATTTTTAAAGGTTTGTAAAATATAACAGAGACTAGACATGGCCTGCAAAGCCTAAAATACTTACTCTTTGGTCCTATAGAGAAAAGGTTCATTAACCCTTGGTCTAAATGATGGAAAAACTGTGAATAATGTAGATTAAACTTAAAAGTGTGTCATGTTTGTAGCTGTTACACTGTGAAGAGCACACACAAAAACTGAAGAAATATTTTTCTAGTACATAAAAACTATTATTTGATTCAGCAAAGAAGCAGTCACATGACTTGTGAACAAGTGAATTTCCAACATACATAGCATTGGAGCTGAAAGAGGGTTCCTTTTAATGAAAATAATTTGTACGAAAGTAATAGTTTAACAGTAGATCACATGCAAAATTTCAGAACAATAACTATATTGGGAAAAGAATTAGTGGTCTGGGATGCAATTCCATTTGTCAAACCAATTTGGTACCAATATAAGAGTTCAGCAAAAGTCAATGAAAACTTTCTCAACTGAGTACATGGAATTAATAATATACAAAAATTATATATTTTTATTACTATTTGTAAAATATGTGTTACATATCGGTTATACCAGTAAAATTTAAGATAAATGTATGTGTGTGGTGTGTGTGTGTGTGTATACGTCCCCACATCTCTGAGAGCTGGTTGTTAATCATTTACCAGCACACCACTGCCCCCCACCCCCGTCCTACCCCTATTTCTTTGTTCCTCCTCCACACTCTTCCTTGAAAAACATCGTCCTTCTCTTTATTTCATGGGATTCTCCAAGCTATCTCCTGCCTCAGAGCCTTGACTGCTGCCTTTCCCTTTCCCTGAAATGCTCCCTTTTCTCCCCAATAGCTTTCACTCCCACCACATCTGAGACCTTTCCATCTTAGCTAAAACACCACTTCCTGGGGGAAAGGCTTCCTTAACCCTTCTGACATGTGGGGCTCCCTAATAAACACCATTGCAGCACCGTGTATTTCTCATTCATAATATGCTGTCACAAGAGAAATTATAAAATTATCTCTATAATTTTTATTAATTGTTTGTATCCTACACTAGGCTGTAAATTGCATGAAGGCAAGGACCACATCATTTTGTTCACTGCTGAATTGCCAGTGCTTAACAGACTGCTTGGGAAATATTAAGTGCTCAATAAATGCTTGTTCCTTTTTCTCTTCTTTCTGCCTGTGATCATCAGAAGTCATCCCATGAATAGAGAGCACATTTTCTGTTGTGTTACGATTAATGGAGAGTATTTTTATGACACTCTGGACTTTTCCATCTTATATCACAATTAAATGTTATTAATTCTTTATGTGATTTCTTTTATTATTATTATTGCTATTATTATTTTGCTGAGTATCTCCCTCCTTCATTGGATGGTGAGTTTCCAGAGGGTAGGCTCTGGGGCTCTCCTACTCAGCATTAACACATTGCCTGGGACATCTATTATCAGGGACATGGCGGTGAACAAGGTAGGTGTAGTCTGTTTACATTCTATATGATGAGATAGATATCAGACGAGTCAATTGTACACCAAGTGATGCTATGTGCTATGAGGAAAAATAAAGCAAGGTAAGAATGAGAAGAGAGGTCTTGGACTGGGGAGGGAAGTGTCATTTTATTTGGTATGTCCAGGAAAGGCCTCTCTGATAAGGTGAGTAGCAACCTGTAGGAAGCAATTGAAGGTCTCTTGGCAAAAAGCACTGCAGGCTATGGAACAAGAGGGAGCATGTTTGTGGGTTCAAAGAATGGCAAGGAGGCCATGTGGCTGGAGGAAGGTACAGAGGAGGTTAGAGAGACCTTGGGATGGGGTGGGGTTGGGTGGCCGTGTAGGTCACTGGGTCACTATAAGAAGTTCAGCCATTGCTCTGAGAGAGATGAAAGCCACTGGGGGGTTTGAGCAAAGGAATGACATGATGTTTTGGTTCTAGTAGAATCACTCCAGCTGCCGGGCCAGGAATGAACAGTAGAGCACAAACACAGAAATAGGGAGATAGATAGTTAGGAGCCTATGTCACGACCCCAGGGCGAGAAACCTGGCTTCGATCGGAGTGATGGTGGAGGAAATCATGGAAAGGTATCAGATTTGGTACTTATATTTTGAAAATAAAATTTAAGGATTTTCAAATGGATTGATTGTGTTGTGTGAAGAGAAGACAAATAATTGTTTAAATATTTGAAAAGGCACTTATGTTATGCCCAGCACTACATTATATACCGTCCGAGATCCAAAAGGATGAGAAACCACTCCTTTCTCAGGGTTATCTAGTCCAGCTGGGTGAATACGGTGGTTAGTGTGAAATGCCCAGAGAAAATAAGACATAGCACTTTCTGTGTATCAGACACCCACTATGTACTACCACTTTGCATATATTAATTCATTTCATCCTTACAATAACTCCATGAAATACATAGTAATTATATCTCCATCCTACACATGAGGAAACTGAGACATAAAGATGTTAATTAAAATAGTAAGGTCAAGGCTACACAGCTCATAAATGGCAGAGCTGGGATTTGAACCAAGGCAGTCAGTTTCCAGAATCTGTGTCTTCAGTCACCACTCTTCCTTGTGACAATGGGGCAGGGGCATGCACTGTACTACAGTGAAAACCCACAGAGGTAGGGTGTACGAGCCTGTAGGACCTACATATGCTATTTAATAAGAGAAGCAAAATATAGCATTTCTAACAGATCTGAATGTTGGCCTTCCACTAGCTGACTTTGCAATGGGAAACAAACACACATGTAGACACACACATACACGTACATGTGCAGCCATGCCACTTTGGAAAGTTGTTCATTTCTCAGCTCACACATTGACTGAGTTAACAAATAGTTATGCAATGCGTTTTCTGTGAGAGGTACTTTGCTAAGCCAAGGGATGGAGGCAAAGGCAAGTCTGCAACCGTGCCTGTCCTCTGGAAAGTTTGTTCTTATAAAAGAGATAAAATAGGTAGACTTATACTATACTACATAAGAGCAGAAGAGTTAAGGGACAGCAAGAGAACTGCAAATAAAGGATCAGGGGAGTCTGGTGGGCAGAGTAGGGGCAGATGGGGAATGGGGCTGAACTTAGCTTCTATTCCATGCCTGGAAGATGTGCGGACATAAAAGGAAGGTGATTCAGTAAAAGGAAGAGCTTGTGCAAAGGCATGGAGGCAGGAGAGCTTGGTACAGGTGGGCAGAGGTTGGTATCTCTGAAGAGACAGGATGTGAGAAAATTCTAGAAAGATAGATTAGGGCTAGATCATTGGGGGTGGAGGGGGTTCTAAATGTCAAGGCATTTTATGTTTATTTTTTAGGCCATGAGAACCCACTGGGGAATATTGATTAGGAGAGCACCTAACAAGTTGCTGGGTACATGGTAAGCTGACAATCAATCAATGTTTGTTCAACTAATGAAGGACAGAAATAATAATGGCCACAATCTATTGAATGCTTGCCATAGGCTAGGCACTTTTCTAAACATTTTAACTACTCAGGCGATTCTCACCGCAGCCCATGAGACAGTTTCTCTATGTCTTTTCTACAGATGAGAAAACTAAGACTCGGGGAGGCTCAATGTCTTGCTCAAGGTGGTGACTAAAGAGTGGGCATCTTACCAGAGCCCATGCTGTACACTGCTCTGCAATTTGGAAAACTGAAGAAGAAGAGAAGAGAAATGGGTTGTGGGACCAATGTTGTTCTTCAGAAAGGACATAAGCTCACATCAGCAGAGGAACGAGGCGGGTTGGAAATCAGAGATAGTTCAAAGAATCAACACAAATCTGTTATTACTTGATATGGGAGGCTGGGCAGAGGAAAGGGTGAAGAAGGCTCAGAGTTTCTAGCTTCAGTTCCTGGGAAGTGATAGAGCTATTAAAAGAGATGGAAGGGCGACCACAGTTCATTTTTAGATGATATGTACAGAAATATGGACACTCAAGAGCCTACAAAGCAGCCGGAGGAGTAGTGTTTTTACAAGGCGAGCTGCAGGGATCTGGGGCTGTGTGGGTTTGTCCTGGGAATCAAGAGGCTCTCCCAAGGTTCCTTTCTGTGTTTATATCATTTAGCAGGGGAGGATTGTTAATGACTAATCTGTGTCCATGAGGCACGGAGCCAAGCAAGAGATGCTGCTGCTAGGCCGGAAGGCCGCCTGTGATTACCCACCGCTTTTGCTGGAACTCTGTCCTCCCCCTCACCTCACTGTCTTACCCCAGTGCAAATCTGAGCATTTGTAGCAAAATTGCTGGGATTTGGAGAGGAGGACTGGACTCAGAATCCTCCCGGGGCCTTGAAAGTTCATCTCTAACCCAAAACAATCCAAGTAAGTACCTAATTCCTTTGAGAGTGGGGTGTCTATCTCACGGCAACAGAGCAGAAGTAGTCACTTAAAGGTTTCTCTTTGAGATCAGTAATTTCTCTCAATAGATGAATTCTAAATTAGTAGAGTTTGATGTAAAATCCTGAAAATTAAAAAAAAGAAACAAAAAAGAATGAAACTCTAAAAACAAAAAGAAGCAGAAGTTAATGCATCTAACAGTTGCTTACCTATTAAAAAAATTATTTAGGAATATTCTTTAACATTGTGCTCACCCAAGGAGAATCACTGGAGACAGTAAATTTCAGAATGTTTTTGTTCTTATTCCATAGACAATTTGACCTGTATAATGTGCTATATTCTGGTGATTTATCAAATATTGATGTGAATGTGGGAATATTGCTAATGTTGATGACTTGAGAACTGGGACTAGGGTATTTACACTATGCTTAATTGAAATGAAAATTTTCCCTAGGAGAAGAGTAGGTTTAAAAAGCTTTCTCTTTTGACTTCAGTTGTAAAATCTTCTACTGCTTTTCATTTCTAATATTAATATATATCAAATGGAAATATCAGATGAGAATATTTTTAAAAGATGGAAAATGTGAGGAAGAACTTTATTATTAAAACTGTCCAAGGACTGAATCTATAGATAAGATGTGTCCTTACTGACATAGTGAATTGGGCGACTGTGGAGCCTGAATCGTTTCTCTTCATTGGGTTTTTATCTAGAAGGGAGGGGCGGGGGGGGGATGACAAATGACTAACCTCGGATTCTTTCTCAGAGAAACTCACACCTGAGCTTTGAACTTTAAAGACATCTGATGTTGTTTTTGGTGCTGTCTTAGAATGACTTCAGCAGTATTAACAAGAGAGGCAGAGACTCAAAAGTAATATGAATAATAAATAAGAAGGCAGGAGGAAACTTTTGGAGGTGATAGGTTTACAGCATTGACTGTGGTGATGGTTTCGCAGGTGTATGCTTATCCTCAAACTCATCAAGGTGTATACACGAAATATATATGCACAGCTTTTTGTATGTCAGTCATACCTCAATTAAATGGTGTTTATATGTGTATATATATATATATATATATATATATATATATATATATATTTCCTCTTCCTAAAGAAAGAGGAGAGGGTAGGGAAAGATATTCAGGGAGCCACCATTGTGTTTCTGGCTGTGATTTTATAAAATGATACACACTTTCATCTCAGTGCCACCCCTACCCCCAATCCTCCAAATTATGGCCCTGCGCCATTTGCACTGTGGACTTTTCTGTTTTCTGAGAATGTTGCAACAGGACTGATGCAACTCCTAGTTAACTGGTCAAGTACTGACCGGGGGCCAAGCTCTCTTGTCCTGAGACCCTTCCTCAGTATCTGCAGCACTGTTTCCCACGAACCTCTGCCCTCTCCCCCCACACCTGGAGAGGGAAAGTAATGTGACCCTTGCCCTCACTCTTGTTTCCACACCTCCAAGATCAGGCCACGTTGTCATGGAATACCCAGTGGTTGTGAGGCCCTGAGAGCTCTGCAAGGAAAAGAAAAGAAATGTGTGTGTGTGCATGAGGGTGTGGTGGAACTAACTTTTTTTCGATGTCTAGTAACGCGTCTCAGGCTTTATTTAAATTGCCAGCTTCCTTCTCATGACAACTCTGAGTGGGATTTTTTCTTATACTCACTTTACAGATGAGGAAACTGAGGCTCAAAGAGGACAAGTAACCTGTCCACAGGCAGACAGTTAGGATGTAGCATGACTGGAATCTCTTCTGTTTTTTTTGAGACAGGGTCTTGCTCTGTTGCCCAGGCTGGAGTGCAGTGGTGTCATCATAGCTCCCTACAGCCTTGAACTCCTGGGCTCAAGTGATCCTCCTGCCTCAGCCTCCCTCGTAGCTGGGACTACAGGCACATGCACCACCTCGGCTAATTTTTAAAATTCTTTGTAGAGGTGGGATCTTGCTATGTTGCCTAGGCTGGTCTTGAACGCCTGGCCTCAAGCAATCCTCCTGCCTCGGCCTCCCAAAGTGCTGGGATTACAGGGATGAGCCGCATACCCGGCCAGCAGAACCTGAATTTGGGGGTCAGTCTTTCTGACTCCAAAACCCCTTCCTGGCCGCCACGATATTGCTGGAGGCTGGGAAAACTGGAAATCAGGAATGACGGGGAGCAGGCAGACCAGCCGGCAAACATTCCAGCTTGACAGGGGTGATTTGTTAAACCCCAGAACTATTCCAAAGATTCCCAAAACCTCACGCGTAGGGCATTTTCTAATGACTGCATCATCAGCAGGGGAAGTGGAAAGTTTGCAGCACTATTTATTTTAACCCAGAGGCCAGTCTAGGATAGCTGAGTGGACACTTCAGTTATCAGCATCTTCGTGAAAGACCACAATGAACCCTCCATGGTGCTGTGATTAGGGCCATCCCGGAGGAGCTCAAAACTGCTGTGGTTCCCAGCCTGCAGGTTATGAACACCACGAGAATGCATGATGCGCACGTCGTGATGTGATAGATTTTCAAAGGCTCACATTCTTATTAGGTGGGTGCATACAGGACGGAAAGAAAGTTCTTTTCTTGATAGGGAGGGTTTTCTTTTTGCTTTAAGTCCTAGCAACATAGATTATGAAAGGGCTAAAAGAAATAGGAACAATTGCCATCCCAGGTATTTCTTATTGTCCCTATATTTTCTCCTAGTGGAGATGTAGCTAAAAGGCATCACTATATGAGTGTCCTTAGTCACCAAGCTGCATGAAGAGGCAAAAAGCCTCATTACGTAAATATCTATCCGTCTCTGTTCTCTACCACCTCTCTCACCTTGCTTAGGAATCTCCTCCCCTAACCCCTTTGCTCTCCACCAGGAGTTATTTTCTCCCTCAGTTTGTCCCTTTCCAAGGTTGGCTATAGAGGAATGTCTGCTACTCTTATTCTCCTTCCTCTTTGTAAATTTGTGTTAATAGAACGGCTGCTCATGTAATGCAACTTGATTGTGATGCAAAATTGCAAATCTTGTACAGGAAAAAAATAACATGGTTTATTCTTTGTTAGGTCTAAGAAATATATCAGGGTTCTGGAGATTAAAATGAAAATGTATGAATGTAAAATAAATTTTTATTAATTTTCATTTTTCAAGATAAAATTCTAATAAAACTTTAAGATTTTTGGTTCCCATTTTAAATAGATTTAGATGGTCTTTTCCTGGTCCCAACAAGCCTGAGATAACTTGGGTCTCTTATACCTTAATGAATGTCATTAATTCAAAGAAAAAGAGAAATGGTGTGGCTTTGCATTTTCAAGTCCTGCAGATGTATTTAACATGGTTGTCTGGAAGACATGGTAAATAATTTACTCGTCCATGGAGGAGATAGCCCTGCTGAGGGATGTCACTGATCAGAGGAATCCCACTGCTCTGAGGCTGAGATTGTCCGTGATCAAGCAGAGAACTACCTGCTACCACTTCCTAGACAGCGATGGAAACTCTCAGGGTACATGCCAAGTCCACACCAGCATGGGGCTTAAGGAGCAAAAGCTGGTTGTGGTGCAGGGTTGGGAGGGCAGGGCAGGACAAAGAAATGTCATTCCAAAGTGGTTGTGCGGAAGATCTTTGCTCTCCTGGAGTCTGGACTCTGAATCTGAGCCCAGGCCTGACTGGGCATCAGAAGGTCAGGGATCCTTTGAAACTATATTTAAAAATCTATGCATTTCACAGTGGATTTTTAGGGGAGTGAAATCATTCTACATGACACTACAATGGTGCATATATGTTATTATACATTTGTCAAAACACATAGATTAGATTATACACCAAGAGAGAACCCTAATGTAAACTGTGGTCTTTGGGTGATAATGATGTGTCAACGTAGGTTCACAAATTGTAAAAAATATACCACTCTGGTGCCAGATGTTGATAGTAGGGGAGGTCGTGCATGTGTGGAAACAGGGGGTACATGGAAACTCTCTGTACTTTCTGTTAAATTTTGCCGTGAGCTTAAAACTGCTCTTAAAAGAAAAGTTTATTAATTTAAAAAAATCTGCGCGTTTTACATATGTTTTTCCTAGAAAGAGGTTTATAATTTTCATTGAAGCTCAAAAATGCTGCACAATCCTAAAAATGTTTTAAAAAAACATACCAAACCCACCCTAGAAAATCTAAATATGCCTGCTTATAGCATCTTAGAAATATGCCTGCTTATAGCATCCAATTGCATAATTGGCAAAATGGAGGAAGACAGGGAATATCTACAGAATTGATATACTGTGTGTGTTTAGCTTATTAAAAAGGATAACATTATAACTATGTCTGAAATCTTTTTTGACCTTCCACCAGCCCTATTCTCCTCTACTTCCTCTTTTAATGTTAATACATGTTAAAACACTTCAATCTTTTTAGCCACTACCTAATATTTGATACTATAGAGCATAGTTTATTTAGCCATTCCAATGTTGATGGTCATTTAAGTGGTTTCTTTTTCGCCATTGGAAGCGATGCTGAAATGAACATCTTTGTGCACATGGGTAAGGGTTTCTCCAGGTCGATACCTAAGAATTAGAATTGCATTTTATTTTAATATATACTGGTAAAGAGCCCTCCAGAAAGACTAAAAACTATGACTCCACTAGCAGTATATGAGAATCCATATTTCCATACCCTTTCCCCAACTTTGAGTATTATCAAACTTAAAATTTTTTTGACACTCTGATAGGAGTGGAAATGATATCTAGTTATATTAATTTGCATTTTTCTAATTATTAATTAGTTTCAGATGTTTTCTGTGTTTATTGGCCTCTTGTATTTCCACTTTGGTGAATTTCCTTTTTATTTCCTTTGCCAGTTTCTCTCTTGGATTGTTTATCCTTTCTATTTTTATTTATAAGAATTATTTACATATTGTTTGTACTAATATTTTGGCTTTTATTTATGTTATAAATATTTTCTTCCAGTGTCTTTATTTAGCTTTGCTTATGGTGTCTTAATTTCTGTTTGACATTTTAACATTATAAACTTTATTCTTTTCCTATTTATTTATTTAATAAGTCCTTCTCAATTCCCAAGTTCATAAAGATCATAATTATATTTTCTCCCAATAATTTTATAATTTTAAAAGTCTTTAATCCATTTGAGACTTATTTTTAAGAATGATGCAAGATAGGAATCTTTATTTTTACCCCCTAAGAATAGCCTGACATGATTTTTTTTTTTACCCCCTAAAGAGCTTTCCTGACATAATTTCTTAATTAGGCCATCCTCCTTCTGCTGATTTGAGCTGAATCCACTAACTTCGGCATAGAGAACTATTTACGGTTGCTCAGAGCACGGCTTGCTGTGTTCTCTTCTTACAGCATCCCCACTGCAGGCCATTTGCCTAGTCTAATGCCTACTCCTTAGTCTTAAGAACTACTTAAGACCAAGTTCAAGAATCAACTCTCCACCCTCAGAAAGACTTCCCTCATTCTCCTAGTCATACCCCTGCTTAACTCCCACCAATCATTTCCATTTAGAATAAAATCCAAACTCCTTACCTGGCCCATGGGCCGTATGAGGGCTGCCTACTCTTGGACCTCATCTCCTACACTCCCTCCTTGGCTCACTCATGTCCAGCCTCACTGGGCTGGGCTGTTTTTCCAACACTTCCAAGCATGGGCCCTTAGCACTTGCTGACCATGCTGCCTGGACTTCTTTCCCTCTTGCTTGGCTCATTCCTTCCTGTCCTTCACATCTCAGTTCAAATGTCCCCTTTTCAGGGAGCTCTTCTCTGATCACCCTCTCCAAAACAGCGTCCAACTAGACCACTCTATCCTTATCTCTTTTATTTTCTTATTATTGTCGTCAGAAATCCTGTTATTTGTTTACTTGTGTATTATCCGTCTCTCCCACTAGAATGTAAGCTCTCTGTCTCGTCCACCTCTGTATTTCCAAAACCTGGACCAAAGCTTGGCACACAGTAGAGAATTAGTGAGCGCTGGATGAACGAAGGTCCCTGCTTGTGCTCCTGAAGAGACCTCTGTTGTGTTTACCTCCGATGTAGCAATCCTCACACTATTGTAACTGGGTTTTCCTGGCCTGACTTTTCCACTAAGCTTCTTGAAGGACCATGATTATTTGTGTGTCTTTATATGTCCAGTGTCTGACACAGAGTCAATAAATGTACACTGATTGAATAAATGAGTGAATGAATTGGAAATTGACATTGAGATGCCATTTTTAAAGAGTAAATTTAGTACTTTTAAGAAGATGTTCATCACTTTAGGCTGGGCATGGGGCCTCACGCCTGTAACCCTAGCATTTTGAAAGGCCGAGGTGGGAGGATTGCTTAAGGCCAGGAGTTTGAGACCAGCCTGGGCAACATAGCGAGACCCAGTCTCTACAAAAAATAGGAAAATTAGCCGGGTGTGGTGGTATATGCCTGTAGTCCCAGCTACTGGGGAGACTGAGGAAGGAGAATCACTTGAGCCTAGGAGTTTGAGGCTGCAGTGAGCTATGATGACACCACTGCACTCTAGCCAGGGCAACAAAAAAAAAGAGAAAGAAAATGTTCACTTTAGACGCCAATGAGACAATACCAAGGCTCAGTTGTGCGTGGACTGACATCTACCCTGAGAAGTGGCAGCAGGTAGTTCTCTGCTTGATCACGGACAATCTCAGCCTCAGAACAGTGGGATTTCCTCTGATCAGTAACATTTCAGAAGATCCAATGAAAAAAGATGACAAGTCAGTCACAGAGAAAGCATAAACAAACAGCTTCTTGACCATTTTGACTAATGTAGGTAACAGGGGAAAAGGAAAAAAAAAAACCCTTTACTATGAAGAGTGAACATTGAGGAGACAAGAAGCTATTCCTGGTAGTTCTAATGGAAGAGAAATTAACAAAGGGAGATTTGGGAGGATTATTAAAACTATTTCCTGCGGTGGCCAATTCATGTATAAAATTGCTCCCATGGGGAGACATGGCTGCTCACTGCTTAAGAGATTTCCAACAAAAATGGAGTACAGTTCACTAATTAGTCTACATTGTGGGGAAGCAGACTTAGTTGTTAGGTTTTGTATGTGACAATAAAAACCAAACCAACCTTCTCCAGCTCTCTGGAGAGAGATACATTCCACAATACACTCCAGGTGTATTGTGCTTGTTTACCTCTAGTCACTAATCTCCATCCTATGGGGCCTGATTCTAAAGGTGCTTATCTAGGAAGGTATATTATTCATTCATTTATTTATGTAATTAGTTTGTTTATTCGTCATCCATTTTTTCATTTAATTTATTAATAAGTCTTTATTGTGTCTCTAATATGTATCCGGCAGTGTGCTAGGCATTGGAAATGTAAGCTAATGTAAGCTCTCCTGGAGCTGATGGTCCAATGGGAGAGGCAGACAACCAAATCACTACCAAAAAAAAAAAAAGAGGTAGAACTGCAGTGGTGACAAGCACTGAAAAGAAGATGCGCCCAGGGCTATGGAAGTCTACTGGACATTTGCGCTACTCAAGCAAGGCTGGTTCTAGAGGGAGGCAAGTGAAGCGGTTAGGGTGTAAATTGAAGGAGGCATTCACTCCCAGGTTCCTGGCCCTAGGGACCACAACTCCAGCTTCCTCTACACCTAGTTGGAAATAAAGGTCAGCTGTTGTTTGGGCACCATTGTGTAAGCTCCAGAGAGCACAGAAGGAAGCTCCAAAAGCTGTGGAGGTCTTCTTGTAGGTCTGCTTGACTCAGGTATTTTTCACGCAAAACACCTGAAGGAAGCTTAGAAAAACTTCACTTTAAATGAAAATACCTTTAAATGGAGACTTTAGAAAAAGCAAAAGAAGTTTTGAGAAGAAACAAAATAATACTACAGGTAAACCCCATACTGGCTTACTTGATTGATTTCTGCGACGTCAAATGCCTAAAGTAGATGTGACCTTCCAGAAGTGCTGGTTCCCTAGGGGGTATGTGGCTGGTGGCAGCTTCAGTGGGTGAGCTGCATGAGAGAGCATGGATTTAGAGTTAGACAGAGGTTTACATCCCCACTCTGCTTCGTACTAGTGGCATGACCTTGGAACATGCCACTTGGAAAGGTTGCTTAAACTGTTTCAGATGTTTATATTACCACCTACTTGATTTATTATAAATTAAATGAGATAACATCACATGGAACCTGCCTACTCATAAAATGGTAGGTATTAATTTAATATATCACTAAAGAAAATATGTAGTGGTTACTAAGATAGTAACAAAGACTGTTTGGTTCTTACTGGGCACCATCTTCAGAATGATATGGTCCAGTGGCCATATGGCCCAAGGCCATCCTACTTGGCCTGTGGTCAGTACTGGCCATACATTGTCCTTTACATCTCTTTGGACTTTAGGAAGAATCTATTTATCCCAAATCTGTATTTTTTTGTCCTAGAAAAAACTTCAGTTTGAGTGCTGCTGGGAAGACAAAATACCTGGAAAGATTTTTTTTTTTCTTTTTCTGGGGCTCTTTTCTCTTAACAATATTCTTCCAGCCTTTGGGCTGAATCCAGGGCTTCCCCTGAGAATGAAATGATGATGCTTAGAAAAACTTCACTTTTTTCCTGCCCTTTAAAAATGTATGATATAGATATCCAACAAAGTTTGTTTTGCCATCAACTACTAGGTTCATCTGAGACAATGTCACCAAGGGTGATGCCTTGGTGTGTGAAGAGTTCATCGTGAACCAGCACATGTAATTGGCTTTTATCTTCATCTCCCAAGAGCTGAGATTCCTCTAAATCAGAGTCAAAGCTATTTAATTGGAGCAGTGTCTTTCCATGGTCTCCATATGCAAATGGTTTATGCTCAATCAGAGGAGCTCTGTTCACCATGAACTTCCTGTGACACACAGTATCTAAACATGTAAATACTGATAACCAGAAAGTGGGAGTCCAAGCTACCAGCAACTATGTGCCTTATCACAATAAAAACAAACAGTGCATACCATTTCTGAAATTATTCCTGGGTCCTGAAGTTAAGAATTAGGTTACAGCATCATACAAATAAACGTAAAGTAAAATAAACATTTTGTCCCTGCCTCCACCATTACCAAGGCTTAAGCTTTGTATCGTCAGAATTCTTTCTCTTCTTCCTCCACCTTTGTGTATGCTGCATTGACGTCCCTTCCTTTCCATCTCTACAGATGCCACACTGGTATGCGCTACAATCATCTTATCTCAGCAACAGTTTCCTGAATTTTTCTTTTTCTTTTACTCCCCTCCCACTTTCTCATTAGAATAATCTTCTTAAATACAGATTTCATTGTGCCACTCAAAATTTCCAATATCTTCCACAGTTAACGTTCCACCAACATTTTATGGGAAGGAATTACTTTCTCGTCAAAGCTTTAAGAATGAGTGTGTGGGTGAGGACAAGCGTGTGTAAGAAAGAGAGAAGCCCCATATGAACCTGCATATCTTGACAGATGGGGAAGCTTTCCACGTACATAATTTCATTCAATTGTTTTCATTGTGATATATTTCCAACGTGCAGAAAATAAAGTAATATAATCAACTTCCTTGTATTTATTACCCAGCTCAAGAAGGGCAGCTTTACAGATGTTGTAGAAACTCCCTATATACCCATCCACGCACATTCTGCACCACTATTCTGAACGTGGGGTTTAACACTCATTCATGTGTATAGTTAAAGTAAGGATCACAGACCTTTTCTACAAAGGACAGATAGTGAATATTTCAGGCTTTACACACCCAGTGAACTGTGTTGCAACTACAGTACTTCACTCTGCCATTGTAGCTCAGAAAGCATTCATAGACCATACGTAAACAAAAGGGCAAATCTGGTCCTTGGTAGGCTGGATTTGGCCTGATAGTCATAGTTTGCCGACCCCTGCAGTAGGGTGTCAGTGATCATAGGTAGCACTGTTTTGCCTATCTTTAAACATATATAAATTATGCCAAACTGTATGTATTATTCTGCAAACTGATTCTCAATATGCTGCTCAATATGATGTTTTCCAATGTATCAATATGAATACATATAGTCCTAGTTCATTTTATAGCCATTTTATAGTACTTTAGTTCAGTTTATAATCATTTTTGTTGTGAATATGCTATTTATTGTATCCATTCTCTTTCTGATGGACATTTATGCTGTTTCCAATGTTTAACTATTGGAAACAATGCAGTGAATATATTTTTGTACATATCACCCTATATGTAAGTGTGAGACCTATGAAAGGTTTACTTTTTAATCTTTACAGCAGCTATTATCTATTATTAGCAGCTATTTACAGCAGCTAAATCTATTATTTAGATTTTAAACCCTCACCCAGTGGAAGTTCAGGGTGGTAGTTTGGGGAGGAGGTGTTCAGTGAACAGTTCCAGGTCGTGGGTGAACTGAACCTTCCAGGAAGGTGTGGAAGGGCAGAATTGGTACTCTGCCCTTCATCTTCTCACATCTCCTCCCTGTGAGCTTTCTCTTTCTTTCTCTCTCTCCCTCTTTCTTTCTTTTTATTTCCTTCTTTCTTTCTTTTTTTTTTTTTTGAGACAGGGTCTTACGCTGTTGACTGGGCTAGAGTGAGTGCAGTGGTGTCACCATAGCTGCAGCCTCCAACTCCTGGGCTCAAGCGATCCTCCTGCCTCAGCCTCCTGAGTAGCTGGGACTACAGGTGCATACTACCATGCCCGGCTAATTTTTCTATTTTTTGTAGAGACGGGGTCTCGCTCTTGCTCAGGCTGGTCTCGAACTCCTGACCTCAGGAGATCTTCCTGCCTTGGCCTCCCAAAGTGCTGGGATTACAGGTGCGAGCCACTGGGCCTGGCCATGTCTCTTCCTCTGTGATATTTCTATTAGACCACAGCTATTATTTCTATGTATGCATAACAGTGCTGGCAGTGTACAAAAGAAACATAAGTTATGATTCCTGTCTTCTAGAAGTTTATCATCTGGTGATATAGTGAAGACAAAACGGATGAAGTCAAATCATTAATTATCACGCAAGGAGGAGGAAGAGATATGACAAGGGAAACATCCATCAACAAGCTGGGACATACATGGAAAAAAATCTACAGTCAGTCATAAAAAAGAAGCATCATAAATCAAGGGAGAAGGGAAAAGTATTCAACAAGCAACTCTGAGAAAATTCACCTTGTACCATAAACTAAAAATAAAAAGCAATAAAAGTAAGCTTTAAAAAAATCTAATATATTTAACTACATACAGTGCAAAACTTTCCAGGTAAAGATAATCTAAAGGCATATAGTAAATATACCAGAGTGCTAATAATTCAATATACAAAGAACTCTTCCAAGTCAATAAAAAAGATAAATACTTCAATAGAAAAATGACAAAGGATATAAACAGAAAATGGAAACTATCACACGTAGCCAATAAAGATGTAAAAAAAATTTTCAACCTTACTGCTAATCAAAGAAATGCAATTTATTACAATGAGATAAGATTTGTCACCAAGCATATTAGAAAAGATTGTTCAAAGTGGCAGTGGGTAATGCCAACAAAGGTGTGATGAGAAAGGCACTCTTATTCACTGCTGGTGGGAGTGTAAATTGAAAAAAATTATAGAATGCAATTTGGCATTTTTTATGCTTTTCTGTATTGCCTGAATATTCTGCAATGGCTCTTTCATTTTAAAAATGCTTTCATTTAAAAAATAAATTTTAACAACTTTCAGGAAAACAGTGCATGAAGGAATTCTTCAAGTTGGGGCTTTATTAAGTTAACAAAATTATTAATTGAGAATGATTATGCTAATACAGAGAAGGCAGTTTTAATCCATCCTGCATCAACCCAATCCTTACCTCCAGGGCAGGGGTGGGGAATGAGGGCTTCGGGGGAAGATGAGGAAGTGAGCATGTGCAAATTCAGATATTCTCCTCTACCTGCTCTGATCCTATAGTCAATCCTTTCCATATTAACACATACACAGGTTCACCTGAGTGTAAATGGTGGCTTCATGTTATCTGAGCTTTTATTACTAACTCCAGAGAATTCCTGGGCTTTCTGTCTGCAATTGCTCCAAGTTCATTATTTAAACAGAACCTTTAACAAAGGAGGTTTCCTTCCTCTAGTGCATGTGCTCTGACAACTGCTGACTGTGGCTGTTACCTGACAGTGGTGGCTTCCTTTCTGATCTACATGTTTTCTCCTCCACAATAGACTGCTTTCGGTAACTGTGCTCTTAAGCATAGAGAAGGCGCATAAGTCACCCCATTTATGGGGACAGTCTAATGGGCAAGGTGTAGTTATGATTAAATGAGTAATACTAATAACTAGCTGTAAAATCAATCCTGAAAATTTTTTAAATATTTAAAATCTTAAAAGTCACTAGAAATTAAAAAAATAAATTCAAATGCATATACATATTTTAGTGGCATAAAGTTATGATAGGATGACCAATAATGGACTCAAGCACAGAAATATGCTACATTGGGATAAAATTCTCCAGTGAAGTGGGATGAAATGTGAACTCAAGAAATGATTTTTTAAAAAGTTACAAACTGTTAAAGAACATCTGCATGTATTTCTTAAAAAGATTAGGAAGCATGTTAAGTTGCTGTAGCATTCATTTATGTATTTATGTATTTATTTATTTTTAGAGACAGGGTCTTGCTCTGTCACCCAGGCTAGAGTGCAGTGGCATGATCATAGCTCACTGTAACCTTGAACTCCTGGGCTCAAGGATCTTCCTGGCTCAGCCCCCTGAGTAGCTAGGACTACAGGCACATGCCAGCATGCCTGGCTAATTTTTTTTAGTTTTTGTAGAGACCTGTCTCTCTATGTTGCCCAGGCTGGTCTTAAACTCCTGGCCTCAAGTGATCCTCCTGCCTCAGCCTCCCAAAGTGCTGGGATTACAGGCATGAGCCACCATGCCTAGTCTTGCTGTGGCATTTAGATTTAATTAAATAGGTTAGAGAGTAATGCAACAATATATAAAAATGTCAATTTTTACAATATGTCAGAAATTACATTTATTGCAACTATTTTATTTTTTAGTTGGAAAACTTTAGATGTCAACCCCAAAAATGTGTTGAAGGAGCGTATTGGTTTTCAAGGTTCTTTTAAGGGGTAAGTGAGCATAACTATTTAAAGACCACTAGTGTAGAGAACACCCATCACTCACACACCTATAAAATGACTCCTTTCATTGAAGGGAGGATTTGAAGGGAAAAAAAGATTCTAGAGTTAATTTGGGGGGACTCCTGGGAGTTAGTCTTTCTATTGCAGTTCTTCCCTCAAGAAGAAGGTGAAGAGTATTAGAGAAAGAAAGGAACAGAAGATAATGTGTATGGAAACACCTGGCAAGTACGCTAAAGCGGCTAATCCCAGTAAGGAGCTGTTAAGAGGTAAAGATCCTACTGTTATGTGATGTATATATTAAGTGGGTTTATATCCCCACAGTAATCATTACATTTACCCATAGTTACCTATAATATTACTTTGATTATTTGAATCTCTTCCATTATTTGTTTAAGGCAGGGATTAACAATATACTTCTGCAGAGGGCTGGATAGTGAATACTTTTGGCTTTGTGAGCCATGCAGTCTTGTGTTACAACTACTCCCCTCTGCCATTGTAGGAAGAAAACAAACATAGACGTCCCATAAACAAATGGGTGTGGCTGTATGCCAATAAAACTTTATTTATGGACACTGAAATTTGGATTTTATATAATTTTCATGTGTCATGAAATATTCTTCTTTTGATTTTTTTCAAGCATTTGAAAAAGTAAAACCATTCTTAGCTTGCAGGCTATATGAAAATAAGCAGCAGGCCACTTTGGCCTGCAGGCAATAGTGTGCCAAAATCCGGGTTTAGATACAGTGTTTAAAGGCCCCTTCATGCTAAAGAGTGAGCATAGTATCCATAAGGGTACACAGAAACTGGCCATTGTCATTGTATTTTGGTAAGGGGAATTGGTGACTAAGCTTCGAAGACTCATTTTTCAATGAAGTGTTTGAATTGCTTATCACGTGCCTGTGTTACCATTTCAAAAATTAAAGTTTCCTTTTTTAAAGACCCTTAAGGATTGTAAACCCAATGAATCTGACCTGAGTGGACCCTGCTAACTATCTGAATTCTAGAGAGTTCTGTTGTTAGCTAACCAGGGGCACCCACATGGTGGGCCTCCAGCCAGGGATAATAACCTAAATCATACAGAATTAGGGGAAATGGACTTTCATTTCAGTGAGCAAGTGATAAATTATGTCCTAAACCTTTGTGCCAATAGGAGAATGAAATTCTTATTTTATGCCATTTCTCCAGGAAGAGCACATCAAATGTCATGGAATTTGGCAGAACTAAGCAAGAAAACAATAAATACAGATAATTTAATTAAGCCAATATTTCTTGAGGGTCTGTTGTGTGCCAGGCACATTGATTTGAAGGTACCAAGTTTGTATGAACATATAGAGGGAAATTTATTACAGGAATCCAATATGAAGATGAATGTGTACCCGGAAAATATTAGAGACTTGTAATGTGCTACGAAAGTTATAGGGTAGATTATTGAACATGGCTCAAGGTTAAAAAAAGACAGATGTGAGAAAAGGGTAGCACAGAGGGAAACCTAAACTCAGAGTCACAGAGCTATAATGTCCTTTTTTTGGTTGTTGTTGTTGAGACAGGGTCTTGCTATGTTGCCTAGGCTGGAGTGCAGTAGCTATTCACAGGTGCAATCATGGTGCACTACAGCCTCTAACTCTTGGGCTCAAGTGATCCTCCTGTCTCAGCCTCCCAAGTAGCTGGGACCACAGGTATGCACCATCATGCCCAGCTTCTGTAATTTCCTATTTTCTTAAGACCAGAGGAAATGGGTCTTAAGTTACAGAGTTTAAATTTGGGCTGAATATTAGGAAAAATTTCTGACTGTTGACATTGTGGGTTCCTGGAAGGTATTATTATGGGAAATTGTGGAATTTCCTATTCCAGAGATAGGAGAAACTCTATCTAAAACAAAAGTTGCCGGAATTTTGGGGGGTTTTCAACCGATTTATTATATAATATACAGACATATATTTGTATACACGTTTAGTATATATGGTTCATATATTATATATTCATATATACACACTGAATATATTCTTATACGATTGCTATGTATGTATTGAAACTTGAATTTCCCTAGTCTTCAACTAGCTTGTCAGCATGAAAGAGGTTCCGTTAACAGCAGCAACTCAACTCTTACTGGCTTATTGCTCAGGACCTCCAGCTCCCTAAAAGAGCGCCCCTTCCCCACCTCCACAGGGGTTATGGCAGTACCTGAGATGCTGCTTCACAATTGCCCCAGAAAGGCACTGAGCCCTCTTGGGTTCAAAGTTACACTGTGATATGTGGCAGAGTCGTTTGAAGGTGAGGGTAAGGGTGGGGTTGAAATGAGCTCTGTCTCTCCTACTTGTTGCATTAGAAGGGTCTACCTTATAGCCCAATGTTTCCAGACTTCATTTTTATTTACAGCCCCTCCCTTCTCACCTGTGGGTGGAAGGAAGACCTGAATCTGGTATGGGTTGGCAAAACACAGCTACACCGAGAATTAACATTTCTCTCACGATTGAGGTTTTGTCTTGGGGTGAAAATCATGTTTCCTAGCTGCCCCTGACTTTAGAATGGGTTTTCTCCCAACAAGCCCCTCATCTTAATGGATAGTAGAGTTTGGTAGAGTTTGGTAGGGCTATGCCATTGGTTTACCAGATAGACTCAGGCATGTCTGGATCCCACAGTGCACACAGTTTGTATCCCTTCCCAGGAGACTTTTTCCCATTCTTCTTCTACAACCACTCCCACTCTGGTGTTTTCTCATCAATTCCTATGTGCTGTTGTATTGTCCATCTTTAAAAATTGCCCTTGAGACCACATCCTCCTTCAGAGAGACTACTATCTCTTCAGTAGTCAAGCGATACCTACTTCCCTATCTCTTCATACACAAACTTCTCTATTAGAGCATCCTGTTCTTTGCCTTCATAAACAGCTTTAAGGACAATATGTAATCATCTACATATTGGTGCGATGATTTGTTTAATGTCTCTATTCCTCATTTAGCCTCGTGTCATGGATTATGAATTCTTTTATTCCTTTTGCCATTTTATCTTTGAAGATCCAGCACAGGGCTTAGTGCAGAATAAATTCTCAATAAATATTTATGGCAAGCATGAATAAATGAATGAAGGAGGCCAACAGGTTTCTGGTGGACTACCTGACCAGTAGCCAAATGTATTTGAAACTCACTTCTGTTTGAACTGGGACATTTGGCATGTGAGTGAGGAAGAAATAGAGATGTGAATAGTGGGAAGATTCTAATGAAATAAATATTTGTCCAACAAAACCCTTATATTCTCTTCCTGAGTGGCCAATACAAAGTTATTTATTCATAAACAGAATGATTTCTTGGTGGAGACAGAAAAAAAGTTTGAAAACCATCCTCAGAAAACAGCCTGGGAAAAGAGGTGATAGCACACCTTTTCATTATTTAACCTTTCAAATTATTTCTTTAGGGAGGTAGAAGACATCTTGGAAGGAAAGAAGGAAAAGAGGAAGGAAGGAAGGCAGGCAGGAAAGAAGACCTAGAGATATTGCTCAAAGCGAACACTGCTTTTCTTGGGTTCTTGGATGTATTCTGGAGATTTCCTCAGGGTGAAACTTCAGACATTTTGGTGAGATTTATCATTATTTTTCTTTCTGTTATAACCTTTTCTTACCCTAGATCAATATATGACCAAGGTAGACCATGAGAGTGAAAATGCATACCCCTGAAATTTTCTCTAAAAGGCAGAAATAAAGATCTTGGGGGGAATACTTTCTGAATTTTAAATCTGCTGACATAATGCCTCAATAGTCAAGAAAATTCCAGCAGGAAGTGGCTTTAAATCACTTTTGTGTGTTTAGAAAGACCTGTTCAACTTTAGAAGAAAGTTTAAGATAATAAATCATGGATTCTTCTCATTTTTAATCAAGGCTTTTATTTTTGTGTTTGCTGGGGTTTTTTTACATATAAAAGAAATAGAGACATAACCAAAATGTCTTATCTTGCCCAAATCTTCCAAGTACTGAAATTTAAATGAAAACATATGGTGTTTTCCCAGCTAAATTAGAGAGTATCTCTTCTGAAAGCATACATCTTGGACGTTTTTAAATCCAAATGAGGTATAAAAATGATAAATATTGAGAAAAGATACATAAAGGCTGTGGCAAAATGTCTACAACGGAGCCATTTATACCTTTGTAAACTATCTTGTTCTCCCCTTCCCCATCTCTTTTAACACCCCCCCCCACATCCCTGCAATTACAAATTTTATTTATTTGCCTTTCAGGGATTTCTTTTGAAGACCACCATAACAAAAGTGCATTCTCAAATTGAAAAATTTGGATGGGATCAAAAATGAATCTCATTGAACACTCCCATTTACCTACCACAGATGAATTTTCTTTTTCTGAAAATTTATTTGGTAAGTTGTCAAGTTCATTTGAAAATCAATTAAAAACAAACTACAATTTGGAAGTACATGAGAAAAAAGCCTAGATGATGAGTCCAAGAGTCAAGAAAATGTTTTTGTTCCTTCTAAGTTCTCAGTAAATGTTGGCTACTCTGCAAGGTTAGAGGTAGATTGGACCTTGGATTCATTGGACCTAATGGTCTTCATTTTTATAGATGAGGACTGCAAGACTCCAAAAGCTTTGTGACTTGCCCAAGGCCGTGAGGCTAGATAATTAACAGAGCTGGGAGTAGGAACTGATTCCTGCTCTAGGGCTAATTCTAATATTATTATAGCAGGCACTAAAGTATGAAATTATGACTCTTATGGTTTAATATTATACCTATTAAAGGCTGAGTTTACTTAGGTTATAGCTCTGTAGTAGGTTTCCTTTCTACCATTCCTCCAGTGCTGGGGGATCTCTGGCACAGTGTCTGGATTAGTCACTTAAGCTGGATTGAGGACAAATTGTGCTAAATTGCTTTCAGTAGATCTGTAACTAGATGATACCATAAAATGATATATTGCTCCACTTTATGCATTTATGAAAAACATCTCATTATAACGAGTTTCAACTGAGAACATTAATAAAGAATCAGCTGGGGCAATATTTCAGGTGGGGCAGGGAGCCTTCTGCCACTGTTAAAATAATTCCCTTCTGCATAATAATCCTGCTGGGAGGCTTGGGTGTTCTCCGTTTTTACCCTACATTAATATATGGACCATGGTAGACTGTGATAGTGAAATGCAAACACTTGGAGTTGCTCAAAGTTCAATATGTTAAGGCATGATCCCTTATTTGGTTGCAGATATTCCTAGCAGATATTAATTAACAGTTTATATTATTACCTACTAGTCATTAGCACTTTATTGTGTAATTATTTATCAGGTCATTTCAAAGGGGGAGTCATTATTTGTATTACCTGTTTACATGTCTACCTGCCCCATACAGTATAAGAGCATTTAAGGGCAGTGACCATATTTTATTAATCCTAATATGTGCTTGATAAATAAGAATCCAATAATAAATAATAGAAGGGATGGAGAAAAGAGGTTTAGGGGAAAAAAGATATGTTGATCAGTAACTCTCAGAGAGACCAAAGATAATAGTAATTATTTATGAAATGCCAGTTCTCACTGCATCTTATTTCTTCCAGTTGACTGTTCTTCATCCTGTGGGAAGAAGGTCAAGGGCAGTGGGAGGCACTGCATCCTTGTCTGGCCACTTGACCATTTGCTTCTGGCCGACCCTTCTATAGCTCCTTAGAAAAACCAATTTTTAGACATCTTCATAATTTTTTGCTCTGCCAATCAGAACTCACAGAATAATTAGGACTGTTGGTACCTATGACAGACGAAGGAAAATTCCCCTTCAGATTATTTTTTCAAATGAAAACTGCCATTTCCTGCTCTAAAATTTTACAAGTGCGTGTTGAGATCTCCCAGTCTGAACTTCGGTGTTATCATTATTCAACCAATCTATTCAGCTCCAATTTGTACGCAAAGAGGAAATTGTAGGGTTTCTCTTACAAACCAGCCCAGCCTTAAGCAAGCATACAGGCTGCAGGTTGACCTCAGCAGCCATGAAGTGAAAAAGATGTTATGCAGGTGCGATCAGGTTGGAAACATCTGAAAATGATTGCTAAGGAAGCATTGCGACTCCTGCTTTCTGCGTTGTGGTTCCCTCATCTCTCCTTTGCTAGATCATATTCTTCCCAGTTTCCTAACACTTCATTTAGGGTTTCTGGGAATATATAGCACAAGATGCATGAGCTGCAACGCACAGCTGCTATTCCTGGCTGGAGCAGTTTCCTCGTCTTCATCTGGTCCCCTCTCCTGGTAAGCTAATCTGAACCATGTGTGGCCATTAGGACTCCTTTTCCATTTCCTCACTAAGATGTAGAGCCAGGTCTAAGTGTTCTTTTCAAGTCTCTTTCCTCCAGGGCCTCAGCCTCACTCCACTCAACATACCTGAGCTGAAGGTATGCCGAAGGGGAGGGCGAAGAAAATTCTGGTTCCTTTATTCCTCCTCTCCATCTTCTTGTGTGTCCTGATGACACTGATGGGTTCTATGGTAGCCCCTCCCTGTGCTTAGAGTGGAGCACACCAGGGAACAGACTGTGACCCCTGGAAGAGCAGCTCACAGGCCTAACTCGTTACTCCTGTATATTAAACCTGTGGTCCCCAACCCCTGGGCCGAGGCCTATTACCGGTCCATGGCCTGTTAGGAAATGGGCCGTGCATCACCACCTGAGCTCTGCACCACACTCGCCCCCCATGACACCCCATCTCCCTTCCCCAGTGAGTGGGAAAAATTGTCTTCCATGAAACTGGTCCCTGGTGCCAAAAAGGTTGGGGACTTCTGTCTTAAGCTACACCAGAGATCCAGAAGGGTTAATCCATGAGTTCAACTAGCCAGAAAGCTGGACTCTTTCCCAATGGCCTAACTGTGTGCTCAGAAACAGCAGTCAGGTTGTTACAATAGGGGCAAGTGAGGTTTATGATAGAGCATACAGATAGTTATTGTTTCTTCTATTCAGGCACTGAGCAATGGCGACCCGCTGGGCCTTGGAATAAAGCAGAGAATGAAACAGGCAAGATCCTAGTGGAGATGGATCCATAATACACATGTAAATAAATCAATAAACAAAATAATATCAGGTAGTGATAAGTGCCAGGAAAACAACAGAACAGGGTGATGTCCTAGTGACTGGACGGATGCGCCATGCTGAATGGTGTGGTCAGGAAAGGCCTCTAAGCAGTGGACAATTGAGCCGAGCCTGAAGGACAAGAAGCCAGGGAGAATTTCATTCCCAGAGGAAGAAATAACGAGAGCAAAGGCCCAAAGTCTGGAATGGACTTGGAAGGGCCTTGTCTCTTTGTTTTTATTTAGGGTGGGGGAAAGTCTAGAGAACTGGCTCTAGACTCTGCTTTCCCATTCACCAGCTGTATGGTCTTGAAAACAACTCACTCACGTTTGATTGGTAAAAGGAGAATATTAGTCTGGGAATTCTAGGATCCCATCTACTTTTAACATCTGAGTCCACAAAATGCCGCAGTTGTCTCTCAGGAAGTGGTGACTCAGTGGTACTCACCTGATACACGGCTTGTATCCTTTAAGTCCTTTAAGGTGGCCCTGGGCATGACCCTCTCATTGACGGTTATTAATAAAGGCCATAATAAAATCCCACCTTTAAGACATTTGGAAGGTGACCTGTGTTGAAGACAAATACTGACGAGCATTCACTTATGGGTGCTGGAGACACTAATGACCTTTTCAATGATACCTGCCACTTCTGCTAGAGATGGCTGTGGGCCCCTCACTCTCCAAAGGCTTTGTTTAAGGTGAAGGGGAAGTATCCCCACCCGTATAAATGCTTACTCCAAAAAGCAGAGCCTGAAGCAAGGGCGCTTGTGCAGGCAGTTTATGTGAGAGGTGATGGGCAGAAGCGAGGCAATGGGGTGATGAGACAGGGAAGGAGGGATACCCAAATGAGGTGATTTATCCAGATCATTGCCATGGGTGAGGTGAACTTGGTGCCACTAGAAGTAGCACGAGAATTGTCAGCTGTGGGATCACAGACCGGAGCATGTATTAACCGGCCTCTGGCTCCCGTTGGTTGAGGGTGAGCCCCTGGGGACATGAACTCCCTTGTACTTCTGGACTGTCCTTGGTCTCAGGCCAAGCCATCTCCTGTGCTACTGGAAAAGTTCCAGGCAAAAAGCAAAAGACTGTGCAGCATGCTCTTGAAAGGGCAGGCTGTCAGCCCAAGGTGAGCCTGAGCTCACATAGGATGAGCTGCCACAGCTGCAGCGCAAGTCAGAGGTAGGGGGAAGGGATGTGACACCATCACCAGAAAAAGAAGGAAAGAAGTTTGGACAGAATGGAGTTAGAGAGATGGGGCTGCAGTCACCTCCCTGAGCTCCTTTAATTTATTCTGCTGCCAGACATCCTGACAAATCCAGACGGGAATCTAGCCCACAAGTAACTGAATCCACATAAAGGACAGGGATGGGAGGCCGTGGTGACCTCACAGGGATGAGTCGCCTTCCCTTTGGGAGATCTTGCAAGCCGGGAAACTTGGTCAAAGATTAATTTAATGGATTAAGAAAGGTGTCTTTGATGAATTAAGAAGGCAAGGTTTTATGCGATTAGTGCATAATAAAAAGTAATAATGACAAAGTCCACAGCTTCCCACCATTTGACATAGTGAATAGGATAGGAGGTGGTATATTAATTAAAGTCTATATTTAATTTTAGCAAATTGCGGTTTAAAAACTCAAAAATTCCACAATTTTAAAGACTGAGAGACAAAGCATTCTAATAATGGGGCAGAATAAGCCTCACTTCTGCTCCCAGACACGCTGTTCCCAGTGTAGTGAGTCCCGATTCACTTAGTGTGGTGATACCGGGAGTGGAAATAAGGACTGAAACGGAAAGAAAGAAAGTCTCAGAGGCAAGTGAGACTTTCTGAACTTCAGCTTTCTCCTTGTAAAATGGGGATAACAATGACACACTTCACAGTTTGTTGGGAGGAATGAATCGGCTGTGTGGGAAAGTGCTCTATAAGCTGCATGGCTTCATCAAATATTATCACTAATCCAGAGTTTGAAGCTTAGTTGTTACATTTTAAATTGTTGAAATGATAAACACCACTTCACTCATTAAAAGAAGGAAGTCCTGTTTATTTTAGCATTGTGGAGTGCAAAGAATTTTCAAGGAGCCAACAAGAATCGACAATATGTAAATAAATTTCTGGGTCCCCTAAGGAAGGGAACACATGTTCGATCTCATCTTGACATTACAGCACTGCTAACAACAGCTTTGGAATCCGTGTGTTATATTATTTTATTATTGTTTCTAACAGTCTTTCCAAAGCCCTACTGAATGAGGCCCAGCAAACGGCAGGGGACAGATCCCATGCAATCCTATACCCTTACATTTCATTTCCTTTGGCTATTTCTCCTTGCTTTATGCCTCACCTAGCTGTTTATGCTCGTTTTCTCTGGGCATCTTTATTTTTATCAGAAGATACTCACTTTGGAATTTGGTTATTGCCTATGTCTAATGCTTAAATTAAAAGACTATTCCAGATGTTGAAGAATTAGTCATATGTTTTAAAATATAATTAAAGGTCTTGAGATACAGTTCTGTAGAGTATTTCTGACATTTGATTTCAGGTATTTTTCCATCTCACTGAGTTCAACTCAAGTGAACGTAGTTCTGACTTGTTTGATGAATTAAAGCTGAAAGTTTCCAAAAGATGGAAAGATACCATTGGCTCAGACAAAATGAAGCTTTGTTTTTGCATACTTGAAATATTTTATCACTGCTGTTCCTTATCCACAGTTTTAAGCAATCTCTAGGGTTTTTATTAATTCATTGTGACTTAGGTTCTCACTCTCCCGAGGAATCTCAGCTCTGGTACCCTTGGTAGTGTAGTAAAGAAACGGGAGAAGGAAAGAAATATTGAATGAGCCTTTCCTTATTACAGAATCAATTACCGCTTCTTTTAGGTAGGGCATGCGTAGCTTGGAAAGGGCATGCAATGAGTCAGGGAGTTGTAGACAAGGTGGCCAGCAGGTAGGTGATTCCATTGCAGTCTAGGGTTTAGCTGTCAACCTTGCAGGCTACGAAACAGAAGCACCAAGCTGAGAAAGACTGACTGTAAAATCAGATTGCAAATTTATAAATCTACAGCAATAAAAAGAATTGTGATGATAACAGCTACCTTATCTTGAGTGCTTTCTATGTGTCAGACATCATGCTAAGTACATTTTAGATTTCTTAGCAGACTTCCTGGGTTCAATCCCATCTCTGCTATCTACTAGCCTGTGGTCTTAGGCAAATTCCTTAACTTCGTGCAAGTTACTTGCCTATTTAACAAAGTGCTAAGAAGAATGCCTGGCACATCATAAATACTCTATTTGCCATTAATAGTAACTCTCACAACACTCCTATAAGGTAGGTACCATTACTATTCCCCTTTTATGGTGAGAAAATGGATATTTAATGATGTTAAATAACCTGCTTAACGTCCCATAACTAGTAAGTAGGCAACCAAAATATGATCAGGACAAGGAATCAAAATTGAATGTTTGAGCCTCTAGGGTAAAAGAATACTGCTATTTACCTTCTCAATTGAGAAAGTCTTTTCGATGAGATTATATTACTTAAAGTCTGTTGCCCTTATCTCTTCTCAAGGGTAGTTCTCAGAAAAGCGTTGCCAACATTTGCTCTGTCCCTTTTTTTCATGCCTTCATGGCTGATGCTCCATGCTCCATGACTGGCATATCATTCATATTGCTCCCAAGTACCATCTATGACAGTGCTGTTCAACAGAACTTTCTGTGATGAAGGAAATATTCTGGATCTGCTTTGTCCAATACAGTACCCACTATCTGCATGTGGTTGTTGAAAACTTAAAATGTGACTAGAGTAACTGAGGAACTGACTCTAATTTAATGTAAGTAGCCATATATGGCTAGTGACTACTATTTCAGACAGCACAGATCTTCAAGAAACAAATGTATTTTTAGAAAAATACAACACGAGGCAGTTGATCATCTCTGAGAGAGAAGCAAAGGGATCCAATTGGTTTTATTAGGAGAACATTCTGTGTTCTGTGTGAATTTCACTCAGCAACAGGGGTTTCCTGGATCAGCTAAATTATCCTGCTCACTTCTTATTTAGTATAAATGTTTCTGAGGGCAACAGACAGGTCCATCTATTTTGGCCAGTGAAAAACTCAGTGGAGAATTCTTGAAATAGAAAATTCGGAAATCATTTGTCTTGGTTCATATCCTTTGGGTAGCTCTTCCGCCTACAACCCTGTCAAGGCAAGGACAGCTCTGGGATTGTGAGGAGAGGAGAGTGAGATCAGACGTATGCTGAGGTCAGAAGTAAACTGAAATACACCCACGGACCACCACTCGTTTCCTCTTTCTTGCCAGGCAGGGCAAGTGTATCTTAGTTTTTCAATCACGGGATTTTGAGTCAGAAGACTTGGGTTAAAGTCCCAGCTTCATCCAATACTAGCTGAATAGACAAATCACTTAACCTCATTGACTTGCTGTTCCTCATCTGTAAAATAGGATTGAAGATAGTGGGCATCAGAAATAATACCTTTCTCAAAGGGTGCAAGGGGGGATCCAATGAGATAATGTATAGGGACCACTTTGTAAACTTGTAAAGGCTATGAAAATGTCTTAGCAATGATTATTACATTTATATAGATCACCTTTGCCTTTTAAAACTGCTTCCATATTTATTATCTCCTTTTATCTTCACAACAGGCCTATGAGGGAAGTAGGGCAGGAATCATTATCTACATTTTACCATCTGTTAATACAGACAAATGGGGCCCGTGGAAGCTGAAGGACTTGCCTAAGGTTACACAGTGTGTCTGGCTGCTTTATGCCTGGGCTCACCTACTGAATCCCCTTCTAAAACCTTCCTTTCTAAAAAACAGCCAACAGACTTAAGCTTGATATACCGAAGTTACACTGAAAGATTAAAAAAAAGGAATTATTCCTATTTAATAAGCAACCCAAGCTACAACATGGATCCAAAGCTGAATAATCATAACATCAATATGATAATGATAGATAGCCACCCGTTGTGCTAAGCATTTTACAAATATTATTTTATTTAATCCACATATAATTCCATGAGGTTGTGTAATTATCAGTCCCATTTTACAAATGAGGAAATCAAGGCAGAAAATGGTTCAGGAATTTGTCCATGATTCATAGAGCTAGTAAGTGCCAATAAAGCCTGGATGTATTAGTTTGCTAAGGCTGCTGTAACAAAGTACCACAGACTAAGTGACTTAAACAACAGAAATTATCTCACAGTTCTGGAGGTTTGACGTCCAAAATCAGGATGTCAGCAGGGTTGGTTCCTCCTGAGGGCTGTGAGGAAGGGGTCTGTTCCAGGTCTCTCTCCTTGGCTTATGGATGGCCATCTTTTCCCTGTGTTTCTTCATATCAACTTCCCTCTGGGCATATCTATCTCTGTGTCCCAATTTCTCATTTTTATAAGGATGTGAGTCATATTGGATTAGGGACCACCCTAATCCTCATTTTAATTTGATTACCTCTGTGATGACCCCATCTCCAAGTAAGGTCACATTCTGAGGTACTAGGTTTAGGACTTCAGCATATGTACATTCTTAACTTATGATGGTTCGACTTATGATGGTTTGACTTAGGATTTTTAGATTTTGATGATGCAAAAAGGATATGCATTAAGCACAGTATTTAATAAATTGCATGAGATATTCAATACTTTATTATAAAATAGGCTTTGTGCTAGATAATTTTGCCTAACTGTAGGCCAATGTAAGTGTTATGAGCATGTTTAAGGTAGGCTAGGCTAAGCTATGATGTTTGGTAGGTTAAGTTTATCAAATGCATTTTCAACTTAAGAGGGATTTACGGTATTTTCAACTTATGATGGGTTTATCGGGATGTAACCCCATCATAAGTTGAGGAGCTTCTGCATTAATTTGGTGGTGGGAGGACACAATCCAACCTATAACACTGGATACAAACCCAAGTGGCCAGGTCAGTTGCCTGCAGATCTCACACTGTTAAGCATCATGCTTTACTGCTTCCCGATCTTGCAAAATTATACCATTCTGCAGCCTTTTGATAAGAACCAATGTCAAGACCTAGAGCATGGTACTTGACCTCCAAATCCATTCTTAGAGCCGCTGTACAAAAATCTACCCTCTAAAAGTTCTTAAACTGGAAAAGTGTTCCAAGAAAATGTTTATCTAAGCAGCTGGCTTCCAGCTTACTAGGCAACTTGGCATTGAGGACTTTTCTCATAAACATTGACAAATATTCTGCTCTGTGATGAAGTTAATCAGTAAACCGCGTAACCTCTGGCCTCTTTCACTCCTCTCACCTAGCCTCATTTTCGGTTGCTGTGAATAAGCTAAGAATGGTAATGCAGTTTCAGGGACTAGGAAATCCATTCCAAATTAGTCCTCACCACAGCTGCACACCGTCAGGATTTCTCACAGAAGTGATGAATGGGAAGGCTGCTAAAGGTAGGACACTGGTCACAGGTGCCCTTGGCTGAGCTTCTGCAACTGGACCAAGGAAATCTGGGGACTTTTGTTGGAGATCATAGCAACAGATCTCTGTCAAAGACGGCTCAGTCAGACCTAGAAGACCGGGGTGGGAGGTTGGGGTGCAGTGATTTTTATAGGGTTCTAAGTAGGTTATCTTAGTGGGATTAAATCTAAGTATGTTTCCTCTAAAATTTGTTACGGGATATCATGTCGAATTAGCACCATTCTTCCAAGTCAAACATTAGACAGATCTAATATTGATGTCAACGAACACTTGAAAAAAATGTTTTAACGTACATTGTTTAATGCAGTGTTTTAAAAATGGCAAGTCTCTGATCTCAGTGGATCATGAAATCTATTTAGTGGCATGTGACCAGTATTAAAAACTGGAATAGAATAGAATAGAAGTATCAGAGTGCCCCTCAAGAAGTAAGGATAAGTGTTATTTCATGAGAATTTTGTTTTAGTTACATATATATAAGTGTACATGTAGGTCATGATATAAAATGTATTTCAAACTATGGGTTGTAATAAAAAATTAATAAAAAGAGAATGAGAAGCACGAATTTAATGAACTAGTTTCACAGCAAGTTTCTCCCAATAGTCTCTATGACAAATCAGGTAAGTAAAGAGTTGAGCCTTAGGCTTAGGCTATTTGTTTTCTCTGAATTCAAACATAGGTTATAATTAAAACACAGTATAATATAAATACTATTTTAATATTTTTCTCAAAACAAAAACTCACCTTTCAAATTTTCAGCAAAAAGAGAGTCTAATCATTTTTGCAATAATGATAACTGTGAACATATTTTTTGATCATAGACTTGGCAATATACCATTTTGTTTAAAGGTGACTAGCACTGTATTAAGAAATGGAAATTAATTAGAAGGCTGAGGAAAAATTTTTCCGTTTACTTCAATTTAACAAACATTTATTAAACATTTACTGTGTGTCAGGCATTATGTTAGGTTCCAGGAATGAAAAAAAGGGAATATAATCTAATATTTTCCCTCAAAGAGTTTACAGACTAACCACAACAATAACAAAAATGTATTGAATGGTTAAATTGTGTCAGGTATTATGCGGTTTACATTCTTTGTCTTAGTTCATCCTTATCTCACAGAGGTACTACATTATTCCAGCTTTATAAAGGGAGGAAGAGAAGCTTGAAGAAATTCAATGTCTTCTCCAGGTTTATATACCTAGCAAGTTGTGGGTGAATTGAGTCCAGATTTGTCCACTCAGGGGGGCACTCTTAACTAGATTTTCACACCACCTCAAGTTTAGCGTGGAAGATAAGCCTATAAACAAATAAAAATGATTGTATGTGCTTCTGGTAAGTGCTATAGTGGAGGGTGTGGACAGAAGGTAGGATAGATTAATTCCACCTGGGGGAACTGGGGCAAGACTCACAGAGGAGGTGATCAGCTGACAAGGCAGGGAGAGGCACCAATGTCACAAAGGCCTGGTGCCAGGAACGGCAAACAACTTCACATGAAGCTGGGTCATCTAGTCAAGAAACCATGGATTAGGAAATAAAGGAAGTCAGAAAAGGTAATTTTTTCATTCACTTTAATTCAACGAACGATTGTTAAATGTTTACTATGGTCAGCATGGTGCCAGGGATGAAAAATTGGATGTAACCTGGACCCTTTCTCAGGAGCATCGGAAACTAACTGTGAGATCATGGTAAAATGCCATCACTATTGCATGAACCTGATTCTCCCCTTTGGGGGCACAGTGGTTCTGGTCACAATTTCCTTAGAGCTGCACTGTCTAATATGGCAGTCACTAGCCACATGTGGCTATTTAACATTAAATGTTAATTATTTAGAAAATAAAATTAAAAATTCATTTCCTCAGGATCATTAGCCACATTTCAAGGGTTCAATATCAACATGTGGTTAGTGGCTACCGTATTGGTAGGTATAGAACCCTTCTATCACCTCTAGAACTTTCTATCACTTCTAGAACCTTCCCTTGGATGGCACTCCTCTAGAGAATCTATTGAAAGCTAGAACCTCTATCCAGAAGAATTTTGCTTTCTTTTTAGGGGTTCTCAGACTCCCCTGGAGTCCATCCATGTGTTCCCATTTAAGAACTCTTCCCTAAACTCTCATGGAGAATTTCCTGTCATAAAGGAATCCATATTCTCTACTCCTGGTAGACTGAACAGATAGACTGATTCCAAAAAAATTCATAAAATCCAAATTTTAATATATATTTTTTCCTTTTAAAGTGTATTAAAACAGAAATAAATTTACCTTTTCAGAAAGCATACTCTAAATTAAAGTTGAACTACTTCCCCCAGCACATCTTATTCTCTATCAGAGAATTTCGTATTTGTAATTTGTTTACTTGTTTACTTGTTTTTATCCTAGCCCTTGACATCCCTCCCCCCCACCAAAAAAAAAAAAAAAAAAACCCATGTGAACAAGAGAAAGGCTAGGTTCTTTAGGAAAAGACATGTCTTTTAATGACACTCAACTTACCAAAACTTTTTCTCAACAACTGTATTTTATACTCAGAACTACCTTATGAGATAGTAAGGCTGGGTGTTAATAGTCCCATTTTACAGAAGAAATTGAAACAGAAAAAGTTAGGCAGTTGTTTAAGATCTCACAGTCAGCTAATGGTGGAGGTTGTTCTAGTCCAACCATTTGGAATATGTTGGTCATGCTGGTTCTTTGTTTGTAAGTTGCCTTTCTACTTTGTGGAGATTTGGTGGGCACACTGTGAAATACAAGAAGCAGAAGTGCTTTGAGAACAGGAGCATTATTTAATATTATTGTGTACTGTTCTCATATTTTTGCCATATTTTATTGTGTTAGCATAATATCTATATCTGTGAAAGCTTTCCATTTTAATCTAGGTGATTCTAGAGATTGATATGACCTCGATATCGTTACCTGACTTGAATTGGGATTCCATTGTGTTTTTTGATTATGAATATAATTGTTTTGTTCAAAAAATGCTCACAGATCTTGGAATTGTCATGTGAGGAGAAAAATGTGAATCTCTGTATTATCTCATTCTTGGATTCTATAGGATCCAGATTCTATTGGTTGTTCGACCTTGGGAAATTTGCGTAACCTTCCTAGACCTGTGGTGGAGAGTGGGGGAGGCTAAAATGTAGGTGTAAGTGAAACTAATGCTTTTAATACTTTTTAGTTATTTTCAGTTCTGTTCACTCCATAAATTTTAGTCATATTTGGTGATAAAATAGATCAAGATTTTGCTTATATTTTATTATTTCTTTTCTTTTTTGTGTAATAATTCCATATTTTATTCTTCTATTTTGTAGTCATGAGACAAAGCACCATTTCCAAAATTTTATGTCTGTTACATATACTGATTTAATGCTGGTTTCGTATGAATAAGTCAGCATGAAAGAAAGGACATTGGTTTTTGTACAGATACTGTACACTGTGTGCTCTGTCAGTCATTTCCTGGGTCAACCAGAAAGCATTCTTTTCAACAACATTTAGTATGTATATACTCCTTTTTGCCATTGTAGAAAAGCCCTGAATCCTAATGTTCATGAACTATTAGTCACATACTTACGAAGATTTAGATGTAAAGAAGAACTAGAAGATCATGTAGCATAGTTGTCTCTTTATAGGTAAGCAAAGGAAGGCCCAGGGAGGGTAGGTAAGTTATGGTTTTTAAATGCCGTATAACTAGATTTAGAACCATGACTTGCAGGGACCTAGAGACCTCGGTCTCTTGGGAAGACTTCCCAAGAGCAGCAACACTTAAATGGAAATTTAGAGATCAGTGGATATTGGTGAGATCAAGCTCTAGGAGCGAATGGCTGTGCTGAAGAAGGTTCCAGGCTCGGAAAGCAGCCCATGGGAAAAGCCCGAGTCTGGAAGCAGTGGGGCACACGCAAGGGACAGAGAAGTTGGAACGTGGGGAATGGCTGGAAAAGAACACAAGGGTAGGGTTATGCAGAGCCTCGCAGGCCTGCTTACAGGTTATGGGCAAGTGAAGGCCAGGAAGGGAGTAACAAACTCAAGTACAGACTGAGGAGGAAGAGCAAGGCTTTGACTACCATGCTTTTGACGCACCACCATCTGAAATGACCCAGTGCCTGGGGTTTGAGGTCAGACTGCCAAAGTTCAAACCTCAGCTACTTAGGTAGGTAGGAGTAAAGTTGCTTAACTTCTCTGTGCCTGAGGGTACTCATTTGTAAGTGGGGGATGCTAATGTTACCTACCTCATAGGATTTTGTGAGAAATAAATAAGAATGCTCCTGGCACTGGGAAGAACTTCTATAAAGATTTTCTGCCCAAAATAGTAGTAATAATAATAATAACATCAACTATGTTTTCAGCACTGTAAAGAACATTCATTTTACACGTATACATGCGTAGGTCCACAATCCCTAATTGCCAATTCCATATTCCAAAAGTGCTGAAAACCAAACGTTTTTCTAAAAGTTTGGCACAAGTTTATTTGATGGCAGAACCTGACCTGAATGGATGTGAAACTAATTTTGGTCTTTATTTATTACACGTAGTGTGAATATTCATACGTTTTGCTGTGGAAAATATTGCTGTGTTTGATTCTGGATTCTGTCCCACACTGTGCTGGGAGTGTTATATAATGTATAAATAGCATTGTATTCTATTCTAAAATTCAGAAAATTCTTAATTCTAAAACAGATATGACCCCAAGAGTTTCCTATGAGAAGCTGTGGATCTGTATTATTTCATTCAATCCTCAGAATAATCCTTGACATAGATATTTTCATCTCAAGCTTGCTGCTGTAAAAACTGAAGTTCATCGATAGTTTGAGTGATTTGCTCAAAGTCACACTGTTCATAAGAGATGGAGTTGGACTTTTGGTCTAGGGTTTTCTGACAATGCTTTGAAGAATCAGACATATTGGTATACTCTCCTATTTCTTATTTATGTCTTTTTAGTGTTTTGCATAATTTAAATATTTCTGTTTTCTAAAGAGCCATAGTTTCTGTTTCCAGGAAATAGAAGCATTTTCATAACCTGATAGTTTTCTAGTACCTAGAGGTTTTATAGATAAGGGACTTATTTAATAATAATGGTAGTAGGAATAATAGTTATTATTCCTATTTTAATGTCAGCTATAATTTATCAAGTGCTTTCTTTGTGCCAAACATTTAGCAAAGTGCTTGGCATGTAATGCTTACATCAACCCAGTGAGGTAGGTATTATTATTTCCTGTTTTATGAAGAGAATATTGTGACTTAAAGATGTTAAGTAAATTGCCAGCCGCACACATATAGTTACACACCAGGGATTTGAACACAGGTAGACAGATTCCAGGCACTGCATTCTTTTTTTTTTTTTTAAAGCTCCTCTTTTGTTTTACAATGATTAAAATAACAAATACACATGGCAAAGATTACAAACAGTAAAAAGATTGCACAATCTCCTACCCCAGAAAATAATGCAATAATATCACCTCCCACAGTAAACATCATCTAGTTTCTTTTGTATCATGCAGAAATTTGCCTTGCATACAAACATACATATAGTGTTTTAATACTCATGTGAATATACACATTGTTCTATAGTTTACTTTTTAAAAATAGCACCATATAGTTGAAACCTTTCCGTATTAGCACATAGAGATCTAAATCATTGTTTCACATGTACAAAATATTTTAGTGTATGGGTGTAACCATTTTTTTAACCAGACTCCTATAGATGGATATTGAAATTATTTCCAATTTATATTTACAAAGTTGCTGCAAATGAATATTTTTGCAAAAACACTTCTCCATGCATGTTCAAGCATGTCCCTAAAATAAATTTTCTAGCAGTGGAAAATTTATGCTGGGTTAAAGGGGTATTTGAGTTTTAAATGCTGGAAGATATTGACAAATTGCCTTCCAAAAATATTTGTTTTCCTAAAAGTGTGTATTATCAAACTTTTCAAACTTTTGCATTTTTGAGGGTGAAAATTGTTATATTGTAGTTTCAATTTGCATTTAATTATTGGCAAGGGTGAGTGCATTTTGTAGGTTTTTAAAACACTTGTTTTTATATTTCTAAAAACTGTCCATTCATGACCTTTACCCTTTTTTCCATGGGTTGTTGAATGTTTTCTTATTGGCTTGCAAGAGCTCTTTACCTATTAATAATATGAGCCTTTGATCTGTGTTTTATGCAGCAGATATTTTTCTGAACTTATAATTTGTCATTTAATCCTATAGCTATAACTATATATGCTGTTAAAAAGTT
This sequence comes from Daubentonia madagascariensis, assembly GCA_023783475.1. Taxonomy (NCBI): domain Eukaryota; kingdom Metazoa; phylum Chordata; class Mammalia; order Primates; family Daubentoniidae; genus Daubentonia; species Daubentonia madagascariensis. Next base: position 19,650,915 of record JAKFHU010000600.1, on the reverse strand, counting down.
CTTAATTTTTATATAGTTAAATATTTCAATCTTTTCTTAGAGCCCACACTCCTAACCATAATGCTAAACTGCTTCTCTAATTTCTAGAATGATGACATTAATTCCAGTTTTATTGTCACTTTTGTTCAGGTTTACTAACAGAACACGTGGCAGGTCCTCTGGGACAGAATCTAGAAGTGGAACCGTACTCACAATACAGCAATGTTCAGTTTCCCCAAGTTCAACCACAGGTTTCCTCATCATCCTATTATTCCAACCTGGGTTTCTACCCCCAGCAGCCTGAAGAGTGGTACTCTCCTGGAATATGTGAACTCAGGCGAATGCCAGCTGAAACTCTCTACCAGGGAGACACTGACGTAGCAGAGGTACCCGTAACAAAGAAGCCCCGAATGGGCACGTCAGCGGGGAGAATAAAAGGGGATGAGCTGTGTGTTGTTTGTGGAGACAGAGCATCTGGATACCATTATAATGCACTGACCTGTGAGGGGTGTAAAGGTAAGCATCTTTGATTGGCACTTGTCTCCTTGTTAAGGTTTTACTATATTGGTTGTTGAAATCCCTTGACGTAGATTCTTCCCTTTTCCCAGATTACTTCCCATTTTTTCCTCCTCGCTTCCTACCTCCTCACCTTTGTTGGGCTGCCATAGATCTCTAGGAAACTCCAGTTAGAGTATTTAGCTGAAGAAATGAGTAATCTTTTTCCTATTCACAACCTCACACATAGTCAAAAGGAATTTATTATTAAATTTAATTAGTTGTGGGTTTTGCTTGTTTTTGTTGTTTTTGTTTTAAAGAAAAAAGAAACTGTTGAACTAATCTCTTTTAAAATGAAGATCAAGAAGAATAAGACTCTATTTAATAAATATTTAAAAATATATCTTCATGTACTTAGTTAATCGAGAAAGAGGTAGAGGAAAAAATACAGGAAAGAAGGAAGGAAGTAATAATAGCTTATATTCAATAAATATTTGATTTAGCAGGATCATAGATCTGTGATAGATGCTATAGGGGAGTCATAAAAATGGATAAATATAACATATGAAATACGAAAAAGACTCCATGTAAAGTCCTACGTGATTACTCTTTCAATGTGGGCACAGATAACAAGTTTTTAAAACTTCAGAGGAAAGATAACAATGGACTAATAGGTTCATCTATTTATTGTTGCATTTATTCATTTAACAAATATTTCTAGAATACCTACCGTGCATTAGGCACCCTGCTAGCTTCGAAAGCTGAATAAGAATTGTCTTTTGAGCTGAATCTGTTGGATGATGTGCCAAATTGGGGTTCCCAGATGCCAATGATTGCTATAAAAATAAACAGAGGACCTAGTCACATAAAAATGGCTCAAGGACACTTCAGACCTTTGAAAGTTTGAATGATCAGATTGTGTAAAACCATACTTTTATCGATTCTTAAAAACTGGGTGTGATATCGTCAGAATTTTTTAAAATAAAGAAGTACTTAACGCACCAACTTTAAAAACTAAAACAGATCTATAAAGAAAAATTTAAAGATCTCATTATGGCCTTTGAAATGTCCTTAACCTTTTCTTGGAGAGTCAAGTTTGTACAAATAAATGAACTTATAAATTTGTTGCAGGCATAGATTATGTCTTCTCCACCTCCATTACTAACCATAGCACCTAGCACAGGGCCTGGTATGTAGTAAGTATGGAATAAATGTCTTTTGAATGACATAGTTAAAATCCATGTTCATTGCTGGTACTTAGTCAGCCAATATATATAAAACTCTACTTTGTAAAAGTATATTCAAAATTTTTACAATACTTAATTCTTCCCCAATTCCAAATGACAAAAAGTAAATACTACCCTTGAACCCTTATATCAAGTGACAATTTTTTTTGACCTGGCAGAGTTATGGAGATGGAGATCTGCTTATGTTACAGATAAAAAAAACCAAAAAAACCAAACAGGGGTTAGAATAAAGCAAGAAGGAATTGTTAATTTGCTAGAAAAACAAAATAGTTTCAAAATGACAAGGCTGATAGTTGGATTTAAATAAATAAAAGTAGGTCTGAGGAGCCAACTGCCAACCCACAGAAAAGGAGAACTAACTTTGTGGTAGCTCTAGCCAAAAAGTGGCTGGGGCTTTTACTCTGGAGGGCAAAATTGGGACCAAAAGATAAAGCTTATAGAATGGCATGTTTGGGGGCTTAATTCAAGGACTAATTTTCTAATGCTAACATAAATTGTTCCAACAATGAGATTGGCTTCCTGCCTCAGGTGGTAATGAACTCTTCATCATTATAGGAATTCAGAAAGAAGACAGATGAACAGACTTGAGTCCTCATACAGGAAATTTCTGTGTTCTATGGAAAATTGAATAAGTTGGCTTGAGGTCCTTCTTTAAATCCTCTGAATCTGTAGTACCATATTTTATAATATTCTAATTATTTCAGGTTTATGTATCTTCTGACCAAGTTTGTAAATTTTCATAAATTGAAAAATATCTATAATTTATATAACCCCTCTTATTACTATGAATGGATGAAAGAGAAAGACCAGGGTTTCTAAACCTTCACACTATGGACATTTTAGGCTGAATAATTCTTTGTTGAGGGGGATGCTTTGTATGTATTATGGGATGTTTAGCATCATCCCTGGCTTCTACCCACTAGATGCCAGTAGCAACCCCCAGTTGTGACATCCAAAAATGTCTGCAGACATTGCTAAATGTTGCCTGGGGGACAAAATCACCCCAGTTGAGAACCACTGGGAGAGACTATTCAGTTCAAAGTGCTATTATAATATGGAGTTTCTCAAATTTGAGTTATACATGAAGATTTCTTGAAGAAAGCTATTTCTTGGGTGCCTATAGTGTTGACCTAAATTGCTTTTATCAAATTGCTTGTGCTATTTTTATATAACAAAAGAACAAACATAAATTTACAAAATTTAAAAAACTGCAAAACCAATAAAACAATAAGGTATATTAGATCATGTGGTTTTGTTGCTCAGAATGTTACTAAAGCTCAGGTTCTTTCGAGTTTGGTGTGCCTAGACCACACGTCATGTGAGGCCTCAATTCTCCACTGCTTTCTCTGTTCAAACAATTGACTTATCCAAACATTGGTTCAGCCAGTGCTTCATTTGGCCATCCCTGAGCCGGGTACATCTTGTGCGTATTAAGTTTACCTTTGCTATTTTCTCATAGCTCTTGACAAATAAATCATTCCTCTTGCTGTTAATGAGATCATGGGCACAAACAAAAATGAGGGCAATTAGTTTGAATGTCAGTATAAGATGGTCTTAAAGATAATCCAGAGAATGCTATTATTAGTTTTTAAAGACTGTCATAAAATAAAAATGTAAAATTCAATTTAATATGTGTAAAGGACCTAGAAAAAAGTGTGACATATGGTCAAAACCCAATAAATGCCTGTTATTATTGTTATGGTCCTAGAATCCATTTACATAGAGTGTAGAGGCAATGTCACTATTTTCTGCTTGTACTGATAAACGTTGATGCCCAACCCATTATCAAGTGTTTGGCAAGACATATTTGACATTGATTTAAATTACTAAAAGCCACTTCACTTTGTGTAGACCAGTGCTACTCAAACTGTAGTGTCTGGACCAGCATTATCAGTGTCACTTAAGAATTTCTAGGAAATATAAATTTGGGGGTTTTACCCCAGACCTACTGAATCAGAATTTCTGAGAATGAAGCCCAAGAATCTGTGATTTAGCAAGGCCTTCATGTTGAAGTTTGAGAACTACTAGTGTAAATCACATCTAAAAGGCACCTGAGTACACTCACCTGGCCAAGCAGCTTGGTTGTGCGTCGTGATTGTGAAACCAACAGGATAGGGACAGGGAACGGGGGAATGCTGCTCTCCATGAGGTCATCAGAGGAACAATTCAATAGATAAAAATGTAGACTAGAAACCTGCACTGGAAAGATACAAAGTCTAACGTAAGTCAGGCTTCCTACTTGGATAAAAAGAAACAGAAAAGGACATGCATAGTTTATTCCAAAAATCTGATTCAAAAGAAAAATCTCAATATAAACACTTTTGAACCTACAAATTTCAGTGCCAATTGCTAGGTCTGTCTGGGTGTTCCCTGGTCCCCCCGGTTCCTAGTGTCAAGAATGAGTACTGGTACCAAGTCGAGCCCATGACAGAGGGATCACAGGTACAGAACAATCCCACACAGTGTATTATAGGAAAGAGAAAGAAGCTATACGAAGTGAAAGTGAAGAATGACAAAATGACACAATACATTCCAGAGAGAGGAATGGGTCAGTCTCCACGAGTGGAGAGACACCGAAGTCTGAGCACACCCTGCCTTTTATACGCTCACTAGTTTGTCCCGCCTTTCTCCTGGCAGGATTTGTTGCCGCTTCCCGCCTTTTGGGGTGATGGACAGATTACATGACAGGTTACATAACGGTTGGTTATGTAACAGTTTCCCTTTCTACACATGGGTCTTCCCCAGAATTCTTCATGAGGCTCCACCCATGTTATGCTAATTAGATGGTAATGAGCTCTAGATCAGTTAAAGGTCACTGGGAACTTCTTACTATGTATTTTCCCACCTGGGAACAGTTCCCATCTGCAGTTTGGTTCCTAGCTACAATTTGGTTCCTGCTTTCTGCTCTTGGTCACTTCCTTGCCAGCTGTTTACCCTCCACCAGACCTAACACCAATGGCATGCTAATTCTTATGGCAGGCATTCTGCAGACATTCTCTCAGGTCTTTACAGCAACTGGGGAAAGTAGGTATTATTGTACCTGTTTTATAGGTGAGGAATAAGCATATCATTTCAAAAAGAAGCTGAGATTTAGAGAGGCCAGTGCCAATAGCTTAGGTGGTGTATTTATTATACTTCAGTAGTAAACTTATTAATTCTTGTACCTTATGCCCATTTTATTTTTATTTATTTATTTATTTATTTTGACACAGAGTCTCACTCTGTTGCCCAGGCTGGAGTGCAGTGGCCTGATCATAGCTCACTGCAGCCTTGAACTCCTGGGCTCAAGTGATCCCCCTGCCTCAGCCTCTCGAGTAGCTGGTACTACAGGCGCATGCCATCACATGTGGCTAATTTTTAAAAAAATTTTTTTTGTAGAGACGGGGTCTTGCTATGTTACTCAGACTGGTCTTGAACTCCTGGCCTCAAGCGATCCTTCTGCCTCAGCCTCCCAAAGTGCTAGGATTACCAGTGTGCGCCACTGTGCCTGGCCTTTTGTTTTTTTAATTTAGGATTGACACATAGTAATTGTACATATTTATGGGGCACAACATGTTTTGACACATGTATACATTATGTAATGATCAAGTCAGGGTAATTAGCATGCTTACTACCTTAAACACTTATTATTTCTTTATGATGAGAATATTCAAAAATCTCTTTTCTAGCTATTTTGAAATATGCAATACATTATTGTTAACTCTAGTCATTCTACTCTGCAATAGAACATCAGAACTTACTCCTCCTATCCAACTGTAACTTTGTACCCATTGACCAATTTCTCTCTGTCCCCACATCCCCCCTACCCTTATGCTCTCCTAACCACTATTTTACCCTCTACTTCTATGGGAACAACTTTTTAGATTCCACATATGAGTGAGATCATGTAGTATTTGTCTTCCTGTGCTTGGCTTATTTCACTTAACATAGTGTCCTTCAGGTTCATCCATGTTGTCACAAATGGCAGGATTTCATTCTTTCTTATGGCCGAATAATATTCCACTATGCATATATAACACATTTTCTTTATCCATTCATCCACTGATGAACACTTAGGTTGATTCCATATCTTGGTTATTGTAAATAGTGCTGCCATAAACATAGGAGTGCAGATATCTCTTTGACATACTAATTTCATTTCTTTTGGAGATATAACCAGTAGTGAGGTTGCTGGATCATACTGTAGTTCTATTTTTAATTTTTTGAGGACAGTTTATACTGTTTTCCATAATGGCTGCACTAATTTACATTCCCACCAGCAGTGTGTAAGGGTTCCCTTTTCTCTACATCCTTCCCAGCATTTGCTATATTTTGCTTTTTTGATAGTAACCATTCTAAATGGAGTGAGGTGATATTCATTGTAGTTTTGATTTACATTTTCCTGATGATTAGTAATGCTGAGCACCTTATGCCCATTTTCTAGAAAAGGAAACTGAAGCACAAGAAGTTAATCAACTTACCCAAGGCTTCCCAGTTTATAAGGGGGTGGAGCTTCAAAACTACAGCTTATAAATCTAACTCCAGTGTCTGTATGATTGACCACTAACTAGGCTACGATGTCTTTTATTGCCCACTAAGTGATCATTCTACTCTTGAGCTATTTTCTCAAGGCTAATATTGACTAATTCAGTGGCCAAAAGAAGAAAATCAAGCACTCCGTTTAGATATTAAGGTATCACTATTATCTAAGCCAAGGGAATAAACTCCTAAGGTCAGTAACCTTGGATGGCTCACCTCCTTAGAAGTGAACTATTTAATGAAACTTGTTTCTCCTGACAAGAATTCTGGGGCATGGCAGCATGAAGAGAGTGAGACCAGAGGGCCTTAAAGGCAGGTAGGGGAGGAGAAGCCCATAAAGGATATAGAATAGAAGAAGTCAGAGATATGAGCTACCTGGAAAGTGCAGGATCACAGAAGACAAGAAGACAGAGGAAGTAGTCAGAAGAGAACTGATCTTTGGGGAAGTTTAGGAAGAAGAAGCTGGATTTGGTCATAAATACATTTTTAAAAGCAGAGAAAGGCAGAGTTTATTCACTGATTTTGATTTGAGATTTCACCTCCATGGTGTCAGCAAAAGGACAAGCATGGAAGGGAGGGGACGAAATGGAGCCAGGCAGGGCCTATGTTCTACATCAGAGGTTAGCACTTTTTTTTCTGTAAAAAGCCAGAGAGTAACTAGTTTAGGCTTTGCACCATAGCAGCTGCTGTTGCAACACTCAACTCTGCAACTAGAGCTCAAATGCAGCCACATACCACATGGGCTTTTCTTACAAAATTACTTTACTTTACTTTACTTTACTTACAAAAATAGGCAGGAAAATAAAAAACAGGCAGTGGGCTGGATGTAGTTTGCTGACCCCCATTCTCAACCAAAGACTCTTGAGGGTTCACATACAAATTAACTGGAAACTTGTGTAGTGAGTGAGCACAACACTCAACCCACAGCCCATATGTGCAAGAAAGGTAACCTTATTTTTATATAATTGAACTTAATTCAGTGTCAAGCCCTGGTGGAGACTTTATTTCATTTAATTCAGCATTATTCCACTCACCCCTGCCAGACTTTTCTGGAGTTTTGTTTAAGTACCGGGCTTAACGTAATGTTGTGGAGGGACTGGGTACTGGGTAGGGCTCTGGTCCCCATAGCTGCTAACACAGTCTGGCATCTGTTGGAGTGTTGTCCTATCTGGTCTTCAGGCACCAGTGGGAAAGGTCTCTGTGGCACCACCGTGGGGTCCTGAGCACACTCCTGGCCCCATCTGCGGTCTTCATTCTGCTCAGGTGTGTGGGTTCCTGATGTTGCTCCAGTGTTGCGCTGGAACACCTGACTTCCCAGAGAAACCACACAGCCAATCCATCTGCTCTATGCCATACTGGATGCGGGGAACCCTCAGGGCCTCCCCAGCTCTACCCAGGAAAGGACACAAGAATCCCTCTCTTCTAGGATCTCAAATGACAAGGAGTTTCTATTGTTTCTTGACCCACCCATTCTAGAATTCAGTTTGGGCATAGAGGCATGGCAGAGACAGAGCTCAGGACCCTTCTTAGGTGCCTAACATGTCTTAGCTCTTTTGACTTACTCTTTAATTGTCTGCTGCCTCCCAACTTGAAGAAATTTTATCTAGTCTTTGGGATTTGGGGGTTTAGGCTTTGGTCAGCCAATAAATAATAGGCTCGTTTGTGCACTTTACATGTTCTCTCAAGAAAACAAATGAAAATTGTCCCAGCATAGTGAATGAAGAAAGGGGAAGAGGCTGCAAGGAAAAAAAGAGGTGGAGCACAGGATAGGGTAGAATACATGTGTAAGACCCAGCGCCCCGTGCCAGGCTGGCCTTGTGAGAGCTGCTCAGCCAACTTTGTCCCCCCCTCCCCCATCTCTTGGATGTCTTTGCTCAGCAGATGCTAAACCAATTTCACTCTGTAACTTTCTATCAAAGGGAGCGTGGGCTTTGGGGTCTGACAAGCACACATTGAATCCAGGCTGTGTACTTCTTGGCTGAATAAGCAAGTTACTTAATATTTATCAGTCAGAGTTCAGTGAAATGAAACAGAAACCAACATTTCAAGCAGAAAGGAATTAATATAGAAGTTGGAAGAGTCAGAATAACAGGTTCTTTGCTGAGTCTCTAGGAGATGCTCAACACCATGATGCAGAACTGGCCTGCCAGGGTGGTTACTATTCTGCTGCAATCAAGAAGAGAAGGACTCAGGAGGCCACCACAGAACCATTGGCTCCAGGAAGACACCACCTCAGCTGCCATCTAGGGATAAGGAAGCTACCTTCACTGCCATTACTGGCTCCAGAGGCATGGCTTGCCTGCTCAATCTGCACCTACGAATGATGAATGCCCTGCACGCTGCCGCTCAACACCTTCAAAGCTAGCAGGTGGAAACCAGAATGCTGCCACAGCAAAACTCCACCATCCTGCTTGCCAGCAGAAACAACAGAAGCAGCAGAAGCACAGCTCTAGCCTTATTTCGTCTTTCCAAATGTCTTACAGGGGCATCTCTATGGCAAAGTTTAAATCACATCTACCATGTTAGCTGCAAGGGAGTCGGGGGAAGGTTGTGTCCTACTTTCCTGCCTCTGTGGTATAGGATGTGCACTAGATTAGAAGGAGAGTGCAGTGGATATAAAGCCAGCTACTCCTTAGTCTATGCAATACTTTCCTTCTCTGAGCCTCAAATCTGTAAAATAGGGATATTATCTATTTCACAGGGTTTTTGTGAGGACTAAATAAGATTAGTTTATGTAATGATCTTGCCAGCTCTCTTGCTTTAGGAATTCACTGCAGATCTGTCAGACCTGTGATATTTAAAACAAATAAACAAACACAAAGCAAGAGAAGTTTTCAAAAAACTTAGAAACAAAACAAAGAACGTTGTTAAATTTCCTGATTTCATTGGTCTCTATATCTGGTTCCATTAGAAATATTTTAATTTGTCTGAATGTTTTATTTGTCATAAACATTTATAGCATCAATGAGAGAAATTGCAGTTTTCAATTTTTTTAAGGCAATAACTGCAGAACACAAGCATAACGTAGAGTGACAGCAACTGCCATTTGCTCCGCACTAGATTAAATCGAGGGCTTTGTTTCCCCTCAGTTATCAGCACAGCATATGGAAATGTGCTAATGTATGAATGAATTTTGATTCAAACCTCAAACCCCAACCAACAAAACTGATCTGCGTCTAACTGCAAATTTCAAATGGCCACATTTCCAAATAGGTCAGTGTCTGTCACATTCATTTCAGTGCCAGGAGAGTCTACACATATCAGAGAGAGAATGGTGGAATTCTTAGAAGTCACTGTCTGAGGAAATGGGTGACCCTACTGTCCTTTTGAATATATTTTTAAATAAGATAGTGAACCTGCATTAGACTTAGCTCTGAAGTTTTAGAAGAGCTTCCAAAATTATTGAAACTATTCTGGTATAGAATAAATGCAGTGTTTCCAAAGGCTCCTTTGTTCATGGACATTTGTAAAACCTGAGGAGCCCTGACACACAGATAAACTTATTGAAATCCTATTTGAGATCAAGGGAGGTCTGATTTTTTAAAAATTTAATAATGCTCCTAATGGACTCTGTAGGTCAAATTATCTTAGAGAATGATGCAAGGTGGGATTCCAAACTATTTCCCTGCATTGGAAGCCTTTTGTAGTAAGTGTTGTAAAAATCACGGGCAGACCAGGACTCTGAAGACAGACAATTTAGATTCCAATCCCAGCTGATTCTCTTCTTAGCTGTCTTAAGTTACTCAACTTCTCTGAGCTTTAGACTCCTCACCTGTGAAATGAGGCTAATAATGAAGATGAGGAGGAGGAGGAGCTGGTAGTGATGGTGACATGACAGATAACCTCTATCAGGTGATTACTATGTGCAGGCTTTATATGTGATAACTCATTTAATCTTCAGGACAATCCTTTGAGGTAGGTATCTACTGGTTGTCATGAAGATTAAATAAGGTAACGTGTGAAAAGCAATTAACACATTTCTTCCCATGGTAAATCCTCAATAAATCTCTGCTATTATTGCTATTATCAGTGAGTTGTTGTGAAGGAAAAAACGAGACATTGTTTTTAAAACAACAGCTCTGTACTTGGCACACTTGAGTGCTCAATAAGCATCAACCATTGTTTTTTTTTAATGAATTCTTATTTTATTATTGTTATAACAATTTGGGTCATACATTGTCTTCTAAACTCTCCCTCTTCCTCTTAATTAATTAATTCAATTCTTTATTCAGCAAATATTATTAAGTACCGACTTATATGCCAGGCACTGTTCTAAGCATAAGAGATACAGTGGTGGCAAAACAGACAAAATTCTTGATTCATAGTTACCATTTTAAAGCAAAAGCAAGAAAACAGTTTACATAACTGAACTAAAATAGACAAAAAGAGAAAACAGGGATGCAAAACAAAAAAAGATTTTAAAAAATCGATAACATAGTATCTGAAAGAATATACAGAAAAATAAAATGGTAAAAGGATGATTTCCAGCAGATGTGAATTGATATTTCAAATAAATATATAAGCGATGAGGCAAGACAAACCTAAGATGACAAAAACTCGATTTAAACAAGAAAAAATGTTTAAAGCAAATATAAATGAGCAATATGTAAATATGTGAGTGGTGACTAAAAGAAGCTTCCTGAAGCATAAATTATTAAATGAGAAGTGTCAGAAAAAAGTGAAAATAGGCATTTAAGCAGCAGTCTAGAGGGTAAGGGTTTAACCTCACAGAGCAAACTAATTCACTTGGGCCCAGGCAGCTACAAGCAGCCAGTAGGCACCTTCCATGCCTAGAATTCACCTACTGGGAATGTAGAGTGGCCAAGGGGAGATGCCAGGAGCAGGCTGTGGTCAGTGTAAGCCTCCAGCTCTTTGGAGTTTGTCTACCTTGGAGTCTAAATGGCCCTGGAAGACGTGCAAAGCCAAGCTCCAGCAGAGCGTCATAATCCTGTCTGCATTCTTCCAGCAGACGCCCAGCAGTGGATTTTTACTTTCTACTCCTTTGGACTACTTCATGACTTAATAAACATTTTTTCAGAGCAATGAGTGCACATGATTCCAAAGTCAAATGGTAAGAAGGGCACGTGATGGGAAAAAGGCCCTGCACCTACCCTCTCCCTTGCTCCCCAGAGGCAGCCACTAATAACCCCTTGGGTCTTCTTGTTGTTGTTGTTTTGGGTTTTTTTTTTGCTTTTGGCTTTGTGTATTTTTCTTTTTCTTTTCTTTTCTTTTTTTTGTCATTTGGACAGTCTTTATTTTTGTAGAATCATCTTCCCTCCCCACAAACATGGAAGAAATGATAGAGAAGGGCCAGGTGGGGAGGGAGAAATGCCCCAGGGGAAGTATTAATACATCTTCCCAGCCTCTGCAGTTTTGAGGAGGGATATTGAGGTGGGAGGCTTGTGGGTGGAGAGATGGCCTACCCCTCCTCTTGTCTCCCCAGTGGCTCTTGGCAGTTCTTTAAAGCTTAAACTCATCAGTTTGTTTTGGAGACAATGCTTTTAAAAGCCTGGGAGGTTCTGTGATAGATCTCTGGAGCAAATTGCACACCTCCGTCTTCCACTGCACAGATTCCTCCTAGGCCCCTCGCAGTTGCATGCACAGAAGCATGTGGTTCTTGGACAGTCTCTGGAGTCTGAAGAAGTTCCATTCCATCTTATCAAGCATCTGCTCGGCTACCTCTTTCCCAGTCAGGGTGTGCCAGGCCAACTTCATCATGGCCGACTTACCCTTGCCAATGGTCTTGATGAGCCAGTAGTTGCCAGTATGGGTCTCGTCCTCAGCAGATGCCCAAGAGGCCCTGCAGTGTGTTAGACTTACTGTTGGGCTTGGAGTCCAGGTGTCTCAAGGTAGGCTTGAATTTGGGAAAAGCTAATGAAAAGCTTGGCCCAAATCATCTCAAAGCAAAATCACTTCCAAAATCCACCTCATGAACTGATCTTTATAATGAACTCAAAACACAATGCCAGACAAAAATAAAAATAAACAAAATCAAATGCTAATAAACTGGATTAAAATAGAAAAATGAGAAAAAGAGATATTGACTTGTAGTTTCCCTTTCTTGTAACATCTGTATAGTTTTGGTATTAGGACAATGCTGGCTTCATAAAATAAATTAGGATGTATTCCTTCTGCTTCTATTTTCTAGAAGAGATTGTTGAGAATCGTTATCATTTCTTCTTTAAATGAATAAAACAGTGAAACCATCTGGGCCTGGTGCTTTTTGTTTTGGAAGGTTATTATTATTCAATTTCTTTAATGGTATAGACCTATTCAGATTATCACTTTCTGCTTGTGTGAGTTTTGGTAGATTGTATCCTTCAAGGAATTTCACCTAAGTTATCAAATTTGTGGGGCTTAGAGTTTTAATAATAATCCATGGAATTAGTAGTGATGGGCCCCTCCTTCATTTCTGATGTTGGTAATTTGTGCCTTCTCTCTTTTTTCCTTGGTTAGCTTTGCTAGAGATTTATTGATTTTATTGATCTATTCAAAGAACCAGCATTTGGTTTCATTGATTTTCTCTATTGTTTTTCTACTTTCAATTTCATTGATTTCTCCTCTAATTTTTTATTATATCTCTTTTGCTTGCTTAATTTGTTCTTCTTTGCTAGTTTCCTATGGTGAAACCTTAGATTATTGATTTTAGAGCTTAATCAATATATGCATTTTAATGCTGTAAATTTCCCTATAAACACTGCTTTTGCTGCCTCCCATAAAATTTGTAAGTTGTATTTTCATTTTCATTTAGTTCATTTTCACGTAGTTCTTTAGGTAGTCACCTCTATATCTTCAATTTACCTTATGTGTCACTTTTCAGAAACTCTCTGTTATTAGAACACATAGGACTAGGTGTAAAGTATGTCATATTTCTATATCTTTCTAAATCGTATTTAATCTTATCCAAGCTCATAACCTTCCTGGCTGATGAGAAATTCCATGTGGGCTTTGGTTGGGGTGCTCTTTCCCCTAGAATCATGCACAAATATCAGGAGTAGGTTATTATTTTGGTATGTGTTGATATACTTCTTGTCCAACTTTGAATTGGTCCCTTGAAAGTGAACAACTTAGCCACGTTCATCATGGACATCTTACCCCAGGGTTTCGAGGCCATGGTTCTCAGTACCTTCCTGTCCTCCTTTCAGCCATCCCTTCAGAGACCTGTCACCTCTCTGGAGGCTCTTTAGTAGGGCTGATTCAATGCTCATAGAAACTGTGAGACTCCTCCCATTCCCAGGTTCTGGGTAAGTTCTCTAAACTTCTTTCCAGCCAAGCTGCCTCTGCTTCCCCCAATTCTGAAAGCATTGACCTCTGCCTCTAACGTCTTTGAGATGATCCAGTATAACCCTTTCAACACGGGATTGAAAACAAAAACCCCGTGCAAGAGTCGTCTTTATTTAGAGGTAGAAAACTTCAGCTTTTGTCCCAGCAAGTGAACATAAAATATGATTACCCTTTTGGAATGGGAAAGAAATGAAAAAGCAGTAGGAGAAAGAACAAAGCACATATGAGTAATTGGATAAATTATCCTTTCACCTTAACATTTCTACAATTACTGCAAAATACTCACTTAGGAACTCAAATTGGGGAAGGCAACAAGCTTCTGGGCTGGGTACTCATCAGGCTGTATGAGACCTGGAGAGATTAATGTCTTGAGACAATTTTTAGGAATGTGAACTCCTTACTGACGGGACAATGTAATGCAGTGGTTAATAGAGTCTGAACTAAGCCTATCAGGGTGCAAATCTGAGCTTTACAATTTACTATCTGTGGGACCTTGAGCAAATTAACCTCTGTGTAGCTCAGTCTCCTCTGCCTCATTGGATTGTTATGAATAGGAAATGAATTGCCATTTGCAAAGGGTTTAGAACAGTGCCTGGCATGAAATAAGTGCTATATAAGCTGAGACAGACCTAAAAGCTGTTTCTGCTTAGGTCTTGTTACATGTAAAGATCTCTAGTTACGCACCTCTGTGTGTTTGTTGCTATTTAAAAAGCTTGGAGACCTTTAATGTTTTAAAACATTAACCAATATTTTATTGGTTTCAAAGTAATGGGTGGCTGACTACCAGTGGCTACCAGTATCAGTCACTGGAGTCTGGCAAGTGCATGTGTGTGTATACCTGTGAGTGTATGACTTGGGAATAGGGTGTAGTATATGGTTCCACTTGTATAAAGAAGCAGAAAAGCAGGGTGTACAAAGTTCTGCAAAACTGAGGGATTCATGTAAAGGTATCATTGTATAGCTATTCACCTGCCACCCCTGGGATTTCCCCTGGTGCTACACATTCCCCCCGGATGGCAATGCCAACTCTTTGTCTACTCATCTTTCATTACCAGGAAGGCTCTGTTCCTCAGTGAATTTCCTTTCCATTCATTTTCAAATGACTTTTCTGATATGAGCATTGTTGAATATGCACAAGAAAGAGTAAGATAGAGGCAGAGGTATGTGTATGGATAGATTTGCATAAGTATAAATACAGTATATGTACCCATATTTAAATGATATAATGATAATATTGTGTTGCCATCTCAGAGTGAAAGCTAATTAATTCAGCTATTGAGATGATAATGATTTCTTTTTCAGTTAGTACCAGAGTGAAAAAAAACCCTGCAGAATTGTTCTATGCACTGTTCCTTTGACTCATCTTGGAATAAGGAGTTTTATTCTGTTAACTATTGAGCTGTCTATCAGTATCTATGACAGCTTTAAAGGGAATCATTCCTGGGAGGGGCTAAAGATTAGTAGGAAGACTGACTCATGTGGGCTGAATTGGTCATTGAGGTCATGGTTTGATACCAGGAAAAAAAAATTCTCTTTTTGCTTTTAGTCTCTTTTAAAATGCATGCTTTGGTATTTGCACTCTCAATATCAACGCTGATCTGAAGCACAAAGTCTTTTTTTAGACTTTATTTGGTTGGCTTTGACATTTAGGAAAACATTACGATCTTTCCTGTCGAAATTTACACCAGCTGACAAATTCACAAGCAAGTCCATGACTTTGTTAACCTTGACATCTCTAACTTTTCCTTCAGCCTCTGTTTTTATATTTAGTTAGTTACCAAGACCTGAAGTTCTGTTTCCTCCTCTCTATTCTCTTCAAGGCTAGTGCAGGCATTGATTACCCCTTAGCTGTGTTATGGAATAGTCTCTGGTCTCTAGTCTCCGATCTCCCCATTCTACTTTTCTTCACCTTGCTCCAAGGATTCTTCCTAATGTACAGGTTAGGTCATACCCTCCTCTGTTAAAACCCTTTAACGGCTTCACTCTTTCCACGTGGTAAAGACTTAACTTCTTTGTTTGGCATCCGAGGGCATTTAATCACATTCTGTTTCTGCTACAACCCCTTATCCATCTGCCACTAATTCTCCCCACACTGTACCCTCCCACCAAGATGGATTATCCCCCCCTCCCTTGAAGCTTCCATGACACCCTGCCTTTGCTCATTCCCAGAATATCTTTCCTCCCACATGGTCCATATTTCAAAACCCTACTTATTGTCCAAGGCCCAGATTAAAGTCTACTTCTTTGATGGAGCCTTCCCTGATTTCCCCCTACTCAGAATTAATCAGGATTGCTCCCAGCCCATATGTCCTTTTCCTTAGGACACCTGACTTCCAGCTTTTGGGAAGTTGTCATATTATACTTACCTTATCAGAACAATTTTTTTATTGCCTTCTGCTAGAAAATTGTCATAATAAATATACAAAGCTCAATGCCTGCCCCTTAAATGTGACACAACCTTTAGAAGCATATGGTGTGGCCCTGAAATAATCCCTTTCATGTCTACGTTCCAACAATTTATTACTTATTTAGCTATCTTGTCATTTGTGTCTTGTATTATGCTGTGAATTTACTTCTTTGTCTTCCCACTAAGTTGGAAGCTCTGAGGATATGGAATGTCTTATTCATCTTGGTATCTCCCAGGTCAGAGAATGCAGCTCTCAGATAGTAGGTACTTAATATTAAGTTATTTAACTTTCTTGTGATGCAAGGGAAGCAATTGTAATGCAGTGGTTAAGACTATAGGCTTTAGTACATGACTGCCTGGCTTTGAAACTTCCTAGCCCACTCATTAACCATGTGATCATGGCCAAAGTTCTTAACCTCTCAGAACCTTTTTTCCTTCATCTATAGTATGGGGACATATAATCCTATTAATATCTGCATCTTAAAATTTATAAAATGATTAAATAACTAAGTGGGAGTAAAGTGGTTAAAACACTAGCTATTAAGTGCTTAATAAATGTTAGATATTATTCCAACAGTCTGTTAAAACAGGAAAGACTCTTGTCTCAATTTTAACAGAGGCAAAGAGACTGGATACTACATTCCAAAATGAGCCCATCTTGCAGAAATTTCACAGTGGATATTCAAGAACCAGTTGAATACCTCACCTATTTTGAAGGTATGAAGAGATCAGGAGTTGGAAACCATAGAGAGGTCTTGTAAAGATTTTGGAGCATGTGACTAGTGTGCTATGCACATCTTACATCCCCATTACAAAGGGGAGTGTCAGAGGTGGGAATGTCTGCCCCTCAGGCCACCACTGGAATGTATATTAACTTTGTGAGAATTAGAAAGAAGTGTCTCCTCTTGCTCCCCAAATCTGTACATTAAGGAGGTCTTGCTGCCCCAGGCCCAAGGAAAGAGTCTTCAACAGGATCATTGAGGAGACTGATAATGTGTTCCCCGAAGCCGAGAGACATGAGGATTGGCATCTGACTTTCACCTGAGAAGTTGAAAGGCTGGAGGGAGGGTGGCCGACTGCTCATGGATAAGTGGGAGAGACTTCTCTGCTCCGCAGGGATTGTTGGACCAGAGAAAACCATCATAGGGTTATCTTAGGTCCATGCCAAGAGGGCCACATGGAGGACCTCAGTGTGAAAAGTGTGGAGTAAATTGCCGAACTCCTAGATGCTGAAGAAGGAGATGCAAGCCATGGGCTAGAAGAGAGATGTATTTGCTCTCATCAAGGAAGTGCAGATGACAGTACCCTAATGATGGGAGGAGTTCTCTAAAGAACCCAACCCAAGGAGAGAGTGTCAACTTTGAAAACTTGCTAAGTATAAGACAACTTATAACAATACCAGGCAAGTAAGCACATTCCCGTCGTTTCTTCCCTTGCTTCCCACAATCCTCTCTCTATTCAACACTGGCGCCTTGACTCTGAAAGTGTCAGAAGCCATGGTTAGCCAGATGGAGGAGGAAGAGGAAAAGCAGAGGTGAAGCCAGTGACTTGCCTTCTGGACTCTAGGCATCTCACCTGCTACAGGCTGTGGCTGTGCTACACCTTCTCAGGGGAGATGTTTGCTTTGAGATCAAGGTTGGCATTTTTATTATTATGCCAGGCTGGCATATTCAGTACTGAATTGAAACCTTCAATGCGACTTTCTCCCTGAATGCCTGCTAAACAGCAACTCACTTTTCGAGATCTAGCTTAATGCTCTTTTCCTATCCTGACCTTTTCATCTAAAACTGACCAGTCTTTGTGTCTGCTCTGCCCCAGCACATCCTCCTTTCAGAATGCGTGCAACATTTCATTTCGTGTGTTTAGTTGTTTGCTCATCTTTGTCCTCAGCCAGCCTGTAAACTCAAGGAGGGTGGGGATGAATTATTCGCCTTTGTACACCAGCACCTAGCAGTCCTTGGCACATAAGTTTCCCCCAATAAAGATGTATGAAAGTAACTTATCTTTCTTTTAAAAAAGCTAAGATTTTCCTAAGAGTGGCTATAATTCAAACTTGTCTTTATTTTTGAGAGATAAATTAGAAACATCAGTTTTCTCGACCATACAGTGGAATTGAAAGTAGTCTGTTACCAGCGTACTCAGGGATTGCCTGGGTGCTGACCAGCAGTTCATGAGAAAACATTCCGGTATCTCTCAACCCAAAGGTGTTTTTCAGAGACCTTGTAAGAGGCCTTTTTACATTTTTCAGTGTTTCTTCCACAGGTTTCTTCAGGAGAAGCATTACCAAAAACGCTGTGTACAAGTGTAAAAACGGGGGCAACTGTGTGATGGATATGTACATGCGAAGAAAGTGCCAAGAGTGTCGACTAAGGAAATGCAAAGAGATGGGAATGTTGGCTGAATGTATGTATACAGGTATTCACTTCAAGCAATTAAATTCCACTAAAAGTCTCTTAAGAAGGCAGATGTCAGGTAACTCATATCATGACAATGGTACGTTCTTGAAAAGGTTAATGAACCACTGAAATTGTCCAAACTATCAGATAAAGAGCATTTTATTCGCCTGAAAGAGATGCCTGTTTTTTTATTGTTCTTTGTTGCAACGAATTATACATGGAGTGAGGTGGTATTAACATACAGTTCAAATAACGTGCTTTAATGAGCTACAAAGAATAACAGTCTAAAAGTTTCCTCTAAATTTGATTTTAATGTACTTATTTATTCCTGAATTAGCATATAAATTTACAGTTGTGGAAAAAATAAGAATGCTTTAAAAGGTAAAACTGCTTCTGAATTGTCTAAATAGAGTTTTAAACCAAGTCATTTTATTAAGAATCTGTCTTCTCTTAGTGCAGCTTTGAACCAATTTGTATAGGTTTACACCGGAAATTAACTACTCCCAGTTTTAATATAATTTTGTCCTTTGATCTGATAAAGAGACACTGTATTAACTGCTGGCTTTGTGAGGAACTGTAATCTTCATCAAAAATTGGAATGCATGCTAGTATATAACATAATTAATTTTTCATTCTGCAAATTTTACAGACCACTCAGATTCTGAGATATGTCCTGTTCCTCCTCAAAACACAAATAGACAAACAAATGTCACCAAGGGGATGATAACATTCAGGGAGGGAATGCCACATGAAATAAAAGCCTTCAGAAGGTGACTCCAGTTCTATTGTTCCCAAACTGTACAGGCAACTGGGATGGACCCAGGGAAATAATGCGTGCAAGAGGGAGAAAAATAGGCCTGTGTAAATAATCCAGCTCTGGGTGGATGAAAGTTTTATAGGGGCTGATCACAATCTCATCTTAGCATCCATGAAATAGGAGCCTGCAATAGGGGCTGCTGCTGGAATCCAGTCTTGCAATGGAAACACCTTGACACTGGGTGGTTCATGTTGCTCATCACTTAAATATGAACTTAATCCAAATGCAGCTCCAAGGACATTTTGCATAAGTCCACCTATAAGAGTCTGATATTATTTATGAACATAAACTTGTCTAGTAAGAGATGTAGATCTTTCACGATTCTACAAAATAAATTCCCTGCACAGAGGAATTCCTGGAACTTTGTTTTATTAACATTGAGAGAAGAGGAAGGAAGTTAAATGGGAGTATGGAAGACTATTTTAAATTATTTTTTATAGCTCTGTTTAAATGTAAATCAATGATGATATTGTATGATCACTCAAAAGAAATTTTCAAAGTCACCTTGACTTATTTTCACCTTTAACTATATTTTCAATAATTTGTACAGTTCTGAAAATTAACAAGATTTAAAAATTTTCCCTAACGGATGTTAACATTTGTTTTACTTAGCAAGTTTATGTGTGTTTAATGTGATATTGAATATACTTCTTATGGTATAGTATGAACACGGATGAAAATAATATTAATGCTGTGTTTTGGTATACCAGCTTTCAAGATTCCCCAGACTAGGAATAGGGGAGAGTATCATTCACCTTTGTATTGGCTGAATACCTTGCATTTGTACAATGCTTTTGTATCACAAATTCTTCATATAAAGCTCATTTTTAAAAAATGATCTGATTACATTTAATCTACACAAAACTCTATGAAGTAGATATTATTCCCATTTTACAAATGAGGAAACTGAGACTCATAGAGGTTAAACTTCTTGTTCAAGGTCAAGTCTTAAATCTTGACCTTCTCTTTTTAAAATGCCAGAAAGCCTAGAATTAGTTCTGTGCCAAATTGCGTAGGAGATCTTCTGAGCCAAGTACACATCTGCTGTTTCATGACCACACGCCCAACGTGAAGTTTCTATGCTTATTTTTTCAGGTTTGTTAACTGAAATTCAGTGTAAATCTAAACGACTGAGGAAAAATATGAAGCAGCATGCGGATCAGACCATTAATGAAGACAGTGAAGGTCGTGACTTGAGACAAGTGACCTCGACGACTAAGTCATGCAGGGTAATAACATGCAATGGTGTCTGCCAAGGCCGGCGGGAGCTGAGCTTCTAGGTGCACAGTGATTTGGCTGGGAGGCTTTCAGATTAGAGCCACAGCCACAGCAGAATTTCCACTCCAACTATGCCTTAGAATGGATTCCTTCTTTTCTTCCTAATCAAGAGAGTAATATATGCTTTGATGTAAAAATTCGAATAATAGTGCATAAAGTGAAAAGTGAAAGTTTCCCCTCTACTTGACTCCATTCCACTCCTACTACCTGGTGGTTGCCAGTGGGAGTGATTTCGTGCATAAGATAAATTTTTCCCAACTGAGTTTTGTTGATCATTTTTTCCCCTGTCATTAAGAAGAGAAGCTCAAGCTGGGAAGGATGTGGTCTCAATAGAGGCTGCAGGTTAGTCCTGCAGTAAATGAGTAAAACAGGGTGAATACACATCTGTGGACCAATAGAGATAAGCCCTTCCCACTGAGGTCACAAATTTCTCAAGAAACCCTTTGAGCAATTTAGGACAAAATAGGGAACAATATCCAGGATGATTAGACAAACACATTATGATAATGCACAGGATATTTGCACAGGAACTTTTTAAAATGGATGATGTGCCCTTTTATTTTTTTAATTTTACTTTTTTAAATTAATTTTTAAATTTGTGTATATTCATGAGGTACAAGTGCAACTTTGCTATGTTAATATATTGCATTGTGGTGAAGTCAGAGCATTCAGTGCATCCATCGTCAGAGCAATATACATTGTACCCCCAAGCAACCTCCCTGCCAAAATCCCTCCCACTCTCAGCCACCCACCCCTCTGAGTCTCCATTGTCCATCATTCCACATTCTGCTTCCATGTGTGCACATTATTTAGCTCCTACTTATAAGTGAGAACATGAGGTATTTGTCTTTCTGTGTATGAATTGTTTCACTTAAGATAATGGCCTCTAGTTCCATCCACATTGCTGCAAAAGCCATGATTTCATTCTTTTTTATGGCTGAATAGTATTCTGTTGTGTATATATACCCCATTTTATTTATCCAATCCTCTGTTGATGGACACTTAGGTCAATTCCATATCTTTGCTATTATGAATAGTGCTGCGATAAACATACGAGGGCAGGTATCTTTTTAATATATTGATTTCTTTTCCTTTGAGTAGATACCCAGTAATGAGATTGCTGGATAGTATGGTAGTTCTATTTTTAGTTCTTTTAGAAATCTCCATACTGTTTTTTATAGAGATTACACTAATTTACATTTTCACCAACAGCGTGTAAGTGTCCCCTTTTCTCTGCATCCTCCCCAATATCTGTTATTTTTTGTCTTTTTAATAATAGCCATTCTGATTGGTGTAAGATATTATCTTACTGTGGTTTTAATTTACATTTCTCTAATGATTAGTGATGTTGAACATTTTTTCATATGGTTGTTGGCCATTTGTTTGTTTTCTTTTGAAAAATGTCTATTCATCTCCTTAGCCCACTTTTTAAGGGATTATTTGGGTTTTGTTGTTGTTATTGTTGTTGAGTTGTTTGAGTTCCTTGTAAATTCTGGATATTAGTCCTCTGTCAGATGTATAGTTTACAAATATTTTCTCCTATTCCTCAGGTTGTCTATTCACTCTGTTGGTTATTTCTTTTGCTGTGCAGAAGCTTTTTAGTTTGATTAAATCCCATTTGTCTATTTTTGTTTTTGTTGCCTGTGTTTTTGAGGTCTTAGTCATGAATTCTTTGCCTAGACCAATGTCCAGAAGAGTTTCCCCTAGATTTTCTTCTAGTATTTTTATAGGTTCAGGTCTTACATTCAAGTCTCTAATCCATCTTGAGGTGATTTTTGCATATGATGGAAGATAAGGGTCCAGTTTTATTCTTCTGCATATGGCAATCCAATTTTTCCAGCACCACTTATTGAAAGGGTTGTCCTTTTCCCAGTGTATATTCTTGTCAACTTTATCAAATATCAGTTGGCTATAAGTATGTGGTTTTATTTCTGGGTTCTCTATTCTGTGCCATTGATTTATGTGTCTATTTTTATACCAGTATCATGCTGTTTTGTTTACTATAGCCTTGTAGTATAATTTGAAGTCAGGCAATGTGATGCCTCAAACTTTGTTCTTTTTGCTTTGGCTATTTGGGCTTTTTTTGGTTCCATATAAACTTTAGAATTGGGTTTTTTCCCCCTAATTCTTCAAAAAATGATGTTGGTATTTTGGTAGGGATTGCATGAAATCTGTCAATTGCTTTGGGCAGTGTAGTCATTTTAACAATATTAATTCTTCCAATCCACAAGCATGGGATGTTTTTCCATTTGTTTGTGTCATCGACAATTTCTTTCATCAGTGTTTTGTAGTTTTCCTTGTAGAGCTCTTTCACCTCCTTGATTAAATATATTCCTTGGCATTTAATTTTTTTTGTAGCTATTGTAAATGGGATGGCTTTATTGATTTGGTTCTTGTCTGGATCATTATTGGTGTATGGGAATTCTACTGATTTTGTATCCTGAAACTTCTGGTGGAATTTTAATTTGCTGTTAGCTGAAAAGCCAATAAGCCATGATTGTCCAAGCCACACCCTTCTCAATATTTATTACACTATTGACAAAAAAATTTTATCAGCATTTAGTTTTTCAAACATATTATTTTGTATTTATTTCAGAAAAAAATAATTGTATATAAAAGTATTATTTCGCCATAGTGCTTCGTCAGTAACACTTTGGTATAAGGAAGCAAAGAGTTGATATAATTGTTCTCACTATTCAAAAGACACTTTTAAGGGGGAAAGAAATGTTTGAGGTCTGAATTGTCCAGATTGTTGACTCTCTATTTTAGGGGTCAACAAATTTTTTCTGTAAAGGGCCAGATATTATAGGCTTTGGCCACATGGTCTCTATCATAACTATTTAACTCTGCAGTCTTAGTGCAAAAGCAGCATAGACAATACATAAACAAAGGAGTGTGGTTGTGTTCCAATAAAAATTTGTTTACAAAACCAGATGGATTTGGTCCATGGGCCACACTCTAAGAGTATTCATGTGGAATATTACATTCTATATGAATATAGTATTCATGGCATTCACCCTATGCTAGAACATTTCATTAGTTATGATTAAACCTTGAACTTTCACTGACCTTCTATGTGAATGGGCTCAACACACTTCATATCCAGACTATTATTTAGTCCTAAGAAATACATGAAAGGAATATTTTGTTACCCCTATTTTATGGATAGAAAAATGAGCAACTTGGGACAAATTTAGTGAAATGTGATATGACTTGCCCAAGCAGACAAAGAAAGAGATTACACACTCTATTAGAGCTCATAGTTTCTCCTTATTTAGGGCTTTTTCAGTGATTTCTGTTATTAGTTCACTCCAGATAAATGAGCATATAGAAAGAATGCCTTATAACCACCCTCCCTAACACCTTTTATTTTCTTGCCAGTGTAGGAGAAAACTGAACTCACCCCAGATCAACAGAATCTTCTACATTATATTATGGATTCTTATAGCAAACAGAGGATGCCTCAGGAAATAACAAACAAAATTGTATGTATAATATCTGAAAATACATGGATTTAAAGTTAATATTATCTTAAGCTTTTATTACTTTGAAGGTGGAATTTATATATGAATATGTTACTTTGAAATGATTAGAGCTGAGAATTTAAGTTATACATTTAAACTCTTATCAGCATTAAACAATTAAAGAGTAAGAATCTCACATTTGTCTTGGTAATGGTAATTGCTCTCCAAAGATCTGAGAACTATGAGATGGGTCTTTAAATTTTGTTATCTAAATCTAGTTTTTCTTTAGTCTAATGATTTTACATTGATTTATCATTTTCTTATCTACTTACTAATCATTTGCTTTCTTCTTACAATTTAGTTAAAAGAAGAATTCAGTGCAGAAGAAAATTTTCTAATTTTAACTGAAATGGCTACCAATCATGTACAGATTCTCGTTGAATTCACAAAGAAGCTGCCAGGTATTTTTTTTAATAACAAAAGTTAATATTGATTGAGAGTTTCAGTATATGCCACAGATTATATTAACTACTTTACATGAAGTGTTTTGTTCAATTCTCAAAACATTACTGTGAGATCAGATCTATTATCAATATTACTATTGCCAGGTATTTTTACCATAAAAATGTAGTTATTTCTCTGCTACACTCTAAAATATTCTTGTGACATTGATTGAGGCAGATATGTTCATTGTAAAATGAATGTCACATCTGATTTAAATTAATGTGTCTACCTACTGTAGACATGAGATTTTAGAGCTGGAAAGGATATTTAAAATCATTTATAAGTCTTCCAAATCAATAGATTAAAAAATTGAGACATTGCAAAGTTGTCATTCAACCATTTATTCATTCAATAAGCCGTTGTTGATAACTACTCTATACAAAGTGTCTCACTATTACCTTCAAGGAGAGTGGTTAAAGGGTATAATAAACACACACACACACACACACACACACACAAATGCTGTTTGAATGGAGAGGAATTAGTTGCTAATTGTGTCTGGGAAAGAAGGGGAGACTTCAGAGAGGATTGTATTTGAGTTGTGTCTAAAAGTAAAAGAATTTTTCCAGTTGGCATGTAGGAGAAGGGGCATTCTAAGTTGAGAGATATGCTTGTGAAAAGATAATGATACATGAACAAGAATAGGGTTACTAGAAATGGGAGAGAAAATTCAGTATGACTGTGGCATAATGTCTGTGGTGGGCTCCTTGAATAGACAATAAGATAAGTTGGCACCAGAATAATAAGGGCCTAATTAAAGAATTTAATCCATGTCTCCTGGATGGTAAAGAGACTTGGTGACTTCGAGAGGGAAATAAAATTTTTGTTATGAAGAGATGGCTTCATCAGGTTTGTATAAGATGTATTTGAACAAGAAAGGACTGGAAGCAGGAAGATTAGTTAGTATGCTACCGCATAAGTCCAGGCAAGAGGGCTTAAAATAAAGCAATAGCAGTGGGAAAGAAAAGAAAAAACAAAATGAGGAGAGATTAAAAAATTGATAGGGCTTAATGAATAGTTGTACGTGTGAGATGAGGGAGAGGGACCTATCTGCAGTTATTCTGATGGTGCCAGCACAAAACTGGAATGCAGGAGTCTTATCTCCCAGCCTCAAATTCTTTATGCCATTTTATCAATTCTATCTAAGCCAATAGGTTTAATTTGTTTCAGTGTTTTAAAAAATATTAGTACATTAGAATCTCATGGTCTAGAAGGGTATAATAAATACCTTGTATAGCAGCATAACACTGTAACATTAAATTACAGAAGGGAACTTCTGACATAGGATTTTAATTAGACATGTTAATTTCCCTTCTGTCATTATTTTATTAAATGTGTCATGAATAGACATAAGCCTACATAAAATTCATAAAATGTGAGGAAAAGTTCTTGTTTTCATTGAAACGTTAGTATTTTCTCATTTCTTTATTAACAATGAAAGAGGAACTTAATTTGCTATATGCTAATTAAGCTGAAGGCATTCTTGATTAAAAACAAAATTACACAAGAGTAAAATATGTGGGGGGAAAATTGGAAAAGGGAGAAATATGTTGTTTTTGGTTATTTATGGGAGAAGATTTTTCAGTTCAAATGGTCAGTTGGTTTTTAACCAAGAAATAATTAAAGACAAATAAAAATCTTTTTCACAAGAAAGTAGCTTATCCGAAAGCATTAGCAATATCTTAACATCTCTTCTTTCCCAATGCTTAGCATAGCTCCTGAGGGAAAAATTACAATTAATGTGTGTTCAATGAGTGAAACAGAAGGAAAAAATTAAAAATACAGAAGGAAATAAAAGGCAAAAAACCCTTGAGAAGGAAAAAAATTATTTAGCAATGATTACAGAGATAACATTATTACAAATAGTAATAATAGGGATATAATAGGAATACTGAAAGGCCATTTGGTGAAAAACAAAATTAAGTCATTCCATTCAGAAGTTCTTTGAGCATACCCTGTGCCGGGCACTGTCCAAGGTGCTGGAAACCCTGAGGGAACTAGGCATGGCTCCTGCCCTCAAAGAAGCTTGTAGATTCTCAAGGATAGTGACTCTGAATCCTTAGCATTGCACTATTCTCTAAACTCCCATTGTTGTTTAACCCTTTCCTAAGTCATTTAGACCCTCATGGCATTATTTATCTCTATTCATATTAGTTTGTGTGTGTATACCAGCATGCATATGAGCTTGTGTTTTGTTTCCCATTCATTCATTCATTCAGTTAGTCATTCAATTATTCAACAAATAATTCTTGGGTACCTATTATATGCCAGGCACTGGGGATACAAAAGTAAACAAAACAAATTCTCTGCCCCCAAGAAGTTCACCCTCAGTAAATGTGGCAGGCAATTAACAAACAAGCAAATAAATCTCTAATATTATGTCAGGTAGTGGTAAGTTCTATGAAGAAACATACAGCAGAGAGAGACTAGTGAGTTCTGGGGAGTACTATTTTAGGATGGGTAACTCTGGAGCAGAAACCTGATTGCAGTGAGGGAGTGGGGCATGGGGATATCTGGGAAGAGCATTCATCCCTGAGGCAAAAGAGGGCTTGTGTACTCACAGCAGAGCCTGGGGGTCAGTGTGTCTGGAGCACAAAGAATGAGGAGAATGAGGGGCAGAAAATGAGGTCAGAAAGGCTGTTGGGGACTGTACCATATAAGCCTGGATAAGGACTTTGGATTTTCAGGGCAGTGTTATATTCCTTTAGGTTGGCAATTCTTCCCATATTTTTCTGATTATCCCCACCCTGCATGGTGCAGTCCTGAGTTCAGAGCAGATACCACAATATGACTTTGATTGGTTTTTGGGGAAATGCTACCCATTCTCTAGATTGACTGAAGACTCATGAATCAGCCAAATATTCTGGATGCACATAAAGTTTTTTCTGGCTTGTGCATGCTTTCATTCTGCAAAGTTGGCCCTTTCACACCAGATGTGACTAAAATAATGGCTCAAAGATTATCTGCCTACCTCCAGTTTCTGAAGGTTGCTTCATCTGAATCAGTCTGTCTCTGCCATAATGTATGTATCTGGTAAGGACTTGACATCTCCTTTTGCCTAACTTATTTAATAAATCCTACTCAATGAAGATAAAAGTCAGCCTCTATTTTGGGGAGTAGAATAGATACTTATTGACTCAACTAGACTACCCAGTTGTAAAGCAATTACAAAATAACTTTAATGGAAATATTTTATCAATGACAATGATGAGGACGATGAGATTGTTATAAATATACAAGGTGAAAAATTGTTGTACAAATACAATTCCTTGATACTGAGTTGATTATCATCTTTACCCAGGATTTCAGACTTTAGACCATGAAGATCAGATTGCTTTGCTGAAAGGGTCTGCAGTTGAAGCTATGTTCCTCCGTTCAGCTGAGATTTTTAATAAAAAACTTCCATCTGGACATGCTGACCTATTAGAAGAAAGAATTCGAAAGAGTGGTAAGTATTTGGTTAGTGGTAAAAGAGTTTGTTTCGGCAAGTAAAATTGGCACATCCCATGAAGGCAGGGCTCTTGCCTATCTTATGCAATGTTATATATCCATTGTGTCTAGCATGGAGAATGGCTTTAAAAAGATATGTGTTAGATAGATAGGACTTTTAGAGGCTTCGTTCAAAAATCCCTGTTGTAATAGCAAAACACCAGAAGTACTCTCTTCACTGCCCTAAGACAAGGGGCCAAAGGAAAAGTTGAAAAGATTATAAAATTAGTCTGATTAAAAATAGCAGAAAGAAACAGGGATTATTCAGTCCAGAAAAAGGTTTATTTTTTCAAAACCTTCATATATGAAAGACTAGGTAACTAGTCTAGGTAACTATTCTCTATCTCTGTCAAAATAAAATAGAAAGAAATGATAATAGCAATATTTATATATCATTTGCTAGGTTTCAAACACTGTTCTAAATACTGTACATATATGATTCCATCAAATCCTTGCCAAAATCTTACGAAATAAGTATTATTATTGTTCCCATTTTACAGATGTAGAAACTCAGACAGAGAAAGGTCAAATAACTTTCCCAGAGATAGACAAGAAGTCTTGACTTCAGAAGCCTTGTGTCTTAACCACTATGCTACACTGCCTCTCAGGAGACGAAATAATAGCACAAGTGACTCAGTTTAACTTACTATGGAGCAATACTGTGACAGGGAGGGTCTAGAGACATCCAAATGAATTACCAGGAATTTTGTGCAACTTATCTTCAGAAATCCTTAAAATAGGATAAGTTCTTATTTTCCTGAAAGATTTTATATACGGCTTGAGAGTTTGGGGCATGAGTAAGATGAGATGACGTCTCAAGATCTTTTCTTTCTCAAGTATTATTCTGTGATTGACTGAAGTAAGTTTAAAGATTTTAAAACCACTATTTTAGAACAGAAATTGGAAAGAAAGTTCTCAGGCATATCTGCATCTGTGATATCAGTAAAACAATTTAAAAATTTTAAATTATTTTTAAAAGCAGTCTTTCCATAGTCATTATGTCTCTTCCTCCTAGTTAAACATTAAAAGTATAATTAGCATGATTGATAGATTTTTAAAAAACATACACTTTTAAAAGATGCATTATTCTTAATATACTCATTGATTTACTGGTTTAACAAATATTTAAGGGCAAGGTACTATGGTGGCAGTGAAGAGAGAAATCAAACATGTTCTTCCCCCTTAGAAGCTTCTAGTCTAGTGGGAAGGGATGAACTGTATCTGATTACAACAAAATGTGAAAGAGAAAAACAGAGAAATGATGACTTCTGGTTGGGAGGGCTCTGAAAAGGTTTTGTTGGCAGTTGAGCCGGGGCTTGAATGAGATTGGATTTGGATGCCCAGAGGGGCGGTGCAGATGAGAAGGACCAGCAGGTGCAAAGCAAGAGAGGCAAGAAAGCTTAGGACATGCACATAAAGAAGAGTGAGTAGCTGAGTTGTTTGGATTGAAGGGAAATAAAAAGGAAAAAAAGTCAGAACCAAATGGTTGCGGGTCTTGAATGTTGAGCTAAAGATTTTGCTATTTCCTCAGTAATTTTGGAACTTTTTTGAACAGAGAAGGGAAAACATCAAAATTTAGCTCTACGAATCTTCCAGCAGTGTTAGGACAAGGCTGTTGGGAGGTGAGAGCTTTCAAGGATGTGACTGACCCTTGCTGCCAGGAGAAATGGAGAGGAGAGAAAGGATCTGGGAGATACATCATTGCAGCTTATTGCTCTTTGAAAGACACTATGTTGTCAAGAAATATGGATTTTGGCCCTGGACAGATTTTATCACCTACCTGTTCTGGGCCTTAAGTTATACTCTGTGTGTATGTGTACGTCTCTGTGTGTGTGTGTGTGTCTAGGCTAAGGGGAAAAGGTTGAATCAGGTTACTTCTAAAGCACCACCCAATTCTCCAAGTCTTATTGCTTTTCTTCTCTTAACTAATTCAATTTTTTTCTGATTGGTGGTTTAGCCAGTCACTCAGCCAGCTACTTAAGTATCCCGATTTTTAAGTTGCAATCAGTAATTGACAGTTCAACCTAAGAAAGAGTTAAAGGATGCAAGCTAAATTTTCACATGGATGAATTTTGTTCTTGGCTTAGGCTATTGAAGGTAGATTGGTGGTTCTCTCTTTATGCAGAAAATTATGGTGGCTTCAATCTGTGATGGATAACCCCAGTTGCTTGTATTAGTTCGCTCCTAGGAATGGCCAATTATTTAAAAATAAGTACATGACATATGTCATTGCGCTTTTGGAATCAGTGGTGCTATAGCAAACAATTACATATCTGCTGCCGCTAATGATAACATCATTGATCTCTGAATAGAACATTATCTGCATTCGGTTTTGGTAAAATCTCAAAGGCAGGGTCTCTTTTGAGTCTATTTATCGTGCTAGCAATGTTGGCTGAGGGTGCTAAACAATCTTGGCATGATGAATAGGGTTGTCTCAGTAAGAGTGCTTACTTTCAGCTGGTTGTTCCCCTGAATATCAGAGTTTTCCCAGATTGACAACTAACCAACACACGGTCTCATTTTTCTAGACCTTGTCTGTAATAGTTAATCTGGGGAATAGATACCTCTTTTGCATTTGAGTGTAAGAAAAGGAAAAAGTTTGGGTATGGAAGTTCTTTTGTGTTCTCTCTTTCCTCATCCTCAAAGATGAGTCATTTAAAGTTGATTTGGGTGCTAGATAATAATTTTAAAAAGGGGGTGCAATATCTGTCATATGAATTGAAATGTTTCGATGACAGGACATCTGAAGGGGAATTATCTGGCAGCTGTTCTCTCTCTCTCTCTCTCTCTCTCTCTCTCTGTCTCTCCTGGGTGCTCAGCTTCCATTTTTTTTTTTTTATCTTTGACTGGCTCCATCAGACCTCCTGGGTCCTGAGCCAAGTCAGGTGCTGCCATTTCCATGATGACCACTGGGTTAGTACTGGGTCCTTTCCCAGCCTAGATGAGGTGGAGAAAATCCCTTCTACTCTGGTTCAGCTGAAAGAAAAAAAAATAGAGTTTTCCCAAAAAGTTTACTGAAATAATAAGAGGAAAGTTAGAAATGTTTATAATTTATATAGGTAAATATAAAAGGCATATATACATAATGTCTGGATCTATTAATTATAATACCAAGAAATACTTATTCAGCACCTACTATGGGTCAGGCTCTATTCTAAGTGTTTGTGTGAGCTTTAGGTCCTACAAGAAGCAGATACCAAGATGGGACTAAGTGTGCTAGAGGTTAATTGGGGGAAATGCCTCTAAAGAATAAAGGGGGAGGAAGCAGGTGTAGGCCAGGAGACTATACCACCATGCTGCTCTGACACCTGTGAAAGCAGAAGGGGAAGGAAGGATCGGGTATGAAGAGCCTCAGACCACAGTGCAGTTCTCAGAAAGTCTCAGCTGGAACAATGGAGAAGAACCTAGACCAAGTTGCGCACTGAATGGGCCAGCACTAACACACCGTCTGTGCTCAGCCACTGGCCGGGAGAAGACTGGTGTCAGCATGTCCTCAGTGTTCACATGGGCAGCAGCTAGAAGCTAACAGCCAGCAATGCTCCATACTGCAGCTGTCTTTAAGGGAGATCCGAATGGACCATCTCCATGGCCAACATTATGCTTCACTGAAATATCGTTTGCTCTTTATAACACCTTGAGGTAGATATTATGAGTCCTACACCAGACCTAGACCCTGTTGATACCAATAAGTTTCCTCCTCCAAAATCTTTGTCCCAAGCATCCCTTCTCTCTGACATTACCCTCTAACTAACTTTCCAGCTTACCCTTTTCCAGTACCCTGACTCCAATGATTCTTTGTTCCAAAACAATTTCCATTCATTGACCTTCCATCCACTAAGCCTCCGGCCATTGATTTACTACCATTTGCCTGACCTCACTTCCCTCAGTACTTGACTTAGTGTTCATAGTCCATCAATATGATCACTTTCTTGGATCATTCACAGGATATCCTCAACTCCTATCTTTCTCTGACCTAAGAAAACCCCATCTCTGACTAAATACAACTCTCCACCTACTCTGTGCTCGAACCTGGGAACTGAAGCAGTATGGTTGGCTTACCTTAAATTAGTGAGCACATGCTTCCAGTAGACCTCAGTACTGCCCATTTATCCCTTTTCCCTAGTCAATTCAGTCTCACTCTTATGGGAAAGCATCCCGTACCTTCTCTCTCTGCAAACTTCCAACATCTCTCCCCCCTCATTCTCAACTGATAACCTTATTGAGAAAAGGTAGATTTCAGGAACATGCCGTAGGAGGTGGGGCTCAAGGAAATGTGGTCAATCCCCAGGTTCAAGGAAATATGGTCAAGCTTAGAGGAAGACGGACTCCCCAGGCTTAGTCAATATGTCCAGACAGGAATCAGCACAAGAAACAAGGCTGGGGTCAAGTTCCTAGAATTAGATGCAACATAGGGCCCCCCAGGGCTTTCTGAGTCTGGGCCAGAGTCCAGCCTATTGGGGTAAGTGGAGTGGTCCCAGTTATGAAGACACTGGTGCTTCAAGGCACGTGCTCACACCCAGGTTCCCTTGACTTCTGGCTGCCCCATATTTCTGGAGCCTCTCTGCAGCATATCAGCTACCTCCCATAGGCAGAAACAATGTCCTGTCCTCCTTTTATCAAATTAGGCACTTTACAAACTCCCTGTTTTTTTTGCCTGAAGAACACCTCTGATGATCAGTTGTAGAGTAGGGATGACCAACATCCCCTAAACCTTAAGAATAATCAAGCTGCTCTGACTCACATTGTCATCTCGGAATACCTCCCCATATTTCTCGGGGTGGCTCATTACCCCTCCCCCTCTCCCTTGATGAGCCCTGAGTCAGTTTAGCGTCCTGTCATTTTCATTTGACTCTGCCAGTGTGGTAGCTGTCCAGTAGCAAGGGGGGATCATTTCCACTGGGACCTGTATTTGTTTATCTGTTCACTCATTTTTTTTTTCAACAAGCTTATTGAGTACTGCCATGGGCCAGGTACACGGGGGATACAAAGATGAATAAGATAAAGTCACAATACTCAAGGATTTCATCTTCTAGGAGAAATATACACGAAAAGAAATAATCACGTGTCATGTATAATTTTAGTTAGAGGTTTGGCTGCTGTAACAGAGACTAAGAATAAAGAGGGCTTAAACAAGATAGAAAGTTATTTCTATCTTCTAATAGTCTGGGCATGAGGACTGATAGGGCAGCTTCATAGTGTCCTTCTGTGTTGCTGCTCATCCATCCATAGAGTGCTGACCACATCCGTATGGTCCAAAATGGCTCCTTACTGTTTTGGTACAATCACATGCCAGCCTGCGCAGAGGGCAATGAGGGAAAAGAACAGCATACCCTCCCTGTGAAGGAGTGATCCAGGAGAGGTATACACTACTACTGATATTCCATTGGCAAGAACTTAACTTCTTCATCACACCTTGAGACAAGGAGCAGGGAGACCTGTAAAGAGACTAATGCAATAACTAGATGAGAAATGATGAGGGTCTTGCCAGTTAAAATACATATAATCAACAAGAAAAAAACCTTGCTTGTAATTTCATAAGTTTCAGAACTTGTGATTCTTCAAGTTTCAGAAAAGCTCAAGAATGAATTTTTCCAAAATATGATCTAAGTAAATAAATATGCCTGTCTCTAGTTCATAATAAGATACTTTCCCCAAATATCAACCACATATTGTGACAATAAAAACCATCCAAACTCACACTCTGCTTTGTATTTTATTATCTACAATGATGTTTCCATTTATTAATATTTATGAATTTGCTTCTCCCAGTGGATTTTCAGAACATTACCTCTTCCACATGCCACATAAAAACCTGATCTTGCAAGATGACCTTTCAGAATAACTTTTTATTCTTATGCTAATATAACACATTCTTATTTCTATTGTACATTTAACTCCAGAGTAACATAATGTCTGAAAGTTACATTGTTTATGCCTACAGAACTCTTTGAAGAATATAATGTGAAATTTCTTTTCTTGTTCTTCAAATTCATACTCTTTTGTTTGTTATTATTAAATCCCAATTATATACACAAAGATATTGTCTCCTGAGGTGCTTTTACTTAATAAGAGTTAGTGTTTATTTATGTTAATTGAGGCTTTAGAACATATATCTGATAAAACCTGTGGTTGAATTGTTTCTACACAATTCTAATGCATCAGTGATTTTATTCCTAATGTATTATAATACAAACTAAGCTTTTAAGTTGGAATTTTTAATAAAGTAGGAATAATCATATGATATACAATATGATAGGACTGAAATAGCCTTGCTAATGCTGAATGAGTTTACATTTTAACATTAAGGAAATTAGCAATAGCCTCTCACAGATCGTAACAACTTGTTCTGTTCATTTCACATATAAATAACCCCTGAAATTTATAGTAGTTTTTGGCCTTTTTTGATTCCCACAAGAGACATAAAAATATTCAGTTCAGTAAGTATTTATCGGTGTGACAATATATCTTGTGATTTTTTAATGTTTTGTTTTTACATACATCATCTTGTTAGTACTACTCCCAATGGCCCCTCATAGATGCATGTTACAGCTAACCAGCAGAGTGCCAGGAAATAAAGGCACTAACTCAAAGCCCAGCACTCTTTTCTGTATGTTGCACCTGTCACTCACCGAGGTCTAATATTTGCCCAACTATTGGCTAGTGGGGAATATAAAGACCTTGTAAAACACGGTTCCTGCCCTTCAGTTGAGAAATAAAGTATGAGTGGCACTTAGTAATTTCAAATTGCTTTTAAGCAAATGATAAAATGAATAAAGACAATGAGGTCAAAGAAAGGGGATAATCTTATTAGAGTGATGAAGTTGCTGCTAGTTAGTATTATCATACTGAAGTACATTGTACTTATTTTTCTGTTTTATGATTTCACTGCTTTAGCCTTTGCAACTTGTATAAAATGAAAACAGTTATCAGAACTACATTTTCCCAAGATGCGAATCTAAGCTGACTATCAGTTCAGATACTGACTTTGAAAGAATGGTTGGAAATATAAAGAAACAAATGGCAGAATATTTATTAGAAAGGTAAAATGCTGAAAAAGTTTAGAATTCTTAACATCTCCAATTTTGCTTTTCAAAATGGTCACATTATAATTTTGGCATGGGCAAATTTGGGACTCAAATTATAGGAAGAATCTTCTTCAGATTAAGAGGAAGTATTAAAGGAATACAAGCAACAGATTTCCATTCCCCTAGGCCAAACCCATTGTTCCTCAGCTGTGTTTTCCAAGCCCTTTGTACTTGCTCAGTTTTGGACATTATGTATTTATATTTGTGTACAGTCCTCCCCCTGAATCCATGGGGTGATTGGTTCCAGGACCTCTCATGGATACCAAAATCCAAAGATGCTCGAATCCCTGATACAAAATGGTACAGTATTTGCATATAACCTGTGCACAAACTCCTGTATATTTTAAATCATCTCTAGATTACTTATAATACCTAATACAATGTAAAATACTGTTATAAAATACTGTTATACTGTATTGTTTAGGGAATGCCAAGGGAAAAAAGTCTGTACATGTTCATTATAGTCACATTTTTTTTTCCAAATATTTTCAATCTGTGGTTAGTTGAATCACTGATATGGAACCCACAGACATGGAGGACTGACTGCATCTTCCTCTTCCATTGATCTGTTAACTGCTTGAGGACTTTGTATTCCCAGCACTAAGACAGTGCCTGGTACATGTTAGGTATACAAATATTGGTGAGTTTTGTTGAGATGAGTCTGGTACTTGACAGTACAAACTCTGGCAACTCCTAAGCACCAGTGAGACCTAATCTGGCCAGATAATTTTTAGCCACTAGGACTAATGGGAAGTATATTATTTATTAAGTATTTTAAATTAAATATTTTATATTGAAAGTTCTGTTCTGAACTGGTAATTTGATGGCAGCTTTTTACTTAGGGTCAAGAGTATGGCACAAATGACTCACTGGGTGGAGTTTAGCAGTTGAAATAGAGGACAGGGTCCAATCTCTTAGCACCACAACAATGTCTCCATTGTCTTAATGGCATCCCTTGTCCCCATTGCATCTCACAACTATGTCACCTTTGTCACAAGGAACTAGCAAAACATACTATGGCCTAATTTAACAAACATTTATTAATCACCTATCATGTCTCCAGCAGGATGCTAGGCACTAGAGATACGGAGATGAATAAGAAACATCTATGGAATTTTATGCTCTCATAAAATTTATATGGTATTTCATACTCCAGTGGGAAGGAGAGATATGAATCATGATAGGTGCAATAGAAATTAACATAGATAAGGAAGCAACTAATTCTGCTTCTCTATAACAGGAAAAGCTCCACAAAGAAAGCAACATTTGAACTTGGCCTTGAAACATGGGTGAGGTGCCTTAGCCTATCAAGGATCCTCTCTTATATTTCAGGAAAAAAGCATGAAGACATAAAAAATGTATCTCCTTGTTCAGGGAGCTGTCAGTTAGATTGTTCTTGGCTGATGGTAACAGAAAATCTAACTCAACATAGCCTAAAAAAGTAAGGAAATGTATTAGCTCAAATGAGAAATCCAGAGGAAGTGTGGCAGCAGAACTGGTTAATTCAGCAGCTCAACCTGCCATCAGAAACACAGGTCCTTCTCATATTTCTGTTCTGCTATCCTTGATATATTGGCTTTACCTGTAGGCTGGTTCTCCTCCTGGTCGTCTAACAGCCACAGCAGTTCCAGGCGTTAAGTACAGGTATAATAATGCCCAAAGGAAAAAGACATGGCTTCTTCCTGAGTATGAATCTTTCTTAAGAGCTTCCCAGTAGACTCCCCTTTAGTCTCATGGGCCGGAATTGCACTGCTGTCCCTGACTACTCCCACTTCTGATATGGGAAATGAGGCTGATGGTGACTGTACCTTGGGCTAGAGCTAGGATCTGCCTCCATCATGGAATATGGCTATGAGGAAGGGATGGGGAAGGTAGATATGTTGTGTAGGCAACAAACTGAATCAGCTTTAGGAACCTAGATGAAACAGTGTCATTAGTTCATAGGGAAACCATTGGGATGATGAGAGCTTAGTTTGAATGGAGAGCAGAAGGCAGACATAGCCTTGTGTGCCATGTTAGGTATACCCTAACCTTTCTGCTATGGGGTGATGCCATTTCTAAAAAAATTTCGAGTTACATAGTTTTGAGCAAATAGTAGTAACATTTAAAACAATATGCTTTCTATCTTGAGAATGTCAATTATAATAAATCATATAGAGGTATTTAAAATACCAGAAGATGTGTCTCGTATAATATGCATGCACAAACATATATAATACACACACACACACACACACACACACAAACCTGCTCTGTTTTCGTTCCCAATTAAGACCAGGAAGTTAATTAGTAAATAAACTTAAAGCAGTATGGTGCTAATTCTATCAAATGGTTATTCTCTTAAAGAATATTCCTGATCATTGAACAATTAATTTGTCAATCACAAACCTCTTTTTTTAAGAAAAAAATAGGAAAACAAATAAGTAACAGAGGAGCAGAAATCATAAATTGTTTTTTCCAACTTTGAACTTTTCCATGGCAAAGTCTTTGTGGTTAAGTTAGAAAATAGCACCTCCTTGTGGCCAAAAATCACCTAATTGGTTGTGTGAGCAAAAAGGAAGCAAATTTTAAGCAAGTCTCCAGGAAGAAGGAGGGAGCAGGAAAACAGGAAAAGGCTGTCCCCTTCAGGATGATGTTATTGTTACATTTCTTATGTTAGAGATTGCTGGTTTGCAAACACTTGAAACACCCACTTTGTTTATGCTGGCATGGTTAATTCTGGTTGTTGACTGTAATTCCAAAAGCAGATTTAGATTTGATCTACCTGTAGGAAATTTTTTTTCTTAAACTCTCCTATTATTTGTTTTCTACATTTCACTATATTCACTCTTGGCTTTTACAACATGCACAAGATGAAACAACCATAATAAATATTTTAACCTAATTTTTCCCAAACATTATCAACTGTAATTAGATAGGTCTTAGAGGTAACATCTTTGGAGGGTGAGTAGGGATTTAGAAAGACAAATGAAATGGAAAATTAAGTAATCAAAGATGATTTTTTAAAACTGAGTATTTTCAAATCAGTTGCCTTGAATATTATCCCCCAATTCTCATGTACTATTTAAAGTAATGGCATTGCCGTGAGTTATTAATATTATTTTAGGTAACTACAATCGATGGGTGTAGGCTCTCAATGCTGAAGAAAGCATAGTGACATTTTTTGAAGGTGAAAAAGAACAACCTTACCAAGAAAATACAGATCTTAGTTTAGCTTTAATACCTAGAAAAATACTGAGGCAAATCACGCTGATCAGACAATTTGTATTTATCCCCAGTAATTTGAAGGGTTTTTTTTTTAAACCCAACATATCCAATCAAAACTTTAAATGTGAATTAAAAATAAATAAATAATAAAAAACCTCCAACATGGCTTTGCAAAAACAATAGTACACAAGTTTAATCTAAGACTGAGATGAACTAAGATTAAGGTGAACTAATGTGTTGATTCAATTCTCCTGAATAAGAACAAAATGGCTATTATTATAATTATTTGCTCTAACATTTATTGAGGGTTTACTGTGTTTATTGTGCTAAGCACTCTACATATATTATCTCATATAATACTACTGTTCTACGGAGTATACATTACGTTACACATTACATTTCACAGATGAGAAAACTAAGGCTTAAAGAGTTTAAGCAATGTGCCCAAGATCAAGTCATGGAGCCAGATGTCAAATTCGGAGCTGGCTCATGACCTCTTAACCACTATGTTTGCTGGAAGCCAGGACTGATATTTCCATGCTCACATACTCCAATCCTCTGCATTTTAAGTTGTATCTAGTTTGCTCATGGGTATTCTGTTCAATGTGTAGCAGCTGGATAAAGGGCAGTCTTCCACGTGAT
The DNA here is from genome assembly GCA_023783475.1 of Daubentonia madagascariensis. Taxonomy (NCBI): domain Eukaryota; kingdom Metazoa; phylum Chordata; class Mammalia; order Primates; family Daubentoniidae; genus Daubentonia; species Daubentonia madagascariensis. The sequence goes on along the minus strand of JAKFHU010000600.1, from coordinate 19,612,103 downwards.
GCAATCCCCAAGTTGCTCAACAGAGATACTGTTGTTAATAGCGCCCACTGGGATCAATTAAAAAATCCAAAGTCGAAGGGGAGAAGAGTGTGGTATTTTGACTAGAGAGGGAAAGGCCAAGGATTCAATTTGGGAAGATTCTTTATATTCTTCTAAAGGTGAGGATTTAGATTTTCTGATAAACTCACTTTCTGTGAAGTGCACCATTAGATGGTAATTGTACTCTGTAGCATCTGGAAGCAAATTTTATTCCGGTTTGGTTCAGCCAAAGCTCTTTGGCTCTGGATGTGGTTTGTGAAGGAAAAGATCAGTCTATTCTCATGTGGACCATTCCTGGGAAACTCATCCTCATCTTAATTCATTTGTAAGTCACATCACAGGTGTTTTTTGCTGTTGTTTTGCTTTGTTTTTCTGTCTCCACAATTCCCCAGCCAAAAGCTCTTCTGGAGTGGAGCCATGCACAGAACAGGCACCAAACTAATATTTGTTGAAAGAGTAGAGGAAGCGACACAAAGAAGTCTTAAATTACAAAGAGGGTTGAGCTAGATAAAGGAGAAGGAGGATATTCCAAGAAGAGAGAAAAACATCTACAAAAACTGGGCAATATGACTTGTCTAGGGAACTGCATGTGGCCGAAGGTGGCTGGAGGAGAGGCTGTGTGACGGAAAGGTGGTGCAGCTTAGTCATAGCGATCCGTCAGGACACTGGAGTCCGCCAGCTTTGGTTTGAATCCTGGTTCCACCTCTCACCAGCTGTGTGTCTTTGGGCTAGTTATATAACCTCTCTGAATCTACCTCACGGGGTTTAGAAATATTAAATGAATTCTATCATAATAAGTGTTTAGAACAGTGCCTCATACACGATGAGTGCTCAATATACACGAACTCTTACTGCTATTATCATGAGTGGTGAGGTAGGCAGGGGACAGGTCGCGCAGTTTCCTGTGCCAAAAGGAAGAAAATTAAAGCTTTATATCAAAAGCCAAAGAGTGTTCTTGAAGGTTTATAAGAGGTTGGGAGAGAGTAGGGGATTTGAATTTTAGAAAGGTCATTCTGTGTACTTGTAGAGGGTAGATTGAAGAGGACCAAACTGAAGACAGGAAGGCCAGTGAGGAGGCAACTGCAGGATCCAGATGAGGAGAGATGGGAGCTTAAGCTAAGTCAATGGCAAGTGCAGTGGACAGGGGTGTGAGCATCAAGTGAGAGTGAGGAGGTAGAAGCCACAGGACTGGACACCTGAATGTCGCTGTCAGGCCAGGCAATTGGGTGGGTGAGGGTACCAAACACGGAGAATGGGAATGCCAGGAAAGGAGAGGATTTGGAGGAAGATGCTGGAGTTTAGTTCTGTACAAGGTGTCCTCGATTTTGGACATATTGAGTTTGAAGAGAACATCCAGGTACCGCTGCTTAGTAGGCAATGGCTAAATAAAAGATTTGGTACTTCAGAGACAGAGATCAGAACCCTTTGATGAGAACCCTGGCCTATTTATTAAATGAAGCTGTTTACACTTCTGGACTGAAGAACAACCATTTTTTGTTAGTTAAGATGCTATCTCTGCATTGACTGTAGATATCAATATTAAAAAGATTAACTAAATACCATCTAGAAAATGGTGAAGTTCCTGGGATTCTTTTGGCAATTCAGGAGCATTACCATTTATTATTCAGTAGTGACTGAAACAAAGACATTGCTGAAGTCCAATACATACAAATCATTGATTAGGCTGTAATTGAGGATTTTGTTAACTGGTCTTCTTTGCAACGTCCTTCCTTTGTCTGGAATATATAACATACAGTAATTTATTTGAATGTGTGCATGTGGGTGCAAAAATTAACGTGTGTGTGTATATATATATAATATTTCTAGTTTTACACATCACAGTCACTCAAAACTTTTACTATGACTCTGCAACTTCCCTCGTAGGTATCTCTGATGACTATATAACACCTATGTTTAGTTTTTATAAAAGTATTGGCGAATTGAAAATGACTCAAGAAGAGTATGCTCTACTTACAGCAATTGTTATCCTTTCTCCAGGTAATTTCAATGTTACATTTTAATTTTTATGCCATTTTTTTTCTCTGTGTTATAGTAATGTTTATTGAAAAAAGTCTGGAAAACACAGAAATATAAGGAAGAATTAAAATGGCCTACAATTCTAGCATTCAAATTGAACCATCGTTAACAGTTCAGTGTCCTTCTCACTCTTTTTTCTAAACATCATATTCATTCAACAAATGTATCTTGAACACCTACTATGTACTAAACATAGTTCTAGACATTGGGGATACAGCAGGATACAGCTCCCATGGAGCTTACATTCCAAGAGGGTGAGAAAAATAATAAATGAAGAAACAAATAAAAATAATTTTTCAGGAGGTGGCAAATGTTACCAAAAAAGTAATGATGAGAATATAAAGAAAGAAAGTGGCAGGAAAATGGTATTTTAATTAGTGGTCGGGGAAGGCTTTTCTAAGTGGTCGATATTTGAGCAGGGATAAAATGAAATTACATACTTTTTGACATAATAGAGAACACACTGTGTCTTATTTTCTAAGTTTACATGTCTTCAAAAGTCTTTTCCCAAGTCATTAAAAAGTTATATTGGTAAGAGTTTGTTGTAATATGTGTATCATATTCCATTGTATAGATACAATCATTTACTTAATTTTTACCATGTTCAGGATATTTCCAATTTTTTTATTGTTCTAAACAATGTTGAAATGAATACCTCTGTACATAAAATTTGTCCATATTTTTATATTTAATAACTTGGGAGTAAGTGCTAGTTGTTACTTTATTTGTTTTACCATAAAAATTATGATTTAAGATTAAAGAAAACTTTTCAGCAGAACCTATGTTATGCATGTAAATGCCCTACGGCCCAGCAATTCCACTACTGGAATTGCCATCAGACCCATACCCACCAGAAAGGATGCTTATGTCCACCTTTAGGGTTTCTGATTGGAAAGGGAATCTAGGGAGGCTTCTTAGGAGAGTTACATGTTCTGTGTCTTGATCTAGTTGTGATTAATGTGTATATATATGTGTGTGTGTGTAAAAATTCATCAAATTGGACACAATGTGTACATTTAAGTGTACGTTTGTAAACTTACACTTCAGAAAAGTTAATATTGCTATAATTATGCCAAATTAATGCTTCTCCACTTTTTCTATTTTGTCGTTTTATTTTAAACTTCAAAACAGATAGACAATACATAAAGGATAGGGAGGCAGTCGAGAAGCTTCAGGAACCACTGCTTGATGTGCTACAGAAGTTGTGTAAGATTCATCAGCCTGAAAATCCTCAACATTTTGCCTGTCTCCTGGGTCGCCTGACTGAATTGCGGACATTCAATCATCACCACGCTGAGATGCTGATGTCATGGAGGGTGAATGACCACAAGTTCACCCCGCTTCTCTGTGAAGTCTGGGATGTACAGTGATGAGCCTTGCAGGGCAAGGGGCTGGCTACTTTTTTCCCTCATGATATAAATCTGATGTATAACTTTCCTTTGTTTCATTTGTACCTGGTTTCATTCAAGAAATCTTGATGAATATTTATGTAATAATTACGCATATAACTTCCACAATTGTAAATACGGGGCTGGATAGAATCACTTTCTCTGCATTGTATTTCACAAGGCTCCAGGGGATCCTACATTCTAAGTGGCATGCCCTGTTTGCCTAGTTAAATTGATTGTTACTTCAAGTCTATCTGTTGAACTAGGGAAAAATCTCGTTTTGCCCTTCATTTTAACGTATTGGATTTATTTTATTAAAGAGTTGTATTCAACTTTGGCAATAAACCAAACATAATGGCAATAGGCTTTTCTTTGGGAGCAAAATTTGACAAATATAAAAACTCTTATTTCTTTAAATGCTGAAAGACATCCTACCGAACCCGAGGGGTTAAAATTTATAGAAAGATAAACTCTCGCAACATAGATGGCACTTTTCTCATCCTGGAAAAGTCCTGGCGAATATTAATTCATTTGTAATAATCCTCTGATCATTTCCTTTTCTTTGAAGTGCAAAGAGAATAGCATACAGAAAACTTAATGATTTTCACATAAAATAATAAAATATTCCCTCAAGCAATCCCTTTTCCCATAGTTTGGGTCTTGAGGCAGCATTTACAATTTCACAGTATACAGATAACTACAGTGCTGGGACCTTCCCTTATGTCTCTTTAGAAGTGCTCACTATTGGCTTCAGTATATACAATTAGTCATTTTTCTGTTTTGTTTTTTTTTGCTTTTTGAAAACACTCCTACAGTTGGGTGCACAGCTGTTGTATACTTCCCCCAGCGCAGGAATTAGTTCATTTCCTTCCTTCATTGTCATACTGTTGCATTCTTCTCCCCACTATCCTTTGGTGAATACAATAAAACACCTTCTATAAGTAATGGGCTAATATCTCCCTTTCTCCTGAAGTCAGCCAGATTGGAACTTGCTTAGCAAGCAAAGAGTTTTTTGTATTAAAATAACCCTGGAATTCTAAAAATAACTAGCCAGTGGAAAAGAAATGACTTGGGGCTACATCAGTTGGACTCTATTTGATACGACAAAAGTGTCTGGAGTCCTCACTAAGTACAAGATTCATTTGCTAAACTTCATGGGGGTTACAAAAAACGATTAAGACCCAGTAACTGCCTGGAGGGAGTTACAAAGGGGTGCAGAGGAAAGTGCTGTGGGCTTTCCCAGGAACCTGGGGAAGTCTCATGGAGAAGATGGAGTTTCCTCTGGGCTTCAAAGGATAGCCCTGAATTCAATGGGTTAAGGTAAGAGGAAAGGGGGTTCAGGGCAGAGATGGGGGCGGGAGCAAAAGGAGGAAGGTGGGGAATTGTGCAGATATTAAAAGACCGGGAGTGATCTGGGGGAGGGAGGCAGGGTGCACAGCCCCTTTCCAAGCTTCGGTTTCACCACTATAAAATGAAGAGATCAGCACCTACTGCTGACAGGGGTTTAGACGGTTAATGAAGAGTAAGTGGGAAGTTGTAGGCCCACCAGGGGAGGGGGATGGTGAGGAAAGGACATTTAAGAAAGAATTTCTGAATGCCTGAAAGGCTAGATCCAGCTGGGAGGAACTGAGTGTGGTTTGGTGTCTCCAGATCACAAGCTATCTGTGCAGAAGTTGGTGGGGAATGAACCAGAGCTGGTGGGGCACTGTACCCAGAACTAGAAGCTTGATCTTGTAGGTCTTTTCAAGTGGTTAAGGCCTTGTAATAGCAAACAGTAATTCTTATCACAGGGAAAACTAATTGCAATACTATAAGAAATACATATTTGGGTTTTGTTCCCAGTTTCTGATACAGAGCTTCTAAAACCCCTGAGATTTCCTGAGTGATAGGGGTAATGGGAACATCTTTTTTTGTTCACAGCAAGCCCCCTTCAACCTTACCTGAGTTTATGCTAATAACTCTTGGTGTGCTCCTAGATAGCTTGGGGATGGGGTTGGGGCTGGTTGCTGGAGGAACCAACCAGGTGTTAGAGGGTTGAAATTTTCAGCCCCAATCTCCAACCTCCAAGGAGGGGAGAGGGCTGGAAAATGATTTCAGTCACCAATGGCCAATGGAACCTCCATAAAAAACTCCTAAATGGGGCTTGGAAAACTGGGCTGGTGAACACTGAGGTGCTTGGAGGATGGAGATGGCATAGAAGCTCTGCGCTTCTGCCCTCTCCCATACCTTGCCCTATGCCTCTCTTCCATTTGGCTCTTCCTGAATTGTATCCTTTATAATAAACTGATAATAGTACACTGTTTTCCTGAGTTCTGAGAGCTGTTGTGGCAAATTATTGAAAGCTGACGAGGGGGTGTGGGAACTTTTGATTTATAGCTGGCTGGTGGTAACCTGGTACCTGTGGCTGGCATCTAAAGTGGGGGCAGTCTTGAGCCTTCAACCTGTGGGGTCTGCATTACCTCTGGGTACTTGGTGTCAGAATGAAATTAAATTGTAGGACACCCAGTTGGTGTCAGAACTGGTTATTGGTGTGGAGAAAGCTCACATATTTGGTGTCAGAAGTTGTGAGTGGGAACAGTTCACTAATGGATTTTTTTCCAGATAGAATTTTTGTGAGACTTTAAGAAAAAGCCACAGAGCAAGATAAAGAGTAAAGCACAGTAAAAATTTGAAATTAGATATCATAACCATGAAGAAATATGGCAGAATCTGGCTTTATGGTCAGAAAATGCATATCATTGATAAGGAGTGTCACAGAAGCAGATTTGCCATTAATTAGCTATGTGACCTTTCAAAAAAACATTTTAAAGCCTCTTTAAGCCTCAGTTTCCTTATTTGTAAAATGTGGACAATATGCTATTCCTACCTAACGGGGTTGGTGTGAAAATGAAGCATGATGATGTTTCAAAAGCAAGTTATTTAGTGGCACCAGTCAGTGCTAAGCACCCAATAAATGGTAGCTATTATTACTATTAATAATAAAATTAACTGCCATAAGCTGGTATTGCTGGTGTTTTATTTCTAAATATCTCTTGAGTTTTGATGTAAAAGAGTAATAGTGAATAAAACATGAGTCATGGAATTTACAATCTAGTCATGGAGACAGACAAGAAATAACATAAAAATGAAGTACAAATTATAAGTGCTATGAAAGAAGCACTATCTGATATGCACTTTTATGGATTGTTTGCCACACTCATTAGAGTGATCCCCTCCTACTTAACGGTTTCCCACTGGCTTCGGCAGAAACTCCTAGCGCCTTGGCAGAGCAGTTGGCCATTTAAACCCTCCCCCATCTGACCCTACTCCAGCCTTGTCCCCTGACCCACCTATATTCTAGGCTTCCAGATAGGATGCACTTGCCAGAGCTCTATATTCTCTTAAACCAAGTGAGAAAGGAAGAAAGGGGCAAATAAAGGGGTTTCCTTGTTCTCTCCCTTTCCCTTTCCCCCCACCCCAGCTCCCAACGGGGGGTGATTTTATCCCACAGGGACTTTTGGCAATGTCTGGAGACAGTTTGGTTGTCATAACTGAGGGGTAGGGATGCTACTGGCTTCTAGTGGGTAGGGGCTAGGAATGCTGCTAAAACTCCTACAAAGCACAGAATAGACTCCTGCAGCCATGATCTGGCCCAAAATGTCAATAGTGCTGGGGTTGAGAAGCCCTCCCTCTCCCATCCTTAGTCCCTTCATGCTGCTATAACAAAACACCCTAAACAGGGTAGCTTATAAACTACAGGAATTTATTTCTTACAGGCTGGAGGTTGGGAGGTTGGGAAGTCCAAGATCAAGGGAGCAGCAGATCTAATGTCTGGTGAGGTCTTCCTGGTTCATAGATGGCACCTTCTAGCTGTGTCCTCACATGGTGGAAGGCATGAGCTAGCCCTCTGGGGTCTCTTATAAGGGCTCTAATCCCAATCATGACAGCTCCACCCTCATGGCCTAATCACCTCCCAAAGTCTCCACCTCCTAAGACCATCACATTGGAGGTAAGAATTTCAACATATAAATTTTAGGTGGATACAAATATTCACACCATAGCCTATATCAAGAAAATATGACGCCCTATACCATACTTTCTCCTGACTTGATCTAGCTTCAACCTCATTCTCATGGTGATGGTTTTCTAGTTCATACTGGGTGGGGCAGGGGACCATCATTTTATTAGTCAACCCAAATACCGGATATGAGTAACCATTTCTGAAGTTTTGTTTTCTTTCTTTGTTGTTGAGAATCAGAAACGGATTTCACTCATTGATTCTATAGCAGTAGAATTTTACTTTTTCCCAGATTTTTACAAAATTACAATTTATTTTTTCCATATTGTGAGAAATAATAGATTCAGTAAATTGTCACATATTACATTTGGGTATTAGCTGACTGTTATTTTTTGGACACTCAGAATATCTATTGCCTTTACTTCTGATGAGAGTCATCTAATTTCCTCAGGGGAACCACTCCTTTCCCTTCTCCTAGTGGATCCCACCCCCAGCCCTAGAGTTGGAAAGGTAAGTCGGGCATAGTTAATCAGAGCATCCCATATTGTAGATCACAGCCATTGGTTTAGGATTGGGCATGTGACTCATTTAAAGAAAATGAGAGACATTTCCCGGAATATTTTTAGAAGGAAGGCAGTGCCGGTCATTTGGCTGTGTGTATGTGTGTGTGTGTGTGTGTGTTGTATTATTGTTCCAAATTCTTCATTCTCTCCCTGTAATAGAATTCTGTGTCCAAGCTCTTTGCCCTACTAATTTTCAGTGCCTCTCACAAGAGTAGGCAGAACATACATCCCCGCCCACTGATGTTGTGCTTGTCCATGTGGCTTGCTTTGGGCAATGGAATGTGGGTGGAAGTAAGAGTGTGTCTGTTCCAAGCTGAGGCCTTAAGAGACATCATATGTGCCTTCCTGCTGCTCTTGCACTTCTGCCATCTGCCATGAGAAGAGCATGCCCTGGGGAGCTGCAAGTCCCAGAATGAGAGACAGAAGGAGCATGCCTAAACCCAACCCACAGCTTGACGCAGCACCCTTCCCCTCCACCATGAACTAACTTGCAGATTCACAAACAAGAAAAATCAATGTTTATTACTGTAAGCCACAAAAAGTTGGGAGGTGTTTGTTACAAAGCGTTATCACAGCAAAAACCTCACTAATATATCCTGTTTGTGTTCTGTTCCATTCCTCCCCTTCCCTTCTCTGCTCATATTGGGAATGGGGCTAGCCCCTAACAGGCTGCATTGTGTGGGTCCCCTGGTAGCTGGCTGTGGCCGGGGTGGATCACTGAAGGACTGGTGAAAGATTGGGGGATGGGAACAAGAGGAAAGCCAGGCTCCTTCTCCCTCTCTCTCTGCCTCAGATGTCATCTCCGCTAAAGACTGCCTCTCCTACATGGCTGCAATCCCACTGGGGAAACTCTCCCCCTTGCTGAGGGTCCTGGCTTCCGAACTCCTCTTTTGAACTTCCAAACCCTAGAATTGTAGTGGCTCCCTGCTCTTGCTCATCTCTGGATTGTCTTTTCTGCTCTTGATCTTCTCAGCTCTTTTTGCTTCTGTGAAAAAAAATTCCGTGTTAAATTCCCTATTCTGGAAGCATCTACAGTGGTTTGTGTTTTCTAACTTGAGAAACTATACAGAGTTACTTTTTTGGTTAGACTTGAACCTAAGAGAATGTAGAACTAGAACTCCTGGAAACCACCTTGCAACCAGAGGGCGTCTCAGAATACAGCCCACAGGAAAAGCGGAGCCAGTAGAGACTGGATTCTGGTGATGCTATTTAAAGTCTTAGATCAAGCTGTGCTTAAATTTACAGAGTTCTCTCCTGGGATTTTAATTACATGAGCCAATACATTCTCATTTTGAAGATTTTTTTCTCTCACATATAGCTAAATGTGATAGAAACTTGATAATACCTGGGCAATAGGCCCATTAGAGATAACATAGGCTCTGTGAGAGCCTGGTATGGCTACATTGCTAATGTTTGTGACCACATCTTGTAGATGAAGTGGAGGAATGGGAAGAGCAGCTTGCTGTAGTCATTCTTGCTACGTTGTCCGATTTTTACATCACTCGTCAGATATAGATTGTATTAATTTCCTAGGGCTGCTCTAACAAATTATTACAAATTCGGCAGCTTAAACAACAAGCATTTATTCTTTCATAGTTATGGAAGCCAGAAGTCCAAAATCAAGGTGTTAGCAGGGCCAAGCTCCCTCCAAAGTCTCTAGAAGAGAATTTTTCTTTGCCTCTTCCAGTTTCTGATGGCTCCTGACATTCCTTGGCTTATGGCAGCACAGTCCTAATCTCTGCCTCTGTCTTCACATGGTCTTTCTCTCTCTGTCCCCCACCCCTCCTGCATGTATGTCCTTTTCTGTCTCTTATGAAGACACTCTCATTGGATTTGGGGCCCACCCTAATCCAGTATGATCTTATCTCCATCCTTACCTTAATTACACCTGCAAGACTATTTCAAAATAAGGTCACATTCTGAGGTTCTGGATGAACATGAATTTTGGGGGAACACTTCAACCCACTACATACATCTAACCAAACATTGTAGTATTAACCATTTGGACTGAAAAAGAGTCATAAAGTTAGTGAATTTAAAGGATAGCTTTATTTCTAAGGGAATTATGTCTTGTAGGCTGGAAGCAAGACTCCCATGAAAACCATAAAGCCATGCATCAAAGAAGAGAAAGAAGAACTAGGTACACAGTCTAAATGGGGCAGCAGGGTATACATATTCAATAGGATATAGGAGAAGTTCATGAAATATCCATGGAAATCCACATGCATGTGCATTAGGTTTACATGTATGTAACATATGGAAACATATGACCCATGTTCACTCTGGGGTGGAGACTCAACATTTAAATGCATTATAATTCAGTCCTGTACATAAAAAGGTGAAATACAGGCATAAGTCCTCAAACTATGCATCTTCAGGAGACTGGCCAAAACCAGTTCGCAATCGGCAGTCATCCATCAGGAAAATGTTCTTTGTGGTCCAGAATAGTTGACATGTCAGAACTGTAAAAAATGGGAGGAGGGTGCCAGGTGGTCAAATGAATGAAGTGAGGGGTCTCTGGCCTTTGATAAAATCTAGTAATGATTAGCAAGGGGTTGGGAGTGAAAGAAAACAGGATGTGACCACCCTTCTATCCTGCCATGGCTGGGAGCATTAAAGTTTGGTGATTTTAGCCAAAAGAGGGTCTGTTAGTCTGTTGGAGGGGTTTATAGTTTTTATTTTAGTCAACCATAACTGTTGTTATCATAAAATTTCATATCATTAAATTACTTACACATAATATTTGCTAATGCAAATCAGTAGCATTCCTTTAAGATAGAGCTTAGTATTGTTTTTAGTGTAGTTGGCTTTCAATAGATTATCTGCTGAATAAGTAGTTTAATTAATTGTAAATGAATCAATACCCCAATTGCCCAAAGATTGCATCCAGTACTTTACACAAAGCACAATCCATAGACTGATATCCAACAATGTCAAAGAATTAAAAAAATTTATAAAATGACAACAACAAAATGCAGAACAAAACATCTAATAAACCAATCAAAAACAAACAAACAAAAAACCTCCAACAACCACAGTGTATTTTAAACAATAGAAGCATTCTTGTAGGGCTGAGAAAAAGCCAAATCTTATTTCAAGATCCAAGTGTTATATGATTATTACAGACCCTCCTGTATTCTGTAGAGCCTTCTAGTCAGATGAATGATTATTCCTAATGTAAAAACTTAAATTTTATATTTCCAAACATGGTGTTTTCTTTAAGTGAGGTACATAATCTCAACTTGGAAAGTCAGAACTAAGCGACTTTGTGATCTGATGGAAGCAAACTGGTAAGTCTTGCTTTGCAAATTACAATTATGCCAATTTCAAGTAAAGAGAGGACCCTAAAACATGCCTATTACCTAACCAGCAATTAGAAAGCCTAAACATGAAAGTAGATTGCAGCTCCTTAGATGGAACCCTCAATTACTAATTGCAGTGTTAAAATCAAGATAGGTAATATGGTAAGTGTGCTTAAGGAGTGGGGTACTGTGAATTAATGTAGAAGTGAGGAGATATATATATATACACACGCACACACGTATGTATATATAAAGATATATTTTTTACATATGTATATATAAAATACAGAAGAGAGAAGCAAAAAGAATTAAAGAATCTAGGAGGGAACTCTTCATTCAATCCCCACATTTAACCAGTGAAGAATACGGGCTTAGAGAAAAGTGATTTGCACAGATCACAGATTTCCTAACTCCAGATTCGTTTGCCACCACATTGTCCTATATTTTTCTAAGGTAGAGAAGTTATTAAGACAAATCATATAGACAATGAGAATAAAAAGAAAGTAACCATAAAAATACCCTGCTGGCAAGCTTTCAGTAAATGGTTTAGAAATATCAAGTGCTCTGTGTGTGTGTGTGTATGTGTTTGAGAGAGAGAGAGAATGTTTGTATATATACCCCATATAGTATAGTTTCAATTTTTAATAAATTGTATCCAAATGTTTAGACACATAGCATTCATGTAAGAAAAAATAAAAACTATTGACAATTAATGACTTATTAAACAAGATCTATATAACACAATTTATTTATTCTTAAGGTTCTGTAGAGAAGTGCACATATTTTGACATTAGGGTTCAACAAATCCTATTTAAAACCTCAACTCAACTCGAAATTTGGCTAAATGAGGTGGTATACAAACTGCCCTTTAGTTTTAAATAAGAATGCTATGAAACATAGGCTGATTTGAACAACAGGTCCTGTGACTATCTATTTATTGTGGTCACATAGGCAGCAAAGTGTTCTGGGATAAATTTCAGTAAAAAAAAGAGCAACCACTGTCTGGCATCAGGTTCAATTACCACTTACCTGTGAAATTCTAGATGACCTCTTCACCCACCCACCCCAGAATGCAGGCTCTGTGAGAGCAGGATTCCTTGTGCTTAGGATAGAGCCTGATGCAGAGCAAGTGTTCAATAATATTTGTTGAATTGACTTCTCAAATCTGTATCTCCTGCACAGACCAATTTTAACAGCTTCAGACATAACTTTCCAACGATCTTCTGAACATCTCTCCCTGCGCTTTCCTCTCATGCTTCAAACCGAACACACCTCAAACCAAAATGCAATATTCTTCCCCGACAGCTTGTTTTCCCGAGTCCAAATAAGTCAGTCTCTTAGGTGCCTTCAGACACCTCTTTCTCACCATTCCTTCTGCGATAGTTTAGGTAATTGTCATCTTTTAATTTTTGGAATTGCCACTTGTCTTACTCCCTTCCTCAAAAATCCTCAAAAACAACTTTTTTCTTTCTAAAACACAAATCCGATCATATCAGTCCCTCCTTATAATCATCCCAATTGCCTGCAGGAAAGAATCTAACTTCCTCAGCACCTACCAGGCCTTTCCTCTGTGCCTGCTCCTCCACCTTGATCTGTCTCCGGATCCTCAAACTTTAGTCATTCAAAACTACTATTCCCAGAACATTTCTTGTGCTCTCAAATCTCTGAAACCTTGTACTTGCTATTCCCTCTCCCTGGAAAGCACTCCTTACTCCCAATTACCCCTCCCTCCTGGCACATTCTTATTCCAACTTCAAAATTCAGTTCCTTTCAAACCTGACCATCACCCTTGAAGACTGGGAGCTGTTCCCTCTTTCACAGACCTCCACAGACTTCCATTTGGCCTTCACCATGCTGCTGAGCACTTGGAAGGCTTGGGACTGTTTTCTTCATTTCAGTTTCTTCAGCAAGCAACAGTATGTCTCACTGGTTTTGTTGACAGAATGAAGGAATAATGCTAGGAAGAGACTATAATTCCAGTTTAATGCCCACACTTTACAGATGGGGAACTGAGGCCCAGAGAGGTGACACGATTTGACAAAGGTAACAGAGCTAACAGGAGGGCCAGGGCCTGCGCTAGAAACTATGAAACAAGCCACACTTATGTTATCACAGATCTATGTATTGCTACATTGCAACAATGACAATGCAGTTACGTTGTTACACTGATGACCAGTCTCAGCTTTATTTCAACCCTCGGAGCGAGTAAGCATCCCTTATGTTGAGGTTAATAGTTTTTTTATTTTCCCGGGTTCTGGTGTTTCCTGAAGAGTTAACATCCTCCTTTCGCTTCCACCTGTGACTTGGGGCTACAGGATTCCTCTCCATCCTTCACACCCATGAGAAGAGAAGTCTCCCTGAAAGATTTCTGCTTAGGACCCTATTCCTACTGGGTTACAGTTTGTGTCTCTGGAAACCGTGGCGCCCTCAGGACAGCCAGCTCCCGAGCGGATGGGGGTTGGGAGCGGCTCTTAACAGATCAAGGTAAAACTCAGGGTGTCGCCCTTCAACTCCACCCGGCAACATTTCAGCATGCAGGAAGCAATCCTCGTAGGCCAGTTGATTCACCTCCTGCCCACATCGGGACAAACAGGAGGGGCTGTCGCGGAGGGGCCAGATCGGAGGACTCGCTCAGTGACTAAGCCACTTCGCCTTTCAGCGAAAAGAGGGGCTCGGCCACCGCCACCAAAGTCCAGAGACTCCAGCAGGACGAGGGCTGGGCGGCAGTTCCCGGGGCGGCTCGGGGGCGGGGCCTCCAGACCACGCCCCCGCCGTCTGATTGGTCCCTTCGAAACAGGCGGCGGCGAACCGCGGCTAACCCCGAGGCCCAGGCGGCGGCGGCGGTTGCTCAGGACCGTGCCGGCTCGGCACAGATTGAGCCGAGATGTCGCCCCGCGGGGAGAAGTGAGCCTCCAGCGCCAGGTGAGTACTTCCCTGTTTGCCTTCTCTTTGCCTCGCGAACTTTTACTCGCCATCTCAGGGCTTCCGCGCCTTCGTCCGAGGGCTCCGCGGGCCGCCCAGCGTTCTGCGGGGTCGCAGCGCAGGTTTGGTTGGGTCCCCGATCTGGGGAGCCAAGATGCTCTGCGATTGGCTGGCTGGGAGAGTCCGTGCTCTGATTGGTCCCTGCGGCCGTCAAGGTGAAGTTATGCCTGCCTTCACCTGCCCACCCAGGTGCGCCGAGACGGGCAACAGGTGTGCGGGGGTGGTCCGAGCAGCAGGTGCCGGCGAGTTCGGGGGCGGGGGACAGGTAATCAAACCGCTACCCTCCCTGCTTCAGACTTCAAAGAGGGATCAGAGCCTGAGGCTAGTGTGGGGTTTCCAGGGGCACCCTCGTCCCCAAGCGCCTAGCACGTGGAGAGTCACTAGATTCTTCATCATCACCCGCTGAAAGAATTGATGAAGTCACTGACCCTGAAAAGAGACCAACACTGACTGTCACCTTGCCCTCAGTAGAGTTTGCAGTCTCTTCCCTATTTGTTCTCTGCAGTCCAGGCAGGGCCCAGGACGCCCAGATATATGGGACTAGGGAATATAACTGGAGACCCTGAGGATGCTTTCCCACCCACAACCCCCAGTTTGGAGGACTGCACTGGGGGAGGCTAGCAAAAGCAAGAGGAAGCTTGCAAATTGCCCAGCAATCCAGAGGAAAAATTTTGGAGGGCGTGCTTCCCTATGAAGTCACCCCTTGTTTCCTTCCTAATCTTTTCAAACCAATGGATTGAATCTCATAAATTTAGAGTGCTTTGTGGTACGTTACGGTGGGATAGCTGATCCAGTCGTTATTAAGTGAAGATATTTTGTTTATTTATTAATTTTTTCGGCAGGCCCAGTCTAGGTCAGAGCCAGGGTTTTGCTTCCCTTGTGTGAAGAGCCTTAGTAACTACTCTCTCAGAAGATAAGCAGTTTGTGAACTGCTATCTGATCACCTCTTCTGGCACTTAAATGATTAGAAATTGGAAATCTCACTACCTCAGAGTCCCTTTGGGAGGAGATTGGAATTGTTTCAAATGACAAAGTGGAAACTAGTGATCTGGTGTAGATCCTGAAAAAGTGTTGTTGGTCTGACTCATCTGTTTCAAAATCTTATTACTAATCAACTGTCATTGAACAGTAGATGTCTGCTATTTTGACATTATTGAATTAAAAGTAGTATTTCTTTTTAGTGTGGCGGAGTTGCTAAGCATGTGGGCTCTGAAATCAGACTTTACTGGGTGTGTGACCTTAGGCAGGTTATTTGATCTTTCTAAGCCTAAATTTCCTAATCTGTAAAAGGTTAATAATAGTTCCTACTTTGTTAATGTGAGGGTTATTGTGAGGATTAAATGAAATAATCCATGTAACTTGTTTAGCACAGTGTCTGACACATAGCTATTATTATTTCTATGCTGTTTAACTTGAGTTAAAATTTTTGAGCTATCCCTAAAGGGTGGGGAGAGGCAGAAGATGAAGGCAGTGATAGTTATCATTCACTGGCTAAATTATACATGTAAAGCACTTAAAACAGTATCTGGCACATAGTAAACACTTGTGTTATTATTTATCAAACACATTATTACCTTGAATGTGCCAGGTACTGTGTTCTAGGTGTGTTCTTTATTTATATATTGTTAAACCTCTTAGTAATCCTACAATGTACTTGATGTTACCTCCATTTTTCTAGGTGAGGAAACCAAAGCTCAGAGAAGGGAAATAACTTACTAGGGTCCACCTGGAATTCAGTCAAGGCTCTTTTCTGTATCACACTATCTTTGATTTATATTCCTAACATTAGGCAACTTCCCTGCACTGGGTTGTTTGTATGACCCAGATTCATTTCTGCTGTGGGAATGGGTTTATTTAGAATATTGTATGAATTAAAAAATAATGAGAAAAAAACTTGTGATGGTAAATCAAAGTGTGTGATAAAAGAATAGTGTCAACAATATACATACTATTAGTGAAAAACCAATGATGTTTTGGAGTTTTGATGTGTAGAGCACGGTCAGTTCAGAAATAATGTTTCCTAATTTACATTTGATAAATATAAATGATAGTTGGAGAATTAGTCAGTTCGGAAGTAATGTTTCCTAATTTATATTTTCCCATTTAGTTTTTGTTTATTCACTATGTTTTTACTAAGCTACTCTTCTATTTTTTTTCTATAACATCTCAATTTAAGTTTGGAGATAATGGGAAAAGGTTCAGTTATTTCTATAATTTTTTTCAAGCCAACTGTTGATAAAGTAAGAGATTAAACTTAATATGTATTATTATGTTTTGCTTTCCTATGTAATGTATGTGTATTTTACTTTCTTCTTACTACTTTTTGCTTTCCATACTTTGATATTAGATATACATTTACGTACCCAATGAGCTGTGTGATGGACATAGAATTTGAGAGAATAAAAAATTTGAGTCTGTCACCCAGTTTATCTCAAGGTGAGCTTCCTTATTTTTAATTGGGATTTAATTGTCATAGAAAAATGCCTCAGAAGTAATGTTTATAAGATATACACTATATAATTGTATTCTTTAGCGTTTCTCTTTCTAAAAACTCAAAAAGTTTTCTCATTTTACTACATTGTTACAGAGAAGGGTGTTTGGTTAACAGAAAGCTACTATGTATTTCATAAATGTATTACAAATTTCCAAACAACTACAATGTAATAAAATATAGCAGATTACTAAATGTAATTTCACTTTTGCCTCTGAAAGCGTCATAGGAATTTGCAGTATTATGACCATCAATCATATGCTGGATATTGCTGAAGTGCTGACTCATAGAGATTTCTGCTTACTATCACACACCATAAATTTTTCTGTAAGAAAGTATACTATTAGCTGTGGTGAAGGGCTTACTTTATCTAGAGTGTTGACTATTGAGAAAAATGTTTAACTGTGTTCAGAATTTTTTCTTTTTTGCACACACACATAATTTAGAAAAACCCTGTGATCCCAGTAATGTTATATATACTGTTCTACAGGTTGTTTTTGTTCACATGACATATAAAAGACATCTTTTCATATCAGTGGATATAGCTCTATATTATTCTTTCAAGTGGCTAAATGAGCCCACTGTATGAATGTCCCCTAAGTTATTTAAACAGTTTCCTGTTAATGGACACTTACTGTTCTTATTTTTTTAAATTGGTGCTTGTGTTTGTCTATGTTTTTCATACAGTCTTTTATCACAGGTAAAGGCAAACTGATTTCAAGTTCATTAAAACATTTTGTTTCCCACAAAATTTTATGACAAACTAAAAATTATATCTGATATAAAATTAAGTTATTCAGGTTGAATCTCTGCCAGACATTTCAAGAAGAAAATTTCAAATAAAAATTTCTCTACAAATGAGCAGTCTCTATATTTTGTCAATAATGTGATATTTTGTTAAACTGTAAAAATCTTGTTTCTTTCTCTTAGAAGTCTTCATCTGGTATGGAAGCTGCTTTTGCCTTAAATGAATATACGTACCATCATTATAATTTCATATTCCTTTTAGTGACATATACAAACAATTATTGTATTTGGAAGTAATTCCATTACTAATTTTAGCACGGGTTTCTACAATGAAGACTATTTCCTCCTTAAGGAGCTTATTAAAAAAGTGTATAGTACAGTAAAATAAAGGCATATAATATTGCTATATACCCTAAATTGGGGAGGTGGCTCAGAGGAGACTCTTGGAGGAAATGAATCTGAACATAGGTGAATCTGGAATCTGGAATCTGTGCATGTGCACAGACCCAGAGAGGAGAAAGCATGGTGCTCGAAAGGGTCTAATAAAGGTTCAATATGGCTGGAGTGTAAGGGTCAGGAGGCCTGGCTGACTGGGATCCTATAAGCCTTTGTGAGCTTTGTTAAGGAGTCTGGACTTCTTCATGAAGGTGCTGGAGAGCCATAAAGAGTTTTAAGTAGGATAGCAGTAAAATGTCCTTGGATGGGCATTTGTGAACAATCACTCTGGCAGAAGTACATGAAGAACAGGGTGGAGGCTTGCCATGCTGCACAAAAGGTGACTGTCTCAGTAAACCTGGGGAAAAATGATGGTGGCTTAAACTAGAGGAGTGGCCCATAGGTATTGAAGAAAAAATTTGGAGGTAAAAGCAACAAGATATGGTCATTGACTGTTTTGGCTGAGGAAAGGTATGGACTGGGGGGGGTTGAGGGTGAGAGAGGAAGGAATCAAGGATGTCCTGGTAACTTAGTGAATGTTGGTGCTGTCCCTTAAGAGAGTATACACTGGAAGCCTCTGTAAAGATATAAGTGAATGGTTGGTTCATAGATATACAAAGGTAAGACCATTTGATGACGCTGAGGAGGATGATGATGATAGTAAACACATGGCACTCACAGTGGATTTTTACCTATCAGTTTTGTATTTTTTTTTAAAGCATGCTATGTATAGCTAGTGCTCTTTCCTCCTTGCTTCAACATGCTGGGCTCACTACATCTCCTAATCATATTTTGGATACACATTACTTTCGCTAGATCAAATGTCCTGACCTCTGGGCAAGTCTTGCTTTCTTCACTTAAGATGTATAATAGTTTCCTATTACTACTATAGCAAATTATCACAAATTTAATGGTTTAAAACATCCCAAATTTATTATC
Source organism: Daubentonia madagascariensis (assembly GCA_023783475.1). NCBI lineage: Eukaryota > Metazoa > Chordata > Mammalia > Primates > Daubentoniidae > Daubentonia > Daubentonia madagascariensis. The sequence continues at coordinate 19,593,183 of JAKFHU010000600.1, read as the reverse complement.
TTACAGTTCAGGGATCAGAAGTCAGAGTTGTACTGTGCTAAAAAAGGTGTCAGCAGGGCTGTGTTCCTTCTGGAGCCTCCAGGGGAGAGTCTGTTTCTTTACAGGGCACCTGCATTCCTTGGCTCCTTCCTCCATCGTCACTCCAGCAGCATAGCACCTCGAATCTCTCTCTGACTCTTCTATCACGACATCTGCTTCTGTCTCTGCTTCTGCCCTCACTTCGCCTTCTATGACTCTTGACCCTTCTGCATTCCTCTTACGAGAACTCTGATTGCACTGGCCCTGCCAGGATAATCTCCCATCTTAAGGTCATTAATCTGATCCATCTGCAAGGTCTCTTTTACCTTGTAAGGTCACAGATTCACAGAGGGTTAGTATGTAGACAACTTTGGGGGCCATTATTCTGTCTACCACAGATGGAGTTTATTTAAGATGTACTTGTCCACTGGGGCAGTTGTATGAATTCCTGAGTAGTGCATTGGTCAGAATTGGCATAGCTCTCCTGTCCTTGGAGAGCTATGGACCCTCTGCCTACACACTAGCCTTAGTCCTTTTGTTCTTAGTGATCCTCTGGCATAACAGGCAGCTCACTTGACCTGCCGGTACCTTGACTCTAATCACTGTACATATTTTACCTTGAACATGTTGGGGTGAGAGGCAAAATCATGTCTCAATTCAGGTCACATAATAAATAATAATAATAAATAATATCAAAAAAGGTCCCCCATGTGGCTACCACCTGACACCTGTCTACCATGTGGCTGCTTCTAAATGTTGCTGCCACATTTCTTCTATAGCAGGAACATGGTGGAGAAGGGAGACTTTTTTTTTTTTTACGGATTTTCACGTTTCTCCCACCAAAACTGTTTCCTAAACTTCAGCTTGAATACTTCCAGCAACACTATTTCCAACAACAGTCCAGGAACTTATACTTGGCCGAGCAATGTACAGGGGAGACACTTTCAGATTCTAGCTCAGTCCCCATCATTTGTCACTAACTACTGCAGTGGGCCCTCCCCCTCCAGGCTACTCTGGTTTCTGCTCTGCTTCTATCACTCTCGCCTCTTCTACCCCTCCCTGTTTCTCCTTCTCTCCGTGTTTCCCCTCGTGCTTTTTCCGATGTGTCCATCTACCTTCCTTTTTGTTTCCCCCTTTTCTCTGTTAAACCCATCACTATTTCACACCCCATGTTTCTCTCTCCTCCTCAGAGAGCTCTTTTAAAACTGTGAGTCAGATCATGTCACCACTCCTTTGGTTAAAACTCATCAGTGGCTTCCAGCGCATTTAGAATAAAATCTAATTTCCTCAACATGACCTTATGTGATGGGGCCACCATCTAACTCTTCAACCCTGTCCTAGGCCACACCTTCTCCATGCTTCAGCCATACTGGCTTCTTTCAGTTCCTGGAATGCATCAAACTCTTTCCATCTTGGCCAAAATTGTTCTCTTTGCGCAGAACTCTTCCTTTTCATTCCCTAGCTAATTCCTACCATTCTTCAAACTCATGTTTGTCCTCCAGCAAAATCGTTTCAAATCACTGAATCTAAGTCTAAAGTAGACCCCTGCTGTTCCTCTCTTTTGTGGCACTCTGTTCTTTCCTTCAAAGCGATTGTCATGATTTAAAATTTTGTATTCATTTGTGTATTTGCTATTTTCAGTCTTCTTAATTGGTATATTAGCTCTATAAGTAAAATGTCTGTTATGTTCATCACTGTGTCTCTTGCCTATGGTGCCTAGTTCAATAAAGAGTGTAAATAAATTCTTGATGAATAAATGAATGAGTGTATGCAACGTGAAAAAGGATATAGCCCAAACAGTGATATAGTCCCAGAAATAAGCAAAATTGGTAAAGAGAACATTGAAGAGACAGGCAGAATGGAGCAGAGGGCCTATGTTAAATAAATTCCTAAAGACATATTCTAGCAAAGGGAATTTTCAGTCACAGATTTGTATCTGAGCATCCTCCCAATTATGAAGTGGGTATTTTAAAGCTTTTACTTTCATTTATGATCTTACTTATTTTTCTGTTAGTAAAGGAAGCTTTCCAAATTATACTTAATGATGTCTGAGTATTATTAGACTTTTCTTATCTCTTTTTAATTTGATAAATTATATTAAATTGTAATTGTGTCTTATCATAATATTGAAAGTAACTGTTAAGTGCTAGCTATGTGTCAGGTACTTTGTATGTATCATCTTATTTAATTTTTACAACAGCCATAAGAAGGAGGTGGTGATATTCCATTTTACATACAAGAATACTGAGGCTCAGAGAAGTTAACTACCATATAGTGAGTATATGCTGGAGCTGGAATTCAAACCAGATGTGTCTGATACTTCCTACTACCACAGTGTTGTCTTTATGGTAAGTTATTTTAGTACACATTAAAAATATATGAAATACGTTTGGTGTAGATATAGCATTTCTATTTTCTTTATTAGGCAATTAGGAAACATTTAACACAAAATTTTAAAGGTGAGAAACATTTTTTCCTGAATAAATCAGAAGGATATGTTCTTCATCTGTTTTTCTAAGTGAAGCATTAAAAATGATGAAATATTTTTTGACATGCAGAAAGGCATACAGACCAGTACAACACCTGTGTTCTTACCACTTATCTTGAAATAAAATATTACTAGTACAGTTGAAAGGCCCCTGCACATTCCTCCCCAGTCTCATTGTCCTCTCTCTCCTCAGCAGTGACTATAACTTTATCACACCCTTGCAGACTGGGTATCTTGGCAGTAATCTGGTGGCTGGGTGCTGAATGGATATGTGGTACAGTAGCAATTAATGGTATCCTTCTGAAGAAACTTACCTTATTTCTTTGCTTTTTTGCCACTCTTCCTGTTTAACCCCAGATTTGTGAGAAGATTGAGCCATTGACTCTTTGAGCTTCCCCCATAGTATCTTATAATGTGCGAGAGGAAAGAAAAGGTACTATGTTTCAGAGCCTGTAGCTTTGGGACCGAGGATCAGTTCAACAGTTGGCTTTTCTCCCATTATAATCTGAAGCCAAATTGAAATGAAGAGCCTTACCGCAAATAATCTTGAGAACTTTGTGATGGAAACATTTTAAGATGGGTGGGTTAGGCCCAAATCCTGGTCCAGTTTCAGGTGGATGAGTGCATTCTGTTTCTAACATTTTGCCTGGACTTTAAAAGTTAAGTATAGTATTCTTAACTTAGGGCCTATACGTAGCTTGCCTTGTAAAAGATTCCCAGCGGGGTTAGAGAATAGTTTGGACCTGATCACAGGAGAGGTCTTTTTTCCCCCCAAATCTAAGGGAAAAAACTTCCTCAACTGGCAAAGAATTGAAGTAGATGTCTCCCAAAACACAGAAAGACAAAGACAAAATAAGGCCAGTAAGTTGCTAATTAAGATGTAGTTCCAAAAATGAAGTGTTACTGGTTCAGTATAATTGGTTTTTATGAAATAAATAGAGATTGAACTTTTAGGGAAAGATAGAAAAGAGGAAAATAGGGAATAAAATGAGTGAGAGGCAAGGTTGTGATTGTGATAAAGATCGGAACTGGTGCTCAGAAGCTACTCCTGGGATTAAATGCCTGAGACACAAAAATGTTTTAGAAAGACAACAGTGAATGACTAGAAAATATCAAAAACTGGCTTAGTATCTGAAACATAGGGAGTACTCATTAGTTAATTGATGATTGACAAAATCTCATCAGTTTATAAAAGTTTTCCAATGAAAGCATATTTTCTTGTTTATAATAACTTTTCATGTATGAAGATACATTTTAATTTATCAGACTAATATTTTATTAAAGAATTTCTTTTTTAAAGGGAATACAGATGGATATATTTTTGTCATCTTAAAAGTAGTTCTTTTTATTATATAAGAAGGATTCAAATATATATATGTGTATAAAAAGACTCTTTTGCTAAAGTTCAAGTTACTGAATGTTGTGCATAAATTCTTTATTTCTTTCATAAAACTAATTTTGTTGAATTTTCCACAAAAACTGCAACTGCCACACATTTTTGTGATAGCTTCTTTGTGAATGTGTCGCTGTTCTTGATTTGCACACGCCTTATAATTTAGGCTTCCTTTTGTTTTGGGTTGGCAGTTCCAACTGTTAAAGCTCTTGTCTGATTATGTGGAACTCCATTTTAATGGGAGCAGCTTCTTTGCTGCACTTTCGAAAAATGGTCTCGGAAGCTTCTTACTGTGGATCTTTGTTGGAGACAAAGGATTATTTATGCTAAAGGAAAATGTATTCCCCCATGAATTAGCTCGTGGGAAGCATAACAAGCTCATTAGTAATGCTCACTTGTACTTTGGCCTTTTGCTGTGGTAGACAGAAGGAAAAATGACATCAAAAAGGACATTCTGTTGTCTTTTGCCTTCCCACAAGGAAAACGTGATATAATATTAGGTTTTTCAGTAAGGTTTAGCTCAGGTTCAACTTTGGTACCAGAGGAAATGGTCCTGAAAGGAAAGTGGTATGTATAGTTGGCACTGGGCATGAGGTATGTTTGATATAACTCAGAGGAAAAAATAACTTTTCCTTGGAAAGTGATAGCATTATAGCCTTATAATTGTTGTGTATTTTTTCTTATAATGTTTTAGTGGTGGTTTAAAATAAAAAATAGGCTAGCTTTTTATGCTGCTATAAGCAATCAAAAATCCTTGGTTTCATATAGTCTATATTATTCTGAATGTTTTTAAGCTCTTCGCTTTTTTTCCTCTGAAAACACATTAAAGAATTGCATTAACCTAATATAATTAATTTAAGTTTTTTTTTTCATTGTAGATTTTAAGAATTGCATTTTGGAGCTAGAATTGCTCTTCCTTTTGTTTTTGTGTCTTTGAAAAATTATTATAGGAAGGCATTGAATATTTTTGGTTCACAGTTAATATTGATGTTTATCTTTATTACCTTGTCTAGTAAAGCTTATGGTTAAGCTTGTGAATTTATATAAAGTCCAGATGACCTTCTATGATCTCTATGAAGATAAGATGAAAGATACTTGACTTTCAATATCAATTGTTGTGATATTTATATTTACATTATGTTTACAGGGGAAAATAAGATTCTGGAAGATGTTTATATAAGCTAATTTTGTTTTGTTTTGTTTTGCTTTTGTTTTTGTTTTTTTTTACTAGCCAGATGCTTCAAGAATTACTTTGGTACTAAAGCCAGAAACTACGTATTAAAGAGTGTCTCAGGTTTTCCTCTTTCAAATGAGGAGTACCTTTATGAAGTAAGAAACAAGGAGTGATTAATGAATTCTCTTATAGTCAAACTATTCTAACTAGAAGTTTTAGGTTTTTAGTCAAATAGGAGAGTACAGCACATTCCTAAATGTTGTAATTTGGGCGTTTTGAGGAGTAGGAAAGCTGCCATTGTCTGCATGTTAATATTTTATTCTGTTTTCAGAAAAGCAATTTCATTTCAGTATAGATGACCATGCAGCCTGCAATTCAAGTAAGTGCTTTTCTTGTAAAAAAAAATTTTAATTATGAGATTAATCACAAAATGTTTTTATTGTGCTAGTTTTTTAAAGCATCACAATTTAGTAACGGGAATACTCTATTTTGACTTTCTAGTTCTGAAAAGATTTTAATTCTAAGCTTTTGTTTGTACTGAATATTTGTGAGAATCAAAAATGCCTTAGAGTTGGTGGGTCCATCTCATTTATACCACCCTGGGAAAAGAATTGGAATATTTTGTAGTTTTCTCCTTATTACAATTTAATATATATTTACCATTAAAAGAGATACTGGTGAAAACAAATATAAGTTTTTCATTTTAGATAATTGTTCATGTGCTCTGTAAATGCCTGTATGCGACTAGGCGTTAAAATTTTAAAGGGTGGCTTTTTTGTTTGTTTTTTTGGTGGAGGGGTGGCAAGCTGGGGGTAATGAGACAAACCAGAATAATCTTATATTTGAATGATTTATAGAGTTGGTGTTTGCTCTATTATTCTTATATCCTAATAGTTTTCTTTCTTTTGATATAAATAGAACATGATTGAATATTAAAGATAACAGTCACATTGAAGGTCTGCCTAGAAAGATGCAAGCAGCTGATAATCAAATTTGTCTTGGAAAAGTGAGAACTTGGGAGTCAATCAGATTTCAGTTTTGATCCTAGTTCTGCCACTCTGACTGTTATTTTACCCCTTTGAGTTTCTGGTTCCTTACCTCTAAGGTGAGGATAACAGTCCTTATTTTGTAGGGTAGTTGTGAGGAATCAATGAGCTATCATGTGCAAAGGGCCTACTGTTAATAAAATGTATGTTGCCTAGTGAGCACTTCAGAAGTTTGATTGCATCATCGCTACAACAAAATTATTCAGATATAAAACTGGAGATAATACCTGTGTTATGAAAGTCTGTCTGTCTGTCTTTCATTTTTAAATAAGAAAGAAGCCCGATCAAGATAACCGTGCATGACAGCCTAGAGAAGAGAATTTATTTATCAAGTGGTTAAAAATAAGCCTGAATGTGATCCTGCTTGTAAACCTTCCTGTGCTATGCAGCTGTACCCTTCTACTCTACTGATAAAAGAGTTCCATCATACTGTTCCTTTTGGGACTTGGGAGTCCATGACAGTCTCTCAAAAGGTCCCGTTCTTCCCCTTTGGGTCCTCTCACGTCCTCCTTCAGTATGCTCAGAACTCCTTTAGTGCTCCAGACCATTTCTGATCTCATTACTTCTATTCATCCCCTTTTTATCCAAGTCTCAGGAACATCATTAGTTTCTTTTCGATTATATTTTCTTGATTGCTTATACAGTGTTTTTTATCATTGCCACATTGACCATGTTTTGTTTTGTTTTGTTTTCCTACACTAGTGACTATTGATATTATCCTAACTTGGTGGTTTTTTTCATAGTTTTCTCTTATGGTTTCATGAAACCTTCTTTGATCTAGATTCCACAGATCTATCTTTACTGATTCTTCTCAAAGAGTACCCTTGGCATCTCGCAGGGAGATTTTTGCTTCTCTCCCTGCTGAATGTGAGAACTTCCCAGAATTTTCACCTCTTTCTCTGCCAGTTATGTTAGACAGTTACTTAGTTATTCATAAGTGCCTTGCAGAGAGGAGAGATCCAGTAAATAGCTATTATCCATTGATTTCTTATTAATTTAATGTATTATCTTCCTTGCCATTCATCTATATCCCTCATTCTGATTAACATATAAACTTACATTCTAAAAGTCAGTGAACAATAGTTGTTAACCTCTTTTGGGTCATAGTCCCCTTTGAGAATCTGACAAAAGCTACGAACTCTCTCTCTGAGAAAAGGCCCATTCTTACGTAGGCATAAAATTTTGCCTAAATGTAAGCAAGTTTATGTGCCTATTAATAAATTGCTCTGTAGACTGCCTATGGATTAAGACTGTCTTAATGACAGTATGACAGCTTTCAGCATGTTTGAGAATGACCTTTATACATGCACTTTTTGTTAATATCTAAACCTTAGCATTAATATGCTACTGACTAGCCCAGGTGATTATAAAGTCTTCTGATTACAGTAACAGGAAAATCCAACCTGTACTGTTCTCTCTAATGTGGCAAGAAGTAAGAATGACTTTTGTTAATGTTAGCATCTCCATTTTCACACATAATTTTTTAAAACCACCCTCCTAACTCATGCTCATCTTTCCTTAACAAGCATTTGCACCTGCTCTGCTTTTTTTCAGCTCAAATAGTTCAAGGACAAATAGCATATTCCATTGACCACCAAATATGATTCATTTTAAGATGTATCTTGATTTTAATGGTACAAAGAGTCATTTGCTAATATCTATTCTTCAATTATTCAACAAATTTTTTCGACTGAATACTATGTGCTAAGTATTATACTGAGTCCTGGGATTATACACAGAAATAAGACATGCTTATGAAAGGAAGAATTAGGTAGTAAATATTTGCTATACTCCCTTGGAAATAATTTTAAGAGCATTTAGGTAAATTAATAACATCTTATCTTTTTCCTATTTATAGGATCCTCATATATTTAGGATTTTATTCCCTGATCCTTACCCTCAATTCCTGAAATAATGTCCCTCACATAATTTATGTTTCTTTTTGTTTTTGACAGAGTATTTTTATTAGGTTTCACTACTCCTGCATGCATCTTGTGTTTATTCATTTTCTTTCTTTTCCTTGGGATTAAAAAAATGTTTATTTCTCATCATAGGAGATTGGAAGCAAGTTTTTTTTTTTCTCCAAAGTTTGTCTGGATTACATATGGTGTTGCTATGACTTTTGATTTAGTGTAGGAAGACTTGCTTCAAATGAACTTCAATAAGTTTAATATATTTTAAGGGGAAAATGGTCTATATTATAAAATTAAGAAAGAACTAAATTTACTTGATATAACCTTTTACTTATATCTCTTTTTAAAAAAAAGATTTTAAAAACATTTTAAAGCAGTCACAAACCTACATAGTAGTTGTTAAGTATAGTACAAAGAAATTTGTTTGCTTGAACCATTGAGAGGAAGTGGCCAATCTAATGCCCCATCACCTCTGAATACTTTTAGTCACAAGGTCCCCAACCCTGGTAGCTTGTTAGGAACCTGTTCCCCACCCCACCCCCACACACAGCAGGAGGTGAGCTGCGAGGGAAGCTTCATAGTTTCATCTGTATTTATAGTCGCTCACCATCGCTCCCCATCATCCCCTACCTCCCACTCCGGTCTGTGGAAAAATTGTCTTCCATGAAACAATGGTGCCAAAAAGGTTGGGGACTGCTGATATTTCTTGAAGATGGACATCTTCCTCCTCAACCATGATGAAATAACGTTGGTACAGTAGTACATTTAATACTCAGGCCATGTTCAAGTGCTACCTGTTGTCCCAATAATATCCAATTCAGAATCATGTGTTGCATTTAGTTGTCATCCTCTTTAGTCCTCATTAGTCTGGAACAGTATCTCAGTCTTTGCTTGTCTTTAATGACCTTGATATTTTTGCATATTCCAGACCAGTTTTTTGTGGAATGCCCCTCAGTTTGGATTTGCTTGATATTTTCTTGTGATTAGATTCAGGTTATGCACCTTGGGCAGGAATATCACAGAAGGATGCTGTGTTTTTCTCATTGCATCCTATCAGGTGACATGCAGTTTTGATTTGTCCTATTATTGACAGTGTTCACCTTCATCACTTAGTTATGATGCTGTTTGTCAGGTTTCTTTACTGTAAAATTACGCTTTTCCCCTTTAATAAGTATTTTGTGTACTTAGAAACTATATAAAAATCCCATTCTTTGTCAAAATCTCTGTTTATTCGTTTATTTATATCTGTATGGGCTCATAGTTGTCTATTTCATTCAATGTGGTATAACCCATTCCTATCACTATTTATTTTGATGCTCAAATTGCCCTCGATTTAGCCAATGGAAGTCCCTTTAGGCCAACTTCTGTGTCCTTTTGACATTCTTTGAGTGCTTCTTTGCTTTCTGGTGAAAGATATTCTAATCCACCACATAGGATTCATTCTGGCTTTCTCTCATTTCATATTTGTACCTCTCTTCTCTGGCAGTGGGAAAACTGACTCCCCTTTGATAAATCCCCATGTGTGTCACTATCCTCTCGTTGTCACTGCTGTCCCCTCCCTGGGTAGATGCTCAGTTCACTTGGACTCTGGCACCCTGTACTGGGACATTCCCCTTTTTCCAACAGTGGATCACCTCTTTATCCTGCTTAGGCTGTGACACCTTGCACAGGGCTGTCCCCACACACAGATGCCCTCTCACCTCACTCAAGCTCTGACTCTCTGTTCCAAGCCACCCCCTATAAGAACCTCCTGGTCGCTCACTTGGGCTCTAATAATAACCTTCCTGAATTGTTCAGGAAAGGGAAGGACAAGGGCTATTTATACCTTTTTTAAAAAGTGACTTCATAATGACATGATTACTTCTTTCACACTTTGAAGAATTGGTACAGTCTTTTCTATAAATAATCTTATATTAAAGCATATCTAATTGTATTTCAAAATTTCTCAAGTATTGATTTGATAGTATGTTTATGTCAATTTTTATTCTAAACCAGGGATTGGCTATTTTATTGGCCTTAAAATAGATATTTGAAGCTCTGTGGGCCAATAGGCAGAATTGAGATATTATATAAGTAATTATATAACCACCACTTGAAAATGTAAAAACCATTCTTAGCTCCTGGGCCATATAAAATCAAGTGACAGATCAGATTTGCTCCATGGACTATAGTTTGCCCCCCACTTGTTTTAAACCAAAATATTTAGAAATTTTTTTTAATGATAATACTGTTATTTATTATGATTCAAAGTTTACAAAATGTCATTTATGCATTCAATCACTCATTTATCCATTCGCTCAGCAAATGTCTATGGAATCTCTGCTGTCTGTTAGGACTGATGCCAGATGTTACAAAGATGTATTTTTCTTTCTTTCTTTCTTTCTTTCTTTCTTTCTTTCTTTCTTTCTTTCTTTCTTTCTTTCTTTCTCTGAGGAGAAAGAAAGAGGAGTTTATTAATTTGCTGGCAAATGAGGAGGTTGGCAGTCTCCTGTCTCAAAGTGCCAACGTCCTGTTTCTGAGCAGAAGCACAGAGCTTTAAAAGGTTCTGATTAATCCCATGAAGATTTATTTTCTAAGGCAGGAATCATTAATCCATTTTACAGCTAAGATGCTAAGACTCTGGCCAAGTAACTCGTTAAACTTACTCAATTAACAAGTGAAGGAAAAATGTTATTTGTTGAATTGTATCCTCTTGGCTTGGTAGTAGAATCTATTCATTAATTAGGGGTTCACTTACATTGACCACATATTGAAAACTTCTCAGGTATCTAGGACTAATAGTTTGCTTCTAACTTTTATATTTCCTGTGAGCTGCTGCAGTTTTGTATATGTGTCTGTTATATATGGCTTATACTTCATCATTTAAATCTAGATGTGGATTATGATGACTTTTAGCAAAGGTTTCATTCATTCAGTTGATTGGTGTTTTCTCTAGGTATGGTTTGGAGAAGATCTGCCTCTAAGTCCACGGAGTCCTCTGACTCCCAGACACGGGCCAGGACTGGCTAATGTGTGTCAGTATGATGAGTGGATAGCTGTCAGGCATGCAGCCACTCTGTTGCCCATGCAAGAAGATCTGTCAATCTGGTTATCTGGCTTATTAGGTAAGACTTGAAACAATACCCCAAATTGGATTCTCTTATTCAATAACTATTTATTGAGAGCCTTACTGTTTGCCAAGGAGTGATTGTTATACATGCTGGGGATCTCTAGTGAGTGAAGTATTCAATGTCCTTGTTCTTACCAAGCTTACCTTTTAGTTGGGGAGATATTCTGATTCACCCTGAATCTTGTGTCTTGAATATTAGGAAATTTGCAATTACTGAAGAGGTCAGTAAGCTTTTAATAATCAACATTTTCATTGTTAACATTAAAATCTTTTTGAAAAAGTGTAAAGGTCTATTTTTTTTAACTGATTTTTTTCCCATTTAATCTTGTATAAGGCGTGAAATTCTGAGTGAAATATATACTGTAGTTAAAATGATTACTATTTCTGAGGCATTGCAGGATAAAGGCATATGAAACCTAAGAGGAAATGTCAGGTTGGAGAATGTCCAGCATCATAATTTTTACTCTACTAGAGAATATGATTAATGCTCTGAACTTTCTTCCCAGAAAAAATTCACTTTAAATAAAGAATTTCATGTAGGATTCCAGGGTTTTCATAAAAAGGAATATCCTAAAGATATTCCTTTGGCCCTTCCAAGGTAATTAAGCACTCACCACTCACTCACTCTAGTTGTCTGATATCAGTTTGATGATTTGGATAATTTTTAAAGTTTATTATGTAATAATGCTTTTGAAGAAGGTGTTTCAGAGGTGAAAAGTTAATATTCCCTGGGTATTTGTTATGGTATTGTCTTTAATTTTTAAATTGCAACAAAGTCCATCTATTTATAGAGAATCTTTTTCTTGTGCAAACAATAGTAATATGCAGTGAATATATTTCATTTTAAATGAAATAAAAGACATGTCAATTTTCTTTATTTTTTCTGTACTTCTACATCACAGATATTTTTGTTTCAGTTGTCTTTCATTTAACTTGACATTATTTGCTGTTTTAACTGTTCCTTCTTAGAGTGAATAGTTGGACCCACATCTGATATTTGTCTAGTGTTTCAGCTGTAATTTGACTCTATTTTATTAAATTTTAACCATATTTTTTTAAGAGCATAACCACATTTGAATTTACTGTTTCTAGAAGAATCTTAAATTTGAACTATGTTTTTAGGCATTGAAGTTAAGGCAGAAAGATTATTGGAAGAACTTGATAATGGAGTGCTGTTATGCCAACTGATTGATGTTCTTCAAAACATGGTGAAAACATGCAACTCTGAAGAACCAGGGGTAAGTAAATGTTTAACAGTATTAATTTTATGTCTTGTTACGTATTAATTTGTTTATGTAAATTTCTTATTGTTTCTGCAAGGTTGTAAACTTCCACCCCAACTGGCTATGAGACCTTGAATGATTTACGTAACATTTTTGAGCATCCGGAAAAATGTTCTCTTTTATAAAATGGAGGTGTTAATATTTACCTTAGAGGATGTACATGTGCGAGTTCAGTGGAGTTAAATGAGATAATGTACAGATGGTGTCTAGCGTAGTGCTTGGTGCACAGTAGCTATCCTGTGGCTGGCTCTTCTTGAGAACAATAGTAATACCTTCCTTCTGTGATTGTTGTGAGGGTTGACTGAGAAAACGGCTCGTGATGGCTCCTTGCACACAGGTAGCAGCTATATTCTCCATCTGTTGCCTTAATGGTAAATTCTATAAATATTGGTTTGAATCAATAATAATTTTTTTAGACAGTTTTCCTCCACTGACCCTAAAGTCTTGATTTGAAGTAGATAAGGTTTCCTCTGTCTTCATCAAATGTAGGTGTTTTCAAGAGTCTGGGGTCTGGACACTTACACACTGGTTGGTGGAAATATAACATAGTATCATCACTCTGGGGGATAGTGGGTGAGATATGTCTATATATCACACTGAAAATAAAGCACATCCTTTGATATATAATTCCATTTATAGGAATTTATTCCAAGAAAATAATCACAAATTCACAAAAATGATAGTCCAAAAAAATTAGGAACAACCCAAATGTTCATCAATAAAGAAGTTGTTAAAAATTAGTTATTATACCTAAACACATTGGAATATTATATATTTATTAGAAATGATTATTTAAATCTGTTATTTTCAACCCCAAAAGACTCCTACAACCTATCATTAAGTGTAGACACACACATACACACAGAAATCAAATTGCAGAATAGCATGTTTATGTGACATTTTGGAGGCACAGGTGTGTGTGCAGCTGTGCGTGGTGCTGTCTCACCAAATGTGAGTGACAGGATTTCAACTGATACTGACCAACTTCATATCCTTGTATTTTGCTGTTTTTTTTCTTTTTTTGCAATGATTATATATTCTGTATTCAATCAGAAAAAACTTGTAAGGCTATTTTAGTTCTGGAAATTAATAGCAACGGGAAGCATATACAGGGAACTGGTAATAGTGCTTATCTCTAGGGAGAGAGAGGAACTGAGACGTAGAGGTGGGAAGAAGACATTATATCCTACTGTACCTGTTACAGTAAAAAGATCATATTCATGAATTGCTTATTTAAATAAAAATTTAAACTGAAACAAAACCCTCAGCCTCAGCAGTATTATCTAAATACTCTTGGGCCAGAAAGTCAAAAAATTAACATTCTGTGAAACTTAGATCATTAATTTTCAAAGAGCTTGTATTAAGAATTGGCAACTACTTCCTTATTTGATAGCTCAAGAAACTCAGAACCGTCTTTATGAATCTGTGCGTAGGGAAGTAAGCAAAAATGAGTGTCTGTTAACTTTTAGCGTAGGGGTAATTTCATGTTTGTATTGAACTATGTGTGAAGAGACATACCATAGAGATGTGCTTTGGAATTATTAGCCTGTCATTTTTATTTTAATCAAGATTCTTGTATCATTTTAAAAAGAAAGAGATGAGAGATGCTTGATCCTACTGCTAATTTTGACCAGATTGTTTTCCTGGTAATCATTTTCTGGAATATACTTTAAAGTAAAGTAAAATAAGATAGTTTTTGAAGGTATCTGTTTTCCCTAAAGTGTACTTTTTAGTTACATGTAATGCATTGAACATTTATTTAGTATATTAAAATAACTATCTAATGAAAATATCCTTGATGCATTTTTGAAATTATTCTTTTGTCTTTTCTAGAATTTTCCAATGAGAAAAGTGCCCTGTAAGAAGGATGCTGCATCAGGTTCATTCTTTGCCCGAGATAATACTGCAAACTTCCTTCACTGGTGTAGGCATGTTGGGGTTGATGAAACTTACCTCTTTGAATCTGAAGGTTTAGGTAAGTGTTGTTGTCATTGTTGTTGTTTTTAATGTTTATTAGGATGCTTTTGTATCCCTCACTTCTAATTTTTCTTTCCAAAAAAGGACTCAAATGTCACATCTCATTTTCCTAGGAAAGTTTATACTTTAAATATATGTAAAACAATTGGAGAATTAGATACTAAATCAAATATGTTAAGCTTTTCATTTATGATTAAAGATTTTCTATATCTAGAATGCCCCAAAAATACTTTACTTACTAAATAAATTGGCTGCAGGAAGGTTCTGGACTAATGCTTTACTAATTAATGTTTTCATCAAGAATTACTCTACCAAGTCTGAGTTACTAGTAATTTCTCTTTAACCAGATAATTACAGAAACAACAGAAAGCCTAATGATGTGTCATCATACTGTTTAGATTTACCTTGTAAACAACAGCTGCCAACTCGATGATCTACATGGATTAATATTTTTGACAGTTCATTTTGAAAAGTCAGTCTCTACTGAAGAATTACTGCCATACTTTCTCCTTTCCTTTAAGTCAACAGAAATATTTATGCAGTGAGTAAAGTGGTAGCTATCTAAGTTTTATACTATATACATACACACACACACACATATATTTCAAAGCATTTATATATTTATATACATAAATATGTGTAGATACAAACACACAGAGAATTTATATGGCTGTGATGGGAGCAGTAGCATACCAAGGGCGGGGGCTGCGGGAGTCATCTGCCCTGGTAGAGAGAAGTTTTATCACCGACGTTGTTTAGAATTGCTGGTTCATGGTGATAATAAAAAGCAAACTGACTTTTAGTTGGTTTTACTATTGTTTTTAAATTATTGCCTGCATGCAAGTAAGCTGCTCCCACTGCTGTGCCTCTGGATACTCTTACCCAGTATAAAGTATCATGGATTGTTGTCTTACCCCTCAGTTCACACCTGCTTTCAATCCAGGTGTGCTGATCTTTATTGACAATGTAGGTGATTTAATGGCACATCCAGCTTCTAGAGATGAACAGGAAGAGGAAATGCTTTGAATTCTCCAGCTTCTAGTTTATTGTTTCCAAAAGGATGTTAAGATAATTGTATATTTCTCATTCTCAGAAGAAAACCTCTTCTGACTGTGCTGAAGGTCAGTACAGAACTAAATAAAGCACTGCCAATACCAGTAATTCATTTCTAGGCTGGTCTCACAGATGCACCTCTTAATTTTTTACATTTTGCTAGGAACTCAAAGCTATTTTAAGAAACAAATCTACTATTTTAAGGTACTTCTAAGTGTTTAGAGACAAACAGGTTTAATAAAAAATTTAGGATAAATTCTTTTATTGGTATGAATTTTAGACTCAAATATAGGCTTTTTTATTTGAAAGAGTATACTTTTTGTTTGGGGTATATAATAGATGCTATTCATACATCCAAGAACAACTGCCATTTCTGCTGGGGAAGTCGGTGTACCTGCAGTTCATCACACATTGCACATTATTAGATTAGGATTCAGAATTTTCCTAGAGTTTCTAACTCTAAGGACAGGAACAGAAAAGTGAATGATCCCTAACTACTGTATCAGTGCATTTGTGCGTTTAGCATGAGTTCTACGATCAGAGCTTTTTTTTGTTTGTTTTTAAGGATCTCTGTTTACCTTTACATTTCAGTTCCTTTTAACTTTAAAAAAAATTTTTTTAGAATACTAAATTTTATTTCATGTACATTTTATCACACTTTTAAAAACTAAAATTAAAAAAATAAATAATAGCCAATAAATTTCTGAAAAATTAATTTTTATTTTTAAAAATTGTATTAAAATATAACAGGCCAGGTGTGATGGCTCATGCCTGTAATCCCAGCACTTTGGAAGGCTGAGGTGGGAGAATCACTTGAGGCCGGGAGTTTGAGACCAGCTTGGGTAACATAGCGAGACCTCGTCTCTACAAAAAAATAAAATAAAATTAACCAGGTGTGATGGCACATGCCTGTAGTCCCAGCTACTGGAAAGGCTGAGGCAGGAGGATTTCTTAAGCCTAGGAGTGGGAGGTTGTGGTGAGCTATGATCATGCCACTGCACTCCAGCCTGGGCAACAGAGCGAGACCCTGTCTCAAAAAAATATATACAAATAACAAAATTTACCATCTTAACCATTTTTAAGTGTATTAGGTTCCTTTTTTACTAGCATTTTTAAAAATTGAGATATGCTATATATAACATAAAATTCATAATTTTAATATACTTCAGTGGTTTTTAGTATATTCACTATGTTGTACAACATTACCACTATCTAATTCCAGAACATTTCTGGAAAACCTATACCTATCAGTGATTTGTCCCAATTATTCTCTTCCCCCATGCCCTGGCAACTACTAATCTCTTTCTCTATGGATTTGCATATTCTGGACATTTCATATAAATAGAATCATACGATATGTGGCCTTTTGTGTCTGGTTCCTTTCACTTAGCATAATGGTTCATTCATGTTATAGCATGTAACATTCCTTCATTCCTTTTTGTTTTTTTGTTTTTGTTTTTTTTAAAGACAAGAACGCACTCTGTTGCCCAGGCTGGAGTGCAGTCGCACAATCACAGCTCACTGCAGCCTTGAACTCCTGGGTTCAAGTGATCCTCCTGCCTCAGCCTCCTGAGTAGCTCCTGAGTAGCCTCCTAACTATAGGCACACACCACCATATCTGGCTAATTTTTCTTAATTTTTGGAGAGACAGGGTCTCACTATGTTACACAGGCTGGTTTCAAACTCCTGGCCTCAAGTGATCCTCCCAGTTGAGGCCTGGGTCTCCCAAACTTCATTCCTTTCTATGGTAGAATAATGTTCCATTGTATAGATATACCACATTTTTAATGCATTCACCAGCTGATGGACATTTGGGTTCTTTCCACTTTTTGGCTATTATGAATAGGCTGCTATGAACATTAGTGTACAAGTTTTTAAGTGAAAATATGCTTTTAATTCTCTCAGTTATATACCTAGCAGTGGAATTGCTGGGTCATATGGTAATTCTATGTTTATCTCTTTGAGGAGCCACCAAACTGTTTTCAAAGTGGCTGCAACCAATTTACATTTCCACCAGCAATGCACAAGGGCTTCAGTTTCTCCACATCATTGCCAGGACTTGTTATGGTCCTCTTTTTGTTTGTTTGTATTTTATTTTTATTATAACCATCCTAGTGGGTGTAAAGTAGTGTCTCATTGTGGTTTTAATTTGCATTTCCCTAATGCCATTGAGCATCTTTTCATATGTTTTTTGGCCATTTGCAAATCTTCTTTGGAGAAATGTCTGTTCAAATCCTTTGCTCATTTAAAAAAATTGGGTCATTTTTTTGTTGTTGTTGACTTGCAAGAGTTCTTTATATATTCTAGATACTAGGTACTTATCAGATATGATTTGCAAATATTTCCTCCCAGTTTTTGGGTTGTCTTTTCACTTTCTTGATAGTGTCCTTTGATACATGAAAGTTTTAAATTTTAGTGAAGTTTCATTTATCTATTTTTTTCTTTGTTTGCTTGTGCTTTTGATGTTGTATCTAAAAATCCATTGCCTAGCAAAGGTCATACATATTTTTAACCTATGTTTTCCTCTATGAATTCTATAGTTTTAGCTCTTAAATTTATTGGTCCATTTTGCATTAATTTTTGTATATGGTGTGAGGTAGGAGTTAAAAATCATTCTTTTATGTGTAGATATCCAGTTGTCCCAATACCATTTGTTGAAAAGACTATTGTCTCCCACATTGAATTGTCTTGGCACCCTTGTTAAAATCAATTGTACATAAATGTATAGGTTTATTTCTAGACACTCAATTCCATTCTATTGGCCAACATGTCTATCCTTATGCCAATGATACACTGTCTTGATTACTATAGCTTATAGTAAGTTTTGATATTGGGAAGTATGAGTCCTCCAACTTTGTTCTTCTTTTTAAAGATTGGTTTGGCAATTCTGTGCCCTTTGCATTTCCACATTAATTTTGTCATCAACTTGTCCATTTCTGGGGGAAAAAAGCTGTTGCAATTTTGATAGGAATTGCATTGAATCTGTAGGTCAATTGGGGGAATATTGCCATCTTAACAATTTTGTCTTCCAATCTATGAACATGGGATGTCTTTATATTTATTTATACTTTCTTTAATTTCTTTCAACAATGTTTTGTAATTTTCAGCATATAAGTCTTGTACTTCTTTAGTTAATTTTATTTCTAAGTACTTTATTCTTTTTGAAGCTACTGTAAATAGAATTATTTTCTTAATTTTATTTTCATATAGTTCATTTTAGTAGGCAACTAATTTTTGTGTAGTGATATTATATCCTGCAACTTTGCTGAACTTGCTTATTATCTCTAATAGTTTTTTTTTTTTTTTTTTTTTGGTGGTAGATTCTTTAGGGTTTTCTATAGGTAGGATTATGTTATCTCTGCATAGAAATAGTTTTCTTTCTTCCTTTTCAATCTGGATACCATCTATTTATTTTTCTTGACTAAATGCTGTGGCTAGAACCTCCAATAAAATGCTGAATAGAAAGGGTAAGAGTGGACATCCTTGTCTTTTCTACAGTCTTGGGAGGAAGACTTTCAATCTTTTACCTTTAAGAATGATATTAGCTGTGGGTTTTTTCATAGATGCCCTTTATCAGATTGAGAACTCCCTCCTATTCCTAATTTGTTCAGTCTTTTTATCAGGAAACGGTGTTGGATTTTTATCAGTGCTTCTTCTGTGTCTATTCAGATAATTGTGTGTTTCTTTTCCTTTTTTCTATTAATAGTGTATTGCATTGGATGATTTTCATATGTTGAATTAACTTTGTATCCCTGGCATAAATCCCACTTGGTGATGGTGTAATGTATAATCCTTTTGTATGCTGCTGATTTGGTTTGCTGGTATTTTGTTGAGGATTTTTATATCTGTATTCATAAGGAATATTGGTCTTCAGTTTTCTTGTGATGTCTTCATCTGGTTTTGGTATCAGGGTAATGCTGGCATCACAGAATGAGTTCAGAAGTGTTTCCTCTTCTATTTTTATAAGAGTTTGAGGAAGATGTTAGCACATAGTTCTATGCTAAAGATAGTTTAGAATAAAATTGAGTTGATGACATCTCTTTTAACAGTATCTCCTGTTGAGAGATCTAAAAGATAAATAAGTTAATGTTACTAAGCCCTCTGTTTTTTAGACTTAAAATGCTATACAAATATGGGCACATGGTAAATTACCATTCTTGTTAGCTGGTTTTTAAAACTATAATTTATGGAAGATGATAATATAGAGAGAAAATGAAAATGTCCTTTCTAAGTTTTCTCCAAATGAATAAACCCACTGTCTTCATTATTCTTTTCTTTTAAACTCTTCCATGCTATAAATATATTTCCCCACTTAATTCTGCTCCTGAAATTATATGGTCTTTTTTTCCACAGTTTTGCACAAAGATCCAAGACAGGTGTATCTTTGTCTTCTTGAAATTGGTCGAATCGTGTCAAGGTATATATTCTAAAATACTTCAGAATTGCAATGTCAAAAACATTTTTTTGAACTACTTAATATTAGCTAAGAAGACTATTGTCTATAAATAAAAGAAAATAATTCTTGATTGAAATAAAGTAACCTATTTTCCTATTTTATCTTTCTTTTTGTTTCTTTATTAACTTTGTTCTATTTGCATGAGCGTATGTCAACATCTGCTTTCTCAATATAACTTGCCTTCATTTAATATTAAACTGTGGAAGTGGTTGCTTTACTTTTTTAATTTAAGAATAGGGCAAGAGCATGTAGTCTTAAAGCAGTTCAAGGCAAAGCAAGTCCTCTGAACACAGGCAGGATCCGATAAGAAGGCCGAGGTTGGTGACCCCCACACATACTCGTCCCCGTCTTTACTCGCCAGCTGATTTTAAAGCTGCCTCTCGGGATCCCAGGTAGAATATTGGAAACATCCAGTAACCCAAATATATGCTATGATGTGAAGATTATAATCTATTTTTGGCAATCTGTGAGACATTAAAAAGCATTTCCTAATGTCCCAGTGAAACAATTCGTAGAAGAGAATCATACAGACTTTGCTTTAAAAATAAAATATAATCTATTTTGATATGCAGGGAAATGCTTGTGTCAACTTTACTTGAATGATCAGATGTCCTGGTTGGTTTTCAGATATGGGGTTGAGCCACCAGTATTAGTAAAACTTGAGAAAGAAATTGAGTTAGAAGAGACCTTGCTTAATACTTCTGGGCCTGAAGATTCCATCAGCATTCCAAAATCGTGCTGTCAGCACGAAGAGCTGCATGAAGCTGTAAGTAATTGCCACATCTTTCTTTTGTCTATGATGTCTTGAAGTCTCATAGTTTTATTGCTATAGGTGAAACTATGTTTAAAAGAAAGTGTTTTCTTATTTGGAATATACACCAGTACCATTCTCTACTCCCTGATGAGTTCAGGGCACTGTATTTTAAAGGTGATTTCTGTTGCTTGCGTGTGATGAGGACTGGACGTGTAGTTGAGTGGTGGGGCAAATAGGCTGGAACCTATCATGAGGAGTACTATAGGCCACGAGAATTCATTGACTCTTTTTTTAACGTGGTAGTATTATAATCTGATTTACTAATTATAAGGATTACTCTCATGGTCATGTAGAGGTTATATTGGTTTTATGGTAGTAATCCAGGCATCAGATGATGAGAGCTTGAACTTGAGTAGCAGTAGTGGGAATGGAACAAAAGGAGTAAATCTATGACATATTTAGGAGGTAGAATTGACTGAAATTAGTGACTGATTGTGAGTGATTGCTTAGGCTGTGGGTCTTTTGCAGTGACTATAATATAAGTGATGGAGGTGAATTGAGTATTGAGTATTTTCTCTTTAGACTGTTGTTTAGGATAATTCAAAGAATTGTAGCATTTTATAAAAGTGCTTAATGTATAAAGTTATTTAAGAAATAATGAATAAATCATTACTAGTAAACATTTAGAAAGTATTGCTTTGCTTGTTTAGTGTAGTAAAAGTCCATAGTAAAACATTTAAATAGCCTTGCAAGACAGATTAAGAATCTGTCATCCTGAAAAACTCTTTATCAGGTCAAAACCTATCTACCTACGTTATGTTATTGATATAGATGATGACTGTGAATATTAATATGGGAAGCAGAAATAATGTAATAGGCAAAAAATAAAATTTGTTTTGAATCCCATATGATATTAAAGAATGATAAATAAAGAGCAAACATTGGGAAATATTTTTATTAAATGGAAAATGTAGTGAGTTAATTTCCCTATTTTATAATGGCCGTACAAAATTTGATAAGAAAAACATTTCTAGTAGGTAAATGTGCAGGGACTGTGTCCACACAAGAAGCAAGTACAGTGTTGAAATTTGCTAATAATCAAGGAAATGAGATTAAACAGCTGTGAAGTACCATTTGCCCTATTAACAGAATTTTTAAAGAGCATGAAACCATGTGCTGGTATATTCTGGTAAAATTATATTTAGGGATTGCTATTGGCAATGCAAAATGATACAAACTTTGGAAAAACAAATTGACAAATAGATACTAAGAGCTACAAAAATATTCCTTTTTCATTTTATTATAATTGAAAAGAGAAAAAAGTAGTATAAATGAAAGTGTTTATTGCACTATGATTTATAATGATGAAAAATTAGAAGCAATGTAAATACCCTCAAATAGGGCAATGGCTTGGAAAATTAGTATTCATTATCTTAACAGAATAATCATTTTATGTGATCTTTATGATGACTATAGCAACAAGAAAAATGTTTATTTTGTGAAAAATATGTACATAACAAACTATAGAAAAACTGAGTATGAAAATAATTGATAGTAATGTAGTACTTTTGTAGATTATTTTATTTTCCTTAGCTATTTCCTTTAGTGTTATAATGTAAATTATGCAATAAATAAAGCCAGAAGAAAGCATTTCTTATCCACAGCTCTTATTTCTTTTAGGCTCACTGCCTTGTTTAGATTGTGGGTTAGTGCTGATTTGTACTGCTCAATATAAGCAGTATTTGGATATTTTAAACAAGGAAAATAAAAGACTTCTCATATCTGCATTCTTGTTATGAAAACTAAAAAAGAACACGTTCCTTTATATATGTTTTCCTATACGTATATATGCTATATGTATACATTCAATGCCCACCTATAAATATGTGATCTACAGATTTCTTGGGTTCATGTTTAAAATAAGAAACAAATGATATCTGATTCATCATTTAGGGTCCTATTAAGTATACAACTGAAATTCTATATACTTAATGAAATTTTTATGGACAGAAAGTAGGGACTAAAAGAAATATCTCCTTTCAAATTACTTTGGTTAACTAATGTATATACATGGTTCTAATCACTGTAAACTCTTTACCTGAGTTAAGTTTATTTTTAACCATTTTATGCGTATAGTATGTGTATGAATGTACACATATACTCAGGCTATGAATAAGACAAACTTGATTGAATGACTTGTGAAAATCAGTTCTATTTGTTTATAAGCATGTTATTTTGTTAAATGAATGATATAGGAAAATAAACAAATTCTGGATCTTTCTTATCAAGCCTTGGTAAATCCACAAGTGTCCATTCATTTGGGATAGATAGTTAAGACAATCATTTAAATTTCTATTAGTGCTGAGCTAACTTAGGCATATCTAAAGAGGCTTTCTTCTATTAATACATCATGCTTAAGTTCAATTAAATTAATTTGTTTAGATATACTCTGTGTGACAGGTAATTGAGAAAAATATGCATGACATTGCTTTTTCAAAAATGTAATTTTAGGAAAAGCCAAATGTTTTCCACAGTGGCTGATGTATGTTTTTTTTCAATCAAAGATATTTCAACAAATGTCTTAATTTAATCAATTTATTTTCATTTCTGTGTTTTAAATGTAGAATTCTTGAGTTTCTTTTTATATTTACTGCAGGTCTACCGTTTTAAAAAATATTATATTTACTGCATTAAAATTCTGTCTGGGTGCAGTAACTCATGCCTATAGTCCCAGAGACTCGGGAGCCTGAGGTGGGAGCATCACTTGAACCCAGGAGTTTGAAACCAGCCTGGGCAACATAACGAGACCCTGTCTCTAAAAAAAAGGAAAAAAAAATTAGGCAGGTGTGGTGGTGCACGCCTGTAGTTCCAGCTACTCCAGAGAGGCTGAGGCAGGAGGATTGCTTGGTTCCAGGAGTTCAAGGTTGCAGTGAGCTACAATGCCCTTTAGCCTGGGCGACAGAGTGAGACCATGAATCTAAAAAAAAAAAAAAGTTCTGTTGGCTCCTTGAGTGATCGAAGTAGAGTTTCCACTACCATCCCCGACTCCCATCTCCTTAGCAGGCATGGAAACAAAGCATGCACTTTTAGAAAAATCCGACTTGAATTGAAATTTTAAAGAATTTTACACACTCTTGGGTAAATAGATGTGAGTATGTCTCTGCCTATTTTAATAATAACTTTAAACAAATCTAGGTATTCCCCCACAATATTAGTTTGACACAATATTAAGGAATAAGTGAAAATTCCTACTTCGCCTTTATCTGACTGACCTGACTTTGATTTGACACAGATATATTAATTCAGGGCTTAAAACAATTCAAGCTAAATAATGAACTCATATGTTTTCTAAAACTCAACAAATGTGTTTTTTATTGACTTCCCTGTCTTACACGTTCGAAGACCTTCTTTGACAGTCAGTTGTATTGATATTCACTGCAAGCCTGATTGCACTCGGGCAGAAAGAGACTCAGACTTCATCAGTGCAGGTTTTTATGTTAGACTAGCAATGTCGAATCTCAGTATTTGTTAACAAGCAAAGGAGGAGAGAGATTAAATAGCTGAACTGCCTTTGAATTTTTATCTTTGAGTTTGGTTTTCCTAGCTATCAAATAACATTGCATTTTAATTTTAAATAAAATGCTTTCTGTAACAAGCACTGAATTTTGTTGTTTATTTTTAATCTCAGGTTAAACATATCGCTGAGGACCCTCCTTGTAGTTGTTCGCATCGATTTTCTATTGAGTACTTATCTGAAGGACGGTACCGACTAGGGGATAAAATTCTCTTTATAAGAGTAAGTCCATTATTTACATTTACATCCTATTTGCATATAAATTTTGTTTTGAAATTGGGTTGATTGCTTTACTAATCTCCTTTTGCTCCCCTTTTACTTTTTAAAAAATTGGAATAGAGGGTGCTATTAATGGAAGAATTTCTCTGTGCAGGAAAAATATAGAGTACTTGCTTTTGTGAATATATAATGAATTTAGGTAAACATTTTTAACACAGCAAACAACTAACTCCAGGATAGCTAAGATTATTTAGACATTGAATATAACTGGGGAAAACAATCTCTGTACACCCCAGGGAACTTATTCCACTTTTCATATTTTCTAAAAAGGAATAATTTTCCATCATACGAAGAAGAAAAAAACAAAACAAAACATCTAATAACATTGAGTATCCATAGTAAGAAAAGGAAATAGAAACATTGTAGTTTATAAAACATACTTTGGACCTTAAGCATAAAATCTTCCTGTATGTTGATATACATGTTCATTTCCTTCCTTTTTTTGATCTACATTGATTAATTGTTCCCTTTGCTGATAAGGAGATTGAAATTTCAGCTATCGAGCATTCTCCTTTCCACTTCTGATATAAGCGCTGTTTTATTTCCAATTTAGGAAAATAATATAAAAGTATTTAAAAATATAATTTCACCATCCATATTTTCTTCTATTTCATATACTATAATTACTTCCCCACCCCCCACCTAACTCACACAGAAACATCCACATGCACTTTCTTTTCATTAGTTTTCTTTTTTAAGGCAATATGATGTGGTTTGCAGAGTGTAGGACTTAGAGTTAAAATTTGTGGACAACCTCATATAATTGTGCAGATTTGTCTACTGAATGGACGGGGGCCTGAAATCCAGCTTGGGCTGTATTGGCAGAGTCACGGTGTATCTTATCCCCACCGAAGGGCCATTTTTGTTAAACGCAGCCCGGTGCATTTGAGGCCAGGCCCAGCTGTGTGACTTGGACAAATTCCTTAACCTCTCAGAGCCATAATTTTCTCTTCTGCAAAGAAGAACTAATAATAACTTATACCAAAGTATTTTAAAGATTAAATGGATAGAATACATATGGAAATAATTTATTAAATTGTAAAGTGTAAGGTTTAGTTCTTATCTTTCATAATTATTATTTTTCTTTATTATGAAGCATTTTTTTCTATAAGTTCACATTTTTCCTCTTCTCCCTCTCCTTTCTTCTCTCCTCTCTCTTTCCTTCCTTTAATATTCAACTCTTTATTGAATAATATTGCCCTTGCAATTTTGTATATTAATAACTTGGATTTTTAGGACGCAAGTTATATGTAAATAGCTTCCTTACAAATTGGAAGACTTTGTATTGTTAGTTGTGTAATTCAATGAGAGTTACATTTATTATATTAATAATGCAAGAAAGAGATTGTCAATCTGTAGTGAAGCTGTTGGCAAATACTCTGAATTTTGTAGATCACAGACATTACAAATTGTGACTACTAATGAAAAACCTCACAGTTTTTCAGCTTTATATTTTACTTTCTTTTGGGGGCAGATGCTTCATGGAAAACACGTCATGGTTCGTGTTGGTGGAGGCTGGGATACTCTTCAAGGATTTTTGCTTAAATACGACCCCTGTCGAATATTACAGTTTGCTACACTAGAACAAAAAATTTTAGCATTTCAAAAAGGAGTTTCTAATGAAAGTGTACCTGATTTGCCTACCAGAACACCTCAGCCTCCTGAAATGAATCCTTTGTCAGCAGTTAACATGTTTCAGAAACAAAATTCAAAACCTGGCACGCCGGTTGGTATTCCAAGGGGCAAAGAAAAACAGGTATGTCAACCAGGTGTATCGCCACCAGCACCTTCACTAAAAGGAGGTAATTTGGGCTCAGTGTCAGTCCGTTCTAAATTTACAAATTCACTAGCAGCATCTTCTCATCTCAAGCTCAAGTCTTCAAAAGGCATAACGAAGAAACCACACGCTCTTTCAAACAAGGTATCATCTTTACTTGCTTCTTCAAATACAGTAGGTGAAAACACTTCTTCACCAGCTTTATCAAGAACTGCACCCTGCGTATCTGAGTCCCTGAGAAAATGTATCACATCCCCCAGTACCCCTAAGGCCAAGGTTATTCCAGCCAAGAATTCAAGAGATCTGCCTGAGTCTACACTTTTGTCAAGTAAGTGTTCTGGAAAAACGGAACCAAAGTATTTGAAACACAATCACATTTCTTCCAGGGATGGTGCAGCATTTCACTTAGCTGCACATTTGAATTCATCATCAAAGTGTCCCAAGCTACCTAAAGCAAATATGCATGTAGGACCTAAACCTTCTCCTTCTTTCCAGTCCTCTGCAAAAATGACAAAACCTAGTTCCAAAACCATAGCCACAGGTCTAGGAACACGGTCTCAGCCATCTGATGGAGCCCCACAAGCAAAGCCAATCCCCACCCAGAAGCTTAAATCAGCCTTGAGTTTAAATCAGCCAAATTCTGTATCCTCAGTTTCTTCTGCAAAAGCTGCACAGGAATTGAAAGATAAGAATATAGTTTCAGTTGCCAAAAAGCAGCCTCAGAATAAAAGTACATGCCAGAAGAAAGGACCCAGCTCCTCAAAGTCTCCTGGCCGTACCCCACTGTCCATTGTGAGCCTTCCCCAGTCTTCTGCCAAAACACAAACTGTGCCAAAGTCAGCACAGACTGCCACTAAGGGCCAGTATTCAGCTAAAGGATCTCCAAAAAGTAGTAAAACCCCAGCTTCGACCAGGAAACCACCCACATCTGCTAAGGAAACAGATAGTGGAGATAAAAAACCTACTGCAAAGAAAAAGGAAGATGATGACCATTATTTTGTCATGACTGGAAGTAAGAAACCTAGAAAATAAATACGTATGTTTCATTTTAAGAAAACAGAGGAAAGGAAGAGAGTGAATGTGTTAGTTTCACATCTTAAAAAACTTTCTTCTATTTGTATTTATCCAAATAGGTGCAGACAGTAAGTACAACAAGATGTGGGTTGGAGGTTGGGATGAGAAGAAAGTTCATTAGAATTCACATGTCTGAATTCACCAGAAGTGCTCTTCTGAGGCAAACAGTGTGAAATCACCCCAAGTTTCTTATTAATAATAGACATGAATATGATTTTCAATCCATACCGTTTTTGTTAATGTCTGCCCTTGAAGGGAAACATAAAAGTTAAATAACACTATAAGAATTATAACTACAGCTGTTATATTTTCGAATATGTATTAAATGTGGAGTTTATATACCTGCTGATATTAACAATGGTGCTCTTACTATTAATTGCATTTTAGTAAAAAAAGTGATGGGTTGGCACTTGTCCTACAAAAGGCACCTAATTTAATTTCCTGATCAGGATTGCCTGATCCAACAATACTATGTACGAATGGCTGCTGCTGATTAGCTTGGCACTACTCTGAGTTAGGTACAACTCCTATTTAAATTTTTTTAGGCTTTCCAAAGCAGAAGGAACTGATTTTTTTATTTGGCATATGTTAACATTGGCAATATTTTGTTACCAATATTTTTGGTGATAAAAACAAAAAAACCTAAATTATTGAAACAAATTGGAATTTGGTAAAAAAAAAGGTTTTAAAATATATTATCTATAAAAACTTAAGACACCTTATAATTTAGATGGATGTTATGCAATGTGACAGGGGAAACTGATTTAGTAGCTTTATTAAAAATAATTTTTAATAATGTACTTTCCTATGAGTGCAGATATAAATTTTTACATTAAAATGTTTTAACATCAGAATGTTTTAACACTCTTAAAATTAAGATGCTATTAAAAAGGATCTTAAAGTGATATGCTATATATAATACAAATTCTATCATGAGATTATTATTTCTCTTTAGATAGCACAATACCAGTTTTAATTAGTTTCTTCCAGTTATGTTAATTTCCTTTAATTAAGTTATGCTGCCTCCAGTTTCCCAATGGCAAATGGAAGGCACACGTGCAACACTTTGCTCTATAGCAGAGAAACATATGCAGATCATACGACAGCCGCATAGACACCATTGGCCTAAAATGATACCTGTAAATAATTTACTTTTAAAGGATTGTGACTATTTAAAATTATTAATGTACTTTGAGAAATTTTAAGGATGTTTTTAATAACTTTACAGTATTATCAGTTATCACAGGTTATTATATTCAGTATTGAGGTTTGTGTTTCTCTATTTGTTTTAGTGTTTCCTAAAGAAAAAGATTATAGTTTATACAAACGTATGATCATAGAATAAGCATTTTAAGCTGGCTACTAACGTTCTATAGATTATAAAGCAAGAAGACTTGGATAAAAATAAGTGATCCTTTGCCTGAGGAGTACAGTTAAAATCAAAGATGTTCTCAGGCTAGTTTTGGGAATAATTCATGCTTCTCTTCTTAAAACAGGGAGTCACCAAATATTTGGTTTAGTTCTACTATTGATCTGGGAATTGAGAGAGATAATATTATATTTACATCTTTGGAGAGTGAAATCGATATTCAAGAGGTGCTAGAAGCTTTACTTTTTCAGTGGTCAGAAATATTGAATGTATCTTTCAGAGAAAAAATTTTGCCATCAAAAAGGAGTTTATTCCCTTATAAGACCAAACAATACTTCTGTATCAGTAACTTTTAGAACTTAAAAAAAAAAAGGAAATGGTATGATAGCCAACCTATGAATCTAAGTAGCTTTTACAATATGTAATTTACATTGTTAACAATATGTAAACACTAAGTTTTGTGTTGAGAATAATCAGGAATAAAAGTATTCCACAGGCATCTGGCACAAATTCCAGAATTAACCAAAGAATTGTTTATTTGAAAAATTGGAAGTCAATTTATAAATAGTTTTATTCTTCAACAGTAGGGAATTTCTCCAGTTATATTCATGTGAAATGAATTTTTATTTATATATAGCTTACCCTTCCAAAATAAAGGTTTTGTTTGAATAAACAATGCCTGAAAGACAATTTCTTCAAGTATATTTTCAAATTCTCCTAAAGAGCTAATATTTCTAGTCATTTTCACAATTTTTAAAACAGCTTTTACATTGTTGAACTTGGAAAGAAGTTTTTCATTTCTTCTTAATAATAGTGCAAGATTTTGTAAGTTCTTTTTTGTGTTTAGTAAAATGAATGTTAAGTTGAAATTAAGCACCTGGGAGAAGAAATAATGTGTGCTTTCAAAAAAATGGAATATGTTTTTATTTTTCTTTGATATAATTTGTTAACATGACTAATATGTAAAATTAAACCTCAGAGAAAAATGAAATGCTGATTATTTTTACATTGTTTGGGCTTAGAGTTTGTGTTTAATGCTTATGTCTTTAAAATGCCTTCATAAATTAGATGACCTCTCACTTTCCTCTCCATACTGAGTTTACAATTCTTGACGGATAAGGGAATTTTTTTAAGGAAAATTATTTTTCTTTCTGCAATCTTTTTATCTCTGTCTGATTTAAAATCTGTTACTTCTTTAAAAGAACAGGCTTCAAGAACAGGTAGTTATGATATCGTCTTACATCCACGTTCACATGCCGACTCCACTTGAATTCACATTTGTTTATATTTTCTTGTGCCAGCAGGGTTTGTATTAGATTTTAACTTATATTTTCTCAAGTATTAAAATTTAAACACATATGCCAAAGTCTCAATTTGCTTTTTTGTTGTATTCTGAATAACATTCTGATGGCTTGATTCATGTGAGAAATTCCATATACAAAGCATTGATAATTTGAGAATAGTTTTAATCCTATTGCTATTTAAAATGCCCTTTTTTATATTTGTGGAATTTATTTCACTGCACCCAGGAGATTATAAGACCTTGCCATTAAGCAGCAGTATTTGTCACCCACGTTGCTGTATCTGCTAGATGTTTGTTCTGGAAAGACCAGAGTCATATTTAATAATCTTTGAGATAACAGAAATAATTTATCAGTTATTAAATAGAACACTGTAGATCACACAAGCATTGTGTTCACAGAAGTCAACTGATAATAGGAACGTCCACTTTTCAATTCCTGTAATCTTGTTATAATTTCACACTTTGATAGTGGGAATATTCTTGAATATTCATCTTTTTCCTTTATTCATGACCAGAGCAATTACAAAATGCAGTTAATTCAATATGTATTTCCTGTGATGTTTCCAAAAAGAAAACAAAAACACAACTTAGACAAAATTTGTGTTATATTTTCCTAACCCTTTTTGAATGTGAAATTTTTAAACAAATTTATCTTATGAAATTTTGGGGAATATTAGGAAAATATTAAGAAAACATTTGCCAGTTAATCTGAAAATATAAAGACAAACATTTAGCTAAATTTAAGCTGTTTTCATATAAGTATACTGTTTTGTTCTTGTAGAAAAACACAGTAACACTCTATCATGAGGAAACAGTACATGCAAAAATTTAGCTATAAGGATATTAATCATAGCATAATATTAATATTGGTATAGCCATAAAATAAAATACCATACAGTCATTAAAAATGATGTGGACATTGACTTATCTTAAAAGTAGTACATATGGTGATGAAGTGGTTTATTTTGAGAGAATGCAGTGACCTTCATATATAATATTTCTTAATTTTCTGCATTTGGCCAGGCACAGCACAGTACCTGTTACATGGTATGTGGGCTCAATAAAAGGTATCTGTTATAATTAACCTCTTGTGGTTAGTCTTTTAGGATTTCATATAATTTTATTTAATATGATCAATTTTCATAAATTAAATTATTTCACAAATTATACTGGAATGAACAAATAGAATGAATTAAAGTTGTGTATGACTGTTGAGGACCTCTAGTAGTGAAATGTGGCTGTGTTGAAACACTTTTGCGTCTACTCACACCACCATTTATTAATGCCCACTGAATGCACAGGATGCTATGGAAGACAGAAGAATAAGGTAATCACTTTATTCAAGAATCTTGGGTTTATATAGCACTTTACAAGTCACAAAACACTTTTAATTACATAGCATCCAATCTTCTCAATTCCATGAGATGGGTATTATCTTCATTAGAATATAAGCGCCATGAAGGTAGGAATTGCATCTGTCTTCTTTACCACTGTGTTCCCAAAGCCTAAACCAATGCCTGGCATATAGTAGGCATTCAGTAACTGTTAATGAATAAATGAATGAACTCTCTTTTTACAGATGAGAAACCTAAGGCTCAGGAAAGTTGACAGTTATTCAGTTAATATAAAAATACCTATGGAGTTGAGTGATTGAATTTTATATAAAGGATAAAATTGTTTTACCTATTTATACTTTCCTACAAACAGTTGAGTTGCTCTTCATTTTAATATGCTACAGAAAATGGGGCTTATGTGGCATCTTTAAAAAACATCTGTAGTATCACCTCCTGCTTTTTCTTTATTTCTTAGAAAAATCTTGATTTAATTGTTTTTGAATTTATTAAACATTGTAAGTTTGAATATTTAGAGATTAGTGTAATCTTATGCTTTTAGTTTAGTATTTATAAACCACTTTACTATGTTGAAAGCACTGTTCTTAGAACAATGAACTATTGCATTCAATCCCCTGGACAATACAATAAAGATACTCTGTAAATATTTGGTGGATAAATAAATGAGAGAGAAATAAGTTAAATCTAGCACAAAATTCTTATACAGTATTAGCAATTAAAATCAATTTCATCACAGTGCAATGGAAATAGATATTGGTAAAAAGGCACTATAGGTGATCCTAGAACCTCCATTAAAAAAAAAATTTAAAAATAAGTAATTGTCCTCTGAGTAAGCAGGTTTCATATGCTTCTTCCAAAAGGAGTAAATTTAACTTTCTTTCACACGGCCTTGAAAATATGGTACAAAGTTGTGTTATGTAGATCCCTTCAATAATTCATTGCACCATGTTACATGTGCAGCAATCCAATAAATAATCATTGAAGCATAGGCCAAACTATGGTGTGTATTGAAAGAGGAGTGAAACATGACATTTAAAATTTTTATTTTATTTTAATCCCAGCACTGAAATAAAATGAAGGCAAGTGCCTTTAAACAGCAATTTGCAGTAGTTTCCATTTACCTTAAGCATCAGCAAAAGCAATTATTGGAGTACATGAAGACCCATGACTCCTTACAGGTAGAAAACAAAACAAACAAATGAAACCAAAAAAATTAAAACAAAAAAAAAAACCCTGGTGAGAATTACAGCCTTTGAAGTCTATGAGGCTCAAAGGGCCAGCTAAGAAGGGAGAATAGTTTGGAGTCTTAAGAGGATATTCCAGCAGGAAATGAGAGCCAGGTGCTGCTCCTTTTCCCCATCCAGACTTCACCTGGCTCACAGTTATCCTTTCTGTCTCAGCTTAAATATCACTATGGCGAAATTTCCAGAAGCTTCCATCCATCCCTTGGTTGGATGTCTCCAGTGTACTTTCTTCCCACCTTAAGTTTTTCCCATAATTGCATTGCATGTAACACTGTAATTTCCCATTTGCTTATCTAAATTTCTCACCAGACTGACAGTGGGAACTCTGTGTCTCACTTGTTCACAGCTGCATCCCCTGCATTTAGCACAGGGCCCAAATGTTTGCGGAAGAAAGAAAGGAGGGAAGGAAATGTCCTTTTACTAATAGAAATAAGCCATCAATGTGTGTAAGGAGAACCTCTAGTTTAATTTTGTTGACCCATCTATGGTGCAAGGATTTTTCCTGAGAAAACGTCACGGTAGAGTGTGAAGAAGCCTGCAAACACAACCTGCTTATTTCTGGAGAGGAGAGAAGAAAGGAAAACAGGGCAGTGATAAGAGAGGCCTCGAAGTTATGGATTTCTATATTTACATTAACACTGAATTTGAGATTGTGGCATTTTTACAGAAGAAAAATGTTGAAAACATCCCAATTTACTGTCCAGGGTTTTTATTTTAAAATATTTATTTTCAAGGTTGTGAGAGGCTACTCAGACCTTAACATACTGACTTAGATTGGCAAGTGTCCTGCTGCTACTGAGTCAATCCTCACGTTGAACAGATGAGGAAACTCAGTCCAGGGAGCTTATAGATATAGCCCGTTAGTTTCATTTCTTTAAAATCAACCTCTGAGCAGGGGACTGAAGTCAATATGGTCGAGGGTGGTCATCCCAGGGGGCTATTGGGACCATCCCAGGTGCTGGCCCCTTCATTGAGTCCTCAATGCATTGGGTCTGGCCCTGGAGATTCCTTGTTACCTGTGTTTATGACTGGCTCTAAAGCAATCTACTTGGCCACAATGCAGTAAAACACCAATTCATTCATTTGTTCATTTAGCAAACAATTTTTCTGAGTGGCTACTCTGACACTCAGTGTCTAAGCGGACACTAAGCTAGGTGCTAGGGATATAGTGATAAACCCAATCACTGCTCTTAAGGAGATTACAATCTTCATTCAAGTGTTTTTTTAAAAAAGTGTGATGTTCTTTTTGTCTGTAGCCCACTCAGTTCTTTGTGACATATTTCACTCATGGCATAAAATACCTCCATGAGAACAGCTTGTGTTTTCTCATATTGCTTCAGATCAGGAGCACATCAAAAGAAAGAAAGAAGCTGGTATTTGTGTCTGAGCCTCAAGAACAAGAGTCATTTACTGCTAAGAATTGTTACTCAGAAAATAGAACAGAAAGAATTAAGTCCTAAACAAGTGATTGAAAAGAGAAAGGAATTTGAGCTTTCTCTGGGTAAGCCATTAGTTTAAAAATCAAGAAATGTACATCTCTAATACGAGGATGCTTCTCTAACTCTATAAAATATTTCCTGGGATACTAGGGACTGATTCCCCCCTCTTGCCTCCACTAAGCTCCACCTCAGTCTTAACAAGTGCACCACAATAACAGAGATGGAATCTCAAGCAAGCTCCCTGTGTGGAAGGCTGGTCTCCTGATAGCCACTTCAGTTACACTGAAGAAGCACAGCTTTGCACAGATGCTCCTGTGATCTGACATCTCCATGTCTTGTCCTGCTGCCCCAACAGATCAGAGAGGAAACTTGTCCTGTAGAAAACATTGCTATTAACTACAGAACGACACCTTCAGGGTCTTTGCATCCTCCTAGCTGGAATCCAAGGGCATCCTGGGAAGAGCTGGTGTGTGTGTTCTGCTCTTTCGATTGCAAGAAACAGAGATTCACCTCAGCATTCTCTAATAGTGGGTTATTTTACAGATACACACAACCAAAAGGACAACAGGAATCTGGCAGCAACCCATAAATATCTGTACAGTGAGCCTCAGAGAAGCTGGAATTAAAGAGTCATTCAGACGTCTAGAGAGTTCCAGGGACAGGTAATCTCACTCTGTTTCTGCAGCCTGGGCTCCCCGCTCTTCACTCTGATCTATTCTTGCCAGTGTTCAAGCTTCTGTTCCTCTTTGTGCGCTTTCTTGTATCTTCTTCAAAAAACCACGACCTGATGCCACTTGCCAGTTTGAGGTCCCAAGAAAGAATCTGATTGGCTTAATTGCCATTGTTCCTCTGGGGCAGAGCTCCAGAGTTTTGCTCCAGTCACTGCATCTGTCGCCAGACAACCAGTGAACTGGCTGTCTTTAGGTCATGGACACATCCCCTTGACCAATCAGCATGGGCAGTAAAACACGAATTCATTCATTTGCTCACTCAGCAAACAATTTTTCTGAGTGCCTACTCTGACACTCAGTGTCTGCTTTGATAGGTCACATGGCCTAGAGCATGGCCACCTCAGCACAAGGAATAGTTTGGTTTGCTTGTCTTAGCAGAAGCCACAGGCAGAAAGTTTTCTTAAAAGGCTGGGCATGACTGATTTGTGTAGTGCTCTTGGAAAATAAGTCCAGAATTCAGTTGAATTTGGTCTGAACTACCTAGGGAAGTCTACTTTTGTATCAAGGAACCATCAATTTCCAGCATTGACCTTTTAGGTCATTGAGACCAATATGATGCAGAAGTGTCCCCTGGACCCTCCCAAATCCAAACCTGCACTTTGGTAGCTGGAAATGCTCAAATACGTGGATGTTGCTAAGGAAGGGCTCACACTGGGATCTTGCAAAGCTCTCTTCCGAGTGGGAGGTAAAATGTTCTAGACTCTCACTTCCCAATTTCCAATCCTTACACTAGTGTCAAAACAAGCTATTTAAATAGCTCGTTAGAACTATCAGTCAAACCAGTGTTTGGGAATCACATAAATACAACAATTTGGTAACTTTTTCTGCTGGTGGTTTTGGTATTTTGTAGACACAGCCTGGGGTGCCCAGGGTTTATTTTATCAGACACTCCTACCCCTGAAATTCTGTCCCAATATGACTTTTGATGACTCCTTGAAAGTGTTCAAGGGCTTTTACCTGTCTTAAGTCTTCAATTGTTTTGCCCTCCTCAGAAATTCCTATCAGATGAAATGTTACAACTCTATAAGATAAATTGATTTTTATTTAACAACAATGGCTTTGAAGTTGGTAGAGATGTCAACTATATGCACTGCTGACCATGCCTGTTTGCCTCTGAATACAGCAGAACTGTGCTGTTCCTTACAATTCCTCATTGTTGCTTAAAGGATTGCAGAAGGAAACCATGAGCAGACTTCACCACCACATTTAGAGCTGCTTTCTAAACGCTGAAAGAGTTCTGAGACCACATTCAAATAGAACTCACTTCGTGACAGACACTGTGCTAAGTGCTTTCTATATAGTAACTCATTTGATTTTTACAACTCTACAAGGTAGATTTTATTATTATCCCCATTTTACGGATGAGGAAACTGAGGCACTGAGAAGCTGTTTCTTCCATTCCTGTGCTTGTCAAAGAAGTCCTGATGCTAAATCATCTCCAATTAATACTTGATTGTGAGCTACTTAGTTTTCTCCAGAAGTGATGCCACTGGGAAGAAAAATATGCTGGTGATGCCTGTCATGAATGGCTCATATTTAGGTGTGCTGGCCACATCTCCAGTGTGCCTGGTCTGTGGTATGCCAGTGTGCACAGGGAGAACACAGCCCTTGG
Organism: Daubentonia madagascariensis; assembly: GCA_023783475.1. Classification (NCBI taxonomy): domain Eukaryota; kingdom Metazoa; phylum Chordata; class Mammalia; order Primates; family Daubentoniidae; genus Daubentonia; species Daubentonia madagascariensis. The sequence continues at coordinate 19,556,765 of JAKFHU010000600.1, read as the reverse complement.
CCTCCCGCGGAGAAAGACCAACCAACTACATCCTCGCTTACAACTTCGACTTCTCCCTTTTCCCAGCTTTTCCCCTTAATCCTTCAAACACGCTCAAGCCTCTAATTACACTTTCTCTCTTCTCTTTCTCGCTACTCCCTCACCCCCACGTGGCCACTATATATTGGTCAGGATGGGCTAGGCTTTGCTGCAGAAGCAATAAAGCAATCTTTGTGGCTTATAGCAACAGGGGCCACTTCTCACACCGGCTATATGTCCATCAGTGTCGCCTGGGGATCTTCTCATCACAGTTTCTCAGGGACCCAGGCTGATGGAAACTCCATCCTGACAAATGCTTCAGCGATTACCATGGCAGGGAGAAGGGGGTGTGGGAATGGCCAGCCACTCCGTTTTGAAACTTCTTTCTTGGTTCTCCTGCCACAGTTCTCCTGATTTTTCGGATTCTTTGATTCCTCACTCCTGTTTTCTGACTTGTCTTCCTACTTTGCCCTTTCCATGTAGCTATTCCCTAAGGACCATCCCTTGGCCCTGTTCTCTTCTAACAAATGTTCTCCCTCTTGGCAATTTCTCCCAAATTTGGTTTCCAGTACCATTTCAGTATGAATAATTTCCAGGTCAGCCCCATTTCCCTGAGCCCCGATTCCATCGTCAGTAGCCATCAACCCTCACACCTGTCTAAAAAGGAAATTTCCATCTCCACCAAAACTACATTCCCTCCGGACTCCCCTGTTTCTGTTGACTCCCCTTGTCTCCTCACATGGAAACTCTCAAATTATTTTAGAGTCTCAAATCCATCCCCCTCTCTCTGTTACTGCCCAAGTTCATGGCCTTCTCACCTCTCTCCTGGAAGGCAATAGCTTCCCAATAGCACCTTGATCACACTTTCAACATCCCTCCATGGTTCAAGGCTGCACATTGTACAACTCTGGGGAGCACCATTCACAGTGTGTTCCAGGTGAATGGAGCCCCTTGGAGTTGTGCAGTGGGGTAGCCCTGCAGGCCCATCCAGCTGATCTTACACACTGCGCCTGTTGTAATCTTCCTCCACTTGAATCCTGACACCCCACGGCTCAAAAATCTTCCTTGGCTTCCTCATTCTAACCTGAATGAAGGCCACATGCTTTGGCTCTGTCCACCCACAGGTCACGATGGAAGTTACTCTTCCTCTTCTGAATTCTCACATCTCTCCTAACCAAGTAGCACTTTCTATCCTGCACTCTAATTATTTAAGAACATTGTTACCCATTTGATGAGTGAGAAGTTACTTTTTACTTGAGGGGTTAAATTAATAAATATTAATTTGTTGCAAATGATGGAAAACTCCAAGTCAAAATGGCTTACATTTAAAAAGAGAATGTATTGGCTGGCGCAAATGAGAGCTGCAGAGAGGACATCCTACTGCTTCAGGCACAGCTGGATGTGGGCTTAACTGAGCTCCTCCTTGGGACTCCCTCCTTCCCTCTCCACTTGAGGAAGCTGAAACCACAGCAGGCCTGTCTGGTGGAGCTGGAGCCAAGGAGGAGACACAGCGGCTGCCAGAGATGCTGCCCACAGCAGAGAGGAAGGAAAACACTCTGGCTTCACCCTTTTCTTGTCCTCTAACGGCCCTCTGGGGGCATCCATTGGCTAACCCTGGATCTGGGCAATGCAGCCTGCAGTTCTCAGAGCAGGGCAAGGGAAGGGAACGGGGTGGGTCTGAGAGCAAACAGGAAAATCACCTGCAAAAGTAATACCACAACGGTAAGTGGCGGAGCCTGGCCTTGAACCTGTAGCTGAAGCTTGGAATCCTGCCACCCCATATGCTGCAAAGCAGCACAAAAGAGCATTCCAGCTGGAGGCATCTGTGTGAGCAACGGCCAGATGGAAAATTCTCACATGTGCATGGAAATAGCAGAGAGTTCCTTTGGGCTGCTGTGTAAGGTGCTTGAGGAACAGTAGGGAATAGTAGGAGTCCATGCTGTGCAAAGCCTGAAAGGCTGGGCCAGAGTTCGGTCTTTGTTCAGGACGCAAAAGGGAAGCTATCAAAGGAAAAGACAAATCAGGGCAATTTATTTATCTATAGTTATAAAAATGTCAGAAACAGGAAGGAAATACTGGGACTCTCTTCAAATAAAATCAACATACAAAGTGAAATAATTCTAAGGAATAAAAATTACAAATATAACAAGGTTGATTTGTTTCCTAATTTTTGCATGGTTGCCATCTTTCATACTGATAATGGAAATTAGGAATGAACATTCCTTTATTCACTCAAGTGAAAACCTACCATGAGCTGGGCACTGTGCTGGGGTTTTAGAGCGTGTCAATATGAATCATTTGTTGGGCTTTTTTACTGTTTCCCTTGTCTTTTGAAGTTGCAGGAGGGCACCCCACGGAATGACCTTTGGTCTGAAAAGAGATCTGTGGTGTTCAGAAAGTGCATAAAATGGTTGTTCACTTTGTACTCACTTTGTGGTTTTAAATCTCAAGGTCAAATAAAGCCTCTGGCAGGCTTTATTTGAAGTTAAGTGGCTTGACCTCACTTGCAAATAATATCGATGGAATGTGCACAAAACAAGAAGTGCCAGTGAAGAAGAAAAATGCCTCCGAGGGTAGAAAACTGGGATATTTTTGCATCTTTCATGGGAGATTGACTAGTTATTAAGCCACTTGAGACTTCTTGTAATCACAAGCTGAGGATACCAGCTATTTAATAATAAGTATGTCATTGACATCTTCAACAACACAGATGCACTAACTAAATGTCTGACTGAGAGCCATACATTGGGCATGTCACAAAGGGACACTATATATTATATAAATTAGGTGTCTGTAAAGGGCTAACTTTACAATTTTGATTCAACAAGCAGTTAGTCAATAAATATGAATCCCTAGGTGGTCAGAAAATTTAGTCCAACCTCCCCCCCCACCCTAACACTTATAACTCATGCATTCACTCATTTATCCCTTAAACATTTATTAAGCACTTGCTTAATAAACAAAGATTTCAACAAAGATTTATTAATTGCCTACATGTGCTCTGCTTTGCATAATGGTGAACAAAATAGATATGGTTCAACCCCTCATGGAGCTTACAGTCTAATGGAAGTAGCATCCACACCCGTGGTTTGAAGCAGATTGTGCTGTCAAAAACTCACTCTTATCAGAGAAAACAGACTTGTAGTAAACGTGACTGTAAACTCAATATGATGAGTACGTGAAAGTGTGTGTTGGCAATTGAGTGGTGATCCCTTGGAGTGTCCAGGGAAGGCTTTTCCGAGAAGATAATGCAGTAGCTGGACCTTGAAAGAAAAACAGGAGCTCCTAGTTATTTAGAAAAATGCATTTTGAATTGGAAGTGTAGCAGGATGCTGAGATGTGCAAATGTGAGACATCATTCACACTTTGGAATGTAGAACTCTGAGCTCTGAGGGCTTGGGAACAGGTGGGCAAAGCCAGGTCACATGGTACCTTGTGAGCCATGTAATGGAGTTTGTGTTTTACGGGGAGGCCTATGGAGGCAGTTGATTGATGTCCAATGCAGGAGTGACATGATTTGATCTGCCTTTTTGGAAAACCACCTACTAGCATTGTGACTCCAGGAGCTACCAAAGAGACAAGAGCAATGTAATTTGGCCGTTCTCTAGATGTGTGTGTGTGTATCAGGGAGAAGTCTAGGAGGCTCCCACAGTTCTTGCTGTTTTCAGCAGCCTCTATTTGACCTCCAGACTCCAGACTTTTCACACTAAACACATTCTGTAGGCCACCACCAGACCTACCTTCCTCGAACAGATCTTTTGTCAAGTTTCTTCCTTGCCCCAAAATTTTCAGTTAGTGTTTCTTATTCCACAAATGTGAATTTTTGAACTTTCTTCAAAAGCCCTTCATTGAATCTACTCCATGGTCCCAAGATAAAATTCCTTTACTCTCCTGAACACTCTTTTTCTCACTGTTACACAGGCATTCCACTCTCTTCCATCTCCGTTTCATTGTGTCTTCCCGCTAGATATCTTAAGTACACCGTCCTCCAAGGCTAGCTTAAGCCTTGTCCTTCATGCAGCCTTCTCTGACCACTTCATGACTATCTGATGCACTGTATCTTCATCTAATGTAGTTTGGAGCTAAGTACATAACACTAGAATATAACAAAGTTCTTAGGGGCAAGGATATTTGTCTATTTTGTTCACTTCTATATTTGTACACTTGGAACAGTGCTTGGAAGATAGTAGGTACTTGATAAACATTTGTTGAATGAATGAATGACTATTAGATCCTTTATAAAAATTTAACAAAGAAAACATTACCTAAAATGAAAACATATGAATCTATCATTCATTTACTCAACAAGCATATAGTGAGTAAATGCTGTGTGACAAGCATTGTGATATTTTCTGGGTATGCAAAAAATAATTACACCAGGAGGCCATCCTCAAAAAGTTCACAGTGAGAATAATAGTATTATCCTACAGAATCAAAATCTGGTAAATATTTACATTTTCACATGCATAAAAAATCAGTAGGGAATAGTACAAGCAATAAATTTTTGTTAAAAAGGAAACAAGAATTTTACATCCCTTGGATTTCAACATTTTAAAAATCTGATAATACCAAACCTTGGTGAGGATATGCAGCAACAGTCACCCTCAAACATGGCTGGTAGGAAGGAAAATTAGTAAACCACTCTGGAGAGCAATTTCCTAGGTAGCTAGTAAAGCTGAAGATGTGTGTAAAAGACAATCCAGCAATTCCAGTCCTACATAGAGAAACTCTCAGCCACCGGCACATGGAGACACGTACAATCATGCTAATTGCAGCACTGTTTAAAATGAACAGCTAGAAACAACCAAAATGTCCCATCAATAGCAGAATGGATAAATAAATTATGGTTGTATCCAAACAGCAGAATCTTCTGGAGCTGTGAAAATGAATGAACTTGAGTTATAATTATCCACATGACTCAATCTCACAAATATATTGAGCTAAAAAAAAAACCAAGTTGTAGAATGATAATGCAGCATGATTCCTTTTCTACAAAGTTTAAACATAGAAAATAACACAATATATTATTTGTAGACTTATATATGTAGTAAAAGTATGAAATATGCATGATAGGGTGAGCAACCATCCCAGTTTGCCTGGGACTTTCCCTGTTTTAGCACTGAAAGTCCTTTATCCGGGAAACTTCTCGGTACCAGACAAACCAATACAGTTGGTCACCTTACCTGAAAAAGGTAAACACCAAGCTTAGAATGGTGGTTACTTCTTGAGGAGGGAAGGAAATGGGATTGGGTAAAGGTAAAATGGATGTAATTCTGCTGAATTTGTAACATTCTTTTTCTTAAGCTGGGTTGTGGGTGTGTGAGGGACCATGCAACACGGCCAGGTTAGGAACATGAACACAAAAGAATAAAAGTAAATTGGAAAAAGAGGGGCTATCTCAAAGCAGTCATCTATCCATAAGCTTAACAGACCATGGAGAAAGGGCAATCATTCGATCTTCAACCATAACCTGAAAACTGTCAAGAGCAAGAGCCACCTGCTCTGAGATGTTTCTTTGAATGTTTCTCCCTCCATGCTCACCACCAGCCTCTCCCAGTCATGACACCTGGATGACTACTGCCAACTCCGAGATTGCAGGGCTCCCTCTCCCAGAAATGCAAATAGACACACATGCACACACACCACCAACGTTCCCACCGTGGTTTCCTAAACTACCTGAAAATGTCTCGTGTCTTCTTAAGCCAAGTTCCCTGAGGGCTGGCACCATTTGGTACTGCTTTCTAAATCGTGCTGGTAGGAAAGGGGAGTGGGCCAGGGCCAGGGCCCCGGAAATATCTTTAAATCACAGATCCACCACTTACTAACTGTGTGACTTTGGGAAAGTAACCACACCTCAATTTCCTCAACTATAAAATAAGGCTAACACCCCTTGTAATGTACATATGAGGACCAAGCAAGAAAATGCTTCCAAAGCATTAAGTGCAATGTTTGGGGAAATATTGTAAGAGTCTAATAAATGGTTGATTGGTAAGATTAAAAAAAATAATGATTCTAAAGTATAGGAACAAAATACATTACATACATATTTCAGTACTATGCAAATTATTTTAAACTGTGATGTAGGATTAAAATAAATCTAGTGAGGAAAGAAAGATGGGAGGAATAAACTTCACATTCTTACCAAACCATCTGTAGAAATGTTAAAATTAGAACATTCTTATGACAGAGAATTGTCATGTTCGTTGAACTGAATTGTGAAAAAAAAAAATGGTCAGGTTCTGTTTAATGTAACAGTTCCTATGAGAGTAATTAAAATCTGAAGCTCTGTTTCTTTTTTTGGAAGTAATGCCTGCTTAAAATGAGCTCTAATTGTCCCTATTTACACACTGACTGCAGAGTGCCCATCCTGCTGCAGACAGCTCTGTAATTAGCTCCATTCAAGAACAAAGCAGTGACCATCTTTCAGCTGCTTTCTGGCTTTTGAGCTTAGGAAGCAAAGAAGAGATTTTTGGCTCTCTTGCAAAATGGAATTTAAATCTGCCACAAGCAGCCAGTTGCAAGGATGATAATTACACAGTTTGTTACAATTGATTTATACAGGCCCCAGGAAAGAATGAAGATCTTCTGACTAAAATGGTCAAATGAATAATCAATGATATGTGAAATTTCCCTTCCTTGGGATTTTTTGTGGCTGCATCTAGAAAAAACTGGTAATGTTGACCTATTACTCACACAATGTATAAACCAGCTATTTTGGTGATGTCTGTCAATCGTTCCCGTAGATCTCACCCTCCTGAATAGTTACGATGACCTGCTTCATATTCAGTATTCTGCACCTTTCGGATGAAGAACTTTCATTGAAAAAAATCTTAATGAAGGGAATTACAACTTGTAAAAGAACACACGCATAGGTTAAAACTGTGCTACTGGGTCCACAAAACTTTCATGCCCCATGAAAATCTTTTACAAAGAGCATGTAGACTGGATTCATGCCCCTCTTCCCCTACTACACATGTGTGAACACATATGCACACACACATGCGCATACATATGCGTTCAGCTCAGAGGAAATGGAATGACTCCACCTAGCTGTGTCACATGCAAATATTTTATTTTGCCTGTTTAAGTCAATTAGAAGTCTTTATATTATGTGAATTTAATCCATCTACATTTATTGTAGATGTATTTGAACTATCTGCCGTCTTACTCTGAGTTTCTATTTTCATACTTTGTCTTTTGCTTCTTTTTTCTCTCTTCCTGTTTTCTGTTCTCTTCTCCCTTTTTCTTTTTTACCAGTTTGCAAACATCCTATTGTTTCAATGGTTCCATTAAAAATTTTAACACACATAAAATACAACTGTCAAACAAAACAAGGAATTTAGCAGGCTTATCTTCTTCCAACCCCACCATCTTTTCATGTCGTCATTATTATCTAGAATTTCAGGTCCCTCTTATTTTTAAAGAAGAAAAAATAATTATTATTTCTGTATTTTGCAGCCAGTAATTATTTCTATTTTACAATCAACAATTGCATCCTTCCTCATGGATTTAGTTTTCTTCCTTTAGAAATTCTGTCAGGGAGGAGCTTCGGATAATAAACTAGCTTAGTCTTTGCATAAAGATGTCTATTTTATCCTTACTCTCCTCACTCTTTCTTAAAAAAATTATATTTAGCTTTGTGAACAGGAAATACCTTCACATGATGCACAATTCAAGTAAGTTAAATGTTTTAGTTGCTATAGAATTCTAGATTGAGTATTGCTTTTCTGAGGTGCTTTGGAGATATCACTCCATCTATTCTAACATCTATTTTTACTCATTAGAAATTTTGCATCAGTCTGATTGTCACTCTTTGTAGTTTCTCTCTGGCGGCTTTTATGATTTTTCTCTTTCTCCTTGATGTTCCGCTGTTCTGCTTCTACAAGGTGTCTAAGAGTGGAAATTTTTTAAAAAGTTGTTCTGCTTGGCACTTGATATACCTTTTTATTCTGAAGACTCACGTCAGAGCTTTACAATCTGTCTTTCATGTCTCTTAAGTTCACTTTCATATTTTCTGCCACTTTATTTCTCTGGGCCGTGTTTTGGGTGATGCCCTCACTTTTCAATCATTAATTCTTTCTTTAACTGAGTCCAGTTGACTTTTTAATGTCAATGACTACTTTTTTATTTTCCAGGATTTTTTTACTAGTACTTTTTAATAACTTATTGTTCTTGGTTATAACCTCTATTCTTAGATATTCTGCCCTTTACCTCTTTCAAAATTTTAAACTTAATTCAAAGTCCTTCAGGGATTGCTGTATTTCTATTTCTTTGGGTATAAATTTGTTGGATGTCTTTTATGGGTTTAAATTACCTCATGAGTTTGTAAGCTTGTGGCCTCAGCCCCCACGCATTACTCTGGAGGACTCTCTTTTCCTGTTCTACAGAAACTTCCCTCTTATTTTTAATGTGGCTATAGGTTTTTCAATCTAAAAATATAAAACCTAACATTTTGATGTACCTGAGCTAGAAAAAAAAGGTCCACTGGGACTGGAGATTAATTTATTTGGTTAAAAAAAATCGAAATCTGGTAGCACATACCTGTAGTCCCAGCTACTCGGGAGGCTGAGGTGGGAGGATCCCTTGAGCCCAGGAGTGTGAGGCTGCAGTGGATTATGATCATGCCACTGCACTCCAACCTCGGTGACAGGGTGAGACCCTGTCTCTAGAAAAAAAGAAAATCAGAGAGAAAAGATATAGCAGAAAAACATATCAATACATTTGGATGGAGTGATATAAGACACAATGAAAAAAAAATTCACAGATAGATTATAGCTGTGGGACATTTCTCTATAAACCGAGGTTCTATCTCTGTTTGGATTAGATGTATTTAAGTGCAATGTTTTTCCAAAGATAAATAATAATAGATTATGGAGTCATTCATTTACTTTTTAAAATTCAACAAACATTTATTGAATGGCTCTGCCCAGATCTGTGCTATGTATAGTTATACAAAGACCAGTAACCCTTAGTTTTTTTCATCTTTAAAATAGAGATCATGGTACTTTTCATGCAAGGCGGTTGTGAAGAGTAGAGATGAAGATTATAAAGTGTCTAGCACATCGTCCGGCACATTGTAAGTATTTAGTAAATGGAGTAGTAATTCCTATTATTATTATCAATTCTTTGTCATCACGGAGATCATGTCAGTTTGGAAGATAAACAGGTAAACAGATACCTAAATACCCAAACACTTACAAGACAAAACGAAGGGACTGATCAACCATGCTTGGGATGGCTGGGAAGCCTTTGTAGAGTAGAAGAAAAGGGGGAGGGACATTTCAATTAGAAGCTGCGACAGTTTGGAGGAGAGATAGTGAGGCCCTCAAGTTGACAAGGAAGGTAGGAGTGAAGAGATGGGAATAGACATGAAAACCAGTCATGAGGTAAAACATACAGGACTTGGCAACTGATAGAATGTGGAAGTTCAGGAAAACCACAGCTGTGGGACTTGGGCAAGTTATTTAACCTCCCTGGACCTTAACTTCCTCAACTGTAAACTGGAAATAAAAGTAGGGCCTACCTTGTGGGATTGTATTGAAGATTGAAAGAGACAAGACATGTAAAGCATTTTAAAAGTTCCTAACTCATACACAGTCTCAATAAATAACTATTATTTTCATGTGGGCTGTGGAGGTGCTGGGGGGGGGTCAGCAATGAAGCCCAGATTTCCTGCTCAGCAACTGAGGGGCTGCAGCTGATACTCATGGAGGAGGAGCAGGTTTGCCGCACAGTTCCTGCTCATCAATTAGGATGAATCAAGCTATTGTGAGGGGTCAGGTGTAACAGCCTCCTGCGAGCTGGGCATTTGCTTCCTTAGACAAACCAGTTCAGAGCTTTTGTACCATAGCTGTCGGCAAGCAGAATACACAATACAGGGAGTGAAAGGTGGGGCCTAAGACAGAAGTGTCCAAGGAGGTCGCTGGGGAATCTCTTGTTACCTTAGAGTCACAATGAGAAACGCATAGAAGGAAGCTGAACAAACTCCGGAGCATTTTAGGAAGCAAGTCTAAAAATAGCTACACTCCGCCTAAACGTTCAGAGGAAGAAACCCTCCAGTAAGGGATCAAACTCTTGAGCCCGTTAGCATTTTGTGTAAGTTTCTATTATATTTGCTAATATCACACCCTCCTGCTTAATCATTTTTTAGGTTGTATTATTTTATGTCATCCTGTTATAACTTTGGTGGATGAAAAGAACAGATATCGTTATCTCCATTTTACAGATGAGAAAACTGTGGCTCAGGGAGATGTTATTATTTGTTCAAATCCTCACAGCTAGAAAATATGGCAAAATCAGGACTAATGCCAAATATTTTAATTTCCATTTCCTTGCTCATTCCATGTCTTGTTAACTGTTTCTCGACGTGCATCTTATTAGCACAGAGCCCTTCTTCCCATCTCATGATATTTGCTTCCTATGAAGGGTGGTCAATTAATTTAACTCCTGGCCTCTGTCCCTGCCCTCACTCCACCCCAAGGAGGTAGTGACTTATATGATCGGTAAATTTGGAAGAATTCCCCCTTTATTCCTTCATGGAAGGAGCCTGGCTGACCAGACCAAGATTCTACTCTGCTCTGCAATTTCAAAAGGTATGGGGCAGGCGGGCGGGTGGGAGTGGAGTAGCCCTTCTGGTTCGTTTCTGCTTGGAATTTGGTGCTTAAATTTCCAAATCCTGCCAGCAAGCCCATCTGGTTAACACCCTAAACTTTGCCCTTCCCCCCACTTTTATCACAAATATCATTGTTTCAGTTTCTATCTGTAGTCATTATTTTATTTCTCAAGTTGCTCGGAACCTAGACAGAGAAGAGGGTTACTAATTGTTGGGGGTTCCCTTGGAGACCTCCTGAGGAGTTTAGAAATAAGAACAAAGTGTGAGTTCGAACAATCATGGCCAAATACTACAATAACCACAGGAATGTTACATGACTCAGAAAATGCATTAGACATTAACAGAAGTTAGCTTGGAGAACCCACTTAGGGTATGCGTGGCAATTAATAGATGAAAATGCTGAAAATGAAACCCATTCTCTTAGGAGAAAAATCAGTGGACTGGATGACAAATTAACCTCTATCCTCTACTTAAGTCTCTTGGAGAAAAATAAAATCAATATGAATCAAGCATGCAGCAGTTCTAAGAAACAGCATCAGAAATGAAAACTAAGATGAAACGTAAGTTTTGGGGAAAAACCAATTTCTATAAAATAATCTTATACATGAACTTCTTTCCTTAAAATCATCTTAAAATGCAGCCGGCCCAGATTAACTTTATCCAACCCCCCCTTTCTTTTACTGCTTACTTTATGTCAGACACGTACTTACGCATAAAAACTTACACAAACACACAGGCGAAAACAGAACGGGGTTCCTCACTGAAGAAAGAGGTTTAGCAAACTTCTCAACTGAGGATAAAGATGAATTTACAATAAGGAAGAAGACCCTCCACTTTGGACCAGGGCTAGAGAACCCGTAAATGTGTATATGCAGAGCCTAGTTCTTGTACATGGCTGGTTCAAATGTTAGAATACCAAACTCGTCCCTTTTCAGGTCAGAATAGCTCCCATGTAACCAATCCCACAGGAAAAGAGCAGCTTGATATCTTTCTGGATCTTTCCAAGTCTCCTGCTTCTTTCTGAGAACTGTCAATGTGTGTGGCCAATGGCTTACGGCTTGCTGACTATGTCTGAGCCTCTGACAAGGATGTTCACCTTGCTGATGCCCATTTGCAAAGAATCTCTATTGAGTTTCTGTTGCTTTCTCATTTACTAACAAAGTAACATGAGATCAGCAATGTATATCATTCTAGAAACTTCGCATTGAAGATGGTGTGATGTGCATACAGTACAGATTTCAAAACAGAAATGTCACAAAGCAGCTGGTACTTCTAATAGTGATTTTTGTTTTCTATTTAATACTTTGGATTTTTGCTTGGTGCTCTTGAACATGACGTATGAACTCTTCTCCCAGGCTCTAAGCTTCCTGGGGGCAGAAATTGTGCCATAAATCTGTGTACCTCCTTCAGTTATATGCATACAGATTGTGCCCAATAAATACTTGTTAGATGAAAGACTAGTCACATTATCAAGAGAAAAAAGAACTCTAAGGCACCCTGAGATTTACTGGTTAATGTATCATCAGGCTTACAATCCTCCACAAATGCATTCATATGGAGAATAAAGATGTACTACTGTAGGGAACAATAGTTCTAGCAATGGAAATTTTTTTCTAAATATTTAAAAAGTTTGCAGGTCAACTTTAAAGTATGTGCTTGCAGCTGAAAACAAAAGAATCCTTTAGTGCAACTAATTTAAAAATATTTTATTTGTCAGAAATACCTTAATTTTATTAGTGTTATAGTGATCAATGTTAAAGAATATTTTTATAGTTCTTGGTAAATATCACCAACTGCTTTTCAAATGTGATTTTTGGTTTCCAAAGCCACCAGCAGGGATAAGAACCTGCCTTTCATAGTACGTGTCCCCTTCCCAACTCTGGGTAGTCTCTGGGTAGTAATCTTTTTTTTTTTAAACTAACAAATAATTCTAGTTCATCATTCTACTTATTCTCATTTCTTTGCTCCTGAGCCTGAACAAGTTCTTCTATTAATGTCCTTTGCTCATTTTTATTCCTAGCAGTCTTAGTGGTCTTCTTGCTAACTTGCATAATTGTTGTTACATAAAGGTGAAACATATTAACCCTTGCCTTTTTCCTTGTTGCATATTTCCAAGTCTATCTTTTAGTTGATTATATATATTTATTTTTTGAGGGGGAGGGAGATAGGGTCTTGCTCTGTCACCTGGGCTAGAGTGTAGTGGCGTCATCATAGCTCACTGCAGCCTCAAACTCCTGGGCTCAAGTGATCTCCTAACTCAGTCTCCTGAGTAGCTGGGACTATACAGATGCGAGCTACCATGCCCGGCTAATTTTTCTATTTTTTTGTAGAGACAGGGTCTCACTTTTGCTCAGGCTGGTCTTGAACTCCTGGCCTCAAGTGATCCTCCCGCCTCTGCCTCCCAAAGTGCTAGGATTACAGGCGTGAGCCACCACACCTTGCCTGATTTTATTTTTTTTATATGAAGGCATTTTAAATTATGTGCAGTAAAATCTCTCACTTTTCAATTACTCCCAAGTTTGGGAAGTTATACTGCCCCAGAAGTTTGATAAATATTTATTTTATTTCTTCTACTTTTTTATGGTTTGATTTTTTAAATATAAGGTCTAATCCAATCAAAATGTGTTGGGATGTGTGTGTGAGATAAAAATCTAAATTATTTTTCTGCCAAATTGCTAACCAAATATTCTAATAACACTCTTCACCACTTCACCCCACCAACAACACTACTACTGATTTTTTTAAAGTTATTTTATATTCAGCTTTGTTTATTGCTTCACATGAGCTTTAAAATATTGTCTTTTCCTTTTTTCCCCATAAAAACAATCCCATTGGATTTTTGTTTGGGTGCTGTTAATCTATAAATAAATTTGTGAGGAATTGACATCTTAAGATTTCTTTAGGTTTTCCAATATGGTATGACTCTTCATGAATCAGAGGATTAATGGAAAGTATTTTAACTCTCTCAATAAAATTTTAGATTTTCTTTATAGAGGTTATACACATTTCTCATAAAATTTGCTTCCAGGTACTTTATCTTTTTCTTGCTGTTGCTGCTGGAATCTCTTTCTCATTATAGTTCCTAATTGCTTCTCAGTGGTATGTAGAAATGCTGCTGATTTTCACAAAATGCATTTAGCTCTTATCCAGACTTTTTTTTTTTTTTAAAAATACCATGTGCCCTATCTTTTGCCAGGGAGTATTAGGAAAAGCATTCATGAGAACGTTTCTGTGTCATTTGCAAAATTCATAGTCACCATGAACATAGGTTTCTTTTATGATACAAAGCGATATATGGTTTCTATATCCCTGCTCCTTGAGACACTGCTTTCCTTCCTACCCCATAGCTGGCCCTGCAATTCCAGGTATTGCCCACAGCTGTTACTCAGGAATGCTCTTTCCTGCCCCCACCTGCTGCTCCTTGCTTGTCTCCTTGGAACACCTTTGTCCCCTTGGGTTGGCCAACGCATTCGTAGTGCTGCTTGTGCCTTATAGAGTTTGGCCTCTCACCCCTGTCCTCACAAAGCCACTCCTCTTGTTTTGGCCTCACCAGATGCTACTCCTGAGAGACTCCTTGTCTCCATTTGTCCTGCTTGCCTGGGAGTCCTTCCGGACAGAATAATCCCTGGCTCTCCTTCAGAGATGAGGGCCCAGGAGCAATAGCCCATTTTGTTTCCCTTTTGTTTACCCCTGAAATTCAAAACTAAAATTGTGACTGTTTAGCTTACCCCATGCTCATCTCTCTTTTCTTGATGGTCGTTCAATCTTTTAAATATTTTTCCATTGCCTTGTTTTATGTATGATTTGGTATCATAAACCACCTCAAATCTTTTCTTAAAATAGGCAAGATATAAATCATTAACAAATAGTACTACTAAATAAATCATACCATATACACTATCGGGAGGGACAGCATTAAAAAAAGTATGAAGGAGTGGGAAAAGAGTACCTAAAAGTGTTACTATATGACCAATTTTCTATTCAGAAAACAAAATAGAATACTTCTTAGTGTCTGTGTGTGTCTATATATATATGTGTGCATATATATGTACCCATATATACATAAGTGTACAGGTTGGTATTCAACACATACCTGTGTGCACAGGTATTAAAATATTTAAAAACAATGTGGTACTCTAAATTAATATATAAATAAACATATAAATAAAATTTTAAAAATACATTCCCTTTTATTCACTGATAAAAACTGCTTTATATAAGTTACACTACAAATAATGTATCAAATAATTCTAATAGTTTCTAAATTGTTTGCTGACTTCCAGAAAGCGTTAGTGTGATCTTTCGTGTGACCTCGCTGTCACTGACTAAATGATGTCCCCTTCTGATCCATGATTTGACACGACAACAGCATCAAACTCTTCCAACCACTTCCTCATTGAAACGATGGTCATTAGGTTCCCGTAGCCAGGGACTTCGCTGCAGGCAGAGTGGCAAAGCCTGCCGCCTACTGCCACAGGCTGCCCACGGGGACTGGACCCAGATTGCCTTCACCATGGCCCCTGCCCGCGACCTGCATCCTGCTTGGAAAGCAGGGAAAGGGAGGACGGGTCTCCTTGAATACTCCTGGCCAAACTCCGGATCGGGTCAAGGAAAGGGGTGCTACCACCTGGAGATTCTTGGAATTACTGCTGGTAGGACCCAGAACAATCCCCATCCGTAAGCAGATAACTACCGCCAGGTGGCGCCAACAGCAGCATACCTGGACAGATTTGGATCTTGCCGCCCTGGCTGTTAAAACCTCAGTTGTTTAGTTCACCTGGCACTATATGACCCCACATTTACACAATTAATTTTTTTGGACTCTATCTTATGTGTAGAAGAATTACATTTTAGATTGTTATGAGGCTGTACCTTAATTTTTTCCCTCCCATCAATGTTTTATTTGGCAAATTTTGAAACCTAGAGAAAAGTTACAAGAATAGTACAATATATAATGAACACCCGTCATGTTTTTCAACTGGATTCACCAATTATTAACATTTTGCTACATTTTCTTTCTCTCCCTTTTTCTGTCTTTTCATATCTATGTGTACGTTTTTTTCTGAACCACTTGAGAATTAGTTGCATCGTCCTGACTCTTCATCCCTAAATACTTCATTCAGCATGTGTCTCTTAAGAACAAGCACATTCTTCTACATAACCACAATCACACTCAGGAAATATAACACTGGCACACTGTCATTATCTAATATAGACATTAGTATAAATTGTCATGATGATGCCATTGTTATATGTAGTTTTAAATCTAGGATCTAATCAAAGATCATAGACTGTAGTTGTCATGATTCTTGAGTCACCTTAATCTGGAGTGGTTCCTTTGCCTTTTCTGGGGGGGGGGTGTCTTTTATGACATTGACATTTTTGGATAGTCCAGGCCAGTCTTTTACATTTGCCTCATTCTTTTCCCATGATTAAATTTGGGTTAAACGTTTTTGGCACGAATACCACAAACGTGATGTTGTATTCTTTTAAAAACAGTTTTGAAAAGATTCCAGAAGCTGTATTTTAACAACGTACTTTTTATTCTAGAAAGAAAACCACTAATCACTGGCTGTTAAAGTCATTTTGAAACACACACGCAGACCTTATTGGTGCTTCCTGGTTTGTCCTTCTGATTCCATTTTAACAAGTATGTCCCACATAATGGAGAGACTATAAAAAAAAAGGAAATTAATGCCATGGAAACTGGTAGGCCTGAGTTCATAAGGGATTAAATCTAATTTAAGTCCAAATTCATTTTATCAAATTCTGTTTCTAATGGACACCTGGGTTTTGTCCAGCAACCTTTCTTTCAAAGACCTGCCACTTCCCTCTTCATGTGACCTTGGTGGGTCGTCAATAATGGGCCTCGACTTCCCCGCTGTGGTGATTGGTTCAAGGCTAGGCTCAATGTGACCTGAATGGAGCCAGCATCTTCCCTGAGAGATTATACATGGATTCTGGAAAAGAAAGGCTGTTTCTTCCTCTGGGATTGTGAGATGAATGATAGCACTGGCTGGAATCATTTGTGTTGTATTTCCTGTTCTTATGGAGGAACTTCTGCAGGAAGAGAGAATAAAATTTATACACACAAAATGAAGCTGTGGCAAACTGGGATAAAAAGATCAATGAAGAGAGATGGAGTTAGTCCATGTGACAGTTTTTAAGCCATGGATCTGCTATGCCTGACATTAGTTAGATCATCTGTAAATTCCTTTTTTGTTTTTGTTTGTTTTTTTTTAACCCCTTAAGGTAGTTTGAGTTGGGTTTCTGTCTCTTGCAACTGTATCTTGACCAATGTGCTAATGACTTTAGAACTTGGTCAGAATCCCTTAGGGATATTTTTCTTTGCCATTGTGGAAGCCTAGACAAGTTACTGAGGAGCCTCAGTTTCCTTGGCTATAGGTAAGGATAATAATACCCACTTCAAGAGTACCTGTTGTGTAGATAAAGGAGGTAACTAAGTAACCACTTCACAGTGCCTGGAACATACTAGGGAATCGATGAATGCTAGAAACATGTACGAAAGTCTAGGGTATCTTCCAGGCTTCTGCCACTTGCTCTGTGCCCTTGAATTTTTTCTCACTCTGCCCAGACTGAATCAGACTTGCTGAGAGCAGTGCTTAGGCAGGTAGCGATCATTGCTCACTGTCAACATCTTGCTTATAGTCTCTCCATTTGTCCTATAAGCAACACGAACAGAGCATTAATATGTCTGGAGGGTATTCAGCATTTGTCTAGTTATTATTTTTCCAGGTGAGAGAGAAGCCTTGAGTGAGGCTAAGCAGAACTTAATTGCACTGCCATTTTTGGCAGCAGGCATTCCCAGCATGAGCCGAAGTGCAAGCTGGAGGTGGGGATGGCAGGGAGAAAGAAACATCCGGGTCAGTATGTTGATTTTTTTGTAACCCATTTGTACCTGTTTTGGCCTCGTTTGTGCTCTTTCTGCAACCGTTTTCAGAAAGAAGTTTGCTCTGTCAGAACCCACAATATCCTCGTGTTTTCTGTTGTCAAAGGGGCCAGTAGCAAATAGTCTTTCAGAGAAGCAAAATTCCCAGAGAAGTTGCACCTTGACAACTCAAGCATATCACAGGGATTCCAGAATGGCAAGGACTCTCACAATTGCTGTATTGTTCTTGGCTCCTGCTGTAAGTACCTTAGCAGCATCAAGAAGTGACTAACCCAGGTGGGAGCAAACAGACATCCTGACTTACTTTAGGCCCAGGAGATTGGAGGGTGATGCAGAATAGCTGGCTGGAGCAGGCTATCCCCTGGCATGAGTGTTTGTCTGGCCTGGACTTTCGACACACTCCTTGGTGTATATGAATAGGGAGCAAGGGTACAGCTCTTACCTCCCACACCCTAAAAATCTGCCTCAAGTAGGGAAAAGCTGCTGGGCTTGCTTTGTGTAGGTCAACCAACCCAGTTTCCCTTGACCCTTTTATGTTTTGGAGTTGGGCTGGAAGCAGGTGATTTGACTGTACCATGGTTCCCAGGGTCCTGGTTGGAGAATAATCTCTTCCTCTACTTGGATCTACATGTACAGGCCAGGGACTGGTGGGTGGGCCTGGCAGGAGCCTCTTTGCTTAAAGAGCCATTAGAACCTCCTAGAAGAGAATTTGTCCTAAGGACAGAGATCCGGGCACACAATTCAGTGCAACAACAAAGTCCAGGCAGTCTGAGGCAGGCAGGAGTGGTTTGAGTACAGTGCAGCCCACTTCCAGGCACTCCCATCAGAGTCCTAGGGGAGGAGCTACAAGTTACAACTAACAGCTGCTTTCACTCATCTCACATTTGTAAGTATCTGGAACACAAGTCAGCATTGCTTTGGGCCACATTTGGGGAAGGGCCCAGAAGGCACAGAAAGAGTATTTCCTCCTCCTAGCAGAGCAGCTCTGGGCATCATAGTGGGACTTCAGGGATCCATGTAGGGCACATTAAGGAGATGGCAGCAGTGGTGGCCACAGGTAGGGCCCTGGGTGCAGCCTCCAGGAGCAAAGACTCCAGCAGGTGCCATGGGAGACAGTGCCCCCTGGTGGGAACCAGAGGGAGTTCCATGCTGGATGAACTTGGTGAGGTTGAGACTTTGGCTAAGACCTAACTGATGGGGGTCAGGCGGTAGCACAGAAGCTTGCACTGGTGAGCCCATGAACTTCCCTGCCCCCAGCTTTTCAGAAATAATTGAGGGAAATGTTGAGGCAGGACCCCTGCTCCTGTAGCAGTGAGGGAGTGTTGTGAGACATCTAGAGGAATATGTCTTGTTACTGTCAATGTAAGCCCGTTGTCAGCCTTTTACTCCCAAGAAGCGTGGCCTGGGGTGGAGGGAGGTGGGGACATGGGTGCTAGCTGTAATTTCAAGTATGCTTATTCAGATGATAAGCAGCTTATGACACAGAACAGGAGAAATGAGAAATGACACAGGGTTGTTTGACTTAATTGACTAAGAAGCAGAATTTGGAGAAGACTGATTTGGTGCCCTGGTACCCTGGACCAGCACGAAGGAATCACAAAGGGACTTCTGAAGGTCAACTCATAGTTTTCCTTTAATTACCCCCCACGCCTACCCCCTGAGGACCAAGAGTCTAGAGTTAGCTTTAGAAATGTCTCAGGATTTATAAGCAAAGATTCTGGGGAGAAGGTTTGAGCTGAACTGTTAACATGAGGGATGACCACATCTAAATCCACATAAGTTTTCAGGGCATTCATCTACTCACTAGTATCAATAGCAGGGCGATTCCATGATTGACAACAAAGTGAAGTAAATGGGAGGGAATAATACATAGGAAGCTATGATACAGGCTTTTTGGAAATACCACTTGCAGAAATATTGACTGTGCTGATTATCCATGTAAAATCTATTCTACTCCAGTGAGACTAATTTGTACACAGAAGTATAGATCCATAATATGATTGCTGGAGCCATAAAGTCTAGTTTTTTGATTTGGTTCTCAGGAGGTTCAGTGTGGCACCATCCAAGGACATTTACATTGTAATCATAACCTGGTTTGCCCTGTTTTTTACTAGATCATGTGACCTTAGGAGATCACACCTCTCAGCTTTAGTTCTCTTACAGATAAAATGTGGATAATATCTTGCTGAGTTCCTGTTATTGTGTACAAGAAATAAACATCTCTAGGTTTCAGCATGGGTTATTAATATAATATTATATAATATATGTTGTGATCTGATTTCAAAAAAGTCTATATATGCAAAAAATAGCTCTAATAACCATGTGTTGCAAATTAAGCTGACCACTGAAACTCTAATGACAGGTGTTGGCATTTAGAGCCTCAGGTTAGGTCAGCACTGTTTGCTCTCACTTTTCTATTGGCTACAACTTTGGGGGTTGCTGAATATAAAGCTCAGCAACTCAAATTGGAATTACAGCATAGTTTTAAATAGTTTGAACTTTGGTCTGTCTATTGAGGTGAGATGGTTTAATACCCTAGAGAAATAAAACCCAAATACCTGGATTAAGCACAAAGCAATAAGAGGCTGTGATTATGCTTCAACAAGCATTTCAGAAAAAATAAAACCAGAAGAGGAAATGAAGGTTAAGCTCTAGTTTCCCTGTTTAATTCGAGTTTCTACCCTTGATTATCCCATAAGTCATTCTGGGTGACTGCACTTTGTGGCTCAGGCCCAAAAAAACCTAGATCCAGCCTTGGATAGGATACACAGAGCATCACAAAGGCACAGGGATAAGACACTATATCAGGGTAGAAAGATTTCCAGTAGGAGGTGAAATTTAAAAATGAGACTTAAAGGATGATAAGGAGGTTAGCTCCACAAATAAAGAGAGAGCAGTATAACATTCAGGGCAGAGGGAACAGTCTGTGTGATGAATGAAAAAATAGATATCCTTTGCCTAGAAAGAAATTTTTCTTCTAAATCTGGCTAGAGTTTATTCTAGTTAATGAATAATACTTATCCTTCTCCCACTGGAAATATCACAGTGGCTAAGGGCATGCCGTGTATGATTGGCTAGACCCTGGTTTGAGTCCTGGCTGTGCTGGTTACTTGTTGCTGGGTAATCTAGAACTAGTTATGTCCCATACCTTTTTAGGCCTCGGGTATCTCAGTTTAAAAATGAGGACATTAACATCCATCTCACAGGGTTGTTGTAAAAATTAAATGAAATTTTGTAAAGCTCTTAGCACATCCTCAGCATACGTAGGAAGTCCTGGATAAATGATAGCTTTAACCATTGTCCATCACATCATCATCAGGTGATTTCTATCCAGTGACTCACTGTAACAGCCACTTGAACAGCATTTAGCAAACACCAAGGTGAGTTAGGTAATTTCAAAATCAGAGATTTCCAAAAGAAATGCACAGTGATGTCATCTGAGATCTTTATTGATCCAAACACACAACTCAGCTTATGAGACCAGGAACTGGTTTGGAGGGTCAGCCACTGAACTGGCACAGGGGATTGCATTCTATCCAGGCAGGACGAAGAAGTAGAATAGTTCATCTAGAAAGAAGTTCTAGGGGTTGTTGTCCTTTGTAAGAACTGGCACCATAGACTATAATTTTTCCCCTACAGTGACAGTTGTGGCATGCCTAAAAGAGACCAGTTAGAATACTGTCTCCAGTACTTATTGGCTCTATAACCTTGGACAAATTATTTGATATGTCTTGTGTTTCTTCCTCTTTAAAATGGAGACAGTCTACCTAACTCTCAAGGTTGTGGGCATTAGACAAATTACTAATCAGAATCATTTTTGAAATGACAGAATCACTATGATTAATTTGGTGTTGTTACCCAAAGACATCCAATTCTTAGACAACTTGTTTTTCTCAGAGAGCAGAATGCCACCTGCTTATAATAAATATTTCAGGGAAGATGAATTATTAATTTATTATATACTTAGATTTATAAGGAAGGAAGTTGGTTCCTTTAAAACAATAACATTGATTTGCTTAAATAGCAGAAACTGCACTCTCCCATCCTTTTTTAAAGACCCTGGACCCAGTTCAAGCACACAATGACACATTAGAGATGTACCTTCTGACCTGCTGACAAAATATGAGGGTCAAAAGATCAATTAAGTAATCTAACTCGTGAGTGGCAGGGAAAATATTTCAGCTAAAACATTGATCTTGATTCTGAAATATAAGACAACTGAGCTAAATCAGTTCATGTATTCACAGACAACAGCATCATTTTCTGGTTTGTCTCCAAGCCTTGGGGAAAGGTGACTGACAGAAGGAAAGCAGAACCCAATGGTGGGAAAAGAGGGGAAACAGGCATTTATTAAGCACTTACTCTGGCCAGGCACCCTACCTGGCCGTTTCATACAAGTCGGTCACCTAATGTCGTTTAATCTCTGAGAACCTGCAATTACCCCACTAAGTAGAAAAGGTGGGACCAGAGGCCAATTTACTGTGAATCTCCAACTTCAGGACTCCTCATTTGTATGTATCCCTTCTAAATAAATACCCACTTTTATACCTAAATTTGTGTTTGTAATCTTGTATTGTTTTTCTTAAAGCAGCCCCTCAAATTGTATAGACTTCAGGACCCACCAAGCCTGAATTCAGCCCTTGGTGGGATACAGAAATCACCCTGGTTGTGGAGATGGCACATCTACACCAGCCAGGAAGGCTTCCAAGAGGTAGCACTTGAAGAGAGACTTAATTAAGCAAGAGAAGGATTTCACTACAAAGAAGTGGAAGGTGGTGGGGGTTGGGGGGCAAAGAGAACAGGGTGTGTGCAGGCCAGGGGCAGGGGTGGTGGTTTAAAACCCAATATATTCAGGAAGTAGTGATGTCACAGAGCTGGATGGCTGTCAAGACAGGTGTGTTGTTGTGGGGGCAGTGGGCAGGGGATTGGTGCCGGTGAGGGAGGGGCAGGAGAGAGGCTGGGGCCAGAGTAGGAAGGGATGTTTGTGCTGAGCTCTACAGAACATTGCCATTTATCCTGCATGCTAGAAGGAACCACTGAAAAATTTTTAGGATCCATTTTTTTAGGATTATATTTTAGAAGTACTCCCCTGGCAGCAGGATGGAAGATGGCCTGGAATTAAAGAGACCAACCATCTGGTTTACCCAGGACTGTCCTGGTTTTAGCCCTGGAAGTTCTGCATTCTGGGAAACTCATCAGTCCTGGGAAACCAAGACAGTTGATCCTGGAGGAGGATGGGCCCAAAGCCAAGAGGACCACTTTAGAGGTCATCTCAGTAACCTCCCCTGAACTCCAGACTCTATACATCCAACTGCCCACCTGACTGATCCATTTTGATGTCTAACTGGAATCTCAAGGTCAATGTGTTTAAAACCTCAGGGCCTTTGCACTTGCTGTTCCCCTTGCTGGAAATACTGTTCCCCAGGATAGCTACATGGTCCACTCCTCCACCTCTTTCAGGCCTTTACTACAATCTTACCTCCTCAATGGGGCCTTCTTTGAAACTCTCTTTATAATCACAACCCCGCCCCTGCTGTTTCCTATCCCTACCCTTGCTTTGGTTTTGTTCTTAACACTTACTACCATCCAACATACTTAACGTTTATATTTTTATGTTAAATTTTCCCTATTAGAAAGAAACTGCGGAGGGGCAGAAATTTTGGTTTGTTTCTTTCACTGTGTTGAGGACAGTGTCTGGCATGTGACACAAGTCATTTTATGGAATGAATCGAGGCATTCTTGATTCCTCTCTATTGTCTCACACCCCACAGACAATTCATCAGCAAATTCTGCTGGCTCTCTGTTCAAAATAGACCCAGAATACAACCAGTTCCTACCATCTCCACCACTCTCACCCTGGTCCAAGCCATGTCATCACCCACCTGGGTTATTGCAAGAGCATCCCTGCCTGGGTTTCCACCTTTGCTTCCTGACAGCCTATTCTCAAAACAGCAGCCAGGGAGATCCTGCAAAGATGTAAATCAGATCATGTCACTTTCCCACTCATTGTCCTGCCACTGACTTCCTATTTCACACACAGTAAACGCCCATGTCCTTACAAGTCCCTTACAAGTCCCTCCTGGTCTACTCTGAGCCCTCCCCTCCCCATCACCTATGCTCACCTCAGCCTCTCCGAGGTCATCTTCAACTGCCTCCTGCCTCCCGTTTCTCCCTGTACTCTGGCTGCACAGGCTTCTCTTGTGTGCTTCAAATACACCAGGCACTTTCCTGCCCCAGGGCCTTTGTATTTGCCATTTCCCTCTGCCTGTAGTACTTTCCCCCAGGTATTTGTACGGTTGACTCCCTCATTTCCTTCAGACCTCATCTCAAATGTCTCCTTATCACAGAGTCTTTGGCTCCCAAAGGTGAAACACACCTTCATACTGCTGAGTGCCTTTTGTTTTCTCTCCTGTGCTTGATACCTCCTGAGTCACATACAGTGAATTGTCTATCATTTCTCTTCTCCCCTCCACACCCAAGCCTCTCTCCCAGCCACACTTGCACACACTAGAGTATAAACTCCATCAGAGCAGGCACTTTGTTTATGATGACCCTCAGTGCCTAGGACAGTATCTGGCACAATAGAGGTGTGCAATAAATATCAGTGGAATGAATAAATGTTGAATGAAGCATTTATGCCAGAAACGATGAGGATATGAACTATAAGAAGGGAGCAGGTGTAAGACCTACTAAGGGAATATAAGCTACAGAGCTTGTTGGGGGGAAAAAAATCAGAGCCCAGGCCCAATAAAAATAAATTAATAAAAATAAATTAATTTAAAATTAATAAAATAGCTTTCATTTCATTTGTTTTATTTAAAATAGAGCTAATTCTTTATGAACCAATTTCCCTTCATTAGAAAAGGCAGAAACTTGTGCGGTTGCTCTACTGAAAGAACAGATTACCCTCCTCACTGGTAAAGACAGTGAGGCAGGAACATCGCCGCAGAAAAGCAGTCCTTCCGCTTCCCTCCACTTTCCCCCACTGCATTTACCAGCCTTCGCAGAATGCAGAATTTTTCTGCTCAAACCTTCTTCCCAACTCTCGAGAAGCAAATTGCTCAAAGTTCATTGTGGGAAGCCTGTTTGCTGCTGGAATGTGCTGAAGGACATTTCCCCTTTCACAAGGCCTGTTTTGTACTTTTAATTCATAAAGTTTTTTTTTTTCCTACTTATGACCTTCCACTCGTCCCTCTTCATTCCTCTTGGGCTTTCCATGTGCTTCTTTTTTTGTCTCTTTCACAATGCTCACGTTTACTGAACTCTCTGTGCACACTCGTGTAGTCTTCATATTACAACTACTCCGTGTGGTGCTGTTATTACCATTTTACAAAATAGGGAAACTGATGCTTCCAGAGCTAAGCAGTGTAATGGGTACTGTCAGTACCCCTCCCAGGTCCTTCCGGACCTCACCATTTCAGTGGGCACTAGCTGACTTCCTGCTGCCAGGACATGTTTCTTTTTGCCTAAGGGCCTTCCCTGGCCCCCAGAGCAGGTTAGAAGTGCTGGGCAATGCATGCCCACTTCCCACCTCAGCACACACCTCAGCAGCCTTTAACCAATGACTGACGGGAGTTGGTGTATAGATACCTCAGCTCCCTTCCTACCTGGGTGGGAGAGTACTGGGGTGCATTTTGCACACTGGCACCTGGAGCTTCCTGGTAGGATTATGCTGCAGTGGCCCACAGGTAACTGTCTTGATGATGAACCTCCTATTGGCTGCCTTCACTTCCCTGTTTCACTTCCCCTACTGTCTCCTGGGATCACCTTCTAGATAAACACTTGCACTGAAATCCTCATCTCAGGGTCTGCTTTGAGGGGAACCACACTTAAGATAAATCTTTGCCTAAGACTGCATAGCTACCAGGGGGCAGAGCTGAGCTGCGGACTCCAGCTGCCAGACTCCAGAGCCTGTGCACTTAATCACAATGCTCTAGCCCCTTCCTTCTCTTTATTCATTTATTTTTCTTTATTCCATCCCTCATAGTGGTGATAACTTTTTTCCTAATATGTCAAATCATAGTAAAAAATGGTTGCTGTGCTTAAAAATTTAAAAATATGGGTGCAAAAACATAGATAGAATGAATAATATTTGATAGTACAACAAAGTGAGTATAATCAACAATAAGTTAGAGTATACTTTAAAATAACTAAAAGTGGAAAAATTAAAAAAAAACCCAAAACCTATCCTGATAATCCAATTGAATGATGCTAGCAATTTCTTCAGATTGAAAATTTAGTTCATAATGACAAATTTGTCATAGCTGTGAAAAGACATGTTCCCACAAGTCTGCAACCTAGCATTAATAGGGACACCAAGAGATATGAGTCTCAACAGGATGAGGGGCCAAGGTGGACATATGGTGTTAGGGATCATTTGTTACGTTAAGAATGAATTTACTGGTGGGGGGGGAAGGCTTTGTTAGATTATAAAACTGAGAGAAAAGCAGAAGAGTCAAGTCTCAGCAAGAATAGAAAGCAGGGCAGCTTTGGGGAAGCAGGGACCAGAAACAAAGGGGCAATCTTTCCAGGGTACCGCAGTCGGGTTGATTCAGCTTCAGTCATCTTCCATCTTGGTGAACAGTCTAATTCCAGGGACAGAGAGAGTCTGATTGGCTGAGCTGTGATGGGGGACAGAGGAGCACCTGGATTATCACAAGCAATGATGGATGCTTTTCCCCAAAGCAAACATCTTGCTGCTTCTAGAACAGGTGGGATTCTGGGCAGTCACAATAACAAATGTTATTGAGAATGAGCAAGAAAAATGTCTACTTAGTAAAGAAAAGGCAAGAGAAGGGGAAAACTGTAGCACACAGAGGAGACACGTAAGGCCTTCTGCAGAGGAAAAGAATGATGGATCTTCTCAGCTGCCTGCAGGGGCCATGCAGTCTGTTTTGCCACCTTTCTACATAATATCCTGTTGTTCTCCCTTTTGTTCATCCTGCTCCAGGCACACTGGTTTTCTCATGTTTTTCTATCATACCAGGTACATAAGAGCCTCAGCTCGTTAGCACTTGCTGTTCCCATTTCTAGAATAATCTTCCCTCCGATATCAGCATGACTGTTCCCTTATTTCCTTCAGGTCTTTCTTCAAATTTCACCTTCCAAGAGATACCTTCTCTGACCGCCTGGTCCCTATACTTCCTACCTCACTTCTCTGCCTTATCTCTAGGCAGAGATTCTGTAACCCCGGTTTCTAGAATTGTTCTTGACACATAGAAGGTGGTTGATAAATATTCATTGAATGAATAATAGATGGTTTCTTGTTCTCCCTTCTATTAAGGTTATGGAGGGGGAACATCAGGCTTCAAAACAACTCAGAGAGACAAGCTCAAAGCTGAGGTCCTGGGGCAGGTGAGAGGGGGCCAGAGGATATCCAGTAGAGGCCTCTGGGAAATATACCAAGAGGACCCTCTGCCTCACCATCTACCACACATGACAGGGAAGCCACAGGCAGATGGGGATTCTAAATAGGAATGGAATTCTAGTTTCTATGTGATGCCCTTCACTTTCTCAATGTTTTGACTATTTCCTGTTAATTAAAGTTTAGCTTTATAGCCTTGTGCTTATAATATTTACATAGATATATAATATAAAATAATAACAATAACCCCAAGAGGAGTGGTTGACATGATTACCTGTTATTTCATATATTCCTAGGGGCTCTAGGAAAGTGGGAACAGTAGGCCAGCAAAGGCGTGAAATTAATTAACTCAGAACTCACCAAAGGGTAAACTGACTTCAGTCTTATTCAAGTGAAAAATAATCCTTACCAATCCTGAAGACCCACTTCCTAAGTGGTTTTTGTAGGCCCCTCTTCTCTTAGTTTCCAAATACAAACAGTTGATTTACATATTTTACTTTCTAAGTCACCAGACTTAGTATTAAGTATTAAGCTTTTTTTTTTTGTCTGCTGATTTAGGTACAAGTTGCAAAATAATGTTTCTAAATTAAATACATCTCAAAGTTTTGCTCCAATTTTTCTGAGATTAAGTAACAACAAATTAGCCAAAGCTTGAGAAATGATGTAAGATAAGTATGCATCATCAAAAATTGACTTAATGGCCACTAAGACATGATAGCTAACACTTATCAAGCACTTAAAATGTACCACCAGGCACTATGCCATGT
The DNA here is from genome assembly GCA_023783475.1 of Daubentonia madagascariensis. Taxonomy (NCBI): domain Eukaryota; kingdom Metazoa; phylum Chordata; class Mammalia; order Primates; family Daubentoniidae; genus Daubentonia; species Daubentonia madagascariensis. The sequence continues at coordinate 19,529,094 of JAKFHU010000600.1, read as the reverse complement.
GGTATGTTTGACACAAATTTACATACATTTATACAAACACACACTTCAACTTCAGATCCACAAACATTTATCAGGCTTTTGTGCCAGGCAATGGATATATAAAGACAAATAAATCATAATTTCTGTCTTTAATTCTGTTTTGTGTTAGATTAATGTCTTTTATTGAAATATGAATGAAATAGCATGAAAAGAACTCCGTTAAGTGTGAAGACATGTGTGCCCACGTGTTCTTCATCTGGGCACACAAAGGCCTTCATGCCAGGCTCATGCTGGCTTCATACTTGCTTATCTTCCCCGTCTCATTGCCGGTTTTCTCCACAAATCATATCCTAACCCTACACATTTCTCTAAACAAGAAGATCAAGTTTGTCCATCATACTAGAAGCATTTCTTATCAAAAGGATGGATGATAAAAATGAGAATAAGTTTCCTGCTGGAACTATTTCAAGCATCGATTCTTTTCATTATTTTTGTTGTAAATTCCAATATGCTTTAATAATAGTATTTATTTTACAGAATACATAAAATTTAGTAAATTAGTACCATAAAACATTTTACATTCATGGAACAAAGTATTAATATTAAAAAAACCCACATGGTTTCATATCCTTAGATCTTTGCATATTTTCTTCCTTTTGCTTTGAATTCTCTGGTCTGTCAGCTGAACTCTGAATGCCTTCCGAAACTTATTCCAATCATCAACTCCTCCATGAGGTCTTCCTTGACCTTCCTAGGATCGATGAGCTGATCTCTGGTTATGGACATCTTTTGTTTTTGTCTTCCTGGTGTCTAGTTGCCCTTCTTTTGGTAATCGTACCCTACTTTTCATGGAGGAAATCACTCCTTCCACCTTTAGTTCATAAGGTTTGGGTGGGACTGATTCCACCTCCAGCTCCACAGGGTGAGGACTTAACCTTAAAGCCCCAGTTCAGAGTCCCAGTGAGCAGCTCAGTGATGGACACATGACTCACCCAGACCAATAGGAACCAGCTTAAGGACTTTTGCTCCAGCTGTTGAGAAAGAGGCTCCGTATTTCAGCTGAGGTTGCTATGCTAGCAGACAAATCTAGTGGCCACCTTTGGCCCCTGTGAGGAGAGCCTGCCTTGAGAATGAACCAACACAAAAGAAAGCAGAATGAAGGGGTAGAGAGAGAGAGAGATTTCTAAAGATGTGCATCCAGCTTCTAAATGCTTGAAAAGTTTACCTGCGGACAGCTCAGCTATTTCTTGTTGAGTAAATGAATCGATGAATGAGCCAATAAATCCTTCCTTCCCTTTAGTCTAGTCTGAGTTGGGTTTCAGTTATTTGCAGCAGGGAGCATTCTGTTAAGTATACCCTTCCTCACTGTCATGTGTCACATAGACAGACAGACAGGTGATGGACAGATGTATGTTATAGACAACAATAAGCATTTCTTTCACTACACTGGATGTCTGCTCTCCCACTAAACTGTGAGGTTCTTAAGGAGGGAGCATGTCTGCTGCTTCAATACATCTTTGGTGCCCAGTACCTGGTTTGTTGAATGAGCAAAGCAATGAGTTGCTCCTTTCTCTACGTAATGACATAGTAGAAGCTGCAGAACCGAAAATGAACACGGGTAACCTCAGGAGCCTTCCTAGTCACACTAAATGCATTTATATGCCATATTGGTGATAGCGTGTACAGAATTAACCTTCATAACCTCTCAGGGGAAAATATTAAGATGACCATACCTATTATTCTGACACCATTCTGTTGATGAGATAAAAATCTCTGCCTTTAGAAAATTATAGTACCATGCAATATGGGCCAGAATTACACATAATAATAACAAAATCTATATGATATTTACTATGTGCCAGGCTCTGTTTCAAGTGCTTTGCGTGTATTAATTTATTTAATCCTCACAGCAACTCTATGAGATACATACTATTATTACCTCCATTTACATCTGGGAACCAGGGGCAGAGAGAGGTTTACAACTTGCTCAGATTCACACAGCACATGGTAGACCCTCCCTACAGTAAAGGATACAGGCCAGGATGGTGGAGGCTGAGTCAAGAGAGGTTTTAAATAAAGTTTTAGCTAAACAGAAGGAAAAGAATATGAGGGGAAGAATTCATTTTATAGAAAAGAAAGCAAAGGTCCAGATTCTGTTTCATTTAAAAATTTGGGCCAGCCTTTTGCAAAGTAAGGAATTAGAAGGTTTTTGTGATTGACACCTCCCCACCTCCCCAGATGCTTTTGATAAGAAAATAAGTATGGGTGATCTGCACTGAATGCTTATGATGAGCAAAGCTCTGTGTCTAATGTTTATATGCTGTAGCAGAGACTAATAATTTCCCCCATTATCATTTCTTCAATTCATTTCTTCCATATTAAAAGAAATCCTAGTTTTTAGCTGGACATGTGACTGGCTGGAATAAAAATATTCCCAGCTCCTCTTGCAGTTCAAGTGGCTGTATGGTTAAGTTCTGGCCAGTGGGAAGTAAACACACGTGTCATGTGTAATGTTTAGGGAGCGACCTTAAAAAAAAGAGGCATACCCTTCTTTGTGCCTTCCTCCTTGCTGTATTGTATACACGACAGAGCTGCTCAAGCAACCGTTTCAGACCGTGAGGTTTGATGCCATGTGCTGGGATGGCAGTTGCCCATGCTGAGCTGCTTCTCCTAAATTCACCAATCATGTAAATTGCTCCTCCTCCCTTGGGGGTCACAGAAAAGCCAGGAGTGTTACTCTAATGGAAGTTCTCCAAATGGAAACAGGGGGAATGGGAAATCAGTGTTACCCAGTAATAGTATTTTTTTTAAAAATCTCACTTTTACTTTGGGAAACTAAAGTTAAGTAATATAGTAAGTGCAAAGCTAGGACTCTAATCAAAATCAGCCTAACTTTAAAACCTGTGTGCTTAACCACTATGCTATAGTACACCAGGTTACTATTACTAATAATAGTGTGCTGGTAAATATTTAACCAGCTGGGGTTGGAAGGAAGAACTCTGATTTTTAGTGTTTGCTGATTTCCTTGGTGTAAATATTCCCACGAGGCCAATTTCAAGCTACTAACAGTTCAACAAATGGCTTGCAAAACTCTTGAAAATTTAACAGTCTGCTCTTGTGAGCTTACGTGGGCTAGCTCCAATACACCTGTGAAATATACTCAGCTGAGCCTAAAAGAAGTTCCAGGCAACAGCAGGATGTCTGCAACTGTCCTTCCTAACACTCAGGTTATATGGCTTTGGCTCCAACTAGGATGATACCATTTCAGAGCAAGCAGAACACCTAGTGTACCCACACGATCTTGGGCATGAAGTGATTAAAGAGTAAACGCTTGACCTATGGCCTCTGAGGCACTTTAATGGAGCTGCCTAGGAAGTATCATCACTTCCCTGTTTCTCTCTAATGGATGATCTATTTTCAGAGAGACCTCAAGAAGCAAGGGACTCTTCTGGCCAAAAAGAGTTTCAAAGGCTCCTCCTGCTGACAAAATGCAGAGAGAATGCCATCGCTGGAGCTGAGGGAATGTAGTTCTGCAGAGAGAAGCAGGGCCAGAGCACTTGGGTTTGAGAGAGAGAAAGCTCTATTGTCACAAATCCACAGTGAGCATCTTGCAGGGCGTATGGGAGGGACTCAGTGCTTCCCATGGGAATCAACGGATAAAGATTCAGAGTTCAAGGAGAGCTGTAATTTGAGCAAGTGCTGGAGGGAAGATTAAGACTCTTTAACAAGGTGTCTGTGGTGCAAAAGCAATGTGGGCCACACAGATGAGGATCTGGACAAAACCTGCTCCGAGAAAGCTCTCTTACCACATCCTTAGGAGGAAGGGCTGGAAACTCTTATCAGACCCACTGTACATCCTTTGTAGAGTACGGACAGTGAGTTTGTGCCACCACTATAAATAGTTCATCTAACAGATTAGGATCGGTTACTTTCAATAAATCACTTTGTGAACTACACAAATTCTTGAGCTAAAGAAGCTCTTCAGCTTTGTTGAATACAGATTCCCAACCTAGAGGACCCCACGAGAGAAAGAGAGTCAACCTTCTCTATGTGAGCAAAACACGGCCATAAGCCGTGGCTCAGAATTCCATCTCAAGTGAGGCCTCATCCTGTCTCTCTGCCTTACGTAAGCGGGACATTTTGCCCTAGCTCTGTTCTCCGTCACATCTCTTCACTCCCTAAGAGAATCTGTTCCAAGGTCCTAGTATTTTTGATCCACCTCACTTGTTTTGAATCTGTTTTATTACTCCCAAGGTTGAATTGCAAAACACACTCTCCTCTCTGCAGATTCTCTTTTTTTTCTTGCGGTGGCACAGTGCTTCTCCACTGACAGAATTGTAGATGTCTTACATGGAAGTGTGGCAGGGTGAAGGTGTAATACTCATTAGTTCATGGATGAGCTTCTGAGGGTCCATGAACTCCTAACTTTAGTGGATCATGTCACTGTGTTCACTGTTCTGGAGAGCAGGCCTATCAGATTCTAAAAGGACTCTGTGATCCCCCCAACTGTTAAGATCTGTTGAATTTTTTCAACTACTTTTTGGAAATTTTAAACATTTAACTTCAAAGTGTGGCCTGCTTTTGTCCTCTGTTCCCCATTGGCGTTTTCTTACACTTGGAAATGTGGACTTGCCATCCTTTCTTCCACATTCTCTCAACACCATCTTCCTATCACTTATTATTATTTTTTAAAATTCTGGACTTTTCAGAGAAAACTCTTTGGGATAAGTAAATGGATAAATGGATAGTGGAATAATATTTCACATTGGATGAAGGGATTTAGTATAAATATTTTAAGAATTAAGAGAGCAAAATGATGTAACAGTAAAACTCTTAATCCCTGACTCGAAAGTGTGATGGATAGGGATACATTCACCAGAGAAAGGGAAATGCAGGTTCAGTAACCAAGACTGGGCCAGAATCTGCATATTTGCAGAAGGTCCCCAGGACGATGTGAGCAATTAAATCACTTTGGAAGCATGCTGCTAATTCTTTCCCAGCCAATACAAGACCACCTAATCATTGCACTTAAAAAGTCAGAGTAGTATATATTGTGGATTATTGAGACCAATATAGCTGGACAACTATTACCCAGGGTAAAGCACCCTGACATGGATTAGTTCATTAATTCACATGACAATCCTTTGGGGTAGGTACTATGATTAATCTCATTTTATTGTCAAGGAAACTGAAGCTTAGAGAGGATGAGGAACTTGCATAAGTTTTCAGCCTGGGTCTGTCTGACTCCAAAGCCCAAGCATTTAACCACAGCCTTAGATGAGAAATTTGTCTGCATGTAAAGAGGATCCCCTTTCTTTTTCTAACCTTACACCATGGGGGTACGGATCGCGTGCGTCAACCTCGAACACAAAGGGGAATCTTGTAGCTGTCAGGTAGGATTTTTTTTTCCTTGCCAACACTTTATTTCAAAATATTTCAAACTACAGAAAAGCTGAACACCCACATATCTTTTATCTAAATTCACCAATTATCTGCATCCTACAACATTCACACTCTTTCTCTATACAAGATAGATATTTTCTAAACTATGTGAAAATAAATTGCAGACATTGTGACATTTCACTCAATTCTTCAGCATGCATTTCCTGAGAAAAAGGACACTCTCCTACATTTACAATACTATTGTCACATGAAGAAAATTATTAGTAACAATTCTCTAATATATTCCAATATATAGTCTGTTTTCAGATTTCTCCATTTTTGCCTAAGAATCGCTGTTATTCCTTTTTTCATTTCTGTTTTTGGTCCAGGATCCAATCAAGGTTTATGCATTGCATTCCCTTATTACGTCTCTTTAGTCTGTTTTAAATCAGAACAAAACTTCTACTTTTTCCCCCTCATGACATGAACATTTTAGAAGAGTCTGGGCCAGTTGTCTTGTGGAACGCCCCACATTCTGGATTTGTCTTGTTGTTCCTCATGATTAGATTCTGCTTAGACATTTTTGGCTGGAACACACCATACGTGATATATTACATCAGGAGATTGCATTACTGGTGATGCAGTTTGATCACTTGGTTAACGTGATGACCACAAATAACTTCATCATTAAGGCTACTTTCCCCTTGTAATAAGTATTCTGTGGGGTGATACTTTGAGAATTCACAAATGTCTTGTTTCCCAAAAATCTTTCATCCAGTGGTTTTAGCATCTATTGATGATACTTGCCTTAATCGATTAATCTATTAAAGGTGGAAAAGTAATGGTTTTTCTTATTTAATCTTTCTTTTTTTGCTTTATTTGCTGGCATTCTTCATAAAAAAGAGCTTCCTCTCTCCCCTTTTTTTTTTGAGTATCACTATGGACTCATAATTTTTTATATTCAATGTTTCTTTGTCCCAATGATATATCCCCATTAATCTTTGAGCACTTCCTTGCTATCTGACACAAACTGTCTTAATATCACTTTTTACTTTCCCTGTCCCAGGCCTGGAGCCAGCCATATCTCTAAGAAACCCTGGTTTCTTTGAGTGGGAAATGGAATTTAGAAATAAAGAACTGAGTGCAAGGTGTGCTACTTGCTACTGAAGTATCATTGCTTCCGGGATGTTTTATAGACAGAGCTACAAAAAAAAAAAAAAAAACAACAAATGATAAATTCATAATGATTCATTAATCCAAGTAAAAAAATCTAAAACCACAATTTCCTCATTCCATATATGTAATATTTTCTTTATCCCATAGTGAAAACCTTGGTTCTCAATATCAGTATACAGTTGACCTTTGTTCAACAGGGGTTTGAACTGCACAGGTCCACTTACATACATGGATTTTCTCCCACCTCTGCCACCTCTGAGACAGCAAGACCAACCCCCCTCTTCCTCCTCCTCCTCAGTCTACCTCAATGTGAAGATGATGAGGATGAAGACTTTTGTGATGATCCAATTCCACTTAATGAATAGTAAATCTATTTTCTCTTCCTTATGATTTTCTTAATAAGATTTTCTTTTCTCTAGCTTACTTTATTGTAAAAATACAGTATATAACACATATAATATACACAGTATGTGATAATTGACTGTTTATGTTATCAGTAAGGCTTCCAGTCAACAGTAGGCTATTAGTAGATAAGTTTTTGGGGAGTCAAAAATTATACTTGGATTTTCAACTGTGGGGGTGGGGGTCAGGGCCCCTAACCTCTGTGCAGTCGAAAATCCACATCAAAGGGTCAACTATATTAGAAAGGCCCTGCTGGGAACCTCACCAGGAGGGAAATGTGGCATAGTGGAAATAGCACTAGATGTAATATGAATCCTGATTTTTCTCCTAACTAGCTCTTTGGCTCTCTGAGCCTCAGTTTCCCTATTTGAAATATGGGTGGTAGAATATAATGATAAAGAAGACAAATTCTTTCAACTACATAGGGGTCAGTATCCCTAACCTCCATGTTTTTAAGGGTCAACTGTAGTTCTAATCAGAAAAGTCTTGTACCCTATTGCCTACACCCCATCCACCCACCCCCTATAGGTAACTAAATTCATTAGTTTTGTATTTATCCTTCTTGATTTTCTTTTTGCAAAAATAAGGAAATATATCCATGTATGTGTTTATTTCCCCTTCTTTCATACACAAAAGAACACACTCTGAACACTCTTTTGCACTTTGCTTTTTCTTACTTGATGGTATATCCTGCAAACTACTCCATATCAATTCATAGAGATCTTCATTCTTTTTGAAGACTTCATAGTGCTCCATTGCAGCACCATGTGGCCATACTCTATGGATGGGCATCTGAGTTGTCCCTAATATTTTGTTGTTACAAATGATGTAATGAATAATTTATACTTTTTTTTGTATTTGTGAAGGTGTATTTTCTGGGTAAATTTCTAGCAGTGGTATTACTGGGGCAAAGGCTTAATGCAACTGTAATTTTGCTAGAAAATGACAAATTCTCTCTATGGGCTGTAACCCTTTGCTCTCCCACCAGCAACATATAACCTTGCCGTAGAGTATATCATCAAACTTTTGACTTTTTTGCTAATTGGATAGTTGAGGTGTGGTATCTCAGTGTACTTTTAATTTGCATTTCTCTTATTATGAATGAAATTGAGCATTAGTCATATATTTAAAGACCATTTGTATATCTTTTTGTGTGAACTTCCTGCTCATATCTTTTACTATAAGGTAGATTTTTAATGCATATTCCAAAAATCACCAGATTCTGTTTACAACTTTGGAGTCTACAAAAGACTTTCACAAGCCATCATATTTGATCCTAAAGATTTTGAAAACCTTAGGAAGGATAAGGACAGGACTGTTGAAATGGAGCTGTTTGAAAGATAGTCTTATTAATCTGGAAAATACAGGAGTACTTGCAATTATACGCATGAAGTCTCTTGTCTGATGCTGTTAGAGACCTTGAGCGGAGTATTTCATGTAGAAGATTATCAACACTGTCTGAGGACAGCTTGTACCATCTTTACAAGCATTTAATAAACATTCTAGGATGTCCAAAGTTGTCACATAAAGCTTGAATTGTTTTCTGCTTACAGTTTGCCTAAAGGGAGTATTGGGATGAAGGCGGGAGGTAGCAAAGCGGGAATGACGCCTGGAAACATTACAGTTGATGGGTCTGTTCACTTGGCTAGTTTTGTGTTTGTTTGTTTTTTAATTTTTTCTTTTATTTTTCTTTTTATCCAGTATGTAACTTGAACTCTCCCCAATTTCCTTAATGGGTACTAAGTCTAGCAATTTTCTTTAAGCAGTTCCCTGCTAAGAACCTTTCATTTAGTAAACCAAACCACTAAATGCAAGAGGGGTGAATTACTGGAATTATTGCTTAGCAAATGCAGAATAGTTAACTCTGCCACAATGTGACCTAGAGAAAGATTTTTAGGATATCAGGATCATTCTCCTCAGATAGAATAAAACTGCTCTGCAAGAAATCAAGTTGGCCCTCTGTCAGCATGTTCTTCTAAAAGTAAAGAAAGAAAGATGGATGTGCTTTGTCCACAAATGAAGTTGGCCAAGCAAACTGGAAAAAAAAAAAAAGCCAAACCTTACCAGCTTCCCAATTGATCTGAAAATCACCTTCCTGAAGAAGTAAGGTGAGAGCATGCACATATCTTGAGTCTACAAACCGCTTTCACTCACGGGCAGGAAGCAAGAATATACTGTCTCCATTAAGCTTAGATCTTCAGAAATCATGTTAAAAATGCACACAGGGTTGGAAATGGAGGGGAATGCATGACTCAGGATTTCTCACGATGGATGCAAAACAGCTACCCTCTGGGGCATTCCCTTGACTAAAGCAGAGGTCAGAAATGACTAAACATGCTTACCATCTGGAGGTAAGCAATGACTATAGGTAATGAAGTATTCAATGCCTCAGTATTTCTATAGAATAGGGTTGCAAACCAGAGACAAAATCTTTGCTAAATACTAAGATGCTCCTGCTTAGGCTGAACCTTCACAAAGTCAGGCAAAGAGAAATCAAGAAATAATGGATAAATGTAGTTAGCACATAAATCAAAAACAGAGAGAAATGAGAGCACACAGAAAAAGCTATTTGCATCAGTGGACCACAGCCCCTTTCAACACATAACCACAGACACTATGAAAGGGTAGGGGAGGTGACAGCTGGTTCAGCAGCTGACATCATGGTACAGTTCATCAGAAGGTGGTGGACAAAATCCCAAGGCGGGAGGGAGAAATACTTCTGTTGTTTCCCTTCCCTCTGTACTCCACTCTGCTATATTCTGCTGTCTCCTGATCAAATGTAAAAAAGATGTGATCTTCATCCTACCTAGCACACTGTTGATTTTTTATCATCAAGATATAATTCACATAATATAAAATCCACCCTTTTAAAGCATACAATTCAAGGATTTTAGCATAGTCAGAGAATTGTGCAAACATAACCATTATCTAATTCCAGAACATTTTCATCACCCCAACAAGACACCACGTATTAGCAGTCATTCCCCATTCTCTCCTTCCCCCAGTACCTGGCCACTGCTATCTACTTTCTGTCATAATAGATTTGCCTATTCTGGGCATTTGATGTAAATAGAATCATACATGTGGCCCTTTGTGTCTGTGGCTGCTTTCACTTAGCATGCTTTTTTTCATATTTTAAATTAATGAACTTTATTTTTTAGAGTATTTTTCAATTTTAGGTTTACAGAAGTCAAGCAGAAAACACAGAAAGTTCCCCTCCCCACCTCCCCCACCTCTGCTTTTTTTTTTTTACCATCTTAACCATTTTTAAGTATACAACTCAGTGTCAATTATATTTACATTATTATGCCAGTACACTTTTTTTTAAAGGTAGAGGAAGAGAAAGTCTTCAAGTCAAGTAGAAAAAAGTTGTGCCTTCCCTGGAACCAGGAGCTCACAGACTTTAATAAAACTCTCCTTTCTCATTATCATATAGCACCCCAGAGGCAGCCTAGCTTAGGCTCTGCTGGCTGCCCTTTGCCTTTCAGGAAGCTCAGAGAAAGGCCAGAGATGAGCTCTTGACTCTCCAAGAATATGCACGCTCCTCCTTGACCTTGGTGGTACAGCATTGATTTGTTCTCTTCCACTTTAGTAAATATTTTAAGGCACTGAATTGGATTTTAAATATCAGAGTCTTATTTTTATCCTGCATAAAACTTAACTGAATTAATATTGAAAGTACTAAATGATTCAACTCTAAATGCAAGCACTTCTTGACTTACAATGGGGTTACATCCTGATAAGCCCATAGTGAGTTGAACATCATTTAAGTTGGAGACCATCTGTACTTGTTGAACAAGTTCTCCGAAAACTTTTTAAACTGTTTGTTTGTAATACATTTGTTTCTTCTGAGCACAGAGCACATTTGATTTATAATATTTGGAATATTAATTATATTCCTAAACAGAGGTTTTTGCAAAATGGGGGGTAATTTAGGAATAATTACTATGGGACTGAATTACTTTTCAATGAGTGCAGAGGATAAATTGGGTAGAAGGTGTAAGCACATGATAAGATCCTCTGTTCATTTTAAGTTAATCTACGTCTAGTAGAAAAAACTAGAAAAAACATTGGATTGGAAATAATAATCACTACCATTTGTTGAGTGAAAAGTGTGTACCAGGTACTGTGCTAAGTATTTTTACAGTCTTAGGAGTTAGATGCTATTATCATTCTAATTTCAGGAGGGTGATGAGGCTAAGAGAAATTAAATGACTTGCTCAAATTCCCCTATTTTGTAAGTGAATTTAAGTCCAAAGTCAAAGTGTTTAAGCACTTGCTGACATGAGAGTTAGATCAAGTAAATTCTCATCCTGATTACATGGCTTAACATAATTGGGTCTCATTGTCCTTATCTGTAAAATGAAGGTATTGGACCGTATCTGTGATTCTTGACCTGTGGCTGCCTTGGCAACATGTTGCTCCATTTCCTTCAAAACAACCTGCTGTGGGGAACATAGTTGACTGACAGCTCCCAGCTATTGCTCCTGTGAACCTGAGGCCATATTCACACCAGGCTGCTCCTAGCCAATGACTAGGCATGGTAGGGAGACTGGTGCTGGCCCAAGGAGGGATTCCTCTAGTGGGCAGGTTTGGCTCGGGGACTCCCCATCAACTGGCAGAGACTTTCTCAGAACTGTGCTCCAGTCTAAGGCTCTTCCTACCCAATCCTGTCTTCCCTCTCTCCTCCCCAGGTGTTGGACCTACAATTTTGATCTGAAGGGTCTCCCAGCCTACTCCTGCCCCCACCCCATTCATCTTTCACAGAAATTTCCCTCAATAAATCTCTTGCAGTCCTAATCCTGTCTAGGCTTCTGCTACTTAGTGGGCCAGAACTGGCACAATATCCATCCTAGAAAGGTTGAGAAAATATTTCAAAGGGTCCAGAAATTCCCATGTTCAGCAAGCAATGTCTTAAAGACATTCTTTATCTCATACTTTTGATAAATCCAAGGTCTCACATTTATATGAACTGCTACTTTTCCAATGAATATGGATGATAAATAGAATGCAGAGTCATTTCAGAGCATTATTGAATTTATAGCTACTTTTATCACTATGTATGTTTCAATCCGTGCATTTTAAAAGAATGGTTGATAAAAGTGGTCTTCATTGCTTGAAAATATTGGAAGCCACCAGGCTAGATGATCACTTAGGGTCTCTTAGGTCTGACATCCTTTGATCCACAGCAGAGGCAGTGCAGCACAGTGGTTACAGAGCAGCACTAAGAGTGTGGGCTTTGGTATCAGACGAATTTTAACTCTTATATTATCAGAAAGGGAGATAGTACTTCTCTTTTTCCTAAATTACATGGTTCATCCTTCTATAGAAATTACATCCCAGGTTTAACATACTCTTACTTCTTTGAGCTTAGACCTTTGTAACCAACTGAGCTTTCATTTATTTGTTTGGAATAATCTTGTCCTTTGTGTTTCTTCCCCCTTGTAATATCCTTTCACAGCCAATTTGTCTTTGATCCTCAGACTAGGGCTATAATAGCAACATGAAGAATTGAAGAAATCTTCTATTATTCACACAATCCCGTCTCAGATAGTTGACTGTTTCAGGAAGATTTAGGGGTTTGAGGTTCTAGGATATGGCAGTTTTTGGAATAATAAAAATTATTTATTGGAGTGCTGATTTTATAGTTGACAGCAAGTCCTATGTGGTAGTTCATTAGTGGGACAGGTGCAAGGACAGCTGTTCTAATTAATGTGTTAGGAATTCCCATCCTTGATTGCTACTGAGGATATAGAAAAGTTATGCTATCTGCCTGATTATACAAAAAGACTGGACTGAGGATGGGTAACCATTAGGACTGTAGTTAGCTGAAAGTAACACAATACACGATTTCAGTGCCTAAAACAAAAGGAGTTTGTTTTTCTCGTATAAAACAAAGTCAGGAAACAGTTGCTGGTGTTGGTTTATCAGCTTGACAACGTCTACCTTTATATCCCTGGGATTCTTTGGGCCTTTCTTTCACTGTCCCAAAATGGCTCCAGGAATTCCAGTCATCACGCCCACACTCAAGGCCAGAAGAAGAAGGAAGGCGTTGGGGAAAAGCATTACCAGTAGGTCTCAAGCATTGGTGTGGACTGTGTGCACTGTGGCCCCCATCTAGCTGCAAAGGAAGCTGGGAAATTAAGTGCTTAGCTGGGCATCTTGCTATCTTGGACAAAATCAGGATTCTATTAGTAAGGACAAGTGGGAAAAGTATATTGGGAAGGCAACCAACATTATCTGCTCTCAGAGGCAAGCCTAGGAAGGTAACTGTGTTTATGACTTGGATCCACTTTCTTTTTCATCATGGGAACAATGAGAGGAGATGAATGTTGTAGTAAACATATTGGAGATCAAAACACATCACAGCAAACTTCAAAGAGGTGTCCACAATGCTCTATTTAAACTTCCACTATACTGAGAAATATTTGTGGTAAAACTTAGCAATCATATTTTTAGTCATGAAGAATTTTTTGGTATAATAATGCCATGGCAATACAATTTATCTGCAATTACAGAAATACAGAATGTAACAGAGATTCTTATGAAATTGCCTAACATCTCTGAAACAATGGGTTACATTTAGGGAAGAGTATATACTAGAAACTGAAAGGCAGTTGTAATTCACTGATATTTTATTGTCCCCAAAGTAACAAGGCTTTTAAAAAGATTCAAACTACATCAGGAGCTTAACCAGAATATAAATAGATCTTATAGTCCTGAGGTGTGCAATATAAAATAGGCCATGCCTCAGGAGTTTCTTATGAAGATGCCTGCAATGTGAACTTTTGGACCCTGATTCTGCAAAAATCACCCGTCTTCAGAACTCGATAAAATTGTGAAAGTTAAGTATCTGAGTTTTTTCTCAAGTGTTTGACATTTAATTACCTTTGTCAGGAATTACAATTGAAATATACAGTTTTCATTTCGTTTATATTTTATGTACTACTTAAAAATCAATTATATGCTTGTCATGGGTAAAATGAACATAACTATTTGTCTAGTATCATACAATTACACTAATTATATAGTTCTCCCCTTCCTTGATATCTTTACTCTAATATCTTTGAATTGTTTAGCTCGTCTTTCCCTTTTTAAAAATGCAATGCTCCTGTGTACCCAGAATAGAAGGAGATCTGGAAGTTTTGGTAAGTAGCACTAGTATCTACTCCAGTCTGCTTTTCTCCTCACCAAGTTTTCAATGCACTCTCTTCTCTGCGTACAGAATCGACTTCCTCATGCCCAAGGAGTTCCATTTCACTACAGCTTCAAACTCAGAGTCCAGGAAGAAACATACTTCAGATCCAAGTTTGGCTTCCTTGATCGAGAGCCCTATCACGTAAAGTTCATAAAGTTCCTAATGCCTGGCACAGAGCAATTCATTATGACTGGTAGTCAGTGATGGTAGGTTAACAGCAGCAGCAACAGCAGTGTCTTACCAAACACATTGTAACATAAACAGCTTCTTCTTCATCAAGACATTCTTACAGCCCAGGACATCCATTGTTTGGCAGCTCAGCATCCAGTCCTCTTTCTTGAGTAATTCACTTCCTCTCTTCTCAGTGTATGTGATTTATATGGGATTGTTCCCATCCTCCTACCCCTGAGGGTGAGCATGTGACCACGGCATTTAAAAAAATCTATTTATTCTATCTTACTGGCCACAGAAATAGGTTCAGAGATAGGTACTTTGCTTAAGTTGGTCCAGGAAGACTCAGTCTTAGGATTTGCCCTGGAAAGGGGGGAAAACCCACTTCTTTTTCTCTGTTAGGGTTGCTGAGAGAATAAGATGAAAATCCACATCTGCGGTCAGCATGTGACCAAAGTGAGAGCCTTCCAGGGATGGGGCCAATGAGGGAGAGCCAAGGAGTGGTGAGGACAGGACTGAGTCCTGCTGATAGCATTGAGTCCCTGGGTACAGCCATGGTTGGTGCCCTGGAGTTTTCAATTACCTGAACCAATAATTTCTCCTTTTACTTAACTTGGGTTGATTTTAAATTGTGTCACTTGTAGTGAGAGATTGAAAAAACAGCCGCAAGTTTTTTCCCCTCCGTGTATTCATACCCACTTGCCATATAACTTTTCCACTCTGATTCTGGGCCTATTCATGTGACTTGCATAGGACAAAAAGGTGCCCATAAACATGACACAGAAGAGGCTTGAAAAGTATGTGCACAGTGGGGTTTGTTCTCTCTTGATGCTCTTTGGATCCCTCATCATTGTTGCCATGTAAATAAGCCCACGCCACCTTGCTGAATAATGACAGATCAAATGGAGCAGAGAAGACTTGTCCTGGCTGAGCCATTCTAGATTAGACAACCCCAGCCAATCCACTGACCACAGACACGTGAAAAAGCCCTGCAGAGATCAGCCAAGTCTTGTCCAGACCAGAAAACATGAAAAACATCCCAGCAGTATCATGAGACTAATAAATGATTGCTGTTTTAAATTAATAAGATTTGGGGTGGTTTGTTATGCAGCATAAGCTAACTGATACACTGGCCAATAAAAGAGTACTGCCTCCTGCAACCATAATATTGTTGTTCTCCTTTTATTTCTCTAGCTCTCTTTAAAACATACTAATTTTATGACAGTTTAATGTGCATGTAAGTAGGTACTCAGTAACTGTTTCTCAGCTAAATGTTTGAAATGAATAGGGAAACTTGAGAGACAATGTCTTAGCCCCAGTAATTGAGTCCAATGCTGAATATTTTAGACATCAGTGAAGAGCTCCTGAGAAACTGAGCATCTTTTCATGCACTTATTAACCATTTGCAATCTTCTTGTAAAAGTGTCTGTTCAAATATTTTGCCCACTTTTTGTGGGGGAATTATTTGTCTTATTATTGAGTTGTGAGAATTTTTAATATATTTTAAACACAAGTCCTCTTTTCGATGTAAGTATAATGAATATTTTCTTCCAGTCTGGGGCTTGCCTTTTTCATTTTTTAGTGGTGTCTTTTGAACAGCAAATTTTATAATTTTGATAAATTCTAATTTATCAATATTTTAAATGGTTCATGATTTTTATGTTTAATTTTGGAAATTTTTTACCTAGCCCAAGATAAAAGAAAATTTTCTGCTATACTGTTTACCAGAATTGTTATGGTTTAAGGTCTTACATTTAAGGCTATGATCCATTTCAAATTAAACTTTGTATATGATGTGTGATAAAGGTAAGGTCAGTCCTTCCTTCCTTCCTTCTTTCCTTCCATTCTTTCATTTTTTCTTTCTTTCTGCATATGGATGTCCAATTATTTCAGCAACATTTATTGATAAGGCACTATCCTTTCCCCATTGAATTACTGTGGCATCTTTGTTGAAAATCATTGGCCATATAAGTGTGGGTCTATTTCTGGACACTCTCTATTCTGTCCCATTGATCTATATGTCTATGCTTATGCCAATACCGTACTGTCTTGATTCTGTAGATTTAGAATCTTCAGTCAAATAGTGAATATCTCCCAAGATGGTTTTATTCTTTTAAAATTGTTTTGGCTATTCTAGGTCATTTGCATTTCCATATAAATTTTAGAATTAGCTTGTTAATTTCTACCAAAAGGCCTGTTGGAGTTACATATGAATTACATGAATCTACAGTCCAATTTGGTGAGAATTGACATCACAATATGGAGTCTTTCAATCCACAAAATGGTATATCCTTCCATTTACTTGTCTTCTTTAGTTTCTTTCAGCAATGTTTTCTAGTTTTAAGAATACAGATTTTGTATAACTTTCATTACATTTATTTTTTAAGTATTTATGCTATTATAAATGGAACTTTAAAAAATTATTGTTGATATATAGAAATAGAATTAATTTTTGTTCAGTTGTGGTAATTTGTGTCTCTAAAGGAATTTGTCCATTTCATTTAAGTTGTCAAATTTATTGGCATGAAGTTATCATAATATTCCCTTATTATCCTTTTAGTATCTGTAAGATGTGTAATAATGTTCCTCCGTTCATTCCTAATATTGGTAGTGGTGTCTTCCCCCATTTTTTCTTGATCAATTTGGATATATAGTCTCAATTGTATTACTCTTTTCCAAGAAACAGGTTTTGGTTTTATCAATTTTCTTTATTGCTTTTCTAGTTCCTATTTCTTTAGTTTCCACAGTTATCTATATTATTTTCTCCCTTCTACTTGCTTTGAGTTTAATTTATTCTTCTTTTTGTAGTATCTTAAGGTGGAAGCTTAGATCATTGATTTGAGATCTTTCTTATTTTTTGATATTCACCATTAAAGTTATAGATTTTATAATTTAAAGTTATAGTTAAGTGCTTATTTAGCCATACCCTACACATTTTGATATAATGTTTTTAAAATTTTTATTTAGTTCAAAATATTTTCTAATTTTTCTTTGTATCTGTTCCTTGACCCATAAGTTATTTAGAAGTGTATATTTCATGTTCAAATATTTTGGGATTTTCCAGGTACCTATTTGCTATTGATTTCTAATTTAATTCCATTGTGATTAGGGTGCATATACCATAGGATTCAATCCTTTTAAATTTGTTGAGACTTGTTTATGGCACAGCATATGGTCTCAATAAATGGTCCACATGCAACTGATAAGAATGTGTATTCTGCTATAGCTGGGTGAAGTGTTCTACAAATTTCACTTAGGTAAAATTGATTCATAGTGTTTTTTAAGGATATCTTCTATATCTTGACTGATTTTTTTTGGTCTACTTGTTTTATCAATTACCAAGACAGGGAGTGTTAAAATAGCCAACTATAATTGTGGATTTGTTAACTTATTTCTTTAATTCTGTTAGTTTTTGTTTCATGTATTTTGAAGCTTTGTTATTAGGTGTGTTTAGTATTGCTATAGTCTCTTGATAGATTGACCATTTTAACAGAAAATTTCTGTCTTTATTACTGGTAATACTCCTTGTTTTAAAGTCTACTTTATGGGATGTTTGCATGTCTCCTCTAGCTTTCTTAGTAGTGTTTGCATGTTATATTTTTTCTCACTCTTTAACTTTTAACATATTGGTATCTTCATATTTAAAATGCATTTCTTGTAAACAGCATGTAGTTAGGTCTTGTTTTTATGAGTCTAAAAATCTCTTCCCTTTAATTGGCATGTGTAACACATTTATATTTAATGTAATTATGTATGTTTCTGTGTCTACCTTGTTATTTGCTGTCTATTTGTCTCATCTGTTTTTGTTTCCCCTTTTCCCTTGTTCCCCACCTTCTTTTGGAATAAGTATTTTTTGTATTCTCTTTTATCTCCACTATTGGCTTATTAGCTATAACTCTTGGTTGTACATTTTAGTTGTTGTTTGAGGATTACAACATGCTTTCTTGACTCATCACATTCTCATATGAATTAATAGTATACCACTTCACATATAATGCAAAAATCTTTCAACAGTATGTGTTCTACTTACCCCCTCTTGTCCTTTATTCTATTTGTTATATTGTTGTTATATATTCCATATCCATAAACTTTGTAAATCCTACAATACATTCCTATTCTCATTCTTAGATTAGCTCATGGCTAGTGGAATGCATTGAACTGGCTTCATTTAGCTATCTGAATCAGTCACTGTCCAAGAGGATGGGTTTATTTTTAGACCACTCAGGCCTGTGGAACTACTAAACTGAACACACTTTCCCTGCAACAGATGGAATTTGGAAAGAAAAAAATGGAAACATAAAGAAAAATGTTTTGTTATTTTTTAAAGGGAACAGGGAGTAATTGATGTGGTCTAGGCAACCAACAATGGCCACTGGCTCAAGTTATTTCCTTATTGATTATTAATGAGTCTGGCTCCACTACTTTAAATGGCTGTCACACACTAGAAACTCACACAGGAGCACTCTAAGAAGGGCCAGTTGTGTATGATTTGATTGATTAGAATATTTCATTTGTATGGTTTCATATTATTGTATAACATCCATGTCAGTGCATTTTTAAGTGGATTCTACATAATTAATTTTATAGAATGACAGGTAGAATTTCTCACTGCTTTGCATAGCATAACTGGAAATCTAAGAAATGTAGGACAAGTGTCTTACCATAAAGTTATATTAAGAAGTTTTATTAACAGAAAATAGTAAAATGACAATCTTTTTCTTTCCTTTTTTTTTAATTGATTGATGCTCCAAAAAGTCAAAAGCAGAAAATGTTCCATTCCAAAACAAGATGTCACCTTCCTCACCCAGAGCTTGCAAATGAGATGATCAAATATTGGTTTTGCAACCCCCAGCCCTACACCCACTTCAAGCATATAAAGTGTCGAAAATGAGAAGGGTGAGCTGTAAGACTCCTGGAGGCTGAAAGAAGAATGACAAGAAGCCAGCCAGCCGGAGGAGATACATTGCTGGTGTCATGGGAGGTTCAGATATGGATGTTACCAGAGGGGGAATCTCTGAGGAACCTACAAACGTGCCCCATGAGAGACAGAAAGGTCTAACCTTACATGAAAGGCCTAATTTGTTGTGATCCTATGTTAGCTATTTGGACTTTGGGTTGTTTCACCAAATGGAAAAACAGTTAAGTCAATGAATGGAGAATCGGGGAGTTCTTTCACTTAACGTGTTCTTATTATGAAAGGACTCTGCTGCCACTATTTAAAAAAAATCTACTCTGGGTTTTGTTTACTTTTTATTTCTTAGTCTGTTTTTCTGCAGTGGAGGTAAATATTTTCCTTCCTAACCGCCATATTCTTCTCACTTGAAAGTTATTCTCAGTAGGCAGCTAGCAAAATCCATTTGGCTATTAGTTTGTTTATTTTGGATGATTTCATTGGTGTTATTTTCAAATCCCTTAGAGTTCATACCCCTTCCCTCCCTACCGTTCCATTAAACAGATATTTAAAATATCTGTTATCAAGGAGTACTCATAAATAGAGGGCTTACATGTCTCTTCAAGATATTAATTCACCCTTTGCATTCTGATAATCCCGTTATGTTTGCTTTCATTTCTTTCAGTAGGGACTTAGAAACTAAAATAATCTTTGAGACAAGAAGTTCTAGTTTGTCCTATGGAGTAATTAGGAATTTTAGTGGTTTGGATGTTTAGGGTGGGAATGTGTAAAGCAGAACCGATATGCTGCCAAAACACACTGGTACCAGATTTAAAGTATCGCAATACCTCCATCATGGTTGGTAATAAACAGGCACTGCCCCAAGACCCCCCAAAACTCCCCATTGCCTGGCACCTTGGTTCTCCTGGACTTCCCAACAACTCAGCAGCTAAAGGGTTAAGTGTGGCACATCTGGGTCCCTGTTTGGTGGTGCCTGGTGCAGTACTAGCTGGTAAGTATTCTGAATGTCATCCCTTGGTGAAAGGAGTGGAAAGGAAATCGTACTTGGTTGGCATTCTTGAGGTTCTTCAAGGGAAACCTGAAAAACTAGAAATACTGTTACACTACTAGTGGTTAACATCTGTTGAGAGCTGTTCTAAAGGCTTTATACATACTAATTTATTCAATACTCTCAACAAACCTGTGCTGTAGGTATTACTATTACCTCCATTTTACAGATGAGGAACTGAGGCCCAGGTTAAATTATTTGTCCAAGGTCACACAAATAATAAGTGGTGGAGTTGCAGTTGGAATTCAGGATGATCCCAGAACCAGTGTGCTTTTCTAAATCTTCTCATGACTCTGACCTTCTGTGATTCTCTAACAGTAAACATTCATGGGGCTTCTACTGTCCAGAGTACTGTGCAAAGCACTGTAGCTGAAATAAAGAGAAATACGGCTTAAAACTTGTCCTCATGTAATTCATTATCTACTGAATTCAGTCAGGCTTTCCACATCTTCTCCTCTCCTGTTCTGGACAGCATAAGTCCGCACCATCCCTTTCCATGTCGGAGAGACCATTTAATGGGCAAACTCTAGGGGAAATATTTGATGTTTGGGACTCTTATTTATGGTGTTCATTATAGATTGGAAAGGCAATGTTTTCATAGATTGCTTCCTAGGACGTGAAAAATAGCGTTTTCATGCAGAAAGCTTCATTTTTCACACAGAGGTGGAGGTTTGCAATGTTTTTCATAAATATGAATTCAGAATAAGGCAGATCAACTTGAATTCCATCCAAGTGGCTCTGAATATAAAACATTTTGACCTATTCAGGCATTGCAACACCCAGAATTTGAGGATGAGATACAAATATCTGTTTTCAGAAAAAATATCATGTCATTTATAAAACATAACGAAATATAGCACATTTAAGGTAAATAAGAATGGATCTTATAAAAAATTTTTTTCTGTATTAATGCATGAGATTCAATACCAAGACAGTGTCCCCCCAAAGCAAACTCTATTTAATCTATTTTAAACTCCATTTTAAATTCAGTTAAATTGTCATGGGAATAATTAGTGTGATATGTTATAAAAAGGCTTTTGTACAAGGACAGAATTCATGAAGCAGTCTCCAAACCCATATTACCGGTAAAAGTGTTTTCTGTTATAATTGAAGAGAGATTTTCATGACACTTGAGAAATGGAGACCAAGAAGCCAGAATAATCCATTCTCTTCTTTGAGATAAGAACCACTGTTCATGTTTACTTCTTCTGTGATTTGTTTCAGCTGGCCGGTCCTGATGTTTTTAGGAAAACCTCATGTAGCCTCTTCTTTACTGTTATATCTTACTGCCTTTCAGTACAACTTACTTATTAATTTTTAACAAAAAAAATCTAAATAAGATAACACTTTAAGTAGATAGAAGACTTAGAAGGCAAAACAATGAGATGGTTTTGTACATTCGACAAGATTAAGAAATATGGGCCATGGTGCCCAGTTACAAATCCTGGGTCCATCCATTACTAGCAGTTAATTAACCACTCTGTGCCTCAGTTTCCCTATCTGCCAATGTTGGTAACAATAGAATCAATTTCATTACCGTGCATGTGCTTATGAAATAGATACATAATGAAACATATATGTACTTATACATATGTATGTAATTTAGAACAGTTTCATGGTACACAATAAACTTTAATTACTTTCATTGTTACACATCTGGAAAATTTTATAAGAATATGTTATACAAAACATTTAAGTTTCAATATACAAACTTGATGTATCTGCTTCTTTGACATCTTTTTTTTCCAGAAAATAGTTTAATTGAGGATTTTACAACATTTTCATTTAAAAATCCTAATTTTGAAGTGAGGGGCTAACTGCTTTATATAATTTAAATTCACTTAACTTTGGAATTTTGAAAAACAAAGGTGGTGATTTTGCTTTTATCTTTATTTTTCCTCAGGTATAGCAAATTATAGCATGGATCCAAGGAGGTCATTATTGTTATAACAAAAGGATATAATATTTAGCTATAATGCTCCGTCATTATAATTAGTTTTCCTTACAGGGTGCATTTCAGATATGAAATACTTGCTATGTCATTATTTTTTCTCTCTGT
The DNA here is from genome assembly GCA_023783475.1 of Daubentonia madagascariensis. Taxonomy (NCBI): domain Eukaryota; kingdom Metazoa; phylum Chordata; class Mammalia; order Primates; family Daubentoniidae; genus Daubentonia; species Daubentonia madagascariensis. The sequence goes on along the minus strand of JAKFHU010000600.1, from coordinate 19,506,767 downwards.
TGGGTCAGGCTTACTACTAAAAATCTGCTGAAAACTAAGTGTATTAGGGTTCTCCAGGGAAACAGAACCAATAGAATATGTATACATATAACAGAACCAGAAGGATGTGTGTGTGTGTGTATGTGTGGCTGTGTGTGTATGTGTGTGTGTGTATGTGTGTGTGTGTGTATATATATATATATATATATATATATATAAAGATTTTATATAAGATATTAGCTCATGTGATTACAGGGGCCGAGAAGTACCATGATCTGCCATCTGCAAGTTGGAGACCCAGGAAAGCCAGTGGTAGTAGGAAGAAGCCAGTGTATGTAGTTCTAAGGCCTGAGAGCCACTAGGCAGATGTTGTAGATTCTGGTTCCAGTCTGAGGGCCTGAGAACTAGGAGCACTGAGGGCAGGAAAAGATCCATGTTCCAGCTTAACAGGCAGACAGAGAGAGAGAGAGAGAGGGAGGGAAAATCCAATCTGCCTCTGCCTTTTTGATCTATTCAGGCCCTCAACAGATTGAAGGATGCCCACCCACACTGGGGAGGGCCCTCTCCTTTACTCAGCCAACCAATTGAAATGCTCATCTCTTTTGGAAACACTCTCACAGATGCACCTAGAAATAATGTTTAATCAGATATCTGGGTATCCCATGGCCCAGTCAATTTGACACATAAAATTAACCATCACATTATGGATCCTCTCCCCAGAAAAATATATATACATACCTGTTTTGAATGGAATTCTCAGGTGACTCATGAACCCCATGAGGCCCATCCATAGACCCTTTTTCCCCAACCCTCCAGTTCAGGGGGAGCATGGATTCAAGATAAGAGTTTTCAGGATAAGAACCACTTTTTTGGTGCTTTCACAGAACAGACATTGCAATTCTGACACAGTTCTCTGGCCCCACCAAAGTGTGCTATAAATGGTTTCCCTGAGTGAGGAAGATAGTTGAGACCAACAGAATGAAACACACCCCAACTCAGGCTTCCTAAGCAATAACCCTTTCCCACCTCCCATAATCAAACATTTTTTTCCTCCTATACATTGCTTCATTAAATTAATATTTATAGAGTACCCAATATGGGCCAAGCACTGCGCTAGGTGTTAGGCTACCCTCGAAATATAAGACACGGTTCCTGCTTTCTAGTGGGGAAATGGATGGTAAATAGATAAATTATAATACAATGTGATAAATGCTATAATAAAGATTTTAAATCTTGTGGGTATACAGAGGACAATAGCAGCAATATTTTAAAATGTTCAATTTATTAAACTTTTAATAATGGATTAAATTCTAAGTCAAGTTCATTATGAGCAAATGGAAACTAAATTACCTTGTAGATGCAATAAAAAGTATTTGTAGAGTAGTTACTAAACTACAAAATTAAAATGAATTATAAAAATGTTAACTGCAGAGAGTCAGCCTCTTCTAGTGTCAAATACAATATTATGTTCAGGGCAGTTTGTAGAAGTTAAATAGTTCCAGTTCAGAACATGCTGAAAAGGGAGAACTAGTTTCCTTCAATCAATCATCTGAAAAAAAGCATTTTCTTGGAAAGATTTAGAACACAGCTTTCATCAAGGTTGTAGCAATTCATATTTTACTCCTGAAAACATGGAGAATGAATAAAACATAAGTGACAAGCTTGTCTTTAAGAAATTTTATTGGCAACTTAACACAAATCCTGGACCTCATCTTTCGAATGTCACTGCCTTAGTAAAGTCATGTGTGAATCCTGCTAAGACAGAACCACTTGCTCCCCTGGAGTTTATATAACAGCCTGTGTTTCATCGCTGGTATCTTAGTTGTTCCTTTGCCTTTGTCCCCCTCAAGAATGTGAGGTAGGTGGAGACCACCCTCTGTCACTGCGGAAGGGGACACAGGTAGCTACTTAAAGATCTCATTGTCACCCGACTGTACAGAGGCTGAGAATACTGGAAGGCTGTTAACAAACTCGACAAGGAATAGGATGTTTAAGTCCCTCAATTCTTCCAAAAAAGGCCAAGTGTTCTCATTCTTTTTTTTATCTCCTAGGCTAGTCTAGAACACCCGGGCTCAAGTGATCCTGCCACCTCAGCCTCCTGAGCAGTGGGGACTACAGGTGGGCCCAACTCATTTTTTTAAATTAAAAAAATTGTTTAGAGTTGGTGGGGGGTGTCTCGCTATGTTGCCCAGGCTGGTCTTGAGCTCCTGGCCTCAAGCGATCCTCCTTGCCTCAGCCTCTTGAAGTCTTAATTTATTGAGGGGACTGAATAGCTCAAGGACTTGTAGTGGTGTTATGTGGGCAGAAGTTCAGGTAGCCTTAAGAGAGGTTAATTAATTAAACTCCAATTTTTAGTTCCTGCTAATTAGAAAGAACTGCCAAGAAGAACTAAAGTGCAATTTGCAACTCATTATGATCGTCCTTTCTCATGCCTGCCTGAGCTGAAGTGGTGGGAAAGGGAGAAGACAACTTGCAAATGGCCCTGGGGCCCAGTACAGGCATGGGAAGACTTGGGGAGCAGCTCCAGGCTCAGGAGGGGGCACCAGAGGCCGAACAGACGAAGATAAGCGCGGGGTCAGGGCTGCGGAGGTGGGGTGGGCGGGCGTGGTGAGGCGAGGGGAGAGGCTGCCCCGCAGCCAGCCCCCGGGCTAGGTGGGCCACCACGCGCAGGAGCCGAGGGCAGGCTTCCGAAAGACTCTAGACTGACTCGGGGCAGCACGTCCAGCCTGGGGTCAGGTAGAGTGTGAAGTTGAAGGGACCTGGGGGGAGAGGTAGGTGGGGCCTTGAAGGGCAAGGTCGAGGCGGGGAGCAGCCTCAGGGATGACAGTGTGCGCGGTCCCATCGGATTCCTGCTGCCTTCCTGCGAGGTGGGCACGGCAGCAACAACGGTCACCGTCACTTTACAGATGGGGAATGAAGGATGTCTTGACTAGGGGTCACCCAGCTGGTAGTTGGTTGACCGAGCGGGAATAAATTGCGAGATTCCGCGCTCTCAATACCCGGGGCAGGCCTCGCCCATCTCCCCGCCTGGCTCCACCGCCGCAAACTCTCAGCCTTGCGCTCAAATGGAGGAAGTGTAGGCACCGACATTTCATCCTACAGCCTCGCCCACCGGTCACCCGCCGTCGCCTCGCTGGCCTCACCGAAGCGCGGGCAGGCGGGGAGGACGCGGAGGCTGGAAGCGCCAAAACCCGAGGGTCGGGTTAGGCCAGGCGGGCGCTGAGAGCCGGAGGGCGCGGGAGGCTCCCAAGAACGCCCGGCTTTGCCTTCGCGGGATTTCTCTGCCTTCGGTGCCTCCACCCGCGTTGGCACAACCCCCAACGTAGTTAATTAGCCTTCACAGCACCACCCCCCAATTCATCCCGCGTTGGCGTTTTACAAGGGCGCGAGTCCCTTGGTCAGCCCCAAGCCGGAAAGCCCCGAGCGTACTGAGGATGCTCTCCCGACTTGACACTTGGGAACTGCGAAGCCTCGGGTTCGCCTGACCCGAGGGGACATTTGGTGACCTTTCCTTTTCTCCTGCCCTCCTTTCCCCCATGGGAGCCACCGGCTTCTCGGGTCTCTTTCGCCTTCTCCCGTCCCCTTTCCCCCACCCAGCTGATTCCAAACGGAGAACTGGCACAATAGGATGGGTTTCTAGGGAGGGGCTCGGACATTCACTCATTCAACAAGCATCGAGTTCGCGCCCTGGATCAGGCTCAGGGCAGTCGGAGTGGAATAGGACACTGGTAAGAGCCTCGTGGGAAGACAGAAGCCCGAATAACGGTGAAGGATGGTGTGCTGGGACAGGTCTGAACTGTTGAGGTCAGAACTAGGTAGTTAGCAGTCAACGACTTCATTAATAAAAGTCCGAAGGACAAGGTTGCCACACTCCCCTGGGTTTTGGTCGCGAAGGCAAACCCTTCTCAGGTCTGTCCACTGGGTTGGGAATCGCGCCCAGAGTCACCAGCGGCCGGACCCACCCCCTGCAGCCCCAGCGTGCTCTCCAGTGGAACTTCCCTAGGAAGGGAGCTGGAGACGAGTCCCAGGAGGCTGTGGCGCGCCCGGGACTCCCCGAGCCCTGCCGCGTCACCTCTACTGCCCACACGCCGGGGGTGCACCCTGCTTGGCGTGGACCCTACAGGGGTCCCGCCCGGAGCCCGTCACGCTGGGCCAAATCCGCCGCGCGCGTCCGCCGGGCACCTCCCACCGCCTGCTTCGCCCCTCCTCTCTCCTTGCCGCGCGTCCTCCGCTGCGGGTTCAATCCCCGCGGGGACCCGGAGCGCGACGGCCCGTCGGCGCCCTCGCTCCCCGGCGCTTGCAACCGAGCCCTGGCCGGGGGCCCCTGCGCGCCGGCACCTCTCCGGGGCGCCCGCGGCGGGCTGACTGGGCATGCTCAGCTGCGGGGCGGCCGGGCGCCGCGAGAGCCAAGCGCATGCACTCGCCGGGCCGGGTGCCGGCCGTCCAGGGGCACGGCGCGCAGGCGGCCGCTCTGGCCGACGCCCTGGCCAGCCGCGGCAGGACGCGGGCCAGGATGGCCTCCCTCACTGCGTACGGTAGGTAACGGCGGGCCGTGGCGGGCTCCCCGGGCGGCGGGGGCGGGCAGGGCTCCGGGAGCCGTCGTAGCACCCCGGGGAAACTTCGGGGTTCCTCTCCGCGGGTGGGCCTGGAAGGGAGGGAGCCGGCGGTAGCGCGCGCCGCCCTTGGGGCTGGGGGGGCCTGGGTTCGGCGGCGTTGCAGGCTGCCTGTGACCTGGGAAGGGGTGTCCGCGGGAGGAGTGCGTGGAGTAAAAACGCCCCAAATTTGGGAGGGTCTGGGAGCTTCAGGACTCCGGAAAAATCCCAAGGGCTTCCGACCACTCAGGGGAAGGGGTAGAGTGTTAAGTCCTCTTCTAGGGGAGAGAGGCTTGGAGTCGGGAGATGTGCGTTCAGTCAGCGCTTGTCTTGTCCCTGACTGACCTTGGGCAAGTTATTTAAACTTTTCTGTTCTTGCGTTCCTCCATCTGTAAGTGAGAGATGAGAACATCTCTCTGACAGATGCTGTGGAGTTAAAATAATATGCACCGAAATATGTTTTTAATGCAAAAAGGAAATCAGTTTGGAAATAAAAGTTCCATGGAAATAGAAAGCATTATCTCCCCGCCCCCACTCCCATTTTTTGGTTAAAGAATTTTATATATAGTATTTATATAGTATACATATAAACCAAATATATTTCGGTAATTAAAGGAAAAGGGTGGCAGATTTCATATATACACACACACACACACACACACACATGTGTATATGTATGGGATTGCACAATTCTGAAGGGAAGCAGAATCACAGTGCAAAGGATTCAGACTCAGCTAGAAATCCCAGCCCGCTGGGGAAGCCAGAAAGACTTCTTATCAACATTCCTGCTTGTGTGGAAAAAGCAATTCTCTTTAGTCCTCTTATGGGAAATGCTGCCAGACTTGCTTATAGGAGGCAGGAACTCAAGTAGACCCCCCTCCTTTCCCCTTGCTTGTAATCAGTTACTGTGATAACGTCTAGATTTGGGGTTTTAAACGGGAAGGTTGTGAGCAATTATTAGGGAATATTCTTCATGGACATCCCAAAGCCTGGGGTTGGTGGGAGAGAAATTGCTGTTCTTTGGTGTGGAGCCTTCATTTGCCAGGCCAGTGATGTCCCTTGTTCATTTTACCAAGGTTAAAGGGGTCGGTCTCTCTCTTTCTCTGGATTTAAACTGTTTAAAATGATCATTCAGGTGGCTCAGAGGGTTTGCAATTGATGCTTGGGAACCACTAACAAATTGTGAGCAGATTAAGAATTGCAGACTAGTGGCCTATTTTTCTTTCTTTCTTTTTTAACTCAGAGCATTTTTGCTGGAATGTAAATTGTTCTTAGCCCCACACACATTTAACACTCAATATTGTCGTTCCTGGGTTACCATCTGGGGATAATTCAATATTCTTATGGTGTTTTAGACATATTCATTGGCAAAAAATCTATTTTCACACCTTTTCCTATCAGAGGAATCTGACTTCTGGTTTTTTACATCATTTTAGATTTCATATGCTGTCCCATGGATACTGTCAGTAATAGGTTTACATAATGAGCAGTTCTATAAACTTCTAGAAGTCTTAAAAGCTTAATGGAGCACCCAGGTGGAGAAAATGAAGTCAGAATAAGTGAAATGATTTTGAAAAGCAAGAATATTTTAGTAATTAAAGGAAAAGGTTGGCACAGCAGTTTTTTGGCAATTAAGAATTACACAGGTTTCTCTTTAGAACCCTAAAAGGAACTGAAACAGATTAAATAAAGATATCAATTAGAATTTGTGCTATTTTAATATATCCTTGACAAATTCTCCTCCTGCTGCTATCCCTATAATGGTGAATATACTTGGCCACAAAGTCCACGTTAATTTTTAGGTCTGTAGCTATGTCAAGACATGGAAAAATATTAATAAATTAGTTCATCAGGGTTTTCAACCTAGTGAACAAGTAAAGGAAAAACAAATTTGAGCACATTCAATATATTCTTCACCCTGTGGATGCTGTTGATGTCATTATCTGATGAGAGCTTAGCCCAGCTCTGGAACCCTCCACAAATCATCTCTCTGACAATCCTACTGCTTTAAAAAAATGTCCCCTTCCAATTCTGCTGGATTTCGGTTTAGATATCATGATGGGAGATGATCTAAATTTTTTGCCTGGAATTTATAGGGTTCAATTTTTATATTTATTTGACTGATTTAATAAATGCTTTAGTCCTACCTTTAGCACAGGGGCTGCCAAAGGAATGAACAGTTATACTGTAGACCGAACGTTTTAGGTTCCTAAGAAGAGAGAGAAATTTGTCTTATGTATGCATTTCATTAGCAACAGCATCCAGTAAACCTCATTACAAACCTTCCCTGCCAATATACATTTTTGATCCTTATTAGATTTTGCTCTTTGTGTATTTTAGCATGAATTTGTACATTCAGGCTGCCATTTAGACTCATATATTCTAGAAATGTGAAACAAGATTAGGGTAATCAGTAACTATTATGCCCTCTAATAAATGTTCAATAAATGATGTGATTGTTATAATTCCATATTTTTAAAGCCTCAATCCTTTATACTCACCACTGACATTTCTTGTCCTTTAAATGGTTTAGGTTCTTAACCGCTTTTAGCTCATTATATAACGAGGTGCACAAGACTAAGGGTGGGTGACAAGTGTCTTAGAGAGAAATGACTAGGACTTGATTTGTTCTTGGTGACGCAAAGGAAGGCAAAGGATCCTGCCAGGATTCTGGGAGTCATTGTTGAGTCCTCCTTTACTAGCACATACTAACAGTGACCTTGGGTAAATTAATTCACCTCTTGTGCCTCAGGAAGGGCCTTGTGGTTAGACCTGCAGGCCTGGCATTGAGCTGTCAGCTTTGGATTTTAGGAGGCTTAATAAGGGGCTCAAAGAGCTGATAGAGCACAGTGATGGCTATTTCAGATAGGGAAGGCCTCCCTGAGGAGACACTTGAGCAGAGACCTAAATGAAAGAGAGAATGAAGCATTCCATTATATGGGGAAAGAGAATTCCTGGCAAAGTGAACAGTAAGTGCAAAGGTCCTGAGGCAGGAATAAGTTTGTCACATTCAAGGTTAGCTAGAAGGTCAGTGTGGCTAGACCAGAGAGAGAAAGTAGAAGACAGGAGGAAAATGCAGTCAGAGCTGGTATTGTTATAACTCTTCTTCCATCATTTTCCTCCTGCCTTTTAAGTTGCTGCTTTTTTGTGGACTCTTCCTCCTGTTTATGTTGACATTTGCCTGTGTTCTATCCATGACTGTCGTATAATCTCACTCTCGACCATTTGGATGGTGTTGATTAGATACCTCCCAAATGCTGGACAATGGCTCCATAGTGAGATGACTATAAACTAGGGCAACAAAGTTTTCTGAGTTATAAGTAGAAATGTGGGGTATGTCTGGACACAACAAATAATAATGACACTTTATGTGAATTAGCTCAATTAATCCTCACAACAACCTTTAAGAAATTGGTCCACTGTTAGTCCCATATTTATTGGAAGAAATTGAGGCACAGATAGGTTAAGGAATTTGCTAAGGGGCTATATAGTCGGGACTAAGCCTAACCATGGAACGTGGGAATGAAATGAGGCAAGAATAGATGAGAGCTAAGGATGTCATTTCCCCTTCTGTGACTTCATCTCTATTCAGGTGACTCATACATAGAAATCACCAACTCAGAAGTTCTTTCTTGCACGTGCTGTGCTTGTATACCCAGCTGTCTGTTAGACTTCTCTACTCGTATGCTCTTCTAGCATCTCAAACTCCATGTGTCCAAAACAGTTCCCATCTTCCGCTCCCATACCTATTTCCTATAGACTGTCTCCGACTACTGAGCTCAAACTGTGTGCCAGGCTCTTGCCTAAACCCAGGGTTACCAGAATGAATAAGATCTTACTATTTCTCTCCCAGATGGCAGAGTCAGCTGGAGGAGACAGACTCCTAAGTGGAGAATTATAATGCAGTGTTGTAGGGGACGGGCTGGGAGGGGTGAGGGATAGGCCAGGAACAGTTCCCTGGAGGAGACAATATTGAAAGACTGACTGGGAGAAGGATGGCATTCCAGGGCGTGACAACAGCATGAGCAAAGATGAAAGGGAGAAATGTCAGGGGGTGTGAAGGCAGCCACTAGCAGCACGGTGTTGGAGCATGACATCCGACACAGGGAGTGGAGAGGTTGGCTGGGGCCAGTGTACTCTGCCCAGTCACCCAGGCCAGGATCCTGGGAGTCATTGCTGAGTCCTCCTTTACTAGCACATACTAACAGTGACCTTGGGTAAATTAATTCACCTCCTGTGCCTCAGTTTCCTTATCTGTAAAGTGGGGTCACTATGAGGTTTACGTGCAATGGTACTTGTAGGTGCATATGAGTGGTCCATAGTGAGTACTCAGTAAGCATTAGCTATTACTGTCAGCTCTGTCTCCTAGCCAGTATACTCTCAATCACCAAGTCCTGTTGATTCTTCTTCCTTAACATCCTTCAGCTCTGTTTTCTCCTCTCCTTGCCCACTGCTCTTATAACAGTCCAGGCTGCCATCGTTGCCCTCTCTGGCTGCTGCAGCAGCCTCCCAGCTGGTCCCTGTGCCTCTAGTCCTCTCCCCTTCTGATCCCAGTTGCAAATCTGATCCTGTTATTCCCCTGCTTGAAACTCTTGAATGGCTTCCCCTGCCTACAGGTCAAAGTTTACCCTCCCCATCCTTCTCTCGGTGCTGTGTTGTCGTTGGCCGCACCATCCCACCCTTTATGGAGGGAGGTGGTCTAAGTCTTTCTCAGGTTTCTGGACCTTGGTGCATGTTCTGAAACACCCCTCCTCCTCCCCCATGACTCCTATGTGACTTGGTGCCTCTCCTGGAACCTCCTAGGGTAAGTCCTTTCCTTAACAGGTTCTCATTTTGTACTGAAATGAGTACCCTTCTCTGTGGGTTGTAGAATTCCAGAGGGCAAGGACCATATCTTTTATCTTTGTGTTTCTGGTGCCTAGCATAGCACCTGGCACATAGTAGGTGACCAGTACTTGGCTGTGTGACTGACTGATATACTGAATGGACCATATAGCAGGGAGCAGTACACCATGTACAAGTTTTTAAAACTCCATTTTCCTATTGTAAATAACAAGCAAAATAACTTTTACCCTTCAGAAAAGAGGAACAAACCAAACAGCAAAAGCATCTACATGACATGGTGAGATCAGATGCGTGCTGACCGACTAGGATTCGTGCTTTAGCTACCAAATAAATCCAAGGAGCTCCTTGATGACTTCTCTTGTTTTTGCCCTCCCGCCACCTGGCATTCTTATTATGCAATCCAGACACTCATGGTCAACATTGGTTAGGATCCTTTTGATTAAGAAGCTGCAGCAAAGCATGTACAGATTATTCTTTGACCTTCAGCCCTTCACATTTTATAAGTTTTTTTCCTGGGGTAAAATTAAATTACAATTTTATTTTGATTCTGTGAAGAAGCATTTTAATTCTTTCCTTTAAAACATGTTCTTTGTAATAGTGTCAGTCTGCTCCAGGCTGCTATATAACATAATCCATAGGCTGGTGGCTTAAGTAAATGTGAGACATTTGTTTCTCATGGTTCTAAATGCTGGGAAGTCCAAGATCAAGGTGCTGGCAGATTCAATGTCTGGTGAGGGCCTACTTCCTGGCTTGTAGCCAGCTCCCTTCCTGCTGTGTGCTCACCTGGCCTTTCCTTGGTGTGTGCTCATGGACAGAGTGAGGTCTATCTTCCTCTCATAAGGGCACTAATCCCATCATGGGGGTCCCATCCTCATGAAGTAATCTAAACCCAGTTACCTCCCAAGACTCTTCCCCTAAATACCATCACAGTGGGGTTTAGAACTTTAACATATGAATTTTGGGGGGAACACCAACATTCAGCTTGTAACAAATAGTGATGTAGATTTTCCTATTAGAATGTAGTTCTGGACAAACAGTCCACAGCTCCCAAGGAAGTTTCTAGAGCAAACAATCCAACATAGGTTTTGTGAGCACTTTCTATGTGTCATGCACTGTCATAAGTTGTGGAATTAAAAGCAAAAAGTGCCTGTTTAATGAATCTTACATTGGAATAATAAGGCATGTGTCTTTACCTTCTGAAGATAATGAAAATAGAATATAAGATTCTCAACACTGACTCAAGTAGGTGTAAGTAGGAAAGAAAAGGCTTTTCTCTAATTAGGGTTCATGAAAGGCTTTTGTCACAATGCCTGCTGCTAGAGTGGAATCAAAGGGAAGCGGAGATAGTAAGTACCAGGCACAGTGTTTAAAATGCAGGAATGGTTTTAAGAATGATTCAAGTATTTGAAAGCTTACTGGAGGCTTTGGCAAACATTTATTGTGCCTTCTATGCATTAGGCAGAGCCAGGCACTTTGGACACAAGATGAATAAGGGATGACCTTGCTCTCCAGGAGTTTGGGTCTTCCTCAGGTTTGCTGCAGGATGCAGAGGAGGATGCTACTAGTGCTAGTACTACTACAACTAGTGCCTACCCTGCCTGTCTTCTAGTGCAGCGTCAACGAACACATGAAAAAGCAAATGCAAAAACTTCATGAAAACCTGGCAAGCCCTATAGCAATATAGTGATGCACTGTGATGTGTTTCTTATCTTTATCATAGCAATAAAGAGATCTGTTTATATAGGACAAGCTCTGTTGAGTGGAAACACACTTTGTCCTCGCTGATTGATTAGTTAGTACCTTAGAGAGACCTCCCAAGGTGCCAGTTTCTGTCTGGGGCCGGCCTGTGTCTACTGTATGTTTTTTGAATGGATGACTTTTAAGCACAATAAAAAGGAGAAAGTCCAGCTGCAGGGAGGATAGGGGAAGAGATATAGATTACCCAGTTAGGGGTGAAGGGTAGGGCTTGAATATGGACTTTTCTATAAGCCTATAAAATACACAGCAAACAAGGAATCAGTCAACACACTGATATTTCTAAGGAACACACACATGCATGCACACACACAAGTGTACCACAATATTTTTTTCTTACTAGTAGGTTCTCTGGAACCTTTTATAAACAATTTAAAGTGATTTAAAAAATTAGATGCAGTAAGCAGTTGTAGCTCACTCTACACAATGAATATGTATTTTGTAAATTAAATGGTATTTCTGATGCGCCAGTGTAGGTAGTGATTAAAGGAAACACATGGTGAATTTTTTCACAAAGTCAGTAGTTATGCATCATTCACCTGTTTGGAAAGTTCTTGATTTTATCTGTCTGTGTGTGTAACCAGGATTGTCATATGTTTTAAAGGCTTAATGAAAACCTTTTCTTTTTAAAAATTTCTCCTTACTTTCTTGTGGTCCTGGCCCTGTGGACTGTGGAGCCCAGGGGAGGGCTTTTCCTCAGTGCCCGGCCCTGTGTCTCTCAGGCAGGGGAGTCTGTATCTTAAGTCTGTCCACCTCACCATGCCTAATTTATATTCCAATAACACACAAATGAGGACTTTGGAGCTTTATAGTTTATAAACAATAACCAAGCAGTTGTAAGAATTAATAAAACTTCCCAAATGACAAATGAAGTGAATGACATAAAGATGAGTAACTTAAAACAATTGCTTCAACAAAATGCTGCTTACTTACCAGGCTAGACTCATGTCAGGATGTCTGAGTTCTGGTTTTCCCACTATGCAGCAGTGCGACTGAGAGCAAACGACTTCACCTTCCAGGTGCCACGACCTCAATAAAAACGAAAGGGCAGGATCCCATTATTCTTGTATTTCTAGTAGTCTGAGCTGCCACCCCTCAGAGTGCAGCCCAGTTGTGGTTGCCAGTCTGACTTGCCGTTTACCTGGTGATGTGAGACCTGCTCAGCATTTCCTGTTCTTATGCATTCTCAGGTAATTCTTTTAAGTAATGTCCTCTTGCCTGAATTACTTGGGGAGGGACTTCTCATGGTAGTTGTGTGATGTGTTCATTTTGTGATAATTTTCATTGAGTTGTACACTTATGATTTGGACATTTTGTTGTGTGTGTGTTAAACTTCCATTAAAAATATGTTTCTTTCATTTTTTTAAGGCCTTTCTGCCTTCAGGGCAGGTCTTTCTCAGAAATAGCTCTTTGAACCACACAGTCCTTGCCATGCCTTTCCGCAGCCTCAGTCTATCCATATTCTAAACTAACTTATGTCCTGTGTTTCTCCCTTCCTGACCACACTCTAATTCTCCCAGTTTCTAGCACAAGGCCGATCACACAGGTCCTCAAACAGTCTTTGTTTGATTCCTAAGCCCTTGAGCGTTTTGCTCATTGACCTTAGAGTTATGCTACAGAATAGTCAGTGTTTTTTCACTTTAAAGACACTGAATCACTTGGCTTCTTGTGAAAATGAAGATCTTAATTTCGTGGCTCTGGGTTGGGGTTGGAATTCTGCATTTCTAATAGACTTCCAGGTGGTGGGGTTGCTGCTGTTTACTGGAGGATTGTGCTTTGCACTTTGCGAAACAGCCTTATAGAGACAGTAGTTAGTGCCTAAACAGCAAATGTTATCATGAATTACTCATGTGAATTGTATAAAGTGGCTCTGGTTAAAGGAACTAGACTTGGAGTTTTATTCTTTTAATTTAAACATTTTTGGTTGTGTTTTGCTTGATATAAATCTGCTACATACTCTCTTTTATTTGGCCAGTAGTGCAACATTAAAAAAAACTTCCTTTTTAAAAATTGATGATTTAGACACACACACACGCAAAAGTGCACAAGTAATAATAGACCCCCTGCCCCTTCCCTAAAAAGGACTTCTGTCATCATAGATTAGGGTCAGAAAACGTGGCCTGTAATGAGATTTATTTTTTAATTGTTGAGATTTGCTTTATTGGCCTAATGTATGGTGTTTTTGTAATAGTTAAACATGGGCTTAAGAAGAATGTACGTTCTCTGTCAGATGCAGGATTCAGTATTTGTCCATTAAATTGACATTAATTGTGCCCTTCCAATTTTCAGTGGTTTTACTAAATTTTTGCTTGCCCAATCTATCAGTTATTCAGTATGTTACAGATTCCTCCTCTGATGGTGGATTTGTCGTTTTCTTTCCATAGCTCTGGTAATTTTTGCTTCTTATATTTGAGGTTATTTTATTTTGGCATATAGATTTAACATTTTTTATATCTTCCTGGAGAATTGAATCTTGAAACTTTTATCATTATTACTGACCCCTTTTGTCCTTAATAATGCTTTTGTCTTAAAGTCTTTTTCGTTTAAAAATAAAATAGCTACCCTAGCTTTATTTTAGTTAGTATTTCCTTGCTGTATCTTTTTATATAATTTATTTTCAACATTCTATGTCCTTGTGTTTTAGATGTTTCTCTTATAAACAGCATTAGTTTTTGTTTTTTTAGAAATCCATTTCACAATCTTTTAGGTAGCAAATTTAGGCCATTTACATGTATTGATATTACTAATATATTTGAACTTATGTTTTCCTTTGTATTTTCTCTGTCTTGTTTTTTTCTGTGCTTTTTTTCCTTATTTCCTTTTTCTAATTTGAATATTTTTGTTAAATCCCTTCTCCCACTCTTCCCCACTACCCTACCCCTATCCCCTTGAGCACAACAGACTGGTTTGGCAATTTAGTCTTTCTGTTGGTTTAATAATTGCCCTTGTACTTTTATTTAAATCTTACTTAACAAACACTACATATATTCCCTATATTTTAACTAACTCTAAATTTAATATGTTAAGCTCTGCCTTGAACAATACTTTGACTTTGAGCACTCAGTTCCTGGTTTGTATACTATTATTATTTAGTATTGTAGTTCTGTTCTTCTTTTAAACCTACCACATTAGACATTATAATTATTATTTTATATCAACAGTTTGTTTAGAGTTGCCTACATATTTATAAAATTTCTGCATTCAGTGGAAATACAGCAATATGCGTGGTGCTTTCCTTTTTGCTGTGGTTAGGATGAATGGTAAGATAGGTTGAGTGTTGAGATGGACCTGATTTTCTTTTGTTATAATATCATATTGTTTGTAAGTATATCCCAAATAATATGAGACAAATAAAATGTGTGTTAGTTTTGTCCACACTTTTCTGCTAAGTGGACCTCTGAAAACAGAGTAGATCCTGTTTCTTATACAGCCTCAGTTCTTAGCACATCGGATCAATGACTGTCAAGGATGTAGCACCGGATACAGGAGGAATCCGCCTAACTCAGCTCTCGATATTAATCTGTGCTCCTTTTTGTCTTTTCGTCTGTTCTCAATTATTTTTATAGTGTAATACAAACCTGGGTTTTGTTTCATTCTTTTCTTTTTAATTTTTAAAACTTTTTTTTTTACCAACACCTTCATTTTAGCCCTCAAACCTGGGTTTTAATTCCAGCTTTGTGACTGCCCAGAAGTGTGACTCTGGGCAAATTCCTTAATTTTTTTAGCCTCCAATTCCTCGTCTGTGTAATGGGATTACCATACCTACCTTAAAAGAGTTGTTTTGAGACTCAAATGAAATAATGGGTGTAAATGAAATAAGAAATGTTTAGCGTAGTCCCTGGTAAAGATCAGGTGCCTAATAGCTGCTGGTGTCCAATTACACCAACTTCTCTTTTTCCTAGAAATTCTTGCAGCATTTGTATTCCGGGTTTGCCTGGCTATACTGTCTGTGCCTGTTGTGTCTTAAAAAAGTTATCGTGGACTATAATATTTATATAGACAAGTGGATAAGACAAACTTATAATTTAATACATAATTATAAAGTGAATACCATGTGGCCACCACCTAGGTCAAAAAACAGAACATTTCCATCCCACCCCCGCCCTGTACTCTTTCATAATTCAAACTCCCTTCTTCCCCACCCATGGAACCACCATGCTGACTTTTATGCTAATTATTTCATTACTTTTCTTTATAGTTTTATCATCCATGTATGCATCTATAAACAATATAATTTAGTTCTGTTTGTTGTTGAAGTTTTCATAAATAGAATCACATATATCAATCAATGCCAGGTTGCTTCTTTTATTCCACATTGTGCTTGGGAGATTCATCTATGAAATTTGTGTAGCTTTATCATTTTCTTTGATATATAGTATTCCATTTTATGGCTATCCTTGTTCTTCTTAAGTATAAAATAAAAATATAGCTAACACTAATTGAACACTTTCTATGTGGTAGGTGCTGTTATATAAAGACTTTCTCACATAACCTTATAATGTAGGTGCCTTTATCATTCCTATTTTACATATGGAGAAACTGAGCCATATAGAGATGAAATAACATGCCCAGGGATTGGAACCAACTGTCTAATCTGTTATAGATACTGACTCTAGAACCCACAAAGTTTATTAATCTCATTCAATTTTTTTCTATTAGTTACCTGATTTTTAAAAATTTAACTGCATTTGGTTTCTAAAGGATTAAATGGGTATTCAGGCTCTTTCATAAAATGTAGCATTTTTGTTTTAATTCTAGTAGGTAAGAACATCTTCCTTCACATCATCACTTTGCGCTGCAATCGCCACGGCTCTTTGGCCTCTTTGTACTTTTACTCTTGGTGTCTTTTCAAAATATTGCCACCAAAATTATTGCCCTAGTTTTACCATTCAGATTTGATTCAAATCAGAATAATTTTGCTGTTGACGTTTATTCACAGCCTCTTCCCAGGCATTCATTCCTACTTCAAGCATTCTGCTTCTTTGTTGATGACTAGTTTCTCAGAGTGTCCTTTTCTCCTCCCCATTCATAGCAATTTTTGTGCTTGTAGATCTCTCTCTCTCTCTTTCTCTTTTTCTCTGATTGTGTACATTTTTGATGCCATTGACCTTGTCCCTTGAAGATTTCCTCCCTTCCAAACTTTTTTAAGGATAGATCACCAGTGAAGGGCTTAAAAAGGATTAGGAATGACAACTTTAGAGTAGTTTGGTATGTTTTAGGTCTGGATTTTGTTGATTCAGCGGATGCCACAAATACATACAGAATTATTTGCTAACTATACATTTTGTGTAGCTGATTTATTTTTGTTAACCACACCTCATCCCCTCCGCCGAAAAAGTGAGATAAGCATTATTGTCACCATTTGCAGGTGGAGAAACCAGCAGTAAAGGAAGTTAAACAGCTTGGCCAAGTTCAAAGAAGCTTACGTGCAGCAAAGCTGGGCTTCAAACCCAGGTCTTTTGACTCTTAGCCCAGTGCTTTCTCTTTTATCACAGCAACCGCTTTGAAATTATAGTAGGAAGGAGAGTTAGTTATTTGTTTGTTCCTTCTTTAATTTCATTTCTTCCCTTTTTTCTTTTTTTATAACCAATGAACATTTATTGAGCATTTACCTTATACCAGACACAGCACTAAGCTCTGGAAATTGCAAATTGAATAACATGTGGGTCTGTCCTTGACAAGCCCGTGGTTTCGGAGATGTGTAAAGCAGTACAATGTCGCATGCTCAGTGCTACTATTGGCGGTGTGGCTAGCTGTTCAGGAAGCACCCTAGAGGTTGGAGATGGTCTGGGAATGTTTCTTAGAGGAGCAGTTGGTCATATACACTTGCTAGAATTAGTTTTTTCACATTAAAAATAGTTTTAAGAATACTTCTTAGCATTTTAACTTCTTGTTTGTGAACCTACAGCGGCCTTGTTGTAGCCTCTGAGAGCCACCACCATTTTTCTGCGCTCTGGCTTACCATCTGCTTTTGTCAATACTTTCCAACTGCTTTCAAACTAAGGGCACATGCAGACCACACCCTACAGGTGGCTCCCATTTTCTGGCTTCTCTGTCCAGGTACCTGCTGCTCTTTCCTCCTAGGAATGTTCACCTACAAAGCCATTTTCTCTACCAATCTACATCATGTTCTCATTAAAATCTGACTTAATATGTTTCTAGGCACCCTTTCTGTTTAGATGCATTTGACTTATTCTTAATAATTATTTCTTTCCTTCAGACCTATAATTTCCACCATTATAAATCAGAGTTTTATTATTGTCACATAGTATTCAAATACTTTCTTTAGGCCAATTTTTCTGCCATTCAATTATAATGACTCGTTTAACCTGTAGTGTTTTATAGTAGACAGTGCATATTTATTTTGATATTTAAAAATCATCTATGCCCTGCCATGTTGTTAAGACTTAATTTTTTTAGAGCGGTTTTGGGTTCTCGGCAAAACTGAAAGTACAGAGTTCCGGTAGGCCCCTTGCCTCCACACATGCATGGCCTCCCCCATTATGAACATCCCCCACCAGAGTAATGCATCTGTTACAATTGATGAGCCTACATCAACACGTCATAATCACCTAAAGTGCACAGTTTGCCTTAGGTTTACTCTAGGTATTGTACATTCTATGGATGTCGACAAATATATAATGACATGTATCTACCATTCTGGTATCATACATAGCAGTTTCGCTGCCCTAAAAATCCTCTGTGCTCTTTCATCCCTCCCTCCACCCCAACCCCTGGCAACCACTAATATTTTTATGGTCTCCATAGGTTTGCCTTTTTCAGAATGTCATAGAGTTGGAATCATGCAGTATGTAGCCTTTTCAGATTGGTTTTCCCACTTAATATACATTTAAGGTTCCCACATGTCTTTTCATGGCTTGGTATCTCATTTCTTTTTAGTGCTGAATAATATTTCATTGTCTGGATGTGCCACCGTTTACTTATCCATTAACCTACTGAAGTACATCCTGGTTGCTTCCAAAGTTTGGCAATTATGAATAAAGCTGTTTGTAAACATCTGTGTGTAGGTTTTTGTGTGGACGTGTTTTCAACTCCTTTGAGTAAACATCAAGGAGCAAGTTTTCTGGGTTATATAGTAAGAGTAAGTTTAGTTTTATGAGAAACTACCAAACTGTCTTCTAAAGTGGCTCTATCATTTTGTATTCCCATCAGCAATGAATGGGAGTTCCTGTTGCTCCACGTTTTTGCCAGCATTCGATGTTGTCAGTGTTCTGGATTTTAGCCATTCCAATAGATGTATAGTGGTATCTCATTTTTGTTTCAATTTGCATTTCCCTGATATATGATGTGTAGCATCTTTTCATATGTTTATTTGCCATCTGTATTATCATCTTTGGTGAGGTGTCTGTTAAGGTCTTTGGCTCATTCTTTAAATAAGATTGTTTTCTTGTTGTTGAGTTTTAAGAGTTCTTTGTATATTTTAGATAACAGTCCTTTATCAGATATGTCTTGTGCAAATATTCTCTCCCAGTCTGTGGCCTATCGTTTCATTATCTTGATAGTATCTTTCTCAGAGCAGAAGTTTTTAATTGTAAAGTTTGGCTTATTAATTATTTCTTTCATGGCTTTTGCCTTTGGTGTTGCATCTAAAAAATCACTGCCATGTGCCAGGTCATTTAGATTTTCTCCTATCATATCTCCTAGGAGTTTTTTAGTTTTGTGTTCCTGCAATGTTTCATAAACGGTTTGAAATACTTCTGATGTAGACTTCAGCTCTGTTCTACTTTGTGCTGTCAGTACGACCTTCCGCAAGGCACTCAGCCACCTGGAGTCCCTCGGCCTTTCCATCAGAGAGGTGGTTGTGGTACCTACCTTGTGCGTTAAATGATGGGAGTGAAATGCTGAAAAGTGATGCACCTGTGAGGTTTTGCTCTCTTTTGCCCCACTCCCCCGCCAACACTTTCTTTTCACAATAGCGAGGAATTCCAGGAATTGATGCATTGTGTTGCTCTTTTAGCCTTAAGGAGAATTGCATCCACTCCTCTGTCTCCACTGCCCCTCTCTCTGGTCAGGATTACCGCAGCAGCCTCCTGAATGAGCCTTTCGGCTCTCATCTAGCCCACATCCAGTCGGTCCCCCACACTGCTGCAAAGTGATCTTTCTGAAATGAAAATGGGATCCTGCGCTCTACACAAAATCCAAACTGGTTAACGTGTTTTACAAGACCCTTTGTAATCTGGCCACTGCTCATCTCTCCTTCTCTTGCTGCGCTCAGCTGCTAACTCACAAGGCGGGTCGGGGCCTTGCAGCCTGCAGATGATGATAGCCCCCCGCCTGGATCTTTCCTCTCAGTTCATCCTGCGTTTGCCTGGTCAGATAGCACTCACCCTTTAGGTTTCCATTTGATATGACTTCCCCCGGGAGGCTTTACCTGATACCCTCTAGTCTGTAGTCAGATCAGCTCACCCGCCCTCCCTCAACTGCCCAAGCATCCTTCACTCCTCCGTCATAACGATGTGACACCAGACTGAAACTGCCTGTGTGTGGCTGTCTGGGTTGTTTATGGAAGTGTTCCAAGCACTCATCCCAGCGCCTGGCACCTAGCGCTGCCTGAGTGTCGGCAAATGAACCAGTGGCTGAATATGAGGGTGCCTGTGTCAGACACAGAAAGCTGGTTTATTTGCCACTAGTCATGTATTTACATCGTGGTCAGGGTGTCTACCAGGCTATAATTAACCTTCTTGTCTTTTATTTTCTTAGCAGACAAAGATGTGAGCAGTGGAAGTTATAACCTTTCCTCTGCAACAACGGGCAGCTACTACAGTTGTGTCAGCCAGATCACCATAGGTGAGCAATTGTGTCATTTTGTTTTATAAAAATTCTTATTGCCTGGAAATGGGGGGGGGGGTGAGGTTAAGGAAGGAGAGAGAAGAAAATATAAGTGCGTAAGCTTTTGTTTTCAGAATCAGCAGTTGCTTGTGGACTCACCTTTCTGGGGCGCCCTCTTGTGGTTCTTATGGCTGTTGCATAGAATTAGCGGAAATGGGTTCTAGGGAGATAAAAAGTCACCTCTGTTCTGCAGACCGACTTGTCTTTCCCAACTTTTCATCGTTTGCTTTAACCCTTTCATTCATGTATCACCTGTACTATTATGCACTTAATATTACAATCGAGTTACTTTTTAAGATTTGTATTAATATATTTAAAAAAAAATTTTGTATCACAACTGCAAAGAAAATGTATGGTGCAGGTCTACTTTTTCCTGTTTAAAGAGTGTGCTAAGCGGGTGTTGGAGTGATGTTAAAAACCAAAGTGAGACTTTCTCCTTGTTATGACCACTCAACCTTAAACATGGTTTATTTTGGTCAACAAGAGAAGAGTAACCCTCAGTATTTTTCTGTTGGTTGAATCCTTCTCCTTTCTACTTCCTTTCAAAATTTTCTTGATTCCAGAGTCCTGGGCAGTGACTTAGAGATCAGGAAAAACTGATGATGATAACAGACAATATTTATTTTGTATTCATTATCTGCCAGCTGCTCTTGGCTCCCTACATACAGTATTTCACTTAATCAGAACTCTGTAAGGAAGCTACTGTTATTTCTCCATTTTACAGATGAGGAAACTTGTTCTTTGCCACCCAGTCAGAAATTAATTACCCAAGATTTCAATCCAGGTCTGTTTGACACTAAAGCCCATGCTCTTAAACACTATGCCACGATCTCTCAAACTCCAGTAATGTGGACCCCTAAAAAAGGAATAATGATGAACCTGTAAAATTGAATGAAATGACTTTTATCATAAGGTTACTTAAATATGTTCAAACATAAAACTAAGCATAGACCTCTTATATACAAAATATAGCCATAAAAATAAAATCAAATTTCTAAATCAGATTTAAAACACTGTAACCCAAATAAAAAATACAAATTTACCACGTTAATTTAATATCATATATGTTGTTATTTTGCTGAAATGCAATCATTGCTTGTAATGCAATGTGGTACTGGCTGCAGCGGTGAGGTTCTTTGAGTTCAGTATGGTTTTACAGCTAGGTATTTTATGATAACTCTGCATTTCTGCCACCTTCCTCTGCTCAACCCCCTGTGAAACCTGTTAGTGCTCACTAGTGTGAGGTTACTGGATCTTCATTCGGTATGAATGCACCTTGGCTTATCTATCTCTCTCCTTTTCTCATTCATGTACCAATTGGTGCCAATCTGGTGGGAACACAAAAGTAAACCTAAAGAAGAGCTTGGTTCAGAATATGCATATGTTAATTTTTAAGTGATTAACTTTTAAATGAAAAGTAAAGGCAATGTAAAAATTCTTGTGGAGTGCTCAAGGACCCTGGATTGAAAAAGCTGAGTAGGCTAAGATGTTATTCCTAGAGATATTGGTTAAGTAGTAGGAGGTCATTTAGGGTTCAGAGTAGGAGGGTGACAAGATAGACACATGGATGAAAAAAGATTATTCTGGTGGTGAACAGGGTGAAGTTCATCTGGGAGGGTTAGCGTCTGTGACTACAGTCTTGACATGAGGCCGAAATAAACTAGAGAGACGGGATAAAGGGGCAGTTCTAGAGGGAGAGAGATGGAGTTGCTGGCAGGACTAGTCATTGACTGGATATGGGGATAGACAACTGTGCCCTGAGGTTTTGGGTCAGGGTGACAGAGAGTTGGAGCCGTTCCCTGAAGTGTGGAAGTTGGGAAGAGGAGGTGATGGGATAGGTTGGATGTGTTGGGTTTGAGGTGCCGGTAGAAATGTGGGGAAAATGGTCAGGAGATAAAGATATTGGTGCTACCTGCACAGTCCAATCTTTGGAAGAAGACGAGATAGTAAGAGAGAGAGTCAGTACCTTGCATCAGTGCATGGAGGTTCAAGGGCCAGTCTTTGGGGGAAGCACAGTTAGGGTGGAAATAATGACAGAGGTAAGAGAACCAAGAAAGCACATTTCTTGGAAAGCCCACAGAACTCTGGAAGGGGAGATTGGGGAGGGTGAAAGTTAGAGTCTGCCCTGGTGACAACCTGAGAGCCACGTGAGTGGGTGGTGGGGTGGAGACCAGGCTTCAAAGCTCTGAATAAGGAAGGACGGGATGTGAGTAGAGAAATCCCTTTTAAGACACTTTTCAGTGGAAGCGCAGGGTTAGATAGTAAGGACGATATCATAGCTAACACTTTTTGGGAGCTTTCTTTTTGCTGAGCACTGTTCTAAGTACTTTTTCTGTATCTACTCATTTAATCTTCACAAAAATCCTGATTTGCAGTGTTGTTTTCACCATTTTACAAATAAGGAAACTTAGTTTCTGAGAGGTTAAAGTTTTGCCTGAGGACACATGGGGTAGGGACAGCTGGGATCCAAGCCCAGGTATGTGAGCTCCTGTTGGATGACATTCTTGTTACCTGCCATCTTGCAGACTTGGGCCAGGTACCCTTCCCTGGTCCAGTCAGCTGTAGCTACCATATCAGGGTGTTGGATTGACTTGTATCCCCCAGAAAGGTATCTTGAAGTCCTAATCCCCAGTACCTGTGATTGTGACCTTATTTGGAAATTGGGTCTTTGCAGATGTGATCGAGTTAAGATGAGGTCATACTTGATTAGGGTGGGCCCTGATCCAATATGACTGATGTCCTTATGAGAAATGATGCAGAGAGGTACAGGGAGAATGTTGTGTGACAGCAGAGGCAGAGATTAGAGTGATACATCTACAAGCCAAGGAACACGGTGGATTTCCAGCAACCAGAAGCTAAGAGAGGCATGGAACAGATTCTCTTTTAGAGCTTTTGGAGAGAGCACAGCCCTGCTGATACCTTATTTTAGACTTGTAGCCTCCGGTACCGTGAAAGAATAAATTTCTGTTGTTTTAAGTGACCCTGTTTGTAGTACTTTGTTACATCAGCCCTAGAAAACTAATCTCTGAAGGGGAGGTGGATATGACAGATATCTTCTCAGAAGGCGAAGGGGTAACCAAGAGGCCTTGAATACTGTCTCTGTTCCCTGACTCAAATTGGCTGCAACCATAAGGAAATTTATCATTTCACCTAACAGGAAGACCAGAGGCAGGCCCGTCCTTAGGATGGGTTGATTAAGCTGCTCAATGATGTTGTGAAAGACCTTCTCCCCTCTGCCTTCCTTGGTCAACTTGTCTTCATGGTGGCAGCCAGATGGCTGCAGTGGTTCCAGGAACTGCATTCAGACATGACAATGATCAGAGGGAAAGGAACTTCGGTGCCTTCCTCAGGCCTTCACTTGAGGGGCTGAGAAACGTTTCCCTGTGGCTCCTCAACAGACTCCTCCTAGCTCATTAGGCAGGACTGGGTCCCATGGCCATCCTTGAGCCAGTCATTGACAAGGGAGATGGTGTTATCTTTAGCCCCCTCAGGCCCACCTGAGGCTTCGGATGGGGAGGGGATGGGAATGAGCTCCGGCTTCCTTGAGTCACAGGGCTCTGTGGGGGTGGGACGGATTCCTGGACAAAATAGTGGCTCTGTTGGGAGGAAGGAGGTGGGCGGATTCTGCATAGGCAACAGGCAGCATCCACTGCCCACAGTCTGTCCACTACAAAGCACTTTTGCAGTATTTATAGTAAAAGCCGAAAATAATTTACAACCTTAGAGTCAGGGTACCAGAGGGAGGACAGATCTCTTTGGGTCATCCAAGAAGTTCTTTTTAAAAAACTCCTTTGTTCTCTTTCATCCCCTGCACTTCAGTCCTTCTCTTGCAGAGTCATCTCACACAGCAGCATCACAGTCGAGCATATTCCATTGCAGAAACAGCACGTGTGTGGGTTTCCTATAGTTCCTATAGGAAACCATGTCCTGACCAAAGCAGAGGTGCAAAAAAAAAACATCCAAGAAACAGAAAAAGGACTCTTTTTCTGAAATCATTCTGTTTATTTATGAGACACTTGACCAGCTCCTTATTTTCTGGTAGTAAATTCCCATTTTACCCATGTATGAGAGATTTAAGAACCTTATAGTTAATTAACATTATTTTATTTTTTTTCTCAAGATAGCTGACAATTTTGGGTATTCCTTCCATGTCTTTCTTAACCATTTTGGATCCAGCAGGTGATCGTGTTGACCTAGAACTCAAATGGAACTGAGCCCCTGTTCCCACCTCCTGCTGCAACGGGGGCCATGGTGGTGGGTGAGGGTGGACGTGCAGGCTGTCACTGCTACCAGTGCATCAGAGGTTTAGTCCAAGAAACACCATCAGATCCAGTCCTGGGGCTGGTGGCATCCTGTTCAGTCTTGTACAGCGTCTTTTGGCTGCATCACAGTTCTGAACATTGAGAATTTGTGTTCTCATTGATTATTTCCAGAGGCTTCGTATTCCCCACTTGAAGGATTCACTCACATTCACTGCGTTACTCTTAGTGACCTTTTAGGAAGGTGACCAACCAAGATGAGTTGGAACAATTCAGTCAGTATGTCCTTAGCATTTCCCTTTTCTCAAGCAGTCCTCTATGAAAAATAGTTCAGACAGGAATAAATAAGAGCAATTTGTCAGGGAACAGGCCCTGTTTCCAGCTCCCAGAATCCCTGTTGCTTCCTGCTCTCTTGGTGAGAAAACACGGCTTGGTGGCCTACAGCTCCTGCGTTGACTTCAGTGAGCCTGGGCTTAATCTTGACTGTTATTTCTGTGTAGCTGTTGACCTCAGGAAAGTGATAATGTCCTTTAGCCTTAGTTTCCTCCTCTGTCAATGGGAATAATAGTTCCTGCTTGACAGGATTATTATGAGGCTTAAATGAGGTGGCGCTGGTAGAACCCGTAGCGCAGGGCCAGGAAATGTCAGACAGTATTGTCATTTTTAGTGGATTTATTATTTTATAACAGAGAAGCAGATTGTTCATTCCTAGGCTTTAGCCATCACTTCTGTGAGGATGACTTCCACATTTATGATGCTTGGCCTATTTCTCCTGATCCTTATTTCCACTTTTTTTTCAGCTTCCTGACAGACATTTCCACATAGATATTTCCACTAAAGCTCAAAGGCCTCATGTTTAAAAACACACTAGACCTTCCTCAGCCCTTGCAAAGCCAGTACTTCTGATTGCCACAGTTAGTGTGAGGAAATCACCATTCTCTTTGTCATAATTCTCTGACATCTTGCCAGTGAGGGACAAGGTTACCTGGTGGCCAGAAACTCCTTCTTTCCCCATGTCACTGTGGCATGTCTCTCTGGATGTCTTTTCCTTTCTTGATGCCAACACTTTAATTTGGTCACTTAATGTGAATAACTCTCACCTGGCCTCTACTCAATCACCTTGCACATCATCTCTTTGTTGCCAGTGTTTGGGAAGAATTGAGTGGACAGTGGGTATTTGTTCGGTGCCAGCTCTAAGCCCAGCCTTATGTTAGGAACTGGTGGGAGGAGAGTGAGGAAAAGAGCCAGATGGAGAAAAACTGGGGGAGGGGTTCGAAAATGACTAAGACCACTCCTAACCTGAGGGGTGATCTGTTCACAAGGGAAACACACATTGAAAGAAAGAAATCTTGGCTGTTAAGTGTGGGCAGAGACAGTCTGATACATACCTGTGTTCGGGTGATTCCCAGCAAGGTCTGCCCCAGACACCATTGTTCAGTCTTTAGAGTCCATGCAGGCCTCCTCCCTTCTTACCCCTGTTGGGTTTTCTGGAGTCCTCAACGTGCCCTCCCAGATCTGGACTTACTCCCTGCAACATCCCTAGTTCCAACACACCAGCACCTTTCACTGAGCGTTACCAGGGGTAAGACAGCTTGGGGGAGTCATGGGAGGCTTCCCAGAAGAGAGAACCAACAGAGGAAGAGGTAACAGATTCTGGCCACCTTTGTTGCCGTTAATTTGATTGTGACAGTCTTTACTTTGCAAACCTTTGGGGATATTACTTTGCCTGCCAAATGAAATCTAGTTTTCTTATCTTGGCATTTAAGGTCTTGTAGCAACTGTCTTGTATCAACCTACCCTTCCATTCTCATTATCTTCTGACTGCACCTATATTCCTATGTTCTGTATCTAGGTTGCAAACGCAAAGGCCTGCAGAGCCCGGGCACGTAAGGCAAATGAGTGAAGCAAGCTGGGAATAAGGTATTAGGGAGTGGTGGGGACTGTGGCAGATTGGAACTCCCTTCCTCCACCTCAGGGAATGGCTGCTGTCATTGCTTCAGCTGACAGTTGATGGCCATGTGGGAATGTGGTCCAATGTTGCTTAATCTTCAGGAGAAGATCAAGAGATTTTTCAAGAGAAGCTAGAAAGCTGTAATTTGTGAGAATGCTCTAGATTTTTATTGTAGTCAATTTTAATTTTATTTCACATTTATAAAAAGGAATGGGTTAAAAAAAATTCACATCTGCAGAACAGATTTGTCCCTCTGGCTTTTAGACTGCAAACTTTGTCTGTAAGGCCAAATTCATATCACCTTTCTATGACTTAGTCCCTTCACCTAGAAGGGCTCTCTCTCCTGAACTCCTGAGGGACACTTTCTATCCTACTTTTAAACTGTTTCTTTCATCTTGCTTTGTGCTGTAGTTAGTTGGAGTTTAGGGGAAAGAACATATATTTTGGAGTCAGATCTGGGCTTAAATTCTGCCTCTGGCACTTACTGGCTGCTTGATCTAGGGCAAGTTAAGATCCAGTTTCCTCATCTTTAAAACTCAAGTAGTGATAGTCCCCTTGTACAACTGCTATGAGGACTTAGAGATCAGTTATGCAGAGTGTCTAGCTTATAGTAGGCCTTTAATAATTTTTTATTATGGACACATAATAAAATTATAATCTTCTTATAATTTTAATAAAAATTTTTAATAATAAAAACATCATTTATTAGACTCTGAGCTCCTTGAGAGCAAAGAGTGGGTGCTTAGTATGTGCTTAATAAACATGTGGAATAAATGGACAAGATCCATCAAGTGTGATGATACCTGCCTGTTTATTACAAACATGTGTCCTTATCTCAAGTGGTATTTGATTTGACTCACAGCTAAGACTTTTGGGAAATAAAAAATCAAACACAGTATAAAGCTTTGATTGCTGGTACTGACCTAATATGTCTTTATCACCAGGTTATGATGTTGCTGGGCCTGTTGCAATTGGGCTCACCCACTGGAAGAATCCATATGCACAAGGCAGACCCACCCTCCCATCAGATCTGCCTCTCTTCATCTCCAAAGATGCAGGCATTCCTGTGTACCACCGATCTTTCACCTGCAAGACTGACCTGGCCACGCCTTTGTCTTGTCCAGCCTCACTGTCCATCACTCCAGTGCCTTCTTACAGCAGCAGCAGCCAGGAAACCCTGAGTCAAGACACAACAGGTAACAGTGTTGGCTTCCTGTTGGAGATTCAGGACTTGGTGTATCTAAGGTTCCTTCATGCATTTGCCTGCTGACCAGATTGCATCTGCATTTTTGCTTGTGTGATGCTATGGTCTTCAATAATACTGTCATGTTCAGTGGCCTATCATAGCTTGGTTATGCCAGAAAGAAGGTTGGATGTGTTTAGAAATATTTGACCTAAGTGTTAGTTCTATCTGATAAAGTGTCATCTGGAAATCAACTCTGAATTAGAATTCCAAGATCTGTCACATGACTTCTTTTTGTTTGTTTAATTTCTTCAATGCTGCATTTAGTGACAAGATATCTATCTTGGATTGAACTTTTGAATTCAAAAAAGTCATCAAAAAGTCATTTTTGAATACCTTAGTTACTAATACCAATTCATGTCACTCCACTAAACTGATCTGTCAGGGGTTTGCAGATCATTGCCTATGGGCCAAATCTGGCTAGCCACCTGTTTTTGTGTAGCCCAAGAACTAAGAATAGTTTTTACATTTTTAAATAATTGGAAAAAATGAAAAGAATAACAATATTTTGAGACTCGTGAAAATTATATAAAATTTAAATTTCAGTGTTCATATTAAGGGTTTTTTTTACTGGGACACAGCCACACTCATTCATATATGTGTTGTCTATGTCTGCTTTTGCATGACAATGGCAGAGTGAGTAATTATAAAATATACCATACAGCTTGCAAAGCCTAAAATATTTACTATCTGACCCTTTACAGAAAATGCGTGCCAACTGATGATCTGTGTGATCCTTGGAAGTCATGACTTAAACAGTCAGGGCAAGAAGAATGCTTACAACATCCTGCCTTAAATGTTATCACTTAACATCATACTTGAAATCAGATGTAGAACGTTCTACCTATGTGAGGATGGCCAGTTAATTATTTTTATTTCTAAAGTCTGAATTGGAGGTTCAGATTATGCAAAATCTATCCTGCCACATTTTTCTTCTATAGATACAGCACTTAGAGATAATGGTTTAGACAGCCAAATCCAGTGTGTGATTCCTATCCTTGGAAATAAACATTTGAATGTTGGGATGCCATGACACTCAACAGTTCACAGATGCTGCCACCTAGAGGTGAGACGCTGATGTTGCTGACGTTGCAGATTATCAAACGCAATCTCTAAAGCAGTAGATTGCAGACTTCACTAAATGTTAAGAATCACCTTTGAACTTGTTAAAAATGAAGATTCCTGGGCCCCATCCCAAGGGATGCTGTGTCCACGGCACAGGGTGAGCTTCAGCAATCTGTGTTCTGCAGGCTTCCCCCTCCTAGGATTTTTATTCCTGAGGTTCCCATACATACTTCGGGGGACCCCCTCCAAAGTGTCTTTAGTTAAATGGCCAAATAGAGATAGAAGAGATTGGTATTACAGAACATTGGGGAATATGTGCATAATACCAGCTCTGCACATGGCAAAACTAACCATCTTTCTAACTGTCCTGATGAAGGGTCAATTTGACAGCAGGAAAATCATAATCTGGGGCTTGAAAATTTTTCGGTATAGTAAGTTTGAAATCTCCTGAGTTTTGATATTATCATGAAGGAACACTGACTCTGCTTGCTTTAGTTTAATAAAATTGGAAGTCAAGAAATAAAGTGCCTTCTTTGGCCAGGGCAGCTGTGAAAGGTTATGGCATTTTTCGGCAAAAAGCAGAGTGATGTGGCAGCTGCCAGATTAAGATTTTATCATGTTTCCCTTTGAGTTGGCTTCCCCCCCCAACCCCTGTAGAGCACGATACTCAGAGGCAATTTGATTTTTGGAGGAGATTTCCATTTTTAACTTGTAGGTTTTCAAAAACAAAATAAAAGCCCATAATTCTCTTCATTCCTGGGAACTTACTATTAGCAATAAAATATTGAATTTTTCCAAGCAACTGTTTTATTATTATTATTTGTATCCTTATAGAGTAAGCCTGGACATCTAAAGATATACTACACAAGCATGTGATATCATTTTATTATAGAAAATTGTGGATGCTGGTGTTGCTCCCGTAAGTCTCAATTATGATTTTATATGTAGACCAATTATTGCATTTATTTGATTTCTTATAGCAATTTATTGATTTTAGTATGTACTTTTGTGTGAAAGCTTCCAGTTTCCTTTCTTCTTATTTCTGTTTTTTTAAAAAATAAAGTTAATTTTATTATTTATATTTTATTTTTTTAAAAATAAAGTTAATTTTATTACTTATTTATATTTTATTTTTGCTTCTGTTCCTAGTTAGAAGAAAACTCTGGGATGAGATAAGTCAGTTCAACTATACCAGAATATCCTACAAATTCAAAATTTGCCAGGCATCCCTTTACAATTCTAAGTTATTTTTCTTCTCCATAAACTTGAGGACTGATGTAGAGGAGCTGACAAGTTTTAGGTACAATATAACTGCACAATTATTTGTTGTTGGAATTTTCTTAAGTTTAAGAATCTCCCAAACACATTTAAAAATCATTTTCCCATTTTATAACCCCCTACCACTCTACAATTCTAGAAGGAATGAAAAAAGCACACGAAATGATGAGAGCTTGTTGAGTCTCTCATTTTATTTAGCTGTTTTAATTCTTGCCACCACCCTATTCCATCATCCTTTCCCTTCATTGTCCAACTATTTTGTGCAGTCGGTTCTCTCATATTAGACTTTATGTGACCCCACTTGTCACAACCTGTGAAACTTTGCATAGTGGTCCTAGATGCAGTGTTCCTTCCTCATGACAGGGAATGTTTTAATCAGCAAATAAATCATAGCGGGTTAAGTTGGAAAAACAGTCTCCAGTGTTTGACTTGCTCTTTGCTCTTTCCATCCATCCATCCATCCGTCTGTCCAATATACACTAAGTTCCCCTTTGTGTCACGTACTGTGATAAGTCCTTGGGACAGAAAATTGTGTCCGGGTATCACCTGTCTCAAGGAACTCAGAGTCTAGCTGAGGAGACAGATAAATAAACCAAGTATTCTAATTCAGTGTGATAAATGTTAAGATAGAAGATTTCACATTAAGTGATCACATACACACATTTTCGTTTTTAAATTATTTAATATACTATTAAAATGCTAATAATATTAAAATATACGATTACAAAATATATCATTAAAATATTAGTAAAAATATATTGGATGCAAAATATATTATTATTTCTTCAATTCAAAGAAGGTAACTTTGAGAGAACCATAGGAAGAAAGTTTGGAAACTGTCTCCACCTCAGATATGCTGTGTAGGTTTCATACCCAATTTTTGATACTGAACTTTATAATTTGCATCACCACTACCTCACAACTTAAATTTTGGTCACTGCCATACCCCCAGCTGATCCTCAACCACTCTCTTCCTTTGTATTTAATTCCCAGCTGCATGCTGATGCCCAAAGAGAGACTTCCATGTCTAATTTCTCTGACAAGTTTTAAATGTGTATTTATAACTGCCTACCAGACCTTTCAACATCCCAGATGTTCCAAAATTTATGTGCCCTGAATAGAACTTAATTCGGGTAGCTCTCAAAGTTGAAGTTCCTACTGTGTTTAATGGTGGCACAGTCCATTTGGCTTAGTTGGGACTGCTCCAACAAATACACCATAGACTTCTTCCCGTACCCACACATGATGGAAAGAGAGTGAGCTAGCTCTTTGGCTTCTTCTTATAAGGGCATTAATCCCATTCATGAGGGCTACACCCTTATGACCTAATCACCTCCCAAAGGCCCTACCCCAAAATACCATCACGTTGGAATCGAGATTTCAACATATGAATTTTGGGGAGACGCACAGTCCATGGCATCATGCAGACTCCCACGCCAAAAGTTGGGTGTCCTCATGCTCTGCTGGCCATCAGCCTCCCGGCCAGCTGGCTAATATACTCATTCAGTCGACCTTAGAAACATCTCTAGTTCAGAGCCTCTTCTCCATCCCTGCTGACACCGTCTCAGCTCAAGCTCTCATCGTCCTCACCTAGCAGTCTTGTTACCAGCCTCCCTACACCTTAATTCTCCCACGTCCACAGGGTTAGCTTTCCCAGTTCATCTCTCTTCCTTCCCCTCTCCATTCCTTCTTCTTCCTCCCACTTCCACCTGCCCTTGCTTGAAAATTTCTCTTCCTTGTCCATTGCCAGTAGAATAAAGTCTAAACACTTCATACATGGTGCAGGTCCATGAGCGCCTTCCTAACTAGCTTTAACTGACTCTCCAGCATCTCTCACCATTCTCTGCAGATGCAGCCACACCGTCTTTACACTTAATTCCTTGTGGTTCCCTAAAGACTCATGATTTTGCACATGCTGTGCCATCTACTTGGATGCCTTTCCTTGTATTCTCCTCCTAAAAATTCCTATTTATTCTTCAAACTCAGCTAAGAGTTTCCTCTGTGAATTCTTTCCTTTTCTGTCTCAGCATATTTAGACATTCTTTATTTCCATTGGCAATTCTTATATACATCTTGAATTCTGACCTTATTGTGTGGCAATATAATTTTTTTAGTATGTCTGTCTACCGTGGTAGAATTAATAGAACTAATAGGAATTAGTGTCTTAATCATGTATTTTTTTTTTTTTTGGTCAATGCAGAGTTTGACATATAGGAAGTATGTTTTCCATGACCATTTAAATTGCAGATTAAACACAGTTAAAGAAAGAGTTAGGCCTGGAAGATGGATCTGAAGAAATTACTGCAATACCAGTATAGAGAGATATGAGGTACAAAAATGAGGAGGAGGAGGTTGAAATGTCGAAAACAGAAAGTCCAACGTACACTTAGTAGAAATCCTGTTATGAATTAAAAGGATAGAAAGTATATATAGAGAGAATATTTAAAAAGAGAATGGCTGAGAATTTCCCAGAATTGATGAGAGACATGAATCCTTAGATTCAAGAAACACAATGAGTGCCAAGGTGAATAAATAAAAATAAATCCATACGTAAATATACGGTGAGTTAGCAAAAAACAAACAGAAACATCTTAGAAACAATCTGAGGGAAAAGATAGATTACCTGCGAATGGGAAACCAACTGAGGATAGACTTTCCAATAGTTACGAGGGAGACCAGAAGGCAGCAGATTGCTATCTTCCAAGTGCTGAAGGCAGCGAAGGTAAATTCAGAATTCCAGATCCAGCTAAGTGACCATCGGAGAGGGAGGTCAGCATAAGAACATTCTTGGAAAAAGACTGGGAAAGTGCATCCTATGCACTCGTCCTGAAAGAATGACCAATGGCCTATTTTAGAAAAGAAGGAACTTGAATCTAGAAGACAGGGCTAAGATGAAAGAAATAATGAGAAAAAATATGTATGTAAATTCAAAAAGCTGCTTCTAGAGGAATGGTTTTCAACCTGGGATGATTTTATTTCACAGGGGACATTTGGAAATGTCTGGAGATATTTTTGGTTGTCGCAACTGGGCGGGAGGTATTACAGGCATCTGGTGGGTAGACGCGAAGGATACTGCTAAGCCCCTGCAGTGCACAGGACATGGTCCCTGACTCATTGTCCCGTGTTTATTGCCAATTCTCAAATCTCCTCTTTCCCTTTGAGTTTCTCTTCCCACGCGTTGTATCTTGCCCTTGCAAGGGGCCGCCTCCCAAAGGGCATTTCCAGGGCTCTGCTTTCTTCCCTAGGGCTGTTCCTGATGACGTATGTCCTTAGCACCCTTTGATTTCCCCTTTTCAGATTTCTTTGTGTCCTTTAGCTCTCCCTAAATTGTATCCTATGTTGTTCTTAGGCCTTTCTTGTTCACTTATACCAGTTTCTCAACCTTGGTACTGTGGACATTTTGGCCTTAGTAATTCTCAGGTCTGGGGGTTGTCCTGTGTATTGTAGGATATTTAGCAGCATCCCTGGCCTGTACCCAATAACTATCAGTTGTGACAGCAAAAAAAATCTCTGGACATTGCCAGATGTATCCTGGGGAGCGAAATCACCCCCATTTGAGAACCACTGACTTATGCCAATTAAGTCTGGCCCTGTTTTCTGAAGCTCTGTTTAGCAGGAGTAATCTGATGGTCTAATCATTGAGAATGGGTTTGTGGGTTATGAGTTTGACCCTATTTTAAGAAGGGCTTTTTGTAAACTGTGCCCTAATGAAAAGCACGGAGGGAATTTCTTCCCAAAGGAGGAGATTTTTCTTCTCCTGAGGATATAGGTGACACCTTTGACACTTGCCCTCCCTCCCCACCACCGCCACCCTTCTCTGAAATTGTGTCACAAATCAGGCCTTCTCTGTTTGTGTTCAAGACCATTGGTGATCTTCTGCATCTCCATACGCAGGGATAAGCGAGAACTCGTCCCTCTTGCCTTGCACCTTCCTTCCCCAGCCACCTCTGTCTCTCCACTTTCCCTTTACTGGTTTCCTGGCAGAGTTGGTTTTTAGAAATAGAGCATTAATGAATTCCAACATTCCTTATGGACTTTATAAAATATCTTCCTCATGCGTGAAAAGGAAAGGAGATATGAAGTTACTATTCTCGGTTCCAGATCCCTTCCCAAGAGTCAAGCTTTCCCCTGTGTGCCTGAAGCCTGAGCACAGTACAGACTTGCCATGAGGTGAAAGATGTTCACTCACCTTTCCAGGTGACCTTGTGGGATTACTGGTACTTCCGTACATTTGAGGTCTGAAAACTTACGTGCCCAACTGTGTTGCTGCTATGAATTTGCCTGAAGTATAGAGTATCTTAGAAGAGGTGTCCATTTAATAACATGAATTCAATGTCATTCAACAAATTGTGACTAGATACTTTCAGAATTGATGCCAAAGGAAACGGGGGTTTTAAATTTCAGAGTTAGGGTGCCACAAACAGTGACCCTGCAACCTGAGTTACTGATGTGACCATGAGATGCAGAGTAATCTGACCTCACTGGGACACATGTGTGCTTCCCTTTAGAGATGCCAGAGACACTCCTTGACCCGCCTCTGTGTGCATACCATGTGCCCAGCCAGTCTGAAGACTTTCTGCTTGAGTGTTAGCCCAACTAAATCTGTGCTGAAGACCCGCTACCCTGTACAAAAAACAGGACAGTGTAAATTAGAGTTTCTAAACCATTGTACTTGTAGAAAACATAGAGTTGTGTCTTGTGTTTTTATCCACTGTGACAATCTCTGTCTTAATTGATGTAGTTAGACTAAGTAAAGTGATTATTGATATAGTTGGATTACTATCTATAATATTTGTAATCACTTTCTATTCATTGCATTTGTTCACTGTTTTTTCCTCCCTTCTCTGATTTTAATTGAACATTTTATGTGATTTTTAAAAAATGGAATGGCATCTATCTACTCCTCTTTCTGCTTGTAAACATTTTCTTTTTGCCAAAATAGCCCTGAAGGGGTGTTTCAATTTTAATCACATGTTATAGAATAAAGTTTCTGGTTTGGTTTATATGGGAGGCGGGGATGTGGATATTGGGAAGTTGTAATAAATGAAACTATTTGTCCTGGCATTTATATGCTTTTTGGAAAGTGATTTGTGATCTCCTAGGATGCTGGCTGGGTAGAAGATGTCACAGTAGAAGGGCAAGTTTAAGTAGAGGTTGTTAAGGTAAGAGACTGGTGTTTCAAGCAACAGGACAGTGTGCAAAGGCTGATTCCAGGACAGCTGGGGGTAAATGCCTCCTTCACATTTAAGATAGAGTATTGAATGTGTTATCCGTAGAGGTATTGCTGCACAGCGTAGTTGAGTTTTCTGGGGTTGTTACTCTAGTATTCCATGGCATCCCGTGGGTTAATGGACATTTATAGGCAAGCTCAGAATCTTGGCTATCATGCATATGCTACTTCTTCAAGAAAAACTGACATCATTTGGGAACTGCCTATACTTTAGAACTAAAAGGACCATTGGAAGTGTTCATTTTGACAAGAGAATTAACTCAGAGAAATAAATCACTGAGTTTTCTTCAAGTTTCCTGTTTTCCTAAACTGGCTATATTGGTCTTTTCAGAATTCAAGGCCATGTCCTGTCGTTTAACTACTGATTCCAGCACAATCTTGTTAATTCCTTTGCCATGTGTGGTTATTTAGTTTTAGAAGACTGAAAATATCAATGAATCAGGGAATGATTAATGGCACTTGAGGACAAAGTCAATTAAATGATGTTGCTGTGAAATTACTTGAGGATTTCTGACATAAGACACTGAAGGACTTGAATTAAAGCTGTATTGAATCTGATTTACAAAGAATTGTATATTTTGAAATCAAATGGCATAAAGATGCTCCAATAAAGTCATCCATTCACTCAGTTATCTAAATTCTTTGTACTCAAAGTGTGGTCCACAAGAGATAAGAGGATTTAGCAATATACTCCAAAAGGGGTGGATGTGAGGGACCTTTTGGAGATAGCTTCAGTAGCACTTGGTGATTAATGGGATGTGGTAAATGACTGAATGGATATCCCAAGTATTTCCAATAAAAATATACTGAAGCTTCATTGTTCAGGGCAGTGATTTCTCAAACTTTAATGTAAATATAAATTACCTGGGGATCTTGCTGAACTGCAGTCCTCACTCAGTAGGCCTGGGTAGTTGGTGATGAGATTTTGCATTTGTGATGAGCTCACAAATGATGCTGATGCTGCTGGTGTTGTGGAGCTCAGAATTTAGTACAAGATGCAGATAGCAAAAAATATTATACCAGAGAATTTATGGTCACTAACAGGTAGGTGCTATGAAGGAAAGGAATAACTGTCTTCTTAAAGATCCTTGGCTATATATATATATATTTTTTATCAAAACAGGCCTCTGAGTTCTCCAAACAGCATTCTAAACAAAGGAAATTTATTTGCTTTGCCACCAGTTGTAAGTGGGAGGTCTGCCTTATCCCCTTTTATGGGAATATTATTGACCTGTGAGATATAAGTGTTCTAGTTTTTCCATAGACATTGTTTAGATGTGAAAAATCCAACAACCATGGTACTGACTCGAGAGGGAACTTAGCTCTCTAGTTCCTATTCCCTGGGAAATAGATTCTGAGCCAGAGATGTGCATACAAGAAGTTTACTGGGTGCCTTTGGACTCTAGCATGAAGAAAAAAAAATTTATTGGGGAGAGCCCTTGAGATCAATGTATGGGTGTGGGCAGAGGGAAGACTTGAGCTGTGAAGATATACAAACAATTCCTCAGCCATTGCACAGGGTGATCTGAAGCTGGGACAGTCCTTCAACGTTGTCCCACAACAAAGCTTTTGTACCCTCCCATTGTTGCCTGGATGCAAGCTGCTACAAGGAGGGGTGTGCCCCTGGGGAATTCCCTTTGATGGACATTCCCTAAGAGAGATTCCACTGAGAGCCCTCAGTGCCAACACTTGCAGTGGCTGGGGGAGTGAATGGGGCTCTAGGGCCTCCATTACATCAGTTGGCAGAAGTGAAGTGATTAGAAGGATATAAATGGGAAAGCAAGTTGAGAGCATGGTGGGATTCTCCACTCACCCACGAGGATGGTGAGGGTCTGCAGCCCTTTGCAGGGAGGGGGAGATGACTAGCAACTTGAATGTTAGATAGAGTGCTGAGTTGAAGTAGGCCAAGGTTTTTGAGTCCTGGCTTATCAGAGTTTATCCCATGGGTTTGTGGCCACCAGATGACTGGTAAATCATTTTGCAAGCCAAGACTGAGCAGAGGATCAGGGCAATGAGGACTTTGGGGAAAGAGGTCCAGCATCTGAGCAGGTTTTCCAACCACCAGGAACTGCTGAGCACCTGGACTCTAGTTCAATTTGTGGTTCTTTCCAGCAAAGAGGAGCCTAATGGGTTGCAAAATACCCTCTAACTGTTCCTCTGGTTATGAGGGGCTGTGTTTTGGAAACTTTGTGTGGTTTCTGTCTTTTTCAGGCAAATAAGGATACAACTGATTGTGGTTGTAATTGTAGAATGGGAGAGTTAGCTCTACTTTCTTGTTCCAGGTAGTGTAACTCATGTTCACTTATTCACCAGTTGTTTATCGAGTGCCCACTGTGTGTCCAGCACCACATTCAGTGCTAGGTGTATTGAGTGACCCACGTAGATGTGGCTTCTTCTTTATGAAATGACAGTGGAGCAGCCTAGTAGAAAAATATTAAATAACCATATAAATAAGGAAACTTGATTAGCTCTAGAAAGGCAAAGGACACTATTTAGGGAGTACATATAGAGGGGGTTTAATTTGGATGTTGGAGATGGGGAAAGGCTGAGGATATGACCGTAAGTTGAGAGAGATCTCAAGGATGCATTGGAGCTGATGGAGATTTAGTGAGAATGTGGAATAAGAGACCAAAGACCTGGCTTCTCTTCTCAGCTCTACAACTTCTCATGTTACCTTCACACAAAAGACAACCTCTTTGAGCTTCAATTTCCTCATCTCTAAAATGGTGCTGTTATGAGGTTTAAAGGAGATGAAATAGGCAAAAGTGTTTTAAAAATCCTAAAATGCAAGTGAAAGTTGCTATTCCTAGTAGTAGTAGTAGTCGTCATCCTAGGTTATTAAGTATGAAATGTCCGATTTCCTTAAGTACTAAGTTTGACAGTTGATATCTCTGACATTTCATTTTGACACTTCTTGTTTTATGTTTATTGTGAAGGTACATCCTCAGTATTTCAAATGCATGTTTGGCTTGTGATTATCTTTCAAATTTTTTTCAGATCAATTTTTGTGAAACCACAGATAAGTAAAAAATTCGTGTTATTTTCGAATATGAGTTCTGTCATGGAACCAATGCAGCGCAGACAGCTTGAAATACCAATGAAGTGTTTGGGAAGGATGTAGCTAATGAACGCACAGTATATCGATGGTTTGAGAAGTTCTGCTCTGGTGATTTTAATCTTGAAAATGAGCCACGTGGGCGACCTGAGACCAAGGTGGATAATGATGAGCTGAAAGCTGTAGTGGAAGTGAATCCATCTCCACCTATGTGTGAATTAGCAGCAAGATTTGGCATTACTATTCCAACAATATTGGACCATTTGAAACAAATGGGCAAGATAGAGAAGCTGGATAGATGGATGCCACATGAATTAAACAAGTATCAGAAGAGAAAGCGTCTCAAATCTTGCCTTTCTTTGCTGTCAGGACATAACGGCGAACCATTCCGACACCTTATTGTTACGTGTGATGAAAAATGAATTCTTTTTGATAATTGCAAGTGTTTGGCACAATGGTTAATAAAGATGAAGTGCCAAAACACATTCCAAAACCAAATATTCATCAAAAAAAGCTAACGGTGTCTGTCTGGTGGTCCAGTGCTGGTATTATCCACTACAGCGTCATGAAACCTGGTCAATCAATTACAGTGGATGTCTACTGCAACCATTTGGACTAAATGATGAGGATGCTTGTGATTAAACAGCCCAGTTTGGTCAGTAGAGACAGGCCAATCCTCTTGCAAGACAATGCTCGATCACATGTCGCACAAACATCGCTGCTCCAACTACAGAACTGGACTTGGAAACTCTCTGTCATCCACCGTATTCACCAGATCTTGCACCGACTGACTACCACTTCTTCCAGGCTTTGGACCACTTCTTGCAAGGAAAAATATTCAATTCTCAACAAGCTGTGGAAAATGTTGATTTCATTGCCCCCCCCAGTCTCCAGGCTTCTTCGCTGCTGGCATAAATAGGCACCATTAAGGTGGCAAAACTGTGTTGATAGTTTAGGCACACACTTTGATTAATTGTACTGCTTCTTGTTTGAGATATAATAAACTACACTTTAGATTCAAAATTGAACATTTCATATTTAATAATTGCTCCAGCCCACTGACTCCTTCTCTCCCTTCTCTTTCCTGTCTGCTGCTCATATCTCCTGCGCTGGGCTTGGATGCTGAGTTTGGTTAGTAGTAAAATGCTGTGCAGCTACCTTCTCTCAGCTTGTAGCATTCAACTTTTTTGTCCAATACCCAAAGTGAGAAATACTCATATATTGTGGCCTACTACTACTACTACTTCTCCTCCTCTTCCTCTCTCTTTCCCTCTCTTACACACACCTGAAAAATGTTTCAGGAAATAATCATTATTTCTTATATACTGTGATATTTTTCATTCCATTCTGTTCCCCAAAAAGGGCTACTCAAGAGCTGTTAGATTGATGTCACTGCTTACTAATGAATTGCAACTCATAATATGAACATTGACCTGGGTGATAATTTAATACCTCAAATCCTTCTGAAACCATATAGGGATCAAAGGGGCATTTTTTCTTGTGGGGGTTGTGTGTGTGTGTGTGATGTCTCCTGTACAAGGAAATTATTTCTCTTTGAAGACTGATGATTAATGTTCACTTAAAAACCTCTATGATGCTTGTGGCAATGAGACTGTCTCCCAGAGTTAGCAAAGCTGTGATCCCTCAAAGGGGCTCTGTGTTCCCTGCAGTTCTCACAGTTCTGAGTCATCAAAGAACTGTGGCAAAGGACAATGTATCAGTTAACCATTACCACAATAATACTACATACCAAACCACCCCAAAACCTCAGTGGCATACAACACTGAGCATTTACTTATTTATCTGGGAACAGCTGGGGGTTGGCCAGGTGGCTCTGCTGATCTTGGCTGGGCTTACTCAGTATCTTGGGGTTGGCTGGCTGTTGGCTGATCTAGGCTGACCTCGGCTGGAGCAACTGGGGTAACCCCACTGTGCTCCACAAATCTCTCATCCTGCAGCAGACTAGCCCTGGCATGTGCTTATGACAATGGTGGAGGTACAAGAGAAAGGGCCAGCGCGGTCATGCAAGCACTCATCAAGCTTCTGCTGGCCACATATTTGCTAATATTCCATCAGCCAAAGCATGTCACATGGTTGAGCCCAGAGTTAAAGATGGGGTGAAGTGTCTCGCTCTCAGCGGAGTGACACTGCAAGGCTACATGGTAAAAGGATGTGGTATTAGGGAACTGTGAATAATTGGGGCTCATGACACAGTCTGTCACAGCTTCTTTCTATCTCTCGCACTCATGGTCTCCTAAACCCCAAAGAGGTCCTTTTCTCAAGTAGGTCTCATATCTGCATCCTTGGAGCTGGGCCGGGAATATTTATCTGAAAGAGACACCATGCTGTCCTCCCCATACCCTGGTTAGATTGTCCTCCTTTTACCTGTTCCTACCTAAACTTCCCTGGAAAGGCCCCTTCTCCCCAGTGTGGATCATTTTAGGAAAGCACACACTTGGAAACCATTTGGGGCTACCTGGATCCTAACTGTGGCATAATTTAGATTCAGCCACAACCCACACCACATTTTTTTACTACCATTTTCTTCAGTTCTTCCTAGGAAGAGATTTATACCATTGTATTCTAGTATTTTGAGTTGATTTATGAAGTTAGATATCTAAATGAAGAGATTTTAATGAGTAAAGCTACCAATAGTACAGTATATGTCAAAAAAATTGTCTTTCATCCCAACATTTAGCTCTGAATTTCTAGCTGTCTATTGGACATTCCTGTTCCCACAGGCACTGTCTAAACCACTTCTGGGTTCCCTGTTTAAACAAGCTGCGTCACCATCCATCCCGCCTCTCATACAGGAAGCAAAGATTGATCTTGTACCCCTCATTCAGTCGCTATTCAGTTCTTTTTCTCTTGTGAATAATGGCTAGCACCATTGTTCAGCCAGACATTGAAATTGTTCTTTGTTCATTTACTGGGCCAGGTTCTGTGCTAAGACCTGGTGTGGAGGGTGACTAAGACATGACTCTTTCTTTTTTGAAGCTCAGCATCTGGTCGAGGAGGTGAACTGTGAACACGTAACACACATTATAATGCGGGACTGTGAAGAAAGTGTTCTCTTCCACCCTTCCCACATCTAATTGCTCATCAATTCTTTCTCATTCTGCCTTATAAATGCCCCTCAAGTTTAATGTCTTCTCTTATTCCTGTGGTCATTGTCCCTGCCATGGACCAAGGCTTTCTGCTCTCTTACCTGGGCAGGGGCAGTGAGTAGCCTCCTGGCTGGCCCCACTGTCTGCACTCTTCTTCCAGTCTGTTCTACTCCCGTCCCCACCACTTGCTGTCATCATCTAAAACATTGATCCAAATCTGCTATTTAATGGCTTAAAAACCACCATGGCCTTGGTGGTTCTTCAATAAGTTAAACAGAATTACCCAGCAATTCCACTCATGCGTATATACCCAAAAGAATTGAAAACAAAGTAAAATTCAAACTTTTGCAGCAAATGTTCATGGCAGCACTAGTCACGATAGCCAAAAGGTGGAAACATCCCAAATGTCCATTGACTGACGAATGGATAAACAAAATGTGGTGTATCCGTATAATGGAATATTATTCAGCCATAAAAAGGAATTAAGTACTGATACATAATACAACATGGATGTACCTTGAAAACATTGTGCTAAGCCAGACAAAAGACCACATATTATATGATTCCATTTGTATGAAATATTCAGAATAGTCAAATCCGTAGAGACAGAAAGTGGGTTAGAGGTTGCCAGGGGTGAGGAGAATGAGGACTGACTGCTTAATATGTATAGGGTTTCCTTTTGGGGTGATGAAAATGTGAAACTGGATAATGGTGATGGTTGCACATTATGAATATACTAAGTGTCACCAATGGTAAATTTGATGTTATGTGCATTTTACCCGATAAATTAAATGCACCCCCCACCTCCAAACCATCAATGGTTCCTGACCACCTATGGTTTGAGTCCAGGCTTCTTACTATGGGGTTCAAGACCCTCATGGTATGGCCGGCCTGTCATATTAGCTTTGTTGCCCCCAAGCATCCTGCGT
This sequence comes from Daubentonia madagascariensis, assembly GCA_023783475.1. Lineage (NCBI taxonomy): Eukaryota > Metazoa > Chordata > Mammalia > Primates > Daubentoniidae > Daubentonia > Daubentonia madagascariensis. Next base: position 19,464,629 of record JAKFHU010000600.1, on the reverse strand, counting down.
TCCAGCTCTACCTGGTGTACTGCTGACATCTTCTGCTTGTGCTGAACCCTCACCTGGAGTGCCCTATTCCTCCTCCTCTTCTGCTTGGTGAAATACAAGGTCTGGTTCAAATGCCAGTTCCTCTGTGAGGTCTTCCCCACACCCCACAGTGCTGCTTCTGGGATCCCATTGCACCCTATTCAGGTAACCACAGGGAATCACAGCTGAGTATGTATCTCTGCCTTGCCAGATGGTGAGCACCATGCAGGGAAAATGTCTGATTAGACATTTCTGTGTGTGATACATAATAATAGATCAATATTTATTGAATTAAATGAATTGATTATTTAAGTCTGGGTTCAGTCCTTAAACTAATGCTGTATTCCTAATCCTCAGTTTAAAACTCTGTAACAATCACTATACTTCTACTTTGATTACAGTCATCCTTGATTATCTTCATCTAATTACCATTAATTGTCTTAGCCTTAACAAATTTATTCCTAGTTTGCTTGTACCTGTTTAACTTAACAATTTGTTTTCTTGGCTGTTTGAGTGCTCACTCTGCTTTCACCTGTTCTCAGGTTTGCTGATATTACAGCTAATGTTCTCTTCCCTCCCTTTCCTATGCAGAGAAGTCCTTTGAAACCTCAACATTTAACCTGTTTTTTTTTTTCTTTAGGAAAAGTGTGATAGAGGACAAGTCTTTTACTATTTTTATTTATTTATTTATTAATGAATGAATGAATGAATGAATGAGACAGGGTCGCACTCTGTTGCCCAGGCTAGAGTGCAGTGGCATCATCGTAGCTCACTGCAACCTCATACTCCTTGGCTCAAGCGATCCTCCTGCCTCAGCCTCCTGAGAAGCTGGGATTACAGGCATGTGCCGCTATGCCTGGCTAATTTTTCTATTTTTTGTAGAGATGGAGTCTTGTTATGTTGCTCAGGCAGGTCTCAAACTCCTGGCTTCATGCTATCCTCCTGCCTCAGCCTCCCCAAGTGCTAGGATTACAGGCATGAGCCACTGTACCAGCCTTACTATTTTATCAGAGGATTGTTGGGTCTTAGAATGACATAGTTTACAAAGAAATTCTGAGTGGTCTAGCACTAGGAGATACAGGATGGTTTCCCCCACTTAATCCCAATTTAGGGCAACTTTGTGTGTCATTATCATTATTATTACTATTACCATTATTATTTTTCCAGTGTTAGATATATTTTTCTTATTAAAATGCAATCACAAGTTTTAAAAAGTTATATCTAAGTAATTTTAGATGTTTTACATTATCCATCTATACTGCTAACATTGAATTTCAACGTAGTAAAAGCTGTTAAAATGTTTTTGAGTGCTTTTCCTCAATTAATTTTAGAAGGGCCAAGATCTCAACATTATGTGTCCTGAAATATTGCTTTACTTTGGAGCATTCCTACATAAAAAAAGTAGATTAGTGAACATTCAGGATGAAACTTAAAAGTGCCTATTTAAATTTGCACATGGAACATTATTTTATAATGTGATTTAATGATGGAACAAGCATTGACCAGGAAGTCCAAGACTTAACATAATAAGAAGCAGCAGAACAACAAATTAGGTGGTACCTCTTCTCTTTCCACCCCACCCCCACATTTGAGCTTTTTTTCCCTTAAATCTGCTTCACATCTTGAGAGACACATTGCTGCATATATTTAGCTGTACTACTTAATGAGAAACACTTTTATCCTTTGGCTAAAACTCAGAATAGTAAGCTAGAAAATCTGAGTTTTCAACTTGGTTTTATCATTTATTTTCTCTAACTCTATTTTAAAAAGTGAGGATAATGACACCAACATCATTACGTTTTTGTAAGAATTTGAAGAGTTAATCAACTTAAAACTCTTAGAACAGTGCTGGCATATAATTACTGCTCTTATTTTTATGATGACCTTAAAACCAGTTATGTACTCAATTCATCCAGTATTCATTGAGCACTCTCTGTGGGCCTGCCATTGTGCAAAGTGCTGTAGACTTTTGTAAAAAGGAAAATGTAGAGTCCCTGGCCCTTCTAGCAGAGAAGATAGTTACAGAAATAGTTATGATTCAGTGGGATACACTCATCTGTCATCTCTCTTTCCCTCATGCTGCTCTTTTGGTCCGTGACTACTCTTTACAGGAGTGGCTCCTGTCCCTTTGGCCTCTCTGGGGACTTTGCTTTTTCAGTTGTCCAGCTCCTTTCCACTCGGCATACATAGTTACTCAAGTTCTACATCTTATAAACAAATAAAACCCAATTTTCAATCTATAACCAAAATAAACAAAAAAGACAACAAAACAAACCCAACTGCTAACCTAGAGACCGCTGTACCTGTTGCCCTCTGTCCCTGTCTTCATAGGCAAACTCCGTCAAAGGGAAGGGGCATCCATTCTTTTCTTTTTCACGTTTAATTCATTCCCTTCCTCTGCATCTGGCATCTCCTCCATGGGATCTGGTATATCCTTGGTGAGATGTGTTCTTCACAGGTCATCAGTGACCTCCTAATTGCCAAACCTAGTAGATATCTTCCCATCTTTACCGTTCCTCCACTCTCTGTTGGATATTCCAACTCTTGGGAGATCTCCTCCTTGAAGCTCCTCAGCTGTGGGTTCTGTTCCAATTTTCTGTTCTACCTCATACCCTCCTTTACTAATCCTTCTCCATATATCCCTGAAATGTAAATGTGCCCTGAATAGCTGCATTTGGCTCTCCTCTCTTACTCCGTCTGCCCTTCCTGCTTTTGTCTACTACCCCTGTTTCTCCTGCAATCTGTATTCTGTACTTTTGGCTCAGACCTCTCACCTGAACTTACTTTTCTGACTTCCTTCTAGACATTTCCATCTGGATGTCCTAACCCCAACTCAGGTTAACCCCAAACCATCTTTTTCTTCCAATTTCTTCTCTGTTTCTTCTGTATTTTCATTCATGGCGAATGTCCCCGGTTGCCCAAGCCAGAGACCTAGACCGTCCTCTTCCCTGCCCCCACATCCAGGGGGTAAGCCTGTTGAGTCTGTCTTCTTCTTCCCAGCCCCTCTCCCTGCCTCGGTTCAAAGCCTTGTCACCTTCAACTGGACCATTCCTTTGTCACTCGTCTTCCTTGGAGTCTCTCCCATCCATTCTCTACACAGCTATTGGCTTAATCTCTCCAAAGTGCAAATCTGGTATCTCTCTTCCTTTTAACTGTTTAATGGTTCCCAATCGTGTTGTCTAGAGAGTGAAGTTCATTCTCTGCAGCACTGCCTCTTTTCAGTCTCATCTCTGATTACTCCTACATACTCTGCTTTCTCTGTCCTAACTACTAAGGTAGGCCTGACTGGGAAGGCCTGGGGTTCTGCAGGCCATGAACCTTGACTTTATGGAGGTGGAGCCACTGTAGACTTTGCATTTGAGGAAGATGAATTTCAAAATTGGAAGAAACCTTTGAAGGTCACTGAGTCCTTCTATGAATTCCTGGTGAGTAAATGTCTGTTCTCTAACACGGACTGTCAACTTGCCTACTATTCTTTGTTCTGATTTATAAAATGGGAACAATGTATCAACTTTCATACAAGCATGTTGTGAAGTCTAAAGTCACCGTTAAATTCATCAAGGATGACAGTTTCAGCTTTCTCTTATGTTCCTTTTCCTTTATGGCTTCTGCAGCAGTTTTCCCTTCTCGGTGGGTCTTTATCCATCTATGTGTATTTTACTCATTTTGCTCAACTACTCTGACCTGTTTGCATCTATTCTTCACTCCTTCAAGGACCGTGGATTTTTAACATATAGAAAAAAATTAAATTCAACACTCAAAACTCCCTTGAAAAAGGAAAGGCCAGAAAAGATCATGAGGATCACATCATACCCAGAAATGTCTTAAATGAGGCTCTTTGGATCGGAGATTGGCAGTTGAGGGCCTTGGAGTGGGCCTCCCTTCTTCAGCCTTGTGCCCGCCTGCTCTGAAATACTCTGATCCAGAATTTCACTGTTCGTGGAAATATTCTGGCCCCAGAATCACCTGTCCTTGGTCTTGGCTCATTCAGGATTAGAGTAAGGCTGACATTGAACTGTACTTGGATGTGAGTTGCAAGTGCAGATGGTGGCCTCACTGTGTAATGCTTGCCATGTGACCAGTCCCTGGGAGCAGATGGGTGCCTTCTTTCTGTACCAGCTGACACCTGGATCTTCCTCAAAGGCACAAGTGCGAGTGCAGAGGCAGTCTGGAGCCGGCAAGGAAAGGAAACGCATAACTTTAGAGCCAGTCACCAGTTCTCTAACTGTCCTCTCTGGAAAGAACTGCTGGGGGTGTATCCAGGTGCAGGTCTGGACTCTGGTTCCTCACAGAAGACCTTATAGTCTTCCAAATTTTGTGATTCAATAATGACAACTACCACTTATATCACTCTAAGTAGTTCGCAGTGTGCTTTCCCACACATGATCTTATTCGATGTTCATACTGACCCTATAAAGGGTAGTGTATTAGTTTCCTGGGTCTGCCACAACAAATGACCACAGATGGGTGGCCTAGAATGACAGAAATTTATTCTTTCACAGTTCTGGAGGCTGGAAGTTTGCAATAAAAATGTCAGCAGGCTGTGTTCCCTCTGAAGATTCTAGGGCAGGATCCTTTCCTCTTCCAACTTCTGATGGCTCCTGGAATTCCTTGGTTTGTAACAGCATCACTGCAGTCTCTACCTCTGTTTATACATGGCCTTCTCTTTGTGTATGTCTGTCTGCCCCTTTTCTGTCACTTATAAGGACATCTGTCATTGGACTTAGGACCTATTCTAATTCAGGATGATTGAGATCCTTAATCTTAATGACATGTGCAAAGACCATTATTCTAAATAAGGTCACTTTCTGAGGTTCCAGGTGGGCATATGTTTTGGGAGGTGGTATTCAACCCACTAAAGGCAGGTGTTAGTATCCTCATTTGAGGATGTGGATATGTAGAGAGGGTAGGTGTATTGCTCAGAGACACATTGGACCATGGATTCAAACTTCTCTTTGGAGGCCAAATCTCACATGCTTTCCACTGGATCATGTTAGTCCCAGTCTCTCACTATGTGGGTGCTTTTGTGTGGTGGGAGCATTGCTTTTATTCCATTTGTTTGTTAAGCACCTACTGCATGCCTTGTGAAATGTACATATCTTTGTCCAACTAAGAAGAGACTAAATTGGAGCTTTCTTATCTTCATGGCTGAGACCAGAAATCAGGGCAGAGTGGGTTAATAATTGATTCTTCTACCTTGGCTCAGCCATTTCTCTCTGCTTATCCCTCTCTTTCCCATATTTTCAGGGCTGTCAGGAGGGCTGGGCAGAGCTTAGCTGCCAGGGTCCTGTGGTCAGCATGGCTGAGCTGACTTGGTGAGGGCCAAGACCCCTCCAACATGCCTGCCGGATGGGAGCTACGCTGCTCCCCTCCTTCCTTGGACAAAAGGCACCCGTGTGCCAAAAACCTAAAGCTTGAAAGGAAATGTAAACATGAATGATGTTTTCCATTTCCTTATACACTTCTTAGGAGGACCAGGTGAATCTGTGCTAGAGGTCACAGTTGTGCTATGCCTCCTGCCTGCCTGTGGAACACCCCAGTGTCCTATTGCTGTCCAGGATCCCCTCCCTGGGCCTGTCCCCCCGGGGTAGTTCCCCACATTCTCAAAGTTTTCCTTTTTTTTTTTTTTTCCCTGTCCCCATATAAAGACTTTCTGGTCCCATGTGCCATTTTCTCAAGGATATTTTTTCTTTTTATTTACTTGAAGGTTTTGTTGTGAAATACTTCAGACATGTGAGAAGGCCTAAAAACAATATAATGAAAACACACCTGCCACTCACCTGAAGACATCAGACATTACTGATAAATATGAAGCCCCCATGTACCCCTCTTTCCCCCTCAGAGGTAACCACTGTTCTGAATTTGGAGTTTGCCATTCCTGTGCATTTCTTTGCACGGTTACTTCATTGCCTCTCTCCTGCGTGACACAAAATCTTGACCCCAAAGGAATGCAGGGATTCATCAGGCTTTGAAGAAGGCCATTTAGGGTGACATTTAGGGGAAAGGAATGGGGCTAATATTTGTTGAGCACCTACTGTGTAGTGGGTTCCGTGTTTTCTGTGAGCTCTCATTGACAGCAGCCATCTGCATTTGGAGTCATTATTATCCTTGTTTGACAGCCAAGAAAATAGAGAGCAGAGTTGGAAAGTAACCTCCCCAAAGTCTAACAGCTAATACGTATTTGACTGCACTACGGGTTTCTCCTCAAATTGCAGCTCATTTCTCTCTTAGTATAGGATGGTGAAGACGGCGCTGGTCAGGAGCGCTGGCTGTGTGACTCTAAATGAGCCCCTGACCTCTCTGATCTTCCCTCTTCTCTAAAGTGAGGAATATTGAGCCAATCCCTAAGGCTTCTCCTGTATTAAAATTCTACAAATCTCCTAAAGATATATAGATATAAATGCTTTCATGCTGTGGAGTTTTATCTCAGGCCCTTTTTCTTCCAGTCTCCTCCCAAGATATTCAGGTGGACACCACTTTATCACCATGAAGTTCCTTTTTGTAACAGCCACATCAGCTTGGAGCTTCTCCCCTGTTCTGCAGGCACGGAAGAGGACCTGTATACGTCACCATGGGCCAGCCCAAGCAATACAAAATGCAGAGTACTCAAGCTGGCATCTTGGACCTCTTCTCTCCACCTGCACCTTCTGGGCTTGTTTGGGTAGTGGAGTCAAGGTGGAAAAACCCATCAAGGTAGGACATGGTCTGTTCTGGGTAAAGAGAGACTCAGGCTGAGTTCGACATAGGCACTTCCCTGTGTCTCTCCTTTCTCCCTGAGAGTTCTCTCCCCCACATCTTTGGTTACCAGTGACTTCCTTAATTCCTTCTAGCTACTGACAGCTAAGCCCATCTTTGTGGTGCCTTATGCTCCGTCTCTCATTCCTTTTCCTTTCCAACTCCTAACTCTACTCTCCCCACTCCAAGCAAAACTCCAATTATTCCAGATCCTCAGTGGTGGAGGAAGGAAGGTGTCCGTCTGGAAGGCACGCTTGATTGCAGCTGCTTAAGCCCCAGGCTCACATCTTATCCTTGGGCTGATTTCCAGCGGGTCCTTAGCATTGGGGGTCCCCAAGGCCACCTCCAGGTTTGGTGACTTGCTAAGGGGACTCACAGGACTCAGCATGTCATTGTACTCACAGCTAAGATTTATCACAATGAAAGAGTATAAAACAAAATCAGCCAAGCTTCCAGAAGAGGTGTATGGGGCAAAGTCCAGAGGAAACCAGGTGAAGCTTCCAAGAATTTTCTTCCAGTAGAGTCACACAGAACAAGCTTAATCCCTCTAGCATCAAATTGTGACAACATGTATGAAGTATCTTCCAGGGAAACTCATTAAAGACTTAGCACCCAGAGATTTTACTGGTCACGTAGACACCTCTGCCTTGCATGTACCCAAATCCCCGGAAAGCAGGTACTCACATAAACCACACTGCTTCCACAAACTGTTAAGGCACAGTGAGCCATTCTTATCAGTTAGAGATTGAGGGGAACCCTCCTGAAATCTGAGTTCTTAGATGCCAGCCAAGCATCAACCTTGCAAACAAGCCTTTCAAAGGAAAGCAGTCTCAGGCCTTCTATGTTGACTCTTCTGTACTGTCCTAGTCTTCCTTTCCTAAGTCCTAGATTCTCAGCTGCTCTCCCAGATCTCCCCCTGTCTCCAAAAGTGCCCTTCCTTGCTTCCTGGGCTTCCTTTCCCAGAGCTCATAGTGGAAGAAGCCATGACCTCCCCTGCTCTCTGTGCCCTTGACTCCCATGCACTAAGCACACAGAGGATTTATTAATCATCGCTAGGGGGAAAGGGGTTGGAACAAAAGTTGTAGAAACCTTACAAAGTTTCCTTAATCATGAGCATAGTCTGCTTCCATTTCTTACTACCTAAAAGTCATTTTTTTAAGGTGCTGGAGGCCTTCCAGGTGATTCCAGACGTTGGGATTTTCAGGACCCAGTAACTAGCCCACTACATTTTGGAACTAGGTGAGAGGTAGGTGCAGGTGTTCAGCATATGAAAGTGCTACCTTTTTCCTGATGGGGCTGTTTGGAGAATGTGGCCCAAATTGGATAATGCTGCCCTCTGCACTTTCCATCCAGACCCTGGGACCACCCACCTCAGGCACAATCTGAGCCAATGGAGCAGCCACTGATGTGAGCCAGTCCAGGTCTGGAGAGGGAGGAAAGGAGACCAGAATCTCTGGTGCTTTTGACTTTTGACTAAATGACCTCTTTCCGATTGAAAAATATGGCTCCCCTGGCAAGGGCAGGAGACCAGGAGGGTCAGTTATTCTAGAAAGTGCTCTACATGAAAACCTGGAGGATAAGTGCTTCCCTTCCTGAGGACAAGTGTTCACCTTCAACACTAGGTGATACTGCAGTTAGAGGAAAGTGCAGGTGGGCTCTCTGCTCTGCTGGTGGAGGTCTCAGACCCTTCTAGAACCTGCTCCTTAATTTCTTTCTGAAACAAGGGGATGTTCTGATATTGACATGTCCTGAACACCCATTCTTTGCCAGGGCTGATGCTAACCTGTGGCTGCACATCAACCCACTAGAATGCAGTGTCCATGCAGGCAGGGAGTTCTTCCTGTTTTGTTCACTGCTGAGTCCCCAGCACCAAAACAGTGCCCAGTCCATAGTAGGTACCCAGTGGTTATTTGTCAAATGAATCAATTATCCCATTGAGTCCTCAGAACAGCCTTTTGAAGAACCATATTATAATGATTGTTTTCATTTTACAGATGAGGAATCTAAGTCTCAGTCAGATTAAATAACTTGCCCAAGACATGTAACCTAGTATATAGGTGAACAGGGATTTGAACCAGGTTCATCTGGTTCTTCTAAACCATGACTACTTGGTTTTCCTGTAGCATTCTGGGTGTAGCGTGCTACATTGGCTGGAAGTCTGTCTTCTGAAACTTTTGTTCAGTGTCAGCATTGGCCACAAGGGTCTGCAACCACTGATCAGAAACCTACGGGCCTGGCAGCACTGTCCCCCAGGCGCCCATGGGACTACCCCTGCAAAGGGTTTGAGTAGATCATCTTTTTTCTTAGTTTGGAGCAGTTTTGCCATAACAAGTAAAATAGGCGTATTTCCACCAGGGAAAAAGGTTAAACGAAGGCAGCTAATTCACACTAAGGAATAAGTGCTCCTGAGGGTGTCTGTGACCTCAGTAAGCATCCGCTTCCCTGCCCTGCTCGCCTGCTCCTTCCACATTGTTCCCCTTCTTCACCCATAGTCAGCTGTTTACAAATGCCCGACTTGCAAATGGGCAGCTCTTGCTAGGGCACCTGTACCTTCTCCTGTCCTGCTGTAGGAGCCACTGTTGGTATCCAGTGTGCTTCATTTTCAGTTCACGTAGGCCTGGGGGCTTCATTTTAGGTCACGTGGGCTTTTGTGAGCTGACCTTGAATTTTAACAGCACGTATAACCCCGTTTCTTCCGTTCACCCGTCAGTCCTCCTCACACTTACTGAGGACATGCCTGGCTTGGTGTTATGATGTCCTGGCAATGTGAGGTGAACACATACTCCCTTAGTTACGTGGACAGTTTGTTTTCTGAGTTTTAAATAAAAGGCCTAGGAACCACTTTTTTCCTAAACCGAGGACCACGTGTTATGCATCTCAAATTTGATTGTGGCCTTTTTCCCTGTTGGGGAATAGAAGAGAAGGGTACAGTGCTTAGGGGAGCAGTATATCAAAACTCATATTTTCCATTGCTCCAATTCCACAAGATCTCAAGTAGTGTGCATTTTGTCATTCTGCAAATCAGAACTTGAATATCTCCTCCTATAGTCATTTTGTTATGCGACTTCATTCCACTAATCACATTTATGATTCCGGATAATAATGGTACTCAAAGGCAGTTAAGGTACAGTGCAATGTGGCATTATTGGACATGAATTACTTAGATTTGTTTAAGACTCTCTGACAAATCAGTTATGGAGCTGGGACTTAACTATCTAAGAACCCAACTCAAAATCCTGACTTTCTGATGGCCCCCTCCACTATAAGTTTACTTTGCTGTTCCCTCAGGACATCAATAAAGTGTTCATGCCTCAGAGTTTTAAGAAAGCTCAAGGTTTTACCAAATTATCATTTCATCTCAGTACATTTCTTTCTTTAAGTAAATAAAGCAATTTGACATTTTTACTCACTTTAATGGGTGTCCTCAGATAGAACACTTTCTCCATGGCAACCCTAATAGCTATAATAACATATAATCAAGTAAGCACTACCATTAACTCACGCATAATCAGCAATGGCTGCTTGATTCACCTCTTGTAATCCTCAAATAAGAGTGTAACCAATAGTAATTGTTTTTACTTTATACATAATCAGCACTGTTCCTTCCAGAACATGTTTGATTGAATGATGCCCCAAGGAAGCATATGAATAAAAATGGTCACCTGCTAATTACGCATGGCTATGTGGAAGTTTTCTAGTTTAAATGCAGCCTGCAGCTAAGTGTATTAGGTCTCTTCAGAGGCCTACTTGATCATGGTGTGTAATCCTTTAAATATGCTGTTTAATTACATATGCTAGTATTTTGTTGAGGATTTTTGCATGGATGTTCATCAGGGATATTGGCCTGTAATTTCCATTTCTTGTAGTGTCCTTGTCTGGCTTTGGTAACAGGGTAATGTTCGTCTCATAAAATGAGTTTGGAATTGTTCCTTCCTCTTCAGTCTTTTGGAATAGTTTGATATAGATGGCCGTTCATTCTTTAAATGTTTGGTAGACTTCACCAATGGAGACATTAGGTCCTGGGCTTATATTTGTTGGGAGGTTTTTGATTGCTGATTCAATCTCCTTTCTTGTTACTGGTCTGTTCAGGTTTTCTATTTCTTAACAATTCCGTCTTGGTGGATTGTATGTTTCTAGGAATTTATTTCTTTTAGGTTATCCAATTTGTTGATGTATACTTATTCATAGTAGTCTCTTATGATCCTTGGTATTTCTGTAATATCAGTTAATATCTCCTGTTTTGTGTATAATTTTATTTATGCAAGTATTCTCTTTTTCTTAGTCTAGCTGATGATTTGTCAATTTTGTTTATATTTTCAAAAAACCAGGTCTTAGTTTCATTGATCTTTACTATTTTTAAAATTAATTAACTAATTAAATTCACAAATAATAATTGTATATATTTATGAGGTAAAATATAATGTTTTGATATATGAATACATTGTAGAAAGATTAAATCAAGCTAATAAACATATTCTTCACTTCAACTAGTTATGATTTTTTTTGTGGTGAGAACATTTCAAATCTATTCTTTTAGCAATTTCAAACTATACGATTTTTTTTTTAAATTTCAGAATATTACAGGGATACAAATGTTTTGGTTACATGAATTGCTTTTGTACAGTTTGACTCAAAGTTATATGTGTGTCCATCACCCAGATACTGTGCATTGTACCCATTAGGAGTGAATTTACCCATCCCCTCCCTCCCACCTGCTTGAATTCCATTGAATTTTACTACCATATGTGCACATGGGTGTTGATCAATTAGGTTCAATTTAATAGTGAATACATGTGGTGTTTGTTTTTCCATTACTGTGATACTTCACTTAGAAGGATGGTCTCCAGTTCCATCCAGGTTGTTGCAAAAGCTATTACTTCACCATTTTTTTTTATGGCTGAGTAATACTCCATGGTACACATATACCACATTTTATTAATCCACTCATGTATTGTTGGGCAGTTGGGTTGTTTCCACATCTTTGTGATACCTGGGAATATATTTAACCAAGGAGGTGAAAGACCTCTACAGGGAGAACCACGAAACACTGAGGAAGGAAATCACAGAGGATGTAAACAAATGTAAAAACATATCTTGCTCATGAATTGGCAGAATCAACATTATTAAAATGTCTGTACTCCCCAAACTGATTTACAGATACAATGCAATCCGCATTAAAATACCAATGCCATTTTTTGCAGATCTAGAAAAAAATACTTCTATGCTTTGTATGGAACCAGAAAAGACCCTGAATAGCCAAAGCAACCTTAAGCAAAAAGAGGCATCTCCTTACAGACTTCAAGCTATCCTACAAGGCTATAGTAACCAAAACAGCATGGTACTGGCATAAGAACAGAGACATAGACCAATGGATCAGAACAGAGAACGCAGATATAAAACCAGCCTCATATTGCTATCTGATCTTTGACAAAGCAGACAAAAACATACACTAGGGTAAAGAATCCCTATTCAATAAATGATGGTGGGGAAAATTGGGTAGCCACATGTAGAAGACTGAAACAGGATCCACATCTCTCACCTCTCACAAAAATTAATTCACAATGGATAGCAGACTTAAACCTAAGGCATGAAAATATAAGAATTCTGGAAGAAAAGGTTGGAAAAACTCTTATAGATATCAGCCTCGGCAAAGAATTATGAAGAAGACCCCAAAGGCAATCACAGCAGCAACAAAAATAAATAAATGGTAACTGATTGAATTAAAAAGCTTCTGCACAACCAAGGAAACAATCAATAGAGCTAACAGACAACCTACAGAGTGGGGGAGAATACTTGAATGCTACACATCTGATAAACGGCTGATAACCATAATCTACAAAGAACTCAAGTAAATCAGCAAGAAAACATCAAACAACCCCGTTAAAAAGTGGGCAAAAGACATGAACAGAAGCTTTTCAAAAGAAGATAGACTGGTGGCCAATAAACATATGAAAAAATGCTCGATGTCTGTAATCATCAGGGAAAAGTAAATGAAAACCACAATGAGATATCACCTAACTCCAGTGAGAATGGCTTTTATCAAATAGTCCCAAAACAACAGATGCTGGTGTGGATGCAGAGAGAAAGGAAAACTTATACACTGTTGGTGGGCCTGCAAACTAGTACAACCTCTATGGAAAGCAGTATGGAGATACCTCAAAGAACTAAAAGTAGACCTACCATTTGATCCAGCAATTCCACTACTGGGTATTTATTTACCCAAAGGAAAAAGACATTTTATAAAAAAGAAACTTGCAGTTGAATGTTTATACAGTATGTTTTTATTAACTCTGGTCACCATGCTGTACAATAGATCTCTAATATTTATTCATCCTGTCTAATTGAAACTTTGTGTCCTTTGACCAGCATCACTCTTTTCCCTATGACCCTTGTGCCAGCCTCTAATAACCACCATTCTACTTTCTGTTTCTATGAGGTTGACTTTTTTAGACTCCACAAATAAGATCATCAGTATTTGTCTTTCTGTGCTTGGTTCATTTTACTTTGCATAATGTCCTTCAGGTTCATCCATGTTATTGCAAATGACAGAATTCCCTTCTTTTTAAGGCTGTATAGGATTCCATTGTCTCTCTTTCATTTCGTTCTGCTTTGATCTTAATTATTTCCTTCTTTCTGCTGACCTTGGGCTTAGTTTGTACTTCTTTTTCTAGCTTCTTGAGGTATAAAGTTAAGTTATTTATTTTTATTTTTTCTTACTGTAGGCATTTCTTGGTATGAACGTCCCTCTTAAAAATGTTTTTTCTGCCTCCCATAAATTTTGATATATTGTGCTTTCATTTTCCTTTGTCTCAAGATATTTTTCTATTTCCGTTTTGATTTCTTCTTTGAACCATTGGTTGTCAGGGTATGTTGTTTACTTTCTACATATTTGTGAATTTTCCAATTTCCCTCGTGTTATTGATTTCTAGTTTTATACCATTGTGGTTGGAAAAGATACTTGTTATGATTTCAATCCTCTTAAATTCGTTAAGATTTTGTTTTGTGGCTTAATACATGATCTATCCTGAAGAATGTTCCATGTGCACCTGAAAATAATGTGTGTTCTACTGCTGTTGGATGGAATGTTCTGTATGTATGTTAAGTCCATTTGGTCTGTAGTGTTGTTCAAGTCTGCTCTTTCCTTATTGATTTTCTGTCTGGATGATCTATTCATTATTGAAAGTGGCTTTTGAAGTCTCCTACTATTATTGTGTTACTCTCTATTTTTTTCTTCATTTCTGTTAATATTGCTTTATATATTTGGGTGTATATTTATTTACAATTGTATCCTCCTGATGAATCAACCTCTTTATGATTATATAATTATCTTTGTCTCTTGTGACAGTTTATGATTTAGTATCTGTTTTGTCTGATATAAATGTACCACCCCTGCTGTCTTTTGGTTACCATTTTGCATGGAATACCTTTTTCCATCTCTTTACTTTCAGCCTATATATGTTCTTAAAGCTAAAGTGAGTCTCTTATAGGCAGCATATAGTTGGATTTTTTAAAAAATTCATTCAGCCACTCTATGTCTTTTTACTGGAGAATTTAATCTGTTTATATTTAAAGTAATTATTGATAGTTAAGGACTTACTAATGCCATTTTTTGTTTTCTGACTGTTTTGTAGTTCCTTTGTTCCATTCTTCCTCTCTTACTGTCTTCCTTTGTGATTTGATTTTGTTTTTAGTAGTATGCTTTGATTCCTTTTTCTTTATCTTTTGTGTATCTACTACAGGTTTTTCCTTCATAGTTACCATGAAACTTACATGAAACATCTTATATAGTAGTCCTTCTTTATCTGCAGGGGATATGTTCCAAGATCCTAGTGGACGCCTGAAACTATGGATAAAGTACTGAACCCTGTATTTACTATGCATGAATATTTTTTCTGTCCTTAAAATTTAACAGATTGAAGATTTGTTCTTACCACAGATCTTAGCAGTGTCAGCATACAATTTTTTCTTTTTTTATTGAGAACTTTTTGCCTTTTCTCTTAAAGGAAACACTTTATGGCTTCTCTTTGGCATATCCAAATTGCCAGCATTATTACTTTTGTGCTTTGGGGCCATTATTAAGTAAAACAAGGGTTACTTAAACACAAGCAATGTGATACCACACAGTTGATCTGATAATTGAGACAGCTGCTAAGTGACTAATGGGTGGATAGCATATACGATGGATATACTGGACAAAGGGATGATTCATGTCCTGGGCAGGATGGAGCAGAATAGCACAAGATTTTATTATGCTATTCAGAATGGTGTGAAATTTAAAACTTATAAATTGTTTATTTCTGGAATTTTTCATTTAACATTTTTGGACCACGTTTGACCATGCGTAATTGGAACTGTGGAAACCATGGATAAGGCAGGGGGACTACTGTAGTTATAACACTCTATTTTAAACTAATAACAACTTAAATTTGACCACATACAAAAACTACACTTTAACTTCTTCTCCCCCCACATTTTATATTATTGATGTCACAATTTTCATCTTTTATATATTGTGTATCCATTGACAAATTATTGTAGCTATAATTATTTTAAAACTGTTTTCTTTCAACTTTTATGCTGGAGTTAGTGATTTATTCACCACCATTATGGTATGAGAGTATTTTGAATTTGACTGTATTCTTACCTTTACAGTGAGTTTTATACTTTCATATATTTTCATGTTGTTAGTTAATGTCTTTTCATTTCAACTTGAAGAACTCCCTTTAGCATTTCTTATATGGCAGGTCTAGTGATGATGAACTAACTCTCACAGCTTTTGTTTGTTTGTGAAAGCTTATCGCTCCTTCATTTCTGAAGGACAGCCTTCTGGGTATAGTATTCTTGGGTGACAGGAATATTTCATCCCACTCTTTCTTGGCCTACAAGGTTTCTGCTGAAAAATCCACTGATAGTCTTATAGAGTTTCTCTCTCATGTGTTGAGTTGCTTTTCTTTTGCTGCTTTTAAAGTTCTCTCTTTGTCTTTGATTTTTGAGAATTTTATTATGTGTCTTGGTGAAGGTTTCTTTATATTTAATCTATTTGGATGTCTTTGGCTTTCATGGTTCTGGATGTTCATTTCCTTCTCCAGATTTGGGAATTTTTTCTGTCACTATTTCTTTAAGTAAGCTTTCTACCCCTTTCTCTTTCTCTTCTCCTTTTGGGACTCCTACAATGCATGTATTGGTTTGCTTGATACATCTCATAAGTCCTATAGGCTTTCTTCACTGTTTTTTATTCTTTTTCTTTTTGTTCTTCTGACTGGGTAATTTCAAATGAACTGTCTTTGAGCTCACTTATGCTTTCTTCTGCTTGATCCAGTCTACTGTTGAAGATCTCTATGGAATTTTTCAGTTCAGTCATGTGTTCTTCAGCTCCAAAATTTGTGTGGTCCATGGGGGCTGGCCTGGTGCTGGGATCCACTGGGGTAGGTCTGGAACCTGGGTTCACTGGAGTAGGCCTAGAGCCTGGGTCTGTTGGAGCCTGAGGCTGTCGGGACTGGCTTAGAGCTGGGATAGCCCTGGAGCCTGAGTCCACAGAGTCCAGTCTGGAGCCTGGGTCCATGGGTGCTGGCCTGAAGTCTGAATCTGCATGGTCTGGCCTACAGCTTGGAGGCATAGGGGCTGGCCTGATGGCTGAGTCTACAGGTTCTAGTCCAGCACTGGGATATACTGGGATGAGCCTGGACCCTGGGTCTGCTGGAGTGTAGGGTAGCATCAGCCAGCCTGGTGCTAGGTGGGCCTGGACCTTGGCTCCTTGGGTCCTGGCCTGGTACCCTGAGCCATAGGGGCTGGCCTGGCACTAGGGTAGGCCTGGAACCTGGGGCTGAGGGGGTTGTCCTGCAGCCTGGGGCTCTAGAGCTGGCCTGGCACTGACGTGGGCCTGGAACATGAGTGGCAGGTTTCACTGGAATGGGCCTGATGCTAGGGTCCATGGTAAAGTTGGGTGCTCACTTCACTCTCCTTTCACTATGCAGAGGGTATCTCTCTGCACTGTGCTGTCTGGGCTTGGGGGAGGGGTGACTTGGGTAATGTGAAACTGTCCTTTTTACTCTCTTCAGTGTGTCTTATTTTTGTGCTACACCCAAATGCTGTAATCTCTCACCTAGATTCCTTGGCTCTCGTGAAGGTATTTTTGTGCATGGATAGTTGTTCAAGTCACTATTCAAGGGGAGAAGCACTGGGAAGTTCTGTTCTGCCATCTAACATCACTCCTTCATACTTACTGCATTTTAATTTATATGCCTAAATATCTGGCTGTTTCTTTGGTCTCTGAGTGCCTCTGGGCCAGGAACTTTGTCTTATTTCTGTATTTTCAGTGTCTAGCACAGTGCCTATGCATAGTTCTTCAGTGTATTTGTTGAATTGAACTGATTTATTTGGTTTGTTACAGCTTTGAGTTGTAAATGCCATACTTTTATGTTAATGTTTTTACTAATGTCTTTGAAAGACAGAAGATTTGATATTTTTTGGTAACTTTTTTTTTCTTTTAGCCACCAAGTAGATCTGCAGATTATTGGGTAACTTAAAATGCTACAATTTTCCCAAATTTTCAGATTTCCTATAGTGAGTTCATATCACAGTTAAACCTTCCAGGGAGTGTGGGTATAGCATTAAGTTTGATATCACAATTCTGTTTTTAGAAAATCTCAAAGAGTCTTTGACTCTCTTAAATCTAAGTAATTAACAGTTATTAAAAAATGTCATGTCATGTCATGAATCTCTGTGCCTATGATAGCATCTAATGTGTGAAAAAACCATCTGTTTAGGTATTAATAAGTATTTACAATGTGTTGGATAGCTCTCTGCTGAAACCAGGAAACACACCAAAATACAAAGACAAAAAAAAAAAAAAACCCTAGTCACACAATCATATTTAAACCTACAAAACATCCATGTTTTCTCATGGGAAGATTTTTGAAACCAATTTTCTTGGATCACGTTCATTTAATTACAAAATTATATATCCTCACTTTCCTCATCAAGGATGCAAGCATATCCTGAGAGGTATGCGTGTGTGATTCTAATACAAAGGAAAGATGCTAGTGATCTAGCTGGCTCCTGAAATTGATCTGAATTCTTAATAAATAATGCAGAAAGATAAATAGGATATTCATGAAGATAATAAAAATGTAATTGTTACTTTGGTGTTGTGATCTAACAATGAGAGTTTATAGTGTGGTCATCCCACTGGAGTAGAAAGAGGACACCCTGGGGTTTCATTCTTGCCTCTGTCCTTACCAGCTGTTGTCCATGGGCAACTCCCGTAGAATCTCTGAGCCTGATTTTCCTATTTGTGAAATGAGGCTGTTAGAAATTTGCATACAGTGTTATGATGCTTAAATTAATATCAGAAATCTTGATATGAACTGTAGAAGGATATACAAATATAAAGGATCATCATAGAAGGGCAGGTCAGCTGGATGACAGATTATTCTTAAAAAATCTTTAAGTCAACTGGACATAATTAAGTGCAGATGCATTCTAGAATGACATATTTTCACTCCTATGTCTTATATGACCTCTTCTTTTCCCACCCCATAGCTCTGTGGTAGGACTCCATTAAATTGATTGAACTTAAAATATCTACCATAAGCTATCTTTTATGGAGGCTTAGGAGCCAGAGCCAAAATTATAATAGTTGGTTATGGGGTATTTGTTTAACACATATTTCTGACAGTAAAATAAACTTATAATTTTGAGTACTATTTGATGTATTTCCACATAATTTCTTTCTTAGCCAAATTCTCTGAACTTAACTGATTCCAGATAATTCAGCTTGGAGACTGTTTATTATGTGGCTAGTAATAAAACAGATTATATTACTTTTAGAATTCATAAAATGTTTATTTCTCTGGTTAAATATAGGGATAGTTATGTAACACACAGTGTTTTCCCTATTTGCTTTGGCTACCAGGAAACTCAAAGTTCAACTTTGAATTATAGTGACTATTTTAGCCAATGTCAGTGTTGTTTAGGGGCTTGTCTTTAGATATGGGCATCAGAATCACCTGGAGCTCTTGTTAACTTGGACTCTGGTCCTCACCCCAGATCTATTGATGTAGAGGTTTTGGATTCTGGGCCTAGAAATCTGTGTTTTAGACAGAACACTGGTTATTTTTAGGCACACTAAAGTTTGAAAATGACTGGCTTCAGATTTCAGCTTCTTGTTTCTTCCTCTGTTTACATTTGGGTTTTGATTTTGTTTCTATGTTAATAGCTATATTGTGTCTCTTATAATAAACCATCCATAGCTTTTTTTGGAGGTAGGCAGGACAGAATAGCTAAAACCATAGTTGTTCATTTGGACAAGGTTACAAAAACCAAGACAGAGTCAGAGTAAAAGAAAATAGTTTCTCCCAGTTGCCTTGTTTTCTCTTTCCTTAGGTCTAAGAGCTGAAAATCAGCTCTTGCATTGAAGGAGGTGAGAAGGGACCTGCTAGCTCCTATTTAGCCCCCTCTCTCTGGTAGGAGTGATGGTGTAGATAATATAGAAAGGCCCTGGAGATCCATAGATTTCATAATTAACACAGTGCAGTCTTGATTTTTTTTTTTTTGCGTTTACTTATCTGTCTCTGGTTTGATGATAGGAACCTTCCTTATAAAGGGGCAGGGACTCTTTATTTGTTTTAAATCTTTTAGGCATAGCACGATGCTTAGCACTTAGAACACAGTTGGAACGATGGAAGACTGGAAGGTGAATTAGTGGTGTTGTCGAGCATCCAGAATCCAAACTTAACCTATTGGTTTAAGTTACTAAGAATTCTTATATCATTAGATATGCCTATCTTTAAAAATTTACATTTTAGAGCCAAATCTAAGTTACTTAAAAATATGATCCAACACTCCTCATACCACCTACTCTACCAACAGAGAAATGGGTTAAATTGGAACTAACAGATTTTGGCTGGGGAGACCACCTGCTGTGGGCAGGAGAGAGGGGTTGGTCAGTGAGGGGTGGCAGGGAGGACCCGGTCACTGGAGCTTTTCTGGGCTCAGATCAGCAGGTAGACAGAAAAGCTAGAGTGTGCAAATGACAGACAGGCAGAAACAACTCTGCTGACTCTTGCAAAGATCAGGGGGTCTGTCAGGGGCTTAGCAGAACTAGAGGGAGCTGAGCTGCCAGGTGTCAGAGTAGCCAATTAAGACAACCAGCTAGGGTGAAAGTCACAGTCAAGCCTTTGATCAGTTACTGCAATAGTTTAAGCAAGTGGCTAAGCTGAAGAAAGCACCAATCACCCCCACCCCATTCCATTTTCCCCCATGGACTGGGGCACCGGTCAAGGGTTGGGTGGAGCGGTGCAGACATGGGGGTCATCTCACTGCTGAGGGAGCCCTCAGCAAAAGACTCCTGCAGTTTTATGGACCCAGGGGCCAGGAGAAGGGAGAGAGGAAGGGAAAAGCCTGGAAAACTACTGAGTACTTAGTCGGAATGGAGGAAAGTATCTTCAAGGTTTCCCCTAGCCCTGATAAGGAGGTCTTGGCAGAGGCACCTGAGGAAGGCCTGGGTGACTTATGGCCCCAGATAAAGAGGCCTCCAAATGAAGACGCCTGGGCTAGAAATGAAGGTATAAGTAAGAGCATGGCCAGGCAGGAGGGGCCTGGGTCCTTGACTGCAGCTCCCTGCAAAGATTCCCGCACATTGTGCACCAAGTCTGGTGTGGGGAGGGCAACTTCACCCCTGAGTTCTTCCAAGTGAAGTCTTTGTCATTGCCTGTGATCAGACTTGAAAAATCACACATAGGATTTTGGCCAACAGCCAGACTCCTCAAGGACTTCAGTGTGGATTGACTCCATCAGGATAGCATTTGGAGGACCAGAACTGAGCTGGGCTGTTTCAGGGATAAGTAGGTATGTCAGCAATTAAATGGCATTTAGTAGGATCTGTCATGTATGTCACATATATATAGAGAGAGAGCAAAAGCGCGCGCGAGAGAGAGCGAGAGCGAGAGAGAGTGCATGTGTGCAAGAGAAAGGGAGAAGGTGGTGGACACAGGGCCACTATTCTTATCACCATCAGAACATTCAGGCTGGTACTAGTTGAGGAAGCACGACAGGGGAATATAGCTCTATAACTGTCTCCGGATATTTGAAGAAATGATCATGTGCTTGTACAAGATGGGCAATATATATTTGTTGATGAGTTTAGAAGAGTGAGAGAGAGTTTCATGTTGATTCAAAGTGTCAAATTACACATAGGCCTGTGTTTTCCTACATCATTTCTTTAAATATGCATACTGTTTTTCTGCCCCTCTGCCTGGCATGCTGGATTCCCCACCCCTAAATCTCCACTTGCCTTGCATTACCTAACACAGATGACATCTGATTCACGGGGAGACCATGTAGCATAGTGGAACGACTGTGGGACAGGAAAACCTCAACCCAGGGATGCCAGATCATCCAGGAGTACTGATACATCCCGAGATCTGTGACCAGGGCAGACAGTGCTAGTGGATTGCAGAAATTTTTCCTTTGGAGCCTGACGCAGCTGCAGAATCCCAAAGCAGTGCTTTAGTGAACTGCTATCAACCAGTTAAGTGGATACAAAAGAAGAATCATGTTGCCATGGTGACCTTCAGCCTTTCATTTCTCCTGGTCAGAAGTAACCTCTCCTTGTCCTTTTTTTTTTTAAAGATGGGTTTTCATCGATATTGGATTTATGGATGGATTTATATCTATTGAATAGATATAAAATATTTATAAAGTGTAAGGAAGATATAAAAGATCACATGACCTCAAACACCTATAAATCCACCATCCAGTTTAGACAAAAGAACATGAACGTTGCCTTTGAAGTCTCCTGTGGCCTCTCCCCAAATTCTATCCCCTCTCTATTCCACATTAGAGGTAACCAGTCTCCTAAATTTGGGGTAGTCTTAGCCCATTTTGGGATGCTATAACAAAATACCATAAACTGAGCAGCTTATAAACAGTAGAAATTTATTTCTCACAGTTCTGGAGGCTGGGAAGTCTAAGACCAAGGTGCTAGCAGATTCGGTGTCTGCTTCCTGGTTCATACATGGTGCCTTTTTACTGTGTCCCCACATAGTGGAAGGGGCAAGGTAGCTCTCTGGAGCCTCATTTATAGGGGCACTGATCCCAGCCATGAAGGCAGAGCCCCATTTCTAAAGGCCCCATCTTCTAATACCATCACCTTGGAGTTTGGGAATTCAACATATGAATTTTGGGGGGACACAAACATTTAGACATAGCAGGGGTTTATAATAGTTTTGCTTTGTTTTATAGTTTTATATATATACATTCATATCCTTAAATATGTGGTTTACTTTTATATGTTTTTGAACTTTATATAAATAGCATCATGTTACATATATTATTTTTTGAGACTTACTGTTTTTTACTTTAAGATAAACTGGGTGAGATTCCTCTATGTTGCTGTAGACAGATATAATTCATTCATTTCTACTATTGTACAGCATTCCAGTGTATTAATATATTGAGTGTATTTATCTATTCCACCATTTGTGGACATTTGCATGATTCTAATTTTGGGCTGTTAAGAAAAATGTTGCTATGAATCATCTTATGTCTGTCTTCAGGTACAAGAGTTTTTCTAGGGTTTATACCCAGGAGTGGAATTGGTGGGCCATAGGGTATGAACCTGCTTAACTTTATTAGAAAATGCAAACTTGTTTTTCAAATTGGTTGTATCAGTTTACACTTCCAAGATCAGTACCTAGTAATAATTTCCGTGATAATTATGATGGTGATGATGACTGATGATAACTAACTCCCATGGCATTTACTACATGCCAGGCACTACTCTAAGCACTTATAGACAAACTTGTTTAATTCCCATGACAAGACTGACGTCCTAGTTGTTCTACATCCTTGCAATACCTGAAATTGTCTGACTTTTAAATTTTGCCTGGTGAATGTGAAATGGTACTTTACTGTGGTTTTACTTTCTATTTCTGTGGTCACTAATGAAGTTGAGCATCTCTTAATCTTCGTATGTCTGTGGAGTGCCTGTTCAAGTCCTTTCCCTGTATTTAATTGGATTACCTTTCTTATTATTCTTGAAGTCCTAATATATTTTTACTATTCTAATAACTTTTTACTTTTTTTGTTTTACTTTTTATTGTAGTTTATGTCCTGTCTTATTTCTTTGATTAGACTGTAAGTTCTCTAAAGGACTGACAGTGTCTTAGATATTTGTGTTCTCAAAGAGCCAAGCATTATGAATTGAACCTGGTCATTGCACAAGAATATTTATTGAATGAAATAATTAGAGATGGCCAACTTTTGCTTTATAAAATGGTAATCCTTCTCCCCACCCCAGGCTTAGACATATTCCCTCAGAGGTTAACCTAAGTTTCTTCCAACTCCAAAATTTCTCAATCTCTGGGAAAACCTCTCACCTGTCCAGAAAAATTCCCTTTGCATTCTGCCTCTAAGCCTTGTCCTATCAGCTTACCTGAATCCCTTGGTCCTTTGCTTAAAAAAAACCAAACCGAACTTTATTGTGAAATGTAGCACAGATATGCAGCCAAGTGCATAAAACATAAATGTACACTAAAATGAATAATTTCATAGCACCCAAGTCATTTTTTTAAAATAGCCTCTTTTGTGATGCTAGGTTGAAAATCAGCCACCTTTAGAAATTCAACCCCTTGGTGTGATGAAAGTGATGGCAAACTATGGCCTGTGGGCCAAATATGGCTCACCACCTGGTTTTGTAAATAAAGTTTTATTGGAACATAGTCATGCTCATTTGTTTTTATATTGTCTGTGGCTGCTTTCATGCTACAATGGCAGACTTGAGTAGCAGCAGAAGTAATATGGCCTGCAAAGATGAAAATATTTACTATCTGGCTCTTTATATAAAAAGTTTGCCAATTCCTGTTCTAGAGTCTGACTTGGAAAAATACATAACTGTCTCTATATCCTGTGTGGTTTCACTTTCTCAATAAAGCTAGTCTACCAAATCTCTGTTTGAGAAAAGGAAGTTAAATAATTATAACATTCAAAAATATTAAACTGTATGTTCTATTTTAATGAAATCTTAAGAATAGCCAGAAACTAAACCCAAAGCAAATTATCTCTAAATCTTGACCTCCTTAAGGGTCTGCTGAACTGCATCAACAACATTTTATAACTAGAAGACCGGAGCAACCCAATAATTTTTTAGGTCACAGGGTGTAACTAATTGAATAGCAAAAGAGATCAACATCTTGAGATTATATCCCTGGAGAAGGTAACACCTGAAACAGATTGAGTTTTTTGATTGACTTGTTCCTTAGTGAGTAGAGGTTAAACATCCAAATAGATAAAAAGACCTAGAAGGAAATAGAGTTGAGCTCGCATTCTGTAACTGACATTTGGAAAACGCATGTGCGCGCTGTGCCCCGCCCGCTTTCATGCGGGTGCGCGCGCAGACACAGGACGATACTTAGTCACAGACAGGAACGAAGTGGTCGCTGTCCGTGTGTTTTCTGCTTGAACACAGAACGTTTTGGCTTTAATTCTTTTTTACAACCGTAAACTTCCCTGTAACAAAACCAATTCAGTTGCGTTGGACAATCTCATAAATGAAGAGGTAGGGGATAACTGCCCACAGGGGAAATGTATTTGACGACAAATGATTGCATAAAGTTCATTTTTCAAAAATCCAGTGTAATCTCTGGATTACAAATTGTATTTCAGTCCAAAAGTCTCTAATGCTCATGGGGAGGTACCTTTTGTTGAGCTTCTTTGAAGCAAAGAGAGAGTTGTGATCTGAAAAAGAGATACACAGTTCAAAACCGGACTGCACTGCCTCCCTCATCCATCCCTCCCCAACTTAAAAAATACATATATATAAAACACCTTGTTTTTCAAATATGCATTTAAAGAATGCTTGTTTGGGGCTGTCTGAGTAAAAAACTGAACACCTTAAAATAACAGTCTTTCAAATATACAGAGACTTCTTCCTTCCCCAAAGGAGTGATTGCTGGACGTGCCGCTCTTTGGAAACATACTCCTTAAAAATGATGTGTAGAGCTCAGAGTTTGAGATCAGAAGGAGACCATACACCCAAACTAAAACCCTCTCATTTAAGAGAAAAACTAATCCATGTGTGTGTGAATGCATATTTCTTTTATTATTAGTTGCTTTATATCCTTTATCAAAGCAGGATGTAATTGATACATGGCAGTGGGACCCAGTGGTTGGGGAATAGTGTTTGTCAACCAGCAGATCTGGGCACCATTCATTCATGAATTAGTTCCTTTAATCCTCATGAAACTCTATACGGTAGCAGTATTATTATCCCTGTTATGCTGGAGGGGAAATGGAAGCTCTGAGAGGTAAAGTAACCTGTCCGGGTTTCATAGCCAGGAATGGGTAGACCCAGGACTCCAGGCCGGTGGGCTGGCTCCATGCTTGATGTGGGCTTGTTTCTGTATTCTGGATGCTCAGATTTCCCCAGCCTGATCTGGGCAGTGACCCGAGTGCTTGCTGGAGCTGAGGCTCTCAGAACCACCTCTCGAGAGTCTCTATAGTTCTCCAGACCCCCGCCCCAGAGCTTGGATAAGTTAATGGTTTGATTCATAATCACTCCAGGGATTCAGCACCAGAAATGACCCAGGGCCCTGCCTGCCTGGACAGATGAGAGAGCTTGCCACTTCAGCTGACTTTTCTTCCTAGACCTTTTGTTGGAGGATACGTGTATAAGGGCTCTAGCATAACTGCTGGAAATCTGTTGAGATCTCTTTTGTGGACCCGTGTTTGGATAAGAGTAACTTTTAATGTGAAGGGGCTACTTGAATTTGTCGTAAAAATAATGGTAACCTTTAGGAGCTTGTTTAAGGATTAATTTAATTAAAATTTCTTTTTATTAAAAAAAAAACCCTTCTCTTTCAAGGCCCACCCACTGGTCACTTGACCTTTTGCCTTTCTTTTACAAATACTAATTAAAAAAAAAAAAAGTGAGTGCCTTTTTCAAAGAATTCCTGGCCTTTTCTTTTCCTTTGGGAGTAATTACTCTTTGCAGACTAAACTTTGGAAGACTGGCTGGGGGTGAGAGGAAGATGAGCAAGAAGGATAGAATATGAGGGAAATATCCAGATAGTGGTGCTTAAAGTGCACCTTTAGGGACATTCCTTATCAAATGTCTCTCTTAGATGGGACAATAGGTGTTCAATCCAGTTTTAGAGTTATAAGGGCCCTAAAGACAATTTAGTCCTCATTTTTGCAGCTGAGGAAGATGAAGAAAAGCAATTAAGTGACAGAGTTAGGACTAGAAACCAGGTATCCTGATTTCTGTGCCTTTCTTTATTTTGTATACTGACTGCTACTGGGAAGAGCAAAAAGTCATGAGAAAGAGGCAGCCCTCAGAGCTCTCCCTTGGCCTGGAGATACAGCCCTAGCATTCAGTTTCTCTAATGTTTGGGTTCTTCCATTAAGAGATTCCACAAGTTAGAAGCCTTTTTTCTAAGTTTTATGTGAGCAAAGGAAAAGGTTGCCTCTCTTGTATGTAAAATTTGGCAATAAACAGTGCCATTATTTTGTAATATTATTGCTTGGAATTCAGATATATAGATATAGTCCCTGTCTTTCCACTCCCTCTCACAAAATGAATTTTAGTGTCTATAAAGATTATTTTATAACTTTTTACTCATATTAATAATATTTCCCATTTAGCAATTGTGATTTTCTATCTTGATATTCGCTTGTGTTCAGGAATGCTGATGCTAAAAGGGCCTGGCAGTCTTTCTTGCCTTTAGAGGAGAATGCTTAAAATTGTTGAAAACTTCCTTTTCCTTTCTGTTTGCTGCAGACTTAAATACTTTTGGTGACAAATGAGGGTGAATGTATGCTTGAATTTTCTCTGGGATCTTAAGGTACTTGAAGGCAACGTGAATTAGTAAGGGAGACAAGTAAAATTTAATCAACTATGTAAAAAGTAAATATTATAGCAGCCCAGTTCTAGAATATTAAGTGTTGTCTTCTGCTACCAGGAAGAATCAAAACACAAGAAATCCCAGTCAGATGAAGTCCAGAAAAGGCAACTCCCACAAGTCTCCTTTCCCGGCCTGGGTTAGGGCTGCCTCTGCTGCTGGAGGTTACATGGAGTGGTGGAAAGAACCTACTAGACAGAAGGTCAGAAGATCCAGGTTCACGTGATCTCTACCCTCTACCCTGTGATCTAGGGTGGTTAACATTACTTCTATGGCCCGAAGTCCTCTCATTGGCATACTTGAGTTGTGGCTTAGAGCAGTGGTTGTCAACCTTGGCTATGTATTCTGATCAGTTGGAGAGCTTCTGTTTCCCCAACATTTTATTATAAAGTTCTAAAACATGTAGAAATGTTGGAAGAATTTTACAGTGAACACCCACCACCCAAATTCTACCATTAACGTTGTATTAAACTTGTTTTTATCACATACCTCTTTATCTGTTCATTAGTTGGGAAGCCTCACTAACATACTCCTGTATGTTGTAGAATATATACCTCTGGGATGAGGCAGGGTGAAAAAGGGAGATTTCTGTTTTTACTTTATTTACTTGTATTGTTTGAGATTTTCTTTTAACAGTGAGTATGTATTACTACTACTACTATTACTAAAAAATCAAAAGACAAAAAAAATCCTACCATAACAAAATAAATGCACATATACACACACCCTGGGTCTCCAACCCCCAAGGAGTGTGATACAGTAGGTCTGGGGTGGGGCTTAGGCATCTGTATGTTTTGAAGTACAGCCAGGAGTGAGAGCACAGGACTATACATTTCTATAGTGCCACTGGGATTTGATATTCTAAGAGGCTATGAACTCTCCTTCATTGCCAACTTGGAAATCCCCTCTGTAGTAGATTGGTTCCAGTTTCTTCTAGTTTGGCTCCAGATTCTTCCCGGTTCATACCAGGCATGCAGCTGAGTGCTCCTATTGGCATAACAATGAGCTTGCGCCAAGGAAGGAACTCTGTAGGTGGAGACAGTCTCAGGGTCATAAGATGCAGCCTCACTTCTTGGCAATTACTTTTTTATTCTTACTGATTCTACCATGGCAGCTGTTTCAGATCTCCATTCTTAACTCCTTAAAACCACCTCCTTTGCCTCTTTCTCCATAGTTAACCTCCTAGTTTGCCTCCACTGAGACCATTGCCAGCTATTGTTCTAGGTGGCTTCCCAGTCACGCTACTGCTTTGGTTCAGATGCCAAAGATGCTCTCTCCAGGGGAACCTTCTCTAACCCCCAACTCTGGGATGTGTGTGCCAAGCTCCCCAAACCTCCTGGCCTTTCCTCCTTTGAGGTGCTTGTCTCAGCCATGTTGCCATTGCATGTCTGAGTTTCTGTCTTCCCCACCCTGCTGCTTCATTCATCTTTGTAGTCCCAGTTGGTGACACATAGTAGGTGCTTGCTATGTAGGCTCTAGATATTTGGCCCTCCATATCAGTGATTTATGTCATTGTAAATTGTTTGGTATCCTTGATGGGGCTTTTGTGCCCCCAAAAGACTATTTGTACCTGCCAGCCATTTAAAAATGAATATTTAGTTCATTAATGTTAAGAATTCAAGAATCTAGTTTTTCCTTAAGCTTTTAGTTTAACTAACAAACTTTATTTTTCAATTTTAAATTTATAAATGTTAATAGTCACTTATAAGGAATCTGTTGGTTACTGTTTGGCTTCATTTAGTTAACTAAATTCCCTTACACATTTTAAGGCATTAATAATGTTAAAATCCTATTTTTCGGTTTTCTTTTTTTTTTTTTTTTTGAGACAGAGTCTCATTCTGTTGCCCTGGGTAGAGTGCATTGGCATCATCGTAGCTCACTATAACCTCAAACTCCTGGGCTTAAATGATCCTCCTGCCTCAGCCTCCTGAGTAGCTGGGACTACAGGTGCGCACCACCACACCCAGCTAATTTTTTCTATTTTTGGTAGAGACGGGGTCTTGCTCTTGCTCAGGCTGCTCTCGAACTCCTGACCTCAAGTGATACTCCCATCTCGGCCTCTCAGAGTGCTAGGGTTACAGGTGTGAGCCACCATACCTGGCCAAAATTCTGTTTTTTAAGACTTCATTTTCCTGCCTAGCAAACTAAATCTTCCTAATTCTTATAAATCTAGTAAAGTAAATGTGAGAACATAGTGAAACTTAAGTTCTCCTTATATTGTAACAAATTTAGCAAGATTCTATCATATCTTTTAACTGGAAGCCACAAGTCTCAGTTACTCAATCATACACTTTGCATTAGAATCACAATGCTCGTCTGTTAGATACTCCAATGTGCCAAACTCTCTTAAACATTATAAACACTTTAAAAATCAAACATAAAAATATTGATATGAGAGATTTGATTTATAACATTAATTCCATGTATTTCTAAGCTCTCCCAGGTCTAATGGATATTTATGCACTAAGGAAGCATTTCTACTATTAACTGCAGAGCTGTCTTGCTAGTTCTTGAGGTTGGGAGCTACAAGCGTCCAGCTGGATTTTCCTTACACCACAGGGGATGTGTAGACCCTTCTTCCACAGAAACTGCACTGGTGAGGTCTCCAAATCCACATGTCCGCATGGAATGGTCTTACAGCCTCCATGCATTGGATTCTGGTTGTACCTTCTCTAGACTGATTTAGGTCTATAATCATCAATCCGGGTTGCTACATGACTAGATTGGATTTAATTAATCTATTTAGTGCTTTATTTCTTTTTGTTTTTTGGCCACAACATTTTTAGATATTTAAATAATATCTTATTGTATTGTGTATGTCCATAGTTCTGGAGAAACAGCCTTTAATTCTAATGACAGTTAATAATTGTTTTGCCACAAAGAAAATGCCCTTCCATTTTCCCCGCCATGGATGTATGTGTTGGAAGACTATTTAAAAAGACAGCATTTAATGAATGATAATTTGTGATCACTTTCTTTTGGTTAACCAAAGACAAATTTAACTGTCTATCAGAGTTTCTTATCAGCATGAGATAATCGGTACTACAAAATGGGTTGATATAATTCCAGTCAAAAGGAAATAAATCGTTTCTGTTTGTGTGCAGCCCGATCAGAGGCAAATGTGTAATTTCTGTGAGTCTTATTGGCAAACTGAAAATTGTTTTTCAGATCCTCGTCACTTCCTTTGGACATGAGGTTCAGGATCACAACTTAGTCTTAGCAATCTGTCTTCTTTCCTTTCTCGAAGGCTGGCTCATCCCTTCTTTCTGTCTTCTTGGGACCTTTCTTATTCATTGCCTTTACTTCCTACGTCTCTGGTCTCCACCCTTCACTGTTCTCCTCTCTTTGGCCCATACGCATCTCACATCTTGCTTATGTTAAAGAAACTCCTGCTTGACTTTGCATCTCCCTCATACAATCGTCCAATCTCTATCCTTCCAGTGACCATCAGACTTTTTCAATGTGGCTCATAGAAGGTCCCTGTTCTCTCTGCTGTTACTACTAAAGAATATAGCTTCTGTACTTCTACCTGATTATAGTTAAGCACCATGGATTCCTCTTGGCATTTCCTGGTCTGCTCTCATTTTTTTTTTTTTTTTTTTGGTCTACTTATTGGCTTCTGTGTCATAGCATTTCTCTGCTTCTTTTCGTTCCTCTCTGACCAGTCCTTATTCACTTTCCCTAGCTTCTTTTTCCTGTGGAGACTATGAGGGCATATGAGGAGTATAAGTTTTAGAGTCAGGCAGACCTTGGTTTGAATCTCAGCTTTGTCATCACCATTTATGTGACCTTGGACAATGCTGAATTTTGCTGAGCTTCAGTTTCCTCGTCTGTAAAATGGGGATAATAATACTTTACTTGTAAGTTGTGGTAAGGATTAAAAGGGAAATCAATATGTAGATATAGTGTCTCGTGTGGCGACTGATATTTTATAGACTCTTCTCTTTGTAGTTTGTAATAATACGGGCATTACCCAAGGTTTACTGAGGCATTCTCTTCTCCACGAAACAGTCAGCTTTCATTCTTTGTAGCAACTGCAGAATTTGGGTCAAGCTCATGTATTTCTCAACCTCCAGACTCATATTTCTGCCAGTATGCTAATTTTCTTCACCTGGATGCCCTGTTAATCCAAGATTCAACATTATTCAAGCAGTACTCAGCCCGTGATTACTTCTTTGGTTAACAGAATCTCAGTCCTCACAGTGGCTCTGAGGTTGGAGGCTTCCTCCCTCCCTCCCTTCCTTCTCTCCTCTCTCCACCCAACCAGTGTGCACTGAGCACTTTATTACAGGCGGTCCACTGTGCTCTGCATTTAGGGTGCAACACAGCAAGGCAAAGGCAGTCCGAAGCCTGAAATGAGGGCAAGTTTTGAGGAAGTGTGGTTGTTGCTACGACAGTGGGAGTACAGAGTGCAGTGAGGGCACTTCAAACAGTCCCCAGCAGAGGTAGAGGGCCAAGTTTAAATTTCTTCTCGCACCCCAACCCACCCCATTTCCAATAGATCCTCCAAGTCCTATTTATGAAATATCTTATCTCCATCCCTTCTTCTCCATTCCTACCACAACTATTTCTTTTAGCCCAGGCATTCCAGGTATACTAGTTTCGGCTGGACATTCCTAAGAGTTTCCCAGATCTGTCTCTAGTCAAGCCATCTTCTTTCCAATATATCTTCTAAGCAGTTGCCAAGGTCACTTCCTGAAGCACAGATCTGATTATCTCTCTCCCTTACTTAAAAATCCTTGTTGGCTACACCAATTAGGACTATTATAGGAAACAGAAACCACTCTGGGTATTTTAATCAGGAAAGGATTTAATGTGGGATGGTTGGAGATTATCACATCAGAGGAGAGTTAGAGGAGCAGACACAGGAATGATGCACCAAGGGTCTACCTCTAAGGTTTCTCTACTGCAGGTCTGAAGTTCAAGAACTTCCAGCCACATCTGCTGTTCACAGTTCAGGAAGGCAGAGATGCTACTAGCCCACAGCTGCTTTTCCTCACTCAGAACAATGATGGACCCTCAAATGGTGCTGCAGAAAAACCTCACATCTCAATGATCTTGTTAAAGTGGCAAATAGCCCATAAAGGTCAGGAAGATGGTCTCCCTCTCATTTTCACCTTCCAAATGTCATGCAAGTGTATTTAATTGGTGAAACCTAATTGTCCTTCAGAGTCCTAGCTTCAAGGAATCTGGTAAGTGCAGATTTTACCTTGCTGCCTCTGCATAGAAGGGGAGACTAGAGGAGCAAGGAATGGAGGGTAAGCAACACACTCCATGGCCTCCATCCCACTAGGCAATCTGCTGCCTATAGCAAATGCAATCCAATGTGCAAAGCCGTGTGCAGTTTTGTCACTGTTCATTGTATTTTGCTTAACCCCTTGTCTTCTGCCATCTACAATGTCTGTCACTGGCAAGTGCTAAACAGATACTTACTGAATGCGAGCATGAACAAATGAATCCACTCCAACCCAGTTCTTTCTTACCTTCTGGCCATAACTTTAGCAGGCATGGCCTTCCCGTGCTGTATTGACTTCCTCTACCTGCCAAAACCCTGCCCTTTCTCTGAGGCCCAGCCAAATCTTCCCTCCCCAGAGGATCTTCTAAAATCCCCTTGGAGCACACTCGTTCCCCCTTCTGGGACACAGTAACTGTTTTCTTCATTGATCTGGCACTCTCTCTCCATCCTTACCTTATGCTTTGTTCACTACCTCCTTCTTCTCTCCAGACAAAACAAATGCAATGCTCCTCATCTAAAGATACTCACTTCCCTCTCTTTTATTTTCCTGTAATTGCAGTTGATAGTCGATAATTTGCAGATGTAGTTAAATCTTTTGTAGCTGCTTCTCTCCTGTCCTTACTCTTACACAGAGCTCCATATGCAATTTTTTCCTCTACTAACATGTGTTTCCTGTTTTAGCCCTGGGCAGTAATACAAAATAAATCTAACATGGGAGGAGCCTTAGGAGGAAAGAGGAAGAATTCTTTTTTTTTTTTAAGTTTCTTTTTAATTTTTTAGTGGAATTCACAGCATGTTCAAGTGTTCTAGTTTGTTAGCCCTTGACAGTGGAAACTGTATTACAGGGATATTCCAATCGTCTAACATCCATAGTTTGGATTCGGTGGTATAAAAACTGGGCTGTGTGATTTGTCTGTGTGTTTGTCAGAGTGAATTCCTTAGAACTTGACTTTGCTTTGTATAGGGTGTGGGGAACCTCACCGTTTCTTCCCTCTCTTTCTCTTTCTTTCTTTTTAAAGCCCTTTGTTTTCCACATATATCTACTTCATAAGACAACTGAAATTGGTATAAAAAAATTGGTAAAAAAAAAAAAGAGGCTACCCAGTCTTCAGGGAATTTCAGTTTTGTTTTGTTGTTTTGTATTTAAATAGACTTTATTTTTTAGAGCAGTTTTAGGTTCACAGCAATACTGAGCAGAAGATGCAGGGATTTCCCATATACCTCCTGCCCCAACATGTGCACAGCGTCTCCTACTATGGACTTCCGCCACCAGAGTGGTACATTTGTAACAATTGATGAACTTATATCCACACGTCATTACCACCCAAAGTCCCTAGTTTACCTTAGGGACTCATTCTTGGTGTTGTACATTCTATGGGTTTGTACAAATTTATGATGACATGTATCCACCATTGCAGTATCATTCAGAGTAGTTTCACTGCCCTAAATATCCTCTGTGCCCCACCATGCATCTCTCCTCCCCCTAACCCTTGGCAACCACTGATCCTTTTGCTGTCTATAGTTTTGCCTTTTTCAGAATGTCACATAGTTAGAATTATATAATATGTAGCCTTTTCAGATTGGCTTCTTTCACTTAGTAGTATGCATTTAAGGTCCCTGCATGTCTTTTCATGGCTTGATAACTCATTATTTTTTAGTACTGAATAATATTCCATTGTCTGGATATACCACAGTTTATTTATCCATTCCTCTATTGAGGGACATCTTGCTTGCTTCCAAGTTTTGGTAATTATGAATAAAGCTGCTATAAACATCTGTGTGTAGGTTTTTGTGTGGACATAAATTTTCAACTCATTTGGGTAAATACCAAAAAGTGTGATTGCTGGCTCGTAAGGTAAGAGTATGTTTAATTTTGTAAGAAACTGCCAAACTGTCTTCCAAAGTGGCTGTACCATTTTGCATTCCTTCCAGCAATGCAGATTTATTTTTGTTAGAGGTTCAAAGGACATTCTTAAAAATTTATAAAAGGAAAAATCCATTCCTATAAAGGTGTAGAATATTCAGTGTATGGCCTAGTTTTATTTTACCAAAATATGAGCATGTCGTAGTCCTTTAAAATGCTCATTCTACTTTCTCCTCTCAGCTCATATAATAGAACTCGAAATTGGTTGCAGAAAAAGGAGGGGAAATTCTATAGTAATGGCAGACTGGATAATCACATCTGTAGCACTGATAGTGTAGTTCATTCTTGACTTTCTGTGTATGGATCAGCAACACTGAAAGAATGGGGAAAGCAGGCCAGGTCCCTCTAATCACTTGGGTGGCCTTCCTTGCTGGTTTGGATTTAGCCAAACCAAGGGAAGTATAGTTCTTTAGGTACCCATGGTCAATGCAGGTATGAGCAGAGGAGTTTTATTTATTCCAGTTCTTTGGATGCACTATAGCTAATTTCCTGTGATGTAGGGAAGTGGAGGAGAAAATTGTATAATCCTCAGGCTGGTGTGGAGGGTCCATTGTAAGCCCCAGGTCTTGCCCTGCTCTTTGAGCGACATGCCTTCCTATAATGGTGCCTGTGTGTTGGGGCAGGGTACCCGGCTACCAAGGAACGCGAGAAGCCTATTGGTGGCTCCATTCTCTATGCTGGAATTCTGTGCTCAGGAAGACAGGCTTTTCCCCTCCAAACTTAAATGCTGGTGAAATCTTCTCCAAGAAGCCCCTTCTGCCTGAAAGAATCAATACCCATTCCTCTGCCAGGCAATTCCAACTAGGAAGTTTGTTTGGAATGCCTTATTATCCCCAAGGTGCCTCAATTAGTTGAGTTAGCATTAAAAGCCAGGAGTTTCAGAGAATGAATCTTTGTGGAGTAAATTAATGCTGGTGATGTTTTATAGTCTCAAGGAGAAGGAGAAATTTTATATTTAAATTAAAAAAATGGGCTAATTAGAAATCAGCTCAGAGGGATTTCTTTAATACTTTGAACTGAAGGGCTTTTTTTCTTTTTAACCAATCATATTCAAAACAATTCTACAGATACACACTGAGTGTCCATATGTGCTAGGCATCATAATAAGCTGAGAGCTTAAAAAGATTGATAACATAGTCTTCCATCCCTCAGGAAACATATAGTCTAGTAAGAGCCAGACACACAGAGAAGCCCAGTCTTTTTATGACTATTTATCTGAGTGTCTCCAGGGAGAGTTTGTCTCTGGGGATGCAAAGATGAATAAAACTCAGGACAGGGACTTCCCTGAAGGAAGTACATAATAAGACAATTATAATACTGGGTGATTGGTGCCAAAACGTGGAGATGGTTAACTCCATTGGGGTGTAGGGAGGGAGTATCAGAGAATGTTTCGAAGAGGAGGGAGATGCTCGAGTGGTGCTTGGAGAATAAGTAAGAGTTCTCAAGGAGAAGGACAGGGAAAAGGAATTCTAAGCAATGGAAAAAGACCATGCCAGGAGCCTGAAGTTGTAAACAGCTTGGTGAGTTCTGAAATCTGAGTGTTAGGACATGAATGAAGGACAGGATGCAAGTGGCAGGGATGGCAGGAAGAACAGTGTTCCTACTGTCACAGCAGTCACAGACTGTCACGTGATTAGGCTAAGGAGCATGCCTCATCCTGCCCACAGTAAGCAGCAGAGAAG
Organism: Daubentonia madagascariensis; assembly: GCA_023783475.1. Classification (NCBI taxonomy): domain Eukaryota; kingdom Metazoa; phylum Chordata; class Mammalia; order Primates; family Daubentoniidae; genus Daubentonia; species Daubentonia madagascariensis. Next base: position 19,429,136 of record JAKFHU010000600.1, on the reverse strand, counting down.
GCACAGTGGTGTCTTCATTTAAAAATCCTCAGGATTGCACAGTATGAGACTCAAGGCAGGGAGGTTGCTTCTGAGACTGTTATATTAGCCCTGGGGAGAATTGATAACTAGACTGGGGCAGTGGCACTGAGGATGGAAGCAAGAAAGAAATGTTCAGGAGGTGACATGGACAATATGGGTCCAATAAAGTGAGGATGATGCTGAGATTTCTAGCTGCCCTATAAAGTGGCCAAAATAGTCATCCATGTAAGAATTCAGTAAGTGTCATTTTCTTTAGGCAACAGAGTAGATAGTGATGCATTTAAATGGAAAAAAGGAAAGCCAGATGAAGTTCAAGTTTGGGAGGAAAAGATGGGTTTGGTATTGGGTCTAGGATGCTTATTCCTTTTTTAATATTTTTTTTTTAAAACTACCTGTTTCCTATTTCCTTCGAATGACAAATAAATTCATATGCCTATTTGGTAGACCAGCACGCTATTGCTGATTGAAACTACTCTAACTGAAATGACCATTGGAAAGTAACCTTCATACATTATACAGGATTGCCATGGTTATTTATTTATTAGGCCTCCTCTAAGGCTGGGCTAATCAGAAACAGGCATGATGTCAGGCTTAGGAGGATTTTGTGTATCTTGCCTTTGAGACAGCTCCCTGGGAGGAAAGAAAAATTGCCTAGATTCCTGGGCTCCCTGAACTTATTTGTTCTAGTTGATGCTTCAGGGATCAAGGACCTTATAAATTTCTTCCCAGGATAGTCTTGGACCAGAACAATTTTAGCATAAAATAAGGGAAGGAAAAAGTGAAATAGGATCCAATGCACTTCCTGATTTATCGAATAAACATAATTTAACATTTTTTCTCAGTATCTCAGTTCTAGTTGTATAGGTAAGGGTCGGCATGCCATTCTTGGTCATTCCTGTTGCTATGGGGGGAGGAGTTGACATATTATTTGTAGGTAACCCCTGTCCCTGGATTGCATTTTAATGTCTGTTAATGAGTGTTGCACATTATTAAGTATCTATATAACTTGGACATTGTGGTACTACCCTGAATTCCATATTAAGTGACCTCCTAGATTTCATTCCCACTCAATAGTCAAAGATAATGGAAGTTTGTACAGATGTAGAGAACATGGGAACAGTTTGTACTAAGACTGGTCATTCTGTAAATATTCAAGAAATGTATATGGAGTGTGTGTTGTATCTGGGATGCTATTTTAGACTGAGGACCCAGTGTGGAGCACAAAAGAAATAGTCCTTGCTCGAGTGGTGCATACATTATGGGGCAGGGGATAGACATTAAACAAGCAGTCGAACAAAGTGGTTACAGATATAGAGAAATGTTATGGGAAAAATGAAGAGAGTAATGTGCTGGAAAATGATTGGTGGGGTCAGGGAAGCCTTTCTGATGAGGAGCCATGCCAGGATCTGGTTCTGGGCAGAGGAAACACGTACACAGACCCTGGGGTAGGAATGAGCTCGGTGAGTTCAAGAAACAGAAGGAGGGCAATGATCGGAACGTGCAGATATTATAGAGTTGGGGAGAAATGGCTACCTCTTCCCAGCCACTCGTGAAATGCTCGTTGGAGACTCATAATACATATGTATACACACTATATGTAAATACCTATACCTCATCTCATTCAGCAACAGTGAGGTAGGCCTTGCTGTTCCTGTTCCTGGGTCTCAGAGGCCAGGTCTACATAGCCGGGAAGCAGCAGAGTGAGGCGGAGCATCAGGGCCTTCCCACTCTGCTGTTTCCGCCTCACCTTAACTGCAGACGCACAGGGTCGAAGCAAGGCACTGGGAGCGACTCAAGTGCCAAGTCATCGGCCTCCTAGGTTGGCTTGCGTAGGATACCCATCTTAACAAATTTCCTGATGGCTTTGTTGGGATACTAACAACAATAACAATTATAAAACAATGATGACAACAGTGGCAGTAACTATGCCCGCACTATGTACTTCATAGTTTGTAAAGTACTTTACCATACAGCACCTCATTTATAGCTCAGAAAAGCCCTCAACGGTAAGCAGGGCGAGTTTTATTCTTCTCCTTTAGGTTAAGAGATTTTCCGAGGCGACACAGGGCACAGGGCTGGGGCTTGGCTCTTCTGATTCTAATCCGGTGCTCTTTCCTTAAACCACAGAAACTCCTGATTGAAGAGTTATATATAGCTTGTACTACATAAGCTTGTAGGCCTGCAGACTCCCAGAAAACAAGTTTGTCCTTTCTTCCAAGTGCTTTGGACTATAAAGAAGAGGCATAAAAGATGGATTCATTCATCATGTACTTATTGAGCTCCTATCGTGTGTCAGACATGGGGAATATCAAAGGATCCCAATTAAATAGGTTAGAAGGTACTAATTTAGCACAGTGTTACATGTTATTTGTATTTGATAATACAAAACTAGAAAAAACACCATGGAAATACAGAGGAAGAAGTGATTAAGTCAGTCACTTTGGGGAATTTGAGGAAGGCCTCAGCATGAAGATGACATTGAACTGGGCCTTGAAGGATGAATAGTAGGGTTTCTTCAGAGAGAAAAGCAAGGAAGGTGATTCTAGGGAAAAAGGATTACCATGATCAAAGAATATGGTGTCTGTGGGGAATAGTAACTAATCAGGTATAACCAGGGCATAGGACATATAGGAAGTAATGGTGGAAAATGATAATGGAAATGTAGACTCAAGTCAGATTGCAGAGGGCCTTGAATGTCAGGCTCAGGAATTGTTGTACTTGACCGGATCATTCCAGGCTTGAGGGAAGGGGATGGCATGATTATATTTGCTCTGTTTTAGAAAGAAAATGCTAATGGCTGGGAGAAGTTGTATTGGAACAGGGGAGAGGTCAGAAGCCGTTTTAATAGTTTAGGAGAAGGAATGAGGCTCTGAATTGGTTGTGATCCCTAATTCTGTGTTGGCCGGCAGCATTGGTGGTTCAGTGGTAGAATTCTCGCTTGCCTAATTCTGTGTTGAGGAGAAAGTAGAGGTAACACTGATGAGACTTAAGGACTGATTGGATGTGTAGTCATTCCAACTGCATTTTAAATGCACACGCTAGTTTTCTAACATTTGCCTACACACACTCCTTATTTTGGCTTCCCCAAACTCACCCCAATTCTCCCTGACTTTTTAAGTCGGCTACTGATTTATTTTTCTATCTTCAAAAAAACAGGAAAAAAAGTTGTAGGTCTAGGATCTTATGGATTCTTTCTGTGTGATTTGATTTTGATGATCCCGTAGGATTCTTCTGGCTGAGGAATGCTGAGTGCAAACAAATTTTTGAAGACTTGGATGCTATAATTATATTTATATGCCGCAGATACCTTTTATTATTTGGAACTGTTGTTGCATATTTGAAAACCCGTCTACTAAGCACTTTGGGGAAATTATTCTCAGCCAGTGACCTCTGGTAGGGAAACATTAGCAGTTCAACCTATTCTCTTTCCATTTAAGGCCTCCTGCTGAATGTTGAAGGAGAATTCAAGTGTTAGATAAGGGACCATACTCTAACATTTGTGTCAGTCCCACACTTTTCTGTAATATTCTTTCCTTCTATTCTTCTGGTAATGGAGGACCACTCATCCTGGCCTTAAAATGTAATTGTAGGGTCAGAGTTGAGAAAAATAAATCAAGAAATGCAAAATATTTTCTCTATAAATTATAGGCGTCAATAATTCATTTCTCTTGCACAAAAGGTTTACATATAATTTCTGGTAAAAGGAGTTTTTCTGCTTTAACTTGCACATGTCTCATTCCGATTTCACCCAAATTCACGTAACACTGTGGGAAGGGTCTCCAGATAGTCTCATACACTTGGTGAAGAAACATTCCTGGGGGCCCCTCCCATGTTAAACGATTATGTTTCCATGAAAAAGAGGAAGCATTCTGAGGCTGTTCCAGTCGCTCCTATCCTGGCTTTGCCACTTGGGTGAGCCCCTTCAACTTCCTTGAGTCCTGGGTGTTCCATGTATGTAATGATACTCATGTCCTGGGAGTGCTGTGAAGACTCAGAAAGATAGGTTGAGCCACGAGAATAAAGTCCGGCACAAAGTAGGGGTTAATAAATATCAGTTCCTCTAGACACTGGCTTACAGGAGTTAGATGAAAGAAACACAGGGTTTTCCTTATGCAGATTAGAACTTAGTTTTCAAAACCATTAATTGGCAGAATGTTATTTAAAATTCCTGATTCTTACACCTCCATTGAGAGATTCTGATGTCAGAAATGGAATTACATGGCCATTTATCCTCTTGGTAGTTTATAAAATAGGTATGTTTTTTCTTTTTCTCCTCAGGCTGGTTACAGAAGGTAGAATCCAGTTTCCATGAATGGTGCCTACCCTGGTGTTGAAAGACTGAACACGAAGAATTCTTGTCTTTCAGACTTTAGCAAGCTCTGTCAGCAAGCTGCTATGAAGCAAAGTTCCTGAGAAAGCTACCTTTTTTCTTTTTAAACAAGTGGCATGTATAGATACATAATTCAACTTATAGTCTGAAAAAAGGCATTAAATCATGCTATTGTAGAATTTTAGTCAGATTCTTTTGGCCATTCAAATGGGCATCCAATAAATATTTAAGAACTTATTTTTTAAATAGCAATAGCTAACATTTGTTGAGTATATGCTATGTTCTAGGCACTGTGCTTAGATTTAGTTATTTCATTTAATCCTCACAAGGCTCTATGAGATAGATACCATTACTTTACACACACACACACACACACACACACACATCTTACATATGAGGAAGCTGGACTTCAATAGGCTCAGTAACTTGGGCAAACTTACACAGCCTGGACGCAAACCCAACTTGTCTGACTCTGTTTAAAGTCCACAGTTTTACCTCTGTGGAAGATATTTCTTTTCCTGAATATTACGGGGGTACAAACATTTGGGTTACATGAATTGCTTTTGTACAGTTTGAGTCAAAATTATAAGTGTCTCCATCACCCAGATACTGTGCATTTTAACTGTTAGGTGTGAATTTATCCATCCCCCCTCCCCTCTCCCATCTGCTTGATTTCCATTGAATTTTACTACCATATGTGCACATGAGTGTTGATCAATTAGTTCCAATTTAGTAGTGAGTACATGTGGTATTTGTTTTTCCATTTTTGCGATACTTCACTTGAAAAGATGGTCTCCAGTTCCATCCAGGTTGTTACAAAAGGTATTAGTTCACCATTTTTTCATGGCTGAGTAATACTCCATGGTATACATGTACCACATTTTTTTAATTCACTCATGTATTGATGGGCACTTGGGTTGTTTCCACATCTTTACGATTGTGAATTGTGCTGCTATAAACAGTCAAGTGCAAGTGTCTTTTTTATAAAATGCCTTTTTTTCCTTTGGATAAATACCCAATAGTGGGATTGCTGGATCAAATGGTAGGTCTACTTTTAGTTCTTTTAGTTCTATCGCCATACTACTTTCTGTAGAAGTTGTACTAGTTTGCAGTCCCACCAACTGTGTAGAAGTGTTCCTTTCTCTCTGCATCCATGTCAACATCTGTTGTTTTGGGACTTTTTGATAAAAGCCATTCTCACTGGAGTTAGGTGATATCTCATTGTGGTTTTGATTTACATTTCCCTGATGATTAGAGACATTGAGCATTTTTTCATATGTTTATTTGCCATTAGACTATCTTCTTTTGAAAAGCTTCTGTTTATATCTTGTGCCCACTTTTTGATGGGGTTGTTTGATTTTTTTCTAGCTGATTTGCCTGAGTTCTTTGCAGATTCTGGTTATCAGGCCTTTATCGGATATATAGCATGTAAATATTTTCTCCCATTCTGTAGGTTGTCTATTTGGTCTATTGATTGTTTCTTTGGCTGTGCAGAAGCTTTTTAACTTAATCTGGTCCCTTTATTTATTTTTGTTGTTGTGTGATTGCCTTTGGGGTGTTCTTCATAAATTCTTTGCCTGGGCTGATATCTATAAGAGTTTTTCCAACTTTTTCTTCTAGAATTCTTATAGTTGCATGCCTTAGGGTTAAGTCTGTTATCCATTGTAAATTAATTTTTGTGAGTGGTGAGAGATGTGGATCCTGTTTCAGTCTTCTACATGTGGCCATCCAATTTTCCCATCACCAGTTATTGAATAGGGATTCTTTTCCCCAGTGTATGTTTTTGTCTGCTTTGTCAAAGATCAGATGGCAATATGAGGCTGGTGTTATTTCTGGGTTCTCTGTTCTGATCCATTGGTCTACGTCTCTGTTCTTGTGCCAGTACCATGCTGTTTTGGTAACTATAGCTTTGTAATATAGCTTGAAGTCTGGTAAAGTGATGCCTCCTGATTTGTTCTTTTTGCTTAAGGTCGCTTTGGCTATTCGGGGTCTTTTCTGGTTCCACACGAAGCATAGGATTATTTTTTCTAGATCTGTGAAAAATGACATTGGTATTTTAATGGGGATTGCATTGAATCTGTAAATCAGTTTGGGTAGTGTAGACATTTTAACAATGTTGATTCTGCTGATCCACGAGCAAGTTATGTTTTTCCATTAGTTTATATCCTCTGCTATTTCCTTCCTCTGTGTTTTGTAGTTCTCCCTGTAGAGATCTTTCACTTCCTTGGTTAAATATATTCCTAGGTATTTTATTTTCTTTGTTGCTATTGTGAAAGATATTGAGTCTTTGATTTGATTCTCAGCTTGACTGTTGTTGGTGTATAGGAATGTTACTGATTTGTGTACATTGATTTTGTAACCTGAGACTTTGTTGAATTTGTATATCAATTCCAGGAGTCTCTTGGCAGAATCTTTGGGGTTTTCTAGATATAAGATCATATCATCAGCAAAGAGCAATAGTGTGACCTCTTCTTTTCCCATTTGCATACCCTTGATTTCCTTCTCTTCCCTGATTGCTCTGGCTAGGACTTACAGCACTATGTTGAATAGAAGTGGTGGCAGTGGGCAACCTTATCTGGTTCCTGTTCTAAGTGGGAATGCTTTTAATTTTTCCCCATTTAGTATGATATTGGCTGTGGGTTTGTCATATATGGCTTTTATAATATTGAGGTGTGTTCCATCTATGTCTATTTTGTTAAAAGCTCTTATCATAAAGGGGTGCTGAATTTTGTCAAATGCTTTTTCTGCATTTATTGAAAGGATCATATGGTCTTTGTTTTTGCTTCTATTTATATGGTGAATCACATTTATAGATTTGCATATGTTGAACCATCCTTGCATCTCTGGGATGAAACCTACTTGATTGTGGTGGATTATTTTTTTGATGTGCAGCTGAATTTGGTTTGCTAGGATTTTATTGAGAATTTTTGCATCTATTAAGAACTTATTATATGGTAAGTACTGATTTTACACCTGTGAGCAAAACACAGTCTCTGATATCATCCCAAGTTTAATTGACCTGGATAAATATTTTGTACATTACAAAAATTAATCAGTATTTGTTGCTGTCTGAAATGGGAGACATTTCTATCATCTTTTGAGCAGGGAGGAATAGTGAAGAGACCAAACTTTCAAAATTAATTGCATTTGAGTTAGTAACTGGAATATCCATTTTCATTGGCCTAATTGTCTTATAGGTGTGCAGTTATTTAATCTGCTAGGCAATTTGTATTTCTGCAGTATTATCCTTTTCATGCATCATTATCACCCTGTATAGTCAAGGTATTCAACCTGTTTCATAAACAGTATTAATCTCAATTAATTTAGGAGCTTTAAATAATATTCCCTTATTGAATATATTCTTTGATATGCCTCCCATGTTTATGCAGTGTAAGAAGCTGCTGATGCTGATAAAAACAAACATTTGGTTAAAGAACCTTCTCATATATTAATTCAATTTTTTAAATTACTTGTGCATTTATATTTTGTAAATGGTTTTGTTATGGAAAACACCTTATTAGGCTAATTCAGAGCTTTGTGGCTGAAGTCCAGCTCTTGGCTTGGTTTTGTCTGAAGAACATTAAAATAGTAGAACATTTTCTGTCTTGGCAAGAATTACAGTGTTGAAATTTTAAACAGAGGATTTAAATTTGTGCATGAGACTATAAACTTCTTGAAGGCAAGGACTCATCTCTGTGCCTAGATGTATAGTTGATATTCTTTAAATGTTTGCTGATTTGAGTTGAACTGATGTGAATAACAAAACAGGATTTGAGACTCAAAGTCTCTCAGGTTTTCTTTATTTAATATACATAGGAGTACCCTGTCAAACCATCCTTTCTTCTTCATTTACAAAATTTCACTTTATTATGTTCATCTTTGATGTGGAACATTTTTATGTCTCTTGCTGTGACTCATTTTGGTGTTGAGTTAACTGCTTCCTTGGAGCTCAGCCCTTCCTTTTAAGCCGTGGTATTCGGGCTCCCCAAAGGCAGCTTGCCTACGGGTAGAGATCACAACAAAATGTCCAACTTCTATTTCATCTTCTAGGTTAAAACAGAGAACTAAAATTAAAAACCATATATCATGTAAGTCACTTGAAAAAAAAACCAAAACAGAACCCAGGGGCATTTGTATATTCCTATTAACTATTGACCAGCAAAAGGGAGTTATCTTTTCTGCAAAGATAAAAAAGTGACTCAAGACAATCTCCCCAAGTTAAAAAATGTTCTGAAGTTTTACTGTTGAGTCCAGTTAAACTGGCATTTAACTTCAGGAATTACTCCCCTATATAATGTATTCATCACAACCAAACACAAATTAATTAACATATATGTACTAAATTTATAGGTTCGATATTAACGTAGAATGGGGAAGAAGGCAAGTAGGAAAAGTTTGGAATTCTCCATGCATCCCTCATTTACCACCAAGGGATTTGCTCCTTTGCACCTTCTGTTAGTATAACTTAGATTTTCTCAAACTTCAGTGTGCTTATGAATTATTATTGTTTATCTAAAACAGATATTCTCTGTCTTTTGGGGGATTTAAGAGATCTCAAAGGGACATATTAACTACCGTTGGAAACTCACCTCTAATAATACTTCTATACATATATTATACAAGAAAACTAATGAAGACTGAGAGTCAAATTCTTGGAGAGACTTTTAACCCTTCTCTGTCTAAATTTTTTACTTGTGAAATAAAAAGCCCAATCCCTGGCCATCCCATCCTGTACTTTGGGCATAAGGAAGCTTAAGTACAAATTGCCATTATTGTGCTCATGGTGACCCCTTGGAGGCACATCAACAGGGCTGTCTTGTCTGTGAGCTGTCATTAGACATCATTTAGGATGGGCTTCAAGTCTGGCTTCTTACAGAGATGCTGTGGGATTGCTCAGAAACTTCCTGAGTGGCTAGTATAACTATGAGGCTTTGGATCTTTGTTAAATACAAGCAAATATTAACAGCAACCTGGTGGAGGGTAAAATGCCAATCCTGCTAAACTTCTGTTCCAGGCAGGGGGCTGTCCTGCCACTCTCAAAACTGGCTGTCATCTGCTGCTCTCTTGTCACACTGACACGGCCCCCTGGCTGGGCTGATTGGTCGCTGGCAATAACTGATATGGAATACTGATTTGTCTCTGGCCGTTCCTTCCACTCCAAAGAGGCTCCTTTCTAGCCCTCTTCTTGCCTTCCCAAACCCAGCCTGGTGCCCACCCTCCCCCAAGCATGCCACCCCTGCACCCCGGGGGGAGGACCGGTCCTGGCGTGATGCTCTGAGGCAGTGGTGAAATCCACCAGGCTGCTTTCACTCCGGCTCGCTCTCGGGAGAGTCCTGTTCCAGACTTCTCAGGGTTTTTACAGCACAAACAACTGCATGCGGGCCCAAGGGGAGGCTGAAAAGGACTTGTGTGTGGTGGTTTTATTGCCTCTCATCACTTTTATTGGCCTCCTCCTGACTCCTGGAGGTTCAGGCTGGATTTCTCTCTGTGGAAGACACTGAGGAAAAATCCCTTCTCCTTCTGTTGACTCTTTCTATTTTTATGGTAAGTGCTTGCATTGAATGAGCTGCTCTGCTGCTGCAGTGAACTGAACCGGCTTGCTCTGCTCGCTGTCTTCCCAGCTAAGCTTAGTGACCTTCCTTCTGCATTTCTTCTGTTCTCATGGATCCTTGTCTGGGGTGATCCAGCTAGCTAAAATGTCAGGGTCCATTTTCCTGGATTGTTTGTCTCTTTATCTTTTTTCCATAAACGTGAGCTCTTCAGCTGTGGTGGAAATATAAGTGCTCTCTCTTTGTCCTTGAAGCAGCAGCCAGGGAAATGTGTTCACGATGGTAAACTGCAGCAGTGTGCAGGCAATCTGTGGAGGATGACTGACAAATTTGGGCAGAATGAACCCTCGGTATGCTGGGGGCACCCTCTCAGAATCGGAAGGGCTGGGGGTGATCTGCCCACATACCAAACTATCCCGTCTTTCTGGGTGAAGATGAGCACACACGTGTGAGTTATGTGGAGTCTGCCGTGGGCAGCTTTGCTTTACGTACCTGTCCGTGGGTCCAGAATGACCCTGTATCTTGTGGGGTTTACAACTTGGGCAGGTACATTCTCAGCGGGCGCAATCCTGCACTGGCAGATGGAGTAGACTGCATGACCTCATTGCTTCTTTCCCTTCCGAGTCTCAGGGTACCCAGTTCTGCAAACCATGTCTCGCAGCCTCTTCAGAGGGTGGCAGGGCAGTGATGAAAGGAACATTTTTGAGTTGACAACATAGTTTTTTCCTCTTGCCGGGAGATAAAATGCTTTGAGGCTATTGGAACAGTTAGACTTTTCTGAGAAAATAAGCAGGTTTCTGATGAAGAATATGCATGTGGCAGATTGTTTATTCCAGGGCATTACTCTTAGAATAGTGCTCTAATTTTTCACCTGGTCTCCCGAGGTTTGCTGTGAAGAGCATCACAACTCCAAGTCTATGACTGGCTGCTGCTTGACACCCAGAGGAAACTAAGAACGTTTTGGTAGTTTCACCTTGTTGAACCTGTGCATTGCAGGAGTCTCTCCTTACGGGGCCAGGGTGGGGGGGATGATTTTGTTGTTCTTGTTAGCAGGTGTGTTGAATTATTTTAGTCAAATCAGCATTCCAAAGAATAAGCTTCCCAGTTGTAATTCTGTTTAGTTCTTTTCAAGTCTTGGACTGGAGATGGGTTATCTTACTTGATACTGTGTGGGTTTTCCAATTATGGTCCCTTTCACTCTAGGGAGGGTTCCCATCAAATGTAACTCAGTCTCTGATTCATAACCACTGTACTAATACAATGTGATTTTTTGTGATAAATGAGGGGGAAAATGTAGGGTAAAATTTCTGGCCTCTCCCTCCCTGTGCTGATTGGGAGTTTGGAATGTAAAGTTCCTTAACTGTCTTGCCCATTTTCACCACTTTTATTTCCACTGTTCATGTGGATTTTTCTTAAAATAGTGGTGATGACATCAGGCATATGCTTTTATCCTGTTCCCTGGGTCCAAAGTAGATACATTTGGTATTTTTGTTGTTGTTTTTTTTTTGGTGAAGGGTTCCTTGCGTATATGAAAGCATACATTTAAATAAAGAGCAAGAATTTATAGATGTTTGCATGATACTCCAGTTCAAGAGTAAAGCCAGGACATAGGCTAACAGCGCAAAAAAAAAATTTTTTTTGAATACTGTAGTCTCTGAATCCTTAAGTAATGTTTAAAATATTTTCAGCATTGTTTGGATTAGCTGTTCTAATATCCACTCTTTACTACACTTGATTGTTGTTCGTAGCAATACTGTATTTGACCGGAAGACTTCTCTGCTTCCTCTAATGTTCTTTAATGTTCTACTGTTTACTTTCATCCTTAATGGTGTTTTCTTACTTAGCTTAATCTTTTTTTTTTTCTCCAATTGAAAGGATTTTATATGGTGCCTGGCAACTCAACTGGAGATATTCATCAAGATGGAAAGAGTTAGAATCAGCTTGGGTGTCATGGAAATAGACTCAGTATTTCACACTGCCGGCAATTTCAGATGCATTTAGAAAAGATTTCATTTTAATTAGTAGCAACTTTAGCTTGGAGAGAAAAAATTCCTCAGGCTTCCTTTATTTTGCTAAACAAATTTTTTACCTATGTGATCAGAATTGTGTGTGTGTGTATATATACACATATGTATACACACATACAAGCATATACACAAATGTACTGTTTATTTACTTGTAACTATTATGTATACATATTTTTAATAGGTATAGCATGCTTATTTAGAGAATAGAAGGAAATTTCCTGAGATATTGCTTTAGTTAGCTTTTTTTTTTTTGGTAAGGATTTCCCCACTTCCTATACCCTACCTCCTGATAATGCCTTTGGGAATTTCTTTGAACTGGGAGAGTGCATTCTTCATCATTTCCTTGTCTCACAGCATGGTGTCATGTTAATTCCTTTCCAGGGTCTCTGAAGGCAGCATAGAAAACTACTGCAGGAAAAATTGACAAAAGCTGTGCTGAGTGGAGCCTGTAGCCTCTTGGTGTGGTGAAGTCACTGCAACATTTTATTTGTGTGTGTTTATTTTGCTGCTATGCCCTGCAACTGATTTTGCTTGCAGCCCTAGCAAGTTGAAGTTGTTTAAAATGGGTCTAGAAACGCTTAGATTGGTGTAGATGTAGTTATTCATTTTTCACACTCTTTAAATTACAGCTATCATCAAAACAGTGCTTTTACTGTTTCTTTTGGTGGTGTTTTAATTTGAAACCTGCAGCTCAAACTATAAATCAAATCTCCAATTTTTATCCACTTACCTCCTCCTTTCTCTCTTCCCTATTTCTGCTATTATATGTTTATGTATGTGAACATGCATATGTGTACACAGACAAACTCAGAGAGGGAAAATTGTATGAGGGTTAATGAGTTGGTTACAGTTTCTCTTTTAGTAACCAAACTCCAAATGTTCAACCTATAATCATGTAACTGAGAGAAGAAATTGCCCCCATTAATATAAATATAACTTCATGCTTCTGCAGGCATTCTTGTCATTGAAACTATTTTCCATAGTTGATTACCAGGACCAGAAATAGAATCTGTTTTTGCATTTTAATTAATGACATTCTGGATCTGTCTAGGTTGGACTGCCCTCAAATCCTCAAATCTTGACATGTTTACTGTCTAGAAGGTTTTTGTGTTAAGAGGGGGAGTTTATGAGTGTTACAAAGTAAAATCATTTGATTATGTGTTGCAGCCTTCCTTTGGGAACTGAATGAATCATATCATTAGGATGTTGGCTGAACTTTTCTGTTGCTTTTTCCAATATAAGTCAATATAATCACTTTTACCATCTCTCCAAGAGACCCCTTTACAGAGTAACAAGAGTCATGTGCAACTCCCACATAAAGCTTCTTAGAGGGAAGATCGTTTTTCAGCAGAGATTCAAAACCACTTCTAACACCAGCTATGGTGATCTACTTTGAAAGGAACTTGCTATTCAATTGGCAACTCAGACAGATTGTATAAAATAGGAGACATGCTTCATGAGCTGTGTTGAAAACCACATTTTTGATCTGTGTTTCCCTACTGAATTCATTTAGGGCTATAGTCACTAGGTTAGTTTCACAGGAAAAAACCATGTCCTCAGTAGCAAAATAATCTATCCAGACTGTCATAAATGTTTATGTTGCAAGTTATACCTCTTGGGGTAGAGGGAGATGGCAGAATTCTGCAGGGGAGCCAAATCACAGCCCCAAAATAATGCAAGACGATAGGGGAAAATTCTTCCCAAATTTAGCATTTAATTCTCCAGTCAGGCTGTTTGCTCTGAAGTCTGAAGAGCCAAGATATACACATATAATGACAGGTTTTGTAGGCTTTTTCTCTAATAGAAATCTTTGACCCTTAATTAGGCATCTTCTGACTGACCTTTTGGCTTGTGTGAGCCAGCAGTCATTCTTAAAGAAAGCAGATGTATTGTAATACAGCAGGAATTCACTTACATTTTTCCTGTTGGTCCCCCACTGGGGATCTCCTGTGAGTGTCAGAGAGGGAATGAGTGTCTGGCGACCATCAGAGACCACAGCCAGTTGCAAAAGGAGATCTTCAGGACCCCTTGGTTCCAGTTCAGCCCCACCAATAACTGGCTGCATGACTCAAATTCTGCATCTGCTACATTAGGCTTGGGCTATGTAGTGTAGTCATTTCAGAGGGCTCTAAGCCAGCCGTTAAAGATTATGAAATGTTATTTTACCTCTATTTGTTACTAGATGGATGGTCATTTCTAAGGCAATTGACCCATATTAGACATTTCTGGAGGGGGTAGGCTTATACCTTTCTTTGTCCCTACAAAGTCTTCAGAACTATGACAGTGACATGAGCATCAGAGTTACTCAGAAAAGTGTGAAAGTGGTGACCTTTCATGAACAGGGCTCATATGTATATGATGACTACCTGTGTACCCTGGGACATTTTGAAAAGCCTCTTGTTATCATCAAAAGGGACCTTGAGGAGTATCTTACCTGTATTCTCATTCCATAGAAGGAAGTGATGTGACTTCCCCTGCATAGCACCTGGGCAAGATGACGTCAGGGCAAGGTGCATGTAATTTACTCAGAACCCTGCTCCCTTCCCAATGTGAGGCCCTGTCCACAGTACACAGCTGACACTCACTGTCATTCATTGCTCACAAAATTGCTTTGTGGCATCTCTCTCACTGGTGTCCATTATTTCTGGGTTCATTTCATGCAGATTACGTATGGCTGTACCAGTCAGAGTGAGTCACATCAAGCAAATGTTTATGGTAATTTGTTTATGCTTGTGTGGAAATGCATTTTTTAAATGTTGAAATCTTGCTTTTCCTGTGAACATTTAAAGAATTTTACAAACACTATGGTTAGTTTTTCCCCTTGTGCTTAAACTATTTAAATGATTATTTATTTCTGTTTTGTAGAGGGGGTGATGTTTATGGATTGATTCCATCGTGCATTCATTCATTTACCTAGTACTTATTGAGCACCTGTTGTTTCCCCCCTAATGCTAAGCAGCGGGGATCCAGTGGTGAAACAGCCCTAAGCCCTACATGGTCATTGCTCTAGAAGAGCTCAGAGTCTACTTATGTATGCATCATGGTGTTTATTGTCTTTTGATTCTCTGCTTACTCTTTCACACAAAGAATCCAGTTGAAAAACAGTTTGCTTGGGCAGTTTTTGCCTGTGGTTATTCTACTGAGAAATTCTTTTCATAAAAAGGCACCTTTGCTGTCATTACAACATATATCTTCCAGTTTTCCAAAACATTTTTAGCTTCTGATTTTGTGACCTGACTGAACAAAAGAGATTAATTAGCTAAACTTGTTTGTACTATGTTGTGATTCACAAAATGACAATTCCTTTCTTTGGCAAAACTAACCTGTTCCCTAGAATCCTAATTTTTTTTTTTTTAATTTGCACCAAGATTTGTTTGCTTTATTTTGTTGTTGTTTTTTCTTTAGAATTTTTAAAAAAAATTTTAGAGTATTACGGGGGTTCAGATGTTTAGGTTACATGTATTGCCTTAGAATCCTAATGTGACTGTCTGGCTAGCACAGTGTCCATGGAACTAATTGCAGATTAAAGATCAAACTCCTTGGCCTGGCATACCAGGCCCACCATAATGTATTGCTTCTTTGTTGTTGTATCTCTTGTTCTGAATCTCCATCGAATGCTCCAGAAGTACCAAAACCATTTGCAGTGCTCAGAAATATGCAATGCTCTCATTTGCCTCCATGCCTTTGCACATGCTAGTTCTTCTGCCTCGAATGTCTCCTCTTTCTTCAGACTAAACTTTCAAAGCAAGTTCAGATATCCTGTCCCCTGAAATCATTTTGACACTTATCATTCTTTTTGACCTCTCTTTTGCCCAAAGCTGAGCTAGATAGACCATCTCTGTTCTCTTATATCCCTCGGGACTTTACAGACTATATTGTAATTATTTGTCTACTTGTCTCTCTCTTTCCCAAACAGACTTTTTGCTTCTTGAGGGCAGGGACTATATGTTTATCTCTGTACCTCAAGGCTTGGTTTAGTGACCACTGTGTAGCAGATACCAAATAATCCTTGAACAAACAGATGGGGAATCACCATCTAAAACCTATGGTGCTGGCGTTCCCAGTTACTGCTCTATGTGGAGAACTTCATTTTTCAAACCAATGTGAATATATAAGTTATACTGAGAAAGATAAAGAGACTGGCAGACATCCTGATGTAGTCCACTGGAAATTCTATGTAAAACCCCAGAAAATATCTCTGCCTCCAAATGATTTTCAATAAAGTAAACGACAAGAATTTATTAAGTGCCTTCTATAAGCAAAGTATTGCGTTAGGTCCCAAGGAATGAAAGAGCTTTTTTTTAAAGCATAATTCCTCTCCTCCAAAAAAGGAAACGAGCTAGTGAGGATTTGTCCCATGTGTAAATGACCTGGTAACAAGGCAGACTGTTACAGAGATTCTAGTAGGCTGTATACTTGCAGATAAGGGAGGGGGTAGAAAGGGCATTCCAGACAGAGGGGCTGGCTTGAGCAAGAACCTAAAGATCTGATGGATGTGTCAGCAATGAGGTGGCTTTGGTGCAGCAGGAGGTGGGGGCAGGGAGGTGAGTACGGGTACAAAATTCAGAGGAAGATGAGGAACCTTTGGGTGGGGGAGATGGGAATGGTATCAGATCTAAATGCTGTTTATTGTTTTTGAAAGCTGGGGGATAATCAATAGGGTCCTGGAAAAGCCAAATGGAAATTTGTTTGGAATCTCTCCTCAGGTTTAATTAAATCAAAAGTATGTATTCCGCAGGGAAGGAGGGCAGTTGCGCAGTGCATAACTGCATGAGATGTTTGTTTCTCACCCATCCCTTTTTGCCCATCAGGGCACACTTTGACATTCAAGGTCATCACAAGGAAATGAAGCCAGGAAAAATCTGACCTAAATCATTCAGTTTAGACCTGGAGAGAGTTTAGGACTGAGATCACTGAGGTGCCTGTTAACAAACTGTCCACCGTGTAAAGAACCCCATGGGTCCTTTGGTGCTTTATTTCTACTATAATAATTGAGTTAGGTTTTTTCCTTTGGCAATTGACTTTGTGCTATTTACAAGGAATACAATTATTTTATGAGCCTGTGGGATATGCATGCATGAGCTTGTTTCATGTAGGTGAAAAAGTAGCTTAGAAAATTCTATCTGTAATAAATTTAATTCATCCCCAAAGTATGATTTCTGCTGTGTCTCTTCCCTCCTTTCTTTCTTTTATCTTTTCTTTTCTTTTTTTTTTTTTTTTTTTGAGACAGAGTCTCCCTTTGTCACCCAGGCTAGAGTGCAGTGGCATCATCATAGCTCACTGCAACCTCGAACTCCTGGGCTCAAGCAATCCTCCTGCTTCAACCTCCCAAGTAGCTGGGACTACAGGTGTGTGCCATCATGCCTGGCTAATTTTTCTATTTTTGTGGAGAAGGGATGTCACTCAGGCTGGTCTCAAACTCCTGGCCTCTGGCCTCAAGCGATCCTCCTCCCTCGGCCTCCCAAAGTGCTAGGATTGCAGGCATGAGCCCCTGCGCCCGGCCCCTCCTTTCTTTTTCCTAAAAGAATCAGTGAACATATTCTTAGGGAATGGTAAATTGGTAGCTTTTGTGCATCTCAGAATTGGATCTGATCAGATGACTCTCTACCTCGAAATTAACCTAAAGATTGAAGAATTTGAAGAAAATCTCTAGATATCTTGGCCAGAACATGAAAGCAATTAAATTTTTCTTGTGGAGTAAGAGACGGTGAGATGGAAAAGAAGATTCATTCAATCATTTATTCATTTATTCACTACACAAATACTTACCACTTACCATGCCTCAGGCATAAGAAGCAATGGGGAACAAAATAGTCAATGACCTACCTTCATGGAACTAACATTATGGTAGGAGTGGGAGGAGGAGACAGACAAACACATTAGCAAATACAAAGCATGTTGGATGGTGATACGCACTAGGGAGGAAGAAAATGAGGACTGTTCTGGCTACTCTTATGTTCGCATTTGGCTCTCTTTAGAGTTAATTTATGCATCATGTTTAGATTATTTTCTTCTCTCCACTCGTTGTTAGCTTATTGTTTTTGTATTTACTTTCTTGATTAGTCTATCATAAACCAAAATCTTGAGGGTTTTTTTTTCTCCTGGATAAAAGCAGTTATTGGAGCAATTGGAGTACTATGAACAAAAGTAATAATCCACCATTTAGTTCTTGTATTGATTTAAAGGAAAAGTACTATGGATATCAAAGCTCATGAGTATTTTTCTCAAGGGTAAAGTTGTCAAAATTCATAGGAAGAACATGGGATAGAAACAGATCTGTCTCACTTGAGTCTGAGAGGAGTAGATAGGGGTGTTCTGGGAGAAGGGAAGCTTTGACCATAGGGAACTTCAACCCTGGGAGGGGCCAAGAAATGGCAGGCATCGCCAGAGGGCACAACTCTTTTGGAGAGGGAGATGACGGTAAACTAGAAAGTGAACATGCAAGAGGTTTAGCAAGGAATTTCTATTCTGGAGGAAAGGAGGTAGGAAGAATAAAGCCAGCGAGATGTATGCATGCCAATAAACAACATTTACAAAAATAGGTTCTGCCTGATGTAGAACATCTAGGTGAGCTGATTAATGGAGAAATGGTGCCTTGAAACAAAAAGCAATATTTAGGGATTTCTGAAAATTCCCACTCTATATTCTGTGTGATCTTTAATTCAGCATCAGTATTCCATTCTGCTCCAAGCAAGCTTTTGGTCAATACTTTCTACCTTGCTTCTAAAAGAATTAGAGGCCAGGCGCAGTGGCACACGCCTGTAATCCTAGCACTACGGGAGGCTGAGGCGGGAGGATTGCTTGAGCTCAGGAGTTCGAGACCAGCCTGAGCAAGAGGGAGACCCTGTCTCTACTAAAAATAGAAAAATTAGCTGGGCGTTGTGGCATGGGCCTGTAGTCCCAGCTACTCGGGAGGCTGAGGCAGGAGGATCTCTTGAGCCCAGGAGTTGGGGCTTGCAGTGAACTACAATGACACCACTGCATTCTACCCACGGCAACAAAGTGAGACTCTATCTCTAAATAAATAAACAAAAGAATTAGGATTTACAGGAAAATATCTCCTCGTGGCGCAGAGCTTGGGCTCAGGGGCAAACAGTCTGTTCCCATCCTGGCTCTGCCACTTACTCATCTTTAGATGTTGGGCAAGTTATTAGTCTCTTTGTGCATCATTGTCCTCAATTATAAAAATGGGGTTGACTAATAACTCCTACCTCAGAGTTGTCATGAGTGATAAATGAGATAGCACAGAGAAAGCCCTTAGCACAGTGCCGGCAAGATGATGACATTATCCAACAATTGTTAACTCATTATTATCGTTATTTGTCTCTGATATTAGCAGTTTGGAGAAGTTCTTACATGTATGTATGTATGTATGTATTTTCTTACTTAGCAGAACTTTAATAATTAGGATCATACTTTCTTCTTCATGTTTGTCACTAATGATTTTATGATGAAGCTTTTGGGAGGGATCTAACAATTTTTGTTATCAGTCTCGCCGATGCTTATTGTAATTTGGAATCTACGTAGCTTGTGAGTCTGTATCACAGAACCTGAACAGGGCAATTGGAGGACAATGTTGGCCACAAGGGCCGTGGGAGGAGACCTACTAGTCACGGTAAATGATGTTTTGGTAGGAAAAGAGAAAAGTGAGGTGGAGGAGAAAAGGAGGAAGATGGCAGCAAATAGGATTAAATTTCTCTGTGGACATTCAGGAGGGCTTAGGGGTGGTTGTTCCTCAGGTGGTGTGCAGTCTAGACAGGGTACTGCTGCAACATAGCTTGCAGTTTTCTTGGAGCAAATAACCAAGGAGGTGTGATTTGCATAGATAGAAGCAGGTGGTTAGGGAAGAGTAGTTATGTGTCAGTAAGTTTGTAGGAAAGATTTCTGAAAGTGGAATGCCTGGGTCACAGAGCATGTGAGTTTAAAAATTCTGACAGCTCTTACCAAAAGCACCATTGACAGAAGTGTGCCAGTTTACACTCCCACCAGCGTGAGAATGCCTGTTTCCTCACACCTACGTCCTCTAGCAGACACTTTGATATTTGCTAATCTCCTAGGTGAAAAGTAGCATCTCATAGTTTAATTTGATCATCTTTTCATGTGTTTACTGTGTATTTTCTTCTTCTATGAAGTAACTCTCTGTTCATGCCCTTTGCACTTACTTTTAAATATTGAGTTTTGATCTTCTTGATTTTTAAGAGCTCTTTTTATACTAAAGAAATTCACATTTCCCTATGGTTTTCCACCAAATATTTCCCCTTATTTTGTCATTTGTCTTTTATATTATTTATGGTATTTGAGGTATAAGACTTTTTATTTTTATGCAAAGTCATATATTTCTTTTGTAGTTTCTGTATTTTGTGTAGTAATTAGAAAAGCCTAACTCACTCTGAGATCATAAAACTCATTCATCCACAATTTCTTTTTGTATTTTTATGATTTCATTTTTATATAAATAAAATTATACTTATTGGATTCATATTTATTTTAGATTAATAAAGAAATAGAAATTCAATTTTATTTTTCCCCAAGAACTACCCAGTTCTCTCCAAACATTTCTTGAGTCATGTGTCTTTCCCTTGCTGGCTCTGTGGTAATTCTTGAGGAAGATGATATCTACTTGGACCTGAGCGGAGGTGGCATGGAAGGGTAGCATCGTCCATTAAGTCTCCTTGTTAGTGGAACTATGTTTAGAGAGTTTGCTTTGTTTTGTTGATTGTCATTGGCTAGTTCTACACTGTGTTAATTTCTCTAGTTTTATGTGTCTTAATATATGGTATAGCTGGTCTCACCCTTGTTACTCTTTTTTGTTCCAGGATTTTCCTGGATCTTCTTAGATTTTTTTCTTATGTGTGAACTTTAGAAATTGTCTAGTTCTAAAAAAAATGTTTTGGGGGAAGGGTTAAATTAAATTTTATAGCTTAATCTAGGGAGAATTTTTTATGATATTGAATCAACCTGTCCCCAAACAGGGTGTATGTTCCCGTTTATTTAAATCTTTTTTTGTGGATCTCAGTAGTGTTCTGAAGTAGTCTTCAATATATCTTGCATAATATTTTTTCTTTAAATAAATTATTTGATATGGTTCATGATAAGTACTTGCCTAGTTGTCACATATTTCCAGAAATATTGAGGGATAAGAAGAGAATGGAAGTGTTCCTTAGACACATAAATTACCAGGGGAAAAATATTAAAACTTTGCATAAATGGATGTGATTGACCCATTTTTTTCCTTTTATCTCTTCTTTAAAACTCCATATTTGAACTGTTGATCTAAATATAAAAACACATTTGTTTTAAATTTGCAACTGAATTTAATACATGTTTATCACACTCCCAAATTCAAAGCACCAATTGCTCAGACCCTTTTGCCAAGTGTTCTGTATCATTGTCTTATATTAATTCATTTGGCTATTGATTAATTAACTCAGGAAGCACTTAATGAGCACTTACTATAGACCGAACATTAGGAATATGAAGACTAATAAGACATGGTCCTTTTCATTAAAGAGTTTGCTGTTTACTGGGAGACTGACATTAAAACAAAGAATTATAATAAAATAAGGTAATGTGTTTTCATGAAAGTATTTGCAAGGCAGAGTTGGAGCATGGAGGGGGAGGGCCTGAAGCTGTCCTGGGGCAATCCAAGAAGGCTTACTGAGCAGGCAACATCTGAACTGAGACCATTTAGATGAGGTGCTGCCAGGCGGGCAAAAGCAGGGGAAGCTACTTCAGACAGAGAAACTAGCAAGTGCAAAGGTACTGGGCATGAGTCAGCTCCAAGTTATTCAGTGTATGGGGCTCAGGAGATGAGGCTTAGCCAGTAGGCAGGTGCCAGATCTTAAAAGGCTTTATATGACATGCAAAAGAGATTGTATTATATTTTGTAGGCACTGGAGAAAATTTCAAGCAAGAGAGGGACAAGGTCAGATTGTAGATTATATCACTCTGGTAGCCACATGGAGGACAAATTAGAAGGGCATGGGTATAAAATCAGGAATTACTAGTATGGAGATTACAACAGTGGAGCCAGTGAGATACTATTTTCTCTTAAACTAGGACAGTGACATTAGGAATGACAGAGGGACCCTATGTAACATTCATTCAACCATTATTTATTAGAATCACCTGTATGCCAGACTCTGTTCTGGGTTCTAGGCGTGCAGCACTGTACAAAATAGGTATGCTCCCTGCTCCCAAAGGCATTACATTCAAGTGGAAAGGGCCCGACAAGCTGATATGTAAGCTGATATATCAAGCAGGGGTAAGTACGACGAAGCAGAATGCAGCAGAATGAAGGGGAAAGGGAAGGTGGAGAGGAGTTTGCTGGTCAGGATAGTGCTCTGGGCAAGGTGATGTTTCAGCAGAGACCTGAGGGGCGGGAGGGAGGTAGGGTGTGAGCCAGGGGATATATGGGAAATGGTCTCTAAGCAGAGGAACAGCCAGTACAGAGGCCCTGAGAAGGGACTGTGCTTGGCATGATGAAGGAATAATGAGGAGGCCAAGAGGGCTAGAGCAGAGTGATGGAGGAGGTTACGTGAGTATTCGATTTTGCTCAGAATGAGATGGGAAGCCAGGGTAGTGTTTTGAGTACAGCAGTGCCATGATTTGACTGGCAGCCTTTAAAATGATCTCACTTGCTTCTGTGTGGAGATTAGATTATAGGGGGTCAGGGTGTAAATAGGTCAGTTAGGGGGCTGGCGCAGAAATCCGGAAGGGAGGTGGTGATGGACCAGGGTGGTGGCTTTGGAAGTGGTGAGAGGTGGTAGGATTATGAGTCTGTCTTGAACCTGGAGCTGGAAGGATGCAGGAGGATATGCCTAAGAAGTAAAATGGGCAAGTAGAGATTACATAACTGCTGTTAAGGAAATATATAATATTTTAAAGGGAGATGAGGGAAGAATAGCCAGGAAGGAGGTCACTTTAGCAAGAGCAGTCAGTATGGCCAATATGGTGAGTGGGGCCATCATGAACTCTTGCAGGTTGAATTTTTATTCATGTGTATACTTGTGAGCCACACTAATTGAAATAATTAGAGAATTCCTGAAATTGCCTCACCCTTGGAGGTTGTGTTAAACAGGGTCAATCGGAAGTATATAAATGGTTTCTACTCTTGAGCAATACAATCGATAGAGGCCACACTTAAATTTAGCTTTAAGCAATTTCAGAGCCTGAGAATTTTCAGCAAATAGTAATCAGAGCCCTGACAATACAAGAAATTGGCCTCCCAGTTGGACTGTTATGAGAGAGGAATAATTTGGGGGTCAAAGAAAAGGGCTCACACATCATGGATGTTGCGAGTGTGGAGAAAATTAATTAAATATGGCTGAAAATTATAAATTGCCTAACATTACATCCAAGTGTTTTTAGCTAAAATTGAGAGAAAGGGCTTTCTAAAGCCTAGGTACTTTTCTTTCCATTAGCAAAGTGTTATAAAATGTTCCAGGGAGTTGAGTCAAGGATAGTTCTCTTATCTTTGGAAGTTATCTTTGAGTGACTCAGTGCTATCAGTTTCAAATTATAGTGTATTTCTATAAATCATGTTATGTGTTATATCATGAAACTGAAAATACATTTGTGAAAGTTTTTTATGGATCCCAGCCAGGTGCCCCTTTTGTCAGACCCTGACTTTTGAAGGATTTTAGGCCACTTATAAGGACTTAGATTTCTTCTGCAAAATTGATGTTGAAAAGCATACCCATCGACTGACCCAGTCACTGTGGACTGGGTAAATTTCCACAGTACAAGATAAGTAGAAATCAAAACTGAACAAGAGTGGAGACTGTTCTCTTGGACATACCTGACCAAAGGTTCTAGTTTGACCCACATTATTATTCTCCAGTTAACTGTACAGTAAACTGTGTACAGTCCTCATTGTATTGGGTGAATTCATTCTTTTTAAATTTAACCTATTCTTATCATCATAAATCACAAAGTTGAAAAACTCTTCAGTTATTATATAACCAGAGTGATGGATGAGATGAACTCCCCTAAACCATGGCAGTCAATGTAAAGCCTTTCTTCTGTAGACACACATATACATACACACACACACATACACACACACATATGCACGTGTAACTCCTCCCCTCTCCCCCACAGACTGTAGTGGGCTTTTGAATTATGAATCATTCTTATTTTCCTTTTAATTCTTTACATCTAGGTCAGTGTCTGGCATAAAGTAGGAGCTCAAAAAGTGGTTGTTGATTGGAATCTGGAAATAGGTTTTGGTTTTTGTTATTGCTTTGTTGTTGTTGTTCTGTTGATTAAGTACTCCTGTACCCTCTTGAGTTGTGAATTACTTTTGGAGACCTAAATGATTGTGCCTTGTGTTCCTGGTAACTTGATTTTATGTGACAGTCTATAGCATATTCATGACTCCAAGCTTTAAAAAATAGGTGATATTTTATAAGGAAGTAGCTCTGTTTCCTTTAAGGGTGTAGAAGCAGCATGAAATTATAGGACAAAAACTCCAGTATAGATGTATTTTTATGTATATTACTTTATATATACATAATAATGTATACACATACTTAATAATATGAAGTGAAAGTAAGGAAGAAGTGGGAACAAAATGGAACCAGGAATACGATTAAGTTGCATGTCAGAATGACCTAAGCATAAGACACAGAGGCCCCCTTTGGCTTTAAGTTTTCTATCAGCCAGAGGGGAGAGGGCACGCTTGTGGGAGTAAAGATAAACCAGTTGCTCGGGATGATTGTAACTACTCTTGGCACCAACATCAGACAAGATTTTCTCCCAGGAGTCTGCATAAAAAGTACACTATATTTTGTTATGAAAACCATCAAGCTTTGTAAGGCTGATTCTTCTAAGACACTTTTGTATTAATAGCATCGCCTCAAAGCAAAATTTTATAAAAGCAATTGGCAAAGTTCTACCTAAGTACTACTTCTCTGCTGGTCTGGTTTGGCTCACAGATATGAAAAGTGGATGGACTACTAGGCCTTCAAGCAATCTCTCCTGTGTATTGTTTATCTCAAATGAGGTTTTGAGACATATTCATTGACATTGAACTTGAGGTGATGTTACTCCCTGGCAAAGAAGGTCCTAGAGTGCAGCTATGCTGTGTGACCAGTTAAGGAGAGACTTGGTGTCCCAGCACTGTCAAATTAAAGATGGGGTTAGCATCCTTTTGAGCAAGAGAGTTGCCTAACAAAGCCATTTGCCTGAATAGCAGGTTGCCCTCCTTATTTCCAAGGGGAGGATAGGGGAACCAAGCAGATAGGCCAGGATTACACAGAAAATTGTTTAGACCCTCTTTATTGCTCAGACAAATGGGTGATCCACTGCAGGGGCTTTACATAAGTGCTCCTGGGGGGAACCCAAACATTCAGCCAAGTATGGAAGGTTTTAAGAGCATCAGTTCCCAGAGTCTGGACTAAATGCTTAGTCTCGTTTCTCACCTCCCCATTTACAATCACTTTCTCCATTTTAGTAAAGCAAGGCATTTCTCTTAACCATCTTAAGTCTTACTATAGTGCATTGTGCAGGGGTGTGGAAACAGCCTGGGCACCAAATAGAGCAGCAATTTGAAATATTTCCTTTCAGAGAAGTATGGTAGTGTGAACAATAAAAGACTTTCCAACATAAACATATGCTACATTGGGATAAAATTCTGTGGGGAAGTGGGCTGGATATGAGTTAAAGGAGAAAAACTAGCTATATAAATTTTCCAACTGATAAAGAGGAGCTTGAGCGTGGTCAGATATTTTAAAATAGATGATGGTGGGAATCTAACAGTTTTGTTTTAAAATCTCACTATTTACATATGCCAGAAATTACATTCGTTGTCATCCTATAAGTTTATGATGCTGTAAACTTAAAACTTCATTGGGTGGGGCAGATCTTCAGGAGAGGATACATGGATTTTTGTTTTGTTTTGTTTTGTTTTTGTTTTTAATCTTTGGGCCGTACATGGAGAAACATGTTTGAAGACTACTAATCTACTCCATGTAGTATGGCCAAAATAATTTTAGCCTGATACCTGCTTTACCTAAAGCAAAACCTCAGTTAAAGATTGAAGGTTAGTTTCTCCTTTAGACAAAGAACATAGATTCAGAATATATCAGAATATTACACTTATTACTTCATGACCAATACCCTGGTAAAAGCCGCTGTCATCATGTGACTGGATCATTGCAGTAGCCTCCCAGCTCTATCCTTGGCACTGTGTTTTCAACAGGGAACCCCATAGTTATCTGGTTAAAATAGAAGTCATGTCATATCAATCCTCTGCTCAAAATCCTGTTTTGACTTCCCATGATCCAAATGATTTCCCCACCCCATCTTACATTACTTTCCCCACGCTTGGCTCACTCTGCTCCAGCCACAGTGGCCTCCTTGCTGGTCCTTATGCATGTCACCACACACTTCGCAACCCCAAATCTTTGCACTGCTATTCCCTTTGCCAGAGAGCACTCTTACCGACTTTTCTTCTTGGCTGACCCTTACTTACAAGTCTTGGCTCAAATTCTCTGTGAAGACTTCCTTGACCACCTCATTTGAAGTTTTACCACTTCCCACCTCTTGATATTCACAATCCCCCTTGGAGCTTTATTTTTCTACATAGTACTTACTATCTTCTAACATACTATGTAATTTGCTCACTTGTTTTGATATTATCTGTTGTCATTGACTGGAGAGCAGAGATTTTTGTGTATTGTTTATTGGTGTTCCCCAGTGCCAGGATGGTGCTTGGCACATAGTAGGCATATAGTGAATATTTATTAAGTGAATAGGCCTGCATTTTGTGTAGTTTTCATAGATCAAGTTCAATGTTATATCTACATTTTATTAACTAACAAAATTGATAATAGAGAATAAATAATGAATTTTGGTATAGAATCTTGAAAAGACCCAATTATTACTTAATGGTGTACCGAATTTGAGTTTAAAATTTTCTTCTCTTATTTTTCCCTTTTCCTTAATATTGATTTTGTTAAATTTAAATTTTATTTTTTAATTTGTTTATCTTGCTTGACTATTTTAAGTTTAAAAATTATTCTTTTAATCTGGATTGAATACCTACCCTTATTTCATAAACTGCCTCAAATCCATCTTAAAATGAGTCGAAGTAGACATAACTATGCGCAGCTGGGCTTTCTGGGTTACTATAAGACTAGAGGAGGAGATGTGTTTATGGATACTTGGGTGTTGACTCTGTTTCCCCAGCTTTCCCCACCTTCCCACCTGGGAAATATGACCTTGCTGAAATGTGACCAGTTGGGTTCAAGAACCAGAAGATGTTTATAGAGCCACTTAAAAAAAAGCAGTGTTGTTAGCATACATTATTCCAGAATGTGAACTAAGCCTGAGAATGAAAGGACAGAAACTTGGTGAGAATTTGGTTTATTTTTCTTCTCTTTTTTTTTCCACCTTGAAAACATTACAATTTAATATTTTCAATTTGAAATAATTGACCTTCAGAATTATTTCTCTAGCTCATTGAGTATTCTGCTACTTTTTTCATGGTAGAGAGCAGAGCCAAAGTATACTTGAAATAATGAACGAAGTTTACTTTTTATGAAAATTAGTGAAAACAATTTGGTCACACATTTACTGTTCTCACTCTTTATAGACCGATAGCTTTGATTCTTTGTACATTTGCTAAATATGGTATATTATTTATTTTTAAAACCCTTTATTGAGGTATGATTGATGTACAAAAAGCTGTACATATTTAATGTATTTAACTCAATGAGTTTGGCGATAATTATTCACTTGTGAAACCATCACTACAGTCCATGCCATAACCTATCCAGCACCTCTAAAAGGTTCCTTCTCTAACCCTCTTCATTTATTATTATTATTATTTGTGTCTGTGTGTGTGTGTGTGTGTGTGTGTGAAGACCACTTAACATAAGGTCTACCCTCTCAACAACATTTTAAGTATACAAGTCAGTAATGTTAACTATAGGCACTATGCTGTACATTAGATCTCTAAGACTCATTCTTCTGAAATTGGTTTCTCTCTCATTTCTGGCAGTAACCTGCCCACCTAGAGAGGGAGGGTCATAGGCAGCACCAACAAGTTGCATAGGGAACCAAGGAAAAAGGGAAAATTTATGCAAAGATATGCTGTATCTCTCCCTATTTTGTGTAGCTACCTTTTTCTGTTAAATTCTGTTTTCTTGGCTAAGTAATTAGGAATTTACAGCAGAGATGGATGTGTGTGTGTGTTGCTGGTGGTGTCGATGGTGATTGTGATGGTTTTGGTGGGGATGTGAAGCAGGATTGTAAAGAAGAAGAAGGTAGTGGTAGTGTGCAGAGCTCTTTCCATCAATCCATAATAAGGCTCACTGTGCTATACAAATTCAATAAAATTATTTTTATACATATATAATTACTTTGGAATAGCTCTAAAGTAGTCATTGTTACTTATTAAGTAAGTGACTGTACAGATGTCTTTCAAGAAATCCTAAGATTTCCAGGAACTTCCTTGAGTCAGAATGTTAAGCCCACTTTTCTATTTGTGGTCCTTTGTACTCACTCCAGTCTTTACCAAGTTGAGCTGTTTGTGTCTCTGTTGCTCATACACACATGCTCTCTCTTACTCATGTGCATTCTCTGTCTCTGTCAGGCTAAAATATTTTCAGCCTAGTGTCTTATTACCATCTCAAATCCCTCAAAGCAAAAGCAAAGCTTTTGTTTCTCCATTAAGCCTGCCTTGCAGTGTTAGCATCTTAATGCTGCACTGAATTTTCCAGCATACTTCACACACATTGTCTCATTGCGTCCTCAGTGTAGTTATGGGAGGTAGGCAAGGATTATTATTATCTTTATACGTCATTTTAAAGTTTGTTTTACAGATAACAAAACTGAGACTCAGGTGAAATGAATTACATAAAGTCAATAAATCCAAAACAGGTTCAGGACAAAGACCCAGGTGTCCTAACTCTTCATCCATTTACCAGCCCTGTTCTTCCTTTTCCCGTCCCCAGTGGTCCCATTTCATCCTCCCCCCCTGACACCAGCCCCTCAGTTTTAGCCCCTGGCCTGTATACTTAAGTCCTTGCTCTCGATCAGTTCTCTAGCTCTTGCACTGACCTCAAGTGTTAGGCCAGCCTCTAGCTATAATTTTCCTCCCTGTTCTTACCAGTACTTGGCTGTAAGTCTAGCAGATTGCATTCATGTATATCCTAATTCCTCTACAAAATAGAAAAATCTTTAGTTCTAGAAAACTGTGTACTATATACTCTGCAGTGCCTAGCAATTTTTTGTGTGTGGTGGCTTATGTAATATAGAAATACAAACTTTTAAAAAAATTATTGAGGTATATTTTACATATCATGTAATTCACCCATCTCAAGTATAAAATTCAATAAATTTTAGTAAATTTACCAAATTGTAAAGTCATTACCATAAATCAGTTTTAGAATGTTTTCATCACCCCAATACGATTCATCATGCCCATTTATGTTATTGTTTCTATGCTTCTCTAATGTTTAAGGGGCTACAAGTTTACATGGCAAAATGCACAGAGAACAGCAAGGACGGAGGAAAGCATGAAGGGCAGGGCCAGAATTTTATCATGTAGTCCTTCATATACTTTTATTGACATAAATTAGCAAGATATTAAAGTGGGGCTCTGTCTATCTCAGTTTTGGCTGAGATCCCAAAGGCCAAGAATAGTATAATAGGTTCCGCCATATCAGTTTCCCATTCAGAACATGCTAAGAGTTATGGTGGAATGAGTTGTTGTCTGCTTCATTCTATGTGTGAGGCTGAAGTTGGGGCCCTGGTGATTGTGGGGGGTGGGTGGGAAAAGGGTGCTCATCCTTCACTCCAACCCAAGTGAGAGGAGCTGGCATTGAGCTTGACATGTGTCCCCTGGGTGGAATTTGGGGACATGAGGTTCTGGAGTCTCAAATACATCCCAAACCTGAGCATGTGAAAAGCTGTGATGAGAACAGAATGGGAGAGGGGGCTACAGGGGGATGGCTGCAAGTTGGTGGGCCAAGGTTGTGTAAGATTCCGTCAGGGGTCAAGTGAATGTTCTGGGATCATTTTAAAAAGGGAATCACTCAAGAGGACTGCCTGAAGGGGCTGGAGATAGAGAGAGAGAGAGAGAAATATGAATGATTATTAGTTCTCTAACTATTCTGGATGCATAGGAATGTAGTGCATAGAGATTATACAAAATATGACCCATTATTGTATAGAGCTTTGGAGTCTGACAAGCCTGAATTTAAATCTCTCCATGACCTTCAGCAAGTTACTTAACTTCTCTGAGCTTCAAGAGTTGTCATGGCCAGTATTTGTTGTAATAATATAATTGTTGACTTTGACAAGTCCTGGAATTTGCTTTTTAATATTTGACATTGGTTAGTGAGTAAATATTTAATAAATATGAATATTTATCTAAATATATGAATATTTATCTAAATAATATTCATATTTAGATAAATACATATACAATTAGTATATGGATATATAGAGACAAATATTTAGACAAATTAATGATTTAGCTAGAGAGCTGAAATAGTCATTAATAGGTACCATAAACATTTAGCATATAACATTCAATATTTTGTAAAACCCATGGTATTTCATTTGCCATACTGCCATTTACTTTCCTATTTGGATTGAATTGTTGCAAATTTTTATAAACCTATTGTCCTATACTTTGAAACTGTAAGTAAAATGATTGTATATAAATGGTAATTCTGATTTTTCTCTAGAATACAATTCAGATTTACCAGTTTTAAAATAATATTTTAGACATTATTATTAATAAGAATTTTATTTAGCAAATAACATTGCATATATATCTGTATATGTGTGCATGTGTGAATTTATGGGTGTGTGTTTTTGCCAGCCAAAGTTCAGTATTTGCCACCACAAAACTGTAAACAACTAAAATTTTTGGCATATTTAAATATTGCAATAAGCAATAATACTTTATCTGTTTATGCAACTTGTGTACAGATACAGATCTTACAGATCGGCAGATGGGATCCATGGATGTTAAGAGAAAAGTTTGATAAAATTTTGAAGAGAATGAAGTTAATTTTTAAAATCTCTTTAATTCAACTCTTAATTCTTCTGTAATTGTGTTCCCAAAACATTTAAAATATTTAACTGTCATAGTACTAAACCACATGGCATAATATTATTTCATTAATTCATTGATTTGTTTAAAATTATTTACTGAGTACCTACTGTATGCCAGGCACATTGCTAACTGGTGGGCATACAATAGTGAATAAATATGGTATAATCTCTGTTCCTATGGCACTGAAGAGTTCACTGGGATAGACATATGAAGCAAACAGATGAATAAATATATAATTACAAATTGTGATCATTGCTATGAATAGTAAGAGGCAAATGGCATAAGAGAGACTAACTGGGGAAGCATAATTTAATTTGAGGTATTAGGGAAGATTTCTTTGACAAAAGATCTGAAAGATGAATAGGCATTTGTCAGTCCAGAGTGGGTGAAAGAGTATTTCAGACAGAGGGAGCAGCATATACAAAGGTCCTGTGGTGGGAAGGAGTATGAAATATTTAGAAAGGAGACAAGGAGTGGGTAGGTGCAATTAGGAGACTGTGGGAGTAATTCAGTCTAGAGACGAGGTAGTATAGAGATGAGACTACATTAGTGGCAGTAAAGTTAGAAGTGAACAGATTTTAAGAAATAAGTAGAAGGTAAAGTCAATAGGACTTGAATTGGGTATAAAACAGGATGGATTAGGTATAAAGGACAAACGGGAAGGAAGTGTTGATAAAATAAGGCTGTTGGTAAGGATGGATGAATTGGAATCTAGCAGATTGAACTGTTATTTTTATACCATACTTTATTTTCTGTGAACATTTCAAAGAAGTTTATGCACTTATTTTCAAGTTTTAGTGTGTATAATTTTATTCATTTTTCGAAACTTTTCAATTGTAAGCTTCTTAGAATTGAGAATTGTCTCCTCTTTCCTTGGTATATCTCCAGAGTTCTTAGCCCTCTAAACTCAGTTGTTGTTAAGTAAATTTTATTTTTTAAAAGTAGAGATTAGAACAGCTGATTCCAGAGATTAAAAAAAACCTAGGTATTTATTTTGTGGGAAATGGCTTAGGAACAGTTCTCTTGAATGCAGAGATTTGAAATGTAATTACTTATCAATTTGCCTCTGAGTCATTATTTTGTAGGAATCTTGGAAGATATAAAATTCATAAGTAATATGATTGGGCATTTATATAGTTCCTTAGTGTATGCTAATAAGACCCTTCAATATATATGTTAAAAGGTAAAAAAGTACTTGATTATCATTGTGTGAAAGATTGAGTAACAAATTGCAGTTCCCACTGTTTCATGGCCCCTTCCCTTTGCTTTTGTCATTTTTTTCGTGAAATGTTTTTCTCACTTTTTTTCCCCCTGCCTGGCACTCTAAATGTCATCCCTCAAGACTTGGCTCAAGTGCAGCTTTCTTCAGGGAACTTTCCTCTGTACTCCAGTTTGGGCTCATTACCCCTGGTTTTGTTACTATGGAATCCTCTTTTATATATATATATATATATATATGAAAAACAGAATTATTTTAAAATTAATTATATATATTATACACTGGATTGTAAGTCTTCAAAGGTAAGCACTGTCTCATCTACCTTTATACACA
This sequence comes from Daubentonia madagascariensis, assembly GCA_023783475.1. Lineage (NCBI taxonomy): Eukaryota > Metazoa > Chordata > Mammalia > Primates > Daubentoniidae > Daubentonia > Daubentonia madagascariensis. The sequence continues at coordinate 19,396,582 of JAKFHU010000600.1, read as the reverse complement.
GGACTTAGCAAGGTGAATGTGCTTGGCACTCTGTGTTTGCTTAGCTGAAGAGCAATGTGCTGAAGTTCATGCTTCGCAAAGTTCAAAACAACCACCCAAGTATAGAATTTTACCTTAAGGATAGGCCTTTATAAAGGTTGGATATAGAGAGCAAAACCTTGGCAGAGGACTTAGAAAAGGTTAATCTGAAAATTGTATTTTCAAATTGCTGGAGATATAATAGATTTATATCTTGGCTACACGATAATATTATGTCAGCCCTTGAAAAATTTGGGTCAGCGTTAGTAGTATATAAGTGGTGGAAGCTTAAATGTGTTCATTCTAAGGTTGAGCATCTTCTTAAATCATCCCAGGCTAATTTTCAGGTAACCTGTAAATCTCAGATTAGCCTCGTGTAGCTAAAGGAAATTGAGGGTGGAGAAGTTTTCGTGTAGTGCCAATAGAATTAACTAATTTCTTAAGATTAAAAAAAAATTGTTTATTATTAATGAGCTTCATCATTATAAACTGGGTAAATAATTAAAACAACCATTTGATTACCTTATAATGTTATATTTAATGAGAGAAATAGGCATTATTGAGAGAACATTAGTCTAAGATTCAGATAATTTAGCTCTATTCCCAGGGATGGCTTATTCTATGTTTGTGACGTTAAATAGATTACTGAACTTCTCTGGATTCAAATTCCAAATCTACAGTCTGGTGGTTCTCAGAAAGTGGTGATTTTGCTTCCCAGGGGACATTTGACAATGTCTGCAAACATTTTAGATTGTCACAATTTGGGGGATGTTCCTGGCATTTCGTGGCTAGAGGCCAGCCCTACTGCTAAGATACTGCAAGGTACAGGACAGTTCCCAACAACAGAGAATTATTAGTTCAAAATTTCAATAGTGCCAAGACTGAGAATCCCTGGGCTAGATAATCTATGAGAGGCTTTTCTACCCTAAGTATTTCTCATTCTCAAATTTAGGCTGATAAAAAATATATAAAATTTTAAATGACCTGAATAATATAAAAGAAGGACATTAGATGAATTTAGTTCTTCAGTAGGTCTTTAAATGGTGTTATACTAATTTTCAATGAATTATATAACATAAACAGCAAAGAATAAATATATCCAAAATTTACTGCTCAGCACTTTTTCTGATTCCGGATTCTCAAATGTAAGTTAAATATAATTGTAGAAAACCCAGGATAGATTAAGATGTTTATTCTTTCAGTTGTGTGACAGTTTCCCAATGCTAACTGTCAAATAGATACCAGCAGTATTTACAGGGAAGGGGGGAAAGCCATTTAATGTTGGAGAGCTTAAATATTATAATTTAGTTGAAAACTATATTTCAGCTAATAGCAAATTTCAGAGATATGCATATATATCCCTATGATTTAAACTAAGATTCATCAGTGGTATAAAAATGATATTTTAGTGTGCTGAATTTTATGGCTTGGGAGTAGTTCAGCATGAGCATTAATGCTAGGAGAATTCTAAATTATTTTGGAAGAAATGTGTAATTTGAAATTCTTGGTGGTAATTAATGGTGATGACTTATCTGCTCCATATCTTTTTTATGAAATAAAGGTTGACTTAAAGAACCTGAGAACAGGTTTCAAAAGTAACAGCATAAGTACTAATCACATTTTTTCTGAGTTTTTAATTTGTTGGCTCAAATGCTTTTTTAAAGACTGTGGTGAAAGCATGTAAGGCTTGAGATGGCTGTAGAAGGAGAAACTGGAGTGGTTTCTCTTCTTGTCTTGTTCCCACTCCCTAATTCTTCTTCTTTGTCCTGACTGTTCCAACTCTGTTGGAGCCCAAGCCAAGTGCCTTAGTTGGTGGGGCCATGTCTGACTGAGTTGTCTTTTGATCCCTAATGTCTGGCATGTAGTGTCTGTAAATCACCTCCCTGACCCCGGGCCTCCGGCTGTTTCCCTGTGGGCAGCCCTTATGTAAGTTTCTGCTTATTATGAGCTCTGGCTTTAGGTCCCCCGCTCTCCATTCTCCTTCTTCCATCCAGCTTGGTTTGGCATTTACAGCTTTTGTGGCTGTGTAGCTACATTGCATCTAGCATTTCTAGATGTTCAGAGCAGAAGGGGGGCCCTCCCACCTGACCTCAGCTGGCTACATTGCTGCAGCCCATTCATTCTTCAATCTATTGAGATCTTATTCCTTCATTTTATTACTGAAGAAATTCTTTCAAGCAGTTCATTGATGTTCTCCTGGTTTCTCTTCACCCCATTCACCCCAGCATGAAAATTGGTTTCTCAAAAAAAAAAAAAATTCCCCCCTTCCCTACTCTGATTATTATGTAGCATGAGAATTGATAGAACATGAGCAGCAGATGATTACAAAACAACTTTTTTTTACTCTGTGTTGAAATACACTTGTGGCATTACTGCCTCAAGGAAAGCCAAATACGTGCCTTAGAATTGAGAAAAATATAATATAATATAAGCTTATCTCTAACTCCCCATGATAAAAGAAATAGAGTGTTTAAGAGCTGTGGGTCATACTTGTGCAGTTCTTTCTCTACCGCTATGTCAATTAATTTTTTCTCCCTCAAAATAGAACTGGTGTATAGGCAAAATTGAAGCCAGCACTTGAGATTCTGGATTACCTCCACCATTGGGTTTAACTCCAAAGTGTTTCCTGAGGGCCTGTTCACCCCTGGTTTGCCATGTAGGGTTGTGGTATTAATCATTTTTTTCAGGTGCTGATGAGGAAAGTGATGAAGGAATGGATGCTTATCTCCCTTCTGCTTTGTCATCCTGACCCCGATTGTGCTGGGTTGACTTTCTCATTAAGGACACAAGGTCCAGTGATTTGCACTGTGCTCAGCTGGGCATCATTTCTCGTATCTTATTTTTATTGGTCAGCATTATCATGAGTAGTTGGAACTGATTTACCTAGCACTCTCTGTCTGCCTAGGCCATGGCCGGCACGCTTTTGAATAAAAGTGCCGATGATTATCAGAACTGAAGGGACAGTCCTGTATTTTTGATTGGCTCCCCAATTTATCTATTGATGCCCTGGAGGTAATTTTCAACTGCTTTATTTATAGAAATGGTTTAGGCAGTATAGTCATGTCTAGTCAGTTGCCATATGGTACCCTAATATGCCATCAAATGGGTAATCAAAGTTAGGAGTAAATTTCCAGGAACTAATAAAACAACTGTGCTGTATAGAATGAGCTTCATTTGGGATAGTAGACATCAGTGGCTGGAGCAGCGAGAAAGGCCTTGTCTTTCTCTCAGCTATTGCAAGTTTTTAAACAGTTATTCCCAGAATAGTACTTAAAATTTATTTTAAATTATAATAGCAATATGTGCTTATTATTAAGAAATCAGCATGAAACAGAAGAATAAAAATAAAATGACCCAATTCATCCCCCTGCTACCTCGATACCAGTCTTGGAGAATATGTTTTCAGATAATCACAGAGACAGAGAAAGAAGAGAGATGGAGTCAGAGTCACATATGCGAAGTTTAAAAAATATAAATGTGTCATAATATATGATTCTCCAAATTGTTTGTTCAATGAATTTGTCTTGGGGGGTGTTAGATGTGAGGATATGGAGGACTATTCTCCATTACAGCAGTGTAGTACTCCAGACCACAGATGCAACAAGCCATAATTTACGTAAGTCTTCCATTATTGATAAACATGAAGTTATTGCCAATGTTTTACTCTTATAAACAGTGAGTTAGTGAACATTCCTGTACGTATATCTTTGGGTATGTAGGCTGACATTGCTGTAGTATTAACACATAGAAATGAAATTGATCACTCAACAGTTAGGCATATTTTGAATTTTGATGGATATTCTCAAATGGCTCCTCCAAAGACACTGTATTAATTGATGTGTTCACCAGCGCTGCATGGAAGTGCTCATTTCTCCCACACTCCCATCAATGTCCAGTGCTTTTCTTGGTAGAAAAACAATTTTGGGGTTTTAGTGTTTTGGCCTACAACCCTCACCCTGACCACACTCACCAAATAGAATCCTATTTTACTCTATGGACAGAACAAAACAAAAGAAAAATAACAAGAAACCACTCTAGAGATGTGGCTCTTTTGAGCAGCTTAACCAAAACCTAAGCAAGGCAAATAAAGGAACTCTTTGTTATCAGCGAAATCTTCTGCTTCGCCTGTGCTAAACCACAGTCAGCTAGGCAGGATGGCGTGGAGAACTCCTGAACAAAGCTGGCTTGTCTTGACCAGTCGGCAAGTGGAAGGTTTTTCTTCACTTCTTTTCCCCAAGTCCCAACCTGAGTCTTGGATCAAATTACAATTTGAAGAAAGTCCATATCTACCAGTGTACAAGTGACAGAGAACGTTTGCTTTGAGACTTAGCAGTCACCCTGCTCAGATCTTCTTAAGGGACACAGCAGCTCCTGCACCTGGCAGCAAGAGTGTGAGAAAGACAGAAAGAGAGAAGACTTCACACACACACACACACGCACACGCACACGCACACGCACACAGAGCAAGACAGAGAGACAGAGGGAAATTTTTTTCCAAGGGAGTCCAAAACAGTGGGCAAAGATAATGGAGAAGAGAGAGTGCTAAGTGGACATTAATCCAGGTACTGGAAGGGGAAACAAAAGTAAGGCTTACATATGATCAGCCATAAGCTTATTACTTGATGAGGTCAGGGGTGGAGGGGCAGATGGTGGAAGAAACTTGAAGTTCCGGTAGGAACCAATACAAATTGTATTAGATGTTCCCCTTATCTTTGGGGCTCTTGTCTTACTCATACTTCCTTTGTGGTCAGTTTGGGTTTTTCATCATGCTTCTTTCCTCGATATTATAAAGTTTGATATATTTCCATTTGTTTTGCCATTTCGTTTCAGATCTTACAATTTGCTACATTTCACTTTGCTTAATATTTTATTTTCTTTCCCATTCTGCATTATTTGCTTTAAAAACATACATCTGTTAAAGAAATCCAAGCTAAACCTTTTAATTCAAGTGTGTTTTTGAAAAAAAATCATTTTTACAGATAATGCATAATACCATGGAAGTCGTTTTATGCTGCAATTATACTTGGGTTCAGTGTCATCTTTGCCACCTACTTCCTGTGTTATTTAACCATTTAGTTTATTAAAGCCATAAAAACATCTTTTTTTACTGTACTAAATAGGAAATGGGCAGCCAAATTATTTGTTTTATAGTTTAAAATTAATTTTCTTAATACTTATATATGTAGTAAATTCTAAGGCAAGCCAGCTCAAATTCTGTGCCAAATTCAGGAAATCATATATAAGTGGATTATCATGAGGAAGAAAAGGATTGATAAAATATCTGTTATTTCATTTAAAGGTAGAAGGTTGCTCCATTTGTCGTTTAAATGCTAAATTTTCTTCTCCTTTTCCACACCTCCCATTGTCCCTCTTGTCTTGTGTTTGCTCACAAGAGTTGGAGCATATATTGCTGCTCTCTTTCACTATTGCCCATAAGATGGAACTCTGGGAAATTGAAAAAGGCTTTACAGTCTCTCCCTAAACTAAAATCACAAGCCAGGTATTTCAAAACAATTTTATATTAAACAATTTTCTAAACTAGTTTATCTGTGTGAATCAATAAATCTTTTTTCATAAATGTCTTCCAGTTATTTTTCCCATTAGCCACTTAGACTAGAACTACAAACTGCACAATGTCCAAATGATTTTTAAATCTGAAAAAGCTATGTCTCATAGTTTGAGATGACTCTGTAGGTAGCTACTGCAACAAAATCTGTTTGGAGAATGAGCTAGTATACACGCACAGTGTGAATCTGATGAAATGGTAGGCAACTGAAGTTCACATAAACATGTACTGTGTTAGAATAGTTCACGTGTCATAAAGACAATTACATTTTTCATACAGTAACCATGAAAATGCTATAAGACTTATTTATGAAGAGTGCCATTAACAGATACTCCCCTTTAATATTGCTTCAGAATTTTTCTGGGTGTGAGTGGGCAGGTGAGTAATTGAAAAAATAACATCAACATAAAAATTAAGGAGGTTCCTGCATTTTGTGCAGTTGGGAGCTTTTGAGGTTCTGTAGGGAGACTGTGCTGTGTGGACAGAGCACTGGATTAGGAGCAGGAAGATCTGGTGTTTGACTTGTTTGACAACCGTAAATTAGTCACGTGATTCACTCCTGCAAGTCTCAAACTTTTCATTTTCAAAAAGAAGAACCCTGTACTACAGAGTAAGGGCTCAGTAAATGTTTGTTGAATGAATAAGAATGAACAAAGCTTTTAAAGATTGCTTTCCAAGATTCTGAAATTCCACTAGGAATTTGAACAAGTAATAAAAAGACAGCATTGCAAATTTCAAAACTCCAGCCAAGCATTCTTTCTATTTAGTTTAAATTTATAGATTTACAGATTTTCTAAGTAACAGTTTTCCTCAGATGGGCACAAAATGACTTCTGGACTCAGAGTACAGTATTACAGTAGCTGGCTTAGGGAGAGTCTCATGTTCTATAGAAATAGGACTCTGGCTAATGCCAGTTTGTCACAGATGGGGATGAATTCAGATTTTGTCCAAAACATCCAAATGTGTGATGCATAAAGCAACATTAGCAGCCAGTGGGGAAGATCTTATCAATGAAGTACACAAAGCTCTGAATGTTTACTTCACAGAGGAAATGGCTTCACAGACCAGAAAACTAAGTTGTCATAGAAACCCCCATGCTAGATATTTTGTTTCAATTCTAGTATTGACAGATTAAGTGGATTCAGAGACAAAGGAGCTGTATTATGAATATTAAAATTGTTTATACCGGTTTTACTTTTTAACTTACTTAATTGATACCCATTACCAAAAGGACTTTTAATCTCTAGAAGGGTGAAAGTGTTTTTGTGCAAATTATTCACAGATTTCTGTTGAAAAACCATATGACATTGAGTCTCTTGTTATAAAATGGTGTGTTTTATCATGTTTATTTTTCATCATAAATTATATTTTTACTTGGTATCAACAAAATAATTTCACTGGTTATCAATTAGTGACATAGGAAGGAATATATCCCAACATTTTTATATACAAAATCCTAAATCTTTTACTTAAGTAATAAGATAGTAATTGTTGTTGGTTTAGAAAGGAAAATTATTAATTAGTTTTGCAATCTACTTAATAGTCAAACATTTAGGAAAACAGACAAATACTGAATCACTTGATTACTCAGAGAACTAATATTTATTGAGGGCCAGCTATTGGTCTGGCTATGGTAGACTCTCTATGTACATGATCTCACTTGGTCCTTCAAATACTCTGAGATTTAGGTTATTTCATTTCTTGATGCATAAGCTGAGGTTAAGAGATATTAAGTGATACTCAGGTAAATAGGCAGAGCTGGAATTTAAACCCACTGAACATTCAAAACGGCACCATGCTGCTTCATGTCATACAGTTAACTAGACACAAATATCTAAGGAGCAGAAGAGACATTTTGTGATAAATAAGATATAGCTGACTCTCGTAAGAAGAACTAGGAGGGTGACCAGGCCTCACATGTGAAGGCTTGTACTGGATGAGTTTAGACCCTGAGTTAGATTTCAATAACCAGCCTCCCAGCCTGATGTGAAAATTTGGAATGCTTAATTATGAACATCAACATACTTCCACATAATTCACACTAATGCCATTTTGGAAAATGATTTTAAAAATGCTTGCATGTCCTTTCAGCTTTTTGAAAGGGAATGATTTGATTCTGGGTTTTTGATCATGTACAACCTATTGACTGGACATTGTCAGATGTTTCCCTGGAATGTTTAAGTGTTATTTTTATAATATGTTAGCTATTATTTTTTAAATGAAAAGTGTAAAGTGCATGAAATTACTTTATTATAGAAGCTGTTACCAAAATCAACTTTTTCGGGAATGTGTACCACTGAGAAATTTGAGCCAATCAAAGCATTACCCAGAGAAATGTGATCATTCATAACTCAGCCAAGTTCTTATGATAGGTGAGTTAATTGTACCATTCTCAGCTCTACTGTTATTGATATTGTGAACATCAATTATTTGAAAAAGAGCAATGTTTATAGGCAAAAGACAATGTAACAGAGTGAAAATTTGAATTGGAATATGGAAAATGACTAAACAGGGCAATATTGGAAAATATATAAGCAGATTTTCTGAAATATGTGTTTAAAGACAGAAAAATAAATATTTTTGAAGATGCAGTTGAGAAAGAAAAAAGGATCTGGAAAATAGTGATTGTCCACAGAAAAAGATTCACAGAGCTCATTCATTCAATGTTGTATAATAATGATTTGATGGATGCAACTAATAAAATGTCTACAGAAAGCCCAACGGTATCCATTAACCTTGAAGCATTGAGTTCCACTAATTTATTCATGGATGTATTATGGCTAACATCTTTTTTTCTTTTTGTATTTGGACCTCATCAACAGGTTGGGTACTGTCCATGGTACTGAACCAGTGTTGCCTGCTAGAGTCTGGTGTTTGGGAAGTTTTAGGGATGGTTTCCTCCTCCCAACTGCAGTGCCCGGTTGCTTTATCTTACACTGTGCTTGGAATGTAAATGCAACATATTAAGTCTATTAGTAACATTTCTTGTTATTGTAGTTTCCAAGGATGGGCTCTCAATAGGGGTCTCCTAACTTAACATAGCTAAAACTGAGCTACTGATATTTCCCCCAAACCAGTTCCTTTTGCAGTGTCCCCCATCTCAGTCAATGGCAACTCCATTATTTTGTTACCCAGGCTGACATATTGGTATAATCTTCTACTCTACTCTTTTTCTCACATCCCACATCGATCAGGTCTACCTTTAAAATACATCCAGAATCTGACCAGTTTTCACGACCTCACTGTGACCATCCTTGTGCAAGCCACTGTCATCTCTCACTATGATAGACTTCTAACTGGTCTTCCTTTTTATGTTCTTCTACCTCCTTGTGCCTTCTTTCAAAGTCTGTTCTCAATACAGCAGCTAGAGTAATCTTATAAAACAGAAGTCAGATCATATCACTCCTTTGCTGAAAATCCTGTGATGGCTTCTTGCTTTCACTTTGGTCCTTATAATGGCCCTTACATAATGTGGCCTTCTTGACTCTTATTCATGCACCCTACTTCAGCCACACAGGCTCTTTTGATGATCCTTGAACACACCCAGTTATGTTCTTGCTTTAGGATCTTTGTACTTGCTATTCCCTGTGTGCAGACAGTTCTTTCACCATTATATGCATGGCTCATGTCCTCACTTTTTAAAAGAGATTTAAAAGCATTTTCCATTGATGTTCTTCCTGATCTTTGTATTTAAACTTGTTAAAATCAAAGTAAAGAAATCCCTCCCCCATAACAAATTATATTTTTAATTAAACACATTGTTCTTTGTTTCTCCTTCTAAGATTTTAGCTTAATGAAAATAGGGATTTATATTTTTTCTGTTTTGTGTACTGCTATGCCTAGAATAATGCCTGGCACATAGTAGGAGTTCAATTAATATTCGTCAACTGACTGAATGGAATAGTATCTACAAATGAATAATTTTAGGGGAAATAAAATGTCAATATTTGATGATATAAATAGACATATCACCTCATTCTGTCAGATTATTTTTAATATTTTGGGTAACAAAGAAAAATATTTTTAGTGTTGGTTGATTTATGGTTAGGATTCTATATTTTGAGGTGCTAAAATGAGTATGAAGTCCAGCTACTGTAGATGCAGAGGACTTCAGCTGAAGCTCTAGAGCTGGTGAGGTCCCCAGGAGAAAGCTGACATGAAGCCTCCTGATCCTACACTTCTTGACTTCATTATTCACCCCCACTTCTAACATAGGTATGTTCCTAAGGAAACTGAAGGTTTCTAGTGGTGTGGGGCTAAGATGGGTGTCTCCTCAAACTATTTCAAATGGATAGAGGTAAGTTGTATCTAGAGTCTTAGTTCTAGAAACAAGGTTTGATACATGCTCCTGTTAAAAAAAGATTTGATAAATATGCACCAGCCACTAGGGGGTGCTGGGCATTCATATCAGGGTAGGGTCTACAGTCTCATTGGGCTTAACGAGAAGTCCAGTCTACCTACCTTCAGACCATTTCCTTATTTGTATTCCTTTAAGCATTTTGTGTAAAACTTACATTTATTTAATATTTCCCCCACTTCCCTTTTGTCCAGTATGTTCCCCAGTTGGACAGGGAAATTATGGATGCACATGGTTTCTCACCTTTAGGAACTGTGTTTAATCATTGGCAACTTTATTCCCATTTCCCAAGTGACTCGTGGGAGGGTCAAGGGACTGTGTCCCTGCTGGTGATTTTCCCATCCTTTAGCATTTCATTACTTTCCTAAGAAGTGTAATAGTCTTTTAGGTGATTCTGTTTATGTGTATAGGAAAGAGATTTTAACAAAAACGATGTTCAAAATGAATAGTATTTATACTTATGAGTCCCTATTCTCTCAAGTTTTTAGTTTCATGCTGTTTTAGTTTAGGAAAATAATAGCCCATGCAGCACCACTTTATTCTTTTTATCTTTTACATGTGATTGATTGTAAAGGTAACAAGGATACTAGTATCCATTGTCAAGAGTTAAACAGAAATCAGATAAAAGCAAGGGTAAAAGGCGAAGATAGAAATACATATACAAAGAATATTTTTCTTCTCTCCAACTTAACATAGCTTACTAGATCCTTAATTTAAACTTTGGTCTTGTAATGAACTCTGCTGGTAGAGATTTATGTGGGTAAAACATATATTTTGATTTCTTTAAATAAATTTGTAGATGGAAAAGCTGAATCAATTATATATTGTCATATGAGGTGGTTAAAATCAGGTTCTTTGGTGTTAATAGACCTTGGTATAAAACTAAACTGTGCTGCTTAGTAGGTGGGTAACTATAGGGAAGTTACTTTTTAACTCTTTCTTGATTCTCAGTTTCTTTATCCATTAAATGAGTTTTATAATTTATACTTCTTAAAGTTATTGTGAAGATTCCTGGAGAAACATGTATATATATACATATATAATGACCTTCAGCACAAAGAATGGCATGTAGTAATTGCTCTATAGGAGTTAGTCCCTCTCTACTTTCATATAAAGATTTTTAATCTAACTGTTAGATGATCTCAGTCCTAGTAGGAAAGTTTGAAATTGACTTTGTCCTCCCTTAACATAGTTTAATATGTATGTAAATCACTAGTAGGAATTCTGTTATTAGAATTTTTTAAAATGTAAGTAAAAATTAATATTTTGCTTTATGATGATTTTTTACTACTTCTGGGTGGACTTCAAAGAAGAAATCAATACAAGACAGTCAATATCAAATTTATATATAGAGAATTATGCTTGATTATCATAGCATGGGCAGAATCAATTTAAAATATAGTGAGCTACGCCAAAAACCTTAAATGAAATTCTTATTTGGCTTAATAAACACCAAGACCTAATCCTCTATGAAGTGGGTGCCATAGCTTTTAGTGATATATTATCCACATATTGATAATATTATCTGTTCCTCTGGCATATTTTCTATGGGTTTTGAAGGTCATGTGTCCACAATTTGTTTTACAATGCTTTATTGTGGTAGAGTGGTGACAGCTTTACACTTAAATCTTGTCTCTAACTGGATAATTGTGTGATCTTGAACAAGGCCGTTAATTTGTTTGAAACACAGCTCTTGCCTATGAAGAGTAGTACTGTAGTCGTTCTGCCTATTGCATATCATTGTATTGAGGCTTATGTGAAAGAATATATATGAAAGCACTTTATAAACTATAAAGTACTCTCCAAATGGGAGATGGCTTCTATTGCCAGAATTGTGGTGGCTTCTTTCCATTATCAAATCACATTCCTGGAGCAACATAGGTTACTGTTAAAGTGGAGAATATTTAAGGGGCCCAAGATGATCTAGGAAACTATTTTCTCTACATTTTTTTTTGCTAAATAGCAGTGGTATAAAGTCTCTGAGATGGGAAAATAGGTGATTAATTAGGGGATGCTTCTACATTTGCCTAAGAAGAGGAATGATGTTTAATGAGCTTTGGAAATTAGACAGTGCTCAAGAGTCTGTGTCATTTTTCTACTTGAGTGTTTCAATGTATTCGTTGAGTAGGAGCCAGACAGATTCTCTTACTTAATCCCTTTACTTTGGATAACCCCACAGTAGGTTCTGTCATCGCAGACCATCGGCCCTCTGCCCTTACAGCAGATGAACTGCCCTGGGACTGCTTCATGGGTACTAATGGACATCACATGGGCCCTCCAGTTTCTCTTCGAGAGCTCTCGTGTCATCCTTCCTGCTCGGATGAGAATTTCCTACCAGGTGCTTCTCCTGCCATTGTTGTAATCCAGCCACTGAGATAATACTTCTCACATTGTATTTCACTTCTAGAGCATATTTATAAGTCATGTTTAATTTGGCTTATGTTCCTCAGTGGCTGTACCATGAGTTCACATTTAGCTTAATAGTTTCTACTTTGAACACAAAGAAGTTTGTATTGGGGGACAAAAAAGCAGATTTGACTTTTTTCTCTTCCAATGAGTGTACCATAAGCTTTTATAAATATTATACAGAAATCTGTTCCTTGTGGGAAGTAGGCTAGACCCATTCCTCAGTGACTAGCATAAAATCTATTTCTGCCTCATTGAGAGTTTAACACATGTGTACAGTACCTTTTACATTTTAATGTGTCTATAACTTGTTTTTTTTTTTTACAATGCCTTTTATAATGTATTGTAACTTGGCTAAATATGCCATTTTGAACTGATATTTAAAACTGTATAAAGATCCTGTGGCTGTTGATAAAAGTACTTAATAGAAAACACCATGACATTTGAAAAATTGTCTGGCTGTATTGGATGACTTTTCCTTGAGGTTGTTGCAAACATCCCACAGTCGACATTTAGCCACTTTTCCTGATGCCAGGTGTCTTGCATAAGGCATTCTGAGTATGTTGATGCCTGTGTATTGTGCATTTAAGGGGTACCTGGAGGAGACTCCTTCCCTCCCAAAAAAGTTTTCTCTATCAGTTTCCTGATGCAAATTTGCTAAAACTCCAAGGTGATTCCTTTTGAATTTTTTTTTTTTTGAATACGTTGTTTCCTGAGTGAAGTCATTCAATGAGTATTTCTTGTGTGCCTGTTATATAACAAGTTCTGTACAGGTACTATAATCAGTCATTTCCACTTGTGGAAAAATAGCTGGTCTTGCTGGGAATGGGGAGAAAGAAAACAATTTGAGGGCACTGGGCCTCTGAATGTGGTAATAAAGGGCTGGTAGAGAGGAAAATGTATTTGAGACTTTGACCATAGGAGATGTTTAATACATACTTATTAAGTAAGATGTATTTAGTAAAATAAACCTTTAGTCCTAGCTTCGTTAGGTTGTGAAATATTAGAATGACTACTTTCCTGGGTGTCCAGAAACATGGGGTTTTGCATGGCTGGCCCTGCCCCTCAGCCATTTAGCCGTGACCCTTTGAGCAAGACATTTCACTTCTCTGGGCTACAACTTCCTTACTACTAGAGTGATAGAGTGGGACTAAATGATTTCTAAAATTCTATGAGTCTTTTAATTTTTTTCTGAAGCATGTCACTTGCATTTTAATGAAAAGATTGATTGTTAGTATTTCTTGAGAAGTTTAAATATAATGGGCTGGTACCATCTTTATTCCTGTATTACAAATGAAGCAATTTGTAAATTAATAATCCCCAAGTCTGTTCTGATGTCAGAGCCAGGATTTGAACTGAAATCCATCCATGTTTAACCATTATGCTACATGGCCTCCAGAATAAAGGCTGATGAAAATTTGAAATTTTATATTCAAATTTATGTTTCTTACCAAATTTGTTTCTAGCCTCACTTCCATTTCTGAGTCATGGTCAGAGATAAATAGTCATAGCCTGAAGATTTAAATTTAGATATTCTACCACTTAATCTCATTCTACCTCATACTTAATCTCAAACTTTATTTAGCAGTCCAGTTAAGCAGTTCTGTTAGTCATTTGATCTTATATCACAGTCTTGCTTAAACCCTCTTAAAACCACACTTTGATGTTGTCAAATCCAAGCTCCACCTTTGTCTTACTAGTTGTAGATTCTCGAGGAATATGTCTAGCAGAGCACTGGCTCATAGTAGCAGGTTCTTATATATTGCTTTTTTTTTCCCCTTGCCTCAGAGCCTCATCCTTCTCCAACCATCCAGATCCTGCCTGCTATTCAAAGGCTAGATCTGATCACATCTGTTTCATGAGGCCTTGGATTCACATTCTCCTCTGAGCCAAATAAGGAAACTTATTTGTCACTTAATAGATATTCCTCTAAATTATTATTTTCTTTTTTATGTTGTATCTTTGGAGATCCTTGGGTACAAGCAATAGAAATGGATTTAGCTGACTTGAGTGAAGAGAGAAAACTTTGGGAAGGCTATGATAGCTCACTGGATTCACCAGAGCCTGGGGAACCAGACCTGGAAATGGATGGGAACCAAGGAGGTACCACGTAGGTGAGGAAAGAGGCATCTGGGGAATAGTCTCCTAGCAGGAGCAGCCTGATGAGCAAGCCACTGCCTGGATGAATGAATTCTGACTGCTTCTTCCACTGTTGTGGCAGTTTCTCAGGGTGCAAATAGGAAGAGACTGTGTGATGACCTCAGCCCAGCTATACCAGGGCAGTTAGTAGAAGGATTGGCCCTAGGTAGAGGCCAGGCACCTAAATTTACCATCCCCAAAGACTTCATATAATAGGGGACAGAGAAGCCCCTAAAAGGAAATCTGGATGCTGTTAGGAAGGAGAAACAGATGTGTGATGGCCAAACCACCAAAATGTTCCCTACCAGTTTTACCCTTCAAACTCCAGAAATTTTCATTTCCTTGAGAGCCTACATTATATTATGCTAGTTTCTGGAGCTTTGTTTTTGTTTGTTTGTAGTTTGTTTATTATTCACATATTTATTAATCCCTTATTATGTGCATACCAGGATCTATCTTAGGTGCTGTATATACAGCAGAGTATACACAAATATTCCTGTCTTCTAGGAGCTTGTATTTTGGTGCCAGGGTGAGACAGACAATAAGCAAGATGAGAATTCGGGTTGTGTTAGTGATGTGTGTTATGGAGAAAAAGACAGGGCAGGAGAAAATGCTGTGGCACAGGACTTGAAGTTTTAAAAAGCAGTCAGAGAAGGTCTCACTAAGAAGGGGACATTTGAACAAAAACTGATGGATGTAAGGGAGCTAGCAATGCACATATCTGGGGAAGAGTGATCAAGGCAAAGGGAATAGTAAGTGCAAAGGTCTTGAGGCATGTGTTTCCTTGGCATGTTGAGGACCAGCATAGAGGCCAGTGTGGCTGGAGTGGAATGAAGGAGCAGGAAAGTAATTGGGGATGAAGTCAGAGATGTAAGATGGAACCAAACACCATGGATGCAACACATGAAGAAGATGTGGCTTCTGCTTCCAAGGGCCTTATGATCTAATGGAAGGCACAGATGTGTGAGGACATACTTCAGTACATTATAGCAAGTACCAATATTAAGCATGGGACAGGGGCTAACTGCACCCAGGCAAGAGGACAGGCCTGGCTAGGTCTTTACTTGGCTGTGAGCTTTTTGAGGGAAGGATGTATCTTAATCATTTTACACCTGGGTGTTTTGTAGAGTTGCTGGCACATAGCTTTGTATGTACTTTTTGAATTGACTTTGAGTGACTGAACAATAAATAGGATGGGCACAATGTGTACGGAGGAGCAGGATTTTCATTAATCATGCATAGCGGAGACTTAGAGAGATTAAGAAAAATAGGAAAGCCACAGAGAGTGGAAGAGCTGAGGGTTGAATCTCTGCAGTCTTTTCTCTACTCAGTACTTTTTATGTCACTGGAATCATTGCTTTGATGTTGTGAAGTAGTGAAAACAGAAACTACTGTAAAGATTTTGGAGAGGTAAACATAATATCTGTATTAGTGGCATGTTTTGTAACATCAAAGCAGTTGATCATCTTACTTCAATTTAGGGTTTTGATTTATTGGCTTATTTGTGCTGTTTTATCCCCATGTGGAAATTTTTAGAGACAGGGTCTCACTCTGTCACCCAGGCTGGAGTGCAGTGGCCCAATCATAGTTCACTGCAACCTTGAATTCCTGGGCTCAAACAATCCTCCTGACTCAGCCTCCTGAGTAACTGGTACTACAGGTGTGCACCACCACACCTGGCTAATTTTTTAACTTTTTGTAGAGACAGGGTCTTGCTGTGTTGCCCAGGCTGATCTTGAACTCCTGGCCTGAAGAGATCCTCCCACTTCAGCCTCTCAGAGTGCTGGGATTACAGGCAGGAGCCACCATGCTCAGCTTCCCATGTGGTTTTTGTGCTTGTTGTTATACTTTTTTCTAAAATGTACCCAAAGAACACCCAAATGTAAAATGGAATCACACCATTGTATGGCTGCAGGCAGCTGTCAGAGAGGCTGATAATTTGAATTTTTCTATTACAACTGCTGCTGCCAGTATATTCAGCCACTTAATATTATCTAATACTGAGTGGCTCCTTCCATGATGGCCTCTTGAATTGTAAAGTGGAAATTTTGTGCCCTTATGTAAGTGAGCACTTGTATTATTTAATTAAGCAAGGTGCTACATGAATCAACAAAACAACCCAAGCTGAATATCAGGAAAACACATTTCAATTAGTGACAGCAGGACTAGTGCCTGAGGGCTCCATTTATCGGGTAGAAAATATGACAATGCCGGGGAAAAAATGCAAATTCATTTCTTGTAATATTCTGTGTGCTAAATTAATATCTACTGGAGTCAGTAATCTTTGCATATATATTTTGCTTACTTCCTTTTATACTGTATCTATCAATAAATTTTTTGAGTCCCCACAGATGGAAATGTTAATCTGTTAAGTATTTAGAACACCTAGTAAAGGCTCATCTGGGCTCAGAAGCCTATTAATCAACTGGAAAAATATTTTGTGTCTGGCACTGTACTAGGCATTAGGGGTACAAAAATGAATATAATAGGAAGTATTTACTTAAGGTCTTTCTTAACAAGAAAGACAGAAGCCACTAATTATCATACAATGTGATAAGGGCTATGATATAGAGTATTTTAGAGAACTTTGAGAGCCTACAGGAAAGAGAAAGTATTCTAACAAGGGCACAGGCAATGCTTCTAAGAGAGTTTATGTTCAAATGGAGGAAAAGGGAAAAGAATTCTAGGTGAAGGGAACAGCATGAGCCCTGGCCTAGGAAATGGAAAAGGATGGCACTTTAGAGTGTTATGTGAGATATACACAAGTGTGCTGGGCTGAGGGATTTGGATTTATCCCATAGGTAGTGGGGAGTCAGGAGAGATACTTGATATTCGAGGTTCCTGTGGATGGATCATCCAAGTGAAAAAGTCAGAAGATGGTAAAACTTAACCTAGACTGTAAGTCTAGAACTCACAAGGGAAGTTGGTTCAATAACATCCCCAAAGGAGAGATTTTACACTGGAAGAGAGGAAGGCTGAAGACAAGACATTAAGAAAAGTAAAACTTAATGAGTGGTTGAAGAAAGGATGTCAGAGAAGCCAGGCTTTGCCTTGTGTTAGAAACAGGCCTGCCAGCAGATGCCTTTGGTAGTAAAAGATAATAACAATAAGTAAAATATTTATTTTTAATAAAAAATAATAAAAACAATGATGGTAATGACAATGATAGTGGCAGCTAATATTTTTTGAGCACTTACTTTGTACCAGGCACTGCTCTAAGAATTTTTCATTTAATCCTACAACAACCCTATAAAATAAGTAATATTGTTATCATTTCCATTTTACAGATGAGGAAACTAAGGCACAGAGACTTTAAAGTCACTTGCCCATGGTCACACAGCTAATAAGCAATGGGTTTAAGACTCCAAGAGAGGCAATCTGGCTCCAGAGTTTATATTCTCAACTCACTACCATATTTTATCTTTCAAATAGTCTAACCATTTTTTGGGATAAGTCTCATAAAAATTACACTCTCATACTCAAAGTTTAGGGCAAAAAACATTTGAGTGGTCAAGTCACATAAAAGTAGAGCTTTAACAGGCTTTTTTTCTTTAAATTTACAAGTCAGCATGAGATTGTCTGATACAAAAATCATAGACACCATGGGTAGGTGGTTCCATTTCTCAGAAAGTCCCCTTCCTACTTGTAACTGCTGCTTCCTTTCTAGGCTAACAGACCAGTTTAGTGCGCTCAACGCAAGTGAGCCTTGGGCATTCAATATTCCACAGGAGTGTACTGGGCTTGTTGGTGGCCACGGAAAGGGGTATGATGGATGTGCTGATCCTTGTAATTATTGAGCATGGATTTAAGATGCCAGATGGCTGAGATTGGTGGTAGCGAAGGTGAGGGGATGCTGAAGCAGGGGTAACCCTCCCAAATAACTATAAGGAGCATGGACTAAAAAATGAATTGGGTTTTAACTCAGCAGGAGATGACTAAACCCCAAGATGTGTTCTGTTTTTGATGATTCTCAGCTGTTAGTCTCATAGGGAAAAATAATAAGAATGCACATTCAGTCTAAAACCAAAACACCCTCACCATCAGCGTAATAGGACTATGGAAGAAGAGGAAGTCCACAGGGCCTGGAAAAGTCAGAAAAAACTTTGTCAAGGGAGAAAGATTAGAACTGGATAGGTGGAGGGGGAGATAGCTTGATCAAAGATGTAGTGTTGGGAATGCATATGGTGGATATAAAAGATAGGGAGGAGACCAGCCTAAGCATCAGGCCAGATGTGTGAAGAGGAAGGTGGGAAATAAAGTTTCATAAATACAGTGAGGTCAGATTATGGGGCCTTCAAAGGAGTTTGGTGTTTGAACCATTGGAAAAATGGAGCCAATGGGAATGTTTGAACTAGGAATTAATGATGAAAGAAGTGTTTAAAAGTCATTAATCCTAACATGTTGGATTGCAGAGAGACTGCAGGTAGGAAGGGCAGTTAAGAAGCTGCAATTATCAAGTGTTTGAAATGGGTTAAAGCCTGGAGGAGGATACAGACATGGGACTGAGCAGCAAGGAGCAAGTCCAATGCACAGCCCAAAGTAAGGATTGTTAAGGATGTAGTTAGATGATAAAGAAGGGAGATTAAAAGCAGGTTCCATATCCAGCCTTGAGGATCAGAAGACTGAGAATACCACCAATGAGTTACTTAGGAAGATAAGCCTATTTTCTTCATTAATTAGAAAATTATTTTTCAGAATGGATTCTCCTAAGAATTCTATACTGTATTTTATTATTCCCAAGATGTACATCATTATGTCTTTGAGATCGGGATGCATCTTATACTTGCTGTTGGCCAGGCTATAGTTGTAATGTTGTTGCTTTGACTGGATTTGTACAAGAACTTGCAGAATATGTGTCAGTGGCTCAGAAGAAAATACTGGAGACGATATGGGATCACTTTTTGAAGAGCTGCTACACCCCCATCACCTTCTCGATGGCACAGAGAATGATTTTGTATGGAAAAGCAGAGATTGAAAATGCATAGTCAAAATTGATTTAGGAGATTCACACCCTGAAAATGAATAAAGTTTAGGGATATATTAACCAATTTATTTCCTTTTAATGTATGTGCAATAATACATATTATAAAAATCAATCTAAGTAAGCTTAAAAGTGCTTTTCAATAAAGATAAAATAAAAATTTTAAGTGATAAGAAAGCATTCTTTCATAGTTTAATTGGCTGTATTTTTTTTTTTTCACTCTCAGTACATATAGTAATGGGACATCTTACAGTCAGTGGCATCTTTAATGAATGAGGTAAAATATCCAAGACCCATTCATTGCTTTTTAAAAATTTGCTTGCTGGAGTTAAGAGAAATGAAACTTTTAAAGATTTTTATTTGGCAAAACTTTCTTTCATTTGCATGGGCTGAGTGGACTTGGATGCTTCCCACTGGTTATTTTAATGTGGCAAAAAACTAAGGATCTGTGTCTGTGGGCTTTAGAGTCTGAGAAAACAAACGAATTATTGTAAAATGTGTACAAATCTAAAAAGTGTATTTTTTGGTATTGCTCTTTCCTGAAGTATGAGTAATTTCTTATACATAATCACACTGCTCTTCTTCACAGGGACATGGATCTAATAATGCTTGAAAAAATATAAATTATTTGAATGCATCAGCATTCCTAGTACATAGTTCTGTGTACTTTGGTTATTTTGAATTTTCCTAATCAGGTGCTGGTGAAGGTGTAGTCTCTTCCCCACCCCCATCTCATATGTATATGTGAGCAGTGTGTTTGGTGAAATTTTCTAACATGCAAAAGAAGTCTTTAAACTAAAAAACAAAAAAAACAAAACACCCACTGGCACTGGCTTAGAGAACATTAATTACCCATTCTATCTCCTTCTCAAGGGAGAATAACTTCAATGACATTGGTAATCTGTGCCTTTCATCCCCAGTTTGAACTTTCCCAGTTTGAAACACCTTATACTAACTACTAGGTTGTTCTTTTAAGCATTAGAGAATTCTTAAAAAGACACCTGCACTTGAATGTTTATAGCAGCACAATTCACATTTGAAAAGATGTGGAAACAACCCAAGCACCCATCAATACATGAGTGGATTAATAAAATGTGGTATATGTATACCATGGAGTACTACTCAGCCATAAAAAATGATGAACTGATACCTCTTGTATTAACCTGGATGGAGCTGGAGACCATTCTTCTAAGTGAAGTATCACAAGAATGGAAAAACAAACAGCACATGTACTCACCATTAAATTGGAACTAATCAATCATCACTTATGTGCACATATGGAAATAACATTCATTGGAAATCCAGCAGGTGGGAGGTGGGAGGAGGGGATGGGCAAATTCACACCTTACAGGTGCAATGCACACTATCTGGGTGATGGTCACACTTATAACTTTGACTCAAACAGTACAAAAGCAAATTATGTAACTAAAATATTTGTACCTCATAATATTCTGAAATAATAAAAAGGTTATAAACTATAAACTCAGCCCCCCAAAAATGATCTTTATGTTAATTTTAATAAGTAAGACTGATTTAATATTGTTGATTTAATGAAAACAACTGTACCTTCTGAGTCATCAGCAAAAAAAGCAATTTCTTAATTAGAAATTAAATCTTGATCCTATAACTTGGTAATAATCACATCATCTATATATAATCTCACAGTTTTCAGAAAACTTTCTTCACAAAGGCAGTATGAAGTAGGAAAGTCAGGCATTATTCTGCTTTACAATTGGGGAAACTGAGACCCAGGGAGGATAAATGACTTGTTCAGGTCATAGTGGTTAGTGGTAAAGGTCAGAGGAGGGATGGAATCTAGGTTGGGTGACTTCTTGGTCAGTGCTTGTTTCTTTTTAGTTCATTTGTTTCTATTGAGTATTCCAGAGGTTGGAATTAGGAACAAAATAAAACTGTCCCCTTTTTTCTCAGTCTCAGTCCCTCAGATATCTGAAGTCAGCTCTCATGAGTTGTCACTTCTCTTCCAGGCCAAACATGTCCCTGTGGCAGCACAGGGACTCCCTCAAAGATCCCTGCTGTCACCAAGGTAAAGACCTTTACTGGAGGCGCAGATCAGCTTTTCTTACCTGTGAATTGGCCAAGGGGGCATATTAAACAAAGGAATGATAATTATTTCCTGCATTTGCCTTTTTAAAAATTTCAAAACGTTAAGGGGGTACAAATGTTTTAGGTTACAGGGATCACCTTTGTAATGCTTGAGTCCTGGCTAGAGGTGTGCCCATCACCCAAATAGTGTTCATAATACCCATTAGGTAGGTTTTTACCCCTCCCTCTTTCCCCCTCCCCCCTTAGTTGATTTCCACTGAGTTTTACTTCCCTCAGTGCACACGTGTGCTCATCGGTTAGTTCCAATTTAATAGTGAATCCATGTGGGGTTTTTTTTTCCATTCTTGAGAAACTTAACTTAGGAGAATGATCTCTGGTTCCATCCAGATTGTTGCAAAGGTATTAATTCATATTTTTTATGGCTGAGTAGTACTCCATGGTATACATATACCACATTTTATTAATCCACCCATGAATTGATGGGCACTTGGGTTGATTCTGCATCTTTGCAATTGTGAATTGTGCTACAATAAACATTTGAGTGCAGGTGTCTTTTGGATGAAAAGTCTTTTTTTCCTTTGAATAAATACTCAGTAGTGGGATTGCTGGATCAAATGGTAGGTCTACTTTTAGTTCTTTGAGGAATCTCCATACTGTTTTCCAAAGAGGTTGTACTAATTTGCAGTCCCACCAACAGTGTATAAGCATTCTTTTCTCTCTGCATCCACTCCAGCATTGATTGTTTTTGAACTTTTTGATGAATGTCATTCTAATTGGGGCAAAGTGATATCTCATTGTGGTTTTAATTTGCATTTCCCTGATGATTAGTGACATTGAGCATTTTTCCAAATGTTTATTGGCCATTTGTCTTTATTCTTTTGAGAAGCTTCTGTTCATGTCTTTTGCCCACTTTTTAATAGAGTTGCTTGTTTTTTTCTTGCTGATTTGCTTGAGTTCTTTGTAAATTCTAGCTATTAGCCCTTTATTAGATGGGTAGCTTGTGAATATTTTCTCCATTCTGTAGGTTGTCTACTTGTTCTGTTGATTGTTTCCATAGCTGTGCAGAAGCTTTTCAGTTTAACCAAATCCCATTCATTAATTTTTGTAGTTGCCATTATTGCAGTTGGGGTCTTTTTCATAACTTATTTGTCTAGGCCCATATCTAGAAAAGTTTTACCTACATTTTCCTCTAGAATTCTTAGTTTCATTCCTTAGATCTAAGCCTTTTATCCCCCTTGAATTAATTTTTGTGAGTGATGGGAGATAGGGGTCCTATTTCATTCTTCTGCATGTGGCTATCCAGTTTTCCCAGCACCACTTATTGAATAGGGCTTCTTTTCCCCAGTGTACGTTGTTGTCTGCTTTGTCAAGATCAGCTAATTGTAGGGAGATGGTTTTATATCTGGGTTCTCTGTTCTGTTCCATTGGTCTATGGATCTATTTTTGTACCAATACCATGGTGTTTTGGTTACTGTAGTCTTGTAGTATAGTTTCAAGTCTGGTAACATGATGCCTCCAGATTTGTTCTTTTTGCTTAAGATTGCTTTGGCTATTCAGGCTCTTTTCTGGTTCAAAACAAAGCATAGAATTATTTTTTCTAGATCTGTGAAGTATGACCTTGGTAATTTGATGGGGATTGCATTGAATTTGTGAATAACTTTGGGTAGTATGGGCATTTTGACAATATTTATTCTACCTATATCCATGAGCATGATGTGTTTTTCCACCTGTTTGTATCCTCTGTGATTTCTTTCCTCAGAGTTTTGTAGTTCTCCTTGTAGAGATCTTTCACCTCATATTCCTAGGTATTTTATTTTCTATGTAGCTATTGTGAATGGTATTGAGTCTTTGATTTGACTCTCTTCTTGACTATTGTTGGTATATAGAAATACTCCTGATTTATGTACATTGATTTTGTGTCCTGAGACTTTGCTGAATTTGTTTATCAATTCCAGGAGACTTGTGGTAGAATCTGTGGGGTTTTCTAGATACAAGATCATGTCATCAGTGAAGAGCTCTTCTTTGACCTCTTCTTTCCCGATTTAGATACCCTTAATATTCTTCTCTTGGCTGATTGCTCTGGCTAGGACTTCCAGCACTGTGTTGAATGAAGTGGTGACAGTGGGCATCCTTGTCTTGTTCCAGTTCATAAGGGGAATGCTTTAAACTTTTTCCCATTCAGTGTGATGTTGGCTGTAGATTTGTCATATATGGCTTTTATTATTCTGAGATATGTTTCTTCTATGCCTAATTTTTTGAGGGTTTTTATCATGAAAGGGTGCTGGATTTTGGTGTTTCCTTTTTTTTTGTATCTAATGAGAGGATCATATGGTCTTTGTTTTTGCCTTTGTTTATGTGGTGAGTTGCATTTATTGATTTACATATGTTGAACCATCTTTGAATCCCTGGGATGAAGCCCACTTTGTCCTGATGATTTTTTTTTTTTGATGTGCTGTTGAATTCAGTTTGCTAGTATTATATTGAGGATTTTTGCATCTATATTCATAAGGGATATTGGTCTGTAGTTTTCTCTCTTTGTTGTGTCCTCTGGCTTTGGTATCAAGGTGATACTGGCTTTGTAGAATGAGTGGGGAGGATTCCCTCCTTCTTGATATTATGGAATAATTTCTGTATTATGGGTACTCGATCTTCTTTGTAGGTCTATAGAACTCAGCAGTGAATCCATCTGGTCCAGGGCTTTTTTTGTTAGGTGGTTTGTTATTACTGTTTTGATTTCACTGTTCATTATTGGTCTGTTCAGGAGTTCTATTTCTTACTGGTTGAGTCTTGGGAGGTTGCGTGCTTCCAGGAACTTTTCCATTTCCTCTATGTTCTCTAGTTTATGTGCGTAGAGATTTATGTAGTATTCATGGATGATGTTTTGTATTTCTGTGGTATCAGCTGTAATGTCACCATTTTCATTTCTGATTGAGCTTATATGGGTCTTTTCTCTTCTGTTCTTGGTTAGTCTAGCAAGAGTTATGTCAAATTTGTTTATCTTATCAAAGAACCAACTTTTAGTTTCATTAATCCTTTGTTTTTTCTTTTTGTTTGTTTTCCAGTTCATTTAGTTGTGCACTGACCTTCATTATTTCTTTTCTTTTGATATCTTTGGATTTGGTTTGTTCTTCTTTTTATAGTTTCTTGAGGTGTGACAATAGCTTGTGAATTTTTATCTGTCTTTTTTATGTAGGCATTTAAGGCTATGAATTTTCCCCTGAGGAATGCTGTGTCCCATATATTTTGGTAGCTTGTGTCTCCTTTGTTGTTCAGTTCAAAGAATTTTTTGATTTCGATCTTAATTTCATTCTTGACTCAGTAATCGTTCAGCAGCAGGTTGTTTAATTTCCATGACTTTGTGTAGGTTTGAGTGTTTCTTTTGTAATTGATTTCTAGTTTTATTCCGATGTGGTCTGAGAAGTTACATGGCATGATTTAAGTTTTTAGAATTTGTTGTGACCTGTTTTGTTGCCTAAGATATGATCAATCTTGGAGAATATCCCATGTGCTGCTGAGAAGAATGTATATTCTGTAATTTTGGGGTAGAATATTCTGTAAATGTCTGTTAGGTCCATTTGATTTAGAGTTTGGTTTATGTCCATTGTTTATTTATTTTTTGCTTTGATGATTTGTTGAGCTCTGACAGTGGAGTGTTGAGTCCCCCCAGCAATTATGCTAATGCTGTTTATTTCTTTGCTTACCTCTAATAAAATTTGCTTTATGTATCTGGGATCTCCTGTGTTGGGTCTATATATATTTAGGATTGTTATGTCTTCTTGTTGGATAGCTCCCTTCACCAATATATAATGACCCTCTTTGTCTTTCTTTACCTTTATTGGCTTAAAGTCAATTTTATCTGATATGAGAATAGCTGCTCCTGCTCTCTTTTGATTTCTATTTGTGTGGAATGTTTTTTTCCATCCTTTCATGTTGAGTCTGTGTGTGTCCTTGTGATTTAGATGTGTTTCCTGGAGACAACAGATATTTGGGTTTTGTTTTCTCATCCATTCATTCAGCCTATGTCTTTTTTTTTATTCCAGAATATTATGGGGTACAACTGTTGAGGTTACATATATTGCCTGTGCCCCGACCAAGTCATAGCTACAAACATGCTCATCCCCAGACAGTGTGTACCACACCCATTAGGTGTGAATTTACCATCCCTCCCGCCCCCCCCTTTCCTTCTGCCTGACACCCAATGATTGCTACTTGCATATGTGCATGTAAGTGTTGATCAGTCAGTACCAATTTGATGGTGAGTACATGTGGTACTTGTTTTTCCATTCTTGAGATACTTCACTTAAAAGAATGGGCTCCAGCACCATCCAGGATAATACAAGAGGCGTTAGTTCAGCATTGTTTTTTGTGGCTGAGTAGTACTCCATGGTATACATACACCACATTTTATTAATCCACTCATATATTGGTGGGCACTTTGGTTGTTTCCACGTCTTTGCAATTGTGAATTGTGCTGCTCAGCCTATGTCTTTTGAGAGGTGAATTCAGTCCATTAACATTGATTGGTAGTATTGATATGTGGGCTGTTGGTCTGTTCATCCTGTTGGGTGGTCCCTTATTGCCTTGTTTTACCTCTTGTTTTATTGTTTTATAGGAGTTTTGAGTTTTGGGGTTTTTTTAAAGGCAAATTTACACTGGTGGGTATCTGTTGTGCTGATTTGTGTATAGTGCTGTTCTGAGTATTTCATTCAGGGCAGTCTGGTCATGGCAAATTCTCTCAGTATTTGCTTGTCTGGAAAAGACTTAATTTCTCTGTCGATTGTGAAACTAAGTTTTGCAGGATAGAAAATTCTAGGCTGGCAGTTGTTTTGTTTAAGTCAATTGAAGATGGGGCCCCAATCCTTTATGGCTTGTAAGGTTTCCTCTGTGAAGTCTGCAGTTCGTCTGATGGGTTTTCCTTTGTAGGTTGTTTGATGCTTTCATTTTGCTCCTTGCAGAATTTCCTCCTTCATTTTGACTTTGGCTAGGTTGATTACTATGTGACTTGGAGATGATCTATTTGCTGTGGATCTTTCCAGTGTTCAATGTCCATCTTGTATCTGTATTTCTGAATTTCTGGTGATACTGGGGAAGTTTTCCTCAATAATTCCCTCAAATAGGTTTCCCATGCTTTTAGTTCCTTCTTCTTCTCCCTCAGGGATACCTATAATTCAAATGTTAGTTTGCTTCACATAGTCTCATATCTCTCTCAGTGATTGCTCGGACTTCTTCATACTCTTCTCTGCCTCCTTGAATGACTGGGTTAATTGAGAGCCTTGTCTTCAAGCTCTAAGATTCTTCTTCTTGGTTTAGCCTGTTGTTAAAGCTTTCTGCTGCATTTTGAAATTCCCTAAATGACTCTTTCATTTCTTTAAGTTCTCTTATATCCTGTCTTATGTTGTCTAGCTCTCTAGTGACTTTTTCAGTTTTTCATTGACTTCCTGAAATATTTTTTTTGGCTTCTTTTTGTTGGTTTTCCACTTTCTCATCAATTCCATTCATTTTATTTGCCATCCCTCCTCTGAATTCCATTTCTGTTATTTCAGCAATTTCCTTGTGGGTGGAGTCCACTACTATAGCTCCATTGTGTTCCCTTGGGGGGTATTGAACTATTTTGTTTTTTCATGTTGCCAGGGTTCTTTTGCTGGTTTCTTCTCATCTGGCTCCCCTTCGCTCAGTTCTGGGTTAATAGGATTGCAGGGCACCTATTCTCCTTTGCTGGGGACTTGCTCGAACCAAGTCCAGGAGTGATGGCTGCTCAGGGCTGGGGGTCCTGAGTGAAGTATTGGACCTTGAGGAAGTTCTACTGCCCCAGCAGTAGTGGTGGGGACTCACTAGTGGCGTCTTGGGGTCCAGGCACAATTCTGGAGTCTCGGACGTTGAGTCACAGGCCCGGCAGGGGCCCTGCAGCTACAAGGGCAGAGTCTTGGACTCAGGGACAGTAAGAGCTTCAGAGTTAGCTCTGGGGATTTTGGGGGCAGAGCAACCCTTATGGGGGGCTGTCCATCAGTGTGGGGACTATTGATGCCCTGTCATGCAGTCTCAATGACGTAGGGTCTGCATAGGCAGGCCAGCGCTGCTGTTCAGCCCAGGTTCTTCCCCCACACCTAGAACCCATTGATGCAGTTGCCCCAGGCTTCCCAAGTGGTGCCTGTGGCGTCCGAGGCTCCAGCTCTGTTTAGCTCCCATGCTGGGGAGGAGGTGTGCCAGGCCCCAGTCACAGGGCACTACACAGGGAAGCATCTCTTCCCTCCCAAGCTCAGCAGGGGTGATGCAAAGGCTATTGCTGGGAGTCTGGGTCCTGTGCAGACCTGGCTCCATGCACGAGAATGATTAAGGTGGCATCTGTTGCAGAAACCTGCAATTGTCAGGCACTAACTCTCTGCTGCACCTGGTCTTTGGTGGAGTGTCTCTGCACAGATTCTGAGCAGCTTCCTAATCAGCCCAGAGGTCTGCAGTGGAGGAGGGAGACCCCTCACCAATCGAGCTGCCTGTAACTTTTGTTTCTCTCCTCAAAAGCAGAGTCCCCTTGGGTTGCTTCTATCCTGTTGTCTTCCCCTCTTCAAAGCAGTGTGAATTGTATTGGGACCTCCAGCTTAATCTCCAAGATGGTGGGTGATGCTTGTGAGTAAGAATCAGCCATGCCCTGTTTGATTGAGTTGGTAGATGCTATAATGAGCTATAGAGTTGTTCTCCCTGTCAGTGGTTGATGCTTGCAGCAGAGAGCCAACTGCAGAGATGATCTTTTGTGCCTGTGATAAGTTCTAGGTCTTCAGGTGGAGCATTTGACTGCCCCAGGCTTTGGGAGGGAGCTTGTAGCTCCTAGGGTGTTGCTTGATCTTCCCCACAGCAGAGGTGGGTGGAGGGATGAGGCTGGGCGTGGTTAGGTTGTGCAGGTCTGGAAGGCTTTGCAAAGCCTTGGCAGGGCTCAGAGGCCATCTTCCTGGCCACTAGGGGGAGCCACTGGGAGGAGGGTTGAGGCTGGCTGGCTCTCCAAGCTGGAAAGGTTGCTGGTGCGGGAGGGGCCACACTTCCCAGACTGGCTGTGGGGAGTTAGCTCTGCCCCTCTTGTGTTGCCTCTGCCCTCGGGCTGTGAACATGCTGCACTCGGTTGCTATGGCACCATGGGCTGGAATCTTCCCTGCCGGAGGACCACCCTAGCTGACAGTGCGGCTTTCCCATGGCAGGGATGCGTGCTTCCCCAGTTCACCACGTCTCAGACCCCCACAGTTTTCTCCTGTCAGTGTCAATCACATGGGCTCCCTTGCCTCCCAAGTCCAGCCCCTGAACCTCCCTCCCTGCCCCCCGTCACTGTGTTCCCCAGCAACCTGCTCCAGTCCTGGGGGCATGGGATCTAGCCTGCACGTCTGACCCACTGGTGTGCATCTCCACAAAATGCCGGCAGGCAGGGAGCTCCCAGATCAGGCACCCCAGGTCCCCTGTAGGTCCCCAAGGGGAGAGGGATGGGCCCCAGTCTCTGTGGAAACTTCAGACTGCAGGACACACCAGCTAGTGGGAGGGGGCTGCTCACCAAATTCTCAGCTCAAACTACTCTCTGGTTGCAGTGGGCGGGGGAGGGGTGGCGAGAGATGAGAGTCTGAATGGAAGAAAACCTGTTCTCTGGCCTCTCGGGTCACTCTCCTTGGAGGGGAACCCTGCAGGAAGTGTCCAAGGTCTTGGATCACGGAAGTTCTCCCCATAATTTCATGGTTGCCACAGTGCTCGGGTTTGTGGGGGTGGAAAAGGTTCCCAGTAACTTGCTATCCCGCTGATCACTGAAGGATTGTGAAAGGGAGTAAGGGATCTCTCCTTACCCCTTGGCTGGGCTCTGAGCCTCCTTGGGTTTGGTCCTCACTGATATCTTTTCTTCCTTTATCTTCTTCCTTCTCTGCTTCACAATTTTGCTCTGTTGAGGTTCCCGGCAGTCTCCAGCACTTTTCTCACTGAAATTCACTGGTGCTGTATCCCCCCTCCCATCTTCCCTATCTGAAACCCTTCCTTCTCTCCAGGATGGTCTGGCAGTGATGTTTCTAGTCAGTCATCCTGCCACATCCCCTGCATTTGGTTTTGATTAGCCTCCTCTAAATATACCGTCAAACTATGTGCAAAACTACCAGATCATGTTATTTTTTAGTTAGGTCACCAGACCCAGCCAGAATCTGTTTTTGTTTTTTTTTTTAAGAGATGAGGGTCTCAATCTGTTGCCCAGGCAAGAGTGCAGTGGCATGGTCATAGCTCATTGCAGCCTTGAACTCAGGCAATCCTGTCTCAGACTCCTGAGTAGCTAGAACTACAGAGGCCTGCCACAATGCCTATCTAATTCTTTTCATTTTTTTGGAGACAGGGTCTCACTATATTTTAGGCATGCTTGGAACATTGGTTGACAAAACCCAATGGCCACCTCCATTTCTCTAGCCAGAGGATCTTACTAGGGTTTGAGCCACAGAAATGCCTTTAACAAAAAGATGTCTGTGCCTCACCCCTCACCCCATATCTATTGAAACAGAAATTTTGGGAGAACAGCCCACAGATGGATACTATGATGGTAGGTATACTTGGGAGATTCTAATATATCCATAAGATACTGCTGTTATACTAATAAAGTCTAAAATATAATCTTAAAAATGCTACCACCTAACTTTATTTGCTCATGCAAATCTTATTGTTTGATACTGTCATGACCTCCAGAAACTATTACCAAAGTTGATCTCTCTACTCATGGACACATTCATTCATTCATTCAACAAATACTCATTGAGTGCCTGGTAGGTTCTAGGTACCATGTGTAAGGTGAATATGACAAAGTCTAAATCCCACAGAGCTTATATTCTAATTGGGAGGGAGATAACAAACAAAAAAGCAGAAATATCTCTTAGGTAGTGGTAAATGCTATGAAGAAAGACAACTCTGGGCAAGGAGATAAAGAATAATGGAGAGGAGATTGTGAGCTATTTAAATAGAATGGTCAGGAAGGCTGGGGGGGGTAACATCGGAGGAGAGTCCTGAATAAAGTGAGAGACCAACCTAGAGGAAGATCCAGGGTGAAAGGTAATCCAGGCAGAGAGAACAGCAAGTGCAGAAGTCCTGAGGCAAGGATGAATTTGGACTGTTAGCTTTCATGTTAATTTAAAATCATTGTTTAATTTTGCAGGACAGTTAGTTTAGTCTTTCAGAAACTTGGGATATAATTTATCAGGGCCTGAAAGCTGAACTTGATTGAAATAGGGCTTCTCATCATTTCTTTCTTTTAGCTTCAATTACTTTTTAACAATACTTATTCTACCTTTTGCTGTTCGCTCTTTGTAAAAGACAATAACTAAATAGAAGTTGGATGCATCATCTGTAACACTTTTGTTTGTGTGTTTTAAGAAAGGTACATTGCCTCTTTGTGGGGGTCTGGAAAATTCCTGGTAGCTGAGTCGGCCAGATTGGTGGACACAACACTGGCATATGTCTCAGCCAAATACCTGTATAGCTTTTGACAAATGCTAAACTACTGTTAAGTGTCCACCCACCACTGAGACCCAAGGACATAATATTCTTTATTCATTTTCTGGCCCTGAATGTCTTTTCTTTTTGTTTTTGCAGCCTAACCTTTTTGTCATCTTTGGCATTTCTCACAGGCTGCAGCTCATTCCTGGCTTTAATTGAACTTTTCTGACATTCTTCATATAGGTCAGTGCTACTCTTATATTTCATTCTTTGTCATATGTTTCTCCTTCCATCTTTTATGTGGTTGTTTTGAAGTCCGAACCCCTCAGAAAGTCTCCTCTGAGGGAAAGTATCCACATTATCTTCTCTGGAAGCCTGATCTTTTGTCTCCTCTCTGAAGCTGTTTGCAAGTATGTGTGCATGTGTATGTGTTGAAATGTCATTTTTTAGAGTCTCTAATTCCTTTTTGAGGTAGGTAGTTTCCTATTTAGAACTTCTGAGTGTAACATCATGTTTATTTTACTTCTAATTTTAATGAACACTTTTATTAAGATCTTGTCTTAGTCCATTTGCACTGCTATGACAGAATACCTTAGACTGGGTAATTTATAAATAGCAGAAATTTATTACTCACAGTTCTGTAGGGTTGGAAACCCAAGATCAAGGCACCAGCAGATCTGGTGTCAGGGGCTGCTCTCTGCTTCCAAGATGGCGCCTTGTTGCTGTGTCCTCAAATGGCACAAGGTGGATGGGCAAAGGGGCCTAGCTAGTTCCCTTTAGCCCTTTTATAAGGCACAAATCCTATCCATGTGAGTTGAGTCCTCATGGCCTGATCACGTAAAGGCCCAGCCTTTTAATACTGTTGCATTGAGGATTAAGTTTCAACATGACTTTTGGAGAGGACACAAACTTTCAACCCATAGCAGATCCTAAATTCATGTCTTAACTTGGCCTTTCTCTTCTTTCATGGACAAACTCCACAATGACATAATTTCTTTCTTCCAAAATTTCTGTCATGCCAACATCACACCAGCCAGTGGTGGCTTCTTGTTAGAATTATGATAGAGGAGCTATTGCTTTTCTTTTAGCACAGTAATTAAGAGCATGGGCAAATCTGGGTTTGAATCTAACTCCACCATTTACTCTCTGGGTGACTCTAGGAAAATTGTGAGGAAGATTGAAATAATCCACACAAAGTGCTTAGGATAGAACTTGGTATATTTGCTGTCCTTGATAATTTCTAGTGGTCATCACATCATCATTATCAGCATCAACATCATGACTCTGAGAGAAGAAATTATTGTCAAGGCAAGTCAAGAAGTCACAGGTTCTTTAAACAAGTATATGGATTGTTGACATTCCCTATCACTATAAAATTGTAACTCAGTAAAAATGTGTACAATCTATATTCATAAAATATCCTTTACATCTCCTCTTCCTGAGAGCTTCAGTTTTATTTTATACAACAATGTAACTGCCTTCAACTTCTGGCCCTAAACTTATATATTCAGACACTCACTAAGATGTTCAACAGAATAAAGGGCCTTGCTGATATCAAAAAAGCACCCTTTAAAAGTATCCTGTAAAAGTACCCTGTAATTTAGAAGACAGATGAACTATCACATGACCACAGAAAATCTTGTCGTTGGGAATGAATATCATTCCCTCAAATGTATACAAAATCATTTTTAACTTGGTTAGAATTTTTAATACGGAGAAAGTAATGGCTCAATTAGTAATTTTAGAGTAAATAATTATACCATGCTGATAGTAGTATGGAATAATCTGAGAGTGACTGTGGGGGTTTAGATTTCAATTTGAAATATATAATGAGTTCATATTGAAAAACTGACCAGAAGGAAAGAATGTTGGCATTATTAGATTATTCTCTTCTGATAGAAGTTGAGCTAAAAATAAACATACTGCTCGTTTTATTTCTCTTCCTTTCATCTAAAGTCAAGACAATGCACATCAAAGATCTGTGCTTAATTCATTTATTCATTCATTCAGCAGTTATTTAATGAGTGTCCACTGTATATCAGGCACTGTTCTTGGCATTAGGATCACAGAGGTGAATAAGACAAGCTAGGTGCCAGCCTTCATGGGGCTTACATTCTAGAGGGGGGAATTAGATGCTAAACAAGGGAAGTGTCAGAAAGATAATTTCAGATAGTGCTAAGGACTGTGGAGAACAGAAACAGGATAATGGAATGAGTTGTGCCAAGAGGGAAGAAATGAGATACCTAGGGAAGAGTCAGGAATGATGAGAAATTTCAGATCTGGGGGAAAATACTCTGAGGTGAAATTGGGTTTTATAGTTTATCCTATATGGATTGAAAAGCCATTTAGGGGTTGCAAGCAGGAGAGTAACATGCTCTGGATTTCATCTCACAGCAATTCCTTTGTCTTCTTAAGGATAGTGTATTGGAAAAAAATTAGTCTGGATGTGAAGAGACCAGTTAAGAGTCTGGTCCAGAAGAAAGAGGATGATGGTTTGGAGGTGGGGGAAGTGGGGATGGAGAGGAGTGAACAGATTCAAGATATATTTTGGGGGCTGAATTGATGGGAACTAACAATAGCCACAGCTGTGTAGGGTGGTGAGGTAAAGGGATGTTTCTGATCTGCCTAACAGGTGCGTGGTGGAACCCTTTGTTAATATCAGGAAGGTAGAGGAGCTGGCTTTTTGGACAGGGTGGATATGAAGAGGGAGGAATGAAAATTTAAGGTTGGGGGTTGAAAAGCCTATGAGGCATCCACACGGAGGTATTAAATAGGCAGCCAGAGAAGCAGTCAAAACAAGAGGTAAATTTGGGGGTGTCAGCAGATTCATGATGTTAATACTGTGGGAATGGAGTGATCAGCAAAGAAGAGAGTAGAGAGGGGTAAAGAGGGCCCAGGAAAAAGCCCTGAAGAAATTAGTTTAATTGGTGGGTAGAGGAAGAGGAGGTTGTTGAGAAGATTGAAAAGGAACAGCCAGAGAGGAATGGGGAAAACCAGGCAGATATTTGATTGCAGGATCCAAGAGGAGAGCATTCAGGAGGGTAGTTGTCACCCACGTCAAATTCTACTGGGAGAGTAAGAAGCTGAGAGCAGAGAAGGTCCACCATAGGGGCCAGATGGAAGTCATTGTGCCGTGAGCAAAGGTGGTTTGGTTGAGGTTTAGGTGGGTAAAGAAAAGAGATTGCAGAGGTTTGGGGAGTGAACGGATGCAAGAAAGCAGAGGGAGAAGGTGAGTGCACATAGTTCTTTTTTTTTCTGTTTGTTTTCAGTAAAGTTTATTGAGGATAATCTACATACAATAAATGTACAGATTTTAAGTTTGATGACAATGGAACCGCCACCTCAGTAAAGCTGAAACATTTCATTATCTCAAAAAGGTTTCCTGATGCTGTTTTCCAATCCATACTCCTTCCCCCAGTAACCACTAATCTGTTTTCTTTTACTGTTGATCATAATCAT
Organism: Daubentonia madagascariensis; assembly: GCA_023783475.1. Classification (NCBI taxonomy): domain Eukaryota; kingdom Metazoa; phylum Chordata; class Mammalia; order Primates; family Daubentoniidae; genus Daubentonia; species Daubentonia madagascariensis. The sequence goes on along the minus strand of JAKFHU010000600.1, from coordinate 19,362,163 downwards.
TTGCCTATTCGAGAACTTCATATAAATGGAATCATTTGACATATACTTTTATGTGTGGCTTCTTTCACTCATATTTTTTAGATTCATCCAAATCTAAATGGGATGACAAATTTGAGGCATGTTGAAGTGTTCACAACACCGGAAAGAAGGGTATGTCCTTAACTCCTCCCTTCTCTTCCAGCTTACGTACACCATCACTATTCATACATTCATTCACTTTTATATTCTTTTAAATTAAAATATGGAGTTCTTACCATATACTAAGCACTCATAGTTCTTTTCAGAGGCTGTGAAGGGGCCAGAGAGAGGAGTGGGACCTGGAGAGGGATGTGAGTCACGGGAATATTAGAAATTTCTGAGACGGCATCTGAAAGAAAAGTTGATCTGGGAGAGGAATGGGTGGCATACGGTGATTACTCTGGGGGTTAAAGGGTAGAAATGGGTTGGGGTCACGGTCTTTATCCCATTTTTAGCTTAAGATAATTTCTCTTTCTCCCTCCTCTGCCCCTCCCAGGGGACAATGTTTAAGCATTCATCCATGGCTGAAACTGGCCTGCCTGTTCTTGCACATTTCAGTAACATGAGCCGGTACATTTGCTTGTTTTTCATGGCTTAAGATACTTGCCATAGAACCTTTTTATTGTCTATATGGTACATATATCTATATCTATATGACACATGGCTATATAATCAGATAGATACATTGTGCATATAGGGTTTCATAGAATTACAAAAAGCACATTCACCCTGTAGTTCACTCTAATAGCCCTCTAGACTAAGGAAAGGGGGAAAGAAATGAAAAAAAGTAATATATTTTATTGTAGACTTGCTTTTAGATAGCATATATGACATTTATTTTACCATTTCAGTGTAAGTTAACAGATACTTAGAACTGGAAATGAAATCAGAGGTCATCTGGTTCCCCTTCTCCATTGAATACAGGAAATGGATACCTCAAGGGAATGAATGACCCATGGAAGGAAAAGACCTGGGACCTGGCTTCCAACTTAGGAACCAGGGCTATGGGGTCACACAGACCTGGGTTTGAATCCCGGCTCTGCTAAACTCTATACTCATAGCCGTGAGACTATGGGCAAATTATTTAACTGTTCTATGTCTGTTTCCTAATCTGTAAAATGAAATTATAATACACTGATTTTATAGTTATTGTGAAGCATAGATGAGATTGCAAATTAATTAGCAAGGCATCTGGCATCTAGAAACCCTTTGATTAGTGTTAACTCTATCGTGCCTCAAGATCTTGAATGAATTAGCAGTAAACTCTGAAAAGATGAAGATCTTTATAATATATAATGATCATAATTTCCTCTCTTGTCTTCTTATTGTTAGTTTTTGGGTAAACCAGTAATTTCATTTTTTAGTTGAAGTTATCATTCAGGTAATTATTGACTCACATGAAGTTGTAAGGAATAATGCAGAGAGAACTTGTGTACAGTTTACCCAGTTTCTCCTAATGGCAACATTTTGAAAAACTATTATACAATATCACTCAATAATTTGATGTCATGAACAAAAATATTTTTATTGGTGCTAATATCTACTAAAAATCAGAAATTGTGCTTTCGCCCACATCGCCTCAACCAAGAAGTAAAAATTATGAAGCTTCCAAATTGCACCATTACTGAAACAGTAGTATGGATGGCACACATTTAAATTCTCTTCTTTTAAATTATTATTAATTTTATATAATTTGGGTCTAAAGCAATACCCTGATTTGAGTATCTGATGGAAGCATTGGATGAATGGATCTAGTGTGGCAGACTTGTGACTTTGCTCTGACTTGGTGACCTTGGCCAAAGCACTTAACTTTTATGTTCTAGAGCTAATTATAAATTGGGACAAGAGTACCCATCTCTGCCTAATTCATGGGAATTTTCCAGATCAATTATATGCCCTGTGTATCTATCCCCTGCCTATCTCTACTGCCTCCTTTCCTTTTGTTCTCTTTGCCCAGCCATAAGAATTTTGTCAGTTCTTTAAGCACACCATGTTCTATCTCATTTCTGCACATTTTCTAATGCTGTTTCCTCTACGTCTTATGCTGTTCCCTCTGCCTCTACCTCATTCCCTTCCTGCCCTGCCTCCCAATCTATACACATGCTTATCCTTCTTCCTTCTCTTCTTTCCTCTCTCTTTCTCTCTCTCCCCTAACTCCTACTTATTTTTCAAATCACAGCTTTAGCAAAGTCCTTAGGGGGAAGCTCTCCATAACCCCAAGGCTGGATTAGGTCCCCACATTGTATGTTCCCTTAGCATCCTGTGCCTCCACTTCACAGCACTTTACCCCATGTCCTTGTTGTGCTTTGTCTAATGTCTGTTTTCACCAGTATGTGAAGTAAGGGCAGGGAGAGGATTGTGGTGTTCACCACTTTCTCATATTTATTACAGTGCCTGCCACAGGATGGGTGCCCAATAAATATCCACCGAATGAGTGAATGAATAAATTGAATAAACATACGCTAGCTTTTTGGAAGGAAACACTATGCAGATCAGATGGAATTTTGGGTGGTATTTCTGTTTAGTATGTGACTCATGTAGATTTAAGTCTTTTAAATGTTTAAAAATATATCTTTGTGTGGTAGTTTGGTTTTCCTTGTTTTTTTCCTTACTTTTGTTTTCATGTCAGAATTACTGTGTAATTATGTCTTGAAAAATACCTCAAATGGTGGCTAAGGTGAATTTTAAAAAGGAAGATGAAGCCCAAAGTAGAGATGAATGTTTACCACGGGGCATTAAAGCATTAAAGAGTTGTGAATGTGAGGCTCTTGCCAGTCTTCAGTAAGCATCCTGTTATCTTGGCACAGGGTCAAGTTGCCACTTCTCATTTTGCCTCAGGTGGTGAAAAAAATCCCCATTTTAAGCCAACTGAGGTTGTATGTGCTGTATGCATATGAATGCCGAATATGAGGCCCTACCTCCAAATATGTGGCTGAGATAAAAGTAATGTTAAATTGTACCCTCTGCTTTGGTGCTTTGTCCTGACTTTAAAAAAAAAACCAAAGAAAGAAGAAATGTTTGCATCTATGACAACTGGGCTCTCCTTTGTTTTTTCCCCTTGAAGGATAAGACTTATAAATGTTCGCCTTTGGGGGGACTGGCCTTGATTTATCCCATTGTTCCTGCTTTTTGTTTTCTTTTTCTCTGGTGTTGAACAGCCCAGTAAAACCAGCTTTCTTCCACACTCAACACTTCCATTAGAAGGGAAGAACAGAGAAGTGCTCTTTTTGTTTTATTCTCAGCCACTAAGAGGCATTTTGGCCCTTGAGGAGTCCATGTCAGGAGATTCTAGATACCAGTGGTTCCTTGTGGTTGGTTTACCATCAGAACCACCAGGAGGACTTTTAAAAAATGCAGATTCAGGGCCCCATGCCCTAAAATTCTTATTCAGTAAGTCTGGGTGGGACCTGAACATCAAGCTCTTTTGGTGATACTGATATACAACTAAGTTTGGAAACTACTGTCTGGGAATCCCAAATGCTTGAAAACCTTTGCATCTAGTTGGTGCCTTTGGGCTCAAATCCCAACCCACAGCATGGTGCTCTATGATCTCACTTCTTCTGGCCCACTGCTCCAGCTTCATTTCTACTCACGACTCTCTCACACTCTTCTCGCAAGCCAAGCCAGCTGCTTGTAGCTTGAATGCGCCAGGGATTTTCTTAGCTATTGGATGTGGTGGAGCTGTTTTGCCCCCTCCATGCCCTGGGCAATTCCCACTTGTCTCTTGGACTTCTCTCACCACCTCTGATTGAGCTGGGTGCCCCTTGTCTCAGCTCCCTTTGTGCCTTCACTCTTCTCCTTCCTTTCATGCTTATCACATTGTATTGATTTGCCCCGCATATAGTGGGTGATAAATAAATAGCTATGGACTGAATGAGTTGCTTCTTTGCTTTTCTGTCTTCCTTACTGTATTGTGAGCTCCTTGAAATAAGACTCGCATCTTTTCCACTTTTTAAGTCTCGTGTACATGTTGGTATAGGGAGAGCACTCAAAAGATCATAGTTAAATGAATGAACATGTGAATTAATAACTGATAATGAAAATTAAAAAATCCTGTGCTTTGGGTAGAAAGATCCTGCAGTAGTTGCTATTGTTCTGAGTCTATTACAATAGATACATATTTTACTAGTATAAAAAAAGAACTTGGGCCATTAACAGTAATTGAAACTATTAGTTAGAAAAACAGAGAAATGTACTATTAAATTGTTCTGTATACATTTCTCAAGTGTTTTAGTTTATTTTTATATAAGTAATAACATCATATGTTACAAATTCTAAAGGTATAAGAGAGTATATGGAGAAAAGTATCTTTCCTGCCCCAGTCCCCAGCTACCAATTTCTCTATCCCAGAGGCAATCAGTATTTCAGTTTTTACACCTTTTTTTAACTAGTTTTTTTTTAAATTTCATAATATTACGGGGGTACAAATGTTTTGGTTACATGAATTGCTTTTGTACAGTTTAAATCAAAGTTATGAGCATGTCCATCACCCAGATGCTGTGCATTGTACCTGTTAGGCGTGAAGTTACCCATCCTCTCCTGCCCCCTCCCACCTGCTTGATTTCCATTGAGTTTTACTACCATATGTGCACATGAGTGTTGATGAATTAGTTCCAAGTTAATACTGAGTACATGTGGTCTTTGTTTTTCCATTCTTGTGATATTTCTCTTAGAAGGATGGTCTCCAGTTCCATCCAGGTTGTTACAAAAGGTATTAGTTCACCATTTTTTTTAAGGCTGAGTAGTACTCCATGGTATACATATACCACATTTTATTAATCCACTCATGTATCAATGGGCACTTGGGTTGTTTCCATATCTTTGCAATTGTGAATTGTGCTGCTATAAACATTCAAGTGCAAGTGTCTTTTTTATAAAATGTCTTTTTTTCCTTTGGGTAAATACCCAGTAATGGGATTGCTGGATCAAATGGTAGGTCTACTTTTAGTTCTTTGAGGTATGTCCATACTACTTTCCATAGAGGTTGTGCTAGTTTGCAGTCCCACCAACAGTGTATAAGTGTTCCTTTCTCTCTGCATCCATGCCAGCATCTGTTGTTTTGGGACTTTTTGATAAAAGCCATTCTCACTGGAGTTTGGAGTTAGGTGGTATCTCATTGTGCTTTTGATTGACATTTCCCTGATGATTAAAGACGTTGAACATTTTTTCATATGTTCCTTGGCCATTAGTCTATCTTCTTTTGAAAAGCTTCTGTTCATATCTTTTTCTCACTTTTTAATGGTGTTGGATGTTTTCTTGATGATTTGCCTGAGTTCTTTTTAGATTCTGGTTATTAGCCCTTTGTTGGATATAGAACATACAAATATTTTCTCCCAATCTGTAGCTTGTCTATTCACTCTATTGATTGTTTCCTTGGCTGTGCAGAAGCATTTTAATTTAATCCGGTCCTACTTATTTATTTTTATTGTGCTGTGATTGCCTTTGGGGTGTTCTTCATAAATTCTTTGCCTAGGCTGATTTGCAAGAGTTTTTCTAATGTTTTCATCTAGAATTCTTATAGTTGCATGCCTTAGGGTTAAGTCTGTTATCCATTGTAAATTAATTTTTGTGAGTCGGGAGAGGTGTGGATCCTGTTTCAGTCTTTTATATGTGGCTGTCCAATTTTCCCAGCACCATTTATTGAATAGGGATTCTTTTCCCCAGTGTATGTTTTTGTCTGCTTTGTCAAAGATCAGATGGCAATATGAGGCTGGTTTTATATCTGGGTTTTCTGTTCTGATCCACTGGTCTATGTCTCTGTTCTTGTGCCAGTACCATGCTGTTTTGATTACTATAGCCTTGTAGTATAGCTTGAAGTCTGGTAAAGTGATGCCTCCCGATTTGTTCTTTTTGCTTAAGGTCGCTTTGGCTATTCAGGGTCTTTTCTGGTTCCATACAAAGCATAGAATTATTTTTTTATAGATCTGTAAAAAATGACATTGGTATTTTAATAGGGATTGCATTGAATCTGTAAATCAGTTTGGGTAGTATAGAAATTTTAACAATGTTGATTCTGCTGATCCATGAGCAAGATATGTTTTTCCATTTGTTTACATCCTCTGCTATTTCCTTCCTCTGTGTTTTGTAGTTCTCCCTGTAGAGGTCTTTCACCTCCTTGGTTAAATATATTCCTAGGTATTTTATTTTCTTTGTTGCTATTGTGAAAGATATTGAGTTTGAGTCTCAGCTTGACTGTAGTTGGTGTATAGGAATGCTACTGATTGGAGTACGTTGATTTTGTAACCTGAGACTTTGCTGAATTTATTTATCAATTCCAGGAGTCTCTTGGAAGAATCTTTGGGGTTTTCTAGATAGAAGGTTATATCGTCAGCAAGGAGCAATATTTTGACCTCTTCTTTTCCCATTTGGATACCCTTGATTTCCTTCTCTTCCCTGATTGCTCTGGCTAGGACTTCCAGCACTATGTTGAATAGAAGTGGTGGCAGTGGGCAACCTTGTCTGGTTCCAGTTCTAAGCGAGAATGATTTCAATTTTTCCCTGTTCAGTATGATGTTGGCTGTGGGTTTTTTGTATATGGATTTTATAATTTTGAGGTATGTTCCATCTATGCCTATTTTGTTAAGAATTCTTATCATAAAAGGGTGCTGAATTTTGTCAAATGCTTTTCCTGCATTTATTGAAAGGATCGTATGGTCTTTGTTTTTGCTTCTATTTATATGGTAAATCACATTTATAGATTTGCGTATGTTGAACCATCCTTGCATCTCAGACAACAGTGGAATAAAAATAGAAATCAATTACAACAGAAACACTCAACTGTACAGAAAGTCATGGAAATTAAACAACCAACTGATGAATGATTATTGGGTCAAGGAGGAAATTAAGGTGGAAATCAAAATATTCTTCAAACTAAATGACAAACGGGACAGAAGTTATCAAAGTCTGTGGGATTCAACAAAGGCAGTGCTAAGAGGAAAATTCATAGCCATAAATGCCTACATCCAAAAGACAGAAAGATCACAAATCAAAAATCTAACAAATTGTCTCAAGGAATTTGAACAAGAAGAGCAAACTAATCCCAAACTGAGCAGAAGAAAAGAAGTAACTAATATCAGAGTGGAACTAAATGAAATCAATAACAAAAGAATTATACAGAAGATTAATGAAGCAAAGAGTTTGTTCTTTGAAAAGATAAACAAAATTGACAGGCTTTTTACTAGATTAACCAGAAACAGAAAAGAAAGGACCCTAATAAACTCAATCAGAAGTGAAAAAGGAGATATTACAACTGATATCATGGAAATACAAAATATCATCTCTGAATACTATAAAAATCTCTATGCTCATAAACGTGAAAACGTTGAGGAAATGGACAAATTCTTGGAAACACACAACCTCCCTAGGCTCAATGAGGAAGAAATAGAACTCCTGAACATACAAATATCATATAACTAAATTGAAGCAGCAATAAAAATATTTCCCAACAAAAGAAAATCCTGGACAGATGGTTTCACAGCTGAATTTTACCAGACCTGCAAAGAACTGTTATCTATACTGCAGAAATTATTTCATGTCATAGAGAAGGAAGGAATCCTCCCCACCTCGTTCTACAAAGCCAATATCACCTTAATATGAAAACCAGGAAAGGAAAGAACAAAAAAGAAAACTACAGATCTATATCCCTTATGAATATAGATGCAAAAATTCTCAATAAAATCCTAGCAAACTGAATTCAGCTGAATATCAAAAAAATAATCCACCATGACCAAGTGAGCTTCATCCCAGTTTTACACTTTTTGAGAGACAAATGGTAACACAGGCTGCACACAGTTCTACTCTTTGCTTTTTACTTACTGGTTTGTCTTGTTGGCAAACATCTTATATGAATGAGAAGGAGCTTCTTTTTATTTCTTTTACAGCTTCAAAGTATTCTACTCTATGGGTACATCCCAATTAATTTTACTAGTACCTTAGATTTTCAGGTTGCTATTTGAAACTCTGTATCTATGAATTCATTTCTTCATCCATGTCATTTTATACATGCACATGTATATGTAGGAAAATTTCTAGAACTATACTTGCTAGGTCATTTGAAACATGCCTTGTAATATTGCCAAATTGCCAAAAATAAGGATTATATCAATTATCTTATTAAATATCGTTGCAAACCTCAAATACCTGGGACCTTGTGGACTCTAGCCATCAAGTGGTCTTTCAGGCTCTGCAGTATGTTCTGTAACATATGCCTTTGGTTGAAATGAGGTGAAGGTGTTTGAGGGCAACTGGAGCTTTGAAAGCTACCTCTAAGTTACCACTGAGGCTGGGTTTTTAGAATGTTAGTGTTTATAGATTAAATTCATCATTTATTTGGGGATATTTAATTAATTAATAAATAATTAAATACAACAACTAATGAAACCAGAACAATTTCTCATTGGAGTTTCATCATTATTTCTGCCATTGATTCTTGGAAAGGGGACTTTGGCTATATATGATTCAAGTAAGGAATTTGGAAATAGTAGAAAGTAACAGCAAATTTGACTGTTGACTGAAATCATTAAAAAATTGGCCTAGATGGATATGGTTCTTCCTTGTACACCCATGATCATGTCTACCAAAGAGAATCATTCTCCTCCTTCTATTCTTTCCATTTTGATAAGGGGTTGTCATAACAGGTGACACTTTCTGATAGAATTTCCATAGTGCTGGTGCCAGGTTCACCATCATTTTCTTTCTTTTGGTTTGCATTTTTGTTTTGGGGAAATCCGTTTTTCCCTTAGGTAACTTTTCTGGCATCAGCAAATGATAATATCTGTCATTGCTCATATCTAAATGAGAGGCATAAATTTTACCTGAAATACCTAATAGAATGATTAATATTCATAATTAAACTATAATAACCTAGAATTATGAATGCCATACTTTAAATGTGTATTTTTATTTTCTTTTAAATAAGATTTATTTACTCTGGGACTTTTTTTGGTCATTGATAAAAATTTAGAAAATTCAGAAATATATTTTTAAAAGGAAAGAAAAATGTCTCTAATTTTATCATATAAGTTCAGAAGTTATTGATATTTGGTATATTTTCTTTCACCTTTTTGATATAGATTTTTTTTCACAAACTTGAAAGCCTACATTGTATAATCTTTGTGGCATCCTGCATTTTTTCAACTGTCATAATGTTATACATTTTTCTAGGTTGTTAAAATTTTTTTAGATAATTTTAATGGGATATTGGTATTCTGTGTTATGTATACAACATAATTTATTTAACCATTCTCCTATTATGGGGTTGTCATAACAGGTGACACTTTCTGATAGAATTTCCATAGTGCTGGTGCCAGGTTCACCATCATTTTCTTTCTTAATTTTATTATCTGCAACATATTTTATGTATACTGAAAGTGGAAATAGCAGGTCAAAGGGTGTAATTATTTTTTAAACTCTTCAGACAAAATGTCAAAATGCTTCCAGCAAGACTCTACTAATATATATCTCCATCATCAATTTATGAAATTGCCCATATCGCTATATTCTTTTGACATTGTCATTTTTTAAAACCATGAACAATTATATCTTTGTGCTTAAATTTTTAATTTTATTATTACTGAAGTATTTAAAAAGTTCGTTATCCATTTTTCTTTCTTTTTTTCTTTTTCTTTCTTTTTTTTTTTTTTTTTGGTTAAATATCTATCCTTGCCTGTGTTTTCGTCTTTAGGAGACTTACTACTTTTCCTCAGGGATTTTAATACTTTTTCTAGACAAGCTATATTTCTATGCAATTCCAGTTTGTTTGCCTTTTGATTTTCTCAAACTAGGCAAGTTCAAGAATGTTATTTGGATCAAATCTACTGATCTTTTCTTTGTGGATTCTTTCTTGGCTTTTGTGTTTAGAAATCCTTTCCACATCCACAATGCCCATAGATACTCATCTCTATTTTCTCCTATATATTTTAATAATTTCTTTATAGAATTAAAAGTTCTTAATGGCATAATTCTGTAATGTGTCAGGTGGTGGTAAATGCAAAGAAGCAAAGTAAATGAAGTAGGAGGGATATGTGAAGTGCGGCTGTGAAGGAAGGCCTCACTGATCAGAGCACACCTGAGCAGAGACCTGTGGTGGGGAGGAAGGGAGCCAAACCAATGCATGTGATGTTCTGAGCAGAGGGATCACAGTGCAAAGGTCCTCAATTGGAGCATGCTCAGCATACTGAAGGACTATCAAGAGACTAGTGTGGATGGAGCAGAGTGAGTGAGTGGGAGAGAACAGGGAATGAGGTCTGACAGGGAATGGGCTGGGGCTAGGAGTATTTCAGCTCTCATAAACCATTTTGGGTACGTAGGTTTTTACTCTTAATGACATGAGAGCCATTTCAAGGACTTAAATAGAGGAGTGACCTGACATAACTTACTTTTTAAAAAGATTGCTGAAGCTGCTTGTTAAAGCATAGATAGCTAAAGGAAAATGTCCAGGCAGAGGGAAAATCATCACAGGGATCCTAAGGTGGGAGCAATCTGGCATGTGGGAGGAACAGTGACAACAAGGCAAGTGTGGCTGAAAGAGGGGAGAGGAAGACGGAGATGAGGTCAGAAAATGTGGGAGGTGGGTGGCAGAAGCTTTGGAGAATTAATATTCTTTCAATTTCTTACTTTCTTATTGGTTAGCTAGTTTCTTTACTCCTTCTTGAGTTAATTTTGCTAGTTTATAGTTTATCAGAAGATTGTTAATTTACATTTTTTTCAGTATTCAGCTGCGTTTCATTTTCTCTTAGAACTTTTCATTCATCTGTATCTATCACATATACCCTTCTTCTGTTTGATATTTGTGCTTTCTTGCTTATAAACGTGCTAAAATCTATACTTAATCTATTAAAAACATATTTCCAATCAATAAGAAAGGGATGGATGTATCAATTAGGTTGCAATGAGATATATATAACAAGCCCTACTTTAGAGCAGCGATCCCCAACCTTTTTGGCACCAGGGACCAGTTTCATGGAAGACAATTTTTCCATTGACCAGGGTGGCAGAGGGATGGTTTTGGGATGATTCAAGCACATTACATTTATTGTGCACTTTATTTCTATTATTATTACATTGTAATATATAATGAAATAATTATACAACTCACCGTAATGCAGAATCAGTGGGAGCCCTGAGCTTGTTTTCCTGCAACTAATGCCGCTGCTGATCTGACAGGAGGAGCTCAGGTGGTGATGCGAGCGATAGGAGTGGCTGTAAATACAGATGAAGCTTCCCTTACTGGCCCGCTGCTCACCTCCTGCTGTGTGGCCCAGTTCCTAACAGGCCACAGACCGGTACCAGTCCACGGCCTGGGGGTTGGGGACCACAGCTTTAGAGGTTGAATAAAATGGGGCTTTATTTTTCTCACATTACAGGAAATCTTGGGGAATGCAATTAAGAGCTAATTCAGGAGCTCAAGGAAGGCATGAAGGATACAGGATTCTTTTACTGTCCTAAACATGTATGTGGCTGTCAGCCTCATTTTGACAAGATTGCGGCCTTCCTCCAGACATCAAGTTCTACATTCTAGGCAGGAGGAAGGAGGAGAAGGGCAGAAGACAGCTGAGACTGTCCTTTTTTGCTGGAAAACAAATCATTTTTCTGGAACCGCCAGTACTAGGCTTCTGATTACTTCATGGCCAGAACTGGGTCATACTGTTCCTAGCTTCAGGGAAGTTGGAGAAGCAAGTGTCTTGAACTGGGCACATTGTTACCTTGAACACAATCTGCACTTTCTTACTAAGGAAGAAGGAACTAACAGTGTTTGCCACAATGGATAGCCTATAGAAAAATGGGTACAAATAAGTTTCAAAAGAAAAATATACAAATATACATGTTCTAATCAATACATATATAAAATAACAAAATCTTTAATATTCCAAAATGCAAACTAAAACAATTAATTATCACTTTTTTCTATCATGTTGGCAATTTAAATAAAAATGATAGCACTCAAAGTTAGCAAGCTTAAAGTGAAATGGCATCGTTTTATACTGTCTGAGGAATTATAACTTGGTATAACCATTCTGGGAGCAATTTAATAATTCATGTGGTATGTGTGTGAGGGTATCTTATTGAGGGTTTGTTTTGCATTTCTCTGATGACTAATGAAGTTGAGCACCTTTTTATAGGTTTTGTGACCATTTGAATTTCCTCCTTGGTGAGTTACCTGTTGAAGTCTCTTGCCCATTTTTCTACTTAATTATAATCTTTTTCTTATTAATATGAAGAAGTTATTTATATTTTATGGATATAAGCCATTTGTCCAGGATATGTGTTGTAAACATCTTCCCCCAAGCAAAGTAGCTTGCTTTTTCAAAGCTCTCTTAATAATTTCTTTTATTAACAGAAGTGCTTAATTTTAATGTTGTCTAATTTTATTGGTCTTTTCTTTTATTGTTAGTACAATGTATGTTCTGTTTAAGAAATCTTTACTTATCCCAAGTTCATGAAGCTATTTTCTAATATGATTTTCTAGAGATTTGTTGTTTTTACCTTCATTATTTAGATATAAATAATGTAATAGATGTAATTTAATAGATGTAAATAACATCTATTAAAAAGACTGTTCTCTCGCAATTACTCAGTAACATCACCATTGCCATAGTTTGAATGCCTTTATATGCATTGGTTTCCTTTTGAGCTCTTCCTTCTGTTCCATTGGTTTATTTGTCAATCACTGTATCGGTACCACTCTCTTAATTACTGTAGTTTTTAAATAACTTTTGATATCCAAGATTTAGTAAGTTCTTCCTCATTTCTTCCTCTGTTAGTTCAGAACCTATAAAATCTTTCGTTCACCTTTACTCTAGAAATTACAGCACCCTTCCTTGACCTATTAAATTCTAATGTCGACTGGAGTACACATAAATGTTTTACATGTATACTTATTTTAGCACAAGGATCTAAACACTGTTTCACTATAGTCTTCCAACTCTTATGTATAATATTATGGTCATTCAGTATTTTACTTATACCTGCTTTCTGATCATCCCCAAATTAACCATTATTACTATTTTTTTGTAGTCAATAGTTTTCTGTAAACAACATAATTACCAGTTTATTTACTTTTTTTTTTTTCCTGCATTTCACATGTTGCTTCTGGATTCTGTTTGGCTCCTAACAAGGAGCATTTTTATGGATAGCTCTATGGGTGGTAAAAATGTTTCTGTCTTACTTTGTTGAAAATATCTTAGTTTTGCTTCATTCATGAATGATAGTGTTGCTGAGTATAGAATGCTCAAGTGACAGTTATTTGCCTTCAGTTCTTAGAAGATACTTTCTTAGAAGTTCTAAGGAGATATTTTTTCATTGCTCTCTGGCATCTTTTGTAGCTGATGAGACGTCTGTCAATCTAATTATAGTTTCCTTGCTGGCAATGTTGTTTTCCCCTATTTGCTTTAGCTATTTCCTCTTTTCCTGGAGGGAGTGAAGTTTTAGTCATTATGCTAGCTGTGGTTAGATTTAGAAGTGCTAGAGACCTGTCTCTTTCTTCAATTGTGGAAAATTTTTTATCATTATTTTGAATATTCTCTCCCCCATTCTCTCCTTTTTCATTTTGGAACTTGTGTATACACAGGGTTGAGTATTCTATGCCTCATGTTTCTTAATGAATCTCTCATATGTTTTTATTTCTTCATTTCTCCTTGCTGCATTCTGCATGATTTTCCCAGATGTGTCACCTATCTTGCTAACTCTCTTTTTAGTTGATTTCTTTTTGGTTCTTTTTCAAAGCAACCTTTTGTTCCCATAGAGTTGTGTCTTAGCCCTTTTTACTCATTCAGTGTATTTATTTTATAAACTCTTTTAGATTTTTCTGCTTCTTCAGTTCTTGGGGTGCACATTATTGTCTTTATTTTTATCTGCTTAATCTTCCACATCATGTTCCATTTCCTTCTGGCGTTTGTAGCTTTTCTTCGCGAGCTCCTCTTCTGCAGGAGGTTTGATTGTTACGGTTGTTTGTATGCCTCGGTGGGGAGGGAGTTTCGTGTGTCATGACTTGTGCGTGGATCCTTTCAGAACCAATTCACGTTTGCTTCTAACTGACCTAGATCTTGAACTGGTTTCTATTTTAATTCCTCAGCTCAGGATTCACATTCCATGCAAATGCAAATTTGAATTTTATACCCACCCGTGATCAAGCCTAGGGTTTAGATTTCCACTGGGTGGCTTCTTTTTCACTCCCTCATGGCATTCTGTAATCACGATTCCTTGCTACTTTCTTGGGTGAGTGGGCAGAGTTTATCTAGTGGCCTGGGTGGCTTTTTGAATTCCTTGGCTTCATGTAAGAGGGACTTAATACCAGCTCTCACCTCACATGGTCCCCAGTACATTTCTTTTGTCTCCTCATATGCTTTATGTCCCAAGCCACTACGTTCTTATGCTGTAATCTGAAACCTATTTGGACCACAAGTGTATAAATTCCTGCTTCCTGATCAGAAATTGAGTGCCTTTTTTTGTTTCTACAGCTGGGATATTCCATTTCTTATTTTCAAGCTTGGCTCTGCATTGTTAATACTTTCTTTGTATGCATCATTTCTACGTGGTAGTAATGTCAGCTTGGTTCGTCACATCCTTTTTCATCTCCTTTATTTCTGTTTTTATCTTCAATAACTTCTATTTTTTTGTCTTTAGCTTGTATTATTATTTACTAAAACAACTTATGCTAACATTTGAGGAGGTTTTATAAAAAATAGAAAAATTTCACCATAATCCTGTAATTGGGGTAGTATAGTCTATTTTTATTCTTTAGAGATCCTTTGAACCTTTATTCATACAATCATGCCATATATTTAATTTTGTGTTCCAAATCTCTTCTGGTTTATATTTTTTCCATATTTCTAAGTAATCTTCAAATTAGTACTTTTAATGGCTCTATGATAGCCTCTTGAATTGGTGCATTCTATCATGCTTAGAAAGAATCTTGTTTTCTGTTTTTCATTGTTATAAACAATTTTTCCCAGAATATTTTTTCATATATAGCTTTTTGCATTATTTTCTATGGCTAAAATCTCAGGAGGGAGGATGTTAAATTAAAATTTCTTATTTAGGCATTGCCAATTTGACTTTTGAATAGTTTTTCTCATTTTATAGTGACATCAGGAATATATTCACATACTGGCAAAAATTTTGCACCCACTGTATGGGAAGCTCTGTGCATTTTGAATGCCATAGTGACAAATAGGGCCTACTTCAAGTTTCAAGGAACTTGCAGTGAAGTCAAAGATATAGACATGTTTATAACTTTTATAATATCAGGGCAAGTGGAGCAAGTGCTGCAGTCAAAGTGTAATCAAAGAAGGAATTTTACAGAATAGCTTGTATTGCAGCCAGGAATAGAGGAAGGAGTGGAATTTCCCTGGGGAAGGAGAGCCTGCACAGTGTTCCATGGTGAGAGAACATAATGGACAAAGAGCCAGAGGCATAAAAAAGTGTACAGTGCATTTGGAGAATATTGAAATTGATGGTGTGGCTGGAACAATGGGTGAGGTAAAGAAACAGGTGGGGAATGAAGTTGAAGGAAGGCTGTTAGATTGTAGAAAACTTGGAATACTTTGCTAAAGGATTTTGGATATTATTAGCCAGAATTTTCATTTCTGCCTCTAATTGCAAATGCTGGTTTTAGAAAAACATGCATTGTAGATTCGTGGTACCTTCTGGTTGGCAGAAACAACCAGTCCTCTATTTTATAGATGAGGAAGGAAAACGAGTGCTATGGGAATTAAGGAATGTTTCCAAGATTACACTAGTAACTAGGAGTATATCTGAAGGTAAACTTGCTCCCTCTTTCAGGAAATATTTGTTGAGCGTCTGTTCATAGCTCTATACTAAGCACTGGGAGAACAGAAGGTAAATAAAATATAGAGCCAGCTCTGTAGCCCATTGGGGAAAATAGACAATTCAATAATTGTAAAATGGTAGGGTAAAAACAATGATAGAGATGGGCAGAGGGTATTCTGAGAACACAGAAGAGGGGACGCTTTTTCAGTTTGGCAAAGGGAGAAGGAAGTGGAAGATGATGGCTATATTAAATCATAAAGGATGGATAGGAAGAAGTTTGCCACGTATACCAAGATCATGATGAGGGAAGGATGTTGCAGCATGAGCAAAGGCATAGGGTAGGAAAGAGCATGGTGATATGGGAACCAAAGCAGTTTCATATTGTGGGAAAATCACATGTGAAGCAGAGTGGTGGGCTCTAAAGTAGGCACCCGATAGTGTTTCCTATGTTAAGCAGTAAGGGCTTGATGTTTTAGGGCAGCAGAGGATTTAAAATATTTAAGAGGGAAACTTGGCAGGACTTTCTGATCACTTGGATGTCAGGGTAAGGATGTGAGGGAGAGAGGAGCTAAATGGGATTCTCAGGTGGACTCATCTTTTCTTCTCTAGTTAGTTGAGTTCAGCAAGATTCAAGGTGGTAGTGGTTTTGTTTCAGTAGAAGCAATGCCATGCGGTGTCACGTGGCGGTGGAGAAACCCTCATTGGGCATATGGAGGCGCAAGTGTTTTTGAAACGCCTGAGAGGACATCCAGGCACATTTGAAGGTCACTGCCAGAGGCCATGAACATTGTCAGATTTTCAATAGTTCTTCTTCATTGCTAAGAAGCCTGAAGATGTAAAAAATGCATTTAATGGAGTTCAGAAAACCTTCCTAAATGGACAATCTCAAATGGACAATAGTCAAAGCAGAATCAGAAATTTTTATGGGTGGTAGATCCCATCAGTACAGAATAATGATAATACTAGGTGATAATAATAGTAACTAATATTTATGAGGCATTCATTGTTTTCTACATATGGTGCTAAGTGCTTTACATTCATGATATTACTCAATCCTTACTACAGCCCTTACTTGGGGAAATGAAGATACAGAGAATGTATTATAATTACTTCCCCAAGATCACTAACTCTAATGCAAATGCTGAGGCATGCCAAGTCCAGAGCCCTCACTTATAAACTCCAGGCCATATTGCCTCCCTGTGAAGCTGATATGCAGACAGGTATGGTGCCACACTGAGATCTTCTGGGTTCAGTTATCAAAATGATGACATCATTGAACCATCCATATGCAATAAGAGGTGAGTCCCCTACATCAGCTGTGTTTGAGGAGCAGTAGGATATGGGATGAAAGAAAGAGGCTGGATTATTTCTGAAGCCCTGTGAGTTTGTAAAAGCCCTACAACCTCCTTAAACCAAAATTATAAAATAACCTATGTCACTGATTTTCTTCTGAAAGAATTTTATTACTAAGTTAATGTGAGAAGACAAAATCAAGTCAATTAAGGATAACATTAAAGGCCCTCCTTTGAAATCTAAACCATTAGAACCAGAAAAGAAAATGAAATTTCACCATCTGTTAATTCTTGAGCAGGCATGTATGTATGAAAATATAATTTCTGTCCTTGGTGATAGGAGAATTTGAGATTGAGGATTTCATGAGTTGGGAGAGCAATTTTTTAGCTAGGGTGATGAAAACCTGTATAGGTAATACAATCATGAGTTTCTTAACGACAGGGACATATTCAGAGAAATGTGTTGGTAGGTGATTTTTGTCATTGTGCAAACATCATAGAGTATATTTACACAAACCTAGATGTTATAGTCTGCTACACACCTATGCTATATGATTTAGCCTATTGCTCTTAGGCTACTAACCTGTACAGCATATTACTGTATCAAATACTGTAGTCAACTGTAACACAGTGGTAAGTATTTGTGTATCTAAATATAGACAAGGTACAGTAAAAATACAGTATTATGATCTTATGGGATCACTGTCATATATGTGGTCTGCCATTGACCAAAATGTCATTATGCAGCATATAACTGTGTTTTATATTTGCTAAGATAAAACTGTAGACCTCATACTGAATAGAGAACATTGGCATCATCTATATGTACACAGATGTGGATTGTATGACGAATTTCTACTTAAAATATCCTTTGCTTCCTAGAAACTTTAAATTCCCTTACAGTTTAAAAAATATCTCTCTTAATTACTTCTGCACGTAAAAAGGCTTTTGTTTTTATTTTCTTTGACTGGTTGTCCACTCAAATATTCCATGCCTGTGTGACTTAACCTTACAGATATGGAGTGGTGTTTCAGGATTTGGAGTCCATTTTCCCTCAGCTTCCTGTTTCTTGCCAGTAGCTTCATTGCAAAAACCACTCTCTGCCATCTGCCTTCCTTCCTTTTTCTATTTCCACCCCCAGTTCCCTCATTTTCTAATTACTCCCAACAGCAGTGACTCAAACATACATTGGAAGCAAGATTCCCACAGTTGCCAAATAGGGATAGGAAAGTGTCATATGCCAGATTTTCACAAAAGATTCATTGTACATCTGTATTTTCATCTGCCAGGGAAGAAAAGAAACACTCAAGGAAAATCAAGTCTTAGGGCAAAAAATTAACATAATAAACATTTGGAAATCACACTTTCAAACTTCTGTTTCCATTATATTTTTATGGTAGTCTTTAGGGTTGTTCACAAATTTGGTTCCCTCCCTTTTTGGGATATAGTACAGTACAATTCAGTGCTAGTATAGTATACTACAATACAATATAGCAATACAGGTTTTTCCCCACTCCCCTGAATTCAGATATGGCCATATGACTTACTTTAGCCAATTCAATGTGTGGCAGGGTCAGGTGTCACTTCTGAGCAAAAGCTTTAAAAGCCAATAGCTTTGAGGGTATAAGTTGACGTAGTCTAATTTTTAGCAGTAGACGCTCTATCAACTTGAGTCTCTAAGTGACAATGTGAACAGACTCCCGCCCCCTCAGCTGACTCATAACAGACGAGTAACATGAGCAAGAAATAAACCTTTGTTGTTTTAGGTTGCTGAGATTTGTGGAGTTGTTAAGGTGGCAGAACCTAGTCTGTCCTGACTAATATACTGAAACACTCCTAGCATTGTAGGTCTGTAAAAAATGTGTAACATGCAAATACCATAATACCTCCTGTACATGGATCAGAGATAATCTGGAGACTTAAGCATTTAAAGTGTTTTTAAAGCATTCACTCTAAAAGAATGCATTTTTTTCCTACATCCATATACTAGCACTTAACCTATCTCACAATAGTTTTGTGTTTGTAGATCTGCCACTGCTCCGAAGGCTCTGTCAAGGCAGAGATGATGTCTTGTTCTTTGTAAACCCTGGGCATCTAGCACTATGTGTGGCATTTAGTGGGCCCTTAATAATGTTAGTCAGATTAATGAAAAGGACCAAAAAAATTGACTGGCACATGATAGGTGCTCAATAAATATCTGGTACAGGTATTGACTGTCTTAATATTTGTGGTTGTGCAAAGTGCATTTCTGACATTTCACCTCCTTGGTAGCTCTTGGGCTAATATTTCAGGCCCAAAGAAGCAGTTTAATGTGTATTCAAAAGTTGTATTTTCCCTGCTCCCAGGGCCTTTAAAGCCTTATTCAAAGACGTATCATTAGTGCAACTTTGGCGGGAGGGATGATGTATTTGCATATAAACTGGTTTGGAGTTGGATGCTGAGTGTGCATGTTGATCATCTTTCCACTGAGCATTACAATTACGGGGAAATTCTGATGCTAAAGCTTGGCCAGTGCACAGTTTTTGATTCAAAGTTTATTACTTCTCCAGGAATTGTGAAGAATTTTATTAGGTTTAAAAAGTGCTTAATACATGTTATTCTGAAGTGTTGAGAAATTATCAACTTGGCTGCTTTCTGTGCTCTCCTCGGTCCAGTGAAAGCCTCACTTCACTCCCTGGCCCTGCCAGCCCCCATTTTATTTGTTTCTTCCCAGAGAGGATTTCAGCCATCTGGGAACATACATGTACACAAGGCTGTTGTTATCCGATCTCTGCTTCCCTACTTCCTTCCTCCTAAATTTAAATTCCCTAAATGGAGCGTACTTTCCCACGTCTCTATCCTTTGTCTAGGCAGTTTCTCCAGTGTCCCAAAGGTTCTTCCCCAGGTTCATTCTTTCATTCTCAAATATTTATTAAGCGCCTACTCTGTGCCAGGCATTGTTCTAACTTTGTAAGTATAGCTTTCCTGGAACTTACATTCTGTTGGAAGAGACAGATGATAAACAAGTAAACATGTAAATATGTCATGCATCTCTTAGCAGTGGGGATACTTTCTGAAGAATGTGTCATTGTGCAAACATCATCGAGTGTACTTACACAAATCTAGATCGTATAGCCTCCTATACACCTAGGCTATATGGGGTAGCCTATTGCTCCTAAGCTAAAAACCTGTACAGCATGTTACTGTACTGAATACTGTAGGCAGTTGTAACAAAATGATAAGTATTTGTGGATCTAAACATATCTAAGCATAGATTAGGTACAGTAAAAATATGGTGTAAAAGATAAAAATGGTACACCTGTATAGGGCACTTACCATGAATGGAGCTTGCAGGATTAGAAGTTGCACTGGGTGAGTCAGTGAGTGAGTGGTGAGTGACTGTAAAGGCCTAGGACATTACTGTACACTACTATAGACCTTATAAACACTGTACACTTAGGCTACACTAAATTTATTAAAAAAATTTCTTTCTTTCTTCAATAATAAATTAACCTTAGCTTACTGTAACTTCTTTATAACTTTTTTAAAAATTTAAAAACTTTTTGACTCTTTTGTAATAACACTTAGCTTAAAACACATATTGTAAAGCTGTACAAAAATATTTTCTCTTTATATCCTTATTCTATGAGCATTTTTCTATTTTTAAAATTTTTATTTTTTAACTTTTTACCTTTTTGTTAAAAATTAAGACACAAACACAAATATTAGCCTAGGCCTACATAGGGTCAGTATCATCAATATCACTGTCTTCTACTTCTACATTTTGTCCCACTGGAAAATCTTCAGGGGCAATAATATACATGGAGCTGTCATCTCCTATGATAACAATACCTTCCTTTGGAATAACTCCTGAAGGACCTGCCTGAGGCTGTTTTATAGTTAACTTTAAAAAAAATAAATAAATAGGAGGAGCTCACTCTAAAATAAAGGTAAGGAGTATAGTATAGTAAATACATAAACCAGTAACATAGTCATGTATTATCACTATCAAGTATTATATACTTAATATAATTGCATGTGCTAGACTTTTATAGACTGCAATGCAATAGGTTTGTTTATACCAGCATCACCACAAACATATGAGTAATGCATTGTGCTGTGACATTACGATGGCTACAACGCCACTAGGTGATAGGAATTTTTAACTCCATTATAATCTTATGGGACCACCATTGTATATTTGGTCCATCATTGAATGAAATGTTGTTATGTTATATGTATATGTTATATACATATACATATATGTATATGTTATATACATATAACTGTGTATAGTAAGTCAGGTGGCTATAAGTGCTACAGTGAATAATAAAGAGGGAGGGGGTTTGTATTTATGGAGGTGGGGTAAGGTGGTGGTACTAATAATTGCAGGAAAGGAAAAGTCTAACTGATAAGGTGTTATTTGAAGAGATCAGATACCTGAAGGAAGTAGGAAGAAAGCCTTGAGCACATGGGGTTGAGAAGAGCTGGAAGGGTTCCCAAAAGAGGCAACAGCAAATACAAAGGCTCTGAGGCACAAACATGCTTGGAGGGTTCAAACAAGAAGAAGCAGGCCAGAGTTATAAAGGATTGAGGGGGTGGGCTGGATTGGGTTATACAGATCATGCAGGGCTTTTTGGTCAGTGTGCTTTGGTCTTTAGCCTGAGTAAAACTGGAAGCTACAGCAAGTTTTTGAGCAGAGGGTATCTTAAAAGGACCTGTCTGAAATCATGAGAATAGACTATGGGGTGGCCAGAACAGAAGAAGGGTGACTAGTTAGAAATCTGTTCAAATAATCAAGGCATGAGATGAAAGCATTGACTTTCAATAGTCAGCTCACATGTTGGCTACACTGGAAAGGCTTTCTAACTCCCCTAGGCTGAGTTGGATCAACCTTTTCTGGGCTCCCATAATAAACTTACTCTTGAAATGAAGGCATGCAGCTGAGTCCCCTTATATCTGGGGGCTGTATATATAGTAGAGAGTTCTCTGAATTAATTTCCTATTAGAATAAAGTTTACTTAAGGATAATCAATTAAAAAGGCTAACTTAAAGTGTTAATATATTGTGTATTAATATTTATTATGTAAAGTATATATGTATATCATATTATTAAAACTTAGTAATTGCAGCAATTACTTAGGACTTTGACCAATAAAAAGATTTTTGGGGGGAGGAATCTTTTGATAAAGTTTAAAATTGCCAGGGAATGGTAATAATAAAAGATAGACTGACTCATAATGGGTTTTATTATTGTTTTCAAATTCTTTATAAAATACCCTCTTAATGTCTATACCCAGGGTGGGCTGATCTCACTGCCCTGCCCTTCGTATGTCACCAATGGGCAGAACTTTTTCTGTTTCTGATGGACAGAGCACTGAATTCAAAATACCTTGAGCAAAAGAAAATTCCAAAGGCATATCTAGCTTCAGGCATGGTTTGATCCAGGAAGCTCAGACAGTGTCATCGGAGCTGCTCCCCATTATTCCAATCAGTTTTCTTCTGAGTTGGCTTCCTTTTTAGGAAGGCTGTCCACTCTTAGTTGCAAGGTGGCAGTCAGTGACTCCAGCCATCTGGATGCCTTGTACCAGCTGACTGCAGCTAAAGTATCAAAATATGACTCTAACGATGTCATCTACCCATCCTTGGATCAATCGCAGTGGCCAGGGGAATATGATACTCTAATTGGCCAGAAAGGCCTGGGTCCCATGCCCCTTTTTGGAGCTGGAAACGGGTCGGGTCCATTTCGCATGAATTACCTGGAAGTAGAGGAAGGGAAGTAGGCCCTCAAGAAAAATTAGGATGCTGTTAGCGGAAAAAGAGAGAATAGATATTGGGTAGTTAAGCTATAACCATGTACTACAAGCAGTTATTTCCTATTTCTACCCAGAATTCTGTACTAAAGGGGTTCCCACTTGGAAAATTAGGTACATAGGAGTGAAGTTCTCACCCCTCACTCGATTGCCACTACGCTTCCTCTCCCTTTAGGCTTAGGATTCTTGGTAGGAATCCCCTCTTCGACCTTTCACTTGCCACCACCCCCCATACACGCCCGCACACAGACACCTTTCGCCATAAGCTCTGCTTTCGCCTCACGGACTTTACTTGAGCTTACCCCATCAGTGTGTGTGTGTGTGTGTGTTCAGAAAACAAAAAATAATTCCTCACAAAAGCAGCATTTTATTTTACCCTGTTGATGCTATATAAATCTGGGGCTCAGCAGGAAACAGATGGAACACTCAAATTAGGATAATTTGAGAAGAATGTAATAAAAGGACCATTTGCAAAGGTGTGGGCAGGATGTAAGAAAACCACAGGGACAGTATAGCACTAGTGACTGTAGCTCGTAACTGCAGCTCTGTTTACCTCCTGCAGGCCTGAGGGGTGGGGCAGGACAGAGCCATGGCCAGAGCTATCAGACCTCAGTCAGGGACACAGCCACTGCTGATGATTCCACAGGGAAGGAACTGGGGGGATACCCTGGCATCTCTCTCCCTTTGCCCTCCTGTCTTTTGCGTGTGCCTCCCACTGGCAGAAGCCACAGGGCAGGGGAGCCCATTGACAGAATCTATTCCAGTCAGCCCCTCAGAGTGGAGGGCAGTGTGGAGAAGGGCGGAGAGCAGGTCTGGAGGGGCAATGGTATTACCCAGAGGAGTCCATCCCTTTTGCTCCTCAGAGTATGTACTTATCTTTAGTCTAAGTGCAAAGTTCCTATTCCCTTCACAGAGGACACAGGAAGGCTCTTTGATGGATAATTTCACTTCAGTCATATTCCCTCCTCAAACCGGTAGTGAGGGAATAAAGGTACAATGGGAAGCATAGCTGTGCAGTTCTTGATTCTGAAGCACAACCTGTCTACTGCCACCACCACTTCCTGATACCCTTAGCTTCTCCATCTCCTCAGCTGGAAGGGGCTGGATGGCAGTGACCCAAACCTTTATTCCTGCAGAATCTCAGTCCTTGGTGGACCCTTCTATATTGGGTTGCTTCAGTGTTCCAAGCATCGTCCTTTATGTTATATCAGCATACCAGTTTCTGTCTGGTAGCTGGAATTAATCCGTAAGACCTTCTCTGCATGTTGGTTCGGTAGTATGATGAACGCAACCTATCCTGGGGAAATCTCAGCTTCTAACTTAATGCAACTGTGGCTATTTCCTGATAGAAGCATTTCTACCTTAGACATTAGAACTTCCAATATCAGGTGGTCAAGGTTAAGGTCAAGGTCATGGGAATGAGAAGCAAAAATTCTACAAGTGGGTTATTAAGTGTTAGGGTTAGAGTTAAGATAGGCACACTACTACCTCTCCTTATTTCTGGACCTGTGCATTCTGAGGAGGAGATAAATTATGCAAAATGCTGTTTATATAAAATACTCTTTTAATGAATATACTGAATACTGTGGGACAGCAGCTGAACCTTGTAGAAGTTGTCTCCTAGCTACAACTGTAACTGAGCCTTCACCAGCCATTCCATCATTTGTCAAGCTTCTAGGAACTGGGAAACATGGTAAGACCAGGGAATCCATGATCACGAGTACAATCCTGTACTTCTTTTGCCTTAAAAATACTTTCTCTGGTCAGAGGCAATGTTGAATGAGATACCACAGCAAATGGATAGGACATTCTGTAAGTCCACGAATAGTGGCACTTGCAGAAGTGCTCCAGATGGTAATGTGACAGAGAGGTCTGATGCTAACAGTAAAAGGTATACTGTTATCCCCAATAAGTAAAAGCAAATGGACTCCGATTTTCCTTATTGATGAGGATGGTGGGGGGGCATTTGCCTGGTCAGTAGCTGCATACCAGCTGCCTGTGTCTGTGTTGATTTCTCCAGCAAAAACATCACTTCTGGAGCCACATCTGTGACTGGTGATGTCACTTGGTTCACTTTGTGATTGTCTCTTAATAGTCTTCACAGATCATCTTGTATTAGGGTTCTCCAGAGAAAGAGAATGAGAGAGAGAGAGAGAGAGAGAGAATAAGGCTCTGGTTCATGCTATTATGGAGGTTGAGAAGTCCCAAGATCTGCAGTCAGCAAGCTTTAGAACCAGGAGAGCCAAGGGTATAGTTCCAGTCTAAGTCTAAAGGCCTGAGAAGCAGGAGAGGCAATGGTATATGTTCTAGTCTGAGTCCAAGTCCAAAGGCAGGCGAAGGCTGATGCCGCAGCTCAAAGACAGGCATAGAGAGCAAATTCTTCATTATTCAGCCTTTCTGTTCTATTAAGGCCTTCAGGGGATTACCTGAGGCCCTTATTGGGGAGGGCAACCTGCTTTACTCAGTCTATCAATTCAAATGTTAATCTCATTCAGAAACACTCTCACAGACACACTCAGAATAATGTTTAACCTAATATATGGGCACCCCATGGCTCAGTCAAGTTGACACGTAAAATTAACCATCACACATCTGGCTGTTGCTGAATTAAGTGAAGGTAAGATAGGAATCATCATGCCTACATTCTCTGAGTCTTGGATAGTAGCACCAAGCTCTGCAATTCCCTCAGGTGTGTGGCATTGTTTTTAATTTATTCTATGGGTAGGGGCAGTTCTAGGAGGGCCCATTTGCACTCATTCTTTGCCCTCACTCAATAAATCAGTAAACCAACAAGGGAGGGGGATTGCCAGTTGATAAATATGTCTACTACTATACATCTTGGTACTGGAAAAATAACATCAGGATGGGTCTCTGGTACCATTGGACCCACTACAAGATGAACTCAGGCCAAGACTTTATCACCTGTCTCCACAAAACCCCCCATTTGAATGGTGCACCATAGCAATATTTCAGAGAGCTCTCCAGAGAGCAGCTTAAGTTTAGATCCATATCTAACCTGTAGAAGGTATGAGTATTTCCCTTTCTCCAGGGCACAGTCACCCTGGAAACAGCCACAGGATCATGTGTGGAAGGCTCCAGGGGCAATTCACAACATGCATTTGAGGCAGCATCACAGGTCCTCCTCAAAAGAACCCAGCCGCTCCCTCTGTTGAGAAGCTGTGGGTCAGTGGAACTTGGTAGGAGGCTGGAATCCCCACTATAGTGACTTCATTACATTCCAGCCCATCAGACCTAGAATTTTTCCTCTTGTACATGCCAAGTGGCACTTTAGTAAGTTGTCCATCTATTTCTATTTTATTTCTTAGAACCCTGAAATCATTTAGTCATCAGCACAGATCCCTGTGTATCAAGACTCTGGTTACCATTCATCCCTGTGTTTTGTTGCATCCGTCTCATTGGTTACAGTTAAGTGCTACCACCTAGTTGGTCTCTCCCACTCTTGGATCCCTTAATCTCCATTGATATCAAAGACACTGATTCCATTTCAAACACCCGCTCCCCCAGGAGCTGTTCCAGGCTGCAGAGAACAGCCACTACACAGAAGACAGCTATCACAAGCTTTTTAAGAGTGCTTCCCCCTCCCCCAATCTTGGTGAAGTATGAGGGTTGTGTTTAGGGAATGGCTGTTGCTCATCGTAGATCCACTTCAGCACCCCTACTTCTGAGCCTTCAGACTCCTCCTATACAGCAGGGGTCAGCTCAGGTCCAGATAGTAAGTATTTTAATCTTTATGAGCCAAGAGGCAAAACTCAGCAAATATTCTTGCCAAAGGCCAAGAGTTTTGTTTGTTTGTTTAACATTTTAAAATTGTAAAACACATTCTTAGTTTTCAGGCCATACAAAAACAGATGGCAGGCCAGATTTGGCCCATAGACCACAGTTTGCCAATCCCTGCTCTGCAGGATGCTGGGGAATTTGACCACAATAAACTTAGGCCACCTTTTTTTAAAATTATTTCAAAATATTAAGGGAGTACAAATATTTTTGTTACATGGATAGCTTTTGTAATGCTTGAGTCAGAGCTATAAGTGTGCCCACCACCCGAACACTGTTCATCATACCTGTTAGGTAGGTTTTTGTCCCTCTACCTCCACCCTCCCTCCTGCTTGATTTCCACTGAGTTCCACTTCCCTCTGTGCACATGTGTACCCCTCGGTTAGTTCTAATTTGTTAGAGAGTACATATGGTGTTTGTTTTTCCATTCTTGAGATACTTCACTTAGGATAATGGTCTCCAGTTCCATCCAAATTGCTGCAAAAGGCATTAATTCGTCCTTTCTTATGGCTGAGTAGTACTCCATGGTATATATATACCACATTTTGTTAATGCACTCATGAATTGATGGGCACTTGGGTTAATTCCATGTCTTTGCAATTATGAATTGTGCTGCAATAAACATTCAAGTGCAGGTGTCTTTTTTATAAAATGACTTCTTTTCCTTTGGGTGGATACCCAGTAGTGGGATTGCTGGATCGAATGGTAGGTCTACTTTTAGTTCTTTGAGAAATCTCCATACTGTTTTCCACAGGGGTTGTACTAATTTGCAGTCCCACCAACAACAGTGTATAATCTCTCTGCATCCATGCCAGTATCTATTATTTTTGGACTTTTAAATAAAAGCCATTCTAACATGAGTAAGGTGATATCTCACTGTGGTTTTAATTTGCATTTCCCTGATGATTGGTGAAATTGAGAATTTTTTCATGTGTTTGTTGGCCATTTGTCTATCTTCATTTGAAAAGCTTCTGTTTATGTCTTTTGTCCACTTTTTAGTGGGGTTGTTTGTTTTTTTCTTGCTGATTTGTTTGAGTTCTTTGTAGATTCTGGTTATCAGCCCTTTATTGGATGTATAACATGCAAATATTTTCTCCCATTCTGTAGGTTGTCTATTTGCTCTGTTGATTATTTCCTTAGCTGTGTAGAAGCCTTTTAATTTAATCAAGTCTGATTTATTTGTTTTTGTTGTTGTCATAATTGCTTTTGAGGTCTTAGTCATAAATTCTTTGCCTAGGCTGATATCTAGAAGAGTTTTCCTACATTTTCTTCTAGAATTCTTATGGTTTCATGCCTTACATTTAAGTCTTGTATCCATCTTGAATTAATTTTTGTGAGTGGTGAGAGATAGGAGTCCTGTTTCATTCTTCTCCATGTGTTAGGTCACCTTTGAGTCCAGGTTTTAACTGGCCAATTAGGAAGATTACTGATGACATGCCCTGGTGCTCAAGCTAAAACATTAAATCCTAAATCCTGGGTGTGTGCATCTCATCAATGAATTCAACCAGATGAAGCCTTATATTTTGTCCTCCTTGGCCCAATGCCCTTAGAAATTCAGACATGCTCTCTTGACTCCTGCCAATACAGACTGGTGAGGTTCTGTAAATCTTATGTAAGATTTCTTATGTAAGGGATATAGGCTGTCTCATATTTCTCTCTCTGAGCTGTGGTGGGACCTAACTTAGGCATTGATCTAGAGGCAATGAGAGGTGACAGGAGTGAGTCCTGAGGGAATGAGCAACAGGTTATTATGCAGGGAAAGGCTGTTTGTTCAAAGTTTTCAGCTTTGCCTGTGTCTGTCCAAATGATCCCATCCCATTTATCAGGGTGACACTCCCTTCCCACCAGTACCTTATCTTGATATCAGACACCTGATAGAGCTGATTGTATAATTGGTGCTGCAGCTCTGCAACCTTTAGTCAGGCTCTGGGCTTGTGCTCTGTCTGCCCTGTGACTCTGGAAGAAGAGGGATTGCTGTGACTGTAGCAGATGAGTTGCTTTGGGGACTTTCTGATTTTCCCTATGCATACTCTCAATTGTACACTCAAAGATTTCAATTTCTCATTTTCCTTTTTTATTCACCTCCTGGGGCTGTGAGGAGAAGCCAAGAGACTCATCACCATAGCAATTAAGTGTCTCAGCCGCTGACCTCCCAGCACCTTCCCTTCCACCTGCACTTCATCTCCTGCCACTGCTTGTGACAATATGAGTAACTGATGTCACCATTTGCCCTGGATTATTTGTCTTCCGTTTCCTCCTGGCAAGGAGGTTCTGCTTGTGTTTCTCAAATGCATGAGCAATCCAATCCCAGAATCCCATTTCCCGATCTCAGTAGAAAACAGCTATCATGCTCAAATTAGGATAATTTGAGGAAAATTTCATAAAGGGGTATAGAAGCTTGGCACAGTGATGAGAGGGAGCAGTTGCTGGGACTTGGAGACAGACACAACTGTGTGGAGAGTGTTGCCAGAAAGCAGCTGAGATCCTAAGTTGAGGGACACAGTTAGCACTTTTGACATTTTCCTCTGATATTTTATGCAGTTATACAGCAAATTCTATTTCAATCATACCTTATTTAAAACTCCAGAGCATCATATGACTCCTGTTTTAAAAATTCCACAAAATAATTATTTCCCTTTCTTTAATTATCCTTATCATATTCTACAGCTGATGGAATTCAGTTAAGCAGCATTGGTTGTCTATTGAAAAACTAAATTAACACAGTGAAGATTTATTTTAAGTTTTCATTAATTTTTTTACAGCATGGTCCTTGAAACATGACAGTTCGTCATTCCATATATTTGTAGGATTTTTTTTTAGAACCATCCTGATCTTCTATTTTCTTACTTTCAGATACCATCACAGCATAATTTATTTTAATCCCTTAGACTGCGGGTCACTTTTATCTGATGATTGCTTTCATTTAAACTTTAATTAGTGTTTGCAAACTCCTTTTTTTTAGACTGCAGGACAATAAATAAACTTTTGTTGTGTGTCAGGGTGATCTATAATCCAGGAAATCAATATCCAGGCTTCTATATGTAGGAACTAACTATTCAAGGCAGGAACTATTTTCTCCTTTGTTTTTGAAATCACCTTAGATTTCCAAATATATAATTAGATATGATTCCATAAGTTAAGAGTAGGTTTGTTGGTTTTAAAGAAGTCTTCTTCTCTACAATGATACTTTTCAGGTGTTATTGGGGTGTGTCCTTAGTTATCTAAAGAATGAGTACATTTATTCTCTGCCTTCATTGCATCATTCCTAGGAGATGATAAAAAAAACTTCTTTAATAGGTGGCACATGTGCCTCTTAACATCACTATTTCCAAATATTAATTGACCCCTGAAATCCTTTTACTCAGGTGGTTGTTCCTGGTGGTCTATCTCTGTTCATCACTTTGTGATTACTGAGTTTTTATATCACCTTAAATCTTTGACGAGCTGTTCCTTAAAGAAGGGTCATTTATCATGTCTGTTTTATTGAAAGAAGGACAAGATGACACAAAGAGGTATTATATAATTCATTGCACCTATGAAACTTTCTAAGCCATATTCCAAAATAGATAGCAATTTCTTTAATCAAACCCTGTATAAAATAAATGGGGTGTTGTTTGGTGAGAAACTCCCCTCTCTTTGAGCCAAACTTGTTAGCAACCTTAAGTTTATAGCTTGAAAGTCAGCTTCTCTATGTCGTGGTTTTTGAGACTGCTGGAGGCAATTAGCTGTTCCCAGAGCTGTGCCCCAATGCACTTTGTATGCCCTTCTGTTATAGCACTAAATACCTGGTGGTTTGTAATGTATGTTTTTACAAGTCTTTCTGCTGCTGTAGACTGAGCGTTCCGAGAACAAGGACTGTTAATTATTTACCCTTGTGTACACAGAGTGCCTTAGTCCATTCGGGCTGCTACAACAGAGTACCAAACACCAGGTGGCTTATAAGCAACAGAAATTTATTTCTCATTGTTTTGGAGGCTGGGAGGTCTGAGATCAAGGTGCTGGCAGATTTGGTGTCTGGTAAGGGCCCACTTCCTGGCTTATACATGGCCATCTCCTTAATGCATTCCCACATGACACAAGGGACAAGGGAAATCTCTGGGGTCTCTTTTATAAGGGCACTAATCCCATTCAGGGGGGCTCTTCCCTCATGATCTAATCACTCCCCAAATGTCCCACCTCCTAATATCATCACATTGGGGATTAAATTTTCAACATATAAATTTTGAGAGATCCTAAACATTCAGTCTATAATAAAGGCTGCCTAGTGTGTGGTAGCCAAATGAGTAGATTTTGAGTGGCAAACTTAGCTGATATGTCTTTGAATTTATGTGTGATGCCAATTCACAACTCAAATTACTGAATTTATGATGCATTGGTGATGCTATTTTCCTAGTCTTAATAGCCAAATGGCCACTGGATTACCTTTCTCAATATTTTTTATTCATTCATCCAACATTTATTGAGTACCTACTAAATGACAAACTCTGAATTAAGCTTTGAGAATTCAACAAGACTAAGTCTTTGTTCCTGCCTTTCCCTTTAATTAGGAAGGCAGACACAACAAAACAGTTGCACCACAACATTATAGATGCTGTCACAGGCAGAGTGGAAGCAAAAGGAGGTTGAGGAGGGTGGGGCAGCTGAAAAATGCCTACCAGCTCCCAGGGAGAATGAATACATAATATCAAATTCAGCTCCATTTTCTGACCAATCTTGGTAGAACAAGTACAGTCAGGAAAATAGGTTTATATGTCCAGATAGACATTTGCATTTCACTCTGTGATGCTAAATGATTATGATTATTAGCTGCAGAATTAACATGCATTTTCAGCTAAGCAAGTCATTAAAAATAAATGTAAGTCCAATTCAGCCACTCTTTCAGCTTCAATAAACTAACATGTTACAATAAGAGCCTTGTTAATTTGTACGGTGGTGAGAAAAAGGCACAAAAATGACCTGATTTGCACTTTATGTTCAAGCAGCTATAATTTTGTAAAAATGGGACACATTGGCCATCTGAAAAGTACTTAGTTATGTAATTTCTATAAGTCATTAACAGTAATTATTGTTTCATAATCCAAAGTCTACCCTGCGGTTCCCATAGGAAGTAAAGTATATTCAGTCCTAAGCCACCTAGGGCCTTGTCTCCCCACCATCCACTTATTTAACAGATAACTTACTAGGTACCTACTATGTGCCAGTGAACAAAAAGACAAAAACCCCAACAACGTTCTTGGCCTGACTCCTAAGTGAGGTCACATGTGAAAATTTACTACTGGAAAGGATATTCTCAGAGGCTCCCTCTGACATCCTGCAGGCTGTGATTCCTAAGCCAATCCTTTGTGAAGCCCCCTCTCCTTTTGAAACTGCACACACTGATATCAGAGAAGCAGTGAGTTGTATTCATTAAAGTAACGCAGGTCGCTGTAGCGATAAACATCAACATCTCTATGGCTTAGCACAATAGAAATTACTTGCTCAAGTCAAAGCTAACTGTCCTGCAGGGAGAGTGAAGTTCTGCTCTACCTCCCGGGATCCAGGGCTAGGCTCTGCCATCGTCAACACATGGTTTCCAAGGTCAACCTGGGGTACAACAAGCAGCCAGCAAACCATGAAGAGAAAGAGTGGGTGATTTCATGCAGGAAGGTCCTATGAGCCAAGGCAGCACTCATCACTTCTGCCTGTGTGCCACTGGCTGGAACTCAGGCACGTGGGCACACATACTACATGGCAGTCTAGTTATATGCCCAGGGGGAAACAAAAAGAATTGGGTTTGGTGAATAACTAGCTACAACGATGCTAAACTTTTTGTTATTAATCACATTATCTACAACTGCCATTTATTGAACAACCAAATTGTAGTAATAAGAAATTTACACTAAACTGCTTCATAATTTTCTCAACAACCTCATTCACCCATTTGCTTATTGACAAATATTTATTGTGCTTCTGCTTTGTGCCAAACATTGAGCTGGAGTGGAAGCAGTAGACATGGTAAAAAATTGATCAGATTATAAAGCTAATGGGATTTGCTGATGAATTGGATCTAGGATATAAGAGCAATGGGGGGAATCAAGACTGACTTTCAAATTTTGAGCATGAGCAACTGGGAAGATGAAGGATGATGCCATTTACTGAAATCAGAGCAGTGAGGCAGGGGCAGGTTTGGTGGGGGAGGGGGAACTCAACAGTTTGCTTTTGGCCATGTCAAGTTTCAGGTATCTCTTAGACATCCTGGTGGAGATGCCAAAGACACAGTTGGATAAACAAATCTGGTGCTCAGGGGCGAAGTTGGGAGTAGAGGTTTTACTTAATGTCATTACCATAGGTGTGGTTATTAAGCCTTGGGAACAAATGAGATCCTTGTGGAGAGAGCATAGATAGAAAGGAGAAAAGTTCGAGGTGGTGCCTGTGGACCCTCTAACCTTTAGACAAAAAGGAACCAGAGCTGGCTTCATGGCCGGCAACTGTGCAGTCCACAGGACTCCCACACATGGACGGGTCCTGCATTGCACTTGGTTTAATGGTTTGCTGTTGCAGTCTTGAAATTCTGAATAATTTTTTAAATAAGGGCCCCAAATTTTTATTTTTCACCAGGCCCCCAAATTATGTAAGTGGTCCTGGGAGGAATTCTTAGTGAGGCAGAGGAAACCCGTGAGAGCGTGGGGTTCTGAAGAAAAAGAAAGGCTTTTGAGACAGAAGACATTGTGAGAGATGGAGGAACATAAAGACAGAGAAATAAGCATGAGATTTATCAAAATGGAATTGTTGGTGACATCGGCAAGAGCCGTGAGGAGTGGAATGGGGAAGACGGAAAGCCTGTTGGAGTGAGTTGAAAAGAAGAGAGCTGCCTGTGCACACAATTTTGTTGTGGGCAGGGAGCAGGGCAATGGGACGGTAGCTGGAGGTGAAGAATGTTCATCTGATAATGTGAGTGGTTCAGGTGAGGGAGAAACTGACTATGCAGTGGAGAAAGTGGAGAATTGCAGGGGAAGGCGCCCAAGGTGGTGGGAGGTCAGGGACGTGGCATTGACATGGGGGGGTTGACTATGAGAATGGACATGTGCTTCCATTTCAAAAGTAGAGAAGGCAGATTTCTCAGCACCATATTATTGAAGAGACTATCCTTTCCCCTTGTGTGTTCTTGGAACTTGTGTTGAAATCAATTGACCATAAGTGGGTGGTTCTATTTCTGGACTCTCTATTCTTTTCCATTGGTTGATGTGTCTGTTTTTAAACCAGTACCAAGGCATTTTGATTACTTTCACTTTGTAGTATATTTTAAAATCAGGTAGTGTGAGACCTCCAGCTTTTGTCTTTTTGCACAAGATTGCTTTGGCTGTTCAGGGTCTAAAAAAGAAGGAAATTCTGTCATTTGGGACAATATGGATGAACCTGAATGTGGAGGACATTATGCTAAATGAAATAAGCCAGGCACAGAAAGACAAATACTGCATGATCTCACTTATATGTGGAATATTAAAAAAAGATATATATTGAAAAGATACCTGCACGCTCATGATTATTGCAACACTATTCACAATAGCCAAGATTTAGAATCAACCTAAGTGTCCTTCAATGGATGAATCGATAAAGAAAATGTGGTACCTATACACAATGGAATATTATTCAGCCATAAAAAGAATGAAATCCTGTCATTTGCAACAAGATGGATGGAACTGGAGAACATTATGTTAAGTGAAACAAGCCAAGCACAGAAAGACAAATCTCACATGTTCTCACTCATATGTGGGCACTAAATGTTAAAACAATTGATGTCATGGAGACAGAGAGTAGAATGGCAGTTATTAAAGGCTGGGAAGGGTAGTGGGGATGGGGGATGGTAAACTGGGTGGTTAATGGGTGCAAAATTATAGTTAGATAGAATGAACAATATTTGATAGCACAATAAAGTGACTATAGTCAACAATAAGTTAGGGTACTTGTTTTAAAAAAACTAAAAGAGTGGAATTGGAATGTTCCTAACCCACAAAGAAATGATAAATGCTTGAGGTGACTGATACCCAATTACCCTGATTTGATTATTACACATTGTATGCCTATATCAAAACATCAGCTGTATCCCATAAATATATATGACTATTATGTACCCATAATAATTAAAAGTAAAAATTAAAAAAAATAATAAAATGAAAAAAATTGAACTCATAGAAGCAGAAGGTATAATGGTGATTTCCAGGAGCTGTGGGTGGGGGGTGGGGAATGGAGTGATGTTGTTCAAAAGGTACAAAGTTTCAGTTAGACAGGAAGAGTAAGTTCTGGAGAAAATTTTACAGCATGGTGACTATAGTTAATAATAATATATTGTATATTTGAAAATTGCCAAGGGAATAGATTTTGAATATTCTCATCACAAATGAAAAGTATGTGAGGTGATGGATATATTAATTTGCTTGACTTAATCATTCCACAGTGTATACATATATCAAAACATCACATTTTAAACCATAAATACATATGATTTTTATTTGTCAATTATACCTTGATAAAAAAAAAGCAGAGAAGGCAGAGTCTATGGGTTCAAGATGGTTGGTAATTTGGTGATGGTTTTAGACCGTGTGCCTCTTTTTTTCTTTGATGGAATATGAGGTGAGTCAGCAGCTGAGATGGTAGGAGGTGTCATGAGTTTGGTCAGAGTTACTTCAGAGACCTGAAAGGTTAATTTACTAGAAAAGAGGTTGGATTGTTGGGCAATCCCGTGCTGGCATGCCATGTGAGATTTGTGAACATCCATTTACAGTCAACATGGTTGAATGATTTTTCCCCCCAGCATCTTTCAGCTGTCAGAGTAGAAGGATAGTTGGGTTTAGACGTGATTGGTTTTATTATGATCTGTGTCTTACAGATGAAGAGACTGGGGTTCAGAGAAGTAAGTAACTTGTTAGTAATTGACAGATGTGGACATAAATCTTCTCTGACCCCAGACTCCAAGCTCTTGAGCACTATGTCATATTTCAGAGCTATTCTTGAAATCCTGGACTAATCAGTGTTGATTCTGTACACTTCTGTTCTTTCCCCTAGTGGTGAGCAGGTGGGTGAATAATACTGTAATTTGTATCTCAAATTTTTTTTCTAGAATTATTCAAAAAAGATATGTTGCTCAGCTAGTCACCAAATCCTGGCCTTGGGAATCACAAAGCAGTATTATGCATTGAAGATATGCTGGTGGGGTGGAAAAAGTATTATTGAGTTTGAGTACCACCTGGCTGGCCTACTGGCCATGCAGCTTGCAGCACTGTTGTGAGAATCCATTCAACATTAACTGAGCACCTATAGTATGCCAAGCAGTATGGAAGTTGCTGAGGAGATAGTGGTGAATCTGACTCAGTCTTGTCTACCAAGGAATTGTAGTCCAGAGATTCATTGAGATAATATATGTACAAGGTTGTGTCCAACACAGGGTGGGCACTTAATAGGTATTAATTCTCTTTGCTTTCTCTATGCAGCTTATCCTCAAGCTGGTATCTGATGACACCACTTGTTGAAAATATCAACACTCACTAAGTTAATAAATGAGGGTCTCACCCATGTATAAATATTCAGTGGTGTTACCATTTAAAAATTGGTTCCCACCCAGCTGAATCAGAATCTCAGCAACTTTGAGCCAAGGCATGATTCTTACACAGTTGATTCTTCCTCTACTCATAAAA
The DNA here is from genome assembly GCA_023783475.1 of Daubentonia madagascariensis. Classification (NCBI taxonomy): domain Eukaryota; kingdom Metazoa; phylum Chordata; class Mammalia; order Primates; family Daubentoniidae; genus Daubentonia; species Daubentonia madagascariensis. The sequence continues at coordinate 19,325,827 of JAKFHU010000600.1, read as the reverse complement.
CTATACTGTATATAACTTTTTCCTAATGCAATCTGAATAAACACAAATTAGCATGATTGGCTATTGGCAATGCTGGAATAGTTTCCCTAAGGAGTGCTGTTCTGTGGCTGGCAGTTATTTTATTCTATTGTATTGTATTTTTCAATAAAAGAAGCATCTGCTTTTCCTGGTTTATTTGCTTTTAAAAAGCAATGAGAATTCTTTAAATGAAATGAATCAACCATTGATAAATCTTAAGTTTTACCTTCTCAATGATTCATGCTCTAATTCACCAGTCAATATTTATTTCTGAGGCTTCAGACCTCGAAAAGGTCTGTATATGGCCCTTGAGTTAGTGTGTTTCAAGTAACCAACCGCTGGGAAGGTGTTTGTTTTGTAACACAAACCAGGCTGGATTTTATACTGCTGGAGGGGAGGCATTTTGTCTTTTATTCCTGTATCAGGGCACCTGTTACAGGAAAGTTTGTTAAATGAAGGAAGCAATGGATCCACAGTGGGGAAAAGGAGCTCACTTTAGTGTCATTGTATTTGAGTTTAGTACCATAGACCTCACTTGCTAAAATTTCTAGTGCTATGAAAATTCCTACAATGAAGCAAGCCATTAGAACATGTCCATGTGAATATTAGATGTGCTTTTATACACTCAATTTAGCCTTTTATTTTATATAATTTCTCTCCAAGTGGAAATTATGTTCTAGGTAAAGGAACAAGAAATTAAGAAGTGTGGAGACCTGTGGATTAGACTCAGACTCCACTAATAGAGAGACTAACTTTGGATAACTGTTGGCACCAGTTTCATTTGGGGATCAGGGATTGGATTGTGAATCTAAGTTTGGTTTCCTTATGAGATTGGGAGACTCTCAGGGCTGAGAGCAGATCTTCTCCCTCTTTTGCATCAATTTTAGCACCTAGCCCAGTGCTACCTGCATTGTAAATGTTTAATAAATATCTGATGAATTAGAAGCTAAGTATTCTGTTTATTCTTTGGAGAAAGATACATAAAAAGACATTTTTGCCAACCAGCAAAAGTGAAGTCAGTGACCATTTCCTGCTTATCTTATATTCCCATCATCAGGTAAATGATAGGGACATGGTAGGTGTGCAATAATTGTTAATTCACTCCTTCTGTCCCCCTTTACTTTCATCCTTCTACAGAAATTTATTGAATGCTTTCTAAGTGCCAGACGCTTGGGATACATCAATGAAAGAACACAGTCCAGAGGGGACAGAGCTTTTTGTATAAGCAATTACAAAATAATGGGATAAAGGCTATAATAGGAGTCTATAAAATTTCACTGAAGCACAGAGGGAGGCGAACCTGTATCCACTCAGGAGTTGGAGAAGGCACTTCAGAATGGTGATGGTTGAGCTACCTCTTGAAGGGGAAGGGGGGTTTGTCAGAGTAGACCAGGATAGAGGGGGTGGGGACTCGGTCTAGGCAGAGAGGATGGCGCACACATGTTTATGGAGCTGTGACATGGCATGGCACACACCATGGGGGTAGCTCTGGACAGCTGGAGGAAGGAGTGGGTAACACGGGGATGGGAGTATGGACAGAACTGGGAAATAGGAGACAATTCTGGGAGGTTATTAGAGGTCAGATCCTGAAGAATATAACAAAACAGGAAAAATTGGTGTGTGTGCTTTTCTGGAAGATTGATATTAAATTCTTTAGATCCTCTTTCAGTAGTAGCAGTGGTAGTAATAGCAATGGCTGATATTCATTGAGTGTTTGCTAGAGACAGGTGCCATTCTAAGCAAGTGACTCATTTAATCTTCATAACAACTCGTATGAGGTAGGCGTTTTATCCCCATTTGACAGATGAGGAAATTGAGGCATAGAGGTGCCTCATTCAAGGTCACAGAGCTAGTCTGGACTTTAACCCAGAGGTCTGGCTCCACAGTCTGTTCTTAATAACTTAACTATGTTGCAAGGCAGAAAATACTATACTGCAATGCTGAAGTTAATTTATAAAATAAAATCACATACATCAGAACTTATTTCTTATTTTATATTCAAACAGCAGCATGAATCACTGCACTACCCTTCAGATTTTCTTTTTAATGGCTTGACCATGTCTCTTCCTTATGATTTGATTGTTATTTGAGGTGAACAAGTTAAGAGGCCAATGGGCCCTCACTGCTATCACCCATATGCAAGACCTCAATAAAAGATGTAGATAGGGTTAGTGTAACTTCCACCCAGGACTTGCGCTGAAAGGGTATTTAGTCTGTCTGAGCCATGAAGACATTTATATATGGGACCATCTGCTCTGGAATCCCTCTCTTCATATCCCTACCCCGATGCATATATCCACCCAGTGTACTCTTGGAAGGGGCCATATTTTGTGGACATGGATGCCTTTTCTTCAGGGTTTATTTGCAGAATATACTCCAAGCATTGATTGGTTCTGCTTCTCAAATTCTCCACTCTTTGACAACCATAGTATAAAAGGATTTTCATTTAGGTTTCTACCATTAAGCCTTAGCCATTGATTGTGATGGAAGGGGTTGACACCAGATCTGATTTTAGTTTTTACTCTGCTGCTGAAATTGTTGTGTGGTCTTGGGACAATCATTAAACTGTTCTGGACCTCATTTTTCTCATCTGGAAAATAAGGGTGTTGGAGCAGATGATCTGTAAGCTTTCTCCCAACTCTAACATTCTGTACTTGTGGAGTTTTATGAGCCAACACAATTGCTAAAAAGGAAAAAATCAGTTTTCATGGCAACTGTTATTTAATATACAGCAGTTTATTAATTAACCTTTCTTCCCTGAAGAAATTTGCTTCTATTATGATGTAGGCCCAAAGATCTCCTAATCCTGCCTTTAGAAAGGCTCAGATTCTAACTCCACCACTTAAGAACTCAATGAATGAAACCAGTTACTTAACCTCCCTATGCCCAAGTTCCCTTATCCTTAAAGTGGTGTTGATAATAATATACCTCATAGTACAGAGCATTTAGCATCAGGCCTGATGCATTATAGTGAAAATGTTATGGATGATGGTAATACTAATACTGATAATAAAAATAGCTAACATTTATTGAGTGTATACTCTGTGCCAGGCACTACTAAATGTATTAACTCATTACCCCTATGGGGTAAATTTACTATTATTCCTATAGTTAGGTCAAGTTACTTGTCCAAAGTCACACAACTAGAAAGGGGTGGAACCAGAATACTTGTCAACCCAGGTAGGCCAATTCCCAGGTAGGCCTACACTCTTAACTAGTAATGTTTCTCAATAATGATGTTGTTAATATATAATTGCAAATAGTCAACATCTTTTATAGCACTTGCTCTATCCCAGAGTTGCTCTATCCTATAAGGTAGTATTATTATCATCCCCATTTTATAGATAAGAAAACTGAGGCCCCTAGAGGTTAATTAAAAACACACAGTTGGTAGTAACGGAGGCAGGACTTGAATTCATGAAGTCTGGCTCCAGAGTCCATGTTTTTAACCATGATGCCTCAATATGAGCTGTTATTACCACTACACCCAGTTCAGTTCAGTATCCATTAACAATGTAAGAAAATTACCATAGCTCTATCCATTAGACCATGTGAGCCATTTGGTGGTCTGCTGAAGCTCTGTTTATACTCTTTCCCCCTTGATTCCCTGTTGTGCCTCTGACTACCATATTAGTTTGTGAAAAGGCCAAGTAGCTACACAGATATTTTGCCATGTCTTGTAAAATAAAGCAAAAGGAGATAAGTGCAAAAACATACGAAATTTCAATCCATCAAGGTTTGAAATTTCAAACAACAAATACAATCTGTAAAACAGAGAGAGAGAGAAGAGTTTGCTTCAGTAGATCACAATAGCTGAGCAATGTTTTCCAAATACCTTAGCGATATTGATCTAAGAATGGGGTGGGCACACTTCTTCTTTAAAGATCAGATAATAAATATTTTGGGTTTTGAGGGCCCTAAGGTCTCTGTCATGACTATTCAACTCCGCTGTTATAGTGTAAAAATAGTCATAGATAATGGCGAACAAATGACTATAGTTGTGTTCCAATAACTTTATTTACAAAAGCAAGTGATGGGCCAGACTCGGCCCACAAGCCATAGTTTGCTGACTCCTAATCTAAGAGAAAGATAGCCTACTGTGACAGGTATTTAATGCCAATGAATTTTGGGAGCAGTGGCCTCTTGGAGGTATATATTTAAAAACAATATTAATGACATGTTTATTTTCCCCTTCCCTCCTTATTTTCTATGAGACCTGATCTTGCCATCCCACATTTACTAAATGAGAAACTTGCAAACTGTGGTTAGCTTAGGCTTACATTATTTACATTGCTATGAAAATGGTGCATACCTGATTCCAGGCATCTGACTCTCTATTATATTGAAGTTTGACTTTAGGGACAGGCTTTCAATACCATGTAACAGTGACGACAAAACAAGTTTTAAAACATCATATAGAATGAAAATGCGTGAATATGTACCTTGTTTTGAGCTATCTCCAATCCTTTTGCTAAATAAGTAGGGGGTAAATTATTTTAAATAAATATTTAAGGAAAATGGAAAGCAATTTTCAAAAATATCTTAAGGCATTTCAAATGGGCCTTAAAATATAACATTTGTCTGCCAGAGGGATTTTCATTAATTATTAACCATATCAGAACTGTAATTAAGTTAGTGCTGAAATTGCTCAAGGTCTTTATAACTCAAATCACATAAATAACATATATTGGTCCTATGAATTAATTATTATAAATTTGATTAAAAAGTTACATTTCAAAGTCCATGCAATTTAATGTCATTTGGTTTCTATTTATCAAACGTTTGTTAAACTCAGTGTCTATAGAGGTACACTGTGTGGCTAAAAATCTAATTGCACCATTATTAGCATAGAGCTGTAATCAGTAAATAATTAGTGGCTTGTGTTCGGAGTTTAGTTTTAATAAATTTTTAGACTTCTCTGAATTAACATTTGTTTTATGATCAGTTAAGTAAATTAAATATTAAGAAAATTCAGGCAAGGCCAGCTTTGCCATCTCTTTCCTTCACAGGGCCCCTCAACTACTACTCCCCTGGACATCCAGGAGGTTCATCTGGGGAAGGCCCTTTGTCAGTGGCTGTGACCTGGGTCAAGCTGGTGGACCAGGGGCTTGTAATCATTTTTGAGAATATTGACCACATTAAGGAGAGATGGGGGCCTGTGTTAGTTTTGTATTGCTTTGGTAACAAATTACTATATAGGCAGTGGCTTAAAATGTTACAAATTTATTATCTTATAATTCTGCAAGTTGGAAGTTTGACACAGGTCTCACTGCACCAAAAATCAAGGTTTTAGCTGGCTGTGTTCCTTCTGGAGGGAGGCTGTAGGGGAGAATCTATGTCATTGTCTTTTCCAATTCTAAAGCTGGCACTTTCCTTGATTCATGGCCCCTTTCTCCATCTTCAAAGCCAGCACCGTATCCTTTCTCTCTAACCCCAGCCACAAAAGATCTCATGTGATTAGATTGACCCTCTCCCCCCAAATATCCCAGGACAATCTCCCTATCCCAAAGTCTTCAACCAAATCTGCAAAGTCCCTTTTGCTATGTAAGGTGACATAGTCACAGGTTCCGGGGATTAGGACTTGGACGTTTTAGCAGAACCATTACTCTGTGTCTACCACATGACCTGAATGCAATGTGTTGGCCTCACTGTCTGCACTTCCTGTTTATGGCTCCATCTTCTGATTTCAGCTTCTTGTCTTCTGACATCCATTTCTGCCTCAGCCCACTTTAAATCATTCTCTTCTCAGTTCTCTACTTCTTTGACCTTCCATTAGCATGCAGTCCAGCCGACTCCCTTCTGCTGAGAAGCAGTATTGGTGGCCAGGCTGCCTGGGTTCAAATCCTGGCTGTGCCTTTTAGGTGTGACCTTTGGTAAGGGACTCAGTATCTCTGTACCTCAATTTTCTCATCTGTAAAATGAGAATAATGAATATGCCTGCACCACGAATGATTGGCATGATGATTAAATGAGTTAATATATTTCTCACTCTTAGAACAACGCGTAGCACATAGTAAACCCTCAACAAATGCTAATCATCGTGGTGATTCATTTGCTTACTCTCCTTCTGGCTGTTGGTAGAAGTTCCCTCAAGATTTTATCTGTGATCTCTTGTCTCTTCTTGAGAAATTGCAGCCTCTCTCAAAGCTTCAGCATTCATCTCCAGGCAAAGAACTCCAGCCAGACATGTTTCCAAGCTCTACACCTCTATTTCTGGCACTGCTGGATGAACATTTTTATTTGAATGTCCCAGGGGAGCCACAAAACTCAACTTAACATTTTGCCTGTCAGAATATTCTATCCATGTTCTAATTTCTATTACTGTCTTTAGATCCAAAGTCAGTTTTGATTCTTTCCTCTCATTTAGCACTAAACATCAAAAAGGTTATCAGATTCTACAGAATCTACTTTCAAACTGTCTTTTTATTTGTATTCCCACTGCCCCTGCTCTGATTCAGGCTCTATGATGTGACCCTGATCTGTTGCCCCAGTTGAAGAAGAACAGTCTTCTTAATTCCCTGCTCTGGTGATGCAGCCCCCTCCCCACCCCTGCTTACATATCTTCAGTGATTCCCCATTGTCATAACATGAAGATTACATTCAGTGCAGCATGCAAGTCTCTTCATGAATTCTCCAAAAATTAAAAAAATTCCATACAAAAGTAAGTAAGTCTGAACAGTGCGTTACTGCTCACACATCTTAAATGTGCTTGAAGCTGGACACCTCTTCCTTTTATGAATGAGTACTGTTTTTTCCTACCCTTAACACCTTCGCTGAGGTGCCAGCTCTTTCCCTCCGTCTCTGCCTATAAGAAACTGACCCAGCAATCCAGGCTTACTGACAAAAACTACCATGCTCTTTGTGAAGCCTTCCCTGATAGCCTCCCCCAACTCTGTAAGTCAGGGGTTAGCAAACTACAGCCCACGAGCCAGATCCAGCACACTCCTTGGTTTTGTGTTTTATTGGAACTCAGCCACACTCATTCATTTATGTACTATCTGTCTATGGCTGCTTTTTGGGCTACAACAGCAGAGTTGAGTAGCTGCAACAGAGACCATATGGCCCAAAAAGCCCATAATATTTACTATCTGGCTCTTTACAGAAAAAGCGTGCCCACCCCCTACTCCCCTTGGAGATTACCTAGTCTGCACATAGTCTTCCTCGTGTGCCTTTGATACCTCCTTCTGTTAGATTCACTTCTGAACACCTTTTTTCTTTGTAAGAACACTCTCTTCTTTTAGACACAGATTCTGCCTTTATCACCTTTATTTCTGTCCTTGGGGCCACCAGGGTGTAGGGCTCAGTAGTTGTTGGTAGAAATAGATTATTCTGTAAAAAATTCTCTCTTATTAAATTTTGCTCACTTGCCTAAATGACTAAAATCTTATATAAAGCAGTGCTCCCCTTAGGGGGTTAGTGCTCTTATCCTTTGATGTTTCTGGTAGTAAATTTTGTGTTTCGTTTTCAGAAACATTTTTTTTTTTTGGCTGCCAAGATAAGCTACAAAATTGAGTCCAAGGATTTTAAGGAATAATGTGCTTATGCTATTTAAGTTGCTCACTTGGTGATCTCATTTAATAGATGGTTCCACTGAAATTTAGGATTGCAGAGCATACTTTTTCACAACGTGTGGGTTTCCTCATGTGAAGTAGATACTTAGTTCCTACTTAGATATTTTTGTTGCCTACCTGGGGTATGATAATATTTGACTCAGCTACTCCCTTATGAGAAATGCCAAATAGTTAAGTTTGTTTTAGAAAAACTAGAGATGCCTTACTGGCTTATTAAGGAGAAACCAAATGACCTTGATTTTTCTTTTTTTGAACCCAGGAAGCATTGATGGTCTCCTCCATGTTACATTAGATGCCCCTGCTCTTTGCTACTTTAGTGCTGGGGGATGGATGCGTCCTCTGTCAGACTGTGAGCTCATGAGTGCAAGAATTCTGTCTTGTGATCTCTGAATCCTCAGTGCTTGGCACAGAAAAAGCTCTTAACAAATGTTTATTAAACAAATTAACAAACAAACAATTGAAGAGCTCAAAAAGAACTCTTTCCCAATGTATTCATTTTAAGCCATATACTTATAATTCCATCTGGTTCTCGTCCTTAAATATCACCTATGAGAATTTTCTGTTATGATAATATAAAGTTTATATCTAGGGGTGGGGGGAGGGGTACATGGTGCCTAAGTCCACAGAACACAAGGAAAACCCTTAAACTCTCATGAGGTGGCAGGAAATCAATAGCTCTCTCAGTGTTTCCCTGAGTAAGAATGTAAGGATTTGGGATAAATTAAATATCACAGGATGAGGCAAAGTGAGAAATCCAGGGTTCAGATTGGCATTTAGAACAGTGAAGAAAAAAAGATGACCGAAATTGACACAAAGTGAGAAAATCTTGAGGAATAAAGGTAAAACGTAGCAAACACAAAGTACTTGAGAACCTGCCAAGGAAGTTTTCAGTGATGTTGTTGATTTATAGGATGTAGAACCAGTAAGCGTTAAAATGGAAAGGGATGGATTTCTAAGACTCTCATAGTCAAGGTTCAGTCAGGAAGCAGAATTCCAATAAACAAACATTTTAATAAAGAGACTTCTTGTGTTGCAAAGGAGTGGCTGAGTTATGGAGATTAGTAAGAGATGGTGAAGCACTCAGGGTCTAGCAACATGGGGAGCCTTTACGAAACATGCCTAAATAGGCAAGGGTGATATTAGAGTGCAGCAAGAGCAGGAGCCATGCAACAGGGGCCACCCAATAGCATGGACCTGGTAGAGGGCTTTCCGAAGTGATCAGGGTCCTCAAAAGTGCTGAAGCAGGAGGGAGCAGGGAACAAGTAACCCAACCTCTCTTTCCTCCCACTCTGCAGCTCCTTCTGTTACCTCCCGTTGCTGGAGGCCACCTGGAAGCCTATGAGGATACCCAGGTGATACAGTCCACAGGGGTCAGCTTCCAAGGGCACAGAACAGGTAGAGAAGGGCAGAGAATGGACTTGAGGTGGGTGGAGGCCAACAAAACGTCACCAACACAGGGACCACCCCCAACCTTTCAGTTTACAAATGAGGAAAATGAGGCTTAAATTAGAGAGATGAAAGCCGTGGAAATCCATCCCTTTCAACTTTAACACCTAATGGTCTACATCCTTGTAAATCAGTGTTCCAATGACAAAGGCAGTCAATAAACATTGACTGATTAAATGAATGGAAAAATGAATGGATTGGAATGTTCTTCTATTTTGAAGTCCATTTTTCACCAACATGTCTGCTACATAGCATTCTCACATATGAGTGGACCATGATGTATTTAACTATTCCCCGATTAACAGATATTTTTCTCATTTCCCATCTTTATAATTATAATAATTAATTATATTATTAATTATAATTATGATACTAAGTGCTATTTATTGAGTGCTTATTGTGCATCAAGCACCATGCTATGTGAACACACACTCTTTTAGCCCTTATCACAGATCTTTGAGGTATGAATTTAAACTCTCATTTTGCAAAGGAAGAAATTGAGGCTCACATGGTAACTCAATGATAACTCACCAAAAGTTTCACAGCTACTACAAGATAGACCCAAAATATGCTCCAATATCTGTTCAACATGAAAACCCATCTCTCTATGGCTTCCCTATTTTATAAAAAATTCTGAATGGAACATTTGCATTTTTGTACCTAAGACTTAGTATGTGTGATCATTTTCTTTTTTTTTTTTTTTTAATTTATTTTTTTATTTTCAGAATATCATGGGGGTACAACACTTTGGCCATACACATTGCCCCTGTTCTGCCCGTGTCAGAGCCACAATCGTGGTCATCTCCCAAACTGTGCTCCCCACATCCATTCAGTGAGAGTTTTTCCCGTCCCTTCCACCCCCCTCCCGCCCGCCTGCCTTCAGATGAATGTTATTGCCCTGTGTGATGTAAGTGTTCATCAGTTAGTACCAGTTTGATGGTGAGTACCAGTGGTGCTTGTTTTTCCAATCCTGTGACACTTCGCTTCAAAGAATGGGTTCTAGCTCCAACCAGGATAATACTAGATGCGTTAATTCACTGTTGTTCCTTATTGCTGAGTAATACTCCATGGTATACATATACCACATTTTATTGATCCACTCGTGTATTGATGGGCACCTTGGTTGTTTCCACAACTTTGCAATTGTGAATTGTGCTGCTATGAACATTCGAGAGCAGATGTCTTTATTATAAAATGTCTTTTTTTCTTTTGGATAAATACCCAGTAGTGGGATTGCTGGGTCAAATGGTAATTCTACTTTTAATTCTTTGAGGTATCTCCATATTCTTTTCCATAGAGGTTGTACTAATTTGCAGTCCCACCAGCAGTGTATGAGTGTTCCTATCTGTCCACATCCCCACCAACATTTGTTATTTGGGGATTTTTTGATATGAGCCAATCTCACTGGAGTTAAGTGATATCTCATTGTGGTTTTGATTTGCATTTCCCTGATGATTAGAGAAGTTGAGCACTTTGGTTATCAGCCCTTTATCAGAGGTATAGCATGCAAATATTTTCTCCCATTCTGTAGGTTGTCTGTTCACTCTAGTGATAGTTTCCTTGGCTGTGCAGAAGCTTTTCAATTTGATGTCCCATGTATTTATTTTTGTTGCTGCTGTGATTGCTTTGGGGGTCTTCTTCATAAATTCTTTGCCTAGGCCAATGTCCATAAGAGTTTTTCCAACGTTTTCTTTGAGAATTCTTATGGTTTCATGTCTTAGGTTTAGATCTGTTATCCACTGTGAATTGATTTTTGTGAGAGGTGAGAGGTGTGGGTCCAGTTTCAGTCTTCTACATATGACCATCCAGTTTTCCCAGCACCATTTGTTGAATAGGGATTCTTTTCCCCAGTGTACGTTTTTCTGGAATTTGTCAAAGATCAGGTGACTGTATAAGGTTGGTTTTATATTTGGGTTCTCAGTCCTGTTCCATTGGTCTACATGTCTGTTCTTGTGCCAATACCATGCAGTTTTGGTTACTATAGCCTTGTAGTATAGTTTGAAGTCTGGTAGACAGATGCCTCCCAATTTGTTCTTTTTGCTTAAGATTGCTTTGGCTAGATGGGGTCTTCTCTGGTTCCACACGAAGCGTAGAATTATTTTTTCTAGATCAGCAAAAAATGATGGTGGTATTTTGATAGGGATTGCATTGATTTTGTAAATTAATTTAGGTAGCAAAACCATTTTTACTATGTTGACTCTGCCTATCCAAGAGCATGGTAGGGCTTTCCATCTATTTACATCCTCTGCAATTTCCTTTCTCAGTGTTTCATAATTCTCTCTATATAGGTCTTTGACCTCCTTAGTTAGATATGTTCCTAAATATTTAATTTTCTTTGTTGTTATTGCGAAAGGTATAGTATCTTTAATTTGTTTCTCGGCTTGATTGTTATCAGCATATATGAAGGCTATGGATTTGTGTGTATTAATTTTGTATCCTGAGACTTTGCTGAATTCATTTATCAATTCCAGTAATCTCTTGGTTGAATCTTTGGGGTTTTCTATGTTATAATCATATCGTCTGCGAATAGTGAAAGTTTGACCTCTTCTGCCCCTATCTGGACGCCCCTGATTCCTCTGTCTTGTCTAATTGCTGTGGCCAGGACTTCCAGCACTATGTTGAAAAGAAGTGGAGATAGTGGACACCCTTGTCTGGTGCCAGTTTTAAGGGGGAATGCCTTCAATTTTTCCCCATTCAGTATGATATTGGCTGTGGGTTTATCGTTATATGGCTTTAATAGTTTCTAGGAATGAGCCATCTATGCCTATATGTTAAGAGTTCTTATCATAAAAGGGTGCTGGATTTGTCAAAGCCTTTTCTGCATCTATCGAAAGGATCATATAATCTTTGTTCTTGCTTTTATTTATATGGTGAATTACATTTATAGATTTGCGTATGTTGAACCATCCCTGCATCTCGGGAATAAAGCCCAACTGATCGTGATGGATTATTTTTTTGATGTACATTGGAATTCGGTTTGCAAGGATTTTATTGAGAATTTTTGCATCTATATTCATAAGGGATATTGGTCTGTAGTTTTCTTTTTTTGTTGTGTCCTTACCTGGCTTTGGTATCAAGGTGATATTGGCTTTGTAGAAAGAGTTTGGGAGGATTCCATCCTTCTGGATATTTTCAAATAATTTCTGCAGTATAGGCACCAGTTCTTCTTTGTAGGCTTGGTAGAATTCAGGTGTGAACCATCTGGTCCGGGACTTTTTTGTGGGTAGATTTTTCATTACTGCTTCCATTTCGGGTGCTTGATATTGGTCTGTTTAGAAATTCTGTTTCTTCCTGGTTGAGCCTAGGGAGGTAGTGTGTTTCTAAGAATTTGTCCATTTCCTCCACGTTTTCATGTTTGTGGGCATAGAGATTTTTGTAGTATTCAAAGATGATGTTTTGTATTTCCACGGTATCAGTTGTGACTTCTCCTTTTTCATTTCTAATTGAGCTTATTAGAGTCCTTTCCTTTCTGCTTCTGGTCAACCTGGCAAGTGGCCTGTCTATTTTGTTTATCTTTTCAAAGAACCAACTTTTCGTTTCATTGATCTTCGGTATTCTTTTGTTCTCGATTTCATTTAATTCTGCTCTGATTTTGGTTATTTCTTTTCTTCTGCTGGCTGTAGGATTGTTTTGCTCTTCCTTTTCCATTTCCTTAAGATGATTCGTTAGTTTACTGATTTGTGACTTTTCTGTCTTTTGGATATGGGAATTTAGGGTGATAAGTTTTCCTCTCAGGACTGCTTTTGCTGTATCCCACAGATTTTGATAACTTGTGTCCCCATTATCGTTTAGTTCGAAGAATCTTTTGATTTCAATTTGAATCTCCTCCTTGACCCAATAATCTTTCAGCAATAGATTGTTTAGTTTCCAAGTTTTTGGAGGAAGATGTGAGTTTCTGTTGGAATTGATTTCTAATTTTATTCCGCTGTGGTCTGAAAAGATACATGGTATGATTTCTATTTTTTGAATTTGTTTAGATCTGTTTTGTGGCCTAGGATGTGGTCAATTTTAGAGAAAGTTCCATGAGCTGATGAGAAGAATGTATATTCAGTGTTATTTGGGTGGAGTGTTCTGTAGATATCTGTTAGGCCCAAATGTTCTAGAGTCCTGTTTAGGTCTTTTATTTCTCTATTTGTTTTTTGTTTGGAGGATCTGTCCAGTTCCGTCAGTGGGGTGTTGAGGTCCCCTGCTATTATGGCATTGCTGCTTATTATGTTGTCTAGATCTAGCAGTATTTGCTTTATGTACCTGGGTGCTCCTGTGTTGGGTGCATAAATGTTTAGGATTGTTAAATCCTCTTGTGAGATTTTTCCCTTCACCACTATATAGTGTCCATTTTTGTCCTTCTTTACTTTTTTGCTTTAAAGTTTAGTCATCTGAAATGAGGATGGCTACTCCGGATTTCTTTTGGTTTCCATTAGCCTGAAAAATTGTATTCCATCCTTTCACCTTGAGTCTGAATGCGTCTTTGTGTGTAAGGTGTGTTTCCTGAAGACAACAGATACTTGGTTTGTATTTTTTAATCCATTCAGCCAACCTATGTCTCTTCAATGGGCAGTTCAAGCCATTTACATTTATTGAGAGAATTGATATTCGGGGTAAATTTCTGATTATTCTGTTGGGTGGTATCTTTTGTTTTACCTCTTGCGTCATTGTGGAATCTGGTTTCTGGAGTTTTAGCTTTTGCATAGTTTTACATAGGTGGGTGTCTGTTGCTCTGTTTAGTGTATAATGCAGGTCTAAGCATTTCTTGCAAGGCCGGTCTGGATTTTGCAAATTCTATCAGTGATTGCTTATCTGGAAAGGTCTTTATTTCTCCCTCATATAAGAAGCTTAGTTTGGCAGGATACAGAATTCTGGGTTGACCTTTGTTTTGTTTTAGGAGATTGATGATGTCTCCCCATTCCGTTCTGGCTTGTAAGGTTTCAGCTGAGAAATCTGCAGTTAATCTGATCGGTTTCCCTTTGTAGGTTACCTGCTCTTTTCGTCTTACAGCTCTGAGGAGTGCCTCTTTTGTGTTTACTTTGGTCAGTCTAATAATTATGTGGTGTGGTGAATGCCTTTTCACGTTGACTCTCCCAGGAGTCCTGTGTGCTTCTTGTACTTGGATATCAAGATTTCTGGCTAAGCCATGGAAATTTTCCTCTATTATTCCTTCAAATAAATTTTCCAGTCCATGCGAATTTTTTTCCTCTCCCTCAGGGATACCTATGATCCTTATGTTTGGCCTCTTTACATAATCCCACATTTCTTGTATGCTTTTTTTCCTGCCTCTTGTTTTTGTGTTCTTTCTCTTCATCTGATTTATGTAGTGCATAGAAGTTGTCTTCTAGCTCTGAAATTCTTTCCTCTGCATGGTCCAGCCTATTCTTAAGGCTTTCCACTGTGTTTTGTAGATACTTGAATGCTTCTTTCATTTCTAGGATTTCTATTTGATTTTTCCGTAATATTTCTATTTCTTTGGAGAATTTTTCTTTCATTTCTTGCATTTTTCTTGTGGTTTCTTTGTGCTGGGATTCAATTTTCTCTTGAATTTCATTGAGCTTTCTTATAATCCATAAATGAAATTCCTCTTCTGTCATTCTACCCATTTCATTTGGGTTGGTATCCATTGCTGAGGAACTGATAATTTCTTTTGGGGGTGACTTTTCACTCTGATTTTTCATGTTCCCTGAGTTCTTTCGCTGGTTTTTTCTCATCTGGCCTCTTGGTCGAGAGCTGGGGGTGTTAGAGCTAGTTTATGGCCCTGTCACCAGGCCCACAATTATTGTTCCTTGGCAAAGCCAGGGAGAGAAGTAGTGGCCTGTATTGCCTCAGGTGTATTTTAGCAAGTTTGGTGGATCTTGAGTTAACTCTGACCTGTGGTCTTCTCCTCTTCCCAGTGGAGTGTGGTGAGAATGACCTCCCAGCTTGGGCTCTGAGCTAATGAATTGTACTTGAGGATATGAGTCCTCCGCTCCCTATTAGCTAGGTATTCTGTTATGTCCGTGGCAGACTCTGATCCCCCAGTTGGGGTATGCGAAAGCCCCGTGCTTTGGGAGGGGCCTTGTAGCTCCTAGGGGTTACTTTGACCCTGGTGCAGGTAGAAACAAAATTTCTTTTGGCTGCAGTGTGAGAGTTGAGTTGGGAAAATTCTACACAGCTCAGAGGTTGCTCATCTAGCCATGTGTGTCCGCCCTTCTGATGTGCGTCTCCGCATGATACTGGTTGATAGGGGGATCTCCAATTGTGCACCCCTTTTCCACCACTAGACCCCAAGGCGAGGTGGGTGGCCATCTCTATCCCCAGCAGTCTCCACCGGGGGGATGTTTCCTCAGGAGTAGTGGCCGCTGGAAGCACTCTTGGATGGCGCAAAATTCCCTATTGAAGTGGGCAGGATTATGGGGAGCTGCTGTGGTTCAGCCTGTGGCTCTTGAGGTATTTGGTTGTCATGGGAACCAGCAGTTATACCAAATGAGTCACTATAGCCAGCAACCTTCAAAATGAGCGATCTCTGGGGTACAGGAGGGCTGGGACCTGAAGGGCGGGCACTAGGACCAGCACAGAGCGGACTTGTCGGAGGCCAGAGCCGGGATAGCAGAACCAGATGGATGAGCTGCAAACTATTTCCAATACCCAAAGGCCCCGCCGCTACAGTTCCGGGATCTCGTCCCACCTGGAACCCACGGAGGCAGCTGTCCCTGGCCACCACAGGCAAAGCCTGTCTCGCCCCAGCAGAAGAGCCCCGGGCCGGGGCGGGGCGGAGCTAGAGACGCGGCTCACAGCTCCGCGCGGGCGGCTGTAAAGATGGCGGCCGCCGCCAGCCTGGCGCACAGCCGGGCTCCGATCGCGCCGGGAGCGCAGTTTTTCTCCGCCGGCCGCAGCGGCAGTTGCTAGCAGCCTCTCAGGGCGTGTCCCGCTCCCCATTAAACTCCAGGGCCCAGTCCCGCTGACTTCCAGTGGCGCAGTGCCGGCCTGCGGGTTCCCGCGCACTGTCCCGGGAAGCTGTATCTCCACCCGGTCCCTACCGGTCCCTCCCTAGCCCTGCGCGGTCTCTGTATATTGCAGCTGAGAGTTGTGTTTGACTCTCACAATTGCTTCCTCTCCACAGGGTCTGTTGCCTTGCGCCACCGCTCTGTCCCAACTCTGGGCTTGTCCCTGACTGCGTGTATGGGGAGGCGCGTAACTGCTTGGGGGGCAGGTCGCGCTGCGCTGACCTGGCGAGCGCGTCCTTCCCGCACTCTGGGCTCTATTGTGCTCCGTGCGCCCTCCGATCTTTGTGAAAATTTTGTACCTGTTTTCTTGGGCTGGGCGTTCGGCGTTGTTTCTCTGTCATTCGCAATGCTGTTTTCGGAGTGAGCGGTCCGTGCTCGGAGGCAGCCGCTGGCGTTCTTCACCTCCTTCCCTGGGAACGGTGCGGTGGGAGGACTCTATCACACCGCCATTTTTTCAAGAAGATGTGTGATCATTTTCTTGAGATAACTTCCTAGAAGTGGAATTATTGGGTCTGAGAATATGATCCTATTTTTAAGTAGTAAAAGATAAGATTTAGTTGCAATTTGAAATATATTAAATGTCTATAGAGAGAAACATTTTTATTTGAGTATGAAATTTTTAGTTTTGTCAAATTGTCTAATTGCAAATGGTAAAGTAGCCATGTCTGAGAGCCCCTGTTTTATTATATTCTCACCAGTAAGTGAATAGAATCTTTTTAAAAAACAGGCTGTGTGTGGTAGTTCATGCCTGTAATCCCAGTGCTTTGGGAGGCTGAGGCAGGAGCATCACTTAAGGCCAGGAGTTTGAAACCAGCCTGAGCAACATAGCAAGACCCTGTCTCTACAAAAATAAAAAAATTAGCCAGACGTGGTGGCACACACCTGTAGTCCCTGCTACTCTGGAGGCTGAGGCGTGAAGATCACTCGAGCCCAGGAGTTTGAGGTTACAGTGAGCTATATCAGGCCACTGCAATAGATATTGCCACTGCCTGGACAATAGAGCGAGACCTTGTCTCTAAAGAAAAAAAAATAGGTTTTATTTTTTGGAGAAGTTTTAGGTTCACAGCAAATTTGAGCAGAGAGTACAGAGAGTTTCCATATACCTCCTGCCCCCACACATGCACAGCCTCCCCCACTATCACCTTCCTACACCAGAGTGGTATGTTTATTACAATTGATGAACCTACATTGACACATCATTGTCACCCAAAGTCCATTTACACTAGGGTTCACTCTTGGTGTTGTATATTCTATGGATTTTAACAAATTTATAAATACATGTATCCACTATTGTAATATCATATATTAATATTAATAGAATAGTTTTAATGCCCTAAAAATCCCCTGTGCTCTGCCTATTCATCCCTCCTTCCTCTTTCCCCCCTGGCAACCACTAATCTTTTTCCTGTCTCCATAGTTTGACCTCTTCTAGAATGTCATATATTTGGAATTATATAATATATAGCCTTTTCAGATTGGCTTCTTTTACTTGGTAGTATGCATTTAAGCTCCCCACATGTCTTTTCATGGCTTGATAGCTCATTTCATTTTAGTGCTGAATAATATTCCATTGTCTGAATATAACACAGTTTATTTATCCCTTCCTCTACTGAAGGACATCTTGGTTGCTTCCAAGTTTTGGCAATTATGAATCAAGCTGTTATAAACAGTCATATGCAAGTTTCTGTGTGAACATGTTTTCAACTCATTTGGATAAATACCACAGAGCATTATTGCTGGATTGCATAGTAAGAGGATGTTTAGTTTCATAAGAAACTGCCAAATTATCTTCCAAAGTGGCCGTACCATTTTGTATTTCCACCAGCCATGAATAAGGGTTCCTGTTGCTCCATATCCTTGCCAGCATTTGATGTTGTCAGTGTTTTTGACTCTCACCATTCTAATAGGTATGCAGTGGTGTCTCATTGTTGTTTTAATTTGCAATTCCCTAATGACATATGCTTCATTTTTAAAAATCTATTTTTATTTTTAATTTATTCTTATATTTTATTTATTTACTGATTTTTAATTGACAAGTAAAAATTGTATATATTTATCATGTACAGCACAATATTTTGAAATATATACAGTGTAGAATGATTAAATCAAGCTGATTAACATATATATTACCTCACATACTTTTTGTGGTGAGAACACAAAATCTACTTTCTTCATGATCTTCAAAAATGTAATACACTGTTATTAACTATAATAATGTACAGTAGATCTCCAGAACTTATTCCTCCTACTAAATGAAATTTTGTATCCTTTGACTAAAATCTGCACAACTGACCTCCCCTGCCAGCTCCTGGTAATCACCATTCTATTCTCTGCTTCTATGAGCTCAAAATTCCATGTATAAGTGAGATTGTGTGCTATTTGTCTTTCTGTGCTTGGCTTATTTCAATTAACTTAATGTATTCCAGGTTCATCCATGTTGTCACAAATGACAGGACTTCCCTCTATCTTAAGGCTGAGTAGTATTACATTTTGTGTGTATACCACAGTTTCTTTATCCATTTATCCATCAATAGACATTTAGGTTGATTCCATATCACGGCTACATCTTGGCTATTGTGACTAATGCTGCAATGAACAGGGGAGTGCAGATATCTCTCAGACACTGATTTCATTTCTTTTGGATATATACTGCATCCTTATTAAAGAGTTTTAAATCACTGTTTATGAAGAAAAAAACCCTCAGGTAATTTTCACTGTGGGTGGGCTTCTGGGGATAGGGAAAGGAGAGCAGGAAGTCTAAGCTGTTCAAGGCACTCTTGACTTAGCACTGCCCCTCACTCCTACACATTTCCAAACTCCGCTACCCCCGCTGGGACTAAACAAATACTCTCCAAACAAAATCAACATAACAAAGATGTGGAATTTGAGAGGATTAGAGAAGTTTAGTTACCTACAGTCTTCATTAGGTATCCTTTGGGAGAGTTGGTTCCAGGATACGCCCTCCCCCCATATGAAAATCCGCAGATGCTCAAGTCTGTAATATAAAATGGCATAGTATTTGCATATAACCTAGCACATCCTCATGTATACTTTACATCATGTCTAGATTATTTATAATACCTAATACAATGTAAATGCTATGTAAATAGTTGTTCTACTGTATTGTTTTTTGATTTGTATTTTTAATTGTTGTATTGTTATATTTTAATTGTTGTATTGTTATGTTTTATTTTTATTTTTTGTCCAGTATTTTTGACCCACAGTTTGTTGGTTGAGTTCATGGATGTGAAACCTACAGATAAGGAAGGGAGACTGTGCTGTGTTCTGTACCTGTCCCTCCCTCCCTCTGTTCCTTTCTAGAAGTGTTTACATTAGTGCTACCATGAGCCATGCATTGTGATAGGCGTTAAATATTATAAGACACAGTCCCAGCCTTGAGTTTGGGGGACAGATATGCAGACAATTATAATACAATGCAGGCGGATAAGTTTTGATATTAGCATGTTCCAGGTGCTAAGAGTGTAGAGGAGGGAAATATGTGCTTAGAGTATTGGGGGTGCTTTGCAGAGTAGGAGGTTGGGAGTAATGGGATTTCTTCAGAAGGGTGAGATGAATGAGCTGATTCTAGAAGGTGTTGGGTTAGGGATCTGAGGGAGAACGTTCAGGCAAGAAAGAAGGTGTTTTATTTGTGAACTCACCACTTTGACCAAATTGTAAGCACCAGCACTATTTCATTTCCACCTTATGAAGACAATCATTGGGGCTGTGTTCACCAAGTCTCTGCTGTGTATCAACAACCCCAAATCTCAGTGGTTCACACCCAGAAGCATTTGTCTTTTTTGTCCAGGGGTCTTTAGGCAGCTGGTGTTTGACTGATCTTAGGTGGTTTGAGTGAGGCTTCTGGCTCCAGGCTGCAGATCAGGTTTGGGTCTGTTCATGTATCTCCTTCTGGGACCCATGCTGCTTGGGACATGTGCTTTTTCTGATGACAGCAGAAGCACTAGAAATCAAGCCAAGACCAGACAAACACATCCTGCTTTTGTCACATATACCAACACCCGCTTGGCCAAAGGAAGTCATGTTGACCAAGTCCAAAACAAGCGGAGCAGGGAATGCACTTTCCCTCTCTACTGGGAAGTACTGACAAGTCACATTGCAGAGAGAAGGCATGAATTATGGGCAATAATCTACTCTGCCACTGTGGTTTCCTGATATAGAGTGCTTTCTAGTAGAATTCAGTTGTAGGGGGAAAAAGGAAACTCTAATTCAGCCCTAGCAGCAGGAGAGAAATAAGTTACAAAAAGGCCTGTAGCCAAAACATTTGTACCCCCGTGATATTCTGAAATAAACCACTTAAAGAAAAGAAAAAAAAGAAAAAAAAAAAAAAAAGAACCTAGAGGTAGATTTGAAGGAGAGAAAACACCAGTAATCTAGTTGTAGCTCTTTATTTGAATTCAAGTAATGATGGTTAAACATTCTTATAGGCTCTTAGCCTTGCTGATTCTGTAAATTCTTCATATAGATATTGAGTCCGAAGTTAAATGTGGGCAACATTCTATCTAGCCCTTAGCATTTTGGGTTTTTTTCAAAGTGCTTAAATGCCCAGTTAATGTGGCTTTTAGACGTATGACTGTCACAAAATTACAAATGACAACATCTTGGCAGGAAGTTCTTTCTGGTTTTGATGTGTTGATGCTGCCAGATTGTGTAACATGCAGATGCTAATCTGTCAAATAGCCTGGCACAATATGAGAAGACAAAACAGAAGGAGGCATGTCACGGCCAAGGACCTGGTGAGGTAGAGGATGGTTGGGCTGTAGTAAATCCTCTCATCAGGCCTACTGAGACTAAGTCCGCTCCATCTTCAGGTCTCTAGGGGGTGCTGCATGGGCTAGAACTCAGACCACTCCCTGGAATGCACCCATTCTAGTGCTCAAAGGGCCTCAGAATCTGTTTTCTTTGAGTCCACCTGAGCTCACCTAGCTAAGATGGCTCACATTCTCCCCCTCTAACGGGAACATGCATAAGCTAATGACACATGACGTGCTCCCTTTTCTACATGTATTCCTATGTGCTTGAGTTTTTTCCTCCCTAGGATATGGGAAGTTAGCAGCCTATTTTATAAACATTTTGGAAAGTGTTTTTTGATCCAAATAAGAGAGAATATTAGAAAAGCTCCAGAAAGCTTAGGAAAGTTAATTCAATCTTGAGAGTAGCCAAGAGAGTTTTCACCTCCCTTCTTGTCAGCGTTCCAGGAAGGTGAATCACTGGATTTGTTCTCTACTTTGTAGTTAAAGAGAAAACTAGAAATAAATATCCCCTTCTACAGATTTTCTTGTTCTTAATTAAGAATAGGGGAGTCTTATGTTGTGCTCATGGTGGTGACATTCAAAACATAGTTTTTCAGTGGTTTGAAAAGTAATTTACCTAAGAAATGACAAGGAGAGTGATGCAACACATAGACACTATTGCTGCAAGTTGTAAAACATTGACAGAACTACAAATGTTCCTATGGCACACAGTGCCTCTGAATCACAGGAGTGACATTTAGATGAAAGCAAATCATTTCTACACAGGCGCACTTCTAACTGTGTGGTTCAGCCAGAAATAGTGCACGTTGGAAGTGGGCCAGAGAGAAAGAACCCCTAAGAATTTCATTTTATTGAGAAAAATTTTCACTTTTTAGATGGAATTTTTGAGAAGTAAAGAAAATATGTGAGAACTTTAAAGAAACTCAGAGCTTTGGTTTTTGTTATCAGGCTATTAAATATTTGTTGTGTTTCTATGGACTCACTGAGTTTCTCCAGAGAAAGCTCAGACCAAGTAGGAAAGGTGGGCTTGAAGTTTAGGAGACAGAGCAAAGCAGGAGGAATGACTTGGGGATCTGACCACACAGAGATGACAGTTGCAGACATGGAGCGCATAAGATCACGAAGGATGTATAGGATGTAGAGAAGAAAAGGCCAAAATCAAAACCTTGGAAAAACCTACTGTGGTAGGCTGATAATGGTTCCCAGATATCTGTCCACATTCTAGTCCGCAGAACCTGTAAATGTTACCTTTTGTGGAAAAAGGGTCTTGGATATGTGATTCAGTTAAGGACCTTAAGATGAAGAGATTAACCTCGATTATCCAGGTGGTCGCTAAATGTCATCACAAGTGTCCTTGTAAGAGAGAGGCAGAGGGAAATGAGGTACAGAGAAGGTGAGGTGATCACAGAGGCGGGGATTGAAGTGATGGGGTCACAGGCAAGAAACACCAAGGAATGCTGGCGCCCATGAGAAGCTGAAGGAGACAAGGCACAGGTTCTCCCCCAAAGCTCCTAGTGGAAGATGGCCCTGCCTACACCTTGATTTCAGACGTCTGGCCTCCAGAACTGTGAGATAATGAATTCTTGTTGTTTAACCCACCATAGTTGTGGTGATTTGTTACAGCAGACTCGGGAAACTAATACCCCTACCTCTGAGAAGAGGAAAGAGAAGAGCATTTAGAAAGGTAGGAGAGGTAGCAAGAAGCTTAAGTGTCAGGGAAACCAAAGCAAGAGTTGAAAAAACAGATGAGCAGAGACAATGGTATTAAATGCTAAGGGTAAGGACGAAAATTGAGGGGAAGTCATCAGTATGACAGAAGGAAATGTTGGCAGCTAACTCGTACTGAGCACGTGTTGTGTGCCAGACACTGCCATAAACAGTTTATAGGTATAAACTCGATTAGTTTTCATAACTCTATGAGGTGTGCACTGTTATTAACCCCATTTTACAGGTGAAAAAACTGAGGTCAAAAAAACCCATTAGATAACTTGCACTAGGTAACATAGGTAGTAAGTGGTGTGGCCAATATGTGAACCTAGAAACTCTGATTCCAGTATCTACATTTTAACCACTACTTTTACTTCCCTCTCCTCATCCCCAGGTTCTGACTTTGGGTCTTTTATCAAGTATGGTAGATGATAGGTCTTAAGAGGAAAAGGTACTTTTGTAAAGATAATTTGAGGTGGAAAGGAGGGAAGGTTAGAAACTTTACATTACTTGTGCTCTATCTTCTCAGCTGAGTTGGAGAGGAAGCTCTCTGCTGAAGCTGAGGGAGCCAGCGAAGTTTCAGGCCTCAGCGAGTGTAGGAAAGATGGTGAGGATATAAAGAAACAGGAAGCACTAAATTAAAAATTTGTTGACAGGTCATGCTCAGTGTCATTTCCTTGACTGGCTCTTGGCCCTGTGCCCCATCTATGCCTAAAGTATCTTTGCACTAAGTAGGGTACAAAGTGCAGGGGGAGAGGAGACTGAAGGGGGATTGTCATCTCACACCCAAACAAAGTACTTCGTTCAGAGCTGAGGAAGGAATCAGAAAAATACATAATGTGATTCTTGCCCTTAGAGACTCTGGAATTTAGTTTGAGAAATGGGCCATCCATGTACTGGCAGGTGAACGAGAGTTCAAGGGCATTGCGTGATAAGGGCTCATTGCAAGCTTAGAGACTGGAGTGTTGACTGGAGTGGGCCAGAGGAACTGGAAGGGTGTCCAGGGGAAGGGACAGCTCCAGCCAGCTCCTACTGATAAGGTCTTTGACAGCTGGTCAAGAACCAAGAGGACATTTTAGCCTGGATGGTGTCATAAGCCAAACATGGAAAAGGGGAGAAAAAGACGGTTCTAAAAGAGCTTGGGTCAAAGAAGTATCATCATTCTGCACCTTCTAATCCCCACCTGGATAGATCTGTGCTGTGTTAAGTTACTATTCAGAACCACTGCAGACTTAAAACAATTAGTGTATGTATTGGTATTGAATTCGTCAGACTGCATGGTATAATGGAAAAGGACAGGGTTAAAATTCCAGTTAATCACTTGTTGTGTGACCTTGAACAAGTAACTTCTTGAGCCTTAGATTTCCTGTCTGTAAAATACAGATACCAATTCTGTTGTTTATGATTGTGATGAGGCATTAATGGGATAATGATCAATATCTAATGCGGTGCCTGGCATTTAATAAATAATCAGTGTCAACATTTTTTTCTAAAATAATTAAGAACAAATTGGATGATGCAATTTATTGGCTGACAATTCTTTTCTAAAGATAAAACTTCTGAATCTTCTATAAATGTTAATGTTTTCAAGTATCTGGAGTATATCTGCTGTCTTGTGTAGTAGCTATTGTGTTTACAAATCCCTCTCTCCCATGGACTTAGCCCTTGTATGAGGAAAGCTCTCATAGGCCAGGTCCTTTATCTGTACTTCTGAGGACTCTTATTTAATTCCTGGAGGACTGGGATGGATTTGCTCAGGCATTAAGGGTTCCTCCCAAATTTCCATAAAACATACCCACTTTCCTCCTATCCATCTTTTCCTAGTAATACTCATGAATTATTTTTTATTTTTATCATTTTTCTTATGATCTACATTATACTTTTTAAACATAGAATTCAATAGTTTCAAGTGCCTATGCCAATTATTTCCAGGGTATAATTTTTATTCTTATTTATGTCATTTTGGGCTTCCTTGAGGGAAGTTATATAAAAGCTAGAAGCGCCATGCTGAGTCAGAATCCTGTTCCCTTCAACCCAATAATCCTCTGCCAAAGGGACAAGAAAAAATGTTTTTAGGAGAGAAGTCTATTTCATATTTTCAGACTGAGACTGCATGTATCCTCTGATATTGACTTAAAATGTCTCTTTCATTCCCTTCATCTGCTACCTGCAAATCTGTCTGCATTCTTCTGGAGTCTTACGGGTCTACAGGTGTTCAGTTTGCACCTCTGTGGAAATGTAGAACATACAGCAGTGATATAGAGCATGGTGGAATAGAAGAAAACCAGGTTGATGCTATTGTGCCTGTCCTACCATAGAGAGAGAGAGACCCCTGGGAGTAGAAGGCTTGCACTTGCCCAGGTACCTGGGCATCAGAGCAGGGCATGCATGGCCAGGGGAAGCCAGCCAGGCTGTCTCCCAAGGGGCTGCCCAGCATGGTAGTCCTAACCTGGTGAATCTCCTGAGACTGGGGCTCAAGGTCACAGCATTGTGGGCTTAGAAACAGGATCTTGGGGGCAGTCTCATACTAAATAATTCATAAGGAAGTAGATGTGTAAAAGCCCAGGGTGTCCATTTGGGAGCTCACACTGAGAACCCTGTCTGCCAGGTAGACAGGAACACTAGTGTGAGTACTCTGTCCCTGTACTGGAAGCGAAGTCCTAACCAGTAGGTTATCTGGTGAGCACTGTCAGAATGAGGGCGGTTAAGTGGATAAAGGAGAGTAAAATCATGTTAGGATGGTCTGGCTGTGCAATTGGAGTTCTTGAACTTTGAGGCTATTGCTTGGATGGGCACTGTCCATGTTTGTCTCTGTGACACTGTATGCTGTTTGTTTGTGTTTATTTTAATGCTTCCTTGGCTGACCAAACCCCATTCTGATTTGAGTCATCCTTCCTTATGATTTGTTAGAATTTAAAAATTGGCCCAGGTCATATTCTTTTTTTTCCCCCTGGGAAAATTTAAGGTGACTCTTCATGCCTTTGACATGACCTGTGATTGCTGATTTTGCAGTTTACCTCTGAGCAGGCTTGTTATTTCTCTCATTTCTGAGATTTTAGTTGATTTTTCATTATAGTCTCTAAGTACTGATAATTCATAATCCAACTGTTTTACTTCACCAGGTCTTAGTTTCCTCAGCTGTAAAAGGCACCAGATTAGTTAGCTAAATAGTAAGGGAACTGCCAACTCTAAATTTCTACATTCAAGTTTCAACAGATCCCCTTCTTAATCAAAAATGCTGCGGTTTGCTGAAGCTTAGCTTTCTCCTTTCAGATGACATGATTCCTGACCAAGTCCTGCCGGCTAGTTGGCATTAAATAAGGCTAACACCTTTTCTTGGTTCTTTTTAAAGAACAGAGATGGATTCAGTCATCTATGAGTTTGAATTCCAGCTCTGTGCTCACAGTGCTTCTTTGGACAAATCATGTCAACTTTCATATTGCAGTGGGGCTTCTAGAATGATTTTATAATTCTCTTTTCCATCAGTATTTATTAGCAGGAATTCTTCTGCAGTGAAGAACTTTCTCTCATCAACTATTTGGTTACCTTGAAATATGGTTAGTAAAGGAAAGGCAGAATAAATGCCTGCTTCTTTCCCTTTATCAATTTTTGGAGTAATAAACTGGTATCTTAGCAGCCTCTAATGGTGATCAATGAGTGTTTTTTCAGAGAGAGCCTTTGAACTCAGAAATTTTTTATATAATTGTATGCGTCAGTAAATAGAATCCATATTAATATAATTTATGTAAATTAATGCAATCAATATTGCTTTTGATGAGATTGACATGATGTCTGGGATTCACTTTAAACTACTTCAGCACTTAAAAAGCAAACCAACAATAAGGGGAGTGGGAAGATAAAACAAGGTTGGCAAAGTCTTGGCATTTGTTGAAGCTGGGTGATGACTACACCACGTTCATTATACTGTTTTTGCTTTTAGTATGTTTGAAATTTTCCTGAATAAAATAGTTCTAAAGATGAATGTAATTCTAAGGCTATTAAAGGTGTAAATGTGAGTTCAATCGACAACTCTAGCCCATCTGTGACTCCTGTGGAGAAAATTCCTTGATTTTTATTAAAATTCCAGATACCCCAGCACCAATTCTTAAGCCCCATAGGCCCTGACAACAGCACACCAAGTATATGTGTGTTTCCCAGGATTTTGGAAATAATTTTGATAAGAGTTTTCATACTTGACTTTATTGGATCCCCTTGTATGAAAGTCTTGTTATGATAACTAAGGATGTCCACTTTTCAATGAAGCATACCTTAAAAATTTTCAACACAGTTGCTTCTGCTCTCTGGATTTCATACCAGAGCATGATTTAGCATTTTAGCCATTCTGAACTGACTTCTTTCATCTAATGGTGCTATTTCTTATTCCAGGTTTAAGTTTATCTATTCATGGGGCTGAAAAGCGTTTGCAAATCCATCAACGGCGAAGTGTGGCAAGCCGCCCAGGGTCACACCGCCTGCCCGTGGTCAGGCATTCCTCACTCCCACCAGGCAGAAGGTCAATAAAAATGGAGGCAAGCTCTTCTGGAATCACTCATGGAAAAACCAAAGTCTTCCACCCAGGTAATGCATGGGGAAGTTTAGCAGGGACCCATATTAGCAGCAACCTGACACAGCCTGCATTATATTTTTATTACATGATTATGCCACACTTCCAGTTAAGCTTGCTTTTTTTAGGAGTCTTGTTTTTATCCCTGTTTTCACCTCAGTCAGTGATAAATGTCACCAAGACCGATAAGAGAAGACAGAGCTTGATGTACTAGAGAAGGTTAAGGCTATATTCCACTGATAGTGGTAGAATCTAAATGAAAATCAGAGTGAATAAACTCTTGCTCGGTTCAGAAAAACTTCTTGTATAATAAAACAAAATAGAGATTTGGCCATTTTCCTGATAATTGGCTCTAAGATAACCCAGAAAAAAATTTCAAGCCAGAAATGCCCACTTTGAAACCTAAGTTATCTGTGTTGACTTGCCCACATCCTCCTGCGGTAAAGAGAGAAGACTAGAGTCATTATATTAAATTTTAAGGCTCCTGGGAAGTATCTATGATCTCTTAAAAATATTAAAATGATTCTTCCTTAAAGCAGATAAAAAAGTTTAATGTGCTTATTTTGGGGAGAAGCTCATTTTTCCTTCATGCATTCATTCATTCAACAAATATTTATTGAGTGCCCGCAACATGCTAAGCATTGTTTTGGGTGCTTAGGAAGCATCAGTGAACAAGGCAATATTCCTGCAAAGTGATGTTATAGAAACGTCAAATTGCAAGGGAATTCAGAAATCATTTAGAATAACTGTCGCCATCCCTATTCCTCTCTGTAATGTCCTGGCAGGTGGCCACCCAGTCCCCGCTGAACCCAAGCCTCTCTCTTCAGCCATGTCACATCATCTTCTCCCTCTCAGCAGGTAACCTTGTTTCCTAACCTCACCAAGAAACCCTGGGGCCATTGGGCATGAATTACTGGAGATCCCCTATCTTCCATCGTCAAATACATCACCTTTTCCTCCCATCCTTCCCCCCTTTCCTCAAGTTTTCAGAAGATGAGGGGCTTCCCGCTGTCCTTGACCAAACCTTCATCTGTGTCGTTTAGTCTTGGCCACCTCGCCTCTCTGGAAACTTGCTCAGGAAAACATGTCCCTTGTTTTCGTCTCTCCTTCCCCCTTCCATACTGCTGGCTACTTCCCCTCAGTCCATGAAAAGGTTCAAGCTTCTCCCATTCTAGTCGTCTTCACTTGACACTGTATCCTTTTCCCTCTTCTGCCACTTTTCCCTCCTCCCTTCTAAGCCAGACTTCTGAAAGAATCATCTACCTTTGTTTGCTCCACTGTCTCCCTTCCCAGTCACTCTTCAACCAACACAACCGGTTTCTCACTCCTCTGCTCCATCATGGCTGTTCTCGAGGGCTTCAGTGACCTCCTTTTATCACAACCTGGTGGATGCTTTCCAGGCTTTTCTGATGCACCAGATCAGGGTGGACCACCTACTTCTCAAAGCACTGTTCCCTCGGCTCCCATGACGGTCTTCTTGGTTCTCCTCTTACTTCTCTCACTTGTAACTTTCCTGATTTCCCAGCCTCCAACCTCTCTCTTCCTCTTGTCTCCTGGCCCTTTATATAAAAATCAGAATAATTTATCTCTACCCCTGATCATGCCATTCATTGTACTTGTCCTGTGGATTATATGGTCCAGTCCAAACCTTTTAGCATGTTAAAAACAAATGCCCTTTATTATCTGGGCCCTGCTGCTTCTCACCCTTCACTTTTTGCCCTCTTCTGCCTTAAACTTTGTTACTATAGTGCATCAGTCAGGGTTCAACCAGAAAAGCAGGACCAGTAGAAGATGTGTTCTACACACTGATTACAAAGGATTGGTTTTCATCATTGTAGGGGCCGGCTAGGCAAGTCTAAATTCCAGCTCAGGCTATCTGGAAAGGAAGGCTCAAGCTCTTGGGCACAGCTGAAGCCGCAGTCCACAGGTGGGATTTCTGCTTCTTCAGGGAAGCCTCAGCTATCCTTTCAAGGCCTTTCAACCAATTGAATCAGTCTGACCTACGTCATCAAGGAGCATCTCCTTTAGCTAAAGTCAACTGATTATGGACTTTAATCACATCTGCAAAACACCTTCACAGCAACACCAGATTAGTGGTCATTGAATAACTGGAGACGGTAGCCTAGGCAAGGGCTCATCAAATAGACCATCACCTGTAGTCATATTGATGAGCTTTTGGTTCTCTGAATACGTGATGTGGTTTCATGCCTCCCACCCTTTGCTCATGTTGTTCTCTCTAGGATGCCCTGGTTCTGCTCCATTATCTTTTAATATTTTGAAATTACCTATCCGTCCACTGAAAGGTCTTCAAGGGAAGGGCTTCTGGATTATTTACCTTTGTACTCCTAATAAATATTTATAGGATAGGACCGAACTGAACCTTCATTAGCTGTTATTTAGACTATTACAATAGCTTTCTGATTGCTCTGCCTGCCTGCCTTTCAACAAGTACTTGAGATACAGCAATGAACAAAGCAGACAAAAGTCCTTGCCCTTGGGAGTTCACATAGTAGCTGGGATAGATAGTAAACAAACATAATAAACAGATAAACTACATAACATATAAAAACTATATTACAGTTATATATAGCTACGTAATAGTTATAATTATATTCTATATTATTATATATAAACTATATATAATAGAACGAATCTATAGTGTTTAGGAAGGGGATAAGAATTATGGATAAAAGAAAAAGTAGGAAAGTAGGGGAATTGGTGGTCAGAAGAGGGTGGCATGTTGCAATTTTAAATAAGGTGGTCAGAGTAGGCCAAATCGTGGAGGAGATGTGCAGTCAAAGACTAGAAGTTGCTGAGACAGCCACGTGGATATCTGGGCAGCTTCATTCCAGCAGAGAGACAGTCAACGGACAGGTCCTGGGGTAGGAGTGAGACTGGCAGTTTGAGGAACAGCACAGAGGCCCTTGAACCTGGAGTGGAGTGACTGAGGGGGAAAGTCATCTCAGCGAGGTCACAGGGACAAGTGGGGGAGGACCTTGTAGGCCAATGTAAGGACTTTGAGCCCTGTGTGAAATAGGGGCTCTTACAGTGTTCTGAGAAGAAGAATCCCATGATATGACTTATATTTTAACAGGATATAGTAAGACGATAGGGGAGAATAGCTTATGCAGGGAGAGGAAAGGGAGGAAGTTCAGATAGGAGGCCTCCAGAATGATCCAGTGGAGAGATCATGGTTGCTCTGACTAGGAGTTGTGGAAGTGTTGGTGAGAATTCAGATGCTGGATGTATTCTAAAGTTGGGACAACAGAATTTCCTAGTGGGTTGGATGTAGGGTAAGAGAGAAAGGAGAGCTAAGGATGACTCCAAAGTTTTGGCCTGAGTAAAATCAACTGAGATGGAGAAGGCTGCAGAAGAAGCAGATTTGGTGGGTTTGAGGGCAAAGGTGGGGCTGAGATCAGAAGTTTGATTGTGGATTTGATAATATTATGCACTGGCAAGATCACATGGGTGGTAGTTTGATCTCCATGTCAGGAGTTTGAGAGATCGGTCTGGGAAAGAGATGTAAAACTGACAGTTGTTGATATGTGATATGCTATCTAAAACTATGAGATAGGAAGAGATGACCAAAGGAGGAAGGACGGATGGAGAGAGGGAGAGGATCACGGGTTGAGATGTGGGGCTCTCCAGTGATAAAGGGCCAAAGAGGACATGAACCACCAGCAAAGAAGCCCAAGGAAGAATGACCAGCAAAGATGGAGAAAAACCAGAAGTGCCACATCTTGGAAGTTAAAAAAGTTTATCAAGAAGGGAAGAGTAATTATCTAGGTTAAATGTTGTTGAAAGTCAAGTAAGATGAGGACTGAGAATTGGCCACTGATTTCAGTAAAGTGGAGGTCAGTGGTGATTTTGCTAGGAGCAGTTTTGGTGAAGTGGTGGTGATGAAACCCTTATTGAAGTGGGTTTAAGAGAGAATGAGAGGATACAAATTAGATGCTGTGAATATTGGCAACTTTTTTTGAGCAGTTTTGCTGCAAACGGTGGTGAAGAAATAGGGCATCAGCTGGAGGATAAGTAAGGTCAGGAGAGAGTTTCTTTTCAAATTGCAAATCCCCAGCAGATGATTCATGATGTTCGAGAGAGGGGAGAATTTGTGAGGTGAGCATCAGTGAGAAAGGACCATCTGTGATAGTTTATCTGTGATAACAAATAACAGGTGGAAAGGAGGAGTGTGTGGTTTCTGGCAGGTATGATGAAGGTCTAAGAAGTTCTTTTCCTACTATGTCAATTTTATCTTTAATGTGGGAAGAGCAAGGTCATTACTGAGAATGAGAATGGAGCAGCTGGGGTGGGTTTGAGGGGGGAGAGAGAGAGACAAAGAAAGGTATAGACAGGGCAATATGTTTGCCAGCTCGCATTAAAGAGCACTTGAAATTCATAGTCATGAAATGAAAGTAAGACTAGTTACCATCATTGCATATTTTTCCTTGTTTAGCCACATGAGTAAAGGCATAGAGTGGGTGAAGAGTTGAATTTGATCAGGATTGTGGTTTTGCCAAGGAAGTAGGAAAAGAGAGAGGGAATCTAAGATGCATGAAAGGGAATGATTATAGTTATTGATCATGCAATTTAAGCTTAGTAAAGAGGGGAGTGAAGACATCAAGGGGGTGAGGAACAGTGAAAAGTTGGTTGGATCAATTGGTTGGAGTTCCCAGAGGGTTTGAAAGGGTGTGTTGGAGTTAGGGTAAAAGAAGGAAGAGCTGGAAAGATAAGAGGAGTAGTCAGAGAATGGAATGCATGGCAGTGATATCATGGAGGGGGGTGCTGTTATTGGCAATGACAAGGCCTAGACCAGGGTATGAAATCAGAGACAGTAATAGGGTAGAGGGCAAGATCACTGAAGGAAAGAATTTCCAGGGACTGAGAGGCCAGGGTGTGGCAAGGAGCATCTACATATATACTGAAGTGGCCAAAAATTGAGTAGTTGTGGGGAGACTTGATAAGCCAGGCATTAACCTAATCAAGAAATAAGGGAGCATGGTCTGGGGAAGTAGCAAGTGAGTACATAGATAAAGGGTAGAAGGTGATGTAATATTACAACATAAGAGTCAAGGCTGGAGGTGTTTAGGAAAGGTGGAAGGAGAATGGTCTGCAGGTGGCTGAGACTCGAGGAAGATGCCTGCTCCTCCTTCCAATCTATTGCTGCCAGGGATATGGGAGAAAAAGAGTACCATGCAAACAAGCCACAGGGAAGTGGTGACCTTTGGAAAGATCCAGGTTTTCATTTGAGCAAGAAGGTGAATGGAGCAATTGGAGAAGAGATTGATGATGTTCAGAGAATTCTGGAGGGCGCAGTAGAAGGATTTTAGATGTTGGATAATTGCCATCAGTGGCTCTTTCTATTTAATTTTTCAGACAACCCCAAAGTTCTCCTCCAGAGAAGATAATTAATATCAGCCCATCTCTTCTTAAAAATCTTTATGGCTATCCATAGGAAAGTGTGAGCCCAGTTTTCAAGCCCTCTACCATTTACCTTCTCCCTACTTTCCCAGACATATCCCCTTTGATACTATCATTACCTACCTTATTCCGCTCCAACCATCCGAAGCTTTGCCCTGTTTCTCAAGTAGGCTTATGTTCTTCCATTTCTCTGCCATTGCTCAAGCTCCTCCCTCATCTCAGAATGTCCCTTCCCCTAATAAATGTGTATCTACCTCTTCTTGTTCCTCAAAATGTAACTCAAATTCCACTTCCTCCAAGAAGCTTTCTGGATCTCACTAGTCAAAATGGATCTCCCATTTCATGCTTCCGCAGAATCTGGAAGCCTTATCAGAGTTCATCTGTTTTTATGGTTTTATATAAAGTTCTTCTGGAAGGCAGGAACTGTTCTCAACTCATCTTTGTATCTTCCATTACTCCTAACACCATGCATTGTTCAGAGTAGTGATTGGCTTTCATAAGTGATTGGCTGTAGTTTGTATAAATCTATTCTACCCACCAGATAAAGGTTTGCATTCTGAAATTATACAGAGTAAATCAAATTCTTCTTTCCTGTGACAATCCTTCAGTTGTTTAAAAACTCATCCTGAGCTATTTTCCAAGTGAAACGTTTCCTGGATTCTTCAGTGCTTCCTTGAATGGCATGATATTCAGATTCTTTACTATTCTACCCTCTATGCTCTTAGAAACAGTCTTATTCCATTACTGCCTTTTTGAAAATGCAGTGCCCAGAATTGTTAGAGTCAGATCCAGGCAGAGTAGAGTCAGTCTGTCCTTTCCTTTAATTGACATCCTGTTCTGATATTAATATGATAAAAATTGAAGAAATGTTATTAAGGTATTTCTTAATGGTGTAATATCAACATGGGATAATTTGGCATAGCTCACATCACTGCTTTCACCTTATAAACACGTCACCATATTCATCTATCCATCATTTTATCATAGGTTCTTAAACCCTACAAACATTGACTATTGGTTGAAAGTATAAATAAAACCAATTCTTTAGCACAGAATTATAATTAAGGAAAAATATATTAAACAAATTACAATTAGAAGCCTGTTGTCTACAAAAGTATTCATAAAATGCATATTATTCTGGCAAGGTAGCATCTGATTTCAGTTCCATTCTCTTTGTTTTGAGTGTACTTGCACTAATGCATCATAGTTCTCTGTTGGGGAATTATGGAAGAGATCTCAAACTGAGTTTCTTATTTGCAGTGAGTCATAGATCTTAGAAGCAGCATGGACTTTTTAGTCATATTGGGCCTATTAAATTATCCATCTATTTTTTTACAAAGTTAATAATCTCAGTTCCCAAAGTGCTCTCTAAAAGCCCACTCAGGCTGGTTGTTAAGTACAAAAAGAAAGAGCACGGGAGTCTTGTAGATCTTCTGTGCCAACAGCCTGAACAGTTTCAGTTTGTTTATCCCCCTTTGAGTTTATAAACATTTCTGAATGCCTACTATCTATTAACAAATATTTATTTGGAAGATGCCATCCTTGGAGCTGGAATGGTGCAGAACTCTATTAAACATGGCCCTTGAGTTCACAGTCATGTCCAAGAGAGATAATCAGTCAGTGTTCTTTGTTACAAACAACAGAAACCAATTATTTAATCTAAGCAAAGAAAGAATTTAAATTTGAAGGACATGGATGGAAAACCTAAAGAACCAGCCTTGGAAAAGGAACAGAAATCAAGAAAAGAACTTTTATTTGACTATCTGGAATGAATGAACTCTTACCAGTTTTCCTAGTTTTGCATCATTTGGCTCAAGTTTTGAAGACTGGGGAGAGACAGTCCTGTTGGCCATGCGCCTTGCCTTGGTTGGGTAGAGCATGGTGAGACAAAGGATAGAACAGAAGACCCCTCCCTTCAGCCTTCATAATGGGAGGGCAGGACGCCTTGATTTCTCCTGCCACCTGGGCTGCACACAGAGAGGGAGAGGTATTAATACTTCCTGTAAAGGAAATAGAGGTGACATTAGGAAAGAGAAATGTATGTGAAAGAATATCCACTACAGGGATGTGTACTTAACCTGCTATGATAGAAGTCAAACTGT
This sequence comes from Daubentonia madagascariensis, assembly GCA_023783475.1. NCBI lineage: Eukaryota > Metazoa > Chordata > Mammalia > Primates > Daubentoniidae > Daubentonia > Daubentonia madagascariensis. The sequence goes on along the minus strand of JAKFHU010000600.1, from coordinate 19,291,255 downwards.
GTTAAGGGCTGGAACAGAGATATAAATAAAGTTATGGGAGCATTTGACTGGGGAAAATTTAGGAGGATTCAAAAGGCCTATGGTCTACAAATTTGACTTTGAAGTCAACTAGAACATCAACAAGGGGCGGGGGATGACCATGCAGAGGTAAGGAAGAGTATAATAATCGAGACACTGCATTATACTGGTTCTGAATGCAAACTTTATTGTTAGATGTTTGAAACCCAGATATGTTAATTGATAGCTATACAGCCTTGGACAAATTACTTCATTTCTCTGAATTTTAGTTTTCTCATCAGCAAAATGAGGATATTAATACCTATCTTGCAGTATTAGGGTTGCCAGATTAAATACAGGGCTGCCAGTTAAACTTAAATTCCAGATAAATAACAAGTACTTCTTGAGTGTATGTCCCAAATATGGCATAGTACATTTATAATAAAAATTATGTTATTTATTTGAAATTCAGATTTAGCTGGGCATCCTGTATTTTTATGTGTTATATCTGGCAACTCTATATAGCCTTGTTATGACAGTTAAATATATTAATTCATGTAAAATGTCCAGTATGATCTTTGGCACATACTAGGTGCTTAGTAATAAATATCAGTGATCATTTTTGTTGTCACCATCATAATAAGCAAAATTCAAAAGCCTAAAAGTACCTGTGCCCCAGAATCCTTTCTCAGTCACCACATTGCACAGCAGTTTCCCACTTAACTCGCACTGGAATACCAATAAGATAGTCTCTCATTGTGCTGTGTCAACACAGAAGCCTTTTGCCTTCTTCCTGAATTTGTATGGTTTCTGTTTCCTTCTGATTGGTTCAATTGTTTCTCTTGTGTATCAATTTCATTTTGACCTTATCCTTTAGCCACTCATAATTAATTAATATTATTTTCTACCATCCTTTATAAGCCAATAATAAAAGTATTAAATGGCACTAGGCTTAGGACTGCAATTTAAGGGTCAAACGGAGGGTAAACTGAAACATTGATTTTGATTTTTTGAGTTTGAAACTGTAAAGCTTTGTGGATATAGATCAAATTATCCCAGCTGATGACTGTGCCATATAAAATAGAATCGGAAGCTTTCTAAAACCTAAAATATTTCTTCTGTTGCTTTTCCTTTATCTATTAGGCCCATCATACAGCCCTAGAAAAGTGTCATTAATCACAGAATATGCCCTTTGTTCTCTTTCAGAATTTGTAAAATGACATTTTGCTGATACGTTTCATTAATTTCCCAAGTAATTTCTAATACGATTTCTTTTTCTCACTTTTAAAACCTAAGTGGCCCTTTCCCCCTTTATGTAGGATTATTTTTCTCAATATATGTATCATATTTTAATGCGGGAACACATTGATTTCACAGGAAAGAAACTTTAGGATGTTGTCGTTTCCAGTGAGCTAGAATGGCAGTAGTGTTGCCTGTATGCAGACACAGGCATTAAATCATAGTTTGACGATAATAAAATCATCGGTACAATTTATTAAGTATCATGTTCCCAACCTCAAGGATTGTTAAACTAGTTGCATTCATTATCTCATTTAATTCCCATAATAGCCTCATGCTATTATCCTTTATGGATGGAGGAACTAAGGCACAGAGAAGGGTGAGTAACTTGCCCAAGGTCATACAGCCATAAGTAGCGGAGGCAAGATTCCAACTCAGGTGTCCTGATGCTCTCATTCAATGTGCTGGTATCTTCTTCAAACAATTTGATAGCAACATTTCTAGGAAGTTAGCATAAAAAAAGCCTTGGAAAATGTAAATTAATTGCCCTACAATAGTTAAAACCTTAGCATGAGAAGACCATACTAAAGAAGGGGCCAGTTAGGTTTTATTGAACACATATGTTGTCACCTTAACGTTAGGGTTATTATTTCTTTATGTATAAGTGATGTTCCACTTTGTACCTTCTCTTTTTGTTCTACCCTGCTCTGGACATTTGTTTCTTCATCTTCCCTTTTTCTAGCTCTGATATTATAAATTTCTTTCTTTTTCCCCCCAAGTTTCAAAGATTACTTTCTAGAACCAATGTCAAGGTTTGGGCTCAAATTAGAGAACAGACTGAACTCAGCAAATACCTTTCATATCCTGTTTTACCCCTTAAACGCTTGTAGCAGAGGCTGTGGGGAGAGGAAGAGGAGAAGGGCATTAAGTAGAGATTTTTAAAGAACAAAGTCAGCCAAGAAAGACTTGTCTCTAGTTCTGCCAAGATAAAATACAACTCATGCTTTAGTGGGAAAAAATAAGGAAAAGGTAAATATATGGCCAATCTTTAGAATGATAATAATCACGATACCACCATCTTACATTTAGATGATGTTTGGATCAGCGGTCCCCAACTTTTTGACACCAGGGACCAGTTTCATGGAAGACAGTTTTTCCATGGGGTGGCGCGGGGCATCGCTGCCTCAGCTCCACCTCAAATCATCAGGCATTGGATTCTCATGGGGAGTGCAACCTGGATCCCTGGCATGCGCAGTTTGCAGTGGGGTTCGAGCTCCTATGAGGGTCTGATGCCCCCACAGACGTGAGAGGGGGCAGGGCTCAGGAGGTGATGCCAGTGATGGGGAGCAGCTGTGGGTGCAGGTGGGGCTTTGCTCACTTACCTGCCGCTCGCCTCCTGCTGGAGGAGCCTGGTGCCAGTGCCGGTTGGCTGCCCAGGGGTTGGGGACCACAGGTTTAGATGATGTTCTTTTGTTTCCAAAGGGCTTTCCCAAATGTTTCTCCTACATGTCATTTAAGTTCTCATAGCAGTCTGTGAGGTGGAATTACCATACTATTTTACTGTGGCACGGGAAATGAAATTACTTGTCTAAAAGCACAGAATTGGTAATTGATGTGGACCCTGATTAGAATCCAGGTCTTTAATTTCTTATGGATATTTTTTCTACTGTGCCAACTTTTTTCCTTGAAGATGAAAATAAGTTGAGTGTGAAATTTTGATGTTTTCTCATCCTCCTTTTTGAAAACAGACATTTTATTGAAAAGGGTGGCAGAGACTTGTTTACTGAATCTAAGGAATCTGGCTCCTCTACTTGAATAAATCTGAAGCTTGGATGAAATTATGTCTTCCTATTTGTGAATGGATTTTTGGTGTGGCTGGAAGATAAGGTCTTCCACATGACTTTGAAATTGTATGGAGGAAAAACCATAAGGGCTGCCTGGGACTTCGGTCTTATTTCTCATTGTGTTGAAGGTAAATGTGGTGCCTTTCAGAACAGTTAGTGCTGTGGTTTAGAAATAACACTAATCATCCTTCATTTGAATCTCTTCCTCTTTAAGTGGGTTTTTTTAGATGCATGATGTGAGTTTATTCAATGGGGGGTGCTTAGGAAAACAAGCTATTTTGGGCCTTGGCAAATGTGGGCATTGCTATCTGCGCTCCTTGCTATCATTTGCTGAGTAACAAAATTGTGTTTTCTAAAAATATACACCAAATTCTTCTCTTATTTGCATTTTCTTTTTCCCTTTGCTGAGGGGCATATACACATATTTTGAACTATGTGATGCATTTAGAGAGAATTTTCTGAAAAATCTTTTCACAGCCATTTGAGCCTACAAAGTGAATGAAGAAAAGCCATAGAAAAGGCAGCCACAAAGAAAACCAAATGAATAATTTCTGGAAAGAGTATGGTGTTTTGTGGAGTTTAAAACTGCTTATTCTGTCTGAGGCTATTTCAAATAATTTTATATTTAAGAAGCTTGGAGAGATTTAAGTATAGCAGCCCCCCCTTATCCGTGGCTTCATTTTCTGTGGTTGCAGTTACCTGAGGTACAGTACAATAAGATATTTTGAGAGAGAGAGAGAGAGAGAGAGAGAGAGACCACATTCACATAACTTTTATTACAGTATATTGTTATAATTGTTCTATTTTATTACTAGTTATTGTTGATAATTTCTTACTATGCCTAAGGTGTAAATTAAACTTTATCATAGGTATGTATGTATAGGAAAAAACATAGTGTATATAGGGTTTGGTACTATTGGTGATTTCAGGCATTCACTGGGGGATCTTGGAATGTATCCCCCAAAGGTAAGGGGGTGGGGGACAACTGTAACTATTGTATGTAACGATTGTATATCCTATGTAGCTCTGGATCATGCAACTGTAACTAGTAGAGTTGGGACTTAAAAGGGTAAACCCTTAACCATCATGGGTAATCAGTTAATGTGAGCTTCTACTGTGAGTAAATGCCTGAGTCAGAGCTGAGAGGCTGATGCACAAGACAAGCACAGACCCAGCTTTTATGAGGTTTATCATCTTGAAAGGGATAATATCCCTTCCTACATTTGTCTCAAGCCCTTTATATAAAGACTTGTCATTCAGGTTAAGAGAGTAAACAACATTGTACTAAGGCTGAAAATCTCACAGTTTCTATTCTGCAACCCCTCCTAAACCTGAGTTTTACTCTTCCCCTTATCTGCAAGAGTCCTTGTCATCATAGCATAGACGTCAGCATCTAGGAGATTGGAAGACACCACAGAGTTCTACCTACATGACTCACAAATCCTTCCTGCTATTTGAAGCTTTGCAGTTCTGACTCCCAGGTCCTCTTGAGAACTTTTAGTGCAAGGATGCATTATAATTTAGGAGATCACAATCTTGACAATCCTGGGAAACATGGAAGTGATTTTGTTGAAGGTCAGCCATTACTGGCTGGAGTAGTAGAATTATTATGAACATTTTAGACCTGAGAAACATTTGCCCACTATTAGCCAAATGTGGTTCTCCAGTCAGGACCCAGTCCAAAGTCAGGTTGTTAGGACTATGCATCATTAATCATTTGAGGGAATAGCTTTAGCCTTATAGGGACTAATGTGGGTGAATCAATCTGTTGATTCCTGCTAATACGAGCCAAACTTTCTTCCATAAAAGAATGAACTTACAACATCACTAGATTTATAGTTACACAACACTAATAATGTGAAAGAGAATCATGTGTATCTTTTACAATAGCACTTATGAAGCATCCTCTATTGTGAAACTATTTTTAGCTTATGGCATAATAAATAGATTTTGGTAAGCACTATAAATAAAGTTAAGAAACAGAGATGGAAAGTTTTTTCAGAACCAGTGGGATATCTCACATGTAAATCCAGGGTTTCCAGTTTCAGATCCTCTAGAATAACTGCATTTATTTCCTTGCTCTCTTCTTCAGAGATGTTATCTTGAGCACTGGCTGATGCAGGCGAAGTCTGTAAAGACACAATGGACTTCCCTCCCTTCTTAATACCGTTCTGTATCTTGACACCTTCATAGGAACACTGAATTCACCTATGGAGAGTTCAAAACAAAACTCTCAATTTCAAAAACGATGTCTTCGTTGTCTCTTAAGTCCAAAAATATTATATGTGAGATTTATTTTAGACATGTAGCTCAGGTTTTAAAATAGCACTGCTACCTATTCTGTAAAAAATGCTGCATTTGAGGATTTATATCAAATATACCTCTCAGGACAATTTTTATTTATAAAATATAAATAGAATGTAGGGAGAAGCTCAGATCTAGCATCATCTATTATGAGGAAATCACATAAAATATCATGTGTCCTCTTAAGCCTACTTTACATATTCCCCACTTTTTGTGTTACATGGAGAAGGTAAGAGTTGATTTGTCAGCCTTTTCTTTATTTCTGTTTCAATATAAAGTAACTATTCCAAGTCCAAAATGACAGGACTTTTTTTACTGAATTGCTTTTATTTAGCCTAGGCCCCAAACTTGGAAAAGGCCCTCATTTTGCAGAGAATTAATGTCATTTAAAATTTTTAGTGAATCATCCTGCTCTAACACGATAGGCCAGATTATTTATATATATTGTCTATAATTTTTACCAGAGCCTCCCAAAAATTTCATCTTCTTCATTTTATAAATGAGGACAGTAAGGCTGATTGAGCTCATTATTTACTGGCTCAAGGTCACATAAAAGTAGAATTCAAATCCAGGTCAGTTTAGTGCCAAAATCTTCTCTCTAGCTCACTTGTGTTAATTTGCAAATATAGGACCTATGTAGAGTTGACTGAATAAGGAATGGAATTTTCAGTAATTTATTTAAAGTTACTAAACTAAGGCAATCTAATGAAATTACTAAGAATATTGATTTTGTAGGTGAGTGGAGGGCAAGTGGAAAGGGACAGTAGTGTCATTTATATTGTCATGTATCATAGCAGAAAACAACAAGCAGTATATAAAATTGATAAATCAAGAAACAATGCAATACACGCATAGAGGTATATGGCAAAAGGGGAAGCTGTTGATTTTCATTATAAGCCCTTTGGTACTTTGAGATTTTATTTATTATTTGATACAATTTAACAAGATTTTGCAGTAAAAGTAGAAAAAAATAAGATCTGGAGTATGTCTTTCATAGTAGTCTACAGATAACCTATCAAGATACCTTAAATTGTGGACTACGAAGAAAAACTGAGTATTTTCTTAGTGTGTATCTATTGTTATTACTAGTAATGTGAGATTGTAGTAAAAGAACATTAACTGAGCAACTAATATATTCAAGGCCTTGTTCTAGGGTTTGTAGGAGATAAAAGGTGGATGCAGTTTGGTCCTGTGCCTCAATGTATTACAGTCTACTTGAAGGTGCTAGCAACGAGGAAGATATCTAGATGGGGAGAAATAGGAACTCACATTTTATCTGTCTACTGCACACTATGCTAGGTACTTTACCTATCTTATTTTCATGGAAAATATATACTATAGAAAAGATAAAATATAAATAGCTATGTGGGTTCAGTGAATAGAAAAATGATATTTACTTATCAGAATGAAGAAATGCTTCCTCAAGCAGAGAATTTGAAGTGGGCCTTGAAAGTGGAAAGGGGCTTTTATGGACAAAAATGGGATGGGAAAGCCATTAACATATTTGCTATTTAAGAAACTCATGTTTTGAGCTCATTTTTTAAAAAGTTGTTTCTCTTGTATAAAAGTGCTTAGTTAAAATCCAGGTAAGCTAGATACAAATCTAAAATGAATTTTTAAAAGATTTTTTTCCCAGCTAAGACCTTTTATTAAATATAAGTGCTGTAATCAAGGTTACTTTTATTAAAACTACTTTAAACTTTACCCAATCTTCAGAATCACAATTAAGAGTTGAATACAATCACTTCTATCCATCAAATGTGGGAAAACCTAAAGATAAATTTGGAGACCACATGGATTATGTAGCTATTTTTGGTTTTTGAAAATTGTTCAATATGTTTTCTACATCTTTAGGAATCTTTTTAGCTTCCCTCTTCAATGTAACTTATTTGTTTAGTTTCCTTGGAATTGTACTTAGTTGCATGTCAATTATTGAGGCCGTGGACTGGTACTGGTCCGTGGTCTATTAGGAACCAGGCAGCACAGAAGGAGGTAAGCAGTGAGCCAGCAAGGGAAGCTTCATCTGTATTTACAGCCACTCGCCATCACTCACATTACTGCCTGAGCTCTGCCTCCTGTCAGATCAGCACGGCATTAGATTCTCATAGGAGTGCGAACCCTACTGTAAATTGTACACATGAGGGATCTAGGTTGCGGGCTTCTTATGAGAATCTAATGCCTGATGATCTGAGGTGGCTGAGGCGGTGATACTAGTGCTGGGGAGCGCCTGCAAATACAGATTATCATTAGCAGAGAGGTTTGACTGCACAGAGACCATAATAAATCAATTGCTTGCAGACTCATATCAAAACCCTATCAGTCAGTGGCAGGTGACAATGTAATAATAATAGAAATAAAGTGCACAATAAATGTAATGTGCCTGAATCATCCCAAAACATATCCCCCCGCCCCCCACCTCCACCCCACCCCCCAGTCCGTGGAAAAATTGTCTCCCATGAAACCAGTCCCTGGTGCTAAAAAGGTTGTGGGCCGCTGTTTTAAAGAATCTTCAGTTTGAATCCAAGACATCTTCACTATCTTGCCTAGTTGTTCAGAGCTTTGTGTTCTGACCCAAAGTCAGAGAGACATCTTTGACTATGGAGAAGAACTCAGATTCTTAACTTTTTAGAAATCACGTCAAAACTATATGACTAACAATAAGGAAATAAATATCAGAAGTACAAAGCAAACATACTACTTTTTATATGTTGAAATCATTTAGTCTCTTTCACTTGGGCAATATGTGCTAATGGTGGAGATTGTCATCTTTGAAGATTCACGTGAACACTGATCATTCTCCATTTAGGAAGGGTTACAGAAGTCCTTGTTTTACAGCACCCTCTACTTTGTCATGTTAGTTTTTAATGAATGGGTTTACTGTCAGAAGTTCCAGACCATTATATTATACTTCATGAAACGGTATTCTATATTTTTTCTAGAGCAGAGAAGAAAAACCTTATATTTTAGGGATTCTAAATGTGATCTTAATGTTTGCCATAAAGATAATGTTGCATCCTACAATTTGGAGCTATTTGACTTATACACTTTAAGAATTGCCTTAATTTAGAAAAACTTTCATATTAAATTGGATATTTAATATCTATGGTTTAATATCTGTAGTCTTTGTTTTAAGTCTTGAATCCTAAACTCTAAATAATTATTACCCTCCACTGTCCCAGACTGAATTTTTTAATGTCTTTAAGGTTATAAAAATGTTTTAGGGTTGTGAAAAACATAAAAAAGATAAAGAATAAAACAAAATTTACCCATAATTTCACAGTTCAGAGATACCTTCTGTACTTATTTGGAGTATTTTCTTCCTGTTCTTTTTTATAGTCATATAAATGGGTATGATTTTTAATATGCAGTCATGTGCCAAATAATGATGTTTTGGTTGACAAAGGACCACATATAGTCATAGTGGTTCCATGAAGATGATATTAAAGACTAGTTAAGAGCATGATTGGTACTACATCTTTCCACCTTAGTAGTTGTGTGAATTTGAGCAAACTATTCCACCTCACTGCACCTCCTTTTCAAGATTAAAGACTAAATGAGGTAGTAAAGTACGTAGCCCAGAGTCTGGATGATAGACATTATTGAATATTCTTGTTATTTATTTGTTTATTTTTTGTCATTGTTTTCATTGTGAGGTCTTTGGCCATTGAACAGAACAAAGGTGACTAGCCTTAGTAGAGGTTGAAAAGCATCAGAACTTTTCTTTACCCATTTGAAGTAGCTGTTCATGGAAGAAAAAGGCAAATAACCCATTTTAATTCTGGGCCAGCAGGAAGGCATGTTTGTCTGTCCTGTCTAAGAAGCCGTCTCACAGGTAACTTCAGACTTTGCAATGAGGCAAATGCATTCCTGAATCTGAAAAGTTCACTGTGTGTCTGCAATGTTAAATGGTAATTCCTGACAGTCACCGAAATGCATACTGGGGTCTCAAGGAACTAACTGGTGACTTCCTTCTCATTATTTTCATCATTGTCATTATTCAATAACTAGATAGTCTCTATGTAAATGCCAGTGTTGCTTTAATAAATTATTATGGACGATAATGGTAATACCTGTAACTTCTATCAATTGAGTACTGACTATGGACAACTAAGAGCTTTTTGTGCATTACCTCATTTAATCCTAGTGGCTACTCTGTGAGACTGTTATTATCATCCCTATTATATAAATGAGGAAACTAAGATTTAGAGAGGTTCCATGATACCTAATAAAGATTTGAATGCTGGTCTGTCTGACTCCAGAATCTGAGCTTGTAGCTTTACTTATAGCTCTACTGTCTTTGTTTCATAATTACTGCATAGCTGCATTCATGCATTTGGTCTACATTTGTTAAGGGCCTGCTCTGTGCCAGGCCGTTTTAAATGCTGGGGTTATAGCATGCAGACAAAGTCCCTGCTCTCCTAAGACATACTTTCTATTATATTGTTATTGTGGGTGTTTGCCTTCTAGAATGAGTGTTCATGTAAGGCAGTAACTTGTCTTATCCCTGAGTTTTAGGAATGAAATTTTATCTAAGGCCAAGTATTACTTCTGAGCTTATGAAAGGATTATTCTTACAAAAATATTGGAGCTAGGACATGCCCCATTTAATTCATCAGGCTGTTTATTTTAGCACTGGCTTTTTAGCCCTTGCACACTCCTCAAATTGGAGACATCCTTACTGATTACTTTAAGAAGCATTTAGAAGATTTATTATTATTAACGATAAAGTTACTTCTGGTATTTCGGTTTCTTTGACTTCCTTAAATGTTCTATCGGTTTGTGGAACAGCATAAAAACCTTCTTTCTTTAGAACATGCCAAAAATACATCAGACAAACGTAGTACCAGAGGTTTAATTATTTCATAGAATAAATAAAAGGATTCTCGTATAGTTGGAAAATAAATGATACAGTAGGGAAATCTGACCGTGAGGGGAAAAATATTGATACCTTGTTTTCTGTGATATCAAGAATATTAAATCTTTCCTTAAGAATGAATTATGATAATTTTGAAGAAGATGGTACCATAAAGTATGTGTGTTGAATGTAACTTTTTAATTCATGTGGAAGCTGAAAATAATTTTAAATGTCCTTGAGTGGAGGCTAACATGTTAAATTTTTCACCTAGGGAATTATCAGTAAATGCTATGAAGTAGGTTGCATTGTAATAAACTAGTTGCCTTATTTTCACATTGGAAATACAAGTGAAGCTTTATGGGCCTATAAGGAACAAATGGCTTGTGTGTCTTCCTCTTTTTTAAGTCATTTGCCCAAGAGGGAGGATCATTGGCACATCAGCTAGCTGCTGTTCACTTTGGATTTTGACACTGCTTCTTTTTTGGAACCCTAATGATGGGCTCCCTGATAACCAGTGCAAACACCATGAATGTCTTTCATTTCTCTAGAAGGAGGTGTGGATTTGCAAGGCTACCAGCTGGATATGCAAATACTACCTGACGGGCCAAAGAGTGATGTGGACTTTTCAGAGATTCTTAATGCAATACAAGAAAGTAAGTTTCACTCAAGTTTGAAAAATTCACCATGAGTGGAGAAACTATTAGAATACTTGGGAGGGGTAATAAAACTAGAAACCTTAGATGCCAAGCTTTAAAAAAAAATTAATAAAATGATACCTTAAAAGAGATACTGTATGAAATAATTTTGAGACTTCAAGAGATGTTTTAATTTTTGAAACTAAACCACACAATATTTTGAAGAAGCTGTAGCAGAATTATAAATTCTGTATACTGTATTTAGTATGTTATAATATTTAGTAAACCTCAGAGTATTGTGATTTTTTAGATTTATTTAATTTAATTTAATTTATTTATTTCAGAGTGTTACGGGGGTACAGACATTTAGGTTACATGTATTGCCTTTACTCTGCCCAAGTCAGAGCTTCAGGCATGCCCATCTCCCAGAGAGTGTGCTCTGCATCCCTTAGGTGTGAATTTCTTGATTGATCGTAATCAAAGAAAAATTCTTAAGAAACCAAAATATAATTCCTCTGTTAAAATGTAAGCAGTAAGAAGTAAATGTTGGTGTAGTAAGCTGAAATCAGAAACTTATTCTCCAAAATGAGTATCTGGAGTCATTTACGATGGATTGTGTCCCAGAAGTAAAGCCTTCTTTTCTGAGCATTTTGATTAATCAAATAAATAGTCTTCTTAGACTCTTTTATTTGTGTTTTATAATTTTCCCTCAGAATTTTATCAGAATCAACACGTTTACCCAAGTTATGGATTTAGTGTTAGGGATGAGTGATGTGGTATCATGATGCTAAGTCATCATCGCTTGTGTTTCATCATTAGAGCTCTAATTCTAGATGATGACCCTCCTCTTTTAATATTAAATAGTGTTATATAATGTTGGATTTAAGAGGTTTAGATATGAAGAGCATTGCCTAAAGAACCACTGCATTTTTTTCTACTTTTTGTTTTGGAACATTGCATTTCTATACTAATTTTCTTATGAGTAATTTTAAGTGTTTTTATAGTAGTTGTTCCCATTTATCATTATACTATCCTCTTGACCTTATGAGGTAATTAATATCTCCACCTTACAGATGGGACAACTGAGGGTGGGAAAAATTAAGTGACAAGGTAACATGATAATAATGGAGGCCAAACTGGAATGGAGGCTGTCTGTTCCTTCATTTAATTCCTTTATGCATGTGCTCCATACAGGATTTGAACACATTGAGGTGAAGGACCCTGAAATTGAAGATGAGGCTACTTCTAAGAGAAATATTTTTCATGAAGAATATAATAGGACTGGCTCTTTTTTTCTGGTTGAACAATCCCTTTTTTATTCATGAGTAAAAGAGAAAAATTTTCCCCAGGAGAATAAAAATCAAATTAATAGACATTGGACACAAAATAACTTTTCGTGGAAAGTTATAAAATTATGTAATTACTTCATTTGATCTGAAAGATAGATTATACAGTGCTCAAAGGATTTTTAAAAATTTTCAATAAATGATAAAAGTTATCTTCTTTGAAAGTGCTAGAGATAAACTTAAATTTTTTTAGGGCTAAATTAACTTATATCAAAATGAGCTAAAGGTTTATAAGGGACTATTTTTACAGTAATTTTTATTAGATCTTAGTAAAGACATGTTTGTATATGATGTTAACTATTCTATAGTTTAGAATGGTGGCCTCTTTATGAACAGGTAGAGGAGTATAAATCTATGTATATTTAATATTTAAATTTAAAAATAAGAAAAAGGAAATATTACTTGACTTTAAAATGCAAATCAAACTCTGTATAGGTTTATGAATTTTCTAATGCTTTGTGGTTTGCAGGATGGTGGAAAAATTTCACTTTTTTCTTTGAATTTTGTTGTGCTTTTTATATATATATATAACCTTCAAGATTAAGCTAGAAGAGTGTGTGTGTGTGCGTGCGAGTGCACGTGCACATGCGAATGTGTGTTTCAAGCATTTCTTGAGTGTCTGGGGTAGGCCAGCCATATGGTCTAAGTGTTTTCCCATACTATCTTTTTTCATTCTTAAAACAACCCTAAGTGATAGTAGACGCTATTTTCTCCATTTTAAAGGTGAAAAAACTGAGTATAGCTCCTCAAGGCTAAATGGTTAATATGTGGTAGAGTCAATATTTAATTCTATGTCAGCTTTGTTCTGCTAAATACAGAATTAAGTAAAAATGATTAGGAAAAATGAACTACTTTGGGTTTTAAAATTTTTATTATGTTTTTACATCTTGCTGCAAGAATTTCCCCATTGTATCTTTGCAATGCTTACACATTGTAAAATACATTTACATTATTTTTTCCTACCGTATGCATGCCCTAAATATAGCCTCATATATTCTAAAGATGTCTCAGAGTGGCTGGCCATACTCAAGTTGCTTTTCAGATCTTCCACATATAGCTTATAAGAAAGCAAAGAGTTGTTTTATCCATTCGTCCATCCATCTCACCTGCCATGTGCTAAGTACTGTGCTAAGCATAGTACTTTAAAGCAGTGTTGAATGTTTTTGTACAAAGTCCAGTTCAGGAAAAATAAAAATGTTTACAGATCATGTCTTGTTTTGTTGTTTAAAATGAAAACGACTTGATTGCTTTCTTGGAAAAAGCCATTTATACATGGAAGTATAATGTAAAGGGATATTTATTTGTGTGTGTGTGTGTGTTTGTGTGTGAGAGATTTTTTTTTCTTTCATGTTGTTTTTCCCTCCCTTTCTATTCTCATCCTTAACTCCTCATCCCAGGTCTCTTGCACTTTTTTGTTTCAGCAGAGTTTTGTGTTGCCTGAAGTTCCTGGCTTTTGTTTTCTGAAAGCCTGAGCTTCTAAGGGACTGATGCTTGGATAGGAGAAGAAACTGGGACAGAGATGGGAGGAATTTCCTAAGACCAGCTCCCTCAAAGTGTCCTGCAGAAGTACATGGCTTCAGGCAGGAGGAATGGAAAGGGAGGCCATGGCTGCGATGTGTGTGTGGGAGACTGCACCGGTGCCATCTGAACTGCTAGCCACGGCAGACAGTCCTCAGCCTCAGCAAGAAACTTTGGAGGCTCTGGGAAGGTGGCAGTCTCACTTTCCTGTTTCTTTGTTGTATCTCCAGTGCCTTGAACAAAGGATGGAGCGTGGTAGGAGCTTACTAAATATTCATCGATGAATGAGTGAATGAATGAATTCCACTGTAGACTTGGCACATTGGCAGCTCAGTAGTAACCAGTGTGGTCTCTCTAGATGTCCTGCTCTTTACAAAACTCCTGGAATCTTTGCACAATCCTGGATACATGAGGCAGGAGAGTGGGGGTGTCAGCAGTGACTGAGATTAAATTTTCCACCAAGCCAGTGGAATGGGAACTTGGAGACAGATTTAGTTTGATATAATGATAACAAAGTCACAGGGTGATTCTTATTCTTGAGTTTGTCCAGTAAGATTCAAACCCTCTTCACATAGTCTAAAGATTTGAGTGACTACTCAGATTTTATACACAGTAGCATCAATTAAAACCAAAAAAAAACCTCGCTTTTTAATCACCAAAGTTTTAAAATCTGAACATTTTTAAGAGGTAGATATTTTAAACTATTTCCTTCTGAAATTAGATTGAGAATCATGTCTTAAAGCTCTGCAGTCCATGAATCGGGGTATGCGTGTGTATGTACACGAGCATTTATTATATTAGCTAACCACTATGAAGTATGTCATTCAAAGGTTATACTGAACCTTTTAATTCTTGATTTACATTGTTACCAATGCGGAGCCCTTTCTAGAGACCATTCACCTCCCCCCAGCCTTTGTCGCCCACCCCTCTAGTTTTGTTCTTAGTTTTTCTTTTCTTGATTCCCAGCATATACAGATACAGACTGCAGGAACTCTTGAGTGGCACTCATACCCTGGAAGACATTATTGTGTTATACTCCACTAGGTTCTAATGAGAGGAAAAGGGCAAAAGATAGTGTGTGAAATGAGAGCTTGAGAGTTAAAGGATTATTGGATCCTTGTTATCCTATGTTCTGCTCTTTGTGCTTGCACCTGTGCCTACATAATCACATAGCTGTTCCTACATTGGGGATGGTCTGTGCTTCTGTGGCTGAGGAGACTGAGTCATTTCTCAATGACATCCAATGAGTCATTTTGAATCCAATTTTTTGAGCCCTGATTTCCAATTTTATTTTTAAACTATGTGGTCATGCTGTTTCAGAGGGAAAGGTGGTGGCATGTGTTGGGAGGAAGTCAGGGAGCGGCACTGGCCCATATGGAGCATGTAATCTTGTCTGGCAATTTTTGGGTTAATCTTTTACCTATGTTATTTTATTTATCCTTAAACTCTCTGTGCCTCAATTTCCACATCTGTACAAGGGCAATAGTAATGGTGAATCTATGCAATGCCCTTAGCATACATAGTGCCTGGGGCATGGTAAGGGCTGTGTAAGTGTTGGTTGCCACCTTCATATTCATTCCTCATAACAGTCTTGTCAGGGAAATAGTATTATCCCAACTTCAAAGATAAAAAATGAGCCTG
Organism: Daubentonia madagascariensis; assembly: GCA_023783475.1. Taxonomy (NCBI): domain Eukaryota; kingdom Metazoa; phylum Chordata; class Mammalia; order Primates; family Daubentoniidae; genus Daubentonia; species Daubentonia madagascariensis. The sequence continues at coordinate 19,275,876 of JAKFHU010000600.1, read as the reverse complement.
AATAAGTTAAATAATCCAATCTAATAGCTAATAAGTGGATGGGCTGGCATTTGAACTCAGGTGTGTCTGACAACAAAGCTCATGCTCTTTCCAAAGAAGGGGGAGTTATGGTCAGTAGACTTTGAGAATCTTTAATGCAGAACATCATTGACCTCATTTCATGCTGTAAAAATGTAGCCACAGCTAATGAGCAAAGCTTGAATTAGGTACACAGTTCTCTAAATATCATTCCCAGGGTTGTAAGAGGAGGTGCCATCATGATCTGCCTTGTTATAGAAGTAACCGAGGTGTCTGCCTTTTCTTTAGAATGAAGTAGTAGTAAGAGCAGCTCTTCACAGGCAACATGCTAAACCAGTATCAAGTTGATGATCTTGGCCCCATTGCAGAGCATGCTGGGGTGCATGCAATGCCATCGTCTGTGCTTTTTGTACACATTGCCATTATTGAGTCAGGAAATGGCAATGAAATTACTGCTGATTATGCATTTTAAAAAATCTCACAACTTTTAGTTTATTTGTTTGCAAATGCATATTCTAAATCTCCAAGTATTTCAAGTAACTTTCCGTGGCAGAAGGAAAGTGCCTGCTGTCACATCTATAACAATTAGAATGCCAGGTTTTCTTTAGGGAGATATTAACAGAACCATTTAATTAGTGCCGAAACACACTAGCAGAAGTTTCTAAACATTTTTTAAAGCAGTAGAATCTGTTCCTGCCCCCAAATATTAATATATTTTCAACACATACCTCAATATACAAAACAGATAGAAACTGAGCTGTTTGGTATAGTTGGGGGTAGAAGGTGGGCTTTGCCCACTCAATTTCCTCTTTGTCCCCTCCATGGCCCTGAAGCTCCTCAAAAGGATCCTGAGGTTCCAGAGAACACACTTTGAAAACTGCTGCTGGCCTATTGGAAAGGAATAAAGCCAGCTAAGGGGCATTTATGTCCTTTCCGATTACTTTATTTATTTATTTCGAGTTCTTTAAATTAGGCCCTTTTTTTTTCTTATTGGTAAACCAGGCAATCTCTGCCTTAGGGATGCTGTCAGATGCATTTGAAGAGTAATGAACATCTAGAGAGTCCTGGGCTTGCTAATGTCATAAAAATGCTAAATAGTGTTTAGCTTTTAAAATCCCAATCTGTAGTGCTCAAATCTGTGCTGTGTCTGTGCATTTCCCTGAATTTTTAAAAGCATTTAATTTGATCTATCTGTTAAATTTTAGGAAGTGTCAGACCTGTCAGGCTGCAGATATAGAGTCTAGCTTTATTCAGATAAATATTAAAATGGCAACAAGATAATTGTTTGGTGGTTAAATGACTTCCTGTTCTTGAAAGCCAAACGTGATTTAAGGACAGTAGAATGCTTCCCACAAAAACAAGAAGCCAGCTAGAAATAACATGGTTTCAGGAGTCAGAACTGGGTTAGAATTCATCTTTGTCACTTACTAGCTGCATGGCCATACTTAGCATTTCTGAACGTGGCTGCTTTCTTGTAATACCTGCCTCACGGGTTCTGAAAATCCTTAACACACAGTAGGCTCTTAATAAACTGTAGTCTCCTTCTTCCTTCCTTCATATTTAATCTCTGATTCTAAAACAGAAACAGACACTTTCAAGAACTCTCACTAAGGTAATCAGGATAAGAAAAAAAATGGTATAATCTTACAAATGGCTACTATTTGTTTTAAAATGAGCATTGATTTTCTCCTATGTGCTAGCCCTTTTGTCAATTTTGGAGCTACCTTAGCCTTCATCTTAAAGGCGACCCTAGTTGAAACATGAAGATGAACTTGTTATGAAACAGTATGGTAAGTGTTAAAATCTAGATATAAACAATCTTTCTTTTTTTTATTTTTTGCCTTCTGATTGTTCCTGAAGGTGTCCTTTTTTGTGTTTTCTAGTGATGCTTTGAGGTCAATATGCAATGTTTTCAGAATTCTGAGTATCAGATGTAATAATTTGGAATTTAGGACAAAAATAGTATAATGAACTGGCACTCTGGAGAACAAATATAGATACCTGGATTAGGCTGCAAAACCCTCTTGTGTCTTCTTCAGTGACCTATAACTTCACCTTCTTTTCTCTGCATCAGAAAATACTGAGAATAAAGATCTCCTGTACTGTAATACCAATGTGTGATTATTCTGCTACTTTGGGAAAATAAGAGGGAATTAAAGAAAGGAGCAATGAACCAAACTCTTCGATTTTAGGTTGTATTTCTAACTCTCCTTTAGACTATTTCTGAAACACATTTACTGTTTGGTGTTTTTTCATTGCCTTTATAGCACAATGTGCAAGGGCTTCCCAGTCATGTGTTGTGCAGCAACTAACACTATTAGCTCAATGAACAAATGGCAGAAAATAATTCATTAATTAGTTTATTTATTTGAGTCCTAGCAATATATTTGTGATCTCTTTTCCCTAGAGAATTAACAATAGCTAACATCTCAAGTGATTTTCACTCTGGAGGAATAATTGAAATAATTGCAAATATTTGATGAGTAGACTCAGTACTTCCAAAGTAAATTCACCTTTCCATCACATAAAGAATGTCAGGATCTGCCTGCTGGCTGGCCCTTTGACTTTTCTGCTCTCCCCCCATCCTGGGATAGTATATAAAGAGCCAGCCCTCAGAAATCACTTTTCTCTGCTGAGTTTGATGCCTTACTCAGACTCTGTAGCTGATTTTTGGTGTCCTAGGCAATTTGCAGTCCTTGACCCTTGTTGTTTGGTTGTAATATGTAAGTCCCTGCTGTTTTGTTCCCAAGTGTTTTTTAGGCTGGGTTCCTAATCTTTGCAATAGAGAATTATTTGAGTATCTCCCTTGCCTTCCCAAATGCATGGCATCTACCTATGTTGACCCATCTGTGCTGCCCAGTTCTGTTCACACAGCCTTCCTGAGTCTGAATGCAATCCAAATCCATTACTTAGTTCACATAGAGTTTTTGCATTTTCTCTCCTTCTTATCATTCTTAATTGACTCCTCAGAGTATTTGGCTCTCTTTCTCATCTAATGAGCCTAATAGCAGCATCCTACCAGGAAGATAATTATCAAACATTTTTAGATTTAGGAAAAAAAATATAAGGGAGGTGATGGAATCCATTCACCAGTGACCTTGTTGGGATGAACAGCATCTTTGTGACACCCATGTCCATGGATAGAGAGGCCCCATGCCCACCCTGGCTGGACAATGAGCTCTGTGAGAGCAAGGGCTGTCTATGCCTGTCGTGTCCAGTCCTTCAGCCCCAGTTCCTAGCCCAGCACAATGTCTGGCCATGGTAGGCACTTGATAAATACTTGTTGAATAAGTAGGTTTTTTAAAATTTGTTAACTCTGGAAGTGGAAGATTGCTTTTTCTCTTAAGAGAAATGATGTAAGTTTGTATCAAAGAATATTATATTTTGTTCCTAGAACTTACCTTGTACTTAAAACTGATGATATCAGAAACAATGGTGAAATATTGATGAAGGGCACATGCTTCTTATGCCTGTGGAGTGTTTGCATGGTCTGCAGTCTTCTTATCATACATAGCTGACCATACTGTGCTTGGCTGAGCGTTCTCTGATAGTTCAGCATTTCTGATCTCTGCTGAAGCCATTGAGAGACTGGCAGGTGATAATGATGCCTTAATATCACTTATTCTCTAAAAATCAGATTGCCATGACACACTGATTTCCCTGAGCACTCAGGTGACAGCAGCCCCATGACTTCCAGACAGTAAGTCTGATGTGTAGCAATAGGGAAAGCCATGGGCTCTCTCCCTTTCCCAAGTTAGCTGCTCCCTCTTGAATCAAATAGTTGGGCCTTTAATACAGAGTATGGTTTCTCAACCTCAGCACTATTGATATTTCAGCTGGATAGCTCTTTGTTGTAGGGGCTATCCCATGCATTGTAGGGTATATAATAGCATCCTCAGCCTCTACTCACTAAATCCACTAGCACTGCCCCCCTTACCGCAGTAAAGACAATAAAATGTCTCCAAACAATGCCAGGAGACAAAACTGGTCCTAGTTGTGAACCACAGACATAGAGGGCTTTGTTGAACTGATTGTGCCAATGCCAGAAAGTAATACTGGCTCAGGATGGCCTGGTATTTCCTATCCTTGGCAAAAGCATAGGGGCAGTTGTCATGGGTGGATGAATATACATATATAGATATTCAAGAGTTTCTCCCTAGTGTGAGCCAGTCCCCTGGACGTGAATCTCAGTGTCCTTGTTAGTGTGACCCTGTATCTCATACCTAAGCTTTAACAACTATTCCAACTTGTAAATGGCTCTTCTGCTTTCTTGGATTGATAAGGCTAAAATGCTAACTAGTACCAGAGTCTAGAATTGACATAGCAACATTTCTTGTGGGTCTGCTGTGTCAGCCACTCTGCTTATATATATATTATCTCATTTAATCTTGGCCACTCTGAGGGAGAAGTTTTCTATCCCTTTCTCACCAGTGAGGAAACAGAATCACAAATTTTCATGGCTCAGTAGCAGAGTCTGGAATAGCAAGCAGGTCTTCTGACTTTGTTAAATGATATTTGTATCCCATTGTTCAAATCTAATCAACATCTACTTGAAATTTAATCTAATCTCTATCCACTTGAAAATTTAATCACTATCTACTTCAAACTGTGGAGTCCTGGCTTGTGAGTTAGAATCATGTTAGGAAAAACATGTATACAGAGTCCTAGAGCCATCAAATATCAGAGGAAGGGGACTCTCAGACATCATTAGACTGTGACCACCTTAAGGTATTATTCTGTCATATAACAAATATGTGTTGAAGGCTTTCTCTGTGCCGGAGCCTCTGTACACCAGTCAAGACAGACAAGGTCCCTGCCTGCATGGAACTACCAATAAGTGAGTCCAATAAACAAATGAACAAGCAAGAAAATTGCAGATTGTGTTAGGTGCTAGGAAGGAAAGGAACAGGGAGAGGAGAATGATTAGGGGAGCGGGATCTTTTTACATAGGGTGGTCAGGGAAGTTGTCCTTGATCTTGTTACCTCTCAAAACACTGGACATATTGCACTCCCTCAAAAAGTGTTAGTTCTTCTCTTTGAGCACCCCGCATAGTACCTGGCACAGGGCAGGTGCTCCTAACCGTCTGTTGTATGAAATGACCATGATGTTTTTTTCTCTGTGGCCTTATGTTGTAAAAACCTATAATAAGTATATTAGTTTCCTTTTGCTGCTGTAACAAGTTACCAGAAACTTAGTGGCTTCAAGCAACACAAATGTATTGTCTTACAGTTCTGGATGTTGGAAGTCCTAAAATCAAGGTGTCAGCAAGACTGTGTTCTTTCTGGAGGCTCTGGGGAGAATCTGCCATTTTACCTTTTCTCTCTCCTAAAGGCCACCTGCATTCCTTGGCTCATGGTCCTATCCTACATCTTCAAAGCCAGCAGCATAGCATCTTCCAGTCTCTCACTCTGATTCTGACCCTCTTGCCTCCCTCTTCTAAAGACCCTTTTAATTGATCAGGCCTAACCGTATACTCCAGGATAATGTCCTCATTTTAAGATTCTTGGCTTAATCACATCTACAAAATCCCTTCGGTGATATAAGGTAACATATTCACAGGTTCCAGGGATTAGATCACCTTTGGGAGGTCCTAATTCACCCTATCACAGTAAGCAATAAATGTTAATTTTATTTCCATGCCCATTTTATTTTACAGATGAAAAACTAGAAAAGTCAAGTGAATTGCCTAAAGTGACATGCTTGGATATAGCTTTAGAAGCTGGTCACCCCATCTAAGTAGATCATCCCTATTCTCTCCGTATCCAAACTCTGCTCTTTGTGTATAACATTCGTCACAATTTACATTTCTTTCTTTGTTTTGTTTACTTAGTACCACAAAGTCAGGAGGCCAGGTCACTTGTATTCTCCAAGGTGCAGTCATCAAACAGCTCTGTGCCTGACACAAAATGTGTGCATCTCTAAAATGTTTTTGAATGAAAGAATGGATACTCTGTTATGTGCTCGGGTAGGAAGAACCCAATCTCCCATGAATTATCTTGTGCAGCGGCTTCTGACGGGTTATAAACCCTCAGCCATTTTTAAAGCATCAAAAGAAAAAGCGAATTGCAATGTTGGCCTGTAATACAAGTAGGTAAAGAAGGGACCCACACCTGGCGTTATATCCTCTCCTTCTCCACTGGTGCTGAACTTTCCTTTCTGGGGTGCTGCCAGATGCTCTGCATTTGACGTGGTAGCCTGTACGTGAAACTCTGATATACAACACTTTGGATAAATGTTGTTAAGATCAACAGTCTTTTGAAAGAGCTCAGGTTGTGTCTCAATGGGGTTTAATATCTCTTTTGTGTATGTACTGGCATAGGTAATAGGTACACAGAATCACTTCATTATTTCAATTCACGAGAAGGCCGGAATTGATGATAAGAAGGAAGGCCGGGGCCTAAGTGCATGCTTTCTTATGGCATTCGGCTCTCTCTTTTCGGCCTTAGACAAGTAAAAGAGGAAGAAAAAACCTCACAATTCTTACTAAACAATGCCTGTGGCACATTTATGGGTTTACTTAACAAGCTGTATGGCACTTAAATGAAAAAATAAAAATAAATTAAAAAATAAAGGTCCTCTCCAGCCCAGAAAATGAGTTCTTAGAATTCTTAAATGAAAATACCTTATGCTAAACAACTATGTGAAGGAAAGCTAAATAAACGCAACACCTGTTGTCATGGAAGACAAATTCTATTTATATTATGAGGGTTCTTTACTTGCGTCTCATTTTCCTCAATCTTGCTTCATGAATACACCGTTTGGTCAAACATGTTTTACACCTGACATCCTTTTCTCTTAGGAAATAATATACCTGCCACTCAAGGTGTTACTGAAACAATAAGAAAATGTGAAGCCAAAGGGGTATATCTTCTGTTTTAGTATTGCTTTCAAGATCCCAGATTCTTAACTCCACTTGTAATGTATTTACTTTGGTTCTAGTGGCCAAGGATGTCAATATTCTTTTTGATGAATTAGAAGCTGTCAATAGTCCTTGCAAAGATGATGATTCTCTCCTTCACCCGGGAAACCTGACTAGTACTTCAGATGATGCCAGCAGATTGGAAGCAGGGGGAGAGGTAAGAGTATGCGATTTCTTAAAAAATATAATTCTTGATCCAGGAGGGAACCTGTGAAACATGTTTCAATGGACTGTTTAAAGTCATAATCTTCTTTAGCTGTAGGCTCCTAGAAAACAAGGGGTAGGTTTTATATTCTTTTGCTATCCCCCATGGGTCTAGCATATTGTTAGGGACCCTAAATCTACTTATACTCAAAATAAGTGTCCAGTAGGTTGTGCTACCTTCTTATATTTAAAGACATTTCATTTATACAAAGAAAGATTCTTAAAAACCGTCCATGATTTTAAGATCATCTATATTCTGGGTGTCACTAACCAGTAAAAAATAAGCTTCACAAGGATGGACTTTCTTGTATAAATCCCCCAGGATGTAGAATAGTGACATAAATGCACCAGCATTTAGTAGATTGTATTGTCTGAAGCCTCTCTGAGTTGCCATTTGCCTCTGTAATCTGGAAACTTCATTGCAATTATAAATAGACACATCTGTTCATGTGCCATTTTGGACAAAGAAGTATTTTGTTGGAGGCATTCCCCATTGCTCAGGTTATAGCTCAGTGGAGTTTACTATCTCCTTTGTACATGCACTGGGTATAGGTAAAAGACACACAGAACCAGAGTACTTTATTTATTGCATATTCCTATGTTTTTGCTATTCCAGAGCCAAATAACTGTTGAAAGGATGACACCTTTGAACTGGGAAAATTATTTACTTTTACCAGGCTTCACAGACCTCTTCCCACAAATACCATAAGCAGCTATCAATTTTTTTTTAAGGAAAAAAATTCTGTCACCAACTCTTCACGCAGATACTTTGAGTGCTATAATGTGACATAATGAAGGGACTTTGAAAGGGACATTAGAAGCAGCTTGTCTCATGCCCTTAACTTACAGATGAGGAAACAGTCTCAGAAGGGTTAGGGCTTTGCCGAAGGCAGCTCAGGTCATTGTTCTCCTCAGGGACAACCTTCTTCCTGATGCCTTGGCTGAAGCCCTGTTTTTTGTTTTGTTTTGTTTTGTTACTCATGTATAGTAGTTTATTTTTTATTTTTATGTTATTTATCATATACTCATTCTAGTAGATATTTTACCAAGAAGTATTCAAAGATAATATTTGCAAAGAGCTTAATACCATTCCCACCAGGTTTTCATATTCATATATTTGAAGCCCTGTTGTTGAAGGCAGGTGCTGATGTGCCAAATCCACAGGACGGTCTTCTTGCTTAGCAAATAATTGTTAATAAAGTGTTTATTTGGGTAGACTCCTGGGTGCCTCTTAATGCAAAAGCCAAAAATAGTCAGTGAGGACTGGACATTGATTGAAAACATCTGCACCAAGACCTGGCACATGGGCAACCCGTTCCTCCTAGCTGAGATTTTTCTTTTGAATGAGGTGGTATGCATGGCATTTGTTCAATGTGGTTTCTAGCAATGGCCTTGGAGGTCTAGCATGTTTGCCTTCTTCATACCATTATTTGGAAATTTATGTATTCTGTGGCCTAGAAAAAAAATAGACCCCCCATTTCTTCTTGGCTGGGTTAACAGACACAATTTTGAAATCTGTTAGCCAGAGAAACTTGGCTCCAGCCCAACCAGCCCATACTTGATGATTTATTTCTTTCAGTGTTGTACATTATTACAATAATCCTAAGGAGCCTGGATGAAAATTGAACCCGCTCATTTTGATCTTTACTTTTTAATAAATGTAATATTTGATTACTGCAAAATAATATTTATAACTTCTAGGTAAGTTATGAAGCATACTAATAAAATGAGCACCTTGAACCACCATCTAATTTATGAACTAGAATGCTACTTTTCAAATTATGGTAGCAATCTAATTGTAGGTTACAAACTTCGGTTGTTTTTTAATGGGCTGGAAAATTAACATTAGAGTGCATACAAATAGAAAGCATAAACAATTGTTTGTAAAACTTTTGTCTGAAACATTTTGTATATGTGTGTTTATGTATGTACACAAAGATAACAAAGTAAATTTGAGAAACATTGAACTAGAGTATTTCTAAAACCACTGAAGCTACTTGCAGTCCCATACGTCTACCCTACCATAGGTACCATCTTTCTGAATTTTTGTGTTTTTTTATTTTCTTGCTCTAAAAATAGTTTTACAACATACAAATGCAGTCTTAACAACTTGTTTTTAGGTTTATTTTGTTTTGTGCGCTATAAAAAAATGGTATCACGTCGTAGGAAGTCTTCCGTGACTTGCCCTTTTTCTGTCAATGTTATTTTTAAGATTCATTCTTATTGTTAAATACAATTATAGCTTATTCATTTTCACTACTATATCATATTCTACTGAATGACTTTTCTACAATTTATTTATCTATGTATTGCCCATCCATGGACATTTGAGTTGATTCCCACTTTTTAAATTTTTCTACCATTATAAACAATGCTGCTATGAATATTCCTATACGTGCCTTATCAAGAATTTCTCTAGGGTTATATGTTATGCAAGTGTTCAGTTTTACAAGATAACGAGAGTGTGTTTTCTACAGTGAGAGTGTATCAATTTTCACTCTCACCTGTAGAATATAAGAATTCTCAGTTGCTTTACATCCTTACCAACACTTGGTATCTTTAGGTAAATAACCACCTACATTTTTCCCACTTGACTCAATGATTCTTCCAATTTTTATTTTATTTGTTTCCTCTTATTTTTACATCTTTCATTAATAAAAATGTAATTTTAATAAAACACAATAAAAATGCATTTAGTTTCAATTGTTCCTTAACATTACTCATCTGAACCTCAGTTTGATGCATGGCTTACACTGGTCCTTTTCTCTTTGTGTGCAGACAGTGCCGGAAAGAAACAAATCAAATGGACTTTACTTTAGAGATGGAAAGTGTCGCATTGACTACATTCTTGTGTACAGAAAATCCAACCCCCAGACTGAAAAGAGAGAAGTATTTGAAAGAAATATTAGAGCAGAAGGATTGCAAATGGAGAAAGAGGTAAATAGTTTGCTTGGATGAGAGAAAATATATACATCTACTCATATCAAGAGGCAGTTAAAAAAATAAGCAATTAGTCGTAATGTTAACTGAACCTTTCATTGAGTCAGAGTTTGCCAATCTTCAGGGTTTGGGGAATGTTCCAGCAATTAGACTTTAGCAGCACAGTTTGCATTTGAGATAATTTTAATGCCAAATAATTCCATGAATATCAAAATTATATGAAGAAATAAGAGATCTGAATTGCCACATAATCTGAAATAACCTGAGTCCTTCCTCTGATCCATTCTGACTTTGTCAAAATTCTGATTCCCATCAAAACTAGATAGCTCTGTTCAATTAATGAAAGATTTATAATTTAAGCTTCATAAGTATTCTCTCCATTCCTAGGGCTTCTTCTGTATAGTTCATTTCAATGTCATTTCATGACTTATTAGTTAAAACTCAAAAAGCTTAATGCTTTTCCAAATAATACATTACTAAAGCGATAACAAATCTCCTATTATGTATCCTAAAATATGATCCATACTATCGTGTTCACCAACCAGAATTCGAGCAGGTAGCTGAGGATTATTATGCCTTTTGTACAGTTGTGCTGCACATGCGGTATTGACCATGGTGTGATAGATGGACTGCTTGTATGATTTTGTCTATATATAAAATAATTTTGTGTGTTATAATTTTTTAAAATTTTTTAATAATTAGGTGTTCATTTAATGTGTACTAGAAAAAATAGCATTTGGAAAAAGAGTGATGTTGCCAAATGGCAAAACTTCATAAAAACTTATCTAAGCATCTCTCCCCTCCCCACTTTCCCCCAAAAGTTCTTTTTTTCTGTATTTCTCCTTTTCCCCATAATCCTCTATACACTACCAACAGCTAGGTCCTCCTCTTTCTGGAACCTTCTTCCCAAGCGGCCTTTCCTGTTGCCTGGCTCCAGCCTTGCCCTGCCTTTTCATAAGTGGCACAGTTTGTCTCTAATTCAGCCTTTCAGCTCTGCTTTGTGCCCTCACATTCTCACCCTGCTCAGCAAGAGAAGAGGGCTCTTGCAGGTTCTCTTGCTTAGAAGGCAGCAGGAAAGTATAGATAGATTAATTTTTCCCTGCCACAGATAATTAAAATACATGTCCCTTGGTTTAATAATAAACCAATCTGTATCTGCATTGTGTTATTAGATTTAGAAACCATCAGAAGCACTTTTATTTAAATAAATATTTTATAAACAGCTACAGCAGAAAGATAACAATTTTAATGGCTATTTCAACTTTCAGGAGTTTCTTCAACCTTTTATAGGACATAAGAGAAAGAACTTAGTTTAAGGTGGAAAAGAAAAAAGAAAACCCCAGGGAGCTTACTATGAACCCGTGTACATCTGAAATGACTGGCACTGAGTACATTTTATGAATTATTAGTATCTTCTTCATTAGTCATGTGTCAGGATGTCCAACAATTATAAGAAACACATTTCACAGGCAGAGGCTTACGTTTCCAAATAGATAAAGACAGGCTCTGTAGTTCAGTCTAACATCCTTATCTTTTTTAACATTGAATTTCAAGAAACACGACTAGGAGAATCCTTAATTCATGATAAAAGTGAGGACATAGTCAAATTTAATGTTTCTAAAAATCTTTTCCTCAGCCTGGATAGTCAGCAGGTAAGTGCTTGCTTTGGTAACCTGGGTATTTAATTTTCTGCAATTCAGCTTTCATATTAGCCCAGAGAAAGCAATTCACAGCAAAGTTTCCAAATAAAGTATCAAGTGCAAGTGACTTGCTTCTTAATATCTATCTACTTAAAGTAATTCCCTTCTTAAAGGTAAACTCATATTAATTAATTCACATTTTCTATTTTTGATTGTTAAAATTTTTATTTCTATGCCCATTATTGATCCTTTGGTACCTATTTTGAAATCATTGTCATCAATAAGAGGTTTATCCTTTCCTTTGTAGAACTAATCAAATGATGGATTACTTTTGAATTATTTGGAATGTGTGAGTAGCAATTGTATTCATGGAGCACCCTCCGCCTTTAGAATCTTGTGGAACCTGGGGAAAGACCCCTATCATTACAGTCATTACATAATAGCTATAATTAGATAAATCATACAATCTTGATGATGATTAATTCATTCAACAAATATTGTATACCCACTCTATGCCAGGCATTGCTTTAATCACTAGGAATTCAGTAGCAACAAATAAAACAGAAAAAAAAATCCCTGCCTTGTTGGAACTTAAGCACCAAATAAATAAATAAAATATATAAAATATCAGTAAATGCCAAGAAGAAAAATGTAAATCAGGAAATGTTGAGAGGGGCTTACAATTTTATAGAAGTTGGCAAAGGTGGGTCTCTCTTCCACAGAAAGAGAACAGCAGGTGCAAAGGCCCTGAGGCAGGAGCATTCCTGGTGTGTTTATGGAACAGTGAGGAGGCCAGTATGGCTGGAGTTAATTGATCAAGTTGGAGAATAGTGAGAAGTTACAACAAGGCAATGGAAGTCAGATAACATCAGGCCTTAGTGGTCACTGGGGGACTTTAGCTTTTCTCTGATTGACATGGGAAGCCACTGGAGAGTTTTGAGCAGAAGTATGACAAGTTGTAGTTTTTGTTTTATTAATGTCACTCTGGTTGCCTGGTAAGATTCGACTGTGGGAGGGGAGAGGTGGCAAGAGCAGAAGCAGGGAGACTGGAATCTGTCCTATAAAATTGTATGAATCCAGGAAAGAGATGATGGTGCCTTGGTCAAGCACATAGCATAGAAGATATTGAGAAGGGTAGAAAATAGAGCTGGTGGGAGTTGCAGACAGATTGAATATGAAGTGTAAGAGAAGAGAGTCACAGGCTATTCATCTGCCACTCGGTATTTATCTAAGCAGTTGGAAGAAAGGAGTTGCCATTTACAGGGATGCAGAGAAGAATGGGTCTCGTTGTAGACTTGTTAATTCTGAGGTATCCCAGTGGAGCTGTTGGGTAGGATAGAAGATTCTGGACTTCAGGAAGAGATCCAGTCCAGAGATACACATTTAGATGAGATCTCCAAAGGAATAACTGCAAATAGGAAAGAGAAGGGGTCCAAGGATTGAACCATGGGGCACACCAGTGTTACAAATTTGGAGGATGAAAAGGAACCATAAGAGACTAAGAAGGAGCCGCTAAGGAGCCAGAAGGAAAATATAGAGGGTGTGGTACCTGGAAGAAAGTGTTTAAGGAGGGAAGGAGTGATCAACTATATTCTCAAATGCTGCTGATAGGGTGAGTAAGATGAAGACTGAAAGGTACTCTTTGGAGTTAGCAATGTGAAGCGTTTAGGTGAGCTGGTCAAGAGAAGTTTCAGTAGAGAGGTGGAGATAAAAGCATCATTAAAAGGTATTCAGGAAAGAATGGCAGGAGAAAATATGGAGCCAGTGGATATGTATAGCTCTTTCAAGGAGTTTCACTATAAAGTAATGGAGAGAAGCAGTGTAATGACTGGAGTATGAGGTTATGTCAAGAAAGAGTTCTTTTTACTTAAGATGGGAGAAATAACTGCATGTTTTCATGCTAATAAAAGTTATCCATTTGAGAGGGAAAATTGATGTTGGAGAAGAATGAAGGAAGAATTTTTGCAGCAATGTCCTTGAAGCAATAAAGAAAAGAATGACCACAGCTTCTCCCGTTGCGTGTGCCCACCTCCCTGCGTCTGCGCCCACAGATGCTACCTTCCCCCAGTGCTGAGGACATCCTGTCTGTGCTCCTAGCTGAGGCCAACCCTTCACTTTGTGCCCAAGATCCCATCCCCTCAGTCCCACTCAAATGCATTGCCCCCCAAAAAGATAAAATATAGTAAGCTTTAAAAACTGAAATGTATAAAACAATGCAATTTGTTGAAAGAGTTTGTTTTTGTTTTTATTCGTCTCTCGATAGAAAAATCTAACTGCAGTAAACACATACATGCACACACCATGCACTCAAGGTTGGGTATGTTGGTCATTTTTCTTTACGATGACAGAAATAGTATTATTAAAATTTTTATGCTCTTATTTGTTAACCACTTACTGTTATCATATCCATTTTACAGATGAGACAATTGAGGCAAAGCAGTAACTTACCCCAGGTGACTGAGCTAGTAAGAGACAAAGTCAGGGTTAACACTAAGTATACTTGCTCATTACCCTTATATTGTATTGATTCCTGATGTCTAACGGTGAATATCAGGGTTAAAGATGTTAGGAGATAGGCTGAGAGGACAGTTAGAGTAATAGAAAGAAAAAGGTAAAGGAACCAGGAAAATTGGGGTGAGTAATGAAATTGAGTGCTGCCCAGACTGTAGTTCTTGTGCACTTTGGCTTCCAGTAGCCATGGACTGAATCTTGGTACAACCACTCACAAGTTGAGCGGTCTTGGGCAATTTACCAAACTTTTCTGGATCCCAGTTTCCATTTTTAATAAGGAAGATAATATCATTTACTATGAATTGTTGTGAGGATTAAGTGAGCCCATATATATGCACACATAGTCGTGTAAATCTTTGTTTTTTCTTATTTATTTTTACTTTAATTTTTATTTCATAATACTGTTTTGCTTTTCATGTATTTGTTCAGTTACCTTCTACTTATGTCAAATGATATTAATTTTCCACTTATGACTGACATAAAAGTTTTTTGGAAAAGAAATAATTATTTTAAAAAGTAGGTTGATTTAAAGAAATACATGAAATTAAAATATTGTAGATGATATTACAAATTTTGTAAAAATTATAAAGGTGGCACAAGAATGATGGCAGTCTGTGTTACTTGGCTGGTCCTCATGGCCGATGGACCATGATGTCTGCTTCCTATTTACACCTTTGTATAATCCCCTCCCCTTGAGTTCAGGTGGGACCTATGGCTTGTATTTAACCTATAGAATATGGCATTTTCCATAACAGGATATGGCAAATGTAATGGGAGGTCACTCCTGTGATTATGTTATGGTTTATAAGACCCCATCTCAGCAGATTGGAGTTAAAGAGACCCCTCCCTTGCTGGCTTTGAAGAAGTAAGCTACTATATTGTGAGACAGCCTATAAAGAGGGCCACGTGGCAAAGAAAGGTGGGGTGGCCTCTAGGAGCTAAGAGTTGCTCCCAGCTGACAGCAAGCAACAAACAGGGATCTTAGTCCTACAACCACAAAGAGATGAATTCTGCCAACAACTGAGAGATCCTGGGAGCAGGATTTTTCTCAGTCGAGCCTCTGATGAGAGTATAGCCCTGATCAAGAGACATAATGCAGCCCAGTGAGACCCTGCAGCAGAAGTCCCAGCTCAGCTATGCCTGACTTATGACCTTCAGAAACTGTGAGATAATTAATGTGTGTAGTTTTAAGCCACTAGGTTTATGGTAATTTGTAATGCAGCAAGAGATAATTGATACAGTGATTAAAAGTCTGGGGTCAGACATTCTGAGTGCTCATCTGGTTCTACCATTACAAGCTGTGTGCTCTTGGGAAAGTTAGCTCATCTACAAAATGAGGCCAATAATGGGATCTGTCTCTTGGGTTATTGTAACTAAATGAGATCATTTATATCAAATGTTTATCTCTGTACCTCTCACATGGTAAGCATTTAGTAAATCTTTGTTATTATCATCATTATAGTTATCATAACAGCTAAATACAGCATGTTAACACTTTTATTTTTAAAATAGTTTTCAAGGCAAACTTTTTAGAAAATTTTTCATAGTTTACAAATCCTTTAAAATGTAACCATTAGGAATAGCAACATCAACTAGCCATATGTTATTAATTTATATGCATTAATGGAATTTATAGTTATCTTTAATGCTCTTAGAAAAACTCAGAATACATTAGGTAACAAGTTTAGCATGGTCAAGGTTCAGACATTTATCTGCTTCAAGAAGATTTACTTTTGGATTCATCAGGGAATGAAATTATAGATAAACTTAGAGCTAAAAAAAAAACCAAACTATACCTTATTGTTGATCTTATTCTTTGTTTACTCCCATTCAAGGGAAAATTTTGCAAAGATTTCCCAATTTAAAGTGCTAATTTCGTGTACATTGCTCTCTGCCCTCATAAGCTTCCTGCCCAAACTACCCTTTCTATTTTTCATCCCCATTTATGTTCTGCAATCACATCCAGCGTCTTGCTGTACATGCTCTCAGCATCCAGAGTTCTGAGGACACGAGGAGAGAACAACTAGCACTTCCTCCCTTCCTTCACGGTTAAAACCATGATAATGAGTGTCTAAAATCAGTGAGTGTCAGGACAACCTGAATTACCCAAATTTCTGTCCTCTAGTGCTTTCTGGTCTCAAAAGAAAGAAACTCAGACCTCACTCCCCTTAATAATCTCCACTTTCTTATATGTCACAAATATATATTACCAAGAGTCTCAAGTTGGGGTGAAGAGAAAGGGGAATTAAGGACAGTCATAACCAAAGAATGAAGAAAGCAGTTTTGCTCTGAACCTCAAAGCCTTGGAGATTCCATGAGTGTCTTTCAGGAGTAACCAATGTCAATCTACACTTGCAGTGGCTTTTTTGTTAACTGGTGCCTTAGGTTGGATTTCCTAAGCAGAAGCAGAGCCTGAGATGAGAATTCTTCATAAAGTTGTTGATTGGTGGGGTGGTCTCAGGAGAATGCGGAGTGAGAACCAGATGAGAAAAGCTAAGCTGAGAATGTGGCCTCAGCTGGAGACTAACTTCAGCCTGATCTGACAAGGATGCTCTGGAGCAGCAGGTGCACCACAGAGCTGGTCCACCTTTACGGCAAGGGTCCCCACACCAGTCAGACACTGGATGAGGTCTGTGGAGGTGGAGGGAGGCAGGTGCTTCTCCTGTTTGGCTAAGGGTCATTCTCCAGCACTTATGGCAGCTCAACTTCTGGGCTGGACACCATCAGCATCCATTATCACTGGCATTGAGTTAGTAGTAGAGATGCTGCCAAATCTGCAGTATTCGGACAGCCCACTCTGAGATTCCAGCAATCAGGGAATTCATGGGAGTCCTTGGACAGAGTGAAGAAAGAGAGAACAAGTACATACCAGCATTTATTCTATTTGAATTTGCCAGGTTTATTTTTTCCTCGAAGTTTAGGATACTACATCTGAAAGGTAAAGATTCCACGTGGCTGGTGTAATCACTTTGAGGGCAGAGACTGTGTCTTACTGGTTTTTACATTCCAAAGCCTTATGCTACTGCTTAACTTATGGAATCTTGAGTTTGCTACAAAAGATTGTGAATAGCTGATTTCCTCAGCTGTCTTTGGGTAATACCAGTCAATTCAGCGCCAGGCTTTCTCAATATTAGCACTATTAACATTTTAGGCTAGATAATTCTTTGTTGTAAGGGGCTGTTCTGTATATTATAGGATGTTTGGCAGCATCCCTAGTCTCTATCCACCAGATGCCAATAGGACTTTCTCTAAGTTATGACAACCAAAAATGTCTCCAAGCATTGTCACATGTTCTGGTGGTGGAGGTGGGGGTGGAGTAATTGTCCCTGGTTGAGAATCCCTGAGTTAGACCTTGATCCAACATTATGTAGTTTGTTGCCGTGTCCATGAGGTAGCTAGAGGAATTAAAGGCAGCTATTCTATTCTTTCATCTACATGGACCAACTTTAAGCACTCTTAACATCAGGCTCCTGAATCAGAGCAGAGGACTGTGCATTTGAGGGGAAGAATAGGATAAGTTAAGACAGCCCCTCAAACCAGACAACTGGGATTTAGATCCATTTACTCCTTCACCACTTACTGAGTAAATAACTGGGCAAGTTTTCTAACCTCTCCATGCCTCAGTTTCTTCATTTATTTAATGGCAGATAATTCCTATGTCATGGGGCTATTATGAGGATAAGATGAGTTAATAAATTACTGTATGCTTAGGAAAGAGTCTGGCACATATTGAGTGCTTCAATAAATGGTTATTGTTGGTATTGATAAAGAAGGGAGTGGCTTCAACCACTGGTCATCCTGTTTCTCAATCTCAGGCTTTCAACCCTGTCACCTCTTGGACTGAGGGTCCTATGTCTAGGGAAAGCTGAAAGGATCTGGTAGGTGGCGAGAGATACCAATGGTGAGTCCCACCTCATCACCAGGACTCAGTCCACCTTCCACTGCCCCGTATCTGTCTGTAGAAACAGGGTCTGTTCTCACTGGTCCATCTTCTTAAGGCAGTTTTATCAAATTAGTGATAGTTGTAGGAAGGTACTTTCTCATTTTCCCTTTCTGTCCCTTCCTTGCTCCCTCCCCCACCCTTTTGGTCTAACTCTAATTTCTAAAACCAGTTTAAAGATCTAAAGGCCTCCTTATCACCTCAACTGCTTTTACTTATTTAGGAAGACAAAGTTTAATCAAAACATTTCTGTTATCAGGTCAAGATGACCAGTACAAAGTTATCTTGAACCGATTTGCTCAAAAGATTACTCTAAATCAATATGTATTTCCTATGACTCATGCATATTCCTTCACTCAAGACAGAAAAACTTTAAGGGAAAAAACTATCCACTGGTACAAGACATAGCTGTAGAACTGAAGTTGTATTGTGAACTATTGTTACCATCCCACCAGAAGAAACTTAATTAATCTAAAAGATCTTCTCAGTGGTCTAAATTGAACTTTTCTGATAGAGAGCACAATTTGCATTGTCATCATTATATACCAAATGTGGGCATTGTATTGTTGTATTTGTGAAAGAAACTGAAGTCCTTTCTTTATGGTATTATTTTTGTTCCTGTTGTTTTTAACTACATGTTATATTAAACTGCTGAAAGTTATATAAATTATATATTACAAATATGACACAATTCATTAATGACATGAAGAGATTTAAAAACTTTGAAGCAGTCCAGAGAACTGGTCTAGATCCATGGTTTCCTGCTTATAATCCTTGCAAGTGAAAAATTTGAAAAAGATGAATTATAAGCTGAATATTATTAGTCAAACCTGATGTACCTTCGTTGCAAAAGTGATGATGCAGCACTGTCTCTTGAGGTCGGAGCCGAAGCTTAACTCATTTCCCGTTGTATCTTAGGCATATTTTAAGAGCAGTTATCTGAAGACTCCATTTCTAGATGGAGACATACATTCATTCATCAAATATCTAATGAATGTCTACTATGATTGAGGGAAAAGAGGCATTAAATAAACAAATAGGTTAGGTGTGATGACTGCTGTGGAGAAATATGCACGAATACTGATGGGGAGTCACTGTTATATTTTGGGAGTTTGAGAAAAGTCTCTATGATAATGGGTGAACTAAGCACAGAGAGAAACTGGAATTTGCATTCCCAAGCCCAACTCTCTAAAGCAGTTCAGAGTTTTCCTACTGTTGGGATTACCTTTGCCTCGTGTTTCTCTGTATGTAGGCTGGGATAGGTGTAGGAAGAATAAGTGGACAATTTATGGGGGGGGGGGTACCATAGGAAGGATAACTGGCTGGATTTGGCTGGGGGCAGGGGGAAAACTGTGGTGTCCACATCTAAATGGACTCTTCTTACAGGGCACATGAACCGTGTTGGGACCTTTGAGAGGATGGACCTGGTTGTAGACCCCTCCCTAACTTGTCCTTTGCCATTAATCAGTTTAGCTTTCATTCTGGGTGCTACCTCTTCACATTTGTCTACCAAATAAACCCAAAAGTTTCTTCTTGGAAATTCTTCCCTAGTGCTTATAACTGCTTGGCTCCTCTTTTAGTTGGGAATATGCAGGAAAACCAGCCACTCTGTGTCTTCCAAGAATGAAGTATTCAGTACAGAGGCTTACAACACTGCTGAAAAGGCTGGAGCAAAGGTCAGGGAAGCCAGCTCCAGCCTGCAGCATCATAGCGGTGGGTCTCAGGAGTGGTGCAGAAACCACCAGGGAGCTCAAGAATGTCTGACTGCAGCACAGGTGATTCTCAAAAACTTGTCTCACATCTGCCTATACAACTGTCTCTAACTACCCACCTGGGGGAAGAAATGGCCTCTCCTCCTCCTTGTAGACTTTAACCCAGAACCCACAGGGAAGGGGTTTCTGGGAAATGTAGTCCCGGCTTCTCAGCAATGCAGAGAAGCCCTCAGAAGGAGGTGGCAGAGGCCGGGCATGTGGCTCACACCTGTAATCCTAGCTCTTTGGGAGGTTGAGGTGGAGGATAGCTTGATCCCAGGAGTTCGAGACCAGCCTAGGCAATAGCAAGAACCCATCTCTACAAAAAATAAAAAATTTAGCTGTGCGTGGTGGTATGCACCTGTAGTCCCAGCTATTAGGGAGGCTGAAGCAGGAGAATTGCTCGAGTTCAGGAGTTGGAGGGTGCAGTAAGCTATGATGATGCCACTGCACTCTAGCCCAGGCAACAGAGGGAGGCCTTGTTTCAGAAAAAAGAAAAAAAAAAAAGGGTGGGTAGTGGAGATGCCAAGCTGACAACAAAGAGCACAATGGGACCACTGGCCCTCCTCCTAACAGGTTTGACTACCACCTGCCCCTTCCCTTAAGGCTATGCCAGCCCCATCTCCATAATACCCAAATGCTTTTATAGTCGTAAGACTGGAACTCTAATACCTGCCTTTGAGATGACGGAGGAGTGGCTATTTCTGGTTTTTCACATGGGCATGACTGAGTAAATTGCCCACAGTCAGAGTTTCTCCCCTCTCCAACACCCACATTTTTGTTCTGATGCTAACATTAGGCAATTGTCTTTGTTCAAAGCAGAGCTGAATTCATTGAGACCCAATCATTAATTGGAGCGTCGGCAGCATTCACAAGCCTGCATAAGGAAACTTCCTTGTGTTTGTGATACAGGGATGGGGAAAGAATAAAGGAAAGACAAGCTGAAAAGTCCTCCCCCCATAACTACCCACAGAGGAATAAAAGAAGCAGCTTCCCTCCTCCACTTCCGGTCCTCATGCATACATGTATTGTCTGCTACATTCCAGGCAATATGCCAGGCACTGGAGAATCAAAAATGAATACGTTTTGTTCCAGTTGTCTATTGTTACATAACAACTTCAAAACTGTGGCTTAAAACAATAGTCATTTATTTTGCTATCAAATCTGCATTTGGGCAGGGCTCAGCAGGGACAGCTTCTCTCTGCTCCATGGGATATCAGCTGGGCTGGCACTGCTCAGGCCTGGAGGACCCCTATCAAGACAGCTGACTCACATAGCTGGAAAGTTGTGCTGGCTGTCAGCTGAGAGCTCAACCAGGGCTGTGGACTGTTGGCCTCTGCACAGGCTGCTTGGGTTTCCTCATGACATGGTGGCTGGGTTCCAAGAGAACAAGGTAGACATGCATTTTTTATGACCTAGCCCTAGAAGCATTTCTTCTGCTGTACTCCCCTGGGAGAGGCAGGATCAAAGGGAAGGGACATAGATTCCACCTCTTGCTGGAGAGTTGTAAGGTTCTAGAATGTGTGTGGGATGAGAAAAAATGTCGGAGCCATTTGGAAACTATAACCTGCCACAATATGCTCAGTGTATGTGGGGAGCTCATTGACTAGCGATGAGGTAGACATGAAACAGATGATTAGAATACAGTTTGAAAAGTTTCTATGAAAGTGCTAAGAGAATTTCATACTCTGCCCAGAGGTTTCAGGAAGGCTAAAGGAGGTGACCTGGGTCTTAAAGGATGAGTAGGTGTTTACCAAGTTGGAAGGTAGACGAGCTTGGCATTCCCAATGGGGAACAGCATAAGCACAGGCATAGTGAGCTGCTGATTGAGGCCATCAGGTCTCCTCTGCACATCTCTGCTTCCCAGTGGGAGTGTGAATCACACGAGGGCCACATAGGTTTCCCCACTGTGCCTAGCACAGTGCCTGGCTCATCACTTCATCTTGACTTTCACATTGTTTATGTTCACTTAGCAATTTTCCATGAATATAATTCACATCAGATGTAATTGTTCTTCTAGGCCTTAAGGACAGAGCTACCTAGATATGCATTTTTAAGTCTTTTTTTCAAAACGCTCTGGCCTAATATAATTTATTTATTTTTTTTCACACACACATAAAATTTTCATTTATTTAACAAAATTGAATGATAGTTTATGATAAATGTACAAGGCCAGGCACTGATTAGCATTGAAACTGTTAGTCACAATGACTGTTAGTCACAATAACTGTTTCAGTGATTTTTTGTTATTTCAAAATATTAAGGGGGTGTAAATGTTTTTGTTATATGGTTTGAGTCGGGGCTATAAATGTGCTCATCACCTGGATAGTGTTCATTGTATCTGTTAGGTGGGTTGTTGCCCCTCCCCTCTTCCCCCCTTCTCCTTGCTTGGTGTCTAATGACTTTTACTTCCCTCTGTGCACTTGTGGGCCCATTGGTTTAGATTTATTAGAGAGTACATGTGGTGTTTGTTCTTCCATTCTTGAGATACTTTGCTTAGGATAATGGTTTCCAGTTCCTTCCAAATTGCTGCAAAAGGCATTAATTAATCCTTTTTTATGGCTAAGTAGTACAGTACTCCATGGCATACATATACCACATTTTCTTAATCCACTCATGAATTGGTAGGCACTCGGGTTGATTCCACATCTTTGTAACTGTGGATTGTGTTGCAATAAACATTCAAGTTCAGGTGTCTTTTTTATCAAATAACTTCTTTTCCATTGGGTAGATACCTAGTAGTAGGATTGCTGGATCGAATGGTAGGTCTATTTTAGTTTTTCGAGAAATCTCCATACTGTTTTCCATAGGGGGTGTACTAATTTGCAGTCCCACCAACAGTGTATAAGCATTCCTTTCTCTCTGCATCTGCACCAGCATCAACTGTTTTTGGACTTTTTAATAAAAACCATTCTAATAAGAGTATGGTGATATCTCATTTTGGTTTTAATTTGCATTTCCCTGATGATTAGTGATATAGAATGTTTTTTCACGTGTTTATTGGCTGTTTGTCTATCTTCTTTTGAAAAACTTCTGTTCATGTCTTTTGCCTACTTTTTAATGGGGTTGTATCTTTTTTCTTGCTGATTTATTTGAGTTCTTTGTAGATTCTGGTTATTAGCTCTTTATCAGATGTATAGTTTGTGAATTTTTTCTCCCATTCTGTAGGTTGTCTACTTGCTCTATTGATTATTTCCTTAGCTGTGCAGAAGCTTTTCAATTTAATCAAATCCCATTTATTTATTTTTGTTGTTGCTGTAATTACCTTTGGGGTCTTAGTCGTAAATTCTTTGTCTAGGCTGATATCTAGAAGAGTTTTCCCCTGCATTTTCATCTAGAATTCTTATGGTTTCATGACTTACATTTAAATCTTTTATCCATCTTGAATTAATTGTTGTGAGTGGTGAGTGGTAGGGGTCCTATTTCATTCTTCTGCACGTGGCTGTCCAATTTTCCCAGCCCCATTTATTGAATAGGGATTATTTTCCCCAGTGTACATTGTTGTCTGCTTTGTCAAAGATCAGTTGGCTGTGTGTAGATGGTTTTATATTTGGGTTCTCTATTCTGTTCCATTGGTCTATGTCTCTATTTTTGCACCAATACCATACTGTTTTTGTTACTGTAGCCTTGTAGTATAGTTTGAAGTCTGGTAATATGATGCCTCCAGATTTGTTCTTTTTGCTTAAGATTGCTTCAGCTATTTGGCTCTTTTCTGGTTCCAAATGAAGTGAAGAATTATTTTTTCTAGATCTATGAAATATGATATTGGTAATTTGATGAGGATTGCATTGAATCTGTAAAACACTTTGAGTATTATGGACGTTTT
The DNA here is from genome assembly GCA_023783475.1 of Daubentonia madagascariensis. Lineage (NCBI taxonomy): Eukaryota > Metazoa > Chordata > Mammalia > Primates > Daubentoniidae > Daubentonia > Daubentonia madagascariensis. The sequence continues at coordinate 19,252,126 of JAKFHU010000600.1, read as the reverse complement.
AACAATGTTGATTCTACTGATCCATGGGCATGATATATTTTTCCATTTGTTTGTGTCATCTGTGATTTCTTTCCTCAGTGTTTTGTATTTCTTCTTGCAGAGATCTTTCACCTCCTTGGTTAAGTATATTCCTAGGTATTTTATTTTCTTCGTAGCTATTGTGAATGGTATTGAGTCTTTGATTTGACTCTCAGCTTGCTGTTATTGGTATATAGAAATGTTACTGATTTGTGTACACTGATTTTGTAACCTGAGACTGCTGAATTTATTTATCAATTCTAGGAGTCTCTTGGTGGAGTCTTTGGTGTTTTCTAGATACCAGATCATATCACCAGTGAAAAGTGATAGTTTGACCTCCTCTTTCCTGATTTGGATACCCTTTATTTCTTTTTCTTGCCTGATTGGTCTGGCTAGGACTTCCAGCACTATGTTGAATAGAAGTGAGGACAGTGGGCACCTTTGTCTTGTTCCAGTTCTTAGAGGGGATGGTTTCAACTTGTCACCATAAAGTATGATATTGGCTATGTGTTTGTCATGTATGACTTTTATAATTTGGAGATATGTTCCTTCTATGCCTAGTTTTTTGAGGGTTTTTATCATGAAAGGGTGCTGGATTTTGTCTAATGCTTTTTCTGCATCTATTGAGATAATCATATGATCTTTGTTTTTGATTCTGTTTATGTGGTGAATCACATTTATTGATTTATGTATGTTTAACCACGCTTGCATCCCTGGGATGAAGCCCACTTGATGATGGTGTATTATTTTTTTGATGTGCTGTTGAATTCAGTTTGCTAATATTTTATTGAGGAAATTTGCATCTCTATTCATAAGGGATATTGGTCTGTAGTTTTGTTTTTTCTTGTTGAGTCCTTTCCTGGGTTTGGTATCAAGGTGATACTGGCTTCATAGAATGAGTTGGGGAAGATTCCCTCCTTCTCGATGTTATGGAATAATTTCTGCAGTATGGGTTCCAGTTCTTCTTTATAGGTCTGGTAGAATTCAGCTGTGAGTCCATCTGGTCTGGGGCTTTTTTTTGTTGGAAGACTTATTACTGCTTCAATCTCACTGCTCATTATTGGTCTGTTCAGGAATTCTATTTCATCATTTAGCTTCTTTATAACCATATCCATCTCACTTTCTTTTTTTAATGAGACAGAGTCTTGCTCTGTCGCCCTGGCTGGAGTGTAGTGGTGTCATCATAGCTCACTGTAAGCTCAAACTACTGGGCCTGAGCGAGCCTCCTGCCTCAGCCTTCCGAGTAGCTGGGACTACAGGCATGTGCCACCATGCCTGGCTAATTTTTCTATTTTTTGTAGAGATGAGGTCTCGCTCTTGTTCAGGCTGGTCTTGAACTCCTGGCCTCAAGTGATCCTCCTGCCTCGCCCTCCCACAGTGCTAGGATTACAGGTGTGAGCCACTGCACCCAGCCCCATTGTGTTTCTATTTAAATAAAGAGTCATCTCATTGCTGATTTCTTTCAGGCCAAATGTTTTACTATACAAACTAAACTAGCTGTTGCCTGCAAACTTAACCAAGATTATGATGGTCTTCTAAGGAGATGGTGTTCATTGCTCACTAGAGTCCTTTGTTTTTGAGTTCCATTCTCCATTCTCTCTTTTCTGCACATGTTGACATTAAAAAGAGTTTTATAGAAGACCAGGAGTAGAGAAGGCAGAAGAATGAAACTATAGTACACACAATTTTCCTTGACTTTAGCAGTCCAGCAGGCAGGAAAGAGAATTACATGTGGTAAGACCTCGGGCCCATTAGTATTTCAGAAATGCATTATGTTGCCTCTTGGGGCATCTCTTCCTCCTCAGTTTGTAGGTCCCTTGGTTCAGCCAGGATATTATTTTGAATTGTACAGCAGTAAATCACTTTGGCATTCGTTTGAGGTCACCTTGATTCAGTTTCTCAGATTCTAATAAGTACCTTCTGAAATCTGGTCCTTTTCTCAGTGGCTCCTGGAGTTTTAAAAGGATAACCTTTTAAACTTTTACTATACCTTTTAAACCTTTAACTATACAGTGGCTCCTGTATAGTTTTAAAAGGATAACCTGGAGACCATTCTCCTAAGTGAAGTATCACAAGAATGGAAAAACAAACACCACATTTACTCACTATTAAATTGGAACTAATCAATCAACACTCATGTGCACATATGATAGTGAAACTCAGTGGAAACCAAGCAGGTAGGAGAGGAGAGGAGGGAACAGTCGGATTCACACCTAACAGGTGCAGTGTACACTATCTTGGTGATGGGCACACCTATAACTTTGACTCAAACTGCACAAAAGCAATTCATGTAACCAAAATGTTCATACCCCCGTAGTATTCTGAAAAAAAGTAAAAAAATAAAATAAAAGGATAACCTGTTTGATGTGTCCAATGTTGCTTCTGATTACACAAATGAGTCTCCCATCCTGTAATTCTCTATAGAAACTCCAATTGACTGAAAAACTGTTAATCTTGATTCTTTATGTCACATAATGCTTTATGTGGTTGACATTGACAAAACAAAGATAAGCAATCAGCAAGTAAGTACTAAATTTTAGTTTGTGATTTTCCTTTTTTTCTGTTTTTCCATTTATACATAGCAAAGCTGTACCTTAATGCCCCTTTAAAATTAAGTCTTTTTAGGGAAGAGTAAACTAAGTAAGTTCTAAGTAAACTCTTAAATAATGAGAGCTAATATTTGGAACAGAAACTTGCTTTGAACAGTGTCTTAGTCAGTTTTGTGTTGCTACAACAGAATACCCGAGACTGGGGAATTTATAAAGAAAAGAGGTTTATTTAGCTCATAGTTCTGCAGGCTGGGAAGTACAAGAAGCATAGCGCTGGCATCTGCTTCGATTCTGGTGAGGGCTTTTGTGCTGCAACATAAGTGGCAGAGGTCAAAGGGGAAGTAGAAACCTATGAAGAGGCAAAAACCAAGGGGTATCCTGGCTTTGTAATAACCCACTCTCTCAGGAACTAATCCATCCCTGCAAGAACTAGTCCAGCCTTAACAGCGCAAGAACTCACTCACTCTGGTGAGACTGGCACCAAGCCACCCAGGAAAGCAGAGGACTCCTGATCCTAACACCTCCTATCGGGCCCACCTGCCAACACCACCACATGGGGGATCAAAGTTCAACATGAGTTCTGGCGGGGACAAACAGACCATATCCAAACCATAGCACATGGGTTTAAATGTTCCAAAAATGTCATTAGGAAGTATATGGCATATGATAACAAGCCTGCTAATGAATTGCCCCTCATTACTTAGCTTCAATTCCATAGTCCGTCGTCATGACCACTTGCTCATATGCACCTGAATTCTCTTCCTCCTTTATTCCTTTGACTTATTTGCCTGGCAAAGCCTTAACCTTGATTAAACCCCATCTTCTTTGTGCCTGCACCTGAGTGGTTGAATGTTCTGGAAAAAAACATGCTGACGGTTCACTTTAAATCATGACGACAGTCTCAGATGGGTACCAAAGAGCTCAGTGAGGCTAGGAGTTTTGCTTTCTTCCTCTCTATAGCAATTAAGTCATTTTCTTTCTCCTTCCCTCACTCCCTACCCCCGTTTCTTTCTTTCTTTGGTTCCTTCTTTCTTTCATTGATTCATTTTTTACATTTTAATCATTCAATTAATATCTAGTGCCTGGCACAATTCTAGGCCCTTGGGATAAATCAGTGAACAAAACAAAGAGCCCCCATCCTTGTGAAGCTCACGTTCTAGTGGGGGAGACACTGAACAGTAAACATAACACATAAGTAAACAGCACGATATGTTAGAAAGTGATAAACAGTATGGCAAGGGAAAAAGGAGAACAAAGTATGGGTGTAATGGTGCTGGGGGAGAGGGGAGAGTCACCTAAGTAGGGCGTTTGGTAGGGGGCTCACTGAAGGTGACATGTGACGGTAGCCTTGACTAGGTAGGGAGCGGGCCCACTGTTGCTTCACACTGTCGTCTCTCCCACCCCTCGGTCCTCTCACTTTCTTTTTCTGCACCCCCCACCCCGCAGTCTGCTGCAAACCTTGTCTTACTTTGAGAGAAAATAGAAGCAATCAGACGGAATCTTCTGTGACTCTCCCCACACTCTCTGCCTTCCCTCCTGTCACTGCACGGGAAGTGTCTGCGCGATCCCGGGAGCTCTTCTGTTATTCGCCGCATCTTCTCTCGTTTCACCTCCTCAAGGAGTTTGCTCTTGTAACTGTCTCCTCTCTCTCCTGCATCATCAGTTTTTCCTCTCTGCTCAGTCATTACAAACATGCTTCTGGAACTCATATCTTAAGAAGAAAAATCCCTCGACCGCCATACCCTCTTCTAACAACCACCCCGTTTCTCTTCTACACTTCACAGAAAAATGTCCCAAAACATTTCTCTAGTGTCCTGTCTCCATCTCCTCATGTACCATTCTCTCTTCCACTACTCAGTCTGGGCTTTCTCCTTCACCATTCCACAGAAACTGCTTTTATAAAGGTCGCCTGTGAACAAATCCAGCAGTCATGCCGTCTCTGTTATCTTACTGGCCTTACCAGCAGCTTTCCTGGTAAGGAAAGGACGGATCATTCTCTCCTTAAAAACATTCTTCTCCTGGCTCTGGAGACATCTCGCGCTTTCCTGGATTTCTTCCCTCTTCACTAGCCCTCTCTGAGTCCACTTTGCTCACCCTCCTCTTCTGTTTGATCCTCAAGTATTAGGGTGTCTTTAGACTTGATCCTGGCTCCCTATATTTATATAATATAAATGCATTTTATATATATATAAAATCCCTGTGAAGTATGCAAGGGGAGTTATATCGACATTATACCACTGAGGAAGTGATATGAGTTGAGGTATAATCTATCAGTTATATTTCTCTCTTATCAAAAATCATATAAACCCCATTTCTTGACAGTTTTTTCATGACCTTTAGGTAAAAACACTTGGTAGACTATACCACTGCATGCTCTGTAGCATCCTCTAATTTTGATCAGCATTTCACCAAGAGATAAATATAATAGACCTAGAAGGGATGTCATAACCTTTTCCAAGTGCATTAGAAAGTATTTCCAAAGTTAAATTGCTTCTTCACTAGCAGAAGACACCCAATTCTTCTGTCCTTTCTGGGTCATGCTTATTTCATGGCTGTTAATCAGTGCAGCTTACTAAGGGCATAATGATACATGGGTTACTGACTGGGTCATAACTGTGGGTAGTTATCAGTGGGTTGATCATTTGTGATAATAAAAAAATATAACTATGATGATAAAGTTGTCCCCAAGTTCAGCTTGTTTCATATACCATCTTGAAGGAACAGGGAAAATGTTATGATGGTCTGTAACAAGTGAAAGGACTTTCGGAGTTTTAGAGATCAGAACAGACATTGCTTACTTCTAAGGAGAGACTTACTACTACATGGTGGGAGTGTCCACAAAGGGAGCATTTTCTCTCCCAGTGGATATTAGACCAACCTCTGTTCATATCCATCACATTATTTGTAGTTAGTGTAATAGTTGCTTTACTGAATTGTGAGTTTCCTGAGATCTAGGACCATATCTTAGCCTTCATTATATCCCTATGATCAAACATAGTGCCTATGCACTAGGAAACATAGTACATATGTTAGGATTATCTTTAGATGTTTTTTGAATGACTTTATGAGTGGTTGTATTGTCATGCAGATATAACATTTGTTTTCCATAATAGATCTACTATTTCCCTAAGAAGGTGATAGAAGAAGTTGTTCTATATCAGTGTGAATTAATCAGCACTGTGTATCAGATATAATATCTCTTCCTAGTGGTCTTGCAGACAGATGTGGACATATGACTTCTTCTGTCCAATGAGCTGGGTACAGAAGTGGTATGTGTCCTTATGAGACCCTCTGAGCTCTGCCTTCTCTCTGGAAGAGTGACCCATTAGCATGAATCACTAAATCACTAAAGTTAACTGACCTGCAGTAGACATGTAGCATTAACAAAAAATAAACCTTTAGCATAGCACTAGCCAATAGAAATAATGTAATCTTAAATTTTCTCGTAGCCACATATAAAAGGTAAAAAGAAACAGATGAAGTTAATTTTAATAATGTATTTAATCCAATAACTATAAAATATTATTTCAACATGTAATCAATATAGAAATTATTGAGATATTTTACATTTCTTTCTTTTTTTTTTTGCATGTGTGCTAAGTCTTCAAAATCTGGTGTGTACTTTCTACAGACAGCACATCTCAATTTGAACTAGTTATATTTTAAGTGCTCAGTAGCTGCATGTAGTTAGTGGCTACAATATTTACAGTACAGCTGTGCTGTTTTAAGTCACTGATAGTGAGGGTTTATTTGTTGCTGTAGCACAACTTAGTCCATCCTGACTGCTACACCAAACATTGATTTTCCTCAGATACTCTGATGAAGTTAAGTTTCCTAGGGTTGATATAGGGATCAATAGGGTTGATACAGAGTAACCAAGAGTATGTTGCCTCAGTATTCACTTTCTGGCAGCACAGAGAACCTGTGATGAAATGAGTGAAGATTTATACTTAGCCCCTCAGCACTGGACATCTCCTGATTGCAGCCTAGAGGAAGGTTTACTTGAATTTCTTATAAATTTAGCCACACTGAAACCTCTATGGTGGCAAGAAGATGAATTTTTTTTTCTTCTAGTAATAGTATTTTAACAAGGTAATCAATAATGTGAGAAAGCTACTCATAGTCTAGATCCCAAGATGTTCATAAATTGAGAAGCGTTCATTCTCACTGACTGTGCACTTAGGAACATACTGGGTGCTGGGGATACAGCTGTGGAGAAGCTGTACAGTCTTATAGAGACAACAATGAAATATATAATTATAGCATTAATTAATTGAAATATGACCTGCATTATTTTTATATCACTGCCAAAGAGATTACATCAAACTTAGAGGATCAACACAGCCTGTGTTCATGCTCCCATAGTTTTTGTGGGTCAGAAGTCCAGGTAAAGCTCAACTAGGTCCTGTGATCAGGGCCCCTGCAAGGCTGCCTGCCAGGCTGCAGTCCCTTCTAGAGCTCAAGGTCCTCTCACATGGTTACTGGCAGAACTTAGTTCCTTGTGGTTATAGGACTGAGGTCTTCGTTTTCTTGTTGGCTATCAGCCAGGGACTATTCTCAGTTCCTAGAAGCCCCTCAAAATTCTTTGCCCTCATAAGCCTTCTCAAAACATGGCAGCTTATTTCTTCAACGCCAGTAGGGGAATCTCTCTGACTTCTAGACTGGTATTTAAGGACATACCTGATGAGTTCAGGCCAATCCAAGATAATTTTCCTTTTGATAAACTCAAAGTCAACTGATGAGTATCTTAATCACAGGAGTGACATCCCCTCAGCTTCAAAAGTTCCACCCACACTTGAGGAGGGGTGCTTATGTGCATGGGGGTGCATATGTGGGGGTGGAAGGGGGATGTGAATCTTGGGGACCATCTTAGATGTCCACCTGCCACGCGACTTCAGACCTGAAGGAGTAGGAATTTATCAGGCAGAGAAAACAGCCTGTGGGAAGACCCTGAGACCATTAGAGGCTTGGAAATTTAGAAAGAAGAAGAAAGAAGTCTGGTGTGGCTGGAGCCCAGAGAGAGAAAAAGTGGCACAAGATAAGGGAGCTGCCAGGTCATGCATCGGCCACTTTAGTGATTTTCCAGAGCGCCGTGGGAAACCATGGATCACAATGCATCGTTAAAGATGTTTCTGATGTCATTGAGAACACACAAGGCAAGAAGTGAATGGAGGGAGGCCGGCGTGAGGCTGCTGCAGTATTCAAGATGACAGATGATGGTGGCTTAAAGGAGGGTGGTGGCAGTAGAGATGGAGAGAAGTGGACAGATTTGAGAGGAACATAAAAGGTAGAATCCATAAGACTTGGTGATTAATTGGATGTGGCATAAAGAAAAAAAGACTCCTGGACTTGAGCCACTGGGTGGCTGGTTGTGCCATTTCCTGAATCTGGGAGCACTGCGAAGAAGAGCAGTTTTTGCCAGAGAAGTGGGTCGATTTTAGACACATTGAGTCTGATGTGCCAGTGAGACAATGAGGGCAGGTATTACCTTGGCCATTTGCTATGCTGATCTGGAACTCAGAAGAGAAGTCTAGGCCAAAGGCATGAATCTTGGAGACATCCGATGATAGGTGACATCTGAAGCCATTGGGAAGGGGTGAGATCATCCAGGAACAATAGGTAGAATGAGGGCAGAGCCTGGAAGGGGTCCTCAGGGACCCCCACTTAAAGGTCTACTGAGGAGGAGTGGCCATTTCACACACCTATCTCCTGTTACTGACACTAATGTCATCTTCGTGAATATTGTGATCATTTAGGAACATACAGTATCTCAGAGGCTTCTCTCCACCAGAGCGCTGTGCATGTGCATGTGTATGTACATGTGTGTACGCATGTGTGCATGTGTGTGTGTGCGAGTTGTAGAGAGGGAATTGCATCAGAATCAACTGAAGAGTTTTTTTGAACTACACTCACAAATTCTGATGTGTGCCTAAGGGAATCAAGAATAACAGACACAAAAGGTCTTTTTAGAGACATATGCCTTCATTTTTTAGAGAAAACTGAAGCTCAGAAAAGTACAAGTCATTTGCCCAGTAATACACAGCTGGTTAGATGGCAGCCCCACTGAGAGAAGTTGAAATTGCCTAGCAACACCTTGAGCCTTTAAGCCCCCAGGAATGTACATTTCTCCATCAGTTTCACATTCTAGATTCCAGACACATCAAGAAATTCTATGGGTTACCAAAATGTCCACCAAGCATTCAGTAACCATGGGAGGAAGAAGGAAATTCTCATTTATTGAACTGCAACTATGCAACCATGTCAGCTTCAGAGCAACCCTGTAAGATGGGTATTGTTTTCCCTGTTTTACAAGTGAGGAAACTGGGACTCATGAATTAAGTAATGTACACAGAAATGGCAGAATCAGGCTTGAAATTTGCTCTTACCCCTGGCCTTATGTTAATTTTAGGATGTTTAGAGGGAACCATATGTATGCACTGTGCTTTGGATTCCAATATGCAATTAAACATTTCTCCAAAAAAATAAAATGTCAATGGAATCAAGTTCATGAGCAAATACATTTATGTGAGCCCAGCTTTCCTCTCGTGGAGCTTTGCCCTTCTGAAGGCAGACTGCATTGGTGAGAATCCGGGCTCCCGCCCTTCCTTGTTGTGTGACCTTAGCCCCTTAGCCAAGGTACCAGACTTCTTTGTGCTTCAGTTCTTTATCTGCAATAAATTAAGATAATACTAATTAATGCCTGCCTCACAGGGCTGGTGTGAAGATGAAATGATTTAATGTTTATAAAATCTCTGAGACACCACCTAACAGGTAGTTGCGCTGTGTAGCTGCTCCCATCTCTACGACTGCTATTTGGTCACATTCACTGTGACTTTTTTTCATCCAAGAGGCTTATCTGAGTTCCCAATTAATATCTCCTTTAAGCCCCAGAATTTTAGGATTTTGCTTTGTTCTTGTAACAGCATAGTTATTGAGAAAATGATATCCCAGCAGTTCCCTAAGGAGATACAGAACAGATGCAAGTGGCCACCCTGATTTGATCCTTCACGCTCAGTAAATTGAAATGTCAAGCATATATATGCCTCAGGGTCTTTGCCTTTTACTCTTCTTGCTGCCTGGAACGTTCTCTCCCTGTCTTACAGAACAGCCTCCTTCAGCATTTTCTTCAAGTGTCTGTTCCAATGTCACCTTATCAAAAGTCCTGTCCACACCTCTCTATCTAAAATAGCATCTCCTTCCCACCATTGCTTTCTATTTCTTTACCCTCTTTCAAAGCACACCATCAGAAATATTACATATCCATTCAATAAGGGGCTGTCTCCCCAGCAGAACTTGAGTTCCACGAGAGCAGGGATTCGATCTGTTTTGTTCTCAGCTGTATTTCCAGCATCTAGGACAGTCCCTGGCACATTGTAGGCCCTCAGTAAAGGTTTGTGGAATAGATGAATGGATGAGTGGGTGAATGCTAAGTTACAATTCACATGACGGGTTGCACGGTCATCTGCAAAGACCACTGTGATTTCCAGGTGCACCGTCACCTGCACAAGTTTGGGGCAAACTGAATGGCTCCAGCCCCTCTTCCTGCAGGTAAGGGTACCATGTGTCCAGTTTCCAGGCAAAACAACTTGCACATTATTCTAGACATCAGATTTTTCTTTTTGTCACTCTCCTCATTTGATCAATCCCAAGTCTTTTCGAATCTACCTCTACTAGATCTCAAGTCTGTTCATTTCTCTCTTTTCTCTGGTTCTAGCCACAGTCCTGTCTCACTTGGCCTACTGGAATAATTTTCTTATTGAACTTCTGACACCTGTGCTCCCTCCAAACCATTCTCCATAAAACATTAGCATACACTTTCTAAAAAAAGCGATCCCTGCTTATAACCCACTAGTGACTTCTTAGTGACCTTAGAAAATAAATTCAAGCTCCTCACCACATTGTACCTGGCCCAGTCTGTTCCCAGCCCTCCCCTCTAGCCCCATCCCAGGTAGCTGTCCCACCCCACACTTTACAACATCCACCCACCCCGGCCTTTTAGCTCTTGGTATGGTCTCTGGGCCTTTGTATTGCTGTTCCCTCTGCTTGAAATGCTTTTCACTTGGCTCCTCCCATGGCATCTGGTACATAGAAGGTGTTCAATATATTCTTGTTGGATGAAAGAAAGAAAGAAGGAAAATTTTTTGTGAATCTTATCTATTTCTTCTCCAGGTAGTTCTCATGCTACTTGTTAATTTCTCCAGTCATTCTTCTAAGGATATTTTTCTAAACTTCTCTAAATGGTCATTTTTCTTTTCCCCCAAGGTTCTAATCTAAGGCATTTTTATTGCAGCATATTAATGGAACAACTCTGTTTTATAAAAATTATTTTCATTTCTCTTCGCTTTGGCACTTGCACACTTGGATTTATGTGGAAAGGAATACTTGATGATGAGGACAGACCTATCTGGAAACAGCAGTGTAACCATTCAGCAGTAGAGAAAAGAGTGGTATATGGGCCATATAATTAGCAATCATCTGTCTCACATTTATTTTTCAGGGCTGAAGTTCAGAAGGCATTCAGTAACAAGCAGTAGGTAATGCCTTCTCAGTTCTTCCTTGAAAAACTGAATATTAATAATAAGCCCTATGCACTAAATTTTTTTCTCTTAAGTATGTAAAAGGGACACGTGCATGTACACAGGACTCATGAATACATATTCATTGTCATTTGAAGGAACTCAGTGATAATCAAAGATAATTTTCTCAAGATAATCAAAATAACTTTTAATAGCCTCATATCAAACCTCAGCTCACTAGTAGCTTAATTTTACTTTGCACTATGGAATGCCTCTTTGTTTTTGCTGCTTTGTTTTCTAAAATATGAAATTATTTTAAGATTAATTTGTATAAACTGATAAAGCCATAATTCAGAGAATATACATCTTAAATGCATGTACAAAGCCATGGATTTGTTTAACACATTGACACACTAGGAAAAAAAAACTTTTTCCTTGGGTCCACAGAGTTTTATTACAAAAATCGAATAAAAACTTTGAAAACAAAACAATCCTTTCTAACTTAATGAAAAATTGAATGAAAAATGAAATTTATTGACTTTTATTCATTTAATCCACATTTTTAGAATTAATTTGTCAACATTAATTTTAATGATAAGAACGGCAACAAGTGAGATTTTCACAATGCAACTGCAGTTATGCCCAGATTTTGCTTCACAAGGCCCCCGGGCTCAAAACTAGTGTGAGTTAAATGCGACTCACGAGGCAGTTAATGTGTTAAACCTCAGAAGTTATCGGATGTAATTCACACGAGAATAAAGAGATACAGGTATAGAATCAGCTCTGTCTGGAATAAACATTCAGTCTGGCTGGGGGCAAGTCACTTGACCTGTTTCTCTCTTCCTCTAAGAAACTGAAGGAAAACCTCTCTCACAACGTTTGTGTGGGAACAGAGGAAGGCAACGTGTGAAAGTGCTTTGACATTGCAAAGCACAAAAAACAAATCAATAATAAATAAAGTAAGTGATGCTGTTATTGTTATTGTTGAAATAATAAGAGAAATAATTTTATCAGACTGAATAAATCAAAACAGCTATGCTTGTACGCAGAAAATGGTTGAGACTTCACATCACAATTTTAGTTGACTCAGTATTTGTTCAGATAATAAACTTAGCTTTTCCACACACAGAAATGTGGTGTTTAAAATGTTCCCTAAGTGAAATATTTTAATATATTCTCTTTAATGTTTTCACACATTCATGAGAGATCTCCAAAATGATTATTCTTCCACTAGATTGTTTATTTTCTGTAAAACTAGCAATCACAGTAAATCCATAGAGAGAGCATACACCAACAATTATATTCTACTCTAAATCAAGGTTCGTTTGATTGAGTGAATCCATCACATTCCCAAAAGTTGTCTTCCTGTGTTGCAGTTTTACTCTTTCTCTCATGAAAGATGAAAGAAGAAACAATGGTAAGTACGGAATGTTGCGGGAAAGCTAGATGAACTGAAAGAATTCCCATTATCACAATTAAAATTGCCAAGTGAGGAAGCCAGAAAACCTTCCCAGACTCTGAAGTGTATCTTAAACAAAAAGAGACCCATTTCTCGGAAATATAGTCTCTCTTCTGCTTTATAACTTGGAAAACTATGCTATGTATTGAAAAGCAAGTGGGAATCTTTTCTAAAGCCCAACAAATGCTCAACTGAAAAGCTGTGAGACCATCTCAGATCAAGGCATCAGTGCATTGAAGGCATGGACGGGGCAAGACTGACAGTTTGTGTGTGTGTGTGATGTTTCTGTATGTTCAGTACAGGCATTGCAGCCTGTGAGCTCATTCACAGCCCCTGACTACTTAGCTCTAAGCACCTGTGCAGGGAGGACCGCCTATAATAGGTTATTGCACAGAAAACCAGTTTTTATAAAGAAACAAAGCATTGGCCATCTCATCTTCAGTTGTTACTGGCATGTGCATCCCCTGGGTGGGTGCCTCATTTGCAGTAATGTGCTATATTATTTCCAAAAGTTACTTCATTGACAGACACTTCCTGCTTCACAGGACTCACAGCGTTTGCCTGGGCCAGGTTGAACTGTTCACATTTTATTAATCATATTCACAGATTAGACAAATGTTGAGTGTGTGCGCCCTCTGTACCAAGCACTGTGCAAGGGCCAGAGGATTCAACCATGAAAAACAGAAACATTTCTTGTCCTCGGAGGGGTTACACTCAGGGCATTACTTGTCCAAAGCTAGAAGATAAAACCTCATTTCTGCCTGAACTACCAGAGAGTTTGATTTTTCAGACCAATATCAGAGGGTGCTCCCCCCCACCACCATTTAGGAGATGGGCCCTGGCTGTCCTGCCCATGGGAAATTCAGCTTTGCACCAGCATCCCTGAGAACATTGTAGTTGACACCAGTTTGATGTTCATACTATCTTGATGAGTTCATACAAATTAAGCACAATATTTATAAGCCCAGAAAGAAGATCCTGAATTAAAGTATGAGAAATGAACTGCTATTATACATCATCTGCAATTTAAAAATAATTCCCTGGAGTGCAGCTTTACCCCAGGTAGAGCATAAAGTTGAGCTTCTATTTTTGTCAGCTTTGCCAAAAAAAAAAAAATTGGGTTGTTATAAATACAGTACTAGTATTTATTAGTATTAGCCACAAAGTCCTAACATATCTGTCAACATTCTTAAACTGTAAAAACTTAAATGCCGTGCAGTCCAGAACAACCCTATATGAGAAAGATGAGGATAAATAAATGGCCACTTTACTAATTTAAACTGGTTTGACTCACTGTTTTCTCACTTTCCTTCTACCTCCTTCCACAACCCACCCCTCCCCCTGGACGGTGACTTCCAAAAAGAAATCTCCTAATTGGTTCTTCATGTCCCTTTGGCCAGAGGCATAGACCAAAACCTGTTGGGTGGTTATCAGAGTGTGACATCCTAGTTTTACTTCCCTAAGCTCTGTGTTGATAAAAAGCCACTAAGGAGGCAAAGGTTTGGGGCCAAAGAACACAGCCCTTTAAAGAGCGTGGACACGCACCCACCACCCCCCAGACTTAAATCTGACTTCTCTTAGATCCCTCCATCTCCACCAGCACCAACTTTTGCTTTTGCCTGGATGATTGAGGACGTTTCTCCTTCTCTCTGCTTTTGCCGTGACTCTCCCTTATAATTTATTCTCCATGCAAAAGCCACAGTGATCTTTGAAAACCTAAACCAAAGTGGCTTCCCAGTATCCTAGAATAAAGTCCACTGTCTTGTGCCCTGTGAAGCGCTGTGCACTCTGCCTTCTGCTCACTTTCTCAGCCTCTTCTGATGCCACTGTCCCCTACTTCATACACCTCAGCCACTCTGCTCGCCTTTTTCTCCCTCAAACAACCAAGCAATTTCCCAACTAAGAACACTCACCCCACACCCTTTACCCAGCTACCTCCTCCTCCTCCTTTAGGTCTCAGCTCATGTCACCTCCATGGAGAGGACTGTCCTTGAGCCCCTGTCCAAAGTAGCGTGTAGCTCCCTCCCCATAACTTTCTCCCGTTACTTTGTTATCTTCAGAACACTTAGTATTATCTGAATTTATCCCTCTCCTTTAAACTTGTTTTTTGCCTATCTTCTTTTCTTTAATATTTTTGCAGAATGTAAATGTCACTCGTACCTCTCTTGTTCACAGCTGGGTCTCTAGCTGACACACAGTGCCTGACACACGGGGGGATATTTGTTGAATGAATCTGTGCACCCTTAATGCTTGGCTTATTGCTGAGAAATGCCCCAAATCATAACCTCCATAACAGGTTCATACATTCTAAGTTCCAACTCAGTTGAAACCACAGGAGACTTGGATATACTTTTCAATTTAGTTTCTTTTTTTTGTTTCAGTCCTCTCTAATAAATAGTGACATTATCTTTGTGAAGTTGCATGCCCCATGGGAAGTCCTTGGAAGATATGCAGAACAAATGAATGTAAGAATGCCTTTCAGGTAGGTGTAAATGTATTTTCCCCCACTCTCTCTGCTGCTTCACTATAAACCTAATGTTTTCCTCTCTTGGAACAAATAAATCTGAAATGCAGACTGGAAGGCTATTAGAGAAGAAAATCCTTCATATCTTTAGGACATGCAAATAAGTCTTTATGGCCAATAATGATTTTAAGCCTTTATGCAAAAATTTCTGGCTAATTCAGTTCTTAGCAGGTAGATATTTCCAGTACCTGTAATAAAGAAGCATTTTCCAAGTGGTATTTTCATTTCCAAAGTGCCATTTTTAGAAGTCCTGTGTACTGCTGCTTTGAACAGCCAGGCCACAGGCATCAGTGGCATAGGGGGATATATTCATGCTCCATACTGACTAATTCCTTCCAGAAAAACATTAAAATCTACTTCCATAGAAACAAGTTCAAGAAGTTTCATGAAAATGTGATCTTTTAAAAAAAAAACCTGTTTTTAAATTTTAAAAAAGTCATGAATACTGTGCAAACATAAATATTGATATTTGTTCCAAGGGGAATAGAAAATAGTTGTATTTATTCCTTCATTATTTAAAAGGGTTAATTTACCTTCATCTCACAATGGATATTTTTATTTTCCCTATGGATTAAGTAAAAGTGATCTGCATTTGCTATATAGAAATAAAATGAAGTATTAAACCTTAAATTATAAATGCCAAGATATGTGGGGGTTCCATAATGGAATCTGCTAAAGGATGTGGGGGGATTTAGTACCAAGGACAGATCCAAGACTTAAGAAGTAAGTGCTTTTGGTTTGCATTTTGCAGGTAAGACCGAGTCAGATGACAGGAATTAGGCAAAACTGGTACCACCTCTACAACATACCCCTAATGAGCTGTGGAAAGTTATGGAGATAAAGAATCAGCTACATTCGTAGAGACAGAGAGAGGGGCTAGGGACACATGTAGAAAAGGGCAATTTCCATTCATAGGCCTGTAATATATGTCCCTGGTGCATCTTATTTTCTCTGTTTATTGGCCTTTTTGTCCTAATACCAAGTCAAAGTAGAGGCTGGGATTTCTGGCATCTGTTTTCCTGGAGGCAAAATTCTCAAAGTAAATAGACATAGTTCTGATGTTATTATTTATTTTTATATTTAAATGTTAAAAAGGAAATCTGATAACTCAAGGATTTAAAAAAGAAAAGAGTATACATATACACACACACATATATGATATACATATTTCTATTAAGAGATAGGGAATATCAATTTAGTTTCCATTGAAAATTGTTATACTATAATAATTAACTAAAGCCAGTTATTTATCAATGATATAATAACCATCTAATATGGATTAATAGCATATTACATCTAAGACCCAAAAGAGAATTAAAAAAATTACAAAATATGCTTGAATAGAAATTTGTATTCCGTCCTCAGTATAAATCTCATAAAGTCTTCTGCCAGAACACACTTCTGTAACAAAGGACCCCGGAAGATTGTGGAAACTTGAGCAATGTCAATGCAAAGCAAGTTCTCTTAGTACTTGCAAGGATTTCATATCTGAAGGGCCTCGCCATGTCATAGACAATGCTTCTGCATGTCCATTACACTACATAGCAGAAATGTGCCGCCTCTAAGCAGCATTAATACCCTTTTTGTGTAGCATTAAGAGAATGTTAACCAAGCAATAAAATGAAAATGAATGTGAATAATAATCTTCTTTTTAGATATAGGAATTCCTGCAGGACAAGAATTTTCAAGAAAATACTGTTAGTGTGTGACACTAATTGGCCTCATTAATATTGATACAGTTTTACCTAAGCATAGCTCAACTTGTTGCAACCTGATGCATTGAAAATTTATGCTATTATCTTATCCACAGTTTCAGACAAATAACTCTAGCCTGAGGACATACATACATTTCCAAAGGAGGAATTCTCCTGCCATATCATTTCAACATAATGTACAAACATCATTTTGGCTAAATTTAAATACCCCGAAGAATCTTGTGCGTATTTATTATTTTCTGTAGACTGCACTTCTGAATCCTAGATTTAATCTTCTTGGATTTTTATCTCTATAATGGTTAAAAGGAAATTGTAGAATAGATTTCTTATGAGAAATTGCTGATAAAACCTGCTTTTTAAATATCTATATGTCCTTGGGTATGTTTTTGTTAATTAATGGACCTTATTTTTTAGAGAATTTTTAGCTTTACAGAAAATAGAGAAGACAGTAAAGTGTTCCAATTTACCCTCTCTTTCCCAACTCACAGTTTCTATATTATTCACATCTTGAATTAGTGTGGTATATTTTTTACAACTGATAGACTGGTATTGATCTATCAATATACAATATTAATGTACAATATGCAATATTGTACAATATTATTAACTAAAGTCCATAGTTTATTTTAGGGTTCACTCTTTGTTGTTCAGTTCTATGGGTATTGACAAATGTGTTGAAGTATCATACAGAATAGTTTCACTGCCCTAAAAAATATCCTGTGCTCTACCTATTCATTCCTTCTCCCCCGACCCAAACCTCTGGCAACCACTGATCTTTTAATTGTCTCAGTAGTTTTGCCTACTTAAAAAATGGATATGTTTTTAAGTTTCCACAAATATGTAAAACATTTTGTGGTATATAAGCTTCCCACTTTCCAAAAGTACAGTAGTTCAGTAACAGTTCAGAATATGCATAAACTGTTTGAGTTTCATCACTAGTCCATTGGTTAAAGCTCGAAATTTTGAGAGATTGCATTTTAATAAAGCATCTACCAACTGTACTCTCCATTCAAACTATACCCAGAATTTTCATTTTTAATATTTTTAAAGGTAGATATACAGCAATATGACAGAATCTTAAGTCTGATTTTAAAATTTTTTTCCAGAATTCCTTGGTTTTACCTGCTTAATTTGCCTATAATCAGAGCTGATGGTTAGGCAAGCCGCCCCTGTGTATTTATTTACAGCTGGTTGTTGATGCTGAATTAGTGTCCTTCCCATACTGGTTGGAAAATATATATATTTTTTAATGTTACCCCTATCTATCTCATGAAAAAAGTGTTCTGTAAACTTGAAGTGCTATATTAATATTAGTTAATATGATAGTGTGCCCACTAAATTATGTATGTTGCCCCCAATCCATCTCTGCATTTCCCTAGGGAAAAAGCTGACTTTAGCTGAATCTGTGCAAATAGCAATCATTCCAAATAATCACTCTGCACACATTTTGTAGGCAAGGAGCAACCATAAAAAAATGATGGTAACAAGGAGAGGAAGAAAATCTTATCTGTTTCATAAGATGTCATGATGCAAAAACACATGCCCTGTGTTCCCACTACATTTCTCACTGTTAATCTCTTTTTAGTTTTTTCTTCTTCACCTCTTACAGGCTTCTATCTTCAATCTCCTTTCCTTCCTTGCTAGTTCAAACTGTAACTGACGATGGGTTTTCTTCTCGACTGGCTTCATTTTTGCTGTTCTTCCAGGAGAAAAATCTATTACCTGCCCCGCCGGTACAAGTTCATGAGCAGGTCAGTAACATACGCTGTCAGGATAGTGTTTGTCTGCCTGTCGGCCTGTGTACTCCAACAATGACAAGGAGCTACAAGCTAGGGAAGATGGGCCTTTGTCACGTGGGAAAACTGGCTGCCATGCACATTCCAAAAATAGCTGTTTCAGGTTAGCCTAGGAAAAAAAGCAGAGGTGAAAATGTCTCTCTCAGACTCTTCCCTGTGACTTCTCCACACTTGGGAGGATGCCATTCACCTGCAGGCCTGTTGGGGTGGTTGTATTTTTGGCCCATTCTGTTAGATAAATTGTCAAAAATCCCAGCCATTCAGAGCATCTTTGGTTTGGATGTTATTTTTTTTTTCCCCACACAAATTCTTCCCTCGACTATATGTAATTTGAAAGCTTGAAATACAGATAGTCACCCTCTCAAAAAGCTATTGGCTACTTGGCTCCCATAGGTGGGGCCCTCCTATGTTAGTAATATTTTGTTAATAAAATATGCAGACATATAACCTTACTCAGGAGCCCTTCCTATGCTCTTTTCTACAAAAAAAAAAAAATCCTACTGGATGAAGATTGCATTTGCTAAATTTTGTATCCTCCCGAAGCTTGTTTTTCCTTGTTTTTTGAGGAGCTGGGGGATAAGGGGGACGTGTCAATGATGATGTCTTCTAATTGGATTCTGTTGTGATCAATTGCAAATCTAATCTTAAAATCTTAATTGGTCTTATATTTCCATTCACCCTGAGCTGAGTTGATGGTTAATCTGGGAAATCATTGAATTTCTCTCAAAATCCTATAGTTAGTTCAGTTGTATGAGATTTAGAATTCAGGTTCCTTCTGTTTATATGCTACGCAGAGTGATAAGTAAAAGAGTAATTGATATATTTTGGTGGGTTTACTCAAATGCACGTGCACTCAACAAAGTATGGTATGAGAATTGGCATCCAAAGGAACTAAGATGTTTCTCGTTTCCCTATGTAGCAACCTTATTAGCAGTCCTTTCATTAGCCAGTCCACACGGCATTTCAATTCAAAACATTTTACCCTGTATTAGTAGTTCTCAAACTTCAGCCAGCATCAGAATCACCTGGAGGGCTTGTTAAAACAAAGATTTCTAGTCCCCACCCCCAGAGTTTCTGATTCAGTAGATCTTCGATGGGGCTGGAGAATTTTCATTTCTAACAAGCTCCCCGCCATAGCCAGTTCTGCACGTCCTAGGACCATGCTTTGAAAACCACTGGTCTGCATGACAAGTCCATCTCCATCTTCCCATTAAATTAAGGATTTGACTGACTATAGATGGAAAGGACAAAAACCCAAATCAAGGAAAACCTGAAGGAAACACAACAAGGTGAAGAGAAGCTTTTCCCAACTTTGATGGCACAGTGGAAATATTATTTGTACATGATATAGTTTCAATCTACTGAATGAAATATATTCCAGATTCTAAAAGGAATGTAGGGTGAGGAGAAGTCTTATTCTCGTCCAAATTTGCCAATTCAGTAAAGTTAATGTGTGTGGGACAAAGCACATCAGGATCATAAAACCTATGTTGGTACTGGATGGCTTTGGGCAAGTTACTCTACGTATCTGAGCCTGAGTTTTCCACATTTATAAAATGAGGATACTAATTTCTACCCTGTAGGATTGATGTGAGGTTTAGTGCCTAGTGTGTAGTAGATGTCCATAAATGGTATCAATTAGTGATTGTTATGTGCGGTATTTATAAGAATAACTTCATGTCTTTGCATACCTCCTGTTCTCTTTCTGCTTTTGAACTTATCATCTCCTCTAGTCTCCACTCTCTTCTGTCCTCCAGTGACTCGTCCACTAACTGTTCTGATTTTACCTTCCAAGTAGTCATTTTCCCCACTTACATTCCCTACACAGGCCTTGGCTCCACTATTTGAAATGTCACCCAATTTAAAACCTAAGGATCCTTCTGGATGTTTCACCCCCTTGTCTAATCAGTCTCTCAAGCTCTGCAGGTGCAGATGAATATTCCTGGAATCCACACATTACTCTTCATTCCCGCTGCCATTGCCTTAGCGGAGCTCTCATCACCTCTTCACTATTTTACATCAATTTATCTTTCTGCCTCTGTTTTGACCCCCTTCTAAACTAGAAGAGAGTCATCTTCCTAAGTAGCAAATCTGGTCATGTCATATGGTGGCTACCCTAGAGTGATCAAAATAAAGTTAAAAGCCTCAGCTTAAACACAGACCTTTATAAACTGTCTTCACCCATCTCTCCCCTCCCACCACTCTGTTCCATCCGTATTGGACTACTCATGGTTCCCAAACACATTATGCTCACTTGGGTTTATGCGCCTTCGCATATGGTGGTCCTTCTGGAAGATCCTTTCCCATCTTGTTCACCAAGATTATGCATACTGAGTCCTCAAAACTCAGTCCACACATTTGGGTCTTTTGGCCCAGTTAAATGATGTTTCTTTTCTGTTTTTCCATTGGCACTCTATGGCCCCATCACCGTGTGCTGTAATCTGTGATGTAGATGTCTATCTCCCCACCTGGATGGTATTTGAAGGCAAAGATGGCTCATTCAGTTGCATATTTCCAGTACTAGCACATAGTGGTGGAATGAATGAACAAATGAATCTCCACACACACGTGTGAGGACTGGAGTGGGGAGAAAGATAGTCAGAAAGAAAAGAAAATGGAAAAACCAGTTCTGCCCAAAGTGTCAGACACAGACTTGGGACTGAAACATTTGCTCAAACCAAAGCGGGGAGGAATAAGGGGGGGTAATAAGCCCTTGAAAGAAAATGCTGAAGAAAGGAACTATAGAATCCCAGGGTTGGGATATTAAATGTCATCAAGTCCAACCACTCATCAGATATTTAAATCTCTGCTATCTGGTCAGCCAGTCTATGTCTGAACACCCCTGGAGACAGGGAATTCCATGGCCCATCTGTGGGCAGCTCTGACTGTTAAAGTTCTTCCTGAAAATATACCATAATCTCTGTCTCTTTAGCTTTCACTCTTTGATTGTAGTTCTGCCCCCCAGATAGATAAAAAGAAATAATCTACAGAACAAAAAGGCAAAGTATGTGAGAAAGATTGTGAAATTACAGGCAAAAGGGTTTAGCACTTAGCAGCTATTTGGAAATTGAGAGGTGGGGTTAAGAGGTTCCCATACCTAACGGATTGGGAAGATATTGTTGGAGGTAAAACAAGAATGAGTATCCAGAAGAGATACAGGTGTGTTGAGGAAGATGAGGATTTTTCTTTTAATGATTCTGTATTCTAACTCACAGTAGGTATTTGAGGTGTTGGCATCCTGGAGGCCTTTGGAACTGGTGGCAAAGCAGTTGAAGAGAGAGGTAATGCTAGAGAATGTAATTTGGGAGTCAATGGCATAGAAGTCCTGACCTCAGCCAGGGGGGTGTATGGAAGTTCCCCGGAAAAAGTGAAGAGAAGAGGGCTTATTGCACATTTTCTGAGAAATTGCCACTAACCCTCTTCTCTTCATTGATATTCCAAACTGAAGGGCACGTGTGTGACTTGCCATCCAGTAGTACCCCAGTAATAAAACACTGACTTCCGATATTCTAAAATTCTCCTGTCACACCAAATATGGATATTTAATTTAGCTTTTTGTTTCATCCATATACATGATATTGAATTTCATCAATCCATGAAAGCATCCCTGAAACAAACCTATAGCCTAAGAATAAGAGAAGTGAGTTAAAAATTGTAATGTTTCTGAGCAAGCAGAGAAATAAAGCATTTTTCCACAAATATCTTTACTTTTAAAAGTCACCTGACTCCCATAAAGCACACTCATGTAGTTCAGACATGTATTTCTGGAACTAATGCTCTTTTTATCCTTATACTTTGTCTATTAAATGCCACTTTGACTCTTATCTTTGGGCAGGCTTATAGGCATTATAAATTACCTATCCAATAAAAAAGGGAAATTTATCATCTTCTGCCTTTTTTTTTGGCTTTCATAAAATATTACAAATATAGTCTGTAAAAAATATGATTACAAAGTAACAAATCTGATTATTGTGGGTGGCTTGCAGCTGAAGTCTCACTTCTACTTATTCCTTCCCCCAATCTCGCCACCCAACCCCGCCATACATATTCTGCCTGACTTTATCCTTTGCAGTACTTGATGGGGTGAATGCTGGACCCAATTGCATTGTACATTCAGTGTAGCCACAGTCTTATCAGATGAGCATACAGGCAAAATGACAAAATGCCTTGCTTATTTCCATCCCTGTTTTAAAAAATTAATACATGTAAATGTTTCAAAGCCTTTGGACTCTTCTGTAAAGTATGTAGGCTGTGCCCCAAATAGTAGCCTTGTGACCTAAAAGAATCACATTAGCTTCCTAAGATCACAAATTCCTATCCAGGTAGAGGCTGAAAATACAGGGCACTTGGCTCTAAGAAAAGGAAAAAGAAATACAAGCTTCCTGTTGTCTATTATCAGTCCAGGAGGGCTTTATTTACTGCACTGTAGGGCTGTGTGCTGCCTCCATTTAGAAGATGGAAAAAAAACTCATCTGTATTTTTCCTCTAGGCGTATCATCCCTGAAAATGTAATCTGTTAGAAACATGATGCTATTATTATAACATTCTGATCTGGGTAAAAGCAGGTGTCTTTGAAGTAGGCCTATTTCATTTAATTCAGTCTGATCGTCACTAGTGCAAATTCCCTCCTGGGTTGTTAGTGGCTCAAGGGAAAGGACCTGTCTTCTACTTCCTCAGGTACACCCACAGCATCCACACTAGGACTCTGCACATGATAGGTGAGAAAGGCCTCCTGACACGTAGCATGTTAGCAGTGAGGTCCTTTGCATGTAGCCTTTTCTTTAATCATCACCTCTCTCAAAGTGGGTAGGATTGTCTCCCCTTTACAGCTGAGGGAACCAAGGGTCAAAGAGATTAAACAGAACCTTCCAAAGACCCCCCTTGGGAAGCCATGGCAGAGGTGGCAAGCCTGTGCCCATCTGCTTGTGCAGCATTGCCTGCTCTTCCCAGGTACCTGGAACCCCAATTGCTGTGGACCAGCATTTTTGGGGGACCCTGAACTTACCATCAGAACAAGTTTCTATTAAAGTAACTCACCTTGTAGTCCAGATATTAACTTGACAAGTCAACGCCAGAAATGCCCAAGTGGATGATCTATCTTCCTTTTATTGATTTGCTTGTATAGTCTGTAAGAGGCCTTTTGCTCAGTAAATGGCAGAAATGGAACAAAGTGACAACATATCCAACTAAAATCAATGCTAAATCATTAAGCCAATGTTTTCTGTTTTCTTTTCCCTGTTAGTGGAGACTTTATTAAGTAAGCTCCACTCCCATACTGAAGAGACAAATGGGACGCCTTCTGGTTAGTTGGTTTCCTGATTTTAATATAGCTAAGTAAATTTCAAGATTGTCTATTTAGGGATGTTTATTAGATGCAACATGGGAGCAGAGATCTCAATATACAAGGGAATATCATAGCTTTTGAATTTCTATTTTGAAGAGAACTCTACATAAAAGTTCATTGTCGTTGTTTTCTTCATCCTAGAAACTACCACTTAATTGAGTCCTTTGCACATCCAAGGCATTGTACAAGTTCTTGATGCTAATTATCTTATTTATTTCTCACCACTACCTTATGATATTTATACTATTAGCTGAGAGAGGTTTAGTTATTTGACCAGCAAGATCTATGTGACTGGGGTGTGAACCTGCTTCCAGCTGACTTCAAAGTCCACCATTGTATATACTAAAGGTTATCCATTACGTGTTGTGAAAAGGAAAGATTTTCGTTAACTCATGTTTATTTAGAGTGACATAACCAAAATATTACTACCCAAATCACCAACAACATGTAGTATCTAAAGAGCATCTGATTGATCATCATTTTAGAGATGAGCTTAGTAAGGCTCAGTGAGGATAAAAGGCTTGTCCCAGGCCACAGTAATGTGTGATGGCAGAATCAAGAATTCAACTTAAGTTTTGTGCTTTCCAGCCTAGTGGCTTTTTGCACTACGTGTTTCTCCTTTGCATGGTTGAAGTGGATCCTTAGTGAAGTCTGAGTGTGGCACAGTTTGGAGACAAGAGTGTGTTTGTGGAAGAGCAGCCTAGGGGAGCCCTCACTCCACCACAGAGACATAGACTCTTGTTCCTGGAGCCACCTAACTGGGAAGTGGGAACAGCATGTGGACAGCAGCTTTACAGGGCCCTAGCTGACTGTGGCCAGATCTTGAGAGTCGGATCAGACCAAGACTATTTTAAGAGATGTGTGAGTTTCCTATTGCTGTCATAATACATCGCCACAAACTTGGCTGCATAAAACAACACAAACATATCTCACATTCTGTAAGTCAAAAGTCCAGGGAGGGAGGAGCTCAGCTGGCTTCTCTGCTCAAGGTTTCCCAAAGCTGAAATTAAGGTATTGGTGGGCCTGGGCTGTTATCTGGAGACTGGGGAGAACGTGCTTCCAGTCTCATTCAGGTTGCTGGCACAATTCAGTTTATGCAATGGTAGGACTGAGGTGTCCATTTCTTTACTAGATGTTGGCTGAAAGTCCCTTTCAGCTTCTATAGGCTGCTTGCATTCCCTGGCTCCAGCACTTTTCATCTTCAAAGCCAGCAATGGCAGATCAAGCCCTTCTCATACTGTGAATCTCTCTGATTCTCCTTCTGCTGCATCTCCAACCAGAGAAAGTTCTCTGCTTTTAAAAGTCTCATGTGATTAACTTGGACGCATCTGAGTAATCCAGGGTGCTCTCTCTATCTGAATGTCTGAACCTTAGTTACATCATCAATGTCCTTTTGCCATTGTAACATGACATATTCACAGGTTCTGGGGTTAGGGTGTAGACATCTTTTGGGGGCAATTATGCCAACCAGAAGAAGATACAAACTGCTGACCACGTTTGAGTGTTTGTTCCTGTCATTGTGAAGAGCACACAGCATGGACAGGCGTGTGTGATGGAACCTGGACAACCCTGGCTTCGGCCACCTGCTTCTGCTCAGGCTTCCCAAGGAAGGCCAGTCTACACCCTCCATCCCCCGTGCCGAGCCAGTGTCTCAGGGCCTTTATTTTTGAATGTCTTTCTTCCACCATAGTGTTTCAAAAGCCCAGTTCCTCCGCGTTCCGTCACTTTTACGTTAGTCCCATGTGATCCTCAAGGAATTACTAATAACGCTTGCTATCTACCCGGCAGCTTCTCCAAAGCATTTCATTCTCACCATGTTTTATGAGCTTCCTAACCATCCCGGGAGGTCAGTAAGATAATGATGTTAGTGATGACAATCATTACTGTTACCCCCATTGTATAACCTTGGAAAATAAGGCTCAGAAATATGAGTGGCTTGCGGAAGGTCACACAGTTGATAGGCAACAGAGCCAGGTTTTGGGCACCCCAATTACAAATCCCAGCTTCCTTCCACCACTCCAAGCAGCCTCCCCTCACTCCCTTCTCACTTCCTCTTACCCCTCCTCATTTATTAATTAATTACTGTTTTTCATTACGCTGTTCTGCTCTCTCTTCGCCATCTCCACGTTTCATTTAAATTGTGGTGACACAAGCTGGCTGCTAAAAGCTGCCATTTCACTCCCATAGAGTATTTACGCCGGATTTTTTCACAGCTTTATTTGTTGTTGTCCATGCTGAGCACTGTACCCAGCTGTATTTAATTCATAGTCATTGCACGCGGAGCCTAGATTCTGTGGGAACGTGAATTTTGCAAAGTGTGATCCAATTAGGGCTGCAGACCAGAGATGTGTGGGACGTAAAAGCTCTATTATAAAAAACCTTTGGTCCAATGTCCTCTTTCTCGAATGAATTTTAAGACAATCAGACGAAATAAAGCCAAGAGCCACAGGGAAGGCCACCAGCTTAGCCTAGGAAGTCTAATTTATAAGTCCATTTAAGGACTAAGTCATTGAACATAGACAAATGCTAGATGCTGGTGAAGCACAATTAACTTTGAATTGAAAAGCAAAAAAGACATAAATGTTAAAAGGCAAGCCAGTTGCTCACATTCTTATTTTTGAAAAAAAAAAAGAGAAAAACGGTAATAATAGCCAGCACTTACTGTACACCAGCCATTCCAGAGTTCAGGTTTTTAGTCACAGTGTCATGCTGCAATTCACTATAATTTAAGTCTACTTCTGTGGGGGTGGGAGGGATTTTTCTTTGGGAGGAGGGGCCTAGATCAGCTGTGAGATTCTTTCCAGTTTGGATGTTCAGAGTTCTGAGAAAGAACAGCCATCACCAGACAGAGCTGGTGTCCTGGTGAGGCTGGAACAATGCTGAGAAAAAAGCAGGCAGTAAAGGAGCAGTTTACCATTATTTTTCAGTTTGGAATTGATTGGTTCTATACAAAATATTGCCTCCAGCTGGTAGTTTTACTGTGCTTGTTAATTTTATGTGTCAACTTGGCTAGGCTAAGGGATGCCCAGATTGCTGGTAAAACATTACTCCTGGGTGTGTCTGTGAGGGTGTTTCTGGAAGAGATTAGCATTTGAATTGGTGGACTGAGTAGAGAGGATGACTCTCACCAACGTGGGTGGGCACCATTCAATCCATTGTGGGTCTGAATAGAACAGAAAGATGGAGGAAGGGTAAATTTGCTTCTGTCTGAGCTGGGATATCCATCTTCTTCTGCCCTTGGACATCAGTGCTCCTGGTTCTCTGGCCCATGATTTTCACCACTGACTCATAAGATTTTGGAGGCTGAGAAGTCCTGCGATCTGGAGTCTGTAAGCAGGAGGCCTAGGAAAGTTGGTGACACAAGTCCCATTCTGCATCTGATGGCCCGAGAACCAGGAGCACCAACGTCCAAGAGCAGGAGAAGATGAATGTCCCAGCTCAAGCAGAGAGCAAATTCGTCTTTCCTTCACCCTTTCATGAAGCCAGCCAGGAAACCATGGCTTGAAAACCACTTTTAGGACACTGTTGTTGTTTTTCTTGACTTGGCCTCATTGTGTGCATTAGCTAGAGCGACACATGTGTGTCGTGCTGCCCCAGCACCACGACAACTGTGGAGTCAGCTTGAAAAGAAAGCAGTGAAAGCCAGAGATCCTGCTGCCTGCCGAGAAGCTGCTCAGGGAAGGTGTCAGAGGCAGGAAGCAAATCGTGGCATTGAGCTTTCTGTGCACACTCAACCCACTAGAATATGCTGCCAGCGCCCTGTCCCCAAAGTGAACTACAGCTAGCTTCTCTGACCGCAGAGCTTTTCCAAACACAATGTGAGTTTCTACAACCAACAGAATGTAAGAAGTTCAGGTCTCTGCTGCTGTGCTTAAGCGACTGTCAGCTTCCTGTTCAGAGCCTTCCAGCCTTGTTATGACTCCATGGTCAATTACTGGACATCTAACTCAGGACTGCTATTTCATAAATGATAATATTGAGGCCACTTGGTGAAATCAAAACAACACTGGGATTCCAGTTCTGTTCTTTCTGTCTGTAAAACAGGAATATCAGGAGTGCAATGAGAATGCATGGAATATGTGGTGTATAATTATGGCTCTGTGGAGACTTCCCTTCTGTGTTTTGGGGTGATGCTGACATGCTGTACCCTTTGGTTTTGCCTTCCATGTACCACAGGATCGATAAACAAATAAGCAGGTTTCGGAGATGGTTACCTAAGAAGCCAATGAGGCTGGACAAGGAGACACTGCCAGACCTGGAGGAGAATGACTGCTACACTGCCCCTTTCAGCCAGCAAAGGATCCATCAGTGAGTGTTTTGGGTCAAAGCCCCTGTCTTACCAAGGACGCGTGGCTGTGATAGAGCCTTACCCTGCACGCCTTTGATTCCTTGGTGCATGGAAGGGACAGCACAGTGCCCTTCTCCCCTAAAAGTCCTGTGAGTGTTCATATTCCTTTTATTTCAGCCAGGGGAAGCTAACTGCTGTAACACACAATCCCCACATCTCATGGCTTAAAATGACACAGTGCTCACTCATCTGCGTGTTGGGTGAATGAGTTTCTCCAGGGTAAGGCAGAGACCCAGCCCCCTTCAGTCTTGTGACTCTGCTGACCTCCTGTGTGCAGAGCCCCCTGCGGGCCCATTTGCATCTTGCCAGCAGATGGGGAAAGTGGTCTACACCTTTTCCTGTTGAAAAGAGGGTTTGCTGTTTTCTGGTTTTTATTTATCTCCGTTCACTTCTGAGTTCTCCTTCCTTCAGCAATTCACCAAGTTGCCCTAGGAAAAGCCGCATCCCCTGGCAGCCCACTTGCTGACTCATCTATCAGATTATCGCAGAACAGTAATTTGTCACTTTTGACATATGGGTAGGAAAAAAAAGTTGGCTAAGTAACTGAGCCTGTGAGGAATTGCAAAAGTGATAAGAGAATTTACTCAAAAACTTCTGAGATGACAAGAAATGATGGCAGGATGGCAGGGCAGGCAGGGGGAGAGAAAAGTGTGCCAAAGACTGTAAACAAGGAGAGCAACACAGCCTCTCAAAGAGGGCAGAGATCAGGCCAGCCCTACCTCACGCACAGCCAGGCTTCAGGAATTCCCGGTCCTCCCTGTTCCAGCCGTAATGGCAGCATCAGTAAAAATGAGTTACCCGAGGGGGAGAAAGGGATGACAGATATTTAAAAATATATTTGGTTACTTTTGTGAAAAAGTAAACCAAACGGCAGTTGTTGAGAAGTTTCAGGGAGTGCAAAGTGGGGGCATGTTCCAGCAACAGAATATCAGTTAAAGTCTGTGGATCTCTAGAGGGCAAAGGAGAGAAGAAAAAAAATCAAAGAACAGATGTTCTGCATCAAAATGTATAATACTCAGTAAGATCAATCTAATGCAAGGGAAGCAACTCAATAAGCCTCTAAAATAGCCAAACCTTGGATCCCCATGGGTCAGATTGATGCCAATTCAGCCATATTATGTGAACATTTGAAAGGGTCATTGAAGAAAACATAAAACTCACAGCCCGGCCTCAAAAACTTAGTTCAGTCCTCCACAGAAAATAAGAACTGGGAGGGACATAATGTTAATTCAGAGATCAGGATCTATGGGTTTTTTCTTAAGAGAAAAAGACATATAAAAGCTGACATGTTCCAGGTCTTAATTTAAACCCTCACTGTGTCTATGTTGTTCCTCTTGGAAGTTTTTTAGGCAACCAATTATTTCTTACATTCTTCTGGAGTAGAGTCTGGTTTACATGCAGATGTTCCCTGTGTTTCTCACGTGCTTGAAAGAGTGCCCAGCACAGTACAGAACTACGTATCAAAAATTTTGAATGATAGATGGATGGCTAGATACATGGATAGGTCGATGGATGGAAGGATGGATGGATGGATGAATAGATATATGGGTGAATATGCAGTTGGATAAATGAATGAAGGAATAAAGGAAGTTCATGGTGTGCACTCTGGGGTTTTGCTTCACTTCAAAGGGGTATAAGTAAATTGAAGAGCAATCATGGATGGATAAATGGTTAGAGGGATGGAGAAATCAATGAAATATATGGTGTGTGCTCTGGGGTTTTGTTTCACTTCAAAGGGATATAGGTATATGGAAGAGGAAGGTTTCCCATCTCTCTTCTTCATGCTGGTTATGTTCCATGATGTTCTTGCTTTAGAACAATACTTCTCAGAATGTTTCTCAAAGTCAGAAGCACCTGGATACCCATTAGGATTTCTGGGGACCAGAAGTGAGAATCATATTTTCATAAACATTTTAAAATATATAATAAATGAACAATGATCATACATGGGACAGGGATATTTAGCCATCTCTCTCACATATTTGAAAAGCCTTTTTTGACATGTTTGAGTATTGATTTGCCAAATAATTGATTTGTTCAACAGTCACTAATTTAGTGTTCACTTCTGGCCAGGAAATGTCTAGATTCAGAGGATATAAAGATAAATAATACACAGTTTTGACCCCAGCCTAGTAAAGATGCAGACTATTTGAAATAATTGTAAACAGTATGCTGGGTGTGACTTAAAGAGAGAGTGCTCAGTTCTCCATATTTCGAGAGAGGTTGTTAGGTGATGAGGGTTGACCAAAAGGAAGAAAATGCTTGATAGGGGTCTTGAAGGATAAGACTTGCCCAAGTAGGTAAGGGGGGAATGGTATCCCAGGAAGAGAGAGCAATGTGTGTATAAAAGAACAAAGGCATGAAACAGGATGGAGTGTTTGAGGAACCACAAGTAGCTTTCTGTGGCTAGGAGTATAGGGTTTGAGTGTTATTGTTTGAAAAAAAGAGAGTGATCGGTGGAAGATGAGATTTCAAGACAGGAGGACCAAGGAAGGAAAAGCAGAGGGACAGCTGGAATGAAGCAAACCAAAGAACCAGACCTCAGTGGGACCAAGAAAACCGAGGCAATTCTATCCTGCAAGTAGTAGATGAAAAATTAAATAAGTATCTTGAATGTCATCAGTGGGAATTGTTTCTCTTTGACAATTGTCATGCCACATGGGTAACATCCCTTTGATGAGTGTGTAAAAGTATGACTTGAAGAATGCTTGCTGTCAAGTTGGAAACAGTGGTCTGGTACAGTCAGAAAAAAAAAAAATTCCCTTAGGATGCTTTGAGACTGATATTAATGGATTTATATTAGTCCGAAGTAGCTGGTTAATAAGCTCTGGGAGTTATAACATGATATTCTAGCTTTCCAAAGACAGTCTAACATCCCATGTGACTTCTTAGTTTTGCAGAATGCCTCATATTGTGTTTGTCTTGGAATAAAAGAGAATAATAGGAATTTGAGTGTGTTGGGTGGGAGATGGGGTGGGGGGTGGAGAAGGGCATGAATAGAGTAGGAAGAAGAGAAGAGAGAATTGAAGGTTTAATAAATAATGATCAAAGTGGGAAAGAGCCTTAAAAATACTTTGCTCTCAGGATAAAACCCAGACACCTAAATTGACTCACTAACTCTTGCTTCCATGAGCTGTTTTCACCTTCTTTAGTCACCTTCCAATTCTTTTGTCTCCTGTCTACACAAACTCCTCCTTCTGCCTGGAATGCCTTCTCCTTAGGAGCCCTTCTTTCAGGCTTCATCAGAGATATTTCCTCCAGAAAACCTTCCATGATTTCCAACCTCCACCCCCAATTCTTGTGGAGTTTCACCGTTCTATGTTTTCGTAATATTTTTCTTTTCCTTAATTAATAATACCATCCATTTTAATTGCTTTCTCCTAGACTATAAGCTCCTTGAAAGACTATGCCTGTTTCACCCACTTTTGAACCCCATAGGAGGTGCTTAATAATGATTTGTTCAATGAAGAGATAGAAACAAAAATAGGAGAGTGATGTAAGTAAAGAAAAAAGATGATGTGGTGTTAGCTGACTGTATGCTCATCTCAAATCCAATTCAAAACGTCTTCTTCTCAAATGTGGTCCACCTCCCTTGTTCCCCGTCTCGGTAAACAGCGCTGATATTTGTCCACTTGCTGAAACTGGAGTCTGGAAGCTATTCTAGGCACCTCTCTCATCTCTACTTCCCGCATGTTATACATCTCCAAGGGCTGATGGTTTTACATCCTAAGTGTCTCTTTATTCCAGCAACTTCTCCCCATCTTCACTACCATTATTTCACTTTTGAAACCCAGAAATAACATAACAGGTCTCCTTACTCTCTCCCACCTCTAATTCATTCTCTCAAGTGCGTACAGAATGATGTTTTCAAAATGTGCTTCTGATCATGTCAATTTACCCTGTTTAAAAACCTTAGAATAAATGCCAAAATTATTGCTATGACTTACAAGCCCTCGAATGGCCTAGCCATACCGCCCACTCCTCTCCAGCCCTATCTGCCGCTCCTGCCTCCCACCCTGCATTTGTGATGATCCAGATACGTATAACCTCTCTCAGTTCTTTGGATTTTTAAAATTTGTTTTTATTTGTATAAATTTATGGGGTATAAGTGTAATTTTGTTACATGCATAGATTGTCGTATAGTGATGAAGTCAGGGCTTTTAGGGCATCTGTCACCAAGATAACATACATTATACCATTAGGTAATTTCTCATCATCCACCCCTATCCCAACCCCTCTGAGTCTCTATTGTCTGTCATTCCTAACTCACTCAGTTCTTTGAATATACTCTGCCCCAGGGCATTTGCACATGCTGTTTTCTCTCCTGAAATTCTCTTCCCATTCCTTCCTTCTTCACCTAGTTTACTCTTGCTCATCCTTCAGAACTCAGCTGCAAATACTGCCCCCTGGAAGCCTCCCCTGACTCCATTCCTCCCCCACAATCCTTCCAAAGTTCAGGTCTCTTTGTTCTGTACTCTTTTAGCACATGTTCTCTATATAACATTTTTCACATTTGAAATTTTATAATTATTTGAGCATTAAATGATTGATGCCTATCTCTCCAGGTAGACTGTCTATTCCATGGAAGCATAGGCCATATCTGGTTCTGCTCATAATTGTATCTCCAACACCCAACATGATGCCTAGCATACAATAGTGCACAATACTTATCTATTAAATGAATGAAGTAAAACTAAAGGTAATACACAAGCACAGAATAATCTAATCATAAATCTTTGTACTTGGAACTGTGTTGTACAAAAAAATTAAAATTGAGAATCAATTATAAAACAAACAGCCTAGCATTCTATTTAAAAATATATCTATGTTTAAGAAGAAATAAAAGCAAACCTGTGGGTGTGCATGTCTATAAATCAATGTACAAATGCTGTTTGGTCATTTTATGTGGTATTACCAAAGGTGAGCCTACAGGTAGGAAAACTCCTACTATATGCCAGACACTAAGAAACTCAATTCTCATAATGACCCTAAGAAGGTGTAGATATTATTATTATCACTATTTTACAGATGAGGAAAGTGAGGCACAAACAGGTTAAAGAACACCTACACTAGGCCACTTGCCTTAAAAAAACCCCACAAATGTCAGTGGTTTAACACTGTAGAAGTTTATTTGCTATTCACATCACTCTCTCCCAGGAGGGTCACCCTGGGAGAAGGAAGCACAATGTCTCTGTTCCATACAGTCATGCAGGTACCTAGGCTCCTTCTGCCACCCCCTAGATCCCTTACAGACAAGGGAAAAGAAAGATGAGTGATTTTTTAAGGAAAGTTTTATGGGCCAGCCTTAAAAGTGGTGTACAGCACTTTCACCCACATTTTATAGACCAGAGCTGAGTCATGTACTTACCACTAGCTCAAGAAATGCTGGGATAACTAGACTAACTGTGCCCAGGAGAAAAAGGGAAGCAGGTTTGCTGAACCAATAGGTAGTCTGTCTGAGCGATAGAGGAGAAATTCAAGTTCAGAGAGGGAGACTCCAGACCTCACACTCTAAGCCTTTTTCTTTACTTCAGGATTTCTCAACCTCAGAACTATTGACATTTGAGGTTGAATCACTCTTTGTTATGGGAGCTGTCCTGTGCATTGTAGGATGTTTAGCAGCATCCTTGGCCTCTACCCACTAGATGCTGGTAGCATCCACCTCCCCCTTGGTTGTGACAATCAAAAATGTTTCTGGACATTGCCAAATTTCCCCAGGTAGTGATGGTAGGGTGGGTACACAATCACACCCCTGCCCCCAACCTTGAGAACCATTGCTCTATTGTCTTACATCACATGACACCCTTCAGACAGGACCACCCACTCTCTGTGATAGATTAAACTCTAGTCGAATCTGATGACTATGACAGATAAAGCCATTTAAGAATTAATTTATTCCTCTTCACCTCCTTGCCCGTGAATGTTCCTCTGCTTAGGTGGCACTGCCCTTCATTCTTAGAATGGCATCGGCAGTAACACTCTTGAGGGAATTACTTTCTAAGGTCATACCCATGATAAAGGTTAGACAGAAAAAAGGAAATATGGAAAAGAATCATGTTACTTTTTATAATAGACATATAGTTCATTCTTTCAAGAAATAGATCAATTTTGAATTGCCTTTCAGAAAAATGTGCTAGGTACATGTAGATAGAAAAATGCTCTTCCCTGCATTTTCATTATTTTTATCATTACCATTATTTTATTTATTTTTTATTAAAAAAACATAAAAAATGAGGTTAAATTAAATATTGACCACTTCCTAACAGAAGAATCTGAAATTTATGCTTTGCTGTGTGTGCATACGTTTAAATACATATTCATTCATCCACATGCTCCAAGCCAGTTGTTGTTCTGGGTGCTTGGGAATCAATACTGAACAAATAGGCAAAGATTCCTGCCCTCCTGGAGCTTACCCTTTAGCTGGGGGCAACCGGCAATAAATGATAAACCAGTGGTTGTCAGCCGGTGGTGATTTGGCAATGTCTGGAAACATTTTTGGTTATCACGACTCAGGAGTGAGGATTGCTACTGGCATCTAGTGGGTAGATGTGGGTGGCCAGGGATGCTGCTGAGCATCCGACAGTGTGCACAGGACAGCCCCCACAGCAGAGAGTGATCCAGCCCCACAAGTCAATAGTGCTAAGGTAAACATTTGTTAAAAAGTCAATTTAAAAGCATGTGAAAAGGTGATAAACACTATGGGAATAGGGAAAAGGGGGAGTGGGGAGGACTGGCGTGGGGGTGGGGGTGCAAGTTGTATTTCTAAAAGACAGTGTTTATATTCTTCAGGTTAGGCCTCCTACAGAAGTTGTGGTTGGAGAAAGACTTGCAGGAGTTGAGAAGGGCAGGCAGAGAGTTCCAGGTGGGGGGAATGGCCAGAGCAAAGTCCCTAACCTGGGAGCACCTCTGGGTGTGTTTGGGGAAGAGAAAGAAGACCCCTGTGGCTGGAGTAGAAATGGCAAGAAGCAGGGCAGGGTGATAGTGACACGTTAGAGAGGGAAGAGGGAGCCTGACCTCATAAGACCTGTGGGCCCTTGAAAGAACTTACAGAGTTCTTTACAGGCTTTTACAGAGGACTGACAGGGTCTAACTTAGCTTTCGACGGTCTCATTCTGACTGCTCTATTAAGAACAGACTGTGAGAGCAAGGGCAGAAGCAGGAACCAGTTAGGAGGCACCTGCAGTCATCCATGTACGAGATGATGTATTTATATATTTTTTCAAGTTTCTATCTTTTCAAAATCTATAATGAAAATATATGCCACATATAACTCAGCATTGACCCATTTCTTTGAAAAGCTTGGTTGTACACAACATATTTTAACTCGTGTCTGTGCATATATGAAACAGACGATATAAAAAGATCCCTTGACATGAAATCTGCTCACATGCCTTTAGACTCATACTTTAATCTCCTACTAGACTGTGAGCTACCTGAGGGCAGGAACTATGTGCCTGGCAGAAAGTGGCATCCAGGGGATGTTTGTAAGACCAAAGAGAACAGGAAAGGAGTGAGGCAGAGTTGGCATTATTATTACTGCTGGAGGACAGAGCTTTGGCTTCAGAGTCTGGTTCTCCCATCCTGATGCAGCGTATCAAAAACACAGAATATTCAGATGGAAAATGAAAAATGCAGTCAACCAGTCTGTCAGTTGTGGTTTTTGTGTTCAACTTGAATTCTCCCTTGACTTGCTCCATTTTTTGGCCTCAGTTCTATTAACTAAGAAAACATCTTCTCTATGAAAGGTTTTATGGCTGTTAAATTCTGTTATTAGAACTCATGGCAGATCCCAAGATAGTTAATTCATGCATTGCACCTTTTAATTCATGTGTCCTGTGCAATGTACAAAATAAGCGTTATAAAAAGATTAAAAAAAATTGCTTATATACCTTTTCCCCCTTCTATCCTGTGAGCGAGGGAATAACAGAACAACGCAGCTCTTGGTGCCTAAGAAAACACTAACTGTGAAAATCTTGGTGTTGGGGCCATCGAGGACTTGTAAGAATAGGGAAAAAAAATGCTGGAGGGATGAAAGGTGGGAGATTCTCTGTAACTTCCCTTTGATTGCCTTCTTGTCTGACATTGTTCTCAGCAGAGAAGGCAGCAGACTGTAGCAGCAAGTTAAAGCAGATAGTGATCAGCCAATCAAGCAATGGTGTCAACAACTGCAATAACAAAGCAACTGCAACCACCAGTCACGAAACAAGCCCTGCACTGCAGGGTTACGCCATAGGCACATTGCAGCTTGGTGGGGATGTGGGCAGAATGATGGCAGTCCCAGAGGCTGAGTGGCTTGCTCATGGTTGCTCTGGTCAATGTCAGATTAGTGAACAGGAGGGAAGTGTGTTTTCTCCACCATGCTGCCACCTCATGTTATGTGCTGCATAAGTAAGAGCCCAAGTACAATTTTTCAGCCAAATTATCCTAGGGGTGAGCTTGTGCACGTGATTGCCTTTGGAAGTTATTGTTAAAGCACTTGAGCTACATTAAGGAGGCAGACAAAATAGTAGTAAAATATAAATAAATATTCTGAACCAAGGAGAATATAATTTAGAGTAGGCATTCATGTTCAGGGAAAAAATGGGCTCAGGTTTGCGGACCTTGATGGCGTCTGTATCTGTAGTGGTTGACAAATAAGCCAAGATATTGGGCTTTAAGCCTAGTGGGCAGAGCAGAAGAGAGAAATATAGTAAGTCACATGATTCTGATTGTTAGAGAGGAAGAAAACCAATCCCTTAGGTAAACGGAGCGCTTTTCCTAGCTTTTGACTCTGAAATAAAATTCGCGCAAAGGGAGCATTGGAGGGCTCTGAATGAAATAGTGTACAGTATCCTCAGTAGCCTCCTTACAGCAGATGCCTTGCAGGCCTTTTCTGGAGATTGTTTCTGGTAGGCCTGATAGCATGGTTCTGGAGAATTAACTGCTCATGGTCATAACCTTTCTATGGGAATTTAGGCAAGGTGTTCATCAAAATACTGCAGTATAACCCAAACTAACCCAATTATCTTTGTTGTTTGAATGACACTCTGCAAAAATTAAAGTTGAAAACTGATTAAAAAGCAAATAACCTCATATTCTATTTGAACATATATCCACATCTGAGAAGCAATAAAGGAAAACAGGTGGGTACACATCTCTATAAATCAGTGTAGGATGCCGTTTGGTCATGTTATATGGTATCACCAGAGCTGGGCCTACAGGCTGCTCACCAGCCGTGACTGTATGGCCACCTAAGCCTCTGACTGCACAGAAAGCTCTCTGGCACTAGCCAGCTGTGGGAGCTGAGATTGTCAGCATTAGAATCAGTCATTTTATTGAAGCATTATACTTCCAGGAAGCCCCTCTCAAAACCCAAACAATTTCAGAAAAGGTACCTCAATAGAACCATATGAAGCTGATTGTAGGAATATGATACTAACATCTATATGGTCTTTACTAGGTTCCAAGTAATTCACAGTTATAAATTCCTTTGGTCCTCTGAGTAAGGGATGGTCATTATCCCCATTTTACAGAGGAGGAAACTGAGGCACAGAATGGTTAAGTCACTTACCCAAGGTCACACAATTGATAAGTGGTAAGGTTTGGATTCCAGGGCCAGGCATTCTGGCCCCAGTCTTATCCTATTACCATTACATGTTAGGTTTCTAAGGCTGCTGTAACAAATGACTACCAATTTAATTGCTTAACACAACAAAATTTATCATCTTACAGTTCTGTCAGTTAGGGTCCAACATGGGTCACCCTGGGCT
Source organism: Daubentonia madagascariensis (assembly GCA_023783475.1). NCBI lineage: Eukaryota > Metazoa > Chordata > Mammalia > Primates > Daubentoniidae > Daubentonia > Daubentonia madagascariensis. The sequence goes on along the minus strand of JAKFHU010000600.1, from coordinate 19,214,108 downwards.
AAAATCAAGGTATGTCAGGGCTGCATTCCCTTTTGGAGTCTTTGGGGGAGAATCTATTTCTTTGCCTTTTCTAACTTCTAGAAGCTGCTGCATTCCTCGGCCCATGGCCTCGTCCTTTATCTTTAAAGCCAGCAATGGTGGTTGAGTCCTTCTCATATCACATCACTCTGACCCTTGCTTCTGTCGTCATGTCTTCTTCTTCTCTGACTCGTTTGCTTTGCTCTTCCATTTTTAGGGACGCTTGTGATTACATTGGACCCACCTGGATAACCCAGGTAATCTTTCTATCTTAAGGTCAGCTGACTAGCAACCTTAATTCCACATGCAACACAATTCCCCCTTTGCTGTACAGCTTAACCTATTTACAGGTTCTAGGGGTGAGGATGTGGACATCTGTGGGGACCAGTATTCTGCCTTGCACAGCTGTATAAATTTGCCAACCAGAAAGTGCCAAGGGTCTGGAGGACAGGTCAATTTTGATGGGAGAAAACAAAGAAGGAAGGAAGGAAGGAAGGGAGAGAGGGATGGAGGGAAGGAGATGGCAATAGTGTTTGGGGACATTAAAGGCAACGACATACGTAAAAGACAGTCCAGGACCCGGCACAGAGAAAGCACCTAACAAATGCCAGCTATTATTATTATTTTTATTACTACTGTGAACCAGGAATATACTGAGAATCCTCGGGAGAATCTCTGAGAAGTTGCAGTTGGTATGTAAAGGGAAGGTCTGGGGGGACAAAGACTGATTTTGCACAGGTCAGTATCTGACCTGAACTGGAATAGCATTACTTTTAAACTAAATGTTATTCAGTGTCCCAGATACTTTGCTATTTCACGTTTATTTATCAGTGACATATGCCTATTTGGTTTTGAAACTCTCTCGGTATAGATATCTGGAGATCCTGATTCTTCTAGCATGTGCCCTTTACTGTATTTTCCTTTCAGAGCATTTGGAGTTTTTCTGTTGTTTTCATCGATCTGAACTCCTTAAAGAATCCCCAGGCAAGGAGATACCAAGATTGATTTAGGTAGGATTAACGTTCTTTTAGTGCCCTGATGACTCAAAGCAGTCTCAGAACACTTCTTTTAGTGCAGTTACTTATTTGGCATTAGGCTCTTCAATATGCAGGTTGTTTGTATTGATCCATAGAGTCAGGGGAAACATATCTATGTTCTGGAAAGGTTTAAACTGAAATGAAAACGAAACAAGCCACACAGCCTGAGATGTGCGCTTCTCAAGATCATGTGTCTCCTTTTAAGTAGGACATAATGACTTTGGTTAAAGGGACAAAGAGGTCATCTTACTCATGTGGGGAAATCATACCTCTGGGTATCTGGGGATCCAGTAGGTAGTTGGATATATTATCTTAATATTTGTGAGACCATCTGTGAATAAGTGACTTGGAAATATTTGATTGTATTAATCTGTAAACATATAGTTTGTTTTTCCATTTATCAGCTCACTTATTCAACACATACTTTCAGTATCTATTATATGACAAGTATTGTGCTTCAGTAGAAAAATATATGTTACTATGTATTCATATGTATATTTATGTGTGTATGTATATATTTAAAAAATTTTTAACTTGAGCATATTAAATTTGATGGTCCAGAGGCTATTTTTCTCATCAAAATGGTAAAAGGCAATTTAAAGCACCTATAGGAAAAAGGGAAGATTTGCTAAATTTAGGTACAATAAAATAAGGAAGGGTTAACATGAAGGGGAAGGAAGGGAACTAGGATCACACATGTTGGTAGAATATACATGTGTAGTCACATTGTGCATGAAGTCACAGGAACAGCAGTGGTCAGAGGGAACAAGAAAGAGCAGAGGTGATAAGACTATAGAGCCAGGTAAGTGAGTGCTCTGAGCCAGACTCTGTGTTGCGTGTTCTTCATTATTGTCTTTTTTGACCCTTGAAACAACCCTGCAACATAATTTTATTATCCTTATTTTATAGAAGGTGGTACAGGGGCTCAGAGACATTAAATACTTTATCCAGGGCCCCTAGCAAGTCCAGTAGCAAGTAGACTTTGGGGTTAGAACCCAAGTCTGTCTAATTGCAAACCCATGCTCCTTCTATGATACAACGGCTGACAGTTATTGAGTGTTCACTAGACACAGGGCTACCCATGAGACTAGTAGTATTGTTATTTCCACTTAGAAATGGAAGAATGGGACACAGGGAGGGTAAGTCACTTACCTGAGTTACACAGTGAGCAGAAGCAGGAAACCATTCTGAGCCGCTGGGGAGGGCCATTTCTGAGCCCTCTAAAGGCCAGGGCCTGGGCAGGGCACTTCTGACTCATCTACAGGAGAGGCCCTGGGGAGGAGAAGGAGTTAAACCTATAGACTTTGTAGATAGTAGTTTATTCAAATGACCACTAATTCAGGACCATGTCTTAGAAATGTCTTTATTTGTGGGGATAGACCCAATTCTCACTTCCCGCTTTCCTCATCCCTGATACTACACCCACACCATCAGTTTTGTGTTTCCCACTCCAGAGTAATGGTATTACCACTGCATGTTGACCAATCTTGATGCTACCATCTTCCTCACTGCCCACTATTGCCACCAGATCCTTTGGGTCCTGTATCCTTCTTTCTGACCTCACTGCCATTGCCTTAGTGGAAGTGGCCACCAACTCTTGGATGAACAATTACCATAGTCTCTCCGCCTCTTCTGTCTTTCCCCACTACCACATCTATTCACCACACTCATATTGCAGGTCATTTGCACAGTTAGAAGGAAGACATCCTTCCTCCAAGTATTCACAGCCATGGATCAGCAAGCAGAGTGTGAGCAGGAACAACCCTTCCTCCTCCCCTGGGCCGTGGGCCTTCAGCAGTGAATAATGTGCAACACCATATGTAGTAACATTGCTTCTTTGCTTAACAGCTCTCAGTGATTCCCTGGGGCCTTTGGAATAAAGCTCAAACTCCTTAGCATGGCACACAAAGCTGCTTTCTCTGCTTCATCCCTCTCCTCTGGTCTTTGTAGGTGGATATTCCCACAACTGGGAATAGAAGTTACTAAAACGTTCCGTGACTGTTTTTCCTTCTTCCTAAGGTGTGCTTTCTTTCCTCTCCCTCTCTGGTGAAATCCTGTTCTTCCCTCAGGAACGAGTTCAGGTGTCATCTTCTTTATGAAACGTCTTATGTCTCATACAGACAGCATTAAAATTCTGGGCCCATTAGCCTGTGTAAATGCTTTGATTATGGCACTGACCATATTGTACCACAATTATTTGTTTCCAGGTGTGTGTACTGCACAAAGCCCAATTCAGCAGCTAAAAGTAATTAGAAGGGAGTCCCAGCCTTTATTAATACTTGAGTTTCTCAAAAGACACAACGGGAAGCCACGTACGTGGTCCTCAGCAGCCATTTGCTGTCGTCCTTTCCTCTCCTCCTGCACCCCTCCCTTACTTGGGCGTCATCCTCTCTCTACTCCCGACAAAAGCATCCTGCCTGCACCGCAGCATGTACAGCTGATCTATCCTCTTCCTTTATGCTCCTCCCCTTCCCTAGAACCTCACTCCTCTCTCCCCTCGCTTTATTATACGGATTGACACAGCTTCTCCATCAGGAAAAGAGCCCACCCCCTTTAGGAGAGGATAAATTAGACCATAAATTATAGGATTATCTTTGTTGGATTAGGGACTGTGCCAGATTATGCTAGGTTCTGCTGCAGTAACAAGTAACCCTCAAATCTCAGTGGCCTACTCATAGGTTATTTCTGGTCACATAATATATTAGCAGTAGGTCAGCCACATGTCTCCTTTGTCATGGGATCTGGGCTGAAGAGACAACCTGTACCTAAGACATGCATTCTCATGGCAGAGGGAAAAAGTAATGGCAGAGCCACACATTGGCTTTTGAAGTGTCTGCTCAGAGGTGGCATACCTCACTTCTGCTCACACTCCATTGGCCAAAACAAGTCTTATGAGCAAGCACAGTATCAGTGGGGTGGGAAATTATACTCTTCCTGCAGGCAGGGGAATGATCAGTCACATAGTAATGAGTGAGGATGTATCTTCAAAGCAGCAAATTGGGGATAATACTATGGTATACTCAGGAATACCCCATGTTAATATTGTTTTGTTTTGTCACATTTATATAATACATTAGCCTGTGAGCTCTTCTAGGGCTCAGATGGTGTCTTATACTGTCTTTATTATTTATGGTTAACACATAATAATCACACATGTTTATATGGGAGGAATAATTTCTGGTGATCTATTGCATAGTAGGATGACTAGAGTTAACAATAATGTATTGTGTATTTCAGAATAGCTAGAAGAGAGGTTTTTGAATGTTCTCATTACAAAGAAATGATAAATGTTTTGTTTTATTAAACATCTAGCATATTTTTAGGAAAGGAAGTTTCCATGCAAGTTAGCAAAGACCTGGGCAGAAGAGACAAAAACTCTGTAGGGTAGAAACCAGACATGGGATTGGAATATTTGAAAATTCAAATTTAAAAGCCATCCTTAAACTGTGGCGATATTCCTGTCAGATTACCAACCAGGATAAGTAGATGGCTTTTATGTGGTGTGCGATTTCTAGGAGAGAGAGAGAAGAATGTTCTCCTTCCCAAAGAATGTTTCTTTTTCTGGCTCCCTGTACCACTCAGGTTCCATTCAGGAACACTGAAACCAGGCAGCTACCATGGGGAATTGAAGAACTACAGTGTCAGAAAGCAAACTCTGAAGTCACACAGGTAGGAACTGCAGGAAGTGAAGCAGCTACTGCCTCTAGGGCTGGGGGAGCAAAAAGAAGAGGTGGCAGCAGAACCAGGGAGCTCAGAGGAGGAGAGGCTGCCTCTCTGGGGCTGGCACCTCAAGGCTGTGGGGAAATGGAGTGAGTCTAGTTTGGGGAGTGTTTATATTTTTTAAGCTGGAAACTGGAACCAACTGTCATTGCTCGTGTGACATTGACAGGAACAGGCAGGTGAACAAGAAGGAACAAGTCCCTTCCACCTCTGTTTTCCCTTCCAATCTCCCTGTCATGCCCCGTACTGACAGAGCGCATCATAGAGACAGTTGGCAAAGTAGAAATGTGGTTTGCTCCAGCACCATAGAGAAGGGCACAGAGGCGGAACTGAGAAAGAGAACTTAATAGACACCACACTCCCTAATACCTGGAATTTTACAATTTGGACTTTAATCCTTTGGCTAAAGTCATCCTCAATTAAAATAAAAATGTCCCTTGGAAAGAGGAAAATTTCAATGTTGTTCTTTATTTACACCCCATTATGAGAGTTACAAAAAAGAAGGGGAGGAAGAAAGAGATATGGAGGGGTATTTTGGCTGTAGCGGGGATAGATGGAGGATGCCACAAAGACAGTAAAGGGGGAAAAAGGCCAAAAAAAAACACCAAAAACAAAGAAAAGAAAAGAAAACAGGGGGATCACGGAAGGTAAATTTTACCAACTTCCAAAATTTGCAGATGCTTGGCAGAGTTTCTAGGGCATTCCTGCTCACAGCGATATAAACAAGCTGCAGGGAAGTAGGATCTGTCCCTTCAGTCAACACTCAGAACAACTCAGCTCCGACAAGGGAATGTGAAAACAAAACCCACAACCAAGGCCAGACTAAGATGGTAGTCGTGGATGAGTCACTGAATAATAAATTTACTCAGTGACAATTGCCTAAGTAATTCAAACAAAACCATACTATTGACTGAATTATAGTAGCACTTTAGTTAGTGGAAAGCTAATGGCTTGGCTTATTCTAAATTGGATTTTTCTGGTCTGAGGATTAATTAAGAAACCACTTATGTTTCCAAACTTGTTTTATAGATTTTTTAGAAAAAATGATTTCCTCTTTATTCTGACTTACTTTTGAAGAGCAAATAAAACAGATCTCTAATAAATTTGAATATTGTGATGCTTTCACGTTTTCATCCTGAATATCCATTTCAGTTCAGTCTGTGTCAAGCACCAGTTCTGTGACAGGCACTGTGTAGGGCTGGACAAAGATGAGTGAATCACAGTTTCTGTCCTTAAGGGTTGATGATTGAGCTCACAATAGCTCTGGTTAGGAACACAGCCTCTGGAGTCAGTCAGACCTGGGCCCCAAGTCCCAGCTCTGTAAATCACAAGGCACGTGATGCTGCACTTCGTTTTTTTTATCTGTAAATTGGGAATAATAATAATACCCATTTAATATTGTGAAAATTAACAACACAGCATATCAGTGCCTATGGTAAATATTCAATAAATGCCATCTATTTTTGTTAATAATGTCGGTGGAAACTGATATGTAAGTGGATAATATATGTGGATTCTATACGTGTTGATTTTCATGGTCTAGTCTTAGACATGGTTTAGGATTTGGTCTGAAGTGTTCCCAGTTCCAGGATATCACTTTTTCTCTCTTCCTATTTTCTACAGCATTCTTTCTCCTCTTCTTTCCCCCATCATTTCCTCTTCCCACCCCCTCCTCTTCTAGAATTATCCAGATTACTGTCCACTTTCCCATTTCTCTTGGTTGTGCATGCCTAGCCAATGTCAAGGGTACTGTTTGGCCTACTGTGTCTTACCAACAGGTTTGAAACCTCTGACCAAATTAATGCATATCCTTTCGTTAGGTAACTGACTTTCTAAAATACTTATTTCAATCAACAATTTGCCAACCTTTTTCTACCATGACACATGGTTAATATTTACTTACGCAACATATTCCCTCATGTTTTTCTGTTCCTGCAGAAAGCATATTAAAATACATGGGAGTAAAATGAAACTATTATAAAGGTACCTCAGATCCATTCTAATTTATTTTTAAAAAATCATTCCCAAATGTAGGCACTCTAACCATTATTAGCATCAAATTAATTGCAATATATCTTGCCACTGATCTTGTCACATTAGGGTGTTGACATATGTGGGAATAAGACCCCTAAATTTGACTTTTACGTTTTTCTTAAGACCTGTCCTAATGTACTTGTATCCTTCAACCCACTAATGCCATTCCTAAGTATGTACATCCTCAAGAAGCACTTGCACATGTGCATTTTACAAAATGTTCACCATAGCAATGTTTGTAATAATAAAACTTTGGAAATAGCCGAAATATTCACCAGCTAGAGAATGAGCCAATAAACTGTAGTGTCCCCATACAATAGACTTCTAAGCAGCAGGGAGGGAGTATGATTGGACTAGAGCTCCTTGTATCAACATGAATGAACCTCAGTGTTGAGCAAGCATAGCAAGCTGCAGAAGAGTAAGTATAGCATGACACCATTTCTGTAAAGTTTTAAAACATATAGTACTGTATTTTTAGGAATACATACATATTGTAGATTATAAAAAATTCCTGATAGTGGTTACTTCTATGAGAGAGTAATGCAATTGAGGAGGGTCACACAGGGGAATTTCAACTATATTTGCAAACTTTTACTTCTCAAGTTAGTGGGAATATAGGTGTTTGATATTATTCTCAAGTGCATTTTTGTGTGTTTAAAAATATTTTATTAAACAAAAAAGACTTCACAAGAGTTGATTTCAAAATAGCAGGTACTTATACATTGGGGCCAGTTTAAACTATGAGAGTCGGTAATTCTTATAAAAAGTGGCAAATAGAGAGTTAATAATAAAAGTCATAAAGCTGCCATTTAGGAGCATGATGTGTATGTAAGTACACTGCATGCAATATATCCTAATCTCAAGCATCCTTTTGAAGTGGGTATTATTGTTGTCCTGAGACTTAGAGAAGTTACTTTTCTATATTCGAACAGTTAGTGCTTGGCAGAACCAAGACTCAATCCCAGGTTTGATTTATCTTGTTTTTCAATTATAGCAGAATCTATTGACTTCCCACTACAGAGAATAAGAATTTGCTGCTTTTCTTTCTCACCAACTCTTACCACAATTCTTCATATCCCTTATCCTTTCAATGTAGCTATATCATAATTTTATTACATTATTATAATGTATATCAGTGTTTACATTATTATGACTATACAAATGCTACTCAAGGCTAAGTCATATGGTATAATATGAATCATTTTCCTTTCCTGCACTGTTTTTAATTGAACTAGAGTAACTCATTATCTTGATTTTTAACTTTCAAAGTTTTCTAAGTGCTTATCATTAATTCCATCCTAAACTCTGCCAATTGTTTGGCAGAGTGTGTCTAAGTTTCAAGAGGTTCAGATGCATCAGATAGGCAACCAATTTCATATTCTTGAGAAAATCACTCTGTAACCTTCTGACAAGTTCCAATCTGAACTTCTTGTTTTCCATTCCTGGTACAAATAATCGTCCTGGGATCTTTCTATTTCAATATCCTAGGATTCTCTTTGTCTCTCACCTTTGTTGCATCTTCTGTTTCCTGGATCTCATTTATTCTACTCTTTTACTGCACCCTCACTTTCCATCCTCCTGTGACTTCCTGATAGAAGTCTTGCTTGGCCGATAATTTTCTGAGATCTTGTGTACTGTTATGAGCTGAATTCTGTGCCCCCCCCAAAATTCACATGTTAATGTTCTAACCACCAGTACGTCAGTATGTGATCCTATTTCGAGATAGGGTCTTTAAGGAGGTGATTAAGTTAAAATGAAGTCATTAGGGTGGGCCCTAATCCAATATGGCTTGTATCTTTATATGAAGAGGAAATTAGGGCACAGCCACACACAGAGAGAAGATGATGTGAAGGCACATAGAAAAGACAGCTATCTACAAGTCAAGGACAGAGGATGCAGAAGAAAACAACCCTGCTGACACATTGCATCTTGGGCTTCCAATCTTCAGATCTGTGAGAAAATAAATTTCTGTTGTTTAAGCCACCTAGTGTGTAGAGCTTTGATACAGCAGCCCTAGCAAACTAATACACATTTATTATACTTCACTCATTATGATAGTTTGGCTAGGTATAGAATTCTATACCCAGAATTCTAGAATTTCCCTCAGAATTTGTGAAGGTCTTGCTTGTTTAATCTCTAAAATTCAATATTGCTTCTCAGAACTTCAAAAACGTTGCAATTCCTAATTCTCTCTATGTAACTTTTCTCCTTATGGAAGCTTATATGATTGCCTCTTTGTCCCCAGTGCTTTCAAATATAATAGTAATGTATCTTGATGTGGCTTTATGGTCATCTATTTTATTGGATACTCAGTGGACCCTTCCACCTGTATAATCGTGTTTTTCAGTTCAGGGAAATTTTCTTGAATAATTCTTGAGTTTTTTAGATGATTTGTTCCTTTTTCTGTCTTTCTGGAATTCCTATTTTTCAGATATTAGACTTCCTGAGCTCATCCTAAAATGTCCTTATCTTTCTCTCCTCTTTGATAATCTATATCTTTTTATTTGGGAGATTTCCTTAAGTTGTTTTCTGGAAGATTTCCTCAACTTGTATTGAAGTGATTCTATTGAGGTTTTAATTTCTGCTATCATTTTTGTGATATTTTGTATTATAATACTATTTTATTTTCATAATGTCCTGACTTTTAAACATATTTTGAGCTTTCTTTTACAATTGCAATGTCTTCTCAACTCTCTAAGCATAATGATTTTTTTAATGTTTCATCACTGTGTATAGCCTAATTTTCTCTAACATGTTTCTTGCTTTGTTTTTATTTATCCCTTTGTATTATTCTCTTTCTTTTATGTTAATAGATTTCCTCAGATACCTACTAAACTTTGGATGACTATCCATATTTAAGAATAGGAAATATAAAACTTGAGTAGAATTTCTCAGAAATAGGTGAGTCCTGCCAACTGTGGGCCTCATTGTAGGGAAATGGCTAGGTGGTTTCCTTTTAGATTCCCCAATGTCAGTATCTTTAGATCTTTCATCTTAGGCTGGTCACATTCCCCAGGGAAATCCCTGCCAGTCTCCCTCCTGGAAAGTCAAGGCCTGGTTGCCAATGTTTTGGAGGCTGAGTTAGAAATGATCATTTGAATAAGAAAAATGTCTCACATTGCTTTATATTCCAGTAACTTATCATTTTAATCCAAAAAAGAGGCTTGAAATTCTTTACTAAACAGTAAGAACTTTCAGTATTATATATTTGATCTGATAATCTTATCACCCTTTTACTCATAACAAGTATACTGAAGATAAGAAGTTAGTTATTGCACTGCAATTGCCTAAAGCCCAGAAAACTCTCAAAATAGGCCTTGTCATATAAAAAAATTAATTGGTTGCTTTGTTCCTACTTAGATTGTCATTAATTTGAGGACATAATTTAAGTGACAGTTAACTGTATCACCTTTGCTTCTCCTTGTTAAAAAAGAAGTACCTATTTAAAAATCTAATTAAGAAAGTTTCCTGAAATATTTATTTTAAGGCATTAACCTTCACTTCTCTTTTTGTATTATGAAATAATACAACTTCAGCCATTAAAGAAGACTAGGATATTGGTTATCCATTGCTACATAAACATCCACTGCAAAACTTACTGACTTAAAATGAAAAAATATTTTATTTGCCCATTATTCTTTTGTTTCAGCAATTTGTGCTCAATTTAGCTGGGCAGTTCTTTAGCTGTTTTCACCTGCAGTTAACATGTGGCTACAGTTGTCTCTTTGCACAACTGGACCGGTTGGTCCAAAATTGTCTCATTCGCATATCCGGTGGTTGGTGCCAACTCTTGGCTGTATTTCTTTCACCACATGGCTCATCTTCAGAGAGGCTAGTTTGGGCTTCTTTACCTTGGCAGTCTTGGAGCAGCATTCCAAGTGGGTGGGCAAGAATGGAAGCTGCAGAGCCTAGGCCTAAAAATCATAAAAATCAATTCTGCCATATTTTGTTGATTGAAGCCATTCACAAGTCCCACTCAGATTCAAGAGGTAGGCTCTACCTCTTGATGGAAGGAGCAAGAAACGCACAGCACAATGAAGTGTGTATATAGGGATAGGAGGAGTTGTGGCTTTTTTTTTTTTTTTTTTTTTTTTTTTTTTTGCAATCTAACACAGACTGCCCTCTGGCTGTAATTTATTCACATTTTTCCCACATAGAAAATATACTCATCCCCCTCTCAGGATCCCCACAGTTCTCATCCCAATATTTCATCAGGCTCAAAGTCCAGGATCTCATATTCTGCATCAGGTAATTGAGGATGAAAATCCTTGGATATAGCGCCTCAGGTGTGGCTCTTCGTGAACCAGAAACTAGTGAATGAAAAAGACAAGTTATCTTCCCCCTACATTTCCAACATGTAGTGATTGGACAGGGACAGAATTACAACAGATAGTCCCATTCAAAACAGAGAACAACAGGAAGCATATAGCAGTCACTTGTTCGGATTAATTCTGAAACCCAGCTGGGCACACGCTTCAAGCTCCTTTACTACAGAGGCAAGAAACATGCCTTGATTAGTTATCTGGTCCTGTTCCCTACTTTACCACAAGCCTCAGATTCTTAAATTTATAGAGGTCAATAATGTGGCTGTAATTCTAAAATAATCATACAAAACCATCTATAGGTGGTTAAATTCTTCTTGACAAAGTTACCACTTGAAGTTTTAAACCATGGAGATTTTCATACCTTTGAGAATACTTGTTTTGTAAATCTCAGAAATTCTATAATATATTTAAAAAATCAAATTGAAAATCCTCTTCATTGCCATTATTTCCCCAAAAGTAGTAACCCATACAAAGCATAATTATAAAATGAAACTGATTTTGAGAATCTTCCAGTTAGAAAAAAATGTAAAATTTATCTATAATATAATCTGACAATTTCTGGAACATCTAGTGGGTCTCTGTGGGGAACACATGATTAACTTATTTCCTTGGGCCCTAGAATAGAGTACAAGGCAGACCAGGTCCTACCCTCAGAGAGCTTGCATTCTGCAGGGGGAGAGGGGCAGACAACAAAAATGTAGGTACATATTGCCCCTCCCCAGCCCCATTCTTAAAAGTTTCAGAGAGTAAAACATAGAAGAAAATAAAACAAGGTAATGGGATGAGAGAGAGAGAGATTTATGGGGCTGGAGATTTGACTATCTTAGCTAGAATTATAACGAGGCAACATTTAAGTTGAGACGCAAATGTTGGGAAGAAACAAATTTTGCAAAAATCTGGGAAAAGCATGAGCAAAATCCCTGGGCAATAACAAGCTGGTTCTGTTCGGGGGCAGAAAACAAGGACCATGTTGCTTGTTTATAATGAGCAAAGAGAAGAGAGAAGAGTAGATAAGGTCATTGGTGCAGGCAGGAACCATGTAGGACTGTGTGGAAAGGAGTTTAGGCTTTCTTCCAAATCTGTGAGAAGTCACTGAAGAGTTTTAAGTGGAAAAGAATAAGATTTTATTCATTTTTTTAAAATGTCATTGTGGTTGCTGTGTAGTGGATGAACTAAAGGGTGAGTGAGATTAGATACAACAGTTAGGAGGCTACTGCAGTAGTCCTGGAAACAACTTCGAAGTAGGAGCATGAGAAAGGGTGAGACTCAGGATAACACTTGGGATGAGAGACCTTGATGGGTTGGATGTTGGACATGAGAAAGAGGGTCAAGGATGCCTCTCAAGTTTGTGGCTTGTGAAATTGGCACAGGAGTGCCTTCTTTTTTTTTTTTTTTTAGGTACAAAAGACTAAGGGAAGAGCAGAATTTTCTTTTATAAGGGTGTATATCAAAAATTCTGTTTTGGAAATGTTTGGTTTGAGTTTCCTCTTAGACAGCAAGTGGGATATCAAATAGGCAGTTGGGTATAGAAGTTCAATCATCTACCAGCAAGGCTTGATGACCTGGCTTGATGACCTGCCTCGATACTCTATAGTCTCACTTTGTGACTACCTAACCCTATCCTCAGGCAACTAAGACATGTGACCCTCATTTTCCTGACAAGTACGTGTGTTCCAAAGAGACTCAATGACTTCCCCAAGGCCACACAACTAAAAGTAGAAGAGCTAGACTTGGACCTGGTCTTCTGGCAACCCATACATGATCCTGTAGGGTACTCCTCACCCCTCACCAACTCTTCTGCTTTAGGTATTGTAATCAAAAGGAGATGCAGTGTAAAGATCCCATCCTGAAGGCTGTGGATGGGTTCTGCCACATGATCAAAGTGTCATCCACGACTTAGGCAATTGTTTATCTGTGTTGTCCATACAATATCTACTAGCCACATGTGGCTATTTAAATTTTATTTTTAATCAATTAAAATGAAATTAAATTAAAATTCACTTTCTCAGTTTTACTAATCACAGTTCAAGTGCTCAATAGCTACATGTAACTAGTGGACACCATATTGGATAGCACAGATTGGAACATTTTCATTATCTCAGAAATTTCTATTAAACAGTGCTGGAGTCTAGATAATTCAAACTAATCTAGCATTTCCCTCAGTTGCAAGAATTTGTGAAGAAAGTGTAGTCTTACTCTGATAGCTGTGGTTTAAGAGGAAAGTTTAGAAAAAGAAATGAGTTATCTGTTTTAAAAGTGGCACATTTTATAATAAATGGATTTGAGACCTAGCACTAATGAGCACCTTTCCCCAATTCATACTCTTGAGTGTTTGCATGTTTCTCATTTTATGTAATAAGAATATAGGCTTCTCTGAGGAAGGGAGCTAGGTTCTTTTCACCTTTGCATCCCCCTGTCTCAAAATACATACATCCCTTCCCACACTCCAACCACCTCCATTTATACACACCTTCAATGCACACTGTTTTGCACAGAACAGGCACAATATTTACCTGTTAAAAGACCCAGCATATTGCAATATTTTATACATACTTAGGATATATGCGTAATTTTGATAGACCTGGTCAAATGGCCGTTGTAGAGTTTGTACCAGTTTGCTATCCCCCAGCTATGTGTGGGAGTGAAGCCGAGTTTCTAAGGCAGTGTGGAGCCCTGCTCAGAGACTGAGCCCCACATGTCACGCTGGCCAGAATTTCTCAGCTTACAGTGTGTGTGTGTGTGTGTGTGTGTGTGTGTGCGTGTCTGTGTGTGTGTGTGTGTGTGTGAGAGAGAGAGAGAGAGAAAGAGAGAAAAATTTCATTCAGAGAAAGTTGTCTGTGGCTAAGAAAAGTGTGAGAACCGTGATACAGGGAATCACCCCTGTTCCTTCTCATAATCCTCCAGTTTGTGACAGAGCAGATAAGACTGCTTCACACCCCACAAGAAGATGGTTAGACACGCAGTGTGGAAGAAATGGTTCAGCTGGCAGCTGCAAGAGATGGAGCAGGTACAAAGATCTCCAAGAAGCAAGAGTAGAGGGCAAGGTATAAGGAAATGAGGTTTGGTCTCATAGCCCCCATTGTTAGCTAGCGTTCTCTAAAAGCTCAGTTCGTTTGAGCCAACTTTAAGGGTTTGCCATGTGCTAAGCCCTTTGCTGATGCTGGGAACACAGAGATGAGTACAGCTGGTCTCTGCCCTCAAAAAGCTCATACAGACAAGTGGGGCAAGGAGGACCATTTTGACAGAAAGTAGTGGAAGCAATAGCAATGCCAACAGCTGACTCTGAGAGCTTCTAAGATGCCAACCAGTGGGCTCAGCATTGCCTGTCATCTCCCCTAATCTACAAAAACCCTATGAGAGTGATTACAGTGCTATCCCAATTTCACAGATTAGGAAACCGAGACCCAGAAAAATTGAGGGATGGCCCCAATACTACTTCGTAAGGGGCAAAGCTGGGGTATATACACTGAGGTCTGTCTGACCTCAGAGTCTTTAGCAAAAGCAGAGGTGATGTTAAGCACACCCAGACCTAAAAGTCCATCTTCCTCCTCCTCCACTCAGTGGTGTTCTGCTTCCTTCCTTACAGCACCACACTGCATTTCACAGTGAGGGCAGGGGCGTCAAGTCAGAGCCTGGGGGGAGGTCTGGCCTGAGCTGAGGCACAAAGGATGAGTAGAAACAAGAGACCAACCTCCGGGAGTTAGGAACTTGCTGCCATAGAGAGGGAGGGAGGCAAGTGGAGTGGCTGTGCGGGCGGTCTCTGGAGCCAGGCAGCCTGAGTTCAAATTCTGGTTTTGTCCTTTTCAGCTGAATCACTTTGGGCACATCACTTAACCTCTCTGATTCTTCGTCTGTAAAATGGAGCCAATAAATACTTACCTCGTGGGTTATTGTAAGGATTGAATGAGTTCATGTATTCAGAGTGTTTAAAATAGTGCATGACACACACCCTATATTGCTCCCACTATAGAATCTCCAGGCTCCGGGTGGGACCTAGATGTAAGGAAAAGGGAAACAAAAATTTGAAGCTTGCCTTTGGTGCTTATTATAGAGAACTATTATGTGCGCTCAGAAAATGTAATGCGGTGCTATAAAAAGAGAAGGAAGCAGAAAACCATTTAATGGAGGAGAGACATGGGCTTTTAGCCCTGGCTTTTCTCGTCAAGCATGGTTGTTCTTATCAGCTTTCAGTTATCATCTAGAATTGTGAGTCAAAATGGGCTTTTTATCTGTTGTCTATTTCTTTATGACACCTTTATTTGGTATTAAAATGTAATGACCTGTCTCAAATAAGGTGAGAAGGCAGAGGAAGATAAAATACAAAGTATCACATTCAACGTGACTCTTGGTTTTCTCCTCTTCCTCTTTGATGTGATAAAATGTTTTCAGAAAACCCAAGAGAAAGTATCAGATAAATGCTGCAGCTTCCTCACTTACCCACATAGCATTTACCTCTCGTCCACCAAGTCTAATTACTTTCCTCCAGGAGCAATATTCTGTAAGAGAATCCAAGAGAAAAGTGGGAGGAAAATACTTCTCCAAGAAATCAGTTCACATGATTTACTTTTTGTCTCCATATTCTATGTCCTTCCTCTCCTTTATCTGTTGTCCCAAACTCACCTTCCCAAGCCTGTTTCTAAACCAAACTCCTCCCCTGGACCATGCTTCCTCCAGGCCAAGTTTAGCTCTTTCTCTCATCATTTGAACAACTCCTGAGAATCCATCTTCTTGAAGAAAAACACTTAATAGCAATTTCCCCAATGTAAATACCCAAGACCCTCACACACCTGTGTGCCAGCTACTCACTAGATCTTAGGGCTTCAGAAGTTATGACTCAGCCTTTTATCCTGAATGGACTCACAGTCTTAGGTGGGAGAAAAGGCATGCAAAAGGAGGTTGATTCTGCCCTTCTCTGCCATACAATCGTGTTATTTTCCATTATGCTTTGTCTTCACTAGACTGTAAGCTTCTCAAGGACAAGAGTTTTATCTGTTTTGTTTACCACTGTATAATCAGTACCTTACAGGGTGGCCTAAGTAAACATTTTATGAACAAATAAAAACAAATAAATGACAACACAGATGATCAGTAAATTGATATGCTTGCAAGATAAGAAATAGTACAGAGAAGGGAGTAGTGAATTCTTTTGGGGACAGGAATACAGTTGGAGGGGTGGGGAGACTTGCCAGAGAAGGTGACTTCTGAGCTAGATTTTGGGGGTGATGGCTACCAACATTTATATGCCTTTGCATGGTGTCTGACATACAGGAGGTATGCAATAAAAGTTTGCTGAGTTGATAAACTTTACAATTTATGATTCAGTTACACTTACAGTATCTCTAATATTCTACCATTTACCACATTCCTGGGAAGGGAAGACATGGCCACTTCATGCTGGAATACGTAGCCCTGGAAGCTCTATCTGTTACCTCCGTAGGGTAGGAATACCTACTGGAGAGCCCAGTGTGTGTGGGGGGGGGTGTGTGTGTGTGCGTGCATGCATGCATGCACACTTACCCTTGACAAACTTTAGAGACTGAGCCACTTGCTGAGAAAGCAATCTTAAGTGTGTGCTTTAGACGAAGGGTTTCATATTGGAAAGAATATGGGAAAGGGAGGGACAAAGGTGATTTCCAAAGACTGACTTCTCACCTCACCCATGAGCCAGATCAGAGCTCATTCTCTAACTCCTATATCTACCACCCAAGTCAAGTTCAGGTCTTAAAATTTCTGAAAATCCACTTAGTTATGATATGGTAGGGGGTAGAGTAGAAGACAAGAGGAGATAAAAACAAAATGAATTTTTAGTTGAATTTATTTAATGACCTTACTGAGAAAAACAAGATATGAGACCTAGACTTGCTATTAGTTTATTTTAAGTTTTCTTAGTTTTATTTAGCTCCAGATATACTGATATACTGATGTTAATGCTCAGGATTCTGAACCAAAACTACTCAGACTTGTAAGCCTCCTACTCTGGTGTCATCTCTGGGCTCTCTAATGCTGTTCCAGACACACCTTCTCTATGACTGAAGATACCTGCATCTGAGCAACACCACATTGTAACAAAGATTAGATCCCTCACCTCCAATTAATTCTCAACTTGTGTTTTTAATATGTGTATGCAGCTTCATCATACACAACAAAGACACATTCTTCAACAATGCCACAAGAAGTAGAATTGTGCATCATATTTTACAAAGAATAAAGTATGAAGAAGGAAAAAACAAAATTGGTAAGTAGTATATTAGTATAGCAAACTACATTTGGTATTTGGGGGTTTCAGACTTCTTCCCTTGGTTTTATTTGTATTAATTCTAGCCATGCTTGTCATTTATAAAACCTCTACTCCCTTGATGAATAATTCATGACTATAAAATCTTCATAGTATCCTTAAATATATTCTTTAAATAGCATGTCATCTCATTTATGTAAGATCATGGAGAAATTCTCTCATTTCAACTAGTATTTATGGAGTGCCCATTGTATGCCAGGCACTGAGCTAGGTGTTGGGGAGATAAGCATAGTTTTCTCCTGGAGCTTATGTTCAAGAAGTTAAAAGCAGACAACAAACAAATAAGTAAATACAATAAGGAACATAAAGAAATTAAAATGAGTGATATTACAGAGATAGACTGGTATTAAGCTAACTGAGGTTTGGTGACTAGGGAAAGCTTTACCGAGAAGCTGAACTTTGAACTGAGACCTAAATGATGGGTAAATAGCATGGGAAGATCAAGGGGGAGGATGTTCCAGACAGAGATGAGCTGTCACACGTGCGTGAATTCTCCAAACCATCATCTCCCCCATTAAATAGCCTCCACCACTTGTATTTTAGGCATTTTTATGAGAACCTTTCCATGTTATATTATCAAATTTCCTGCCTTATTAAACAGATTATTATATATCAGGAAGGTTTGAGTGGATTTGTCCTCATTTCTTTTCCCAGCAAGATTTTTATTGATAGTTTTAATAATGACCTACATCAGTCAGGGTCCAATCAGGAGACAAAAGCACAAATAATTTGAACAGGGAAAGTTTAATATAAATAATTAACTATGACAAGGGATTAGAGTAATGGAGGATTGGCTAGTCAAGGGTCAGAATAATTCTAAAGATTGGAGGAATAACAGATAGTAGGAGTAGCTACCACTCCTGGGAAGACCTCCCCATTCCCCCCCCACCCCACCTCCCGACAAGGCTGAGCTGCAGATCCTATTGGAAGGGGTGCAGCCATGGCAGAGAAGCTTCCTAGGAATTCTATGAATCTGCCCTCTGGGGTAGTGGGGAAATCTGCCTGGAGGGGCTCCAAGGAAGTCATTCATTGGGAGGTGGGAGGTGCTACACCAGCAGCACTACTCTGTGAACCCATCCAAGGGGATCCCAGAAATCTGCCTTTGGGGAGTGCCATGTGTTGCTGGCCACCACACACTGCAGCATCTGGGTGCTTAGAAGCATGTACTGCAGAAGCCTGCTGAAAGGAGTATACTGGAATCAGGAAGAGAAACCCTTTCCTCCTGCAGTATCCCTCCAGTGCTGCTAACAAAGCTTAATATTGTACCAGGTGGCAAAGGAGAAATATTTACAAGATCCAGCTCCACTATTGTAAAGCAGGCAATGAGGGTGCATTTGGAGCTGAGGGGAAATAAATTAATATCTGGCACATATCCCAGGTGGCCTGCTTGTCAAGCTTTCAGGTGGGTTGAGGCTGGAAGGGTATATTGAATGTGTTAGCCATTGGAGTAAGAAGCCTAAATAAACTCAGTGGTCCGGAACTCTCTTGCTAAATCCGGCAAGATGACATTTAATAACTTGTAAATGTAAAGCCTTACATTCAAATTCAGCAGAACAACTATCTTGGTACAGTGTAGGAGAAATGTTGCTAAACATCATGAGAGGAACAGATTTGAAAGTTGAGTTGAATGCAAGCTCAGTGTGAGTCACTAGCATAATAAACCTGCCAAAAAAATCTACTTTGATCCAATGCTGCCTAAATTAAACTATAATAGGGAGACATAGATAGCTGGCTAGTCCAGATCTGATTATACCTGAGATATTACGTTTAGTGAGAGTCAATGTAGGTGAGTATGGTGAAGTCAAACCTGATTTAGGTCTTCCTTCACTTTGATGGGGTTGTAGTTGAACACATCCTCATATGCTCTGCATTAGTCATCCATCCTTGAGATGTATCTTCTCCATAAAGTCCTCTCTGACTATTTCAGCTTGAAAGAATTCTTCCCTCTTCTGAATTCCTATGGCAACTATTTTTGGAGTGTCTATTTGATAATTAATCATATACAACTCTTCTTTTGTTGTCTTGAATTACTTTCAATAACATTATGAAAATCTAGCACATAAGTCACCTAAAGAGAATGACTGTTAACATTTTGTGTACTAAATAATTTAAATATTACCTTAGTTACTTTTCTATATTAATTTCTTATTCATCCAGAGAGACAGAAAACAAATGAATTGAGCCCTACAATTGCCCCATTTTACTGCCTTGAGATAGTTTCTAGACAGCACCACAGGAGGGAGAACCCAGCCAGAACCTGGAGACTCTCTAAGTTGAAAAGATGTTGCTGAGAGTCCAGGGAGTAGAGCTCACAGAACAAAGTACCAGAAAGGAGAGAACTGCACAGAGCTAGAACCTTAAAGATCTGCAGAGGGTATTAAGTGAGTGCTGATCAGTGCATACATGTCAGGAAACTACCCGAGGCCAGACAAAGAAATTCCAGTGAGACTGGAACACCTCATGATTCACAAAGCAATAAGTAGAGCACTTAGAAAGTCTTTCTCAGTAGTTAGGACTACTTAGACTTAGAATAAACAAGTCCCACCTAATGCATGTAAAAAGCAACACCCAAAAGGATCACACTCTTTCCAAGTAACTTAACTGTGTCTCAGAATAAAGCTCAAGAATATTTATAGGAACACAAAATATACATCACCAAAAAAGAAAAAAATCACAATGTTTGATATCCAACCAAAATTACTTAGGCATACAAAAAGAAGAAAAATATGACCCATAATTAGGAGAAAAATCAATCAACCAAAACCTACCCAGAACTTTCACAGATGTTAGAATTAGCAGACAAGGACATTAAAGCAGTTAATATTTGAAAACATAATGTAGTATTTGACTTTCTGTTTCTGAATTATATCCCTTAAGATAATGGCCTCCAGTTCCACCCATGTTGTTGCAAAAGATATGATTTCGTTCTTTTTATGGCTGAGTAGTATTCCATGGTAAGAAATTCACTTTAAGTATAAAGACACAAATAGGTTAAAAGGATGGAAAAAGACATACCATGTTAACACTAATCAAAATGAAGCTTGAGTAGATTTATTGATATCAGACAAAGTAGGTTTCAGAGCAAAGAATATTACCAGAGATAAAGAAAGACCATTTTATAATGATAAAGGAGTTAATTCATCAGGAGACATAAAAATCCTAAAAGTTTATGCACTTAACAATAGAACTTCAAAACATGAAGAAAAACTGGTAGAATTTCAAGGAAAAATAGACAAATCCACAACTATAGTCAGAGATTTCAGTAGCACTTTTTCAGTAATTGATAGAACAAGTAGAAAGAAAATCGGTAGGATTTAGAAGACCTAAACAGCACTATCAATGAACTTGACATAATTGACCTTTTAGACCACTTCACCAAACAACAGCAGAATACACACACATTCTTTTCAAGTAAATACAGAACATTATCAAGATAGGCCGTATGTGGGGACAAAAACAAGACTTCATGAATTTAAAATGATTCAAGTCACATTAAGTAAGTTCTTTAACCATAATGGTTATTAAACTTGAATCAATAAGTGGAAGAAATCTGTGAAATTCACAAATATTTAAAACTAAGTAATATACTTGTAAATAACTCATTGGTGAAAGAAAAAAAGGAAATTAGAAAGTATGTTGTACTGAATGAAAATGAAAACATAATATATCAAAAAGTGTGGAAGGCCACTAAAGCAGTATATAGAGAGAAATTTATAGCATAATATGCCTATATAAGAAAGAAAGAAATGCCCCAAATTAATGACCTCACCTTCTACCTTAAGAAACTAGAAAAGGAAAAGGAAATTAAATCTAAAGTCAGTAGACAAAAGGAAATAATGAAATAGAAAATAGAAAAACAATAAAGAAAAATCACTGAAACCAAAAGCTGGTTCTTTGGGGAAAAATAATCAATCAAATTTATAAACCTTGTGGTGGACATGCCCTAGATTGACTCTCTAATGAGTCATGCCCTTGTGTAATCCCTTCCCCTTAAGTATGGTTGGAACCTGTGGCTTAATTCCAACCAATAGAATATTGCAAAGATAATTATATCATTCCTGTGACTATGATGCCATATAATTATGGCAAAGTTTAAGGGATTTTGCAGATGCAGGTAAGGCCCTTAATCAGTTTGACTTTGACCTAATCAAAAGAAAGATTATTCTGGGTGGGCCTGGCCTACTCAGGCAAGCCCTTTAAAGAAGTGTCAAGTCCTTCCCTAAGCTCAGCAACTCAAAGCAGCAGAGACTCCCTCTTTCTACTGCTGGTTTTGAAGAAGAAAGTGGTCATGAATTCTATATCTACAAGGAAAGAAATTGTGCCAAAAACCTGAAGAAGCTTGGAAGTGGATCATTCCCTAGGTAAGCCTCCAAGTTAGAATGCAATCTGGTCAAAACTTTGATTACAACTTTGTCAAACCCTGAATGGAGAACCCAGTTACACCATGCCTAGACTTCTGACCAACAGAAACTGAGATAATAAATAGGTGTTGTTTTAAGCTACTACATTTCTTGTAATTTGTTAAACAGTGATAGAAAACAAATACAAACTTCTGTCCAGGCTAATCAGGAAAAAAATAGATTAAACACAAACTCCCAAATTATCAGGAATGAAAGAGGCAATATCACCACAGATATTGAAAGAATAAGAAAGGAATATTATGAATAATGTTATCCAATAAATGTGACAACTTAGATGAAATGGACAAGTTCCTTGACAGACACAGACAATCTAAACTCAAAATTTAAGGGGAAATATACAACTCGATTAGTCCTATATATATTAAAGAAATGGAGTCGTATGTTAGTCTTCTCACAAAGAAAAATCCAGGATAGATTTCACTGGTGAATTCTATCAGGCATTTAAAGAAGAAGTAATAACAAGTCTATAAAACTCTCTCAAAATTGAAGAGTGAAGAATACATCTCATCTTATTCTTGGAGGACAACATTACCTGGATACCAAAATCAGGCAAAGAAAATATTAGAAAAGAATAGTACAAATCAATAGCTGTCATGAATATAGATGCAAACATTATAAAATTTAGCAAATCAAATCTGGGAATATATAAAAAGAATAATACATCATGACCAAGTAGTATTTATCTGAGACTGCAAAGTTGGCTTAGCATTTGAAAATCAATCAATATAATTTACTGAATTAGCAAACTAAAAAAGAAAAGCCATATGATCATCTCTATAGACATGGAAAAAGCATTTGACAAAGTCCAGCATCCATTTCTGATAAAAACTCAGCAAACCAAAAACATAAATTATCAACCTCAACCTCATGAAATACATCTATGAAATACTTATAGTTGCCATTATACTTAATGGTAAAAGACTGAATTCTTTCTCCTTAATAAATGAACAGGACAAGTATGTCTGCACTTACCACTTGTATTTATCATTTACTAGCCAGTGCAGTAAGACAAGAAAAAGAATAAAAGGCATCCAGATTGGAAAAGAAATAAAGCTGTTTTTATTATCAGATAACATAATCATCTGTAAAGAAACTCCAGTGGAATCTATAGAAAGGATACTAGAACTAATAAGTGAGTTTAGCTGGGTTGCAAAAAAACAAGATTGATATAAAAATTCAACTTTTATATCAATAAACCAGCAACAAATGGTGAGGAATTGAGATTTTAAAAATAATACCACTTACAAGAGCATGAAAAAATATGCAATTCTTAGGCATAAGTCAGGCAAAAGATATTGAAGACTTGTATACTGAAAACTATAAAACATTGCTGAGAGGAATTTAAGAAGACTTTAAAAATGAAGAGATATACCCTGCTCCTAGGTCAGAAGACTCAATATTGTTAAGTTGCCAGTTCTCACCAAGTTGATCTATAGATCCAATGCAATCCAAACTCCCAAAGGACCATGTGTGCAAATTGACAAGCTGATTCAAAAATTCATAGGGAAATGAAAGGACCTAGAATAGCCAAAATAACTTTGAAAAAGAACAAAAATGGAGGGCTAACACTACCTGATTTCAAGAATTATTATAAACCTACAGTAATCAAGACAGTGTGGTATTGATGTAATGATCAGTGGAATAGGATAGAGAATCCAGAAGTAGAGCCACACATATATGGACAGTTGATTTTTGATAAAGGCTCAAAGGCAATTCAATGGATAAAGGATTGACTTTTCAACAAATGATGCTGGAAAAATTCACATCCATATGCAAAAAATAAACTTAGGTCCATATACCAAAGTGAACTGAAGAGTATTGTAAATCTAAATATAAAACTTAAAACTGTAAAAATTCAAGGAGAAAACAGGAGAAAATCTTTGTTACCTTGGCTTTGTTACCTTAGTCAAGGAATTCTTAAATATGACACTAAAAGCACAATTCATAAAAGAAGAAATGGATAAACTTAACTTCAAAATTAAAACTTCACTCTTCAAATGATATTTTTAAGAGCATGAAAAGAGAAGCTACATACTAGGAGAAAAAATGTTCAAAAGATATGTCTAGTAAAAGGCTTACATCTAGAATATATAAAGAACACTCAAAACCCCGTAATTAAAAAAAATTCTTCTTGGGCATAAGATTTGAACAGACATTTCACAGGAGAAGACATACAGGTGGGGAGACTAGATAAACAAATTTTTATACATCCATTGGTGGAATACTACTTGGCAATGAAAAGAAATGAGCTACTAATATTTGTAGCAACATTTATTAATCTCAAAATAATTATGCTAAGTGGAAGAAATCAGATAAAAAAGAGTAAATACTATATGATTCCATTTATAAAAAACTCTAAAATGCAGACTAATTAATAGTGAAAGAAAGCAGATCAGTGTTTGTCTTGGGGATGGCATGGGGAAGAGTGGCAGATTACAAAGTGGCAAGATAAAACTTTGGGGGTGATGGATATGTTTATTATCTTGATTGTACTGATGGTCTCATGAGTGTATACATATGCCAAGACATATCTAGTTGTACATCTTAAATATTCACTATTTATTATATGTCAGTTATACCTCAATAAAGCTGTTTTTCAAAAAAGATCCACATATCCAACAGCCACCCCCCCACTCTACTTTTGGATGAGAAAATTGAGGCCTGAGGATAAGGGAATGTTTCCAAAATTATACCACTAGTCCAATGCACAGGAGTTAGGTTCGTCCACAGTAAAGCTTCTGGATGAAAATAGAAGAGTTCCTGGCAGAAAATCTCAGTACATTTTTTCTGTATGCCAAGCACTGGACTAGATATGCTTCATTGTTTGTCTGTTTGAAAACTTGATTTCCATAAATCTTTTACACAGCAAAGAAAACAATCCACAAAATAAAAAGGCCACCTACAGAATGGTAGAAAATCTTTGCAAACCATACATCTGATAAGGGGTTAATACCCAAAATATGTAAGGAACTTAACTCATTAGCAAATAAATAAATAAATAACCTGATTTAAAAATGGGAAAAGGACTTGAATAGACATTTTTCCAAAGAAAATATACAAAAGGCCAACAGGTATATGAAAAGGGGCTTAACATCACTAATCATCAGAGAAATGCCAGTCAAAATGAAAATGGGCTATCACCTCACACCTGCTAGAATGGCCATTGCTAAAAAGAGATCACAAGTGCTGGCGAGAGTATGGAGAAAAGGGCACTCTTCTACACTGTTGGTGGGAATGTAAATTGGTACAGTCATCATAGAAAACAGTATGGAGATTCCTCAAAAGATTCAAAATAGAACTACCATGTGATCCAGTAATCCCGCTTCTGTGTACATATCAATAGGAAATGAAATCAGTATCTTGAAGAGATATCTGCATTCCTGTGTTCATTGCAGCATTATTCACAATAGCCAAGATATGGAAACAACCTAAGTGTCCATCGATGGGTGAATAGGTAAAGAAATTGTGGTACATATATACAATGGAATATTATTCAGCCATAAAAAAGAAGAAAATCCTGCCATGTGCAACACAGGTGAACTTGGAGGATATCTTGCAAATTGAAATAAGTCAAACACAGAAAGACAAATACTGCATGATGTCATTTATATGTGGAATCTAAAAAAGTGAAACACTTAGAAGCAGAGAGTAGAACAGTGGTTAGGATGGGGGAAATGGGGAGATGTTGGTCAAGGGTACAAAGTTTCAGTTATAAAATGAACAAGTTCTGGGGGTCTAATGTACAGCATGGGTGGTGATGGGTGCGTTAATTTGATTATGGTGATCATTACACTATGTGTATGTATATCAAATCATCACATTGTATACCTTGAATATATTCAATCTTTGTTTGACAATTAAATATTTTAAAATTAAAAAAAAGAAAAGAAAAACTGATTTCCCAGCCCTTGATCTCAATTTCCTAGCAGACAGCAAAGCTTTCCTTCTAAACTATTGGTGCCCCCAAGTGGGTCTGAAGCACTTTTGAAAGCCTAGATTGTTTTCTCCAAAAAGTACCACCCTTACATTTGTCTTGAATATTGTGAAGATTAAAACTCGATATTAATTCAAATGGACTTATTTGTTGTTTTAGGTCTGAATCGTTTGCTTACCAATGGCTCCTATGAAGCTGCATTTCCCCTACACGAGGTATTGTGCTGCCTTTAGTCCTTCTCTTCCTTTCAACTTTTTGTTACTAAAATCATCTTCTAGGGATAGGCATTAATTGAATTCGTTGATATGATGTTTGTTCAGAATGAATTTAATTTGTTCAATGGGTAATTAGGGAGCAGTCTACTTGCACTGTTATATCTCTTCCTCAGTATACATGTATTTCTATATGTCTTTTTTTGTAATTGTAAGAATACTTAAATCAAGGGTCACTCAGCATGAATTCAGAGGAATGGATTAGGGACTCTAAGTCATAAAATCAAAAAGGCATTGAAAATTTGCATGAAACACCAGACCCAGGGGGAAAATGTTCTTGAAATATATAGTCTTTGCAACAAACAAATTTATAGCTGTTCCTTGAAAGAGTGGGAGAAAGCCATCTTGCAAAGCCTCTGATAACCAAAGGGTGATTAAATGGAAATTAATAGTATTGTACTCATTGTTCACCTAAGATGTATAAATGTTAATATTCTCCTTATTTACTACATGGTCTTTGTCATACATGATGACTTTCAAACGTGTAGCTATAACTACCCTTAACTATTTTCCCCAATAGATCTTGGATTGTTTAACCCAGAATTCTCCTACACATGGGTTTTCGGGAACATAATCCTGATCATTGTTGAAAGATTGCTGTCGTTTTCATGGTATTACACCCCTACTCTGGTCACTATATGACACAGAGAATACAAAGATAAATGTCATAGCCTCTGCCCTCTGGGACCTCACAAACCAGCCAGGGTGAAGCTACTGTTAGAGAGATCTTCAGTACGGTCTTCTGTTAAAAACAATGGTAACAATTTGTCAATAAACAAATTGGAGGACAGTCCAACTCTCTAAGTTGGCGAGTCTTCTAAAACATACTTTTTGTTTGGCTTGCAAAGTTTCCTCTCTTGACCTCAAACACCAAGAGGGTGTAAAACCTGAGGCAGACTTTTAAAACCTTATTTATTAAGAAAACTGCTAAAAGCTGTGATCTAAGACCCTGTTTACAGACTACCAGGAAACATTTTTGGAGTACTCCTTTGACTGACAGAAGCATTTTGACACAAAGGGTTGCTAGAGCCACAGACAGGTGTTTCTGAACTTTAAAGACAGATTTCCCCCCAAAACGTCCTGTGGCTTTCTGTAGCAATTAGTTGGCCTTGCCCAGAAAAGGTGTTGGTGAGAACTGCATCCTCCCCACTTCCGGTCCCAGCCATGGCACCAGCAGTATGCGAGCGATGGTAGGCGGCAGAAGGAGCTGTGCAGGGGAGTGGGTGGGCGGGAATGAGGGTGCCTGAGGAGATGCAGCTACAAAACCCCAGAGTAACTAACTCATGGCCTTCTCCATGGCTTTCCCATCTCAGTAAAGCCCTATATTCTATGAGAAGAGAAATTTCAAATTAGCAATAGCAGCAGCAATAATAGCATCATTATTCTTTTGACTTTTTACTCTTAGTTTAACTTGATTATATTATTTAACCTCATAACAACCTACAGAGGCAGGAAGGCAGGAAAGGCAGATATTGTTGCCCTTGTTTCATGTTAAAAATTTAAATAGGGGTTTAAAGAAAGGTTAAACCTCCTCTAAATCACACATTGAGTTGGTGGTTGAGCTGAGACTAACCTGAGTCTCTTTACTCCCAGCCCTGTGTTCTTTCCATCAAGAAAGGACTTTTCAGGTTCATGTGACTAATTTGTTTGCCTCCAGAAAGTACCTTTTCTGGTTGTGAGACTAGCATTGTCACAAACTGACCTCAGAAAAACACCCACCTCTCTGGCCCTTGGTCTCCTTTGTTCAATGAGGAGGTTGAATTAGATCTGAGTTACTAGAATTCGGAAGTGACTTCCAGCTTTTACATTCTAAGATTTTCTTGCAGATAAGACCCTGTGACTAGGGTACAGCTATAGCTGTTTACCAACTACCCTATCTTGAGAGAAGTAGTGACGAGAACTAGTGAGCCTTGGGCATGGCCTCTGGGCCAGACACTTTACTCATTCAAACCACAGAAGAAACCTAATAAGGCAGATATTATTAGTTCCATTTTGGATTAGGAAACCCAGGCTCAGAGGATTTAGGGAGCTTGTCCAAGTTCCCCTAGCTAAAAAGTAGCAAAACTGAATTTGAACTCAGTTCAAACCTACTTTATTATAGCAAGCAAATACTTTTTACTGGACATCATTGTCAGCAAGACAATGTCCAGAATAACTCATCAAACTGCCTTCCCTTTCATAGAGAGGATCCCTTTCTTCCTTATATCACCCCTACTCCTATCATAAGGGACTAGTATCACCATTACCCTAAGGGTTTTGTGGGTATCACCTCACCAGGAGTGGTGTTTTTATCCCAGGGAAGTTACAGAAGTAAAAACTCCATTCGAACCCATGGAGCGGAAAACCACCGACATCTACTCTATGAGTGCTGGGCCTCCTGGGGTGTGTGGTATAAATACCAGCCTTTGGATCTTGTAAGGTGAGTTTTTAACCACCTGCAAATATAAAGCTTGCACAGAATGATCAGGGAAGACTGTCAGCTGGGACAAGCAATCATTAGAGCAGAAAGAGTCTGAAGTGCACAGCTCTCACTCAGATCTGGCTCCTTCACAAGACGGCAACTCATCAGAGGACACTGGTTGTTCTTGGTAAACCTGCCATCCTTCCAATGAGGATGGAGTTTCCTCCTGAAGGGCCTTAGGAAGGGGCCCAGGAAGGGGCATGTAAGATCAGCCAGGCCGTTAGTTTTACATGAATTCAGAAAAAATGGAAAGGATGGATGGAAGTTGAGAGCTGAGCCCTGGAAGAGCAGTGGGCTTTGTGTTGGACAAAAGGAAGGCAATGAGAAGCTCGACCAAGCCTTGAGGAGAATGGAGTTGTGGAACATCTAGGGAATCTCATCTCTTAAGTAGTCCTTGTCCTGTAGATTTTATTTCCTCCATATCTCTCGAATCTGGCCAAGTCCCAGCATCAGCAACTGAGCATCTCCACTGCCTTCACCTGTTACCTGGACCGTGATGGCGGTCTTCTACTTGGTTTCCCTTTTTCCACTCTGGCCCCTTCCAATCCATTCTGTGTTCTCAGTAAGCTTGTGTATAATCATGTTCTTTTATGGGAGGGCTAATTCTAGTTCTGATAGAGAGTAGTAGGAGTGGAAATTTAAGCCCAGAGCCTATATTTGATCAAATGTTCCATTCTCTGGGTTTATCTTGTCTGCAGTTTACCAGTAAGGCCACTACAAAGTGAAATGACTGACCAAAGTTTTATAACACTTAACTTTACACACTGCACTGTAATTTGCAAAGCTGTTGTGTCTTTAACAGGCGGTACTTTGGAGAGAAGATTGGGTTATATTTTGCCTGGTTGGGCTGGTACACCGGCATGCTCTTCCCAGCTGCCTTCATTGGATTGTTTGTCTTTTTGTATGGAGTCGTCACCCTGGATCACTGCCAAGTCAGGTACGGGGAGCTCTTGGGTGAGCCTGCCTTTGCTTACTACTTGGAGATGGCTGTTTGTGCTTTGGGGATGTTCACAGATGGCTGTTTGTGCTTTGGGGATGTTCACAGACTGTGGACACACTTAGTTTTTCACCCTAACTTCCTTCCCACTCTCTCATGGAAAAGTTTGATTCACAAGGTCCTCTTCATCCATTGCCCTTGCTGCTGTGGTCCATGAAAGCAAAAGTCACATTTATGGACATACAAACAACTATACATCCATGGAACAAATCACTGGCTAAAAGTGCTCTCTTTCTGACTTTTTCACCTTCCTTTCAACTGATACTGCAAAAGAGTGAACTGACAATCTTTTCTTATGAATTCTGTGTTTTTACAAGAACCCTTTAAACCTAGGCCTGAAAGACATCTCACCAACTCGCTAGTGCCTTGGGAGTGGTTCAGTGTTGACAAGTGTTTTCTTGGTTGTCTCACCAGAACATAGTTTAAGGTATTCATGGAGATCTTATTGCAAAGCTGGACAATTATCTTAAATTATAAATGTGCCTTTTTAAAGTAATTACAAAAATAAAAGTGAGTTATTGAGTCTCTACAAAAATATTTTACTTTCTGGCAAAATTGTTAATGAAATGTAGTTTTCTCCCAGGGCAGGACTAAAATCCCTACTCATTTTTATTTATTCTTCCATATTAGTTTTAATTTATCATGCACGTAGAGATTGAGACAGGCATTTTTAGGTGTCTTGTTTTTCCCATAATTGAGTATGAAATTACTTCAGACCTATGAAATGTTGTGAAGGACTTTTGTATAATTTGGGGTATAACAACCAATGTTTTGCTTTATTTATTTGTCTAAGTTTAATTTATTAATATGTAAAGCTGAGGAAAAGCATCATAAATAAATAGGTTTATTGAAGTATTAAAATGTGTAGGAATTTGTTTACATTAATAACAGGGCTAAGAAGCTTCTGAGGACAAAAATTTAATCTACTGGATCTTATTTACTAGTTGAACATTCTGGTGAAGTTGGAGGGAAAAAATTGTTCCATGTCATCAAAAAGCAGTCCTTTTCTGTTCTCTTTTCCAGTAAAGAAGTCTGCCAAGCTACAGACATCATCATGTGTCCTGTGTGTGATAAATACTGTCCATTCATGAGGCTATCAGACAGTTGCGTTTATGCCAAGGTAATTTCAAATATGCAGCATTTTAGGTGGATTGAATTTAACATATACCTTCCTGAGGGATGGCTGGTAACTATATTCTATAATTTCAGATCTTTGATTCTCAAGTTAATGTTATAGGATAGACTAACCTCCATCATTCAGTATTCTAACTCAGATATGTTTTTTAATGTACACATATTTAAACGTATGGCTGTAGACATCATCACAAGAAGCTGCAGCGAGGCACAGTGCAAAGGGCACAGTTGCTGGAGTCAGAGAAAGTTAGGTTCAAACTTCAACTCTGCTGTTTACCACTTGTTTATCTGGGTACAAGTTATTTAACCTCTCTGAGCCTCAGTTTTCTCATCTGTAAAATGGAGAACATGATGCTTACTTCACGACTGTTGTTAGAAGTGAGATAAGATGTATACCGAGTAGTACAGTGCTTAGCAAATGGTTAGATCTCAGTAAATGACAGCTGCCGTCATTTTCCTCCTCTTCATCATCGTTATTGTCAAAGTGACCTTGATTCAAGGCTAGCTCAGCTGCTTACCTGCTTGCACTTGCACATGTGCAGCCTTTCTGAGTGTTGTCTTTCTCATCTCTAAAATACAGGCACCTGCCCTCTCTGCTCCACCCTATTGGCATGTCATGAAGACTGAAGAAGAGTGTATATGTAAAAGTGCTTTGAAAAAAAATATATGACACTATTATTTCTGTTATATGTTATTGCATGTCCCCTTTCTTATGGTATGCCTTACTTTATTAAAATATTAGACATGTTCCTCAAATTCCTAGAGTTTTTTTACTTAGGGGTGGTGTCACTAACGCAAAACAATAGCTAGAGTTTGGATTAATGAAGACTTTTCCAAGACCCACTACCTATCAGCTTGCCCAGATTCCAGATATGCAAGGGGTTGGCAGATTTTATTCAACCTTTACAATCACTGAAGCCTGGATCTATCTAATTACTCTGTTGGCATTGCAGAGTTTTGTTCCTTTTAAATGAGAGAACATTTGATAGGCAACCCAGGATCTGACCTATCTATAATGTCTTGGTACTGCAGGTGGCCAGTCTGTGTGGGAAGAGCCCAAACTGCAGCAGTGAGCTGTGATTTTAGAAAGACTTTGTCTCAGTATATGTTGCAAGGGACCAAAAAAGCACAAAATGCTCTCCCTATCTTTGGAGAACACACAGATAGACCTGAGTAGATGAGGTCAAATTTAACAGAGTGACCTTGGAAAATAGAGATTTGGTAAGGATCAAGAGTTTTGTCAGTAATATAATTTGGTTTAAAGGTCATGAGATAAGCCTGAATGTCTCAGGTTTAAAAATTCTGCTTTGGGGGAATCCCCCCCGAAGCAGAAGCCCAGTTTTTGTGTTTTTTTTGTGGTTTTATGTGTACGTGTGTGTTTTATTGTTTTTTTATGAATGAAGATACACATGGGTGAAGTTCTCTTTTTAGGAGATCCTTGATAATTCTTTAAAGGGATGTCATAAATAGTTCGGAGTGCTCAGATTTTATAGGGGCTTGTTCTGGCAGTTATCCTCCCTAACGTAAGGTATGGAACAATAATAGTTATGATAGTTATAGCTACAATAATAGCTTGGCAACCTACCTTTATTATTCTACTTCTCACAGCAACTTCAAGATAAGTGTTATTATTCCCATTTTACTGAGAGACTCAGAGAGGTAAAAATTTCTCATCCATGGTCACACGGCAATGAGTAGCTGGGCCTTGGCTTATTGGACTACAAAATATGTCTTCTTTACTCCCGTGCCATACTGAGCTACATGATGTTTAGGTTCTGAATTTAACATTTGCTCTTGCCTAGAAACTTAGTAAAATGAAGGGTAAAAAGACTCAGAATGACAGAATTGAAGTTATACAGGGTTTCCTTTAGAAATAATTATTAGAAATGTCCCAGTGATTTCAAGGGATTGTGGACACACAAGAATATTGGATCAAATTGGAGCCCAGATCCAGTCAAATCAGCAGCCATTCTGTTGATCAAGGATGCTTCATCCTTGACACCTGCATTTGCAAGGGTCAGAAACCCAACTCCAACTGGCTTAGGCAGAAAGAGACTTAATGGCACATTTCTCTGGAACAGATCCTGGGGTGGCTCACACTATGTGAGTAAGAGGGCCTCACAGCCTAGAACTGGTCTCTCTCTGCCCACGTGATCACTGTGCAGACAGGTTCTCTTCAAACGGGGGGGGGGAAAGTGGCTGCCGACTGCCTTGGCTCCAGACTTGTGTCTTCCTTCCTTTATCTCCTTAAGCATATTTTTTGTGAATATTTTAAATTCTTGGTCTGCTGTTACAGAATATCTGTTTCAGAAGGTGTATGTTGCCTAGCTGAGAATTTTTTTGGGGGGGAGGTTGTTGTGTTCCCCATATATTCCATTATTTTGGCCTATGAGTGTCTGTTCCCTGGAGGTGTCAACTATTTTGAGTAAGGGTCAGAGGCCAGCCCCAAGTCTGTCATCGTGGTGAGTTACAGAGAGGGGAGGACAGTGTGCCCAGGCACCACTGTGTGCTACCACTCTACCAGAGGACTTTTCTGGTCCGAGTTTTATTTTTAAACTTGCTTAGAACAAAACAGAATTGAGAGGAGGTCCTCTCCTTTGTGATGCACCAGCTCTGGGGGTTAAGAGGGAACGGGCTGGGGAGTGAATGCCCCGGGTAGCACCTCCTTTCATCAATGCCTCAACCAAGCAGGGCTTTGGGCATTCCCCAATATCACTCCAAGAACACCGGCACCTGTAGTGTGGCCTGTTGTAGCTGATTTCTGAGGGAGTGGAAGCTCGTTGTCCAATGACCACTTGAGAGAGAGGCTAGAGTAGAACTTATGTATTTCTCTATCCTGTGCTCTCACTCTGCTTGGAATCTGCCACCTGCCTCTCCTCATATACCACCACCATCACACACACCCCACCCACCCCGCATACACATACACACACACACAAACACACATGCCAGTTCAAGGCAAGCTGCTGTCTCCCCTGGGGTTTCTCAGAGTCTTTGTTTTTGTTTGTCTTTGCATATTGTTAGTTCCTGGAATCTACTATCTTGCTTCTCCAGGGTTGGTTTTTACAAAGGGTGCCATCTGTTAGGAACCAGAAGTCCCTGTCACCTCACTCCTCCTAATTCACCTCCTCCCAAATTGATAACTGCAGCGGAAAACTCTCTCTCCAAATGTTTGCATATCAGCCCCAGGGAAGTACTCTGATTGATTCTCTTTTGAGCTGTGTGCCCCTTGGGACCAGCATGAGCAGGATCTGTTACCTGGAGAAAGGCAAATGGAGGAAAGATGAACTGGGCAGCCAAGAGCAATGACAACCACAGTCCATTCCAGAAAGGACACTGATGGTGCACGCTACAACTTCCACCAACTCCCAGTAAATACCCTGACAGAGAGCACGAACCAACCACATGCCACTGGAACTTTCAAGCTTGATTTTATACTGAGTGCCCAATATACAGCTTAACACTCCCTCTGGCCTATGAAATAGATAGGCTTCAGACGTTCGTCTCACGGTAGGTGTTTGAATGCTGCCCACCTCTCCTATGTTCAAAGAAAGAGAAGGCAGAAACTTTGGGAATAATCTGAAATACTTCACACTCTGATAAAACAGGAAAAAAACCTTGTTTATACTTGGCACATTCTCCAAGGGACAGTATACTTTATAGGGATCTATAAAATAACCCCCCAAAAAAGGTTATGCTTTATGAACCTATCAGTCATCATTTCAATGTGTCACGGACATTGGCATGATTTACACTGGAGGCAGAAATGAGCTTGGCAGTTTCGCAGTAAGAATGGATATTTTTGCTTTTTGCTTGGTGTTTGCGATAGAATATATTATTCTAGCCATAAAGTATTGCTAGCTGTCTTTGTGTTATGTGCAGTAGGTAAATATAGTGATTACCTGAGGCTTTAATAAAGGTGGAAGTAGATTCGCTTAGTGGTTCTGTTCTTTCTTTTTTATAATTCTGAAATCCAGAGGGCAGCCCAGAAAATGTTTGCACAAAACTACACAAACAAAATAGCCATATTTTCAAAGGAAATAAATGAGGCATTAAAAACAGTGCTTGGGAAGTTTGAAACCTTTAAAGTAGCAACAAAAATAACTTCCTGGTCCTAAATATAACTATATCCATATACATATGTACATGTATAAAAGTTTTTGTAGTGCACCAAAGGGAATTCTTAGGAGCACTATTGGGACTGCTGATAAGTGTTCAACTAGATGATACCCACTTAAAGGGAACAAATTCTCTCTTCCATATCTGAACTACTTCACAGTCAGAGGAACCTGCTTCTTACTTATGATCCAGAAAGAATATCCCCCAAAGAAAACCTGCAAAACTCATTGTATCATCACAGCTGTTTTTATAGAACTTGGAAAATGTTTGAATTGGAATACAATATATGAGAAATTAGCTCAATGCTGATTCATGTTATTCCCAGGTAACCCACCTTTTTGACAATGGAGCCACTGTCTTCTTCGCTGTTTTCATGGCAGTCTGGGGTAAGTGTTCTACAACCATAAAACTCAAGACCCCCTTATATGCTCTATCATCTGTTCCTTTAGAAGTCTCACTTTGGATGTGAAAGGAAGAAGCTAAAGTAAATCGAGTTGGCTTTTCTATTAGCAACAAGTTGGTAAATAATTCATTTGGTTTACTTTAACTGATATTATAAAGGAGAAACATGACTGACTTCTCTTAAACCTTCAACAATTTCATCAGTGCTCCATTACTAAGGTAAAATTCACTTTCTGTTGGAGACAAAAATAAAGCTCATAGTACAAGAAAAGGTCAGAGGAGAACCAAATACCCATCTCAGTCTATATAGGACTTTCTATTATGAGTAGCTAATGTGTGAGTACCCCCCTTTGGCTTCCTTCCAGCTCTGGGAAAAATGACTCCTACAATTGAGAGCTGCTCACAGGATTGAATTGAGTCTTTAGATACCAGTTCACGCTAATATCCCCATCAGGTGTGATGGAACAGGTGATGGAAACATTCAAATCTTTGGAAGCAACAGGACTTGATCGAAATCTCAACTCCTTCACTTACTAGGCTGTGTAACTTTTGGCAAGTTACTTAACCCACCTCTTTGTAAAGTGGGTTTAATAATAGACACATAGTCAAATAATTATAAAGCTTTAATTTAATGGCGTAGAAAAATATCTGGACAAATTGATAATAAACAATTAATGGCAGTTACTTTTGGAGAAGAGGATTCGTGGAGGAATGGGTGAATGCTGATGTGAGACAGACTTTGTGCTACGTATGTTCAGTTTGGTCTGAATTTCTTATAATGATTATGCGTTTCTCCTATAACTTAAAATGCTAAACTCTGAATTTTGATGTTACAAAACTCTGCTAGCTTTAGGCTTAGGCTCATCTTGTTTGTTACGTCTCCTATGAATATTAGAATCTTCCCCATCTTTCAGGCCCTAGCTGAAATGTCATCTGTTCCAGCCCGAAGATGTCTTCTTCCTTTGAGCTTCTTCCATAGCATTTGGTTTATGTCATTCTTAGGGCACTAAGAATGTCATCGGAGACCTCATACATTTCTTCTGGAGACAGAGGGATTCCATAAGTGTCTGATGAATAGATGGATGGATGGATGGATGGATGAACTGGTGGGTGGAAAGAAGAAAAAAGAAAAGAGAGAGGAAAGAGAAGGAAATTAACAAAAGGATTTATTCATGATACAATGAATGCATTTAAGTGGTCTTTTTTTTTTTTAATTTATTTTTTTAATTTCAGAATATCATGGGGGTACAACACTTTGGCCATACACATTGCCCCTGTTCTGCCCGTGTCAGAGCCACAATCGTGGTCATCTCCCAAACTGTGCTCCCCACATCCATTCAGTGGGAGTTTTTCCCATCCCTTCCACCCCCCTCCCGCCCACCCGCCCTCAGATGAATGTTATTGCCCTGTGTGGTGTAAGTGTTCATCAGTTAGTACCAGTTTGATGGTGAGTACCAGTGGTGCTTGTTTTTCCAATCCTGTGACACTTCGCTTCAAAGAATGGGTTCTAGCTCCAACCAGGATAATACTAGATGCGTTAATTCACTGTTGTTCCTTATTGCTGAGTAATACTCCATGGTATACATATACCACATTTTATTGATCCACTCGTGTATTGATGGGCACCTTGGTTGTTTCCACAACTTTGCAATTGTGAATTGTGCTGCTATGAACATTCGAGAGCAGATGTCTTTATTATAAAATGTCTTTTTTTCTTTTGGATAAATACCCAGTAGTGGGATTGCTGGGTCAAATGGTAATTCTACTTTTAATTCTTTGAGGTATCTCCATATTCTTTTCCATAGAGGTTGTACTAATTTGCAGTCCCACCAGCAGTGTATGAGTGTTCCTATCTGTCCACATCCCCGCCAACATTTGTTATTTGGGGATTTTTTGATATGAGCCAATCTCACTGGAGTTAAGTGATATCTCATTGTGGTTTTGATTTGCATTTCCCTGATGATTAGAGAAGTTGAGCACTTTTTTATATGTTTGCTGGCCATCATTCTGTCTTCTTTGGAAAAGTTTTTGTTCATGTCCTTTGCCCATTTTTTAATAGGGTTGTTTGATTTTTTCTTGTTGATTTTCCTAAGTTCTGTATAGATTTTGGTTATCAGCCCTTTATCAGAGGTATAGCATGCAAATATTTTCTCCCATTCTGTAGGTTGTCTGTTCACTCTAGTGATAGTTTCCTTGGCTGTGCAGAGCTTTTCAATTTGATCAGGTCCCATGTATTTATTTTTGTTGCTGCTGTGATTGCTTTGGGGGTCTTCTTCATAAATTCTTTGCCTAGGCCAATGTCCATAAGAGTTTTTCCAACGTTTTCTTTGAGAATTCTTATGGTTTCATGTCTTAGGTTTAGATCTGTTATCCACTGTGAATTGATTTTTGTGAGAGGTGAGAGGTGTGGGTCCAGTTTCAGTCTTCTACATATGGCCATCCAGTTTTCCCAGCACCATTTGTTGAATAGGGATTCTTTTCCCCAGTATACGTTTTTCTGGAATTTGTCAAAGATCAGGTGACTGTATGAGGTTGGTTTTATATTTGGATTCTCAGTCCTGTTCCATTGGTCTACATGTCTGTTCTTGTGCCAATACCATGCAGTTTTGGTTACTATAGCCTTGTAGTATAGTTTGAAGTCTGGTAGACAGATGCCTCCCAATTTAAGTGGTCTTTTTTTGATAAGTGGAAATATAAAACCTTGTTCTCTTGAGGAGGCTTGTTCTAGATATTTTGTGTCTCTCCTGCCTAAAGACCATCAAAGGGAAATTTTCCCACCCACCGCAGCTCTGTTGAAGGGACGTGTCTCAAACACTGTGACTCTAGCCCCTCTCGGCCAGTAAGCATTTGCCCCAAGATCAGTCAAACCACAGGCTGGCGAGTGGCCCGGGGGAAGGCCTGAGGTTCTGCCCAGACAGGGACTGGTAGGGCCACCCAGATGATTATTCTCAAGAATATAGACTGGGAAATGTGAAGGGGGATGGGGGTTGGCAGCAGGACTGACGCTGAAAGATGCACAGAGGGCACAAGAGGGGGAAGAAGAGAACAAAAGATTGAAATTGACCATTAGGTAGAAGTAGGGACCAGGGAGAATTATGAGGCTGAAGTTATGAGAATCAGAACCTAGAAATAGGCAGAAACAAAGAACTAGTGGAAAAGATATGGACTAGAAGGTGCAGAAGCCAACTGGTGGATGCAAGACAATCCCCCAAAGAGAAGCAAAGACAGAATATAGCCAAGTCATGCTGTTAGTGGAGTGTCAGGATGAAGACCCAGGCCCTCCTAGGACTGAGGTCTCTCAAGCTTCAGGCTTCCATATCCTATCTCTGAATAGGCCCAGTCTTTATCCCTATAGGAGTCTTGCCTCCCTTGATGGACCTTGTGAAAAGCTCTCACTATTTGCACTATCCTTCATGTGTCTCTGTCCCTTGCAAACAAA
Source organism: Daubentonia madagascariensis (assembly GCA_023783475.1). Taxonomy (NCBI): domain Eukaryota; kingdom Metazoa; phylum Chordata; class Mammalia; order Primates; family Daubentoniidae; genus Daubentonia; species Daubentonia madagascariensis. The sequence goes on along the minus strand of JAKFHU010000600.1, from coordinate 19,175,500 downwards.
GGAAGCTAACCCTAAAAGAATTTTGGTTACAGGACTGAGCTCTCAGATCAAGAATATGTATCTGGTTTTTCTAGAACCTATTAGTGTCAGTAACCACGATCAGGATAAGCCATCCAGTACTTAAGCTTTTCCATCGTTACAAATGAGGGGTCTTTGGAGAATGTATTCATTTCTTAAACCAGTGGTCCCCAAACTTTTTCAGGTCATGAGCCAAGAGGAAAACACGTGAGGCCCAAAGATATAAAGAATTGTTTATTTGAGCATCTGGGTGTAGATGGGTGGAAGCCGAGAAAGGCATCCACACTGAAATGGGGTCTAGTGAGTTTTTTATAGAGGGTTGGGAGGAGGGAGTGGAGTTCAGGGGAAATTAATCAATAATTGCAGTATACAGCGAGTCCTTGACTTTTGGGAGGAAGTTGTCCGGTACCACACGGCTAGTCCTTGAGATGTCTTTGTTTTCAGTCACATCCCCCTTGTAGGCTTGCAAACCTTCCCTGTTTTGCCTGCTCAGCTGCCTTTTATCTCCCCTCCTCCCTCCCATCCCCTTTTCTGGTTTTGTAAACCTTCTCTCAGTGCAAAGACCACATGCCTAACACTGATATACAAGGAAGAGCCTGTTCATGGCCAAGGATAGAGCTGCCCCAAGCGCCCTAGCCCCAGAAGCCCTAAAGGATGAAGGGATGATGATGATGATGATGATTATTCCTGGCATACTGGTATAGTCATATGGAAACTCTGCCTGAGCTCCTAATCTGCTGTGTAATGAGTTAATGCTTTCTGGTATAAAGAGTGGTAACCTGGTGATATTCTGGAAGAACTAAAATGCAAAACACCCTTACTCATTCCAGTATTTCACCAATTTTAGATATCCTTTGACTGAAATAGCAATTTCTTCTCTCACAGTTTACCTCCTGAGGCTGTATAGAAGTAAATTTTGGTATGATAACATTTGTCTATAAGGCAGAGGTCATTACTGTCCCCAGTACCACTATTATAAAAGGGATTGCAGCCCTTCTTTGAAAATTGTTGTGTTTTATGCCACAGATGACAAATAGGGTGTCCTTTTATTTCTTTGCCAACCTCAGCTGATTGGTGCTGGCTGCCCGGAGCACGGAGCTGAGAAGCTTCTGAGGTTGCAAGTGGGTGGATTGGAGATTTGACAGCCCTTGCGCTTTGGCGTATACTCAGTCAGATTCTGATAGATGTTCTATAATAAACTTTGGGCACAAGGGAACATTTTAGGGCCACTCCAGGCAAGGCAAGTCTGGAATAATTCACTCTCTGAATTGCTTTCTTTTAGTTGACAAATTATTGCTTACATCCTGTATTATTCCCAAAAATGTGCTAGTTTGAGAAAAAGAATGATTTACCCCTTTGTAGATATGGATATGCCTTTTGCAGAAATCTAAAATAGCCGACAACATGAACAGTTATAACACAAGCGTATATTTATTGAGTAACTAATATGTACTGAACACTGTCCTAAGTATTGTATGTGTATCATCTCATTTAACCTCTACAGCAACCTTTAAGGAAGGTACTATTATTATCCTCAGGGGATAGATAAGGAAACTGAGGCAGTAGCTAGAATGTGGCAAAGCCAAGAGTCAAACCGGGCAGTCTTAGCTCCTCTACCCTACTGCTAGAATCAGGTACTGTTTGTATCCATGTGCTTCTGCTTCGGAGCTCTGAACCTTAAAATAAAGGACTGTTACGCTCATCTTGAGCCCCATTTATCCTGCTTTGAGGCAGTGATGTTCTATAAAAGCGTGTCGATTCTAATGGAGCTCAGTTTAATGGTCTCAAGATCATCTCTTACGATTGACAAGTTACAACATTTAAGAAAACAAATGCACTCTGTTTTCAGGAAATTGCTAGATACAGAGATGATGAAAATAGATGTAAGTGGTTTACAGGACCTCCAAAGGGACGGGGTTGATGTGTTTGTTTTGTTGCCTTTTGCTTTGTGTGTTCACGGGAGAAACAATAAGCCTCCTTTTGGAACCAGTTTGGAGCAGCTGGGGGGGGCCTTGGTGTTGGGTTAGAAATCTTGACGGAACTCCCCTGCCTTTGTTCCAGTTCACACCATGTGCTAGCAGGGCTCCCGGGGGACCGTCAGGTATGCTGTGGGCCTAGGGCTCTGGGCTTGGACTACAGTGTGGCCCCTTCCTCCATGCTCACCTCTGTTCATAAAGGCTTAAGGGACAGAATAATTATGGACTGAATTAGCTTCTCTCCCTAGGGAAAAAAAAAAGTGAGTCATTAGGGAACTAGATGTTGGCAAAGACCTGTCAGGAGGCAGATTATCTCCCTCTGTTCTTCATTTCTGGCTGGGTTTTTTTCTCCCTCTTCCTTGTTTTCCTTTTTTCACTTTTAGGGTTGCCAAAAATTAAATTATCCCCAGAAAACAAACAAAGCAAGATCCTCAGAGCTCTCTAATCAAAATGACAAGATTGTGGTTGTTTAGTGAAAATTCAAAGATTCTGTATGATCCTGTTAGTAATTGGTGAATGAAGTATGTCTCATTTAAATAAAATAAATTTTATAACAATTGGCTTTTTGTTTCTAGATATTTACACTAACTTTATCTTTTATAATCTCATCTATAGCTCCCACAAAAAATGGTGATTTTATATTCAGAAAAAAGATATACATTTCCTAAAGGCCTACTGTGTATATACGCATTCCCATATGACACCTCATCAATTCTCATAACCCATCAGAAAGAAATTACTATCCCTATTTCATAGATGAGGCTACTGAGGCTCAGAGAGGTTGTGCAACTTGCCCAGGATTACCCAGTAGCTGAAAAATGGTGAAGTCTGAATTTTAAACTAGATCTGATCTGCCTAACTCCAGAATCATTCCAAAGTGTATCCACCATACTGGAGGGTGTATTGATTAAGACCACATTAACTCAGCAAACTGCATACTTATTCTTACTGGGCACTGGATATATAAAATTGAGTAAGATGTGATCTCTGCTCTCAAAAATCTCATAGTATATTAAGGGAGAGTTGGTAATTATAATACAGGATGCTAGTCCACTTTACAGTGGGCCAGGGAGGGTCCATGCAGTCAACTTCCTGAGACAAAAGGAAAAGCAGGAAAGGTTCACCCAAGAAAAGATACTGGAAACAAGTCTTCCCTTTGCCAGGCAAAGGAGAGAAGTGGGGGAAGGTGTAGATAACATTCTAAGCTGAGAAAAGTGTAGGCAAAGCTCTAAAAAGAAAGGGTTGGCTGTTCAGTGTGATAGGGACATAGAGTGTATATTTGTTTCCTAGGGCTGCTGTTTGTAACAAAGTACCAAAAACTGAGTGGCTTCAAACCACAGAAATTTATTCTCTGGTAGTTCTGAAGGCTAGAAGACCAAAATCCAAGGTGTCAACAGGATTGGTTCCTTTTGAGGGCCCTGAGGGAAGGATCTGTTCCATGTCTCTCCGCTACAGTCTGGTGACAGCCAGCGATCCTTGACATTCCCTGGCTTGTAGATGCATCACTTCAATCTCTGCCTGTGCCTTCACCTGGCATTTTCCCCATGTCTCTGCATCTTCACTCGGCTGCCTTCTTGTAAGGACTCCAGTCATATTGGATTATGGGCCCAGCCTATTGCAGTTATGACTCACCTTAACTAATTACATCTGCAATGACTCTATTTCCAAATAAGGTCACATTCTGAGGTACTGGGGCTTAGGACATCCACATACCTTTTTTGAAGGGACACAATTCAACTCCTAACAGAGTGCGTGTTGAAGCTGAGAGCTGCTTATCACAAGCCATTTGTGGCATAACAGAGAACCAGGGCTCCATCCTGCAAGCAACAGAAAACCAACTGAAGTTACAAGCTGGGAAGTGACATCACCGATTGTGTTTGGGAAGTAACTCTGTCAACAGTGTGGGGAGAGGTGAAAGTGGGGCCAAGATGGGGCAGGCAGGCCGCTGAGAAGGCATTCCAGTGTTCAGCTGAAATATTACACAGAATTGGGCTAAGGAAAGAGCTAAGCTACAGAATAAAAACCTTATGAATAAAACGTTTTCCTAGCTTTAGTTATTTATGATTGGCAAAAATCAGGAACAACCTAAATATCCAACAAAAGGACAGTTAAGTCAATCCTAAGAAGCCATTACACATTAGTCTTTCAAAGCATATGATAACATAACACAAAGCTTGTATTTTAAAAATTTGTTAAAAGTGAGATATAAAGTATTCAAATAAAGTGTGATTTCAAATATATTAAATATGAATGAAAACAGAAAGAAATGATGTCACAATATGAACGGTGGTTTGCTTTGGGTGGTGGGATTATGGGAAGTTTTTTGTCAACTTTATTTAGGTATAATTTACATATAATAAAATCCAGCAATTTCAAGTGTATGATTCGGCAGGTGATGTCAAATACATATAGTCATGAAACCATCACCATAATGATGATAAAGAACATTTTTGTCCTCTAGAAGATGTCCTCATGCCTCTGCTGTCAATCTTTGGCAACCTGAAATCTGCTGTTACTATAGTTTCACCTGTTCTAGAACTTCATACACATAGAATCATTCAGTATGTATAATAGCATTTTGTGCCTATTTTCACTACAGTTAATGTTGTTGAGGTTCATTTATGTTGTTGCATACATCAGTAGTTTGTTCCTTTTCAGTGCAGAATGGTATTCCATTGTGTGGATATACTACAATTTGTTTATCCACTTACTAGTTAATGGCCACTTGCATTCACTTCAGTTTTTAGCTATTATAAATAAACCTGGAAATTATTGGTTCACCTAGTTTTTTGGGGGACATTCTCATAAAAGCCTTTGTATCCATTTATCTTGGGTAAATAACTAGAAGTGGCATTGCTGGACCACATGATAAGTGAATGCCTAACTTTATAAGAAATCATTTTCCAAAGTGGCCATACTACTTTTGCAGTCACTTCAGCATTATATGAAAGTTCCAGGTCTTCCACATCTTCACAAACACTTGGAATTATCAGTCTTAATGATTTTATCATACTAGTGGATGTATAGTATTATCTCATTGTGGTTTTAATTTGCATTTCCCTAATGAGTAGTGGTGTTGAATATCTTTTCATGAGCTTATTTGCAACCTGCACATCTTTGTTGGTGAGGTATTTGTTCAAATCATTTGCTCATTTGTTGTTGGGTTGTTTGTCTTCTTATTTTTAAGTTAAAAGAGTTTTTTTTAATAGATTCTGGGTAGAAGTGCTTTATCTTAGATATTTGTAAATATTTTTCCCTGTTTGAGGCTTGCATTTTTATTTTCTTAAGGATGTCTTTTGAAAAGCAAGAGTTTTTACTTTTGATATACTCTAATTTAAATTTTTTTCTGTCCATGCATTTTGTGTTTTATTTTAAAAATCTTTGCCAAACCCAGGGTCCCTAAGATTTTCTTCTATGTTTTCTTCTAGACACCTTATAGTTCTAACTCATATATTTAGGTCTATGAGTTATTTCAAGTTGATTTTTGTATACAGTGTAAGGTGAGGGTCAGATCCATTTCTTTCCATGTGGATATCCAGTTGTTCTAGTATCATTTGTTGAAAAGACTGTTCTTTGCCTCCTTGAATTTTCTTGGTGATTTTTAGTTGTAGTCAATTGGCCATATATGTGTGGGTCTATATCCAGGATTTTTATTATGTTTGACATGTAGGTGTACTTTTTCAGCAATAACACACTTATTATAGCATAATAATAAGTCTTGAAATCTTATTTTTCTTTTTAAAAATTATTTTCTATTCTAGGTTATTTGCATTTCCATGTAAATCTTAGAATTAGCTTTTCAATTTCTACCAAAAAAAGTTGATATTTTGTTAGAGAGTGGGTTGAATCAATAAATCAATTTGGGAAGATTAAAAACTTAATATCAAAGATTCCTATCCATGAATGTCACTTAGCTTTTCATTTATTTAGGTGTTCTGTAATTTCTCTAAACAATATTGTATCAATTTCACTGTATAAGTCTTGCATATTTTAAAGAAATTTATCCCTATATATTTAATATTTTGATGTATTTTTATAAATAGTATTTTTCTGTAACTTCAATTTCCAGTTCATTGCTACTATTTAGAAATACAATTGACTTTTGTGTATTGACCTTATATCCTGTGACTTACTAAACTCAATTATTAGTGCTACTAGCTTTTTGGAGATTCCTTAAAATTTTCAACATAGATGATTATGACATTTATAAGTAAATACAATTTTTTTCTTTCTAATCTGTATGAGTTTTATTTCTTTCTCTTGCCTTATTACACTGGCTAGTACTTCCAGAATAATGTTGAATAGAAGTTGTGATATCAGACATCTTGTCTTGTCCCTAATCTTGTCCCTTATTTGTCTTATCCCTAATCTTGTCCCTTATTTGTCTTGTCCCTTATTTGTCTTGTCCCTAATCTTGAGGGGAAAGTTTTTAGTTTTTCACCATTAAGCATTATAGAAACTGTAGGTGTTCATAGATGCCTCTTATCAAGTTGAAGAATTTCTCTTCTAATACTAGGGATTGAGGGTTTTTATCATGAATGGGTATTGAATTTTGTCAAAAGCTTTTAATCCTGTTTTTAAAAGATGGTTAATGGGTTAATTAAATTGATTCATTTTCAGAGAACATGATGTTTGACTTTGCATTCCAAGGACAAATTACACTTCATCCATAATGTATTATCTTTTTTAGGTGTTGCTGTACTTGATTTGCTAAAATGTTTTTAGGATTTTTGCATCTGTCTTCTTGAGGGTTATTGTTCTGTAACTTTCTTGACTTCTAGTGTCTTTTTGGTATTGAGGTAATGTTGACCTTATAGAGTGAGTTAGGAAATGTTCTTTCTTCTAGAAAGTATAAATGGTATTATCTCTTTCTTAAATATTTGGTAAAATTCACCAGTGAAGCCACCTGGGCCTGGAGTTTTCTTTGCAGGAAGGCTTTTAATATAATCTTAATCTTTTTAATGGATATAGGGCTCTTCAGTTTGTCTATTTCTTTTTGCCTTTGAAGGAGTCTATCATTTCATCTAAATTTGTGAATTTGTGAATTTATTGGCATAAATTTGTTCATAATATTTTCTTATATTCTTTTTAATTTCTGTAGGATCTGTTATGCTATCACATTGCTTGTTCCTGAAATTGGTAATTCATGTCTTCTCTCTTCCTGTCCATTATTTCTAGAAGTTTATCAATCCTATTGATCTTTTAAAGAACCAGCTTTTGGTTTTAGTGATATTCTATTGTTTTTATGTTTTATTTTTTATTGATTTCTGTTGTTATATATTTTCTTCTTCAAGCTTACTTTGCATTTAATTTGCTCTCCTTTTTCTTATTTCTTAAGGTGAATGCCTAGTTATTGATGTGAGATCTTTCTTACTTTCAAATATGAGTCTAATGCTGTACGTTTCCTCTAAGCACTGCTTAGCTGTATCCCCCAGTTGTGTTTTCATTTTTAATCAGTTCAAAATATTTTGAAAAGACTATACAGCAGTTCCCTTTTATCCATGGTTTTGCTTTCCACAGTTTCAGTTACCCACAGTCAACTGCAGTCCAAAAATATTAAGTAGAAAATCACAGAAATAAACAATTCATAAGTTTTAAATTTTGCACCATTCTGAATAGCATGATGAAATCTCACATCATCCTTCTCCGTCTGGCTCAGGACATGAATCATCCTTTCTTCAGTGTATCCATGTTGTATACATTACCTGCCCATTAGTCATTTAGTAGCTGTCTTTGTTATCAGGTCAATCTTACAGTATCGCAGTGCTGGCGTTTAAGAAACCCTTATTTTACTTAATAATGCCGCCAAAGTGCAAAAGTAGTGATGCAATTCAGATATGCCAAAGAGAAGCTGAAAAGTGCTTCGTTTTAGTAAAAAGGTAAAAGCTCTCAACTTAAGAAGGAAAAGGAAAAAGGAAAAAAAGTCACATTCTGAGGTTACTAAGGTCTGTGGTAAGAAGGAATCTTTTATTTGTGAAATTATGAAAAATTAAGAAAAAGAAATTTGGTCATAACATATAGAGGGTTAGATACCATCTGTGGTTTCAGGCATCCTCTGAGGGTCTTGGAATATACTCCCGGTGAATAAGGGGGACTGCTGTATATTCTGCTGTTAGTTCTAGTGTTCTGTAAATTTCATTTGGAGCTACTTGGTTGATTAGTTTGTTCAGGTTGTCTTATATTCACACTAATTTCAACTACGTTTGTGGATTTGTCTATTTTGCCAGTCAGTTCTATTAGTTTTTGCCTCACGCATTTTAAATTTATGATTGTTGTATCTTTTGATGAATAGATTCCTTTGTCATTATGAAATTTTCCTCTTTATTCCTGGTAATATTTCTTATTCTCAAGTGTACTTTGTCTGATATTAATATTGCCACACCAATCTTTCTTGATTTGGGTTTGTATGGTATATCTTTTTCTTTCCTTTTACATTTAACCTGTGTCTGTATATTTACGGTGGGATTTTATAGACAGACAATAGTAGGATCTTGCTTTTTTATCTAATCAAAAAAAATCTGTCTTTTCATCAGAATGTTTATAACATTTACATTTAAGGTAATTATTAATATATTTTGACTTAAATATGCCATCTTTTTATTTGTTTTGTACATGTCCCATCTGTCTCTATTGCATTTTCCCTCTATTTCTGTCCCTTTTTAGGTTAATTGGGTATTTTAATAATTTGATTTTATATCTACTCTTCACTTATTACCTATACCTCTTTATTTTAATCTTATTGTGGTTGTTCAAGGATTAATAATATATACCTTTAATTTATCACAACCTACCTTCAAATAATATAATGGTACTTCAAATGTAATATAAGAACTGGAAAAAGATACAATTCACTTTTCACTTTTTGTCCATTGTGTTATTGTTGTCATATATGTTACTACTATTTTTGTCATATATTTTACTTCTATTGTTGTCAGATATTTTTTGTATACATGGTATAAACCTATCAGTATATTGCAAATATTTTGGCTTTAAGCAGGTGATTATCTATTAAGGAGATTAAAATAAAAGCAAATTATTTTATGTTTACCCATGTAATTACTATTTTAAGTGCTCTCCCTACCTTTTTATTGACCCAAATTTCTATCTGGTATCATTTCCTTCTGCCTAAAGAATTTCCTTAAAATTCCTTATAATGCAGATCTGCTGGTGATGAATTTTCTCAGCTTTTTTTTTTAATCTTTATTTCACTTTAATTTTTGAAAGATATTGTTGCTGGATGTAGAAGTCACTTTAATTTTTGAAAGATGTTGTTGCTGGATATAGGATTCTACTTTCAAAACTTTAGAGTAGAGGTCTTCAACCAGGAGTGATTTTTGCCTCTTAGGAGACATTGGGCAATGTCTAGAGACATTTTTGGTTGTCACAACTAGGAAGAAAGAGTGGTACTGGCATCTAGGTGAATTTCGTTTGTGGGTAAGTTAGGTAGTAGAACATGATGGAGGTAAAGGTAGAAAAGGAGGAAGAAAAAGCCTGCAAAACTCTGTCTTATAAATAAAATTAATAAAGTTTCAGATGTTGTGGCTTGAGATTGCTCTATGCAGGGTCTGTAAGGGAAGTAATACACAGGTTACTTCATCTTCATGTGATGCCACAGTGTCCAGGGGACTTCATCACTTTTCTCTATGGTAAAGTATTTGTATTAGTTAAGATAAGGGTAAGCCACTGTCAAAGACCTAACATCATGCAGTGGCTTTAAAAGAACACAGAAGTTATTTCTTTCATACGTAAAAGTGTGAGGTGAGCATTCCAGGCTGGCAGACAGCCCTGCTCCACATAGTCATTCAGGGACACACGTTCCTATAAAAGAGCTATTTGCCATACCCCTAGACCTTGTCATAATTTTCATGGTCTCACTGGGTTCTACCTATCTAGAAGGGGAAAAAGGATACGGAAAAATCATCCCTCCAGTGTTTTAAAAGAAGTCAGCAGGCAAGTACTACATATCACATCACTTCTGCTCATATTCCACTGGTGAGACCTATTCTTTGGCCACATCTAACTGCAGGAGCATCTGGGAAATACAGTAGAGATAGGCAGCCATGTTCTCAGCATCAAGCCTTTTACTGTGGAAGAAGGCAAGAATGAATCTCAGAGGACAGTTGATAGTCCTGCCACAGGGTCCGTGCAACCAAATAATGGGTGTGGTAGTTAGAACAGAATTATACTTTTATTGCAAGACAACAGAGAAGCATAGTAAGTTTCAAACTTTGATATTACTAAGTTATTATTTATTTAACTGGCACTGATACATGAAGCATTCAGAAGATATAGCTACATGTTCTTCAAACTTATACCTTGATTTCTTAGAAAGGTATGAAAATATTTAGAAGATTGAGAAAAGAATAATTTGCCACATTTGCTTTCATTCTCAGGACAGCATTTCATTTGTACGTTTACTGAACCTCTATGGGTGCTAGTTGCTATGCTACACTCTGGGAGTATAAAGACAGCTAAGATACAGCCCTATTTCTCAAGGAGCCCATAGCTAGTGGTAGAGATGATCAAGGTTTTGGTTTTTATTGTCTTTTTATTATTTTTTTTAATGCTGAATGGTGTGATCAGAGCTAACCTAGCTCTGTGCTAGGTTTGCATGACTCAGCATGGGCACAGAGAGAGAGGGTTCAAAGGAATAGTTACAGAAAATATATGGCTAAATATGGAAGTAGGAATAGGAGTTGACCAGATGGACCCAAATGGGGAAAAACATTACAAGCTAAGGAAATGGTGTGGGCAAAACTGAGAACGTATGAAACAGCTGATGTATGAAAGTGCTAGTGATTTAACCTGGAGGTGAGGGTACAAGTCAGGGCAGGGAGAGTTGGGCCCAAGCAGGGTCATTAGGCCTTGCATCCTGAGCTGGTGACAGGGATTTTATTCTATAGGTGATGTGGCTGTACTGATTCCCAGGGCACGTGATTGGATCTGGATTTAGAAAAATCATTAGCAAGGTGCAAAGATAGATTTGAATCTAAGAATTTCAAATGCTAGCAATAAGGCCAAGCCTTCTGATGCTTCAGCTGAGAAAATTCTTGTAGAAAGAGTTCCCTACACACACACACACACAAAAAAAAAAAGCTTGGTGAAACTCTTAGGAATTTTTATCTTTTGAGAATCAATCCATAAAAGAAATATACTTTTTAATCAAACTTATCATAGTGCTGGATGGTATAGGAGAAATATATATAACATAAAGATATATAACAAATGTATATATAGCATAAGCCAGCTTTGAAGGAGACAAAGAAGAAAGTGTGAGCTTATAATGTAAGACAGCATATAACCAGGCACACTCAAAGGGCAAGGGGTTCCCAGGGCTGTGGGTATTTAGGGAAGGTAATTTAAATCATGGAATAATAAGGGTGTGGAATTGGAGCTTTGCCTAGAAAAGAGACAACCTGTCTCACTTTGATTACGTTTCATAGGTAGAGATAGAAATGGATTCTTCTTCCTCAAATGAATGGACATTTTCACACAAAAACACTCTAAGAGAATGGCAAATGCATAAGAAACTAATTTCTTCTTCTCATCCTCCCAAGTTCTAGAATGAAAGAGAGGAGACTATTAGCCAAAGAAGGGAGTACTATAGTTCTTATGTTTATGTCCCTTATTTGTTGAAATTCTACCCATCCTCCAAGGTATGGTGTTAGGAAGATGAGGGGCCTTTGGGGGGTGATTAAGCCAGAGCCCTTGTAATTGGATTAGTGCCCTTACTAGAGCCCCAGAGAGCTGACTAGCCCCTTCCACCATGTAAGGGCGCAGCTGGAAGGTGCCATCTATGAACCAGAAAGCGACCCCTCATCAGAAACCAAATCTGCTGGTGCCTTGATCTTGGACTTCCCTGCCTCCAGAACTGTGAGAAATTAATTTATATTGTTTATAAGCTACCCAGTTTATTATATTTTGTTGTAGCAGCCTGAACAGGCTAAAACAGGGAATTAATGGTTCTCTCTCTCCTCCAGGCAGGAGTCAGCACATGCTGAGGAGGAAAAAGTTGATGGAATAATTTGATAGCCACTGGCTCATCTTAGAAGTTAGTTCCTTCAGGCAAGAACCATAGATGGGTTGGTAGGACTTAGTGGGAGCAGCAACTGCAGTAATATAGACTGGATGTGTATCCTGTGGCTTGAGGCTGTCCCTAAATTCCTCCATCAAGCATGTCTGTGTCCATGGGGTACCTTCCTGACTCTTATGGAGAGTAGCCACACCTTCAAGGACTGGGCTCCTTGTCTCTTCAAGGCTGGGGAGCATCTAGAAACCAAAGAGAGAAAGTCTTTATAAAGTGGCATTTGCTTGAGGGGCCAGAGGACCTAGTAAAGGAATTGTGCCAGGGACACTGTGCAAAGATAAGATAATTTGGTGAGACAGAGGGCAAGCGGCAGAAAAGAGTTAACACAGCAGGCCTGCTTCAGATAGGCCTGCTTCCAAGGTTGGCCCTTGGCTGGCATCTGGGAACTTGGATTGCAGGAGAGTTTCTACCACTTTAATGGCTAAGAGTAACTCATTGTGCATAAACTACATGTACAAACAAGCATGATTTATGCCTTCCTACTGGGACTCTGGAATTTGAGTACATGTTAGGCAGAGGGTACTTATGTGACCAGCCCCCAATAAAAACCCTGGGCACTAGTTTCTAGTGAGCTTCCCTGTTAGATAACATTTCACGTGTGTTGTCACAACTCATTGTGGAGGAGTTAAGACTATCCTGTGTGATTCCACTGGAAGAGGACTATTAGAAGCTTGTGCCTGTTCCTTCCAGACTTCGCCCCCTGTGCCTTTTCTCTTTGCTGATTTTGCTTTACAGCCTTTCACTATAATAAATCTTCATCATCGGTACAACTATATTCTGAGTCCTGTGAGTCTTCCTAGTGAAAAACCAAACCTGGGGATGGACTTGGGGATCCCTGAGACAGCAAAACTTGCAGGAAGGACTCCAGTAGAAAATGGCTGCTCAGCGTTGGCGCTTTTGAAACCCCCAATATGTATATTTATTTTAATTGCCATCTTCCAGAATTAAGCACTTGATTATGTTAGGTGTATCTTTCTTAACAACTGTAACTATTTAGAATTTTTCAGATTTTAGAAAGATGTTAAATATACCACGTTATGAAATATCCCAGGAGGTCTGGGGAAGGACCCATACTCAAATACATTAATAAGGCTGCTTTCAATGCATGAACAGTCTCACTAAGAGAAATAAATGGAGACTCTAAGTAGCCTCACATCAGTCTAGGTCAGAGCTTGCCACCAGATGAGTTTGTGCCAAACTTAGGGGAAAAAACTTAGAATTTTTAGAGCATTTTGAATTTTAGCATTGCAGGTAAGGGATTATGCTTATCAGGAAATTAAGGATTAGAAAAGTTAATTGATTTCCTAACAGTAGCACAGCTTGTATCTGAGCTGGATTTCAAATTTAGGACTGTCTAGGCCACATGCCAGAGAACTCTTGTCTATTAGTTTACATACTGTCTTTCTAGTTACTTTTAAAATTGTGTCTTCATGTCTGAACACTACTTATGAGGAGGTGGTGTAAAACAAGGGGGAATGGAAAAGAAGAAAGTAATTATCTTTCTTTGGAATGGGCAATTGGGTATTTGCCTTTCCCTGTGAAACTGATTCTAAATATATGACATATTTTTGCCTTCTGTAAGTCTAACTGCACATCAAGGCTCAAAAGAAATAGATCCACCAGTTCTCTATCCTGGGGTGTCTCCGCTATATCCCTAGTTGTAGTCACCCCCAAGTGAGAGTGTGTGTGTCTGTGTGTCTCTTCATTTGCATTGTGCCTTCCAAGGCAGCAGGAGTGTGTCTTATTTTTTTCTCCCTCTTTTATTGCATAATGCTCAATAATTCATTTAAGTAGATTTTTTAAAATTAAATTGAGTATGAAGTTATTTTGGCTGATGAGGATAACTCCCAGATTTCTCTGGGTGGGAAGGCCTGCTAGCTCACACTTCTTGGAAAAAATTCTTAATAGACACCTTTGCCTTCACTGTGGCAACAAAGAGATGGTTTGGAGAAAAAGAGAAGCAACAGGACTCCTTCTTCCAATAAATTACCTTCCTTCCATAAAATAGTAAAATATATTTGACATAGGTATTTGCTGTGAGGAGGATTTGGGGGGACAAGAAGTCACTACCAACCAGATACCTGTGAACTGCTAAGTTTTGCTTTTGCTTCTCTGCCCCTCCCTGCCCCTTGCTTTTAAAAATAAATGCTCTATCAGTTCAAAAGATATTTGAAACCCAGTTCTCTGTGTTCCTGCATCCTAGGAGCTTTGTCATTCTTATAAGTCTGTCTTGCCTCAACTTGCAAACCAGCTTAATTTAATTCTCTGATTTTTCATTATGTTTGATGCAAGCTTAGTAATTCTCAGAAAATGGTCCTTGTTAAATGAAGTTTAGCTAGAAATTCTGATATTCTGGGGTGCTTACCCAAACAGCTGTCATTCTTTGCAATGGCTTCATTATTCAGTGACAAAGTTAATAGCCTTGTTTTACTTTTGTTTGAAAATGTCTTTGTCTTTCTCTGCTTGTTCTAGCAACAGTGTTCCTGGAGTTTTGGAAAAGACGGCGAGCCGTAATTGCTTATGACTGGGATTTGATAGACTGGGAAGAAGAAGAGGTTTGTATCATTTACCTCCGAATTTTTTAAAAAGCAAATCACCAAGAAATACACAATCCCCTTGAATTATCACTCTCTGCTCTGTGACAGAAGTCAGGTTTAGTTTTAAAGCATTGTCAGTATTTGCCTTTGTAGGAGATTTCAAATAGTGTAAAAAGAGACTGGCAAAATTAAAAAAGAAAAAACAACTTTGATTCCTTAGTGGAATAAAAGCCCATTACTAAGTGAAGCATTTCACCTGTGAGTAGAGGCCCCAAAAGAATTGGTAGTATGATTTTTTATTTTTCTTAAATATCATACATTTTCTTTACTTCAGCAGAAAAAGGGCATTTGTTTCACATCTCTACGCACATGGAAGCAAACTGAAGAGAATTACTGCAAGGAAATGTTTCTGTGAGCACCTCAGTAGCCAGGACAGTGCCCAGGTGTGCACAGCTCTGAAGTATTCCATCAGGTGGTCAATGCTGAGGAGAAACCACTCCTAAGCAGCTTCCTTTGGAGAAGTGGCTAAATGTGGGGCCAGCTCCAGATGAAACTGGCAAGGCAGGGCAAACTCAGTCCCTGAGACCTCACCTTCTAGCACATTCCCCAGCCCTGTCACTCTCCTTTTACCCTCTTCTAGGCCAATTCACTGTGCTCTTTCCTAACCTCTGTCTGGTTTTAATACTCTCTTGCCCCTTTCCTATCAGAAGTCTCAAGTACCCAGCTGGGCATGATCACCACATTCCCCCATCGGACCCTGCTTTCCCTTGACAGTTGGTCCAAGTCTCAGCTCCCTCTGCTCCCTGTCCTTCCTTATCTCTTGCCTCTCCTGAGCCTCGTTTCCTCAGAGCCTCGAGATGCCAAGCAGATAAACTAATCATATACGTGTAATGTGATAATGGAAATTAATATGTGTTTTCCTTGTAGGAGACACATGTATGAATCTTTATATGCTGAAAGGAATCTTCTAGAAATACAAATGATGAGAATTTTAGCCCTGGTAGGCTTGGTGGGAGAAGTAACTTTGAGAGGCTTTCTCCTTATTCCCATGAACATGTGTGGGTGGCTTTTTGTTTTGGTTTGGTTTTTGGTTTTGTTTTATTGTATATATTTAAGGTGTACAACATGATGTTTTGATATATGATACTGGGATATTCAGTGATCCTTGTTCTTCTGATAAGAATTTCTCTCACGTTTTTGTAAACATTGTCCTGAAAATGATTTTCTGGGTTTAAAGAAACTGCCCCGGCAGACTGTGGAATCTACTGGCAGCAGCCAGGCTGCATTCAGAACTTCCCCTTGGGTGGTGCCATTCTGCTGTTTCTGGTTATACGTGTTCATGGGAATAGTTCCCAAGAGGGTGGAAAATGTTCTTTCCTAGGAATCCAAGTCACCACTAAGCAACTGTGTCACCTTGGTCAATTTACTTCACCTCTGGACTTTTTAAAATTTCCAAAAAAAGAGATGTGACTAAGTTTCTCCTTTCAGCTGTAAAGTGTGGCATTATTTGAGTGACTTTGACCAAACCAGTCTAAAATTCACCACTGGCACCTGTGGTGGGCCCATGATGTGGGTACCCTTGAAGTAAACATATCCCTTGTCAGTCTGGGGACTTCTATTTTCCCAGCCACTGTTAGAAAGCTTGGAGAGCTGAACTGTTCTTTCACTCAACACACCTTTGTACATGAGCCTACCTCTGTAGCCACAGACATTTCTAGTTCTCAGTTTGGGATTCATTGTGGAAATGCCTTACTTCTAGCTGATGGCTTCCAGCTTATTGTGCAGAAAAACCCAGACTCACTGCACACCTTCTTCAGGGGTAACCTAGTATAGTAGTTTGCTAGGGCTGCCATAACAAAGTACCACAGACTGCATAGCTTAAACAATAGAAATTGGTGTGCTCACCATTCTGGAGGCTAGAAGTCCAAAATCAAGGTGTCAGCAGGGTTGGTTTCTTCTGAGGGCCGTCATGGAACAATCTGTTCCAGACCTCTCTCCTTGGCTTGTAGAGGCCATCTTCTCCCTGTGTCTTTACATTATCTTCCTTTTGTGTGTATCTGTGTCCAAATTTCCTCTTCTTATAAAGATACCAGTCATATTGGATTAGGATCCACCCTAATGACCTCATCTTAACTTAATTACCTCTGTAAAAAACCTGTTTCCACATATGGTCACATTTTGAGGTACTGGGGGGTAGGACTTCACCTTATGAATTTGGGGACATGATACAATTCAGCTTGTGACACTACGGAACACAGACCTGGCTCCATGACTAGCCTCCATTTTTGATTGGCACTTACAGCCTAATAAATTGAAAGTTTCCCAAAGAAGCAAGAGTGTAAGTCCATACTGTTTATATCCTCAAGTATAATAACTACCTGAAATAAATGAGAGAGGCAGAGCCTGTTTCTAAATGTATCTCCTACTGATCTTACCCATGACCTGCCCGGAGTGAGGTCCAGCACTGGGCTTACGCTGTGGCACGAGCCAGGCTGAGCTAATACAAAGGCCACCCTTCACGCCACACAGGTGGCTACGACCAAACTGTGCTCACTCTCCATGACCTCTCTTCTGTCTTTCTTTGTGCTCTGTCAATACCTTCTTCCAAGACCCAAGTCTTTCTGCATGGATTAACTGGATCTCCATTTCACCAGAGTTTCTGCTCATTTTCCATCCTCTTTGGAAACACTCAAATAAAACATGTACTTAATTACCCAGAGCCATGTCAGTGTGCCCTCAGGCTAATTACCTTTTCCTAATCCCTATAATTGCTTTTTAGTCAGAAGCTCTTCATATTTGGATTGGGCTCAGCTAAATGAAATAAAATCTTAGCTTTATTTAGAATTAGAGGATCCTCGATTTTAGCTGATTTTGAAAGGTATTTACCTCGTTTTCAATAACAGTTAAGAATATACTTAAACTCTATTGTTTAAAGATGAATGACTCCTATAGCAGCTTATCAAAAAGTAGATCCACCATGTTTTTAGTTACCTAAATCTAAAAATGCAAAAAAAAATTTCACAGGAGAAAACTAAGATTTATATTGTCATTATAACTTATAAAATATTTTCCTATTCAGAAGCCTTCTTTGTCCTGGTGTCCATTATCGCTCCCTGGTAATAAAAGTAAAAGCTTATTAGTTGTTTCACACCACTATGGACAGAATATGTGGTTCCCTTTAAAATATTATTCTCAGTTTCTTTCTTCAAGCTTAGTTTAATAAGATAACAGAGAAACGTAACTGTCAGTCTAAATCACATTGCTTTTGATGATAGTAAATCTTAATCTTCATTCTCTAGATTTTCTTCAAGTGGCCAATTTCCAAACATTTAAGCCTGGGTTGGCTGACTGATTAGTGTGGCTGCTATTGACTCAGTTCTACGGTGGGGTAAAATGATATATTGTTATTGTGTGAACACCTCTTCAGTGCATAAAAATGTATCTGCTTGTCCTTTAGGAAGAAATCCGACCCCAGTTTGAAGCCAAGTATTCCAAGAAAGAGCGGATGAATCCCATTTCAGGAAAGCCAGAACCTTATCAAGCATTTGCAGATAAATGCAGCAGACTTATCGTTTCTGCATCTGGAATATTTTTTATGGTTTGAAACTTTTTTAAAAAAAATCTCTTTATTTGTTTCATAAAGTACAAACCTGTAGCACAAAAACAATAATCATATCAGGAATTTGCATAGTTCTACAAAACATTTTTGCACTCTATGTTATTTAATCTTCATAATAACTCCATTTGGTGGTCAGGGATGGTATTGCTATGCCCGTATTACAGATGGAGCAGCTGAGACGCCAAAAGGTTATGGGGCTTGCCCAGGGTCAGCCAGTAAGTAGCTAAGAGCTCAGGCCCTCTACTCTAATATGATGTTCTTTCCACTTGTCATGTTCCAGTATGCCATGTTGAAAGGAATAAAAATTTGACATAGGACCTACAGCAGTGTTTTTCAAACTTTTTACCATGCCCATACAGTAAGAAATGTATTCTCCATCATAAGCCAGAATATGCTATGCAAGTAGATGTAGAAAACTGAATATAATAACTAAAACAGTGGTCAGCTTTACAATATGCAATAAACTCTGATTTTTTCTGTTTTATTACCATCTATATTTTTAATACCAGATAAAATTTCCTAAAATTGATTTCCTGACTCACTAATGGTCATATCAGTTTGAAAAACACTAACTTAGAGCTGAGTTGTTAGCTTTTCCTAAACAAAAGTCATTTAGAGATGAACTTTGATACGATTAATTTCTGAACAAAACATATGCAAATTTTTCAGAAATGTCATTGTAGAACTATGAAGGATTATAAGGATTCTTTCCTTTCTCCAAATGACAAATGTATAAATACACGCCCTGAGCCATTGGAGTACGAAGGACAAGACTATAGCAAATCCAGGCAGTCTATCCCCTTTTGCCAGTGCAGAAACTAGGGAGATGAAAGGCTGGGCAGCTTGCCCTGAGTCCCATGGCTCAGACCAAGGTTCAAATCCATGCCCTTCTCCAGATGTCAAATTTGTAAGCAGTTGTGTCATGCTTTGCTTTCTACACACACATTTATACTTATTGTCTTGTTTCTCACATAAGACCCGTATACATAGATTAAGCTTTCCCTATCCTACAGATGGGGAACTTGAAGCACAGGAGGCTGAAGCCGTGGAGAGGACAGGCTTGCCCAAGGTCACGTTGCTGGGTGGTAGCTGAGCCAGGGCTCTGATTTGTCCTCTGACTCTGAGTCCAGTGAGCTGTCCATCCCACCACATCGCCACCCTTGTCTGAATTTCAGCATTGACTTTACCCGTCTCCCGATCAACAGCTCCAGGATTAAGTTCTGGGCAGGTTTTTGTTTCTTTATTTGATTATTATTATTATGTTATCATTATTATTTTGACCAGTTCCAGCTGGGGCTTATACCCGAGCTTTCAGAGCTTGTCACCTTTAAAAGTAAGCAGAAAATAAAATTCGTACAAAACAAAGGAAGACTTGTGTAAAGAAAGGAATCTCTAAGTCAGCAGAGGCCTTCCTGAGGCCCAGCTTTAGGATCCAGCTTATGATAATTAAGTGGGTTAAAGGTCTCTACTCTAAGACATATTAGGTAAATCACCTAATGAAAGTCACAAAACTTTCTGGAGTCTCAGATTCACATTACAACTGACTCTCATATTCGTGGGTTCTGCATCTGTGGATTGAACCAACTGCAGATGGAAAAAATTTAAGAAAAAAAAAAAGAATTGTATCTGTATTAAACGTATACAGACTTTTTTTCTTGTCATTATTCCCTAAACAATATAGTAAAACAACCATTTACGTAGCATTTTCATTGTATTAGGTATTATAAGTCATCTAGTGATGATTTAAAATATATGGAAGAATGTGCATAGGTTATGCAAATATTATACCATTTTATAAAAGGGACTTGATCATCCGTGGATTTTGGGTATTTACAGAGGGTCCTGGAACCAAACCCTCATGAGGATACTAAGGGACGACTGTATTTCATAGAGATAGAAGATATGCTGTATTGTTCTCAAATACCATGAAATCTTCAGGGAAAGATGCTTCAGTCTATGTGTATATTTGATTAATAAGATACTAGGTACCTATCACATTGTTGGTTCATTCGAAAGCAAATAACTGAGCACCTATTATGCACGTGTAATTATACTAAGGTGCTACAGAAACCATGGTGAGCAAAACATACCATCCCTGCCCTCCTGGAGCTTACTTTCTAGTGGGAGAGATTGACAATAATCAAACTAATTGTTAGAATTATAAGTAGTATCCTGAAGGAAGATATACTCACAGGTACTCATGTGGTATAGGTACTGTATAACAACAACAACAAATAGTCTGGGGGTCATGAAAGGCTTTAATTATGCACTGGTGCTTAAGCTGAGAAGTGAAGAAGGGAGAGTAGGTGTTAACTAGGCTGTGTGTGTGTGTGTGTGTGTGTGTGTGTGTGTTTAGCAGGAGATCGGGTGGGTAGGCCTTGTAGGCAAAGGAAATGGTCTCAAAGATTACGGGTGCTTAGCCCATTTGAACCAATGAGAGACGGTATGGGGGCCTCAGAGGGAAGGGAGAATGGTGCCCAACGGGGCTAGAGAGAGTTGTGGGCCACAATAAGAACTTTGCTTTTATCCTAGAGTAATAGGAAACCAATAAACAATTTCAAATAGAAGAGCAGCATGGTAAGATTTCCATAATAAATGTTGGTTCATCTGCTCAATCTAATGTTCTGCTTTAAAAAGTGTTACCCCATAGCTTACACAGATTCTCAACTTCCAAGCAGTGTGGTTTTTCTAATTGAATAACAAAGAAAACACAGACAAGAGAAAGTATTAACTACAATGAAAAGTATGCATTTCATTGTGGTGTCTTGAGTCAGTACCACCATGGTGTTATTTCCTTTTCTCATCAGAGGATTTTCCAGGAACTTGAATCTTCTTCCTGAAACATTCCACCAATGGGCTCACTGGGTCTCCTCTGTCTTCCTGCTAGATCTGCGTGGTGATTGCCGCCGTGTTCGGGATCGTCATTTACCGTGTGGTGACTGTCAGCACTTTTGCTGCCTTTAAGTGGGCGTTAATCAGGAATAACTCTCAGGTTGCAACCACAGGGACTGCCGTGTGCATCAACTTTTGTATCATTATGTTGCTAAACGTGGTAAGTGAGCTGCAAGGTAACTAGCCAAATGGATCAAAATATGTGGGCTGCAAGTGATAGTTTTCTTCTCTTGCTAAAGGGACCTGGCCTCAGAGAGGTGGGTCACTCACGTGGCACTGATGTCCTCGCAGCAAAGTGCCTAGCATGAAGATGTACTCAGCTCTGGGGGTTTAAAAGGCTTGATTTAAATCCAGGCTCCAGGATTTTTTGCAGCCTAAGATTGGGCAAGACACACAATCTCTCTGATCATTAGTTTCCTTATCTGTCCAACAAGATAATACTGTACACCCCCTGGGGAAATTTAGAGAAAGAATGTATTTAGAAGACCCAGCTCAGAACCTGTGACATAGCTCGGCGATGTTGGTTCCTGTTTCCTTTTGATTCTGAATGATGGGAAGGTGGTTGGTATCCGAAGCATTCCTGGAGAAAACCCTGCAAGGACACTATCAAGGCGGTACATGTTGCTTTTGTTGATTTCCAGCCTTTTTTCGGTTGCGTGTTTCAGCCCAGATCTCTCCCCCAAACTCCAAACACATATGTCAAACTGCCTGCTCGACCATCTCCACCTCACACTTTCAACCCCAAATTCCCCAACTTCCTCCAGAATCCGCTCTTTCCACAGCCTCCCCCATTGTAGCTGCTCAGGCTAAAACCCTTCTGCGGGCAGGGAACCTGCGGCCTCTGATTTCAAGATTATTCCTTTCTAAGCACCAAAGGAGGCAAGAAAAGCTTCATCTTTCTCTGCTGCACCCATTTTAATAAAAGGATTTGTTCTGTAAAATTTGGATTCAGTCAAAAGGCCGCACTTAAGGAACTAAAAGACCATGAGTGGCCGGCCTTAAGGCTGCAGCGCTTCCTCACTGGTCTCCCAGCTGCCGTGGTGTCGGCTCAATGCAGGAGTCAGAGCTTCTCACGTGGGAATCAGCTTGGCTCCCACACTCTCCCTCATCTGGCCCCTGTGACATCTCTGACCTTATCTCCTCCCCCACCCATCCTGATTCACCTGCTCCAGCCACACTTGTCCTTCGGATGCTCTCACCCAGGGACTTTTTAGTTGCTGTTCTCTCTGCCTGGGACCCTCTTTCCCCCAGGGTCTGCACAGCATACTCCCTCACCTCCTTCAGATCTTGTTCAAATGTCCCTTCTCTAAGTGCTTCCCTGGTCCCTCTATTTACAGTTCCAACGCACTCCTGCCATCTGACAACTTCCTATCTCCTGGCCTGCTTTCCTCTATAGCATTTATCACCATCTAATATGCTATATATTTTACTTATTTATTTTGTTTATATCTATATTCATCACCATTGGAATGTAGGCCCATAAGGGCAGAACTTTTTCTCTGTTTTGTTTTTGGTTTTGTTTTTTACTGTTATTATTCCCTAGTACCTGGAACAGGGCCTGGCACATAAAAGATACTCAGTAAATTGTTGTTGCTATTTTTTTGTAGAACAAAAGGTAGTAGCTGACATGGTTAGACTTTGGGGTCAACCTGTACATAAAAATACTGATCTTGGGTTTGTAATAGGGAATAAACCATATAATGCATGTAGAGTGCCAAACATAGTGTTAGGCATGGAGTAGACATTCAATTAATTATAGTTTCCCTCATCCTTATGTATACTGCACCTGAAATCTGAGCTGTAATGCTGAAATGTTCACATCATTAGAAAAGGGCCTTCCAAAGGCCACCTAATTTAATACTATTATTAATACAGTTTTATCTATTTAGATTGGCATGCCTAGTTCTTTATACAGTCCTGAATTCCATAAGCGATAAACACTGAGTGATTCCTGGGAGAATTCAACCTATCCAATAGTAAAGAACTTTATCTATGACTCCTAGTTGAACTAGAAATCACTGAGCTAACAAAATACAGGTAATTTAGTAGTAGTACTATCAAAATACATAGGAACTTCTTTATTATTCTAGAAAAAAAGTTTCAAAATCCATAAGTTATAAAAAAGAAAAAAGAGCAATTGCTGATCATTTTGATGTGATGATGGTGTGACTGCTCGGCAAGTGGAGAGTGAAAGCAGATGTTTGGCATGCCCTGGATCTCCCTCCTTTCCCCCCCACCAGGACTCAGTTAGTCTCAATGTTGACTGTGGAATACCCATTGTGATAGACAGTAATCCATAATGAAATCAACCAAACAGCCAGGGGTGGGAGGTTCTGATCCAGGTAGGATGCAATGAATTAATGCTTACTGTACTTTTATCACCTCTTTGCTCCAATGTCTTATTATAGTTTAATTTATACATCTTCTTAAGAAGTAAATGTCTGTGTACGTTAAGTGAATGTATAAATATACACTCGCCCATGCGTTTTCAGCAGGTGCCAATGTTGTCAGAGTAACACTTCACTTAACCAGAAATCACTTATCTGGCAATCTTTACATCAAGACACAACCAAGAAAACAGAAAGTAAACAAACTGAAAATGAGGAAGGGAGCATAGGGAGTGGGTACAGTATGTAGCTGCTTGAGTTACAAAGCACCTACTACGTGCTGGGAGACAAGCAACCAGACATTTTACATGTTTTGTCTCACAGAGTATTTCAGAGTAGCCAAAATGGATGATGCAGAGTGCACACACTGAAGCTAACAAGTATTACTCTTAGAAATGCCTTTATGGTTTTTTTCATTTATTTTAGATGTAATGTGAATACCTTTGGTGCTCTGATTTCCCAGTCAACATCAAACTAGAATAACATAAGGTTGCTGAGGCAAGTAGACTGATGAGGACAGGAAATGGCAAGCCACAGCAAGGAGAAGGATAGAAAAGGAAAAGCATCATAAGAACTCTAAAAGCAGCGTCAGCCAGGACCCTTTTGTGCAGGGGCCAATTGCCTCACCCTCCTCAGGCATCCTGATGACATCTCATCCCAGCACACACGTTTACATGCCTGTCATATGCCCTGAAGCTTTGCAGGTTCCATTATGAGGGAAACCAAGTGTGTAATATAGTTTGAAATGGTTTTCATCACAGTATCTAAAATAAAAATTTTAAGTCCTTAGAAAGCAAATATCAGCATAATGGATGATAGACTAATGACTACAATGTAGCTTTGATCAGTTCAGAACTAAACTTTCCTAGCTTCTGAAACTTCTCTACTTAAGATATTTTCATGACCCAATAATATAGATTTTTTTTACAGCTGTCTAAATTGTTTTCAACTACTTAAAACTTTGACAATACTGATCTTGCAAAATAAAATCACCATAGAGACATTAATTATTAATACTTTTTTATTAATTCAATATAAAAACCTTGAGAGCTAGATTGGTTTTTAATTTATGTTCTTTAAAGACTAATTTTTGAATAATATAATTATTATAAATCACATATTCTCTTTCTGACTTTTTGCTAGATTTGTCCAATCCTAACTGAAGAAGCAGATCTATAAAGGACACCTACTTTCTGGATTTGATGATGTATATTTACTTTTATGTAGTATGTGCTTTAAAGATAGAATTCATATTATTTTACAAAACTTCTTTAGATCCTAACAAAATACTGTGCCTCTTGCTGACTGGCTAAGGGATACTTAGTAGTTTACATTTTATTTTATGTCTTGAAAAGTGAATATATCAAAAATAGAGTGAATAGGAGTAAATAGGATGGATTTTCTTGCTACTGATCATACTGTTTCAATTCTGTTCTGCTTCACTAGTGACTAAAGAGCATCTCAGTGTGGTGGCTGTGAGCTAAATAGGCCAACAAAGGATATATCCCAGGAGGAGACTAAAAAGTTATGACTGTCCTTTTTATCCAGCCAAACCAATATGAATCAGATATTTAATTATATTGTAAACAATGAAAACCACAATCTCTTCTTCCAAAAAGAAGTAAGCCAGAAAATATGGCTTGCATCAGAACAAGATCACATACATTGATCAGGCTGACAAGATAAAATTAGAAGTACGCATAGCTTCTTTTTGCACATATCCATAAGATCAGAAAGCTTTCTGTCAGTTACAGATGTTAACAATCAGAATTTGTGTCATCCAGTTTAGAAACTTTGATTTTCAGCTGCTCTTATCAGAACAAACCGTCCATGGTTTCTAATGAGATATCAGACTTTTTCTAAAAAACCACTCATCCTAAGATCCCGTAGCCGCTGTGAGCCCCTCTCTGTATGTGCCCTTTCCTGCCATATCCTGTCCAAAGTCTCACTTCAATACCCTCGTATCTTCAACATGTCTATAAGGTGTTCACAGATGCCGTGGTTCCCTACTGTATCCGCACACACTTTACCTTATTTTTCAAAAAGTTAATATTAATCATATGTTGACTCTTATGTTGCTCCCTTTTTAAATTTCAATTTTTTCGGTGTTCACACCCAATTAACAATAGCATATCATCAGATCCCAGGACCTTTTAGACAAGTGTGCAAAGTGAGGCACTTTGACAAATATATGTCAACGTGAAAGATACGAAAGATAAACTACTTAATCAAGAATTGTATTTTTAAGAAAGGTAGTCTCACCAGTCAAATCTAATTTTCATTGATAATTACATCATTGAATAATTTTAATGTTACAGTGCATTTGGAATATTATAATATGTTTGATTAGAACATCTGTTCTAATCCGTTGTTTACCAAGATTTTGTTTTTATGATCAAATGGGTTTGACTAATCTGTACCACAGGGTTTCTTACTGAAAATTACACCAATCTCCTTTAACACTGGACTCCAAGAGTCTGAGATTTCTATGTACGAGATTTGATCCTATGGCCATATTAATTACATTTTAATATAGCAAACCGTAGTCATTGCTGAAAGTTTGGAGTCATACAGGCTGAGTATTTTGCCTGTTTCTGTAGCTAGCAGAAATCTCAGATAAGAGAATTCTCAGAAAAGAGAATTCAAAAATTTAGAAGGACCTTAAGGTCAGTGAGTTCAATACCCATCCCACCTACATATAGGGAAAGCAGTGGTCTGAAGAAGAGGTGAGGTAACTTGCCCAAGTCCTGCGTGGTAAAGCTGTAATTCCAGCCTGGGGAATTTTAACCAGTGTGTTTTCACTACTTCTTTTTTTTTTTTTTTTTTTTTTTGAGGCAGAGTCTTTCTCTGTCACCCTGGCTAGAGTGCAGTGGCGTCATCATAGCTCACTGCAACATCCAACTCCTGGGCACAAGCGATCCTCCTGCCTCAGCCTCCCAAGTAGCAGGGACTACAGGGACGTGCCACCGCGCCCAGCTAATTTTTTCTATTTTTAGTAGAGATGGGGTCTTGCTCTTGCTCAGGCTGGTCTGGAACTCCTGACCTCAAGTGGTCCTCCCGCCTCGGCCTCCCAGAGTGCTGGGATTGTAGGTGTGAGCCACTGTGCCCAGCCTGTTTTCACTACTTTATAATTTGCATATTGTTCAACTGTATGAAACTAGGTTTAGCTGGGTTTGCTCTATACTATACCTCTGTACGTGCACACATTCACACACATACACACACCCTCCCTTAATTCCCTCAGGACCATCCATTTACCAGACGGCTGGGTGAGTTACGGATACGTGAGTTAAGGATGCGTCCAGTGCACTAACGGAAAAGCAGAGTACCATAAGCTCTGGGGGGGTTCCAATAATGTTTAATCACTCCAGTGTTTATGAATGCTGTAATCTAGAATCTACAGCAATCCATAAACTATAGGATCACAGAATCTTATTGTCAGGAGTGGTCTTAGAGATTTTACATTCAGGATGCCAAGGCACAGGAATATTGTGACTTGCCCAGCATTACTTAGAAAGCTGGTAATTAGTGGCAGCTAGCCTTGTTGCCACAGTATTATTCACCTAAAAATAGGAAGTAAGATTTTAAAAATAGTTAAATGGGACTTTGTACATTTCTTTCTTGTCCTGAAAGGGCACAACTATTCACAATGTTTTCATTGTTTGAGCAATGGATGGTTAATGAAATTATTTTCATTCATGATTTGATTACCTGTTTCCTTTATAATTGTAGATTTTAGACCATCTACAGTTCACTTGTTAAATATATAAAATTTATTTTACAGCTCTATGAAAAAGTTGCACTGCTTCTGACAAATTTAGGTAAGTGGAACCTTTTTTATTTCATGATATAGTACTGTGGTCTAGAAAGTATGTTTCAAAGCTTTCTTTCTCAAACACTGCTGAAAAGAAATATTCCCTTTATTTTAAATTGTATACAACAATTTTTTCTTTGCCTTCAACAGAACATTTTAAATACATCTAGTAATTGGAGGATCTTTTCTATCTAAAGCTTTAAAACCTGTCACAAACATTATCTGTCATGAGCTAGTGTAATTAAGTGAGTTTTCTCTTCATGCACAGAAAAATAACATCACATAAGTACATATGTATAAAGTGTCCAGAATCATTTAGATAAGTGTTCATTTACTATTGCCTACAATTTTAATACAATGAAATTTAAAACATATTAAAATTTCAGCCAGGAATGGTGGCTCATGCCTGTAGTCCTAGCTACTTGGGAGGCTGAGGCGGGAAGATGGTTTGAGCCCAGGAGTTTGAAACCAGCCTGGGTGATACAGTGAAACCCTGTCTAAAAAAAAAAAAAGTTTAAGTTTTTGTTGGTATAAAAAATCACAGCAACGTTTGCTTTGAAGACTAGGAAACTTTTACCAGGAATATAGGCAGGCAAACCATCACTGACATTTGTGGATATAACATCCTCCTGGACAAGTCACCCCTAAGAATATTTCTCTGACCCTATAAAGCACCAGAATAATCTGCTAACCACAATAAGTTATACATTTACCACATTTTTCAAGATAAAGAAATTGTCCCAATTTTATTAACAAGGTATTGGTCATTGTGCTCTATGCAGTTTGAGAAAATTACATGTTCCTACATATAAATTGTTTTGATGCATTCCATGTGTAGCTTGTCCAGAGGAGGAAAAAAATCACAAAAGTGCTTTCATTTATAGTAATCACTATAATAATAGATACTATTTATTGAACCTTTCTATGTGCCAGATACAGAGCTAGGCATTTTACATTATCTCTTTTAATGTCGTTGAAATCTTCCATCACCACCACTACTTGCCCAAAAGAGGTTTATGTCCATGGATGAGGTAACTGCCCACTGGTACACTGGGTCCAGTGGCACCTTGGTGCAGACTGGCAAAGATGCCAGTGGAGATTCAGTCCTGGCCCATCCATGGTTGGGACACTGGGAAACCCAGCTGGCTGGCAACCCAGGAGACCTTTCCATGTTACCGAGAGTTCCGTAACAGAAGTGAAATAAAGCTAAAACCCTTTAAGAATCCTTTGTCCTTTCTGTCCTCAACAGCAGTACCACATTGTTCTGAAACTGATATTTAAACCATTTTAAATCAGATTGTCTTTCTTCCTCCCTTCCCCTCTCAGATATGTTCCCAGGAAACATGTTGAGTTATAATTCATGGAAAAGGAATTGATGGGGTGAAGTGTTAAATGACCAATTAGAAGCTCAGAGAATGTAGAAACAGAGAAAATGCTATTGCATTAAATAGTTTTTCTTAGACGTTGTTTGAGGGGAGCATGCAGCTCCCGGGGAAGGATAAGTGCATTTGGCATGAGATTTCTAGTTGGGGGTTTGATCTTGAGAGCAAATAGATCCATGTTTTAGTTTACATCACAATGTCCAAATGCTTTATGGAAGTTGAAATATAAGGAGATAAGAATTGGCCCCTGACTGAGGTCAGGAAATCATAAGACACAGATGGTGATGTGCAGTAAAAGCCCTAAACATGAGGTCATCTCCTTGGAATTTGTCGGTGAGGAGGGAAGTGGTGGGTGAGGGTAAAGGCGCAGAACACACACCATCAGCATTCTGTGACAGGGACCTGACTCCCTCTTACGCAGTGGGCTGGCACAGCACTACAACTGGAAGTGGAGACCAAGGAATTATTAGGAGCTGGGAGGGGATCTGACTCCACACAGGCTCTACCCCACCCCCACCCCGGGCAGGAACCCAGAGGAAAAGGAAAGGCTACTGCAGACAGCCAGGACTGGGTGAGGCCCCTTCGGCCTGGCTGTCTCTGCTCCAGGATCTCTGGGCATCCTGGAATGGTGGAATATTCTGGATGTTCAATCCTCTTGGATAGGTCAGTAGCCACTTCTCATCAGATCCTTGTTGGGGCTGGTCTGTGAGCTTGCGGATCCTATGGCGGGTCCATTCCACCTCACGCCATCACATGCCAAACCGGCATCTCTTGCAGCAGTCTCTGCCCCGCCCTGCATGTGGGGAGACGGAGAGAGAGAGCTGGGAGGGGGTTGGATTCAGCCTCTCAAACCCTGCTCCCCTTTTGTCCACAGAACAGCCTCGCACAGAGTCCGAGTGGGAGAACAGCTTCACCTTGAAAATGTTTCTTTTTCAGTTTGTCAATCTGAACAGCTCCACATTTTACATCGCGTTCTTCCTCGGAAGGTAAGAAACTGACCCCCGCACGCCTCCCCCAGCCAAGGACAGAACGCTCAGAGGTCACTGACCAGGGGTGATAGAGAAGCCTCCCCTTTAGGGTGATTTATACAAAGTGTAAAATGAGCAGAGCATCTTCCTCCTTTCTCTTCCCAAATCTCAAAACCACCTAACATCCCAGGGGAAGCGTCTTCACTCAAAAGTGCCTATGCACCTTTGATTGCTAAGGTAAGCAGAGGAAAATAGTTTGCACATGTGAGTGATGCCTTGAAAACTCTGGCCTCTGTCTGCACCTGAGTCAGGCTCCTGGCTGTCATACCTGAGGGTAGGTGGCATAAGGGGGAGGTGGCCTGCAGCATGTCATGAATCCCTGACTTCACAGAAGAGGGAAGGACAGCCCGACAGGAAAGGGGGCAGAAACAGTATGCCAGAGGATGCCAGGTAACTTTTAAATCCAGCAGTTCTGAGGATTTGGGAAGGCTTCCATGTTTAGTATTAATGTCACATGAATCCCATTGCATCTGAGGAGGTGGGGAATAAGGAAGGGCCAGGTATAGGGTTTGGTGAGATGGATATAGCAGCCGCTCCCCAGTTTCAATCTACTCCAGTAGCACAAAACTCTAGTCAAATAGTTTAATAATTGTTTTAAAAGACAGCATTACTATTATTCAAAAAAGATCAAATGTGTTTAATTAAATCCAGGAGCAAAACTGCTGCTTACACAGGCCAGAGCACTTGATATTCAGCAGAAAATGTTAAAAGTCACAGCAAGCAGCAAGAACTGGCCTCTGCAGTCAGCGGCTGGACAGAAAGGCCAGAAGAGAAATGTCCTCTGGAGAATTCCAGAAGCTGTCGTCGTGACAGCTCTAGGTTTCCTAATTCCTTTAGACCTGATATTTAGGGTACCAGTAATTCACATAGGAGGATGCGCTAAACTGAATGTAGTATTCACTGAAAGCTTAGACCTACAGAATGCTAATGGCTTATTTTTCTCTGTGTGTTGAAGATTTACAGGACACCCAGGTGCCTACTTGAGGCTGATAAACAGGTGGAGACTAGAAGAGGTCTGTATTCTCCCGTCATTCCTTGTTTCCTACGTACTTGCATTAAACCCTGTGGGCAACTTTGTGTAGATTACACACCCTTTCTTCCTCTCCATTGATTCTGGAATTTCTGTGTTTGCTTACCTTGCAGTGCCACCCTAGTGGATGCCTTATTGATCTCTGTATGCAAATGGGTATTATAATGGTGCTAAAGCAGACCTGGAATAATTTCATGGAACTTGGCTACCCGTAAGTACCCTAGTATCAATAATTGAGAGGCAGCATCGCTCATTATTGGCTTTTCTAGGTGTGGCAAGTAAGATAAGCAATGCAGACGTGTGTGTACCTGGTACTAAGTGTTCCCATTCAGACATTCAAAGGCAGTCATGAAAATAATAACCATTGGCTCTTTTGGAAGATTTAGCACAATTCACATGAACAAAAGTGAAGAATGCTTTAAGAAGTCTCTTTGGGCCCCTAAATATTGGATACTTGCTTGCAAACTGCTTTAAATGATGCCTGTGACCCTTTGGGCTCCAGCATTCAAGTCCCTTGCTGTGTAGGGCACATTAACTATACCTCCAGTCCCCTGTCCCCATGATAAATCAGGAATGGTAATTTCTTTAAAACGACCTTAAATTCAGACTGTACAGAAAAAGAACTTATGAAAAGGAGAAAAGTTCAGGGTTTCAAAAAAGAAACAGGATTATTTCTAAGTCAGCATATCGTAATCAGTTGACAATAATGGACAAAAACTCACATCACTTTTGTAAGGATAACCTTGAATTCTGCTGTGTTTGCTCAGTTCTGGTCAGTTAAATTTTAAGGGGGATGTAAATCAGCAACACTTCCATTTCTGCTTTAATTCCACACCTATCAGTTTCCACATCAGCGCAGTGCCTCTGTAGGGACATAGAGAACTCAAGTTTCAGGGAGGACCACTCAGCCAGAACAATGAGCTGAAACTTGGTTCACTTCAGAAAGTCTTTTCTTAGCTCCCTGTCAGAACCCGTGCCAATAATTTTCTATTCTTAGATTTATTTTTAGAAATTTTATTCCAGGTATTTAATGTCCCCTATAAAACTTCATAAAATAAAGCATAACACAAAATAAAACCCTGTCATCTTTAAGGTATAAAACATAATCAAAATGTCATAGACCTCAAGGGAGCTATGGACATAGAGCAAAATTGTGAAGTAGCCAGGGTTTGTCTTTGATACCCATTCCTTTATCTCCTTTATTTCACATGTTTTTGTTTTGGCATTTCTACCCCTGGATACCCTCAATTTTTTCCTTGCCCCCTACAGAATATAGACCTCCCTCTCCCCGTTTCCTCATGCTTTCCCGTATTATGAAATGCAGTCCTGAACACTGCTAAGGATTAATGTGCTAACCTCACCAATGTGAGGTGCATTTTACTGGGAGTCAGAGCCCCTATTGCACTCAAGTCAAAAACAGAGAAGTGCATGGAGAGGAAATATTTTGTGGGCTTGCAGATCTTCTAGGCCCCCGAAGTCACAATATGCAGCTCAGCACCCATCTAGTAAGATTGCTCAAGGGTCTTAAATTAAGCCGCTTAAGCCAAATCTTCCTCTCCTCAGATGTCTGGGTGTGGCCTTTGTGCTGGGGGATCAGTTTATTGATATTCTCCATCCTCTATTCAACCCACATAGGCAACATCAAACATGAGACAGTTTCATGAATGATTAAAATAAATTAATCATTCTGTTTCCTTGCAAGTAGAAATGCTTGAAGTATAGACTCCATTGTTATTTTCTTCCTAACCCAAGGCTTTATTTTCTTGATAGCCTGTCCTGAATTTTTCTAAACTATGGTTCTATATTCTAACTCTCTCTTATTACTTAAGTCTTATGAACAGTTTCATTGTTTGTAAGAAATTGATCTTGTTGCACAGGTTAATTCAGAATTGGTGGACCAGAAGAAAAGTACGACAGGAACATGGGCCTGAAAGAAAAATAAGTTTCCCACAATGGGAAAAGGACTATAACCTTCAGCCGATGAATGCCTATGGACTCTTCGATGAATACTTAGAAATGAGTATGGAAATATTCTACTTTATCCTATTAATTATAAATGTAACTTTTATATCTCTGACTACATTCAACTAAACGCACACCCATTAGCATCAAGGCCATCAGTATGTAGGGATTTCTGAGCTAAACGCAGAGGAAGCAGCGTCTTGGTTAAACTATACTACACTTACATTGAAGGAATCAGATTTCTCTAGAATCAAATCAAAGCTATTTCTTTTAGCATGTATCTAAGGCCATGGGCTTTGGAAACAGATTACCTGGGTTCAAATCCCAACCCTGTCATTTGTTAACTACAAAAACTTGGGCAATTACTTAATCTCTTTTTGTCTCAGTTTCCTTATCTTAAAGTGGGAATAATAAGAGTAACCACATCATAGAGTCTTTGTGTGGATTAAACGAGTTAATGCGTGAGAAGAGCTCAGAACAATGTGTGGCTCACAGTGTGTGCTTGGCACGTGTTAGCTATATCACTATTATCATTCTTGTATTCTTCTTATCTCCTGGGAGGAGCTAATAAAATCCCTCAGCAGATATATTGAGTGTGTGTATATGTGTGTGTGTGTATTTTTTTAAAAATTATGTTTAATTTCTATAACATAGAGGTAGAAGTGGGGGCAAGGGTGAGCAAGACACATTAGTTCTGAAGGAAGCAGTTCTTTCTGGGCAAATTTGAAAATTAAAGGAGTAGTAGAATTGATGCTTATCATTTCTTAGATGGCTTATGTTCTAAGTATCTGCTGATATCTTTAGAGTTTCCATTACAGAATGGCAGAGTGATCTGACTTGGAGAAGAAATCAATTTGGGCATTAAAAATAAATTTAATGAAGATAATTCATTAGGAAAACTAACCACTTTGAGGTCTCTTAAAGTACTCTTCTCCCGTAAAGAAAAAAGTGAACAATTATGGTATATTGAGAGCTTGAAAAGAACCTTTTATGTGGATAGAATTGTCAGTGCTGCACATGCTGAAGCATCTCTGCAGCATGAAACAAATCTCAGAAGCAGCACAAGCTAGTGCATCCTAACTGCTCACTTCCATTCTTGTTGTTTTTATTATTTTCTTAATGACTTCCCTGCTTTGTTATATTTTTAAAAATATATTCACTGAAGTAAAACATGTAGTGAGAAAAGAGTATAAATCCTAAGTGTACAGATCAATGAATTTTCATAAATTTATACACAAATTTAACCAAATCTATGTAGATGAGGGCTTTGGCAAACTACTGCCCACAGGTCAAATCCATTCCACTGCCTGTTTTTATAAATAAAGTTTTATTGGAACACTGCAGTGCCCATTTATTTACATATGATCTATAGCTGCTTTTATACTGCAACAGTAGAGTTGAGTAGTTGTGACAGACTGTATGGCCTGAAAAAGCTGAAATATTTACCATCTGGCTCTTTATGGAAAAAATTTGCCCTCCTATGAGCTAGATCAAGAAATAGAATATTATCAGTATCAAACTTCTTTGTCCCCTCTCCCATTCGTAACCCCCTCTCTAACCACTTTCCTGATGTCTAATACCATATGTTAATTTTATCTTTTTTGGTCTCCATGTAAATGGAATTGTAGAGTACGTACTCTTTTTGTAACTGGCTTCTTTCATTCAATATCATGTTTATAACATTCTTCCATGCTGCTACAGATAGTAGAACTTCATTTTCTTTGCTGTATAGTATTCCCAGAATGTAGACTAGAAGCAAAATTATGAAACGGGCAGAGTTTGTCTTTGGCACTCACCTCCATCTTTCCTTTTAGTCATGTGGAGTTTTTTGCATTTCCACGCCCAGATATGCCCCGACTCTCGCAGACCCCATCCCCCTCGCAGACCCCATCACTACCAATCCCTCAATTCTCTCCCGTATCATGACGTGCACTCCTAAGCACTCTAGGGATGGATGTGCTAGATAAATGCATTTTAATAAAAGTCAAAGCCTTTGTCAAGTTTGAGTCAAAAAAGGCAAATTTACTTGTAGAAGTGTAGGCATCAGTGTGCTAATAGATGGACTATTTTGTGAGTTTACAGATCTTCTAGGCTCGTGAAAATAGGAAAGTACCACTATTTATCCATCCATTCTGTTGGTGATAGATATGGGTTGTTTTCAGGTTTAGGATCTTACAAATAATATTGCTATGCATATTTTTGTGCATGTGTTTTGATTAACATGTACATATGTCTGCTGGGAATTTACATAAGGGTGGAGTTACTAGGCCATAAGATATGCATTTGTTGATGTTCAGTAGACGTTTGAAAACAGCCTTCAAAGCTGGGTTGTGCCAATTTACACTCTGACTAGCAATATAAGAGCTCCAGTCATTTCACATACTTACTAAAACTTGTACCAGTCTTTTTAAATTTTAGCCATTGTAGTTAGTTTGTAGCAGTATCTTATCATGATTTTAGTTTGAAATTTTATGACAATTAATGATGCTGAGCACCTTTCATATGCTTAGAGTCATTTGGATATCCTCTTTTGTGAATTTACATTCAAGCCCATGTTTTATTGGGGTATCTGTCTTTTTCTTTTCTGTTTGTTTGTTATTTATATATTCCAGATATGAATCCTTTGTCAGATAGATAAGTTGCAAATAAAATATTCTTTCCCAGTCATTGGCTTGACTTCTCAATCTCTTAATGGTGTCTTTAAATGAACAGAAGTTTTAACTTTGTTCTTCTTCAAAACTGGTCCCATATGAGTTTTAAAATCAGATTTCTAATTTCTATAAAAATCTTATTGAGATGTTGGTTGGGATTGAATTGAACTCCTATGTCAATTTGAGAAGAATTGAGATTTTTTTCCAATCTGTGAGTATGGTACATCCCTGCATTTATTTATGTCTTTTTACATTTTTCTCAGAAATATATTTTGTAGATTTTGGTGTAAAGATTTTGTAAAACTTAGGTTAGATTTATTTCTGGGCACTTTAGGAATTTTAATGCAACTGCAAATGATGTTTCTATAGCTTTATTTTCTAATGTTTTGTTGCTAGTGTATAGAAATATTGTTGTTTTTTGTGTTTACCTATCATAAAATTTTCTAAAGTCTAATATTAATTACAGTTGTTTATAGATTTTTTGAGATTTTCTATCTGTATATACATAAGCATGTCATCCACCAACAATGATAATTTTACATTTTCCTTTTTAATTATTATGCCTTTTTCATTATTCTTTCCTAATTGCACTAAGACCTTTCATATAATGCTGAATATGGTGGTATTGGACATTATTGTTCCTGATGTAAGGGTAAAAGTGTTCATTATGTTATTATGAAGTGTGATATTAGCTGTATCCTTTTTTTATACATACCTTTTATCAGGTTAAAGAAGTTTCCTTATATTCCTAGGTTGTTAAGTGTTATTATCATAAGTAGCTATTAAATTATATCAAATTATTTTTCTGAATTTATTGAAATGATTGTGTGGCTTTTCTGCTTTATTAATATGGTGAATTTCATTGATTGATTTTTTTTCTTTGCCAAATTCAATTTTCTGGTATTTTGCTTATGATACTTGTGTGTAAATTCATGAAAGATATTATGCTATTTTCTTTCTTGTAATGTTCCTTTCAGATTTTGGTATCATTTTTTGATGGCCTTTTAAAATGATTTGGGTAATTTTCCTTTTTTTTTTCTATTTTCTTGAACAGTTTGTGTAAGACTACTATTATTTCTTCCTTACATACTTGAAAGAATTTACCAGTGAAGCAGCTGGACCTGAAATTTTCTTCATGGGAAGGTTTTTAATTATAGGTTTACCTTACTTAATAGATATAGGACTATTTAGATTTTCTATTTCTTCTAGTGTCTGTTTTGATAAGCTGTGTTTTAGTTGTGTTTTTTTTTTCCAAGAAACTTGTTCATTTCATCTATATTTTCAAATTTAGTGGCATAAAATTGTTTACAATATCCTCCATTAACATTTTATGTATATAAGGTCTGTAGTGATGCCCTCTTTTTCACTTATAATTTCATAGTTTGTGCTTTTCTCCCTCTTTTCTTTAACAGTCTAGCTAGAGGTTTATTAATCTCTTCAAAAAACCAAGTTTGGGCTTTGTTGATTTTTCTCCACTATGCATTTGCCTTCTATTTCATTCATTTCTGCTCTTATCCTTATTTTTTTCTTCCTATACTTCCTTTGGGCTTAATTTTCAGTTCATTTTTTAGCATCTAAAGATGCTGATTTTTTAATTTTTCTTCTTTTCAAATATAGCCCTTTAGAGCTATGTTCTCTATGAGCACTGCTTTAGCTGCATCCCACAAGTTTTGATATGTTGTATTTTCATTATCAAGACATTTTCCATTTCCCTTGTAATTTATTTTTGACCTGTGTGATTTTTAGGAATGTGTTGCTTAAAATCAAAATATCTGAGGATTTTCTAAATATCTCTCTGTCATTGATTTCTAACTTAATTCTACTGTGGCCAGAGGGTATTCTTTGTGTTATTTCAGTCCTTTGATATGTATTAATATTTGCTTTATGCTCCTCCACATTGTCTATGCTGTAAATGTTTTGAGTGTGTTCTATAGTTATTGGGTATAATGCTCTACATATATATGTCAATTAGGCAAGATTGGTTGGTTAATTGTGTTGCTCAAATCTTCTATGTCCTTATTAAACTTTATCTATTTTATCTACTAGTTACTAAGAAAGGAGTGTTGAAATCCCCAAGTATGATTGTGGCTTCATTCCACTTTTAGTTCTGTCAACTTTTGCTTTATATATTTTGAAACTGTGTTTTACGTACATATGACTTAGGGTTATTCTGACTTACTGTTGAATTGACTTTTTATCATTATGTAAAGTAATTCTTTGTCACTAATAATGCAGTATTTTGAGGACGTGATTGACAGAGGCTAAAGAACTAACCTTAAAACCTTCCAAAAGGCAGTACTGAGTCTTTGACAGGCTTTCAAAGATCGGGAAATAGCGACCCACCTGGTTCTCAATCACAGCCAAGAAACAAGAACAGATCAAGGGTGGACTGAGCTTTATAAAAACTGCACCCCAACACCAGCACAGCTTAATCTGTGACCAGATTGAAGTGATCTTTTCCTCTCTTATCTGCCTAACAGCAGCATAAGAAATGCTTTTGGTAGAAAAGAATATCTCTTAAAGCAGAGAACAAAAAATTTGTTCCTGAACGGCTAGATAGTAAATAAGTTTGGCTTTTTGGGCCAATAGGCAAAATCAAGGGTATTATGTAGACATTTTTTACAGCCATTTAAAATATAACCATTTAAGATGTAAAAACCATTCTTAGCTCACAAGTGGTTAAGAAAACAAAAACAGATGGCTAGCCAAATATGGGCTGCAGGCCATAGTTTGCTGACCCTTGATCTAGAGCTTCGACATGTCTGGTGTACAGAAAAAATTACTAGGAATGCAAAAAATGCAAGAAATTGTGACTAATAATCAAGAGGAAAAAGGAGACCTGCAGATGATTCAGAAATTGGAGATAGCACACAGAGCCTTTCAGATAACTATGATTTATATGTTAAAATAGAAGAAAATATCAGCAAAAATGATTGAAAGATGGAGAATTTTAAAAGAGAATTAAAATCTATAAAAGTAATTCTAGAATTGTAAAATACAACATCTGAAATTAAGAACTCATCTTGATATGTTTAATGGCAGATTGCCACAGCAGAAGACAGGATTAGGGAACTTGAAGACAAAGTCAATTAAAAAAAAATCCAAACTGAAGTTCAAAGACAGAAAAGAGTAGAAAAACAGAGGAGAATTTAAGAAACAAGCAAAACAGTCAAAAAGTCTAAAATATTTGTAATAGAAGTCCCAGAAGGAGAGTAGAGAAAGAATGAGGAAAAGAAATATTTGAAGAGAGAATGTCTGAGAAAGGGTAAATCAAAAGGAAGTATATTCAAATATTAGAATATAAAGTAGTTCAAAAGATGAACTAGATCTATAGATATCAAGATAAGGTCTCAAAAACATTATGTGAAATGAAAAGGGCAAAAAATATGTAAAGAATGATATTATGTAAACTTTAGACAGAAAAAATATTGCTTACATGATATATACACCATGTATAATTTATTAGTATATGCACATTTATGTATATACATATAAAATATAAATAAATGAACCACAAGGATGCATGCAAAATTCATGTCAGCTATCGACTCTGTGAGGGAAGAGGAAACCACTCAAAAGCAGAAATAGAAGGGACTTTAGCTTTATCTATGTAGTATTTTATTTATTTTATTTCTAAAAAGATTTGAAGTAGATATGACTCGGTAGTGATGTTACCGAAAGTTAACACTAACTCTTTCATGGGTATGTGGAAGTTTGTTACATAATTCTCTGTGCCTGTCAATGTTTAAAAGTTTTTTCAAATAATTTTTTTAAATGTATCTACTTCTATGCTACAATAAGTCTCTTCCCCGGACCCCACTGAGAAAGCAGGAGTTAATGGACATCATAGTGAATCACTTTAAGACCAGTACCATATAGGTCACATCTCTGCTATGTGACAGCAATTGTTTGGTTGGATTGTAGGCCATAATTAATATTTAACTAGATAATTAAGTTTGTTAGGTATCAGATAAGCAAAAACTACGAATGAACTAAACACATTTTCCTTTTAAACTTGCAGTTATTTTCATTATAAACACAACCTTAAAGAACTACTCTTTAGTGAGTCTTACGTCTTTCTGTCTATCACATCCAGTACTCTTAGTGATTATAAGAGTTATCTCTGACAGTTTTATTTCCACCTGATGGGTTTTCTTTACTTTCCTGGCCTTTATTCGTTGTAATTATGTCAGCCATTGAGCCAGCCTTTGTATGTACCTGACAAGTCCTTTCCATAAACAAAATCCCTCTAGTGGGTATGTCGGAAATAGAAACATAAAGAAGTTGCCATTCCTACCTTCATGAAGCCCAGTGAAATAGGTGGGAAAGATGGGCAAAGAGCCATAAAATCAAGACAAAATAAATTTTATGGTGGTGAGCAGAGTTGTAGGAGATACAAGAGGAGGCAATAGTTCGTTACAACTACAGAAAGTTCCACAGTAGGGTACATTTGAGCTCACCCTTGAAGGAAGAATAAAATTTCATCAGAGGATTAACAGAAATAACAAGTACTTATATGATGTGTTCCCATAAAACCAGAAGTCTAATGTGACCAGATTAGAGGAAAGTTTGGGAAACCTGTCTGGAGCACAGGGTCTATTTTGGACATGGGGCTTGGAAGTTTGGTTGGAGTGAAATTATTGAGACCCTTGACTGGCATGGTGAAAATTTTGGGATTTGTTCTGCTGGCTATGAGAACCTACTGAAATGTTTTGTGCAGGGAGATAATGTGTGATGGGCTTGAACCAACATTGTGGGCACACTGACAGCAGTGTGATGGGGGAGGCAGGGAAAAGTTTGGAGGCAGAGAAGCCCATTAGACAGAGTTTGAACTCAAGTAGGACAGTGGAGAGGAGGGAGAAACGAGAGACATTTTTGAAGGGTAGTTGTTAGGACTTGGAGGCTAATGGTTCAGAAGGCTGGGCTAGCTGAGACCTGGTTTTTACGCAGGATGACTGTAAGCAGAGCAAGGATGTGAAAGGAGGAACAGGTCTGAGGATGAGGTTGAGAGACTGGTTTGGAGAGTGCTGTTCTGTAGCATACCAACAGACCACTGGAGATTCCCTGAGAAGAGTCAGGGTTAGCGAGAAAGAATTAAGGATCCTTACAGAGAGATAATAATGAAGTCGTGGGAGTGCATGGTTTCACCCAAAGAAAGAGGGAAGTCAGGAGAAAAATAAAACCAAAGGTGAAACAGAGGGGAATGCCTGCATCTATTGGTGGGTGAAGAGCTGCCTAGCACAGGTGCTAAGTGTGAATATGACCAAAGATAGGGGACACTCAGAGGTGGCAGTGTCACTGAGATGGGGTGAAGGAACTCTGCAGGACCCTGGAGCCACACCACTGGGGTTAGAATAGCTTCTTAATGGTGTGTCTTGGGCAAGTTACTTGACCTCTTTGTGCCTCAGTTTCCTTGCCTGTAAAATAAGGATAATAATAGTAACTAGCACATAGGGTTGTGAAAATTAAATGAGTTAATATATATGAAGTAATTAGAACAATGCCTGTTCTGAACACAGCAAATGTTAAATATGTTTGGTTGCTGTTATTTTCTAAAATAAAGTTTAAAAAGTAAAAATAGTAAAAAATATACAGTCATACATTGAGCCAAATACTTTTTTGTCCATGATGCCAAATATGTTTTATTTTATTTTTAATTATGCCAACTGGTTGTTCGACATCAGAAACTGCCTCCTTTTTTTAACTTTTTATTTTGCAAAGCTGCAAAAGAAGTACAGAGTTCCCATATAATCCTTATCCACTTCCCCTAATGTTAACATCTGAAATATTTATTGAAACTAGAAAATTAACATTAATACAATGCTATTAACTAATCTACAGACCTTACCTGAATTTTGTGTTTTCCCAGTAATATCTTCTTTCTTGTCCACAATCCATCCAGCATCCAACATTTCATTTAGATGTTGTGTCTCCTTAGTTTCTTCCAATCTATGGCAGTTCCTCGGACTTTCTTTATTTTTCATGATCTTGACACATTTGAAGAGTACTGGTCTGTAGTTTTGTAGAAAGTCTTTCAATTCGAGTTTGCCTGATGTTTTTACATGATTAATTTAAGGTTATACATTTTTGGCAAGAATACCACAAAAATGATGTTGTACCCTCCTTAGTGCATCATATCAGGGTACGTGACATCATTGTGTCTTTTACTGGTGATGTTAACTTTGATCACTTGGTTAAAGTGATGTTTACCAAGTTTCTCCACCATAAAGATACTATTTTTCCCTTTATAAAGTATCATGTGAAGAGATACTTTGAAAATCTACAAATATCCCAATTTCTTCAATATACGTTTAGCATTCTTTGATGGTTTTTGCCTGAAACAATTATTACTGTAATGTTTGACAAATGGTGATTTCTATTTTCATCATTCCTTCTATGTTTATTAATTATAATTCTACCATAAGGAAAAGCCACTGCTTATTCCCCATTTATTTATTTATTCAATTATGCATTTATATAGGTATATATTTATAACAGTATTTATATCAGTATAGTCTTAGATACTTAGTCTTTGGGTTAAAATCCAATGCTTTCACTATTTATTTTGTTGCGTAGGTTGTTCCAGCTTTGGCCATTGGAAGTGCTTTCAAGTTTGTCTTGTGTCCTCTTGACATGCCCCATCATTTTTTGAGCACTTCCTTACTTTCTGGAATCACAAGATAGCCCAGGCTCCTCTTGTATTTTCTCTACCATTGTCCTGGAATCAAACAGTCCTCCAAAGAATGCTGGCTCCTTTTATTAGAGAATGGTATTTAGAAAACAAATCTGGAGACCCAGTGGAGGAGACCTAGGTGTGCTCATTGCTGCTAGGATTCTGTTGCTTTCAAGCCCAGGAAGTGCCTCTTTTTCCGGTCTCCTGGCCGTCTTTCTGGAAGAGATGTCCCCTGTGCTTCTGTATTGGAAAAAAAATAGAGCTTAAGACAGTGACATATTGAGATCATGATCCCTTTGAAAATAGTAGTGGAAAACCAATATTCTCTGTTCTTTTTTTTTTTTTTTCTTTTCTTCTCTAGTTCTTCAGTTTGGATTCACAACTATTTTTGTGGCAGCTTTTCCCCTAGCACCACTTCTGGCCTTACTGAATAACATAATTGAAATTCGACTTGACGCTTATAAATTTGTCACACAGTGGAGGAGACCTTTAGCTTCAAGGGCTAAAGACATAGGTAAGTTGTATTGGGGTATTTTTTTTAAAAGATATTAAACTTCTGGTAGATAAAACAAGAAAAGCCACCAAGTTTAGATTTTCACTTAAAGTTTCCATGTAAAATGATTCACCTAATTTTTGTAAAAAATAATTATATTAGTTTTAAATAATATTAGACAAGAAGTAAAGTTGCCTATTTTGAAGTTTATAATTTCCAGTGCTAGAGAATTTGTGCTTAAATAGATTCTCAATTTGGTTATTTCTATCTTAAGACTTTGGAATCTAAAATTTTGATTTATTATCATTTCCTTTTTAAAATAGATCTTCCACATGTTAACTTTGTTTTGCTCTTTCCTAAATGTTTGCCTGATTTACATGAAGTATAATCTAGTTTTTCTAATGGCAGAGATGAGCTTTGCTCTTTGTCTAGAGATGCTGAGTTGAATCAGATGCAGCCTTCTTGAGAGCTGGCTGAGATCAGAGACTTTTATTCATTGCTGTATCCAGTGCTTAGTACAGAGCAGGCAGGCACTCAGCCAATGTGTATAGAAAAGAATTGAATGTGGACATTCTTGTTTACTGTGGTCTTTTAACTTACATATGAAACAACCACACATTCAGTGAGCATCTACCCTGGGTCAGTGTGTCGGGGCTGGGCCCACAAAGATGAACAGGAGGGACCCTATTCGTACCCTTAAGGAGCTCTCAGTCTAGTGTGGCTTGACACGGTGTGTGCTGATGTTAGATGGTGCTTTGGTGCCTTATCATTGACAAGAATTTTCTGCCTTATGTCTGATCCTGACTATTAAGT
Organism: Daubentonia madagascariensis; assembly: GCA_023783475.1. Lineage (NCBI taxonomy): Eukaryota > Metazoa > Chordata > Mammalia > Primates > Daubentoniidae > Daubentonia > Daubentonia madagascariensis. The sequence continues at coordinate 19,132,138 of JAKFHU010000600.1, read as the reverse complement.
CACGAGCACATTGGCACTTCCACAGAAACTCCTTCAATGCCAAGGTGTTTGCAAACACAAATTCTTACTCCTGGTTGCAAGTGTCAGTATTTGGAAAGATGAAGGAAAAAACCCACAGAAAGGACTATTGAAAATGAGTTTCCTCCATTATGTTCATGCTTATTACCTCTACTGTTGTTTATAGAACTAATAAAGTACTTCTATTTGAATAGGAATTTGGTATGGAATTCTTGAAGGCATTGGAATTCTCTCTGTTATTACAAATGCATTTGTCATAGCGATAACATCTGACTTTATCCCACGCTTGGTGTATGCTTATAAATATGGACCTTGTGCAGGCCAAGGAGAAGCTGGGCAAAAGTAAGTTTACTCCAAAGCCATTATGAAATCTCTATTTCCTAGCCATTGTGTGATATTGAGCACTCAGACAGAATCCTTTGCACTGGGGAATGTGGAACACAAGTCCAGGACGAGAGGCCTGTGGTAGGGGAGATGGAATTATGACACAATAACATTATCAGCCAAAGAAAACACATCCTAATCTTCTGAAGGGTTGGGGGGTCATACAAGTCAGACAAGTTTTAGATGGAATCCAATGTAAGAGCAGCAGTTAATCATTTTCCTCACACCCTGACCTCTGCCTGCTCTGAATTCAGGAATGTGTGGTATGCTAAGGTGGGTAGCAAAAAAAATGACATATGATGTGATATGTAGTTATGTCATTTTTATGAGTTTGTAAAAGGGCAGATACAGTCTGATTCACATTGTGTCATTGTATGTAGACTCTGCAAATTTTACATGGGAAATATGGAACCATGGACTGAGTACCCAGTGAAGACTCAGTAAATAAATATTTGTGGAATAAGTAAGTGAATGATTTTTTCCTGGCCATTGACCTGAACAGTGCCTATATTACCCCAGGCAAATTGGGTGGACTAAACCTTTTGGAGGGCTCAATTCTATGGCATTGCCTCAGTGGTTCCTGAAGCCAGGCACTATATATCTGGTCAGATAAAGCCTAACCAAAATTATAACATGTCCCCTAGTTTTCATTTCTGTACCTTGGGAAAAGGACAAGAAGTCTTAACGTATTTTAAAAATCCCTGTTTGGCTAAAGCCAAAATCAAATTCTAGTTGTGGCATTTAGAGGTCTGTAGGTCAGAGTAGGGTGTGTTTTGGGATCATAGGGTCTTCTTGATGCCCCAGATATCATCCTACTTGGGCTGCTGCCTACTTATACAAGCAGCCCTGACTCCTGGTTCACTGGTCTGGGCCAAATTAATTTGTCCCCTACAGCCATTGTATAATAGTTTGATCAACTCCAAGGAGTAAAGTGCCACCAAATCAAATCAACTGAATTCATGAAAACCTGGACTGGGTCCAATTTCATTATTAATCCTTCATAAATGGGCTAAGTCCTGGATGATTGAGGAATGTGATAAAGTTTACAATCTAGCTATTCAAAAGGCTTCTATAAAGTTCTTCACTACAATAACCATGTGGCCATTACACACTAAATTATCTAGCAACTTTAAGTGGGTATATCATCCCATTTTAAAAGAGATTTAAAGACTTATGTTATACTACCCAGGCATTTCTTTCTAATTGCAACTGTGCTTGGTTTAGCCTAACAAAGCTTACCTTCACTCAAACCACTTTCACATGTTTTACATTTGGTTCTCAAAACAACCCTGGGAGTGGGACATGCATTATTATCCTTAAGAGAAGGGTAGTTCCCCAATTACAAGGCAGAGGAACTGTGGGAGCCCACACAAAGGTAGTGCCTAGGCTCACAGGTGCGTTGCATCCTGTGCTGACAAGTGGTTGCCCAGTTCCTCTAACAGTAACCCCCTGGGGTTTAAGTCCCAATGGTCATTTCAATTCTTCCCTAACTTCAGATATGGTGAAACCTGTCTTATTTTTTGGGTGAACCAAAAAATAAAATGGGAATATTTATGCACAGTTGATGGTAAATCAAAGCTTTAGAATTTTGACAACCTATTAGGTTTAAGACAATGTTCATGGTGATTAAAATGTGTCTAACAGCCTCCTTAAATCAGTTTTATTGGGCTCTCCAGAGATTTTCTTTTCCTTTTGTTTTCTTTTTCTTAACCTTTCCCTCTGAATTAAGAACCTTCTGCCACTTTCAATTTATATAACTGCCTTTTGTCTTCTAATCCACTGGTCATTTTTCATGTCTTCAAATAGTTATATTTGTGTATGTTTCTTCATGAATCTTATTTTCTGCCCCACTGGCCACTCTATTACTTTTCAGATTTTTTTCTTTTTCCAATTTAGAAATGCTTTAGAAATGACTGAACTCATGGAATAGCAGCATTGTCAAATTTTAGAAAGTCCTAGGCTTTGGTGTAGCACAGTGATTGGTGGTTCATCCTTTTCTCATGTATTAAAGGATTGAAAACAATAAGTCATGAATTCTCCCATTTAAATGAATGTGGTCTTCTCAGAAGTTACTTGGAAGAGATATGCATCCTAATCCAAACACTACCCTTACAAAAGACGTTTTCTGAATTCCTTTTCTTGGAAATGCCTTCAGAGGACATCCACCAGCCCTTTAAGAAAATGCACTTTATAACTCTATATTCACAGAAACCCTTCCTTTGTCTGGTGCTTTTTTCTTGGTGCCTCTCACTTCTCCCTAATCATCAATGTAGCCTCATCTTCCCTCTGTCTCACTGGTTGCTGGTGGTGGGTTACGGTGCGGGTACACAGAGCTCCTGCCAGTAAACTGAGTGGATCTGCTGCTGTCTGTGACCTTCCTGCTCTAACAGTAGGTCAGTGAGTTGACACGTGGAAGCCACTAGCTGAACTTTATACAGCAAAGTATGGGAAATCTCATTTCCCTGAATTGATGACAGCCCCAACTATTTGATACTGGCAATAGCTAAGATTCTACCATGGTGAAAAGAATTAGTGAAATGCCTGGACAGTTTGGTATTAGCAGTCCCTCTTCTTCCTGGTTATGGAAATTACATGGAAAGAAGACTTCCACAGCTGATAACTACAAATTTATCTACTAGGTCTACATTTAATGCTTTGCACAGAGAAGGAGTAACCACCCATTAAAGACACATTGTCAACTTGGATTTAAGACTGCCATTACATGAATATGCTTAATAAATATGTTCAAAGATATACCCTCTTTACTTCTGGGGAGAAGGTGTTGTCCATGAGACAGGTGTTTTATTTCAATTTATATTTTCTCAATGGAGTTTTTGAACAGAGCAACCAATGGACAGCAGCTTTAATCTCAATAAAACCTCAGGGCTGCTTTGTGAGATAAGAGTACAGGAGCCATCATGGATATTCCGTTTCAATGCTGGGCCTGTTCTTCGCCAGTTTCTAGAGCACCTTTCCCTTCCCACTGCTCAGCTCCTGAAAAGAGTGCTAAAACTGCCTCCCTCTTTGTGACAGCTAATAACCATCAAGGCGCTCATTTGTTTTCACGTCAAGTTCTAGACAGTTCATAGATGAGGGGGACATGACGCCAAATTACCCTGTCAGGGAGTGATAGGGGAGCCTGCTGCCAGTTGGATTAAGGTGTGTTACACACCCACTGACCATTTATTTCACCCATGAGTGACTGAAAAATGGGCTTTTCACCTCAGTTCATTTTTCTTTAAGGCCATGATAAAGCCAGCGATTTGTCTTGAGTGAGACAACACACAGAACCCATGTGCTCTCAGAACTATGTTGGTGTCATCCTTTTGGCTTAGTGTCCAGCTGCTTGGGATAATCACTCCATACATGTTAATGAAGAGAATCTGAAGATCATGATTTAGTCATTCAATCAATAATTATTTATTGACCTCCTGCTAGAGGCAAGAAGTAAATAAAATGAATAATTGCCACTCACATTTATCTTACTATAAGCTAAGCACTGTATCACATGCTGTATATACATCATTTAATTTAATCCCCACAATCACCCTATGAGGTAGGCACCTTTGTCACTAAAAGAAGTTATATAAATTGCCAAGATTGCATGTCTAGTAAGCAGCATAGCTAAGTTTTTAACCCAAAGCCCAAGCTTTTAGTACTATCCTTCCTTCAGTACAGAATGCAAGCCATGTGCTCAAGAAGCTTATTATCCCTGGGAAGTCCAGGCAATAGTTTTATTCCTGGTTCATTCTCAAGCCAATGTTCTGCATGTAAAATACTATTTAAAGAAAAATTTATAAAAGATGTATCTAAGAGTGATAATTTCATGCAAAGTTTTGAAAATTGTTATTCCAGTAAATGTATGTGTTTGCCATGGTGTTCAGCATGTAAAACTCTGTTTAAAGACATGTATAAAAGATGTTTCCATAATGAGTGCTACTTTTTATCATACTTTTAAAAACTATTTCTTGAATGGAATTGTTAATAGAATGATTGATAGAGTCATTGCTTTTATCTACCCATTCAATCTAGAATGATTGATAGAATTCCTGGTACTTTAGTTTCCCTCCAGTCAAATCAATTGAATTCAGTATTTGCTGGATTCCTACACTGCCTGAGTCTGTCCTAGGTTCTAGGATGCAAAAATACCTAAGATACCTGCTTTGCTCTCCAAAACCTACAGTCCAAAGGAGAAGACATACATGTGTGCTGCCAACACTAGTACAAGCTATATGATAATTGTGAACTAAATATAGTGGCACTGCAGAGGGAAGGAAATGAGTGAGCCATGCTGACTGGGGGGATTAGGATGTCTTCCCAGAAGGGGTGGCATTTCAGTTGGCCACTGCAGGATAAGTACTATTTCCACTCATAAAGGAAGAAGTGGAGAATTCCAACAGAAAGGACAACTTGAGCAGAGGCATGAAAGCATATGATGCACTCAGGGAATACAGTCTAGCATGACTGCAGTATAGCATACGAGTTAGGGAAGAGATCATGTTCACACCAGTCATATTTGGGGTATTTTGAGAAAAAAAGTATATAAAATATCATTAATGAGGGAATGTGTTTATGTGTGTGTCATCAATGAAAGAAGCTGTGACTTATGTGTACTTTATGCTCATCATGCAATGCTGTCTTTAACCTATTTCACTGAATCATTAATTGGAGTAGAGATGTTCTATATGACAATTCTGCTCAAAAAGGACTGGAACAAAAGAAATAACTTGTTCCTGATTGAACATGCCCAGGGCTGCTTGTGACAAGACAGGGCCGGCTAAAAGCACTTACGACTGCAGGGACTTCTAGGAAAGAGAGCCTTTAGTGGACTGGATGCAGAGAAAGTGATCGGCGTTCTAATTATAGAATTTGTTTTCTCTTATAGATGCATGGTTGGCTATGTGAATGCCAGCTTGTCCGTGTTTCGGATTTCTGACTTTGAGAACCGATCTGAGCCGGAGTCTGATGGCAGTGAGTTCTCAGGCACTCCGCTGAAGTACTGCAGGTGAGCATGGCACTCTCGGCATGGCTTTGCCTGCACTGGGCTGGCTCTACTGTGGGGAGGTTTTGTTCCAATGGCCCCTTGTGACTGAGTGTGTTTAAAGCAGTGGTTGTCAACCTTAATGATGCATTAAAACCACCTGGGGAATTTTATTTTATTTATTTTTTTCAAAATCAGAGTAAAGTTTAATTACATTTGCAAAGAAGATTTTTTTTTTATTTCAGAGTATTACGGGAGTACAAATGTTTAGGTTACATATATTGCCTTTGTGCTGCCTAAGTCAGAGCTACAAGCATGCCCATCCCCCAGATAGTGCGCACTGCACCCCTTAGGTGTGAATTTATCCATCCCCTCCTCCCCCCTCCCACCTGCCCGACACCCAATGAATGCTACTTCCATATGTGTGCATAAGTGTTGATCAATTAATACCAATTTGATGGTCAGTACATGTGGTGCTTGTTTTTCTGTTCTTGAGATGCTTTGCTTAGAAGAATGGGCTCCAGTTCCATCCAGGATAACGCAAGAGGTATTAGTTCACCATTGTTTTTTATGGCTGAGTAGTACTCCATGGTATACATATACCACATTTTATTAATCCCCTCATGTATGGATGGGCACTTGGGTTGTTTCCACATCTTTGCAATTGTGAACTGTGCTGCTATAAACATTTGAGTACAGATGTCTTTATTATAGAATGTCTTTTTTTCCTTTGGGTAGATGCCCAGTAGTGGGATTGCTGGATCAAATGGTAGTTCTACTTTTAGTTCTTTGAGATATTTCCATATTACTTTCCATAAAGGTTATACTAGTTTGCAGTCCCACCAGCAGTGTATAAGTGTTCCTATCTCTCTGCATCCATGCCAACATTTGTTGTTTGGGGACTTTTTGATATAAGCCATTCTCACTGGAGTTAAGTGATATCTCATTGTGGTTTTGATTTGCATTTCCCTGATGATTAGAGATGTTGAGCATTTTTTCATATGTTTCTTAGCCATTAGTCTATCTTCTTTTGAAAAGTTTCTGTTCATGTCCTTTTCCCATTTTTAATGTTTTTTTTATTTTTTCTTGCTCATTTTCCTGAGTTCTGTATAGATTCTAGTTATTAGCCCTTTGTCAGATGTATAGCATGAAAAAATTTTCTCCCATTCTGTAGGTTGTCTATTTTCTCTAGTAATAGTTTCTTTGGCTGTGCAGAAGACTTCAAGCTATATTACAAGGCTATAGCAACCAAAACAGCATGGTACTGGCACAAGAATAGAGATATAGACCAATGGAACAGGATTGAGAACCCAGAAATAAAACCATCTTCATATAGCCATCTGATCTTCAACAAAGCATACAAAAACATACACTGGGGAAAAGAATCCCTATTCAATAAATGGTGCTGGGAAAATAGGATAGCCACTTGTAGAAGACTGTAACAGGATCCTAACCCCTCACCTCTCACAAAAATCAACTCATGATGGATAACAGACTTAAACCTAAGGCATGAAACCATAATAATTCTGGAAGAAAATGTTGGAAAAACTCTTAAAGACATCAGCCTAGGCAAAGAATTTATGAAGAAGACCCCAAAAGCAAGCACAGCAACAACAAAAATAAATAAATGGGACCTGACCTGGGAAATTTTAAAACCTTCTCTGGCACAGGCTGAGACCTAAGCCAATTAAAACAGAATCTGAGGGAGTGGAATTCAGATGTCAGTATGGTTAAAGAACCTCAGATGCAGTCAAAGTTGAGAACTGCTGGTTTAAAAGGAAAAACTAAAAATATAGTAGCCAAGGGATATACGCCTGGTCCAGGGACTTGGGGACAAACAATCTCTAGGTGGTTTGAGTGACAGATGTTGAGGGCACTTGTCTTTATTCTGCTTCTCTCTCTTGGCCATATTGTATAGCATCAGATGTTGAACAACTCAGATACATGTGCAAAGAGACCCAACTTGTTAAGGTTCCACCACAGTTGCCTCTAAGAGGAAACTAATTAAACTGTGCCTCTTGATGTGTATCTATACAATAACACATGAAGGGGAATTAACTGAGCACCTACTATGTGCCAGAAACTGTTACTTCATTTATCTGACAGATGATATAACCATTCACCAAAAGCTTGATGAGATTACTTGTGAACAGCTGTTGAAATCAAGTTCAAATGGTATTTTTTCTCTTAATACTTTGATGTTATAATAATTTTGTGGATTTCCCATGATGACATTCTATGCTCTCCCTGTAATAAAAGCATGTGAAGGACAGCCATGGAGTCCTAGACCCTTTGACATAGGGACCTTTGTAATGATCTACTTCAACCCCTCGTTTTATAGAAGAGGAAGCTGAGGACCAGAAATGGCAATTGATTTGTCTAAAGAGATACAGCAAGGCTAGAGGTAGAATTCAAGGCTCCCAACTTCCATCACTGTGTTTTTTCAAGTAGCTTCATTAGTACAGGTGCCACAAGGACATGGATATATACTCCCCACATGCCACACTGGCCTGGAAAGGACTCTGGACAGAGTCATAAGAGTGAGGCTCCAACATCATTCTTTCTGGTGGTAATAAATAATGCCTATGGATAGTAATTTTTAGCATTCTGTGAATGAATATCAGATGATCATTCTTTTGTAAATTAACCTCTTAACTACTTGCTGTAAAATAATCTATTTTCTTTGCCCATTTTCTCTCCTTTGCTTGTAATTGTTTTTTCAGAGAAATGGGCACAGGCTCAGAAACTAGATGTTTGGACCAATAGTAGCCCATATTTACCCACTTAGTCCCAGTCTAAGAAACTAGATCCTAGAGAGCAGAAACTGGCTTGACCTGCTAGAACAAGTGACTCTATGTGCTTACTATGTGGAGAATAGGGGCATAAACACCCCCCGACCCTGGGCATGGGCAGTTCCAAGAGGACAAGAGAGCATGTGAGAAGCCAGGTGGTCCCCATTGCTACGCAGGGACAGCACACTCTCCACCCCCTTCAAACACTCACACCGAGTTCTCAGTGTCCCACTGGCTGTCAGATCTCATCAGATGGCCTATTTCCTTCTCCCACATGGAAGAACAAGTAAAATGAGGAGAAAGAGTGACTGGAATATAATCCAGTACTGCTCCCTGTTGGAAGAATAAGCAATCAAACAACAGCAACTGATGCTTTCTTAGTAGCTTTTCCACTTGCTTGTCCAGAACATTTCACACATGAAATTATTTAGCAAACATTGTTAGAGGCATATAGGATTCCAAGTATAAAATGATTCAAAATAAAATGCCAATTATTATGTAAAGGTAAAAGCCTTGTAATCATTAGAAGATAAGATAAAATACAGAGCCTTTCTCCTCTTCTCCTTCCTGGCTCATAATTCTTCCTGCCTGTTTCACACAGTGGCATAAAAGTACATTCCACAAATTATGAATATGAATGGAATTATTGATACTGTCATCATTAATTTAAATTATGATGGTTTTATTTAGCATTTTTCTTAAAGCTTCCCTAAAGAAAATATTTTTAAAAATTTAATTAAAAATAAGATAAAATAACATTTTCAGGTTTATTCAAAGCTTATAATTGTGGTATACACACACACACACACACACACACACAGACACATACCATTGTGAAAAATAGAAATATGGGACTTTTATTTTTAGTCACATAGCAGGTGAGATGCCAAGATCAGCTCTCAGGTTAAAATATCTAAACATGTAGAGAAAATTTTAAAAGCACTGCAAATGCATCAGTGATCTGGGAAGAAAATTTGATATTCTAAAGCCAAAACTAAATGAAGGCAGAACTTAGAGTGGTACACAGAGCGTTTACCCAAAGGCAATTTGCTGAACTGAGTGGACTTGCGCTTTGTTTTTCAAGGCCTTCCATGGTTAGGGAAGGTGAGAGAAAATATAGACAGCCCATGAGTAAATCTAAATATATACTACATAACTCTAATACAGTCACACTAGGGTCTGTTATACAGCAATGAAAATAAATTAGCTACATGCAACAGTATGAATGAATCTGAGTAACATGATAGTGAATAAAAGCAGGTCCCAGAAAACTGCATATAATAAAAATCTTTTCTATAAAGTTCAAAAACAAACAAAACTAAATAGTATAATACTCAGAAAATGTATATACATATGTACATATATGTTAATGATAAAAATGACATTCAGGATAGGGGAAGAAATAGATGTAAGAGATTTACCTTATGTTAAGACATAGTATAAAATTATAGTAATTATTCAGTGTGGTAGGGCCACAGGAACAGATAAACAGAAAATGAAAAAGAACTGAGAACCCAAAAATATTTTGGATAATAATTAAAGATGCAATCACAGAAAAACACACACAATATGATTCCATTTACACAGAGTTCAAAGCAGAAAAAGTTAGAGCTATTTTATTTAGCAAAACGGGCTTAGGTGGTGAAACTATAATGAAAAGCAAGAGGGTGGTTGTCGCAGAGATTAGAATAGTGGTTACCTCTTGGGATGGCCAGGAATGCATTAAGGCATTTCTTTCTAAACCGTTGATCGTGTTCTGCCTTATATTGAATGGGGGACATGTGAGGTTCACCTATCATTCTTTAAAATGTCTATATACTTTTATTTTCACAGTTTAAAAATCAGAATAAATTATATATAGCACTATATGTGGTAATAGGAAAATAATCCTTGTAGCCCAGTCATCCATTTCTCCGATCCTTGAGATAGAAGCAGCTTTAGGGAATGCACTAACTTAAGCCAAAGGGAACACTCTGCCCTCCCACATGTAAAACTGAAGCCAAGAAATTAGAAGTGTCACTTTCAAAAAATAACACCTGAGTCACTTGGTACTATTTCCTCCCAACATTAATGCCACTGGACTACATAGTGTCTTTGAAGGTCCTGAACTAAAAGATTAGAGGAGTAAAACTTTGACTTTAATAGCTTTGAAACTTGGCTTCATGGCTGTTTCTTCAGCAGCAGAGGGAAGTGTTTTCTTTCTACAAGTTCCAGAGAACATGCAGCCACAGTTGTTTTGCAAATAAAGAGCACCACATCAAAAGCAGAGAAGCAGGGCATGAATGTCATCTGCACGTGGCCCTCTCCCAAACCTCCACCGGATGGAAAAGGTGGGTGGGATCGAGGATGGGCTAGAGCGTGAACTGAGAGCTCCCCTTGCAACAGTCATCTGCCAGTGACTACATCTCATCAGAGTAGAAAAGAGCAACCATGTAAAATTTTAGGATAGAGTGAGGCGGAGAGACCCTAATGTTACCGGCAGGAAAAACTGATGTCCGGAAGAGAATTCACAGCGTTAGTGAACACTGTTGTGTAAAAACTTTAAGGAATCAGTGAAGATGACTCTTGAAACAATTTCAGGTCCCTCCTTTTATAAATATACATTTGTCTAATAATCGGCCTTATATACAATAAAAAGCATCCTGCTATTATTCCTCTAGAATATTTACTTGGACTATATCTGAAATACAGATAGTTAAAGATGAGCAGAGGAATTACATTCGTTATCTTAATTGTGGAAAACACAATTCCTGGTTCTTAACTGGTTGTACTCTGCAGAAAGTAAATGGAGGTTAGAATAGTCCATGTAAACTCTTAGCCCTGAATACAATTATCTTCCTAAAATTCCATGCATAGTTATCGGACCTATGACAAGAACAGATTACATGACCATATATTAGAAAGAACACTGTTTTAGCTAATTACCTAATCCTCATCACCGTAGAGAGAACCAGCATTTTAAGGCACTAACAGTTTCATTCTTAATTTCAGCACCAGGTACTCATTATAAATATCACTTGAATGACAAAATAATCATGATACGTTATTACTACGTACCCACAGACACCAGTTATAATTAAGAGGATGATTGTGATGATGAGGAAAATGGTGACAGCTCATATTTTTGTAGTCCTTGATACATTTCAAAGATACTCTCATAGGAAATTATCCTGTATCCTCATATGCAAATCAGTGCCAACCTTGAGGATAGGCACTGTCTTATATGAGAACCTGAATAATCATAACTTTAATTTAGACAAGGGAATTTGGTATGTCTTCACAGCAGAACTATTGGAATAGCCAGTATTTCTAGATTTCTACGTTTTGGGAGCTAATGAAAAGAACACTGGGTTCAAATACATGACAACTGTCTGATATTGAGCAAGTCACTTTTCAGTTTTCCCATCTGTGATAATAGTAATGGTAACCGTAAGAATGAAATGGGGTGACATGGATTGAAGTTCCTAGGATAGTGCCTGACCTATCCTAGTGAGTCAGTGGCTGACTCAAAAGTGATGGCTGGAGAATACATTAGGAAGGACTTTAGTGGTAAGTGCTGGAAATCCAGTGCAAACTGACTCAAACAAAAAGAAATTTATGGGTTTAGATAACTGAGAGAGTTAAGGGGTGATATGAACTTTAGTAATGACTAGATCCCAAGACGACACTGGCTCTTCTTTGCTCTGTTGACTTCCTTCTCAAGCAGGCTCACTCTCTCTCCATACAGTTTGCAATGGCCACTGGCTGTTGCGGGCTTTTACCTTCTGTGCGCTTAGTGATAAGTTACTAAGTGATAGTTCTAGCAGAAGTCCTGGTGATGAGTTTCAGTGCTCAGGTCTGGCTCATCTTTTGAGTTGGGGTCAGGGGAGGGGGCAAGCCCTACCCAACCCACATGGATGATTAGCCAGAGGAGAAGAGATATTCTTTTATCGGAAGAAGAAATGCTGGACAAGCAAAACGACAGATATCTAGTATAGAGAAACTTTTCAGATGTCTCTCCCATTGATTGAGGACTACATAGTGGGAATGGAAGAGACTTGGGAATTAGAAATATCAGAGTTTGGAATGCAGTATTCTCCTGTGTCTTCATAGATACCGGGACTACCGGGACTCTCCTCATTCACTGGTGCCCTATGGCTACACACTGCAGTTCTGGCATGTCCTGGCAGCTCGACTGGCTTTTATCATCGTGTTTGAGGTAAGTTTTCTCAACCAGTTCCTTTATTTCCTCTAACGTAATGAAGTCACTCTGAGTAATGAATAAAAAAAATGGTGGGGACTTTGAGTGTGATTATCTACTTCCAGAAATAGTATAGTCATATTATGTAATTTCTCTTTTATCTTCTTTTTCTTTTCCTTAATTGAAATATTTGAATTTTCCAAGAAATATTTGAAAGTCCATTGTTGGTTGTTAGCGGACAAATGAGAACTCATTGGTCCTAAATTTAATATTCTAGGGCCATAGTTCTTAAATTTAGTTCTAAATGTAGTTCTGAAACATAGTTCTAAAACTGCATTTTTCCATCCCAGAGATTCTGATACATCATGTCTATGACTTGCTTTTCACAAACACTCCAAGATGATTCTGATGCAGGTGTTCAAGGACCATAGTTTGGAAAATATTGGACTGGGTATGACAAGTGGTACCTCTGGGTGTGTAGCAGTATAGCATTCCTTATATTCAAGCACACAAATAAGTTTTCATTATCTAAGACCCCAAATGGAAGTATAAGGTAAAATCTACCTAGTATTATAATTGCCTATATGTCAATAAAAATATATTACTTTCTTTTGGTCTTTAAGAAAATTGCTATATAAATAGTTTACATTTCTATAAATCTAGTCATAAATGGAAATTTCATCTCTTGTCACATCTATTGGAGCCAGATTAATGCAAGCCAAGGTTGCCTCTTGGCTTGGACCAGAAGAGCTCTTTGAGACTATTTGCTGCTTTTTCCTTCATTCCAGGAACCAAGAGAAAACAATATTTAAGCTGCTCTTCCCTGGAAATTAGCTTATCCGTGACTGAGTCTCTCTTTAAAGGAGATTTTTTTTTTAAATGAGACAGGGTCTCACTCTGTCATCCAGGCTATAAGCCTCATCATAGCTCACTGCAGCCTCAAACTCCTGGGCTCAAACGCTTCTCCTGCCTCAGCCTCCCAAGTAGCTGGGACTAGAGGTGTGCATGCCACCACACCTGGCTAATTTTTCTATTTTTTGTAGAGATGGGGTCTTGCTGTTGCTCAGACTGGTCTCAAACCCCTGGCCTCAAGAAATCCTCAGCTAGGATTACAGGCGTGAGCCACCGCACCCAGCTTAAAGGAGGTATTTTTAACCTACCACTGTCTTAAAGTTTTTCAGAAAAAATAAAATAATGGGTCACAGTAAGTTATTATTTGGATTTTCAAGTAGAACTTTCCACTTCTTTTCAATATTTTGTTATAACTATTTTAAAATACTAGAAATACACAGAAAAGCCTCTTAATTGGCAAAACCATGTGCCATCCATGCATCATCAAATTTATCAAGTTTTATATAAAATGAAGAATACTTAGCAGTATCATTTGAACATGATTTAGTCTTTAGAATTATAAGGGCTTTATTCTTTCTTTTTAAGCAAAATGACATTTATTTGGGGCACCTGGGTGCAGGTGGGTGGAGGCCGAACAGAGCGTCCACACCGAGGAGGGGAGAGTGGCGAGTTTTACAGAAGGTTTGAATGACAGTTTGGGGAGGGGACTTCTCTCTGGAACAGCCGCTTATCTTTACAGCCTTTGGACTCTCCAGACCCCTGTGGCTATTGTCTCACCCTCCATGTGGTACTTTATTGGTTACCATGATATAGGTGAACAGAAATGACAGTGATTTTAAAATTCCAGCTACTAGTATTTCAGGTAAAGAATTTGTGACTTTACCAAAAAGAAAAAAGCTTCACCTGAAATGATCACTTTCCTAGGCCCACTGATAAGTCTTACAGTCAAGATTTGTAAAGCATTTGGCAGTCTACAAAGCATTTTTGAATATTTTCTTCTAATTCTCACAGTAATACCCATTTTGCAGATGAATGACATGAGGCTTAGAAAAGTTCGGTGACTCACCCTCAGGTAGACAGACAGCTCTTAAACACTAAAAGCTACTGAGCCGGGATCCACACCTGGCTTTTCTGATCCCACGGTATGTGTTCTCTGGCTCTCCTCTGAATTCTCTGGCCATTCCTCCCCACCTTCCTTCCTGACTCTTCTTATTCCCTAGGTGGTGCCATCCGACCAGGCTCGACCTTACCCACCCTTTGATCTTCTTTCATTACACACGGCTCCCCGGCCCCATCCCACTTTCCAGGTACCCTGGGGGCTCCACATCCTTCTTGAGCCAATTCCCAAAGCTCATCCAGAATGAGGATGGACAATAGACCTGACTCTGTTGCATTCTCCTCTATGTTTTTAGCACCTCGTATTTTGTATAAAGCACCTCATTTCATATCTGATCCCAGACCTCCCAAAAGACCTAAGGGATCGAATGAGAAGAGAGAAGTACTTGATTCAGGAGATGATGTACGAAGCGGAACTGGAACGTCTCCAGAAGGAACGAAAGGACAGGAAGAAGAATGGAAGAGCCCAGCACAACGAGTGGCCGTGACCACACAGGTGAGAGGGGCGCTCACGACCCGCAACCACGCCGAGGTGCAGAGAGGGTGCTTTGAACTCCCTGAAACAAAGCTTGCCATTGTCGCAAAAACAGGGATCAAAATAAACTCCTTCAAGAGTGGCTGATCCACGTCACACTATACCCTCTAAGGTTTCCCCATTGGGACTTTTAAATGTCTCTGGTTATTGCCATCAGTACCACATGTATTAACATATACTTATTTGTATTGTTAATTTATGATTTTCAAATAGTCATCAGGATTCCCCAACATAATCTGAGCATCTTTAGGGAAAACTATGGATTGTAATTTTATTCTTCCAACTAGCTAGCAGCGTGTTAGGCACATGGCTCCCATTAGATGTACAATCGATTAATAGAAGTTCAATGGATTAAGATTGAATACATTGTAAGAAAGCTCCATAATGTTCCCACACATCCCATCGGAGAGTTATTCTGAAACTTTCTCTCTAGCAAATCAATTATTAGCTGTGTGACCTTGGACAAGTCACTTAACTTCTCTGGGCCTGTTTCCTCAGGGATGAAATGTTTAGGTGAGCTCTCCATCCTGATACTCTGTGAGTTGAATTTCATTACTGAATTTCATTTGCCTTCCCTGCCCTTCAATTCTCTCTTTACCACTTGATTGAACACTTTGAAGACATTTTTCAAAATTTGGCTTCCAAAAAAAAAGTGAAATATATAGAAAATATGGTTTTCACTTTTCCTATAGGTTAAGATGCAATGATGTCTGCAGAGATGTTTGTTGAGTTAGTAAAGTTGTCTCAACCCAGATCCGTGTTTAGAGTCCAGAAGGTTATTATGAGTTGGATATGAGGGTGGATTTGGAGGAAATAACCAAGACCCCACAAGGTTAAAAGTCATATATAGTTGAATACTAGCCTTGCTGTCTATTCCAGAGTAGGCCTTGGCTTCCCTAAAGGCAAGAAATGTTTTGCTACTTAGTAATTTTATTATTTCCCAGATCTGCTGTTTGGCTATGTAACCTTGGCGAAGAAAATTGCTTAACTTTTCTGAGCCTGCCTATTTGGCAGAATTAACATGCAGTTCAAGGACGAGAATGTATGTGAGACATTCACTAAGCAATAAAGTAGGCTGTAGAATACTGTATGGGATTTGTATTATTGTTAAGCATGGTATTGTAGTCCTCCAGATTCTAGACCTGGCTTTTCCAGTCCCTGTCTGTGTGATCTGGGGCGTTCACGTGGATTCAGTTTCCACATTTGCAAAAGTGAAGAAGTTGGACTGAACAATACTTTAAAAACTTTACCAGCTTTAACCTTCTGTGATTCTGTGATTTGCTCCAAGCTTCTGGCCCCCACACCTATTCTGAGAAAGGCTGACTGTATCCAGAGGCTTTGGGTAGGGTGGGAGGCAGATCTTAGTGAAGAGAATTGTTCCTGACTGCTCCAGTGGCCAGAGACCAAAGTGCAGCAGGGGCAGTATCCACACCTTGAGGATGTCCGGGACTGTAGGGCTGGTAACCAATTGGGAGTTTCTTCTGGCCTCACTGCTGCTGGCTACTTTCTTCCCAAAGAGGCCATTTCTAGTTTGGTTTGTTTTTAGAGACAGAGTCTTGCTCTGTTGTCCATGCTAGAGTGGAGTGGCGCAATCATAGCTCACTGTAACCTCGAACTCCTGGGCTCAAGAGATCTCTTGATCCTGCCTCGGCCTCCCAAGTAGCTGGGACTACAAGTGCACACGACCACACTTGGCTAATTTTTTTTTCTAGAGATGGAGTCTCACTATGTTGCCCAGGGTGTTCTTGAACTCCTGGGCTCAAGCGATCCTCCTGCCTCGGCCTCCCAAAGTGCTGGGATTATGGGGGTGAGCCACTGCCCCCAGCCCATTTCTAGTTTTTTCTTGAAAGGATAGTGTTTGCCTGTCTGTCTCTAGTCCCTCAACAGTAGGCAGGATGTTGTGTTGCTTCAGACTGGCTTTCTGACTCAGTCTGTTCATCTGTAAAACAGGCATAATAATGTTTATACCATACCTGACTCAGTTTGGAGTTACAAATCCTTTGATGATGGTAAGTACAAACTATTACACATCATGTTGTTAAGCGATTATGTGCACATAGGATCTTAATGCCTTCTTTTCTCTTTCCAGATAATAGTTCCTTTCCAGGCCAAGGACCTGAATTCTGTTTACTTCTCCCGGCTGTGCAAAAGCACATTCAAGTAAATGACTAAAAATACAACCGCAGTGCATGTTGCAGACACTGGCAGCGCGGGGGGGTCAGCACCCAGTAGAGGACCGGCATTGGAGTCATGCTGCTGTGAAATCACATTGCAGTCCAGCACACAATTGCTATCTACCCATAGACCATTCTTGACCGAGCAAGCATGCACATTATGGGCAGTCACGTTCTCAAGTTTTTAAAACCAAGGGGAACTTGTATACTGGGCCTGTTTTTCAGCCTGTTTGCTACCTTTTTTGCATTCTATCCTGTGTGAATTTTACAGACACTGGGCTAAAAAGGGTATTTGGACACCTGGACACACATTCCTAGAATGTCATCACATGGTCCCAATTCCATGTCACCAACAACACAGACAAGACCCTGTTTACAACTTTTTCTTTCCTTTTTTTTTTAATTTCAGATCTTTCTGAAAAGATTATTGTATAAGACATATCTATAGCTATGTGTATGGCCATAGATGTATTTCTGTGTGTACATATGTATAGTCATGTATTCCTACATATGTACATACAAATACAGAGATATATAAAGTACATAGAAATTCCTTACTTGTAAATAGCCAAAAAGTACTGATATGAATGATGAATTTTCACATTTAAATAGTCATCAACATGAAGCCATGTTTAATGCTTGTATAATGTGATGCAATAGAATTTAAAATAAATTTATGCACATGGAATATTTTCAGCTGGCTCCTCTAAAATTCTGTTGTATTTTCTTCTCATATAATAAGAGAAATCATATAGCAGAGTGGGATCTTGAATGCAAGGGGAATTTCTAAGGGACTTTGTAAGAAACCAAATGTCTATTGGATGAATGCATGCAAAAACAAACAATATGGCCAGCAAAATATTAGCATATGTTTCTGATGAACTTTTCTTCCTAATCTTGATGGTAGAATATTTTAAATATTAGGCATAATGAGTATGCCAGAATTTGAGGATTTGCTTATCTACCTAATCTTATGAGTCTTCATAAGACTAGAATATTAGAAATATCCTACTTCAATACTATAATCTTCATTAAAACCTCATCAGCTGTCTGGATCACTCAGGAAAGTAGTTACTTGGATAACAAAGTTATCCAAATAGTTAGCAAGGGGGGTTAATCTTTGAACTGGCCAAATTTTATGTTAGCCGATTTTTGAAATGGAAACCTTTCTATGAAAGTACATTTATAGTACAAAATTGAAACATATCTATCCTTCCTTAGATGACTTAATGTCATCACTGTAAAACTCCAACTTCTCAACAAGTACGTTTTCCAACAAGTCCTGTCTGCTGGGCTCCCCAAAAGTCTCCTATTGCACAAAATGCCCCACTCACTGGGACTCTTTCCCGTTCATTACATTATTTCTCACCTAGTGCGTGCGTACCTATCTTATGTCTCCAGATAGCTTGCAAGTGATACAGGTCAAGAAACCCACTTTCACCTTCCCCATTGCCTAACAGTTTTTAGTGCCTACGCTCAAGTTTTCAGTGCTTCTTAAAAATAAATGAATCGAAATGGAAGATACACTTTTGCTTATAGCACTCAATCAATTTAAACTCACTTTCTTGTAAACATTTATTCCAACATAAAAGAACCAAGTGTAAGTCCTCAACTTCATATAATCCTCTACTCTAGTGAAGGAGTTAAAGCTACTCAGATCACATGTGACATGTTAAGTGCCAGTTATTGTTTTCCCAACAGGCACATTAAGTGATTTTTCAAGATTGCCCATTGACTGCCGAGATTTAGACACCAATTTTATAATATTTTCAACAAAAAATTTAACAATGCTTCCATTACATGAGTGGTTTTAAATACTTAAGTATTCAACTTAGATCCCATTAATCTCCCGATAGGAAGGAGTCAATAGTCAAGCTGTTGTCAGTGGGGCATAGCCACACTCAGCTTGCATATTCATTAGTCCCCAAGGAGGTAATCTTTAATTTTCATTAACTCAGACTTCACTAATTAGGAAGTTGGGATCATCTGGATGGGCGAAGTCCATTATGCAAAACAAATACTATGAACAAAATAGAGAAAATATTCAAACCATTTTTTACATTTATTACTATTTTATTTACACAAACTTCAAAAACGTGCACTCAGAGATGTATTCCTGGATATTAAAAGTATAAAACAAAAACAAAGTGTTTGCTCTGGGTCGTGAGTGAGAAGGGACAGGCATCTAAGGTGCTGGCAACATACTATTCCTTGAATTGAGTAGTAGTTCCACAAACCATTTTTAAAAGAATTATTTATGCATAGTTTATTTGCTAATTATTAATATAAACCCGGGTTGTTTTTTCCTTCTAATTATCATTATCACCTATCCCAGTAGTTCTCATACCCTGGCATACATTAGAATCACCCAGGCCCTACCACCACCGATGTTTCTGGCTCAGTAGGTCTGCAGTGGGCCAGAGAATTTCATTTTCTAGCAAGTACCCAAGTGGTGTTGATTCTGTTGGGTAGGGACCACGTTTTGCAAACTACTGATCTAATGACTATTTTATGGCCATAGGTTAAATTACTTTAATATACTCTACCATTCAAGCTGAGCTTCATTCGTTTTATCTGACTGTATAATATTTCCCAGTAGGAAGGTAGGTGGGCAGCAATTTCAAACTGTGATCTTTGTTGCAATAGCAATTATCAGTTGGTCATATCATTCGATAAAAAGCACTGCCTCTGCGGGCCTCCCAGCTGAGTGGAGCACTGGGTGTTTCATGATGGATCAAGTCAGTGCCACACCAGGGTCCTTCACCTTGACCTGCATTTTGCCATGACACAGCAGGCTAAGAATAACTCCTTTGGTTTGTGTTTGTAAGTTAAGCCCTTGGATGTGGTTTAATTGTTTGTCCTTAAAAGGAATAAATCTTTTCTGCTGATAAGAAAAAAAAAAAAAAAAAACACATCCAACCCTTACCCTCACCAGTTTAGGAAAGAGTTTACATCAACATGTACAATAAAGCAAATCTATTAAGATCATGGGCTCTGGAGTCAGACGAAACTAAGTTTGGATCCAAGGTGTATGACCTCAGACGAGGGATTTAACTTCTACTTCATAAGGTAGAAGCCGTATGCTACCAAGATCTCTCTTCAATGAAAGACTTCTTGCCCCAGCTGTTGGGAGTGCCATTGGCAAACTGCCTCCAGCTGTCAGCTCTGTTAGGATGGCCTCATTGCAGAGGGTCCTCTGGTCCAAGGCCATGCCCCTTCCTGTGGCAGCCCACATCAGTGACTAATTGATGCAGGAATATGAAAGCCCAGCTATCTTGTAACAACTGTGAAGAGCTCCTCTTACTCTGGAGGTCCCTGTGGGGAGACTGTGCTTAGGCCTGCAATGTAACTGTAACTCCACCTCTGCCCAAACCTGCTTCCCTCTTTTTCCTTCCTTAAGTGTTGATTCTAAAGCATTCCTTAATAAAATCTAAGCTTATTACACTCCACATCAGCGTCTGCTTCCCAGGGAATCAAACCTGTGACATTCATTTAAAGAATGGACAAAAACCCTAAGATGCAGGAATCGTATGGATTCATTCATTCAATAAATATTGAGCCAGACTCTGTTCTAAATGCTAAGAACACAGCAATAATCACAGATGTCTAAGAGATCATGAAAAGCATTAAGAGGTTGAAATCAATTTTTAGCTACAGTATTATTGACTACTTGTTATAAAAAGAAAATAAAAAATAATAGTATTTCTTCCTCTCATCACCACTTCCCCACCTGCCTTGTTTTTTTCTTCTAATTGCCTAGGTTTATAATATTCACAGTCTGTTCTGAAACCATAAGATCCTTGATTGTCTGTGTAAGCAGATCTCAGCCTGATTGAGCTTTATTCCCATGTGGGTTCCATTCCTACCTCCATGCTGCCCTTGGGAGCTTAAAAATCATCATACTGCTTTTCCACTACCCTGGGTTGTGGAAAATTGTGAGCCTATTTAAAGTCCTATTTTCCTGGATACCTAAGGCAGCAATTTCTTCTTCTATGCTCATGAAACATAGTAAAGTCTCTCTAACTTCCCAAGGCTCTGTGCCTGCCCAAACACATCTACTGGGGTCCTTTACTGGAGTCTCATGTCTTTACTGGGGTTCTTGTGGCTCTAAGCTCTATCCAGGAGATATGGGGCATGGGTTTTGTCGGCTTTCAAATCCCACAAACCTATGGCGGTTTGCTGCTGCCACCCAGGGCTGAGCACATAGACACTCTTTCTCAAAGACGCGATACCACAAGGTCTCACCTCTTTCCTCCAAGCCTCCCAGCACAGGAATCCATTTCTACTCTAGAGGTGGAGAACATACCTCCTACTCCCTACTTTCCAAGATATTTTATCCTTGTCAACCTAAGAGTCTAGACTTTTGGCACCCAAAAACCAAAAAGAAATTGCTATTTTCTCTGCTTTTTGCTGAAGCATCCCTTCTATGAGCTATAAACATAAAACATCAGGCCTGATTATTTGAATGTGAAGAAGAGCCAAGGAGGCAACAGAGAGATCTGGAAAGTGGAGGAGATCACTGGTTAAATGTTCTGAATATTCCCCCACTCTACTTTCCTCTGGAGCTTCTCACATGCCTCTCTTCTCTGCTTGATCACTTCTGCTGTAGGCCTCCTCCTTGGGTCAAGCCCCTTGCCTCTACAACAGCATGAAAAACAAGCTTTCCTTGAGTCTTTCCTACCATTTATTTTCAGTCTTGCCTTTGCCTGGGTATCCTGGCTTCCACGCATTGTATTTTACTTCTATTTAGATCTCAAGCAACTTTTCTCTGTAACTCAGAGATTGTCAATTAAAAAAAAAAGACTCTCCAACCCACAGAATGGGAGAAAATGTTTGCAAATTATCTATCTAAGGGATTTGTATCTTGAATATATAAAGAACTCCTATGATTCAATAATAAAAAAGACAATAAGCCAATTTTAAAATGGGCAAAGGATTTGATTAGACATATCTCCAAAGAAGATATAAAAATGGCCAATAAACATGAGAAGATGATCAACATCATTAGCCATCAGGGAAATGCAAATCAAAGTCACAATGAGATACCATGTCACATGCATTAGAAGAACTATAATAAAAAGTACAGGTAAAAACAAGTGTTGGCCAGGATGTGGAGAAATTGGAACCCTCATACACTGCTGATAGGAAGGTAAAATAGTACAGCTGCTTTGGAAACAGTATATATAAATGGTTAAGCTTAGAGTCACCATATGACCCAGCCATTCCCCTGCTAAATATATACCCAAAAAAAATGAAAACGTATGCCCACACAGAAACTTGTACACCAATGTTCAAAGCAGCATTTTTCATAATAGCCAATAAGTAGGAACACCACAAATGACCATCAACTGATTAAAGAATAAATAAAATATGGATGGCTATACAACGGAATAAAGTCGTGTGTTGCTTAACAGTGGGGATATGCTCTGAGAAATACATCATTAAGTAATTTTGTCATTGTGTGAACATCATAGAGTACGCTTACAGAAACTTAGATGGTGCAGCCTACCACACGCCACCTAGGCTACATTGCATGGCCTATTGCTCCCAGGCTACAAACCTGTACAGCATGTTGCTGCACTGAATACTGTAGGTAACTGTAACACAGTGGTAAGTATTTGTGCATCTAAACATATCTAAATAGACAAAAGGTAATGCATTGAGCTGTGACATTAAGATGGCTACAACATCACTGGGCCATAGGGATTTTTCATCTTCACTAGAATATGAAGTAAAAATTTAAATTAATTATTACTATTTGAGTAACAGAGCTCAAAGAGATAATGGGAGCGAGGGGTGGTGGGGTACAAATAATGTACGTTCTTTAAGCAGGCAGGTCCCAAAGGGAAATGAAAGTGAAAGGGACTAAGACATACAAGTCACCCCTTGTCTGCATGGACAGTAAGGAGCGAAGGGGCAGAGAGAGGTCAGGAAAGTTACGCTAATGGGTGGTCCCTCCACGTGGTGAAAACATCAGGAATGGTGACTACTTACCACTTGAGAGATAGCTGTGCAGATTCACACACGTAGAGCACATCAAAATCATCGGAACTGGAGCCACGTGTAAGATAAGCTCCCCCAGGGGAAGCGTCAAGAGTGAAGGAAATGATATGTAAGCTGGGTTCTAACAACTGAGCAGATGTTTTTCAAACAAAGATCTTAGAAGTGGACACAGGCTGGGCAGCCTAGACAAAGGGGACAGCATGTAAAATAACAAGACAGCAAGAAAGTGGGTGGGATATTTAGCAAATCATGGGACGCTTGATGTGACAAGCCTGTGTAACACATGAAGGAGGGTACCAACGAATACTTCCGGGAAGCCCTCCAGGCTGGGGGATGGGGGACTTTTATCCCGTAGTGAGAGATCTTACTTCAAGTGGAGGAGTGAATCGCACAAAATTACTTAATGATGTATTTCTCACAGCGTATCCCCATTGTTTCGGTTTTCAGAGAGATGACTGTGGACTAGAACAGTGGTTCCCAGACCAAAAGCGCCATCATCCTTAGGAAAATTATGAGAAAGATAAATTCTCAGGACCCGCTCCAAAGCTACTGCATCAGAAGCTCTGGGGGTGAAGCCCAGCGACCTGTTTTAAGCAGCCCCTGCAGGTGACTCTGATGCACGCTGAAGTTTGAGAAGCTCTCGAAGAGAATGAGAAGAGAGCACAGTGACAGACTGGCTCACAGTCCAGAAGAGAACAAAGGTCTGGATTTAGGAAGCTGAGGCGAGCAGAAACGGGGAGGACCCTGACTCCTGGCGCACACTTGCGGCAGAGGATCCGGAACTCCGCGAGAAAATTCTAGTGACTGATACCCAGTGCCCTTGGGCGATTAAGCCTAAACAAGGCTAAGAGGTAAAATAGGCCTTTTTGAATGAAGAAAGGAATTAAAATAAGTGATTAAAAAATGGGGATGAGTAACAAAGTTAGCGATTTCTAAATATTAATTATTTTCTTGGATAAATTTAAATTATAGAGACCCGATTTGACCTTCATAGTGCAAGGTCATGTAAAATTCCCTCTACATGGAGAATGTGCATTTTGCTCAACCAAGAACTGAATGGGTAGGAAATAAGTAGGTACTTTAACTCACATGACTAGGAGGCAGAACAGAGACATGGAAACTTCATGCCAAAGAGGAAAGTTGGCAACTGCTTCTTTGATGATACGTCTCCAAATTTGGGTGACTGGGTTTCAACACAGTCATCTTTGGCACCTAACTTCTCTAGCTTAGCTGTCCACTTAATTTCATACCCCACAAGCAAAATATAACCTTGAGATATAAAATGTAAATTTAAAACTTCAAATTGATACTTTTTTATGAGAAAGAAAAAATGTTCATATTAAGAGCTTCTGTGTCTATTTTGAAGTCCTGATATTATCAACAATTAATTGGACCAACTTTTAAAATATTAAATTACCCCAATTAAAAACTGGATTGGGGCAGAAAAGTTAGTACTTTTGTATGCCTTATTTTGTACTTTCTACTTTCAAATACAGTGTTAACTAATTAAAAAATAAAATATTCTTCTGTGACAAAAGTTCTGCATGTTTACTTGCTTATACTTTTATAATCTATATACAGCTTTTAGGAAAAGTCCTTTCTGGGGTAAATTGGATAGAAATATCTTTCTGTAAAGACTGACAAGATTAATTATATCCAATTTGACATTTATTCCTCCAAAATAGACAACTGCAAAGACATTTGTAGAGTGTTTATCAGCAAGTTGAAAAATCAGATTTGCGACCATATTTCACATTGTAATGTTCAAGTCTCCCAAGCTTTTTCATAAACAATGAGCACAAAACTTAAATGCAAAAGCATAAAGTGAATTTTCAGTAACTAAATGATCATGTACTCAATTGACTCTTTATCAACAACCTTTATGGGAAAACTCATAATTTCCCATAAGAATCAACATAGTCAGTTACTTCTCCTATTTCCACCCCATCCCTGTCCCATGTATCTATATCATGGACACTCAGTTGTTTGTTTAAAAAATAAAACAACTATACTTTCTGTGATTTTCATAAACAAAACAAAATTTTGAAGTTTTTGCACTCGTATATTTAATATTTCATTCATCCTAATGTATGTCAATATTAGAAACCATGTGGAGAAGCTAAATTATCCTAAGACTTGTTTAAATAATCATGCACAATTCTATAGTCCTTAGTATATCAAAATGCTGTGAAAATATATGTTCATCATTCTGCATCATAACATTCCATATGCTAGTGGTATTTTCATTTTACCTGTAGATGAGAACGTTCAGATAGAAGCATCAGGCCATTTCCCTAAAGAAACACAACCATCCTGTGTGACTTCAGGAAAATCAACCTTAGCATCTAGCGCAGGGTTCTCAAACTCTACACTACTGACATCTTAGGCTGAATAATTTTTTGTTGGGGGAGGGGAGCTGCCCTACCTCATAGGATATTTAGCAGCTTCCTTGAATTCTACCCACTGAATTCCACCCAGTAGCACCCCTCTCCAGTTGGGACAACCAAAAATGTCTCCAGACATTTCCAAATATCTGTGAGGGGCAGAACTACCCCTTTGAGAACTACTGGTCTGGAGAGAAAATGATGGCTTAAGCAACTAAGTAGATGAATATGAATTTATTCTGGTGTACATCTCACTTATAAACTTTTCATTTCTCTATGGAGCGAATATGAATTGTCTATATTTTCCCTTAAAATTTACATTCCCTCTGTTGGAATAATCCTGCTGATTCTTAAATATAGTTTAATATTCCTATGATACACATTTTTTAGAGAAGGCACTATCTCTACATCATGATATTGCAAATTAACAGCTCATTTTTTAAAAAACTGGCAAATGACCTTTGTCTCAAACTTTGATTCCGAATCATATTGAGTTTATATATTTGAGTTAATAAAGTGCTATTCTGCCAAAGAGGTCAACCTGATCTTTTCTACTCACATTATTCCTGTGAGGTAGGTAGGAGTTTAGTGCTATGTACCATCATTAGAGGAGATTAAGGATAAATTCAAGCATATACAACTTGTCAGCAGCAAAACAGACATTGACAGACAACTCTTGTGGTTTTTACCCCCACTGGTGTTTTTGTAATTCAAAATAACTCAGAATAGCAGATTATTTAATTTACACTATAATACATTAACATTTTACCCCTATTGGGTTTTATCCAAAAATTTAGAAATTAAGATACATTATTTTAATTAATAATAATATTACTGTGCTTTCTTAAGCAATCTATCTGGCACTTTATGTGTTTATAAAAGTAAAATATTTATAGTTCCAAATGTTACAAAAATGTACTTTGTCTAAAGGAAAGTGAACAAGAATATATGCATCATATTTCTCATTAAGACTATATTGCATAACCCGTTGGCAGTCAGACAGGAGAAAAAGTTAAATAACCTGATTTTGATTTCCAAAATTGAAGCATTTGACACACATGCATTTAGAATTATTAAATAAATCATAGTTCAAATCACACATGCATAAAACAAACAAGATTATATCTTTCTACTAATTAGAACATTGTAGAAAGACCCACAAAAATTTGATGTTTGTTCACAAACACAGTGATTCAAAAAATAACATCTATCTACATAAGAAATATATGAATATATGGTTAATTTAAATGTTATATAAATCTCTTTGCTTTAGATAAATGCTACTCACTATTTATTTCTTAATGTTGTCAGTTAGCAACCTCTAAATGTACAGGGCATGGTTACCTAAATAGTTTGGATCAGAAAATAAGCATAAAATTATTTACTTATAAAACATTTGTAGGTATCTAAATATTTCTCTTATTTTAAAAAAAAAATTGAAAAGTTTTAAAAAACACTTTTAAACAGTATCTAATGAGGGAACTGTAGAAAAAATAAGTTATTGATGAAATCCTATAACCAAACTCTTAGCTATGAACATAGAAAAATAAACAGCTAAGCAACTTTGTTACTTGAAATTTTAAAACATGGAACAAAGCGTATATTTAATGAGTCTAGAATATTTTTAAAAAGCAGTGCTTGCCTATGTAATTTAGCTCTTTAACTGGATGAATATACTAGAATTTCAAATTTTCTAAGCATATGCACCTCTAAATTTAATTGATTACAAATTAGCTGACATTTAAAAGCTCAACTTAATAGCATTTAATGTAGTCATCTAACTCCATTGAACTTAAACATTTTTAATAATATAATGTTCTAGATTATCAAATCCATAAGGACCTACATCAAGTATACATTAGTACCAGGCTCATGGGAGTTTATAATTTATAGGCTAGGACTCGATGAACCAGAATTTGGGGTGGTATAATCCACACTGGGTGTCTTGAGACATATCCAAGCCCAGGGCAATAAAGAGAAAATTAGGAAGGCAAGCACAGGTAAAGTGCACAGCAAAACCAAAGTTGGTGGGTCAGGAACTAGGAATGTAGACAAGAACCATGGTCTAAGAAAGGCAATATAAACAATCTAAGGCCAGAAACTCTAGAAAACAAGACAAAAGGCACAAGAATAGATATGTAGCACCAAAAAGACCTTGATCATTGGGCCCACGTTCTTTCTCAGACAGGATACTTCTTGATTATCACCTTCCTGAGCCAGAATCCGTTCCAAGGTTAATATGTGCCCTGGGCTGATAGGGGGACAAGAAACAAAGATCTAGACAACATAGACCTGTCACCTCATTGCTCCCTAAGAACAGAGTACGTGGTAGGAGAGAAAAAAGCTCTCTTCAAAATTAATTATGATTTTGGCAAACCCTCAAACTTACATGCTAGTACCAAAGCCATTGAAAATATTTTTCAATAATGCCCAAATTTAAGAATATGCCTTTGACCATCAAGTTCATGTGCATATATGTGTATTAGCATTTCGGCATACATGCAGCCATAACTTTCACAACTACGGCTTCATTGAAATAAGAGAAAGGGAAATGCCTGTGTGGAAACTCTTAACTCCAGAGTAACATTAATTAATGAGCGCAGGAAGTGAAGAAAGTCAGGACTTTGTTTTAACAAAATTTACCCCCCAAAACACTCACGACAGACCAAAAAAAGAAAAAAACAAACAAAACTAAGCTTGATCCAATTATCTTAGAAAACACATAAAATTGAGACACCATTGAAGATCATCTAGCATCAGAGCTGCTTCACAAACGAGTCCCATTGATCTTGTTACTTTGATCTGTGAAGTTCAATTCAATGTGGTTGAAAGCAGGATTATCAGTTCCACCATCTTCCATTGGATGAGACTTATAGCTTAAAGCACGCTTCTTCTAAAAGAAAATGTTAAAGTGGTGATTAGAAAAAAAGAAACTGTTCATTCATTTAATTCTAAATAGTTGTTACTATTGTCTTTATTCCTCTGAACCAGCTTCGTAATCTATTGAGGGAGAGGGATATACAACTGGTATAGTCCATCAGAGCATAGAGATATATACAACAGCTCATCAGAGGGTGGGATATATACCTGGATATATACCTTTCTTGTCCATCACTGTCCAAGAAAGAGGCTGAGAACTAACCAGCGTTCTATCCAGGTCATAAAGCGCAGTCTCCTAATTTAAGGTAAATGAAAGCCAACTCACTTTCGTAAACATATCAAAATTGGATAAAAAGTCCTCTTTGGTTAGTATGAATTTGCGGTCTAAGTTCTGTTTTCTTCCTCCTGAAAAAACATATACATCATTTACAATGTTAAAAAGATACCTGTAACTACACAGTGACATTCCATCATGCAGGCATTTAACTTACACATATTTAATTCAATGCACTCATAAAACACGAAGAGAAAGAGAAACTTTTAAATAGTGCTGAAGACTTAGCCCACCATACCCTTTCCTCAGTCAGCCTCAGATCCTACAAGCCTCTCACTATGATAAATGAGTCTTTTATATATATATATATATATATATATATATATATACACAAGAATCTGTGTTGTTCTGGAGATAGAATCAACTTTAAATTAATTCACTCAACATTACTGTCTACTGTGTGCTAGAGACTCTGCTAGGTGCTGGAGAGAGAGAGAGGAACAAAACAATCACTGGACTCACAGATCATGGTCTACTTAGGAAAATATTTATCCCCATTTTACTGATGAAGAAAAAGTCCCTGATGCATAGTTAAGAATCAAGTGGGGCTGAAATGCCAACCAAATCTGTATGGCCTGAATTCTTATGGGATTTCCAGTACACCACAGCAGGTTTTAAAATATATTTGCCAAGGAATATCAGAATTGTGTGTTTCTAGTATTTTTTCAAGGTGCTCACTGCTGCTATGGAGTAAGAATAAGAATGAAATTAATGAAGTTGAAGTGTTTTTTTATGGATGTCACACACTTGGATAGAGCATTACTTTTTAAAATAAAAGATATAGCTGTATATGGTTATCAGAATCAAAGCATTTAAGGGGAAAAAAAGAGTACTCAAAGGGAGTTCTCTGACATGCTACTTTCTTAAAAAAATGAGTTGAGTAAGGACCAAAGGTTAAATATTACAAGGAGACTGATTAGGTGTATTCCAGATATGAACAACTGGGTAACTGATGAGATAAGTTTAAAATCTGTCTTAAAATATATCAAAACAGACAAAAGAATAAACCCACTGTGCTGGCAATTTTTTTCATGAGAAAAAACCAAGTCCTTTTCGGAAAGAAAGAATAACTTCAAGCAATTGTTACAAACTTTATAATTATAAATACAAGCATCACAAAAGTTTGAAAGACAGTGCTATCCAGGTCCCAGAAAACAATTGATAGTAGGGTTCTATAAAGTGGCACACTGCTGGTAGCTTTGTAGCATAAAGCAAACAAAGACATCAGACATACTTGGACAAAGTGTAGGATTTCTGACTAGTTATAACACATTTGACAAAGAGGGCAGTGTAGCCTACCTCTAGCATGGTTGCTATGGGTGTACATGCGTGAAAGAGGTGCAGGGAATTAGGGAGCCCAGAACTTTTCACCAAGTCCACACTACTACTCCTGTCCAAGCCACTGTGATCTCTCACCTGGATTACTGCAATGGCCTCCTACCTGCCCCTGTGCCCCTACAGACTATTCTCAAAACTGGATCAGAGTGCTTCTTTGAGAATGACTGGAAAAGTTAGTGAAAAAATATCCCATAGAGCAGACCTAAAAGACATAGGGATGGAAAATAGGAGAGAAAAGACGAGACAAGAAAATTAGAGGAACTATCCCACTCAAACATTTGACTAACCAGAGTTTCCAGAACAAGAAAACAGAAAATGGCAGGAAATTGCAAAATAAATAACATAAGAAAATGCCCAGAACTGAAGGATATGGATCTTCAGATTGAAAGGACCCTACTGAAGGCCTAGGTCAAGGCAGTCATTGTGAAAATGGGTCACATGCAATGGGTCAGCAGGTAGCATGGCACTGTCACTCAACAGCAACACAGTAAGCTAGGAGAAAATTAAGACATACTCCCAGAAAAAAAAAAAAAAGATATTTTCACTCTAGTATTCTCTACTCAAACAAATTATCAATCAAGTGTAAGATAGATTAAAGAAACTTTTTTTCAGACATGCAAAGTTTCAAAAACCTCTTCCCTTTTCTACCCTTTCTCACGAATGTGCTATAGGATGTGCTCCATTCAATCAAGGGAGTAAACAAGAACAAGGGGAACCCAACACAGGAAGGACACAGAATGAGGACAAAATGAAGTCTCAGGATAACAGTTCCGTAGCAACCTCACAAAGCAATTTACACTATGTATATTATCAATTTGATTTTTTTAAACACGCTTTTTAAAAACTTATGAACATCAAAAAAAGCCTTCACACTACATTTAGACATACAGATTATAATCATTATTCCTTACATGTATATACTTCTTTACAGTTTACAAAGAATCATCACAGAACAATAGAATGATCAAGGCACAGAGTTGCAGAGTTGTTACAAAGATATGTGTAAAATCCTGAGCATGTAGTAGCTATACAGTTTTTTCAAGCATCTTATTTTTGTCTTACAGCCACCTGTGAGGTAGGGAGGTCAATTATTATTGTCCTCATTTTACACATCAGAAAGCTAAGGCTCAAAGTAGCTATGTGACCCAAGTTCATACAGCTACTAAGTGGCAGAACCAAGATTCAAATAGAGATGGATCTTCTGCTTTTAAGTCCAGGCCTTCAAATTTCCCATGAGTAAATGGAAGAAATAATTAAACTTGTTAACAGGATCATAGTAAAATTACATAAATAGCTATGAAACAGATACAGTAAAAAACTGGTATAGAGGTAAATTCAACAATATTAATGTTTAGATAGTTACCTGTTGGTAAACTGATAAATGCCCCCACGAAAAATGTCACCAAAGTTCCAATAGTGCTGAAGTACAGATATGATAAAGAATACCAGTTATCCATCAGTGGAGTCCTAAGAGAGAGCAAAGCATAACTGTAAGATTTCATGTAATGCTACTAGCAACTACCAGTATGTACCAATGATTCTCATGGCAAGGTCAAAATATAATATTTGATAATGTTTTAATGTCATAATCTGCTATCCCAATTTTATCTTATTGGATCAGGAATTAAAAGTATGACTTCATTTTGACCATGTACTAAACTCTTAATTATGTCCCAGGTACTGCTCTTGTCATTGGAGAGTCAGCCATAAATAAGGTAGATAAGGTGCCTGCCCACATAAAGTTTACATTCTAATGGGGAGATAAATACAATAAACTAATTAATAAACTTATTAATTTCCACTGGTGGAAAGTGCCATAAGGAAAATAAAACAAGATGATGTGCCATTAACAGGGTGAAGAGTGAGGGACCACACTACAACGAGCTGTCAGAGAAAACCTTTGGGAAAAAATGACGTTTGGACTGAGATCTGAATCACAAAAAGTTCTTGAGGAAAGCATCCCAGAGAGGTAAATACCAGCTGACCGAAGCATAGTGAGCAAGATGCAGAGTGGTACAAGTGGTGGACAGAGGACTTTCTGTGGGGCTTGCTGTGGCGCAGGACTTAACTCTACAGGCAATGGCACTCGTGGCAGTATCTTACGTGGAGGAATGACATGATCCCTCTGCAATCATTTCTACAACTATTGCTCTAGGATTCCACCTGCAGCTTTGACAGAGTTGCCTGATTGAGACCAACCATCCTGCCGAGAACTATATATTAAAACTGGGGGATAGGGAGGGAGACAGGTTTTAAAGACATGAGAGAGATTAAGGCAATGAGAACTTAAGGGGCCAAGAGCCCAGAAAGAGGGAAAACAATTGAGATGAACCAACGGAATTAAGGGAGAGTGATGTAGGGCCAAAGACAAATAAACCACAATAGGGAATCGAGAAACAGGTCCGCAGGAAAATAGTTATTTTGTTTATATGGGTTTAGTTGCCACTACATTGCAATGGGGTAAAAGGAGAGTCTTTTCAATAATTGGTGCTTGGTTAATTAAATATCCATATGGGGAAAAACATCATCTTGATCACACCACCCACAGAAATCAATTCCAAACTGGATTACACTTCCTAAATGGAAATGGTTAACAATAAAGCTTTTAAATTAAAAGTCAGAGGAATATCTTTATGACCTCAGGGTAGGCAAAGATTTCTTAAACCAGACACATAAAGGACTAACCATATAGGAAAAGATTGAGAAGCTGAAATTAATTAAAAGTAAGAAATTCTGACCACAAAAAGGTATCATTAAGAGAGTAAAAAGGCAACCCACGGAATGGGAACAAAATATTTTCAAAACATATCATGTATCTAGAATAGAACAAGAGCTCCTGTGTAAATAAGAGAAAGACAGAGAATCCCTTTCAAATGGACCAAAGACTTCAATAACCACGTCACAAAAGTAGATACCCAAATGGCCAGTCAACATATGAAAAGGTATTCAACTTCATTAATCATAAGGGAAGTAACAAATTAAAGCCACACGAGCTACCAATATATACCCGTCAAATACTGGGAACTAAAGAAAACAAAAACTGAATCTGTTCAATGGAAACCAGTATCTAGGCAACCAAAAGATGTCTCACTCAATCTTCAGCCCTGTCGCTCACTGCCCTCGTACTTCAGCCTTTCCAAAATAGTGTCATTTCCTGCGATGCCACGTTTCTTCAGGCCTTCATGCCTTTGGACCTGTGTTTTTTCATTCTGCAACACACACTCCTCCTTCTGCGTGTCCCCTGGGCTCAATCTTGCCACCTCATTAACTCCAGCCCATGTAATACTGCTCTTTGAAGTTTTTCTTGACTCCACCCAGGCAGAGTTAGGCTCTTCCTCATCCTGGCTCCCATGATATCCTATAAATACTACTTATCACAATGTATTTTTTAATTTTTTATTTTCTTGTCCAATTCCCTTCTGGTCATCAGTCATTTGTTGTGATAAAAATGGCCTTCCAGACCTTCCCCCTCTTCTCGCCAAACCTTTGCATTGCTCACATAGCACTATGTCTCTGCTGTCTTCACTTTAATCTACACTCCGACTTTGTCTATCCTCATTCTTTTAACAAATATTTATCAAGTATTTATTAGCTATTTACTATGTGCTAGTTATTGTACTTATCATGCTGACTGGGTTCATTGCTTTGTGTATATTTGCACATTCTCTCCAGTCAGATTATAATTTCCTGGAAGGCGGGAAACAGTGGAGGAGGAAGACTTTCTTCAGTGGATATTAGATAAATGGCCAGCGCAGTGCTGGGTACATAGTCCATGCTCAAAAATTCTTGTTTATTAGATGAGATATTTTATAAATAAGCTAACATATAAAAGTGATTATTATG
Source organism: Daubentonia madagascariensis (assembly GCA_023783475.1). Classification (NCBI taxonomy): domain Eukaryota; kingdom Metazoa; phylum Chordata; class Mammalia; order Primates; family Daubentoniidae; genus Daubentonia; species Daubentonia madagascariensis. The sequence goes on along the minus strand of JAKFHU010000600.1, from coordinate 19,098,324 downwards.
GTACCAGGCACAGAGCAAACCTTGGCTAATTTATTTGTTTCAGGAATCCAAATAATCATTTTTGCTTAGACTCTTACATTAAGGGCGATATTTACATAATCAGGACAAACTCTAAGCAAAATTGTGAAAGAAGTACATCCTGTGTGTCCTCCCATGTAACCTTCAATTAATCTTTCCTCCCTGGCTCTCTCTAATGACTTTCCCAACACCCTCCGATTAGTGCTTTCATGTCTGTCCAGATTTCTCCCCATATGTCCTTGCCCCTCTCTCCACAGCACCTCACCTAGTAAGACCTCCCCCAAATACGCCTCAGGCTCTGGAACTACCTTTCCACTCTAGCAGGTAGAGCTTACCTGCTTTGCACTCCCTTGGAAGTCCTACCTGCAGGTATTCTCATAGCTGAATTCCCTCTGGGACGTGAATTGCTAATAATGGCTATATACAGTCATATTCTTTTCCCCAGGAGTGTGACCATTTCAAGAAGGAGACATCATGTCTTGATCCAAAAGAGACGACCCTAATGGTGTCATTTTAGACAAGCTGGCACTGGAGCAATACTTTGGGGGCAATGGCCCTGTGTTTGCATTCCTCAAACACATCCATGGGGTTTGTGCTTTAAGGCTGGATATTTATATATCTACCAAGGAAAGTCTTGCCCTCATACCCACTATACAAAGAAACACTCCTCTACCCGAGGGTCTACATTGTTTCATTAAATCAGACAATCTCAGTATCCAGAGGCTAAAAAATATACTGCGTAAGTGAAAACTCTAGCAGTAAGACTGTACCAGCAACTCACTGCTAGTGATTGGAATCTTCAACTGAACAAATAGTAATTATTTAACATATTTAGATAACTGTAACTTTTGGTCAGTAAAGGCTATACTTAAAAGACTATACAAGCAATATTTATTTTATAATTGTGCTTTGCATTTTAAAAGTTTTTCAAGGACAAAGACAATTCTTCATGTAGTTAGAGCTGGTATTTGGCAGCATTTACCCATAATAGTATGTGTAATGCTAATCATTTTCATTAATATTCAAGTTTTCTCCAGATCTGTAGACAGGGAAGAAATTTCTATAGAAATTAAGAAAATATGGCATTTTTTTGCTATTGCTGAAGAAAATATTATAGCCAGCCACATGGGTTCTACCCATTTCAGAATTAGGCAAAATCACAGTGTCGTAGGCAAGACAAAAAGCAACTGGTGTACTCTGCCTAGCACACAAATTTTTAAAAATAGGATATTATAAAACCTAATTCAGTACCTTTCAACATTGTGGATTTGAAAAGCACTAGTAGATAATGGCATTTCTGTGGTTGTCATCAAATTCGTCCCATTGTATGAGCTGTTGCAGCCATAGGTTGCAAGATGTAATGGCAACGTTCTCTCAGGAAGTGGAGGGTAAAGGTGAGCTCCAATTCCAACCCATAAAGACATGGAAAATCCAGCCATCAGACCAACAAATGCTCCCTGCAAAACAAGAGTCTCTTTAAAAGAAAAATAACACAGTTTGCTTTGAGGTAGAAATTGACTTTAGAAAGTCAAGTTCAACATGGTCCAAGCCAAATTGACCAGCTCCCCTCCTACAAGTACTCTCCCCTGCAAGGTCCCTGCCTCATGTCAAGGGCACCAGAGGCCCCTTTCCCTCCACCCAGAGCCCTGGAGTCACTGACTCCATTCCCTTTTTCATATCCCCATCTAGCCCATCACCACCTCCTGCCCATTTTTCTTTTCAAATGTCTCCTACTTCCGTTCCTTCCACTCTGTTTCCATGGCCAGCACTATGCTCTGGCCTCATCTCTTCACACCCAAAAAACTACAACAGTCATACAGTTAACTCCAGGCCAATCGATCCCTCTACTTTTAGTGAATCTGGGAACAAATGGCATGCCGTATGAGCACCAGACTAGGAAGATGAAAGCAGACACAGGGTTTATCCCTCTTCTTAACAACATGCATGACTATGATTGTGCTGTAGGAAAATTCGGGGAACCCTAGCAAGTAGTTTTTACAAATGACTGCAATAGTGCACACAACGAGACCAGGTATCTCTAAAGACAAATGGAGAGGGAGAGGGGGAAACTTACTTGGCCAGCTGTCCCCTCTGAAGACTTTTGGTTTCCCAATCTTTGGAAGACTCACCCCCGCACCCCCCTTCACCAATAGCCCAAGTGTTCTGCCAACCCCCAACGATGTAAGCCCTGGTCCCAAATTATGGGGACAAAGGCAAACCTTGAGCTGGGAAGCTCCTCCCTCTGTGATGAAATCTCCCCCATTCCTTTAGGAATAATGATCAGTCAGACAGGGCAGCCTGAGCCTCAGGAGCCACATAGAGAATAAAGAGAGGAATATTTGAGGTAAGTGGGGAAATACAAATGAAATCACAAGGTAAGAAGAAAAGCATGGTGTGTTGATGAGAGTGATGAAGGATGCTGGCCAGATCAGGGGGTTTGTGTTGGGCACAAGGACTGTGAGCTCTTTCGTAAGTTGTGAACTCCTTGAGAACAGAATTAGGTGTCTTTGTTTTCAGTACCCTGGCACTTAGCACAATGCTGGACATAAAGTAGGAAGATGATGAATGTTTTCAAATAATATGAGGTTGGAAGAGTAGGGTGGTCAGCTGTCGACAGGCCAGACTTAGCTTACTCTCAGCACTGTACATGTCTTGATCAAGGATCCACAAAATTATAAAACTGACGAGGGCAGAAACATGCAGTGCTCTCCTCCCCAGACAGTGCTCAGCCCATAAATATTTACTGAATAAAGAACAAGCAAATGAATGAATGAGAGGAAGGGAGGGAATAAAGGAGGGAAGAAGGTCACTCCAAGGGACGGCAGATAATCTGCTGATGAAAAACCTGGATATCGTAAAAAGAGGTACTTCCTACGGCAGGAAAAATAGTGTCCTTTTCCCCCCTAAAAAAGGCATGCTGGACTCGGGCAGCTACAGCTCCTCTGAAGGCAATTCATGATGGCAACAAATGTCAAAAACCAAAAGTTGACCTTTTTTCATTTTTCAGACACTCAACAAACCACCACGTATTTCATCATGTAAAGAGTCTAATCAAAGCTTCAACATTCTGAGGTGAACACAAAGAAGTCTCTTTCATTGTGATTAATTTCTACTAAACTAGCTTTTCATATGATACTTCATTGAGACTTATTAGTAATAATTACAACAACAATAGCCCTTATTATTAATAGTATCTGCCTTACCATTTCCTAATGCCTTATGAGGAAAATGGAATTCTGAATGTGAAATCATAGTTCTGTGGTTATACTATATCTGAAACAACTTTACGTACATTACCAGTTTTTCCTGAACTTCGTCTTGTGACAGGACTGAACCAGTGGACTTTCTCTTGGCTTTCAGAGAAATAATTTCTTTCTCATTTGTTCCAAACAAAATTTAGTACTTCTAAGCACAGATATGTCTATATAGAAGAACAGAGATATTACCTCTTTCTTGATAATGTTACCAATTATGATCACCCCTTTGGGGCTAAAACACGTTGTGGAAGCTACAGCTTTAAATATCAAGAGTGGAAACTTTCTGGCCAAAGTGGTAAAGATCTTATTGCTTCTCCTTGCTATACTATGTATTTTTTTTTAATTTTGTTTTTTAAGAGATGAGGTCTTGTTCTGTCACCCAGGCTGGAGTGCAGTGGCACGATCATAGCTCACTGCAGCCTCAAACTTCAGGGCTCAAGTGATCCTCCCACCTCAGCCTCCCAGGTAGCTGGGACTACAGATGAGTGCCACCACACACCACACTTGGCTAATCATTTTCTTTTTTTTCTTTTCTTTTTTTTTTTTAGAGGCAGGGTCTCACTATGTTGCCTAGGCTGGTCTTGAACTCCTAGCCTCAAGTGATCCACCTCAGCCTCCCAAGTAGCTGGGATTACAGGTGCAAGCCACCGCACCCAGCTCTTTGCTGTACTATGGCTGTTCACAAGAATTCTCAGCTTTATTGCCCTTAAATCTCTCATATCTGAGCCTGCTGATCTCATTCTTTAAATCCTAGCTATTAATTTTTAAGAAGGGCAAGAAAATAAATGCACAAAATATGTTGTTCCTTTAGTTATATTATAAAAATTTTAAATTGCACTATATGGTTCCAGCAGTTTCAATTTAGCTTCACACATGCAGGGCCCCAGTGCAGAGCACTTCGTTGCACACTCCATCAAAGTCAATATGGGTAATGTAAGTGATCAAGACAAGTTTCTAATGACAGATCTCAGAGGAACCACACCTTTACAGCTGAGAAAAAAGTGTGAACCTGCTACCGCAGTTGAGAAAGTAATCTTCACACATATTCATCCTTTATACTTACAATTGAGTTGGCAAAGGGAACCAAAATGCCCAAAGAAAACATGCCCAGAAGTGGTCCACCAATCATGCCAAATATGCTGAGTGCTGCCTACAAAAATAATACAAAGTCAGTAATTAGCAAATGTAAATCCAAACTGAAATGTTTCAAAGTAATTTCATCAGGATGACTGTTTAAAGTATTCAGTCTCCTCCTGAAAATCGTAGTTTTATTCACGGAAGCCTTGTGATTGGTAAAGAGGGAACTAGAACTTGGAAGTGTCTGCTTCTCAATCTCAAGTATCCATCTGTACTTTCAAGAAAAGACAACAAAGTACAAAGAAGATAGAGAATCCTGACACAATAGGAGCACCAACGTGAATGTATAACTCAAGAATGACACCACTCCTCTTAGTCTTGCTCTTGCACATATTTATGAATTACAGCATTCCTTGTGCTTAGTCTCAAAATCTTCCTCAAAACAAGATTGTGGATAAGTACAGCTAAGTAACCAGAGATGGTAATGAAACCCATTTTCCGTCCCTGATTTGGTTCCCTAAGGATGAAGAAAAATGAAAAATATGATTTTAAAAAATTGATCAAACTGTGTAGAAATAGATTTAAAATCTAATTGGATAATTGCAACATTTTCTTTGAGATGGAGATGCCAAAACTATGGTAGTGAAAAAGATTTACAATCCAAAGCATGAGGAAATGCAAGTAACTAAGCTCTGAGATGTATGTTCTCAACAATCAAATGCCTAGTTTTCAAGAATGGACAGAACCATAAAAGAAGTATCAGGGAATCATTGGTTTGTCCACAGAGGAATGGGGCTTACTAGAACAGAATGAATGAATCAAAGATAAAATATCAAGTCAAGAAACTGTGAGAGGATATAGACTTTGGTCCTTGGTTTACAAATTTTTAAAAGCCTACCTCATGGACTAGGGAAAGAATCCACAAAATTATAAAGCCCACAAGGGCAGAAACATGCAGTGCTGGTACTGAGGAGAGAGAAGAACTAGTGTTTGAGGAGGATGTAGACTTAAGGATATGATCCTGAGTCAGTTCACAGTAGAGTCCAGTAGGAAGGGAGACAGACTCCACTGCAAGACGTAAAAGAAGTCACATGGCCCAGGAAGCAAGTTAGGATGGTTTGAGCCAGTTTGGGAGTTATAAGGAAGATACTAAAAAAAGAATCTGTCAGAGGAAAGAAGACCTTGGGTAGAGATGAAGAAAGGAAGAACTGGCTTGGAGTTATGAAGACTTTGCTAGAACACTTCATTGCATATAATCAGGCCAGAGCTGATATATGAAAAAAGGGGCATCAACCACAATAAGAGCTCCAGGCAATAACACAGAGTACAGAGAAAAGCACACTCAGAATGAGTTTTATTGGTTATCGGTTAGGTGTACTGGGTAAACTTGGAGCTTCTAGACCTAATTCATTCATTCATATAATCAGGGATGAGATCAAGCTATTTTAACAACTGGTATGCCCTAAGCAACAACCAACCAGAATGGACCCAAACCTTAGGACTGAAGCAGGACCCTGGAGGACCCCTGACTTGCTCAGCATTAACTTTCGAGTTTCTGGATCATGGTGAGTTCTGGGAGTCCCACAGCAGGAGCCCAGATGGCCAGAGAAATTTCAAGGAGCACTTGGGGTGATCAGATAAGTGGATATTTATGAGCCAACACATAAATAGGTACTTTTAAGCTAAATTTGTAAATGCCTACTTTGTCCTGGGTACTGCAGTAGACACCAGATATTTGATACAGGGTTGAACAACAATGTCATCATCTTCGCCATCATGAAATTACAAGCTATTTAGTAAATCAGACATTAAATAAATGAGTGCTATAAAGTATGATAATGGAGATGATAAAGAAAGTACAAGGTGCTCTGGAAACATTTAGCAGAAGGGAACTCAAACATGTCCAGGTAACAGAAAAGGTCTCTTTGGATAAGTAATGTTTAAGTCGAAAGTCGAAGAATAAATAAGGCTTAGGCAGTTTAAAATGTGGAGGGGAAGGGTGCTCCAGGCAGACGGAGGTATCTCTGCTGAGGTCTTCATGTTAAAGACAGTGAAGTGGGTGCAAGGTTCAGAAAGAAGAGGCTATTCTGAAGATCAATCTGTCCTCTCTGTCCCCATAGCTCCAAGAAGCAGGAGGGAGCTTTCCAACACAAAAATGCTCTCTAATAAAATAAAGTTAGCAAATACCATAGGAGGTAAAGGATCTCTCAGGTAAAAAACACAAAATTTTAAAAAATGAATTTAGGCATTGCCATTTCTGAAAAGACAGAGTAGACATGCTTTTCTCTATTCCTCCTGCCAATAAAACTAAAAATCCTGGGCACTATGCATAAAATAAACATAAGAAGATTTGGAAAGATAGTGAGAAGGCAGACTGATGAGGGACCTTGGGACTGAAAGAGCAACACAGTGGTGAGTTCTCTGAGTTTTTTTTGTGCTTCATATATCCCAGTCTTAGAGCTGAAGAAGCCAGCCCACCCAGAAAGGGCAACAGGCACAGACAAAATAAATAAATGAATAAATAAATAAAAATCCCCAACAAAAGCCTGTTCTCTCTAGTCACAGGATCAGAAAAGGAGCAGCCTGGAAAGACAGAAAACTTATAGGCAACAGCTGCTCCATTCCATCCAAATTCCACAAATAAACTGTTGCCCCACCCACACCCATGCTGGCAAAGGCCAAGTAGGCGTACTAGATTCCAGCCCCTCAGCCTGTAACGAAGCATCCCTTTGCCACCCTGCTGGGTGGTATCACAGGAGGCCTAGTGGAGGACCAGGACTTCCTCATGGCCCAGCAGTAACAAAGCCACCTCCACCACGGTGCCGGCAGAGACATCCTGTTGTGTTCTGAGGTTTTGGGTGGCCCTAGTTAACCAGCTTCTGCAGGGATGATTTCTCCCCTTCGGTTCACTTCACATCAAAGATGAGTCTTCAACACTGTCTGACACTTCAGCAGTTCATCCTGGCAGCAGTCTTACAAGAAGGATAGTGGGAGCAGACTGGTGGTATGGGCCAGAAACAGTAAGGTCAGATGAGTGACAGACAGGGAGGGTCTTCATCCAGAGACCATTCTCAGACTCTGGAGGATCCTTCCCCTTTCTTATACCTGTAATCAGTTCAGGTCAGTTACCACATGTTTCTTTCATAAAGGGAATTTAAACTATTATTATAAAGGGTAAGCTTTGCTCCAAAGTTTATGAAATTTGCATCTAGGCTGAGGTGGCCTTGTCTCCTGGAATCCCCAGGCCAGGGTTGGAAATTCCTGGGTCACGTTGCATCATACCACTAAGTGACATGTAGTGTCAGCCCTGCAAGATACTTGAGTGGGCCTCATGGGCTATCATTTATCTTACAGCCACAGTACATCTTATGGTATACTACATACCCCGACCCAGCATAACAAGGAACTCAGGTGTCAGCAGAAGCCAAGTGGGGGACCTGGGCTTCTACCTCCATCTGGTAGAAATAAGGCAGCACCCTCCCTTACCCTACCAAAGTGGTGTCAGAGAAAGCTAGCTAAAACAGAAGGTGTAAGTAAAATCCAAAGTCTTATCACATAATATTAAAATGTCTAGGTTTCAAGTGAAATTCACTTTTCATAGCAAGAATCAGGAAGATCTCAAACTGAAGTTAAAAAGACAATCTATATATGTCAATATAGAAATGACAGAGATATTAGAATTATGTGATAAAAGTTTTAAAATAGCCATGATAAAAATGCTTCAACAATTAGAACACATTTGAAACAAATGAAAAATAGAAGGCCTCAGCAAATAAATAGAAAACATCAGGGAAAAAAAAGAAGACACAAAAAATAACCAAGTGGAAATTTTAGACTGAAAAATATAATAGCTGAAATAAAAATTTCAATGAATGCGCACAATAGCAGAATAGAGGGGACAGAGGAAAGAATCAGTGAACTGAAAGGTAGATTAATAGAAATTATCTAAGCTGAACAACAGAGGAAATGGACTGAAGAAAAATGAAGAGAGCTTCTAGGATCTGTGGAACTTTAACAACAACAACAACAAAATCTAACATTCATGTCATCACAGTCCCAGAGGAAAAGAGAAAGAAGGTGGGGCTGAATAGTACTCAAAGAATTAATGTCTGTACTTCCCAAATTTAGAAAGAGACACAAATCCATAGATCCAAGCAGCTGAGCTCAAGCAGCTGAGCAACCCCAAATAAATACATGCCAAGATGCATCACAAACTCAAAACAAAGAAATATACACCAAGACACATCATAATTGAACTTCCTAAAACTAAAGACATGCACAACGAAGTCCTGAGAACAGCCAGAGAAAAATGACTCCCTTCCTGTAGGAGAAAACAATTAGAATGGCATCAGATTTCTCATCAGAAATAATAGAGAGCAGAAGAGAGTGGCAAAAAATTTTTCAAGTGCTGAAACAAAAGAGAACTAGCAACCCAGAATCCTATGCCCAGCAAAAATATCCTTTGGGAATGAAGGGGAAAATCCAGACATTCTCAGATGAAGGAAAGCTAAGAGAATTTGTTGTCAGCAGATCTATTCTAAAAGAATGGCTAAAGGAATTTCTCTAAACAGAAAGTAAATGATAAAAAGAAGGAATCCTAGAATATCAGGAAGGAAGAAAGAACACAGTAAATAAAATATGGGATAAATATAATGGGATTTCTTTCTCTTCCTGAGTTTTCTAAATTATGTTTGACAGTTCAAGTAAAAATTATAACACTATCTGAATTCTGAACATATGAAAATATTTAAGACAATTGTTTTATAAACAAGGAAGGGTAAAAGGATATAAAGAGAGGTAAGGTTTCTATACTTTACTAAAACTAGTAAAATGACAAAACCAATACACTAATAAGTTATATATAGATAATGTAATACCTAAAGGAATCATTTAAAATGCTATGCAAAGAGATTAACTCAAAATAATATAGAAAAATCAAAATGAAATTGTAAAAATTATTCAAGCAACCTACAGGAAGGCAGAAAAAAGAAAACAGGAAGAACAAACAGAAAACAAAAATGACAAACTTAAGCCCTAACATACCAATAATTACATTAAATGTGAATGGTCTAAATATACCAATAAAAAAACAGAGATTGGCAGGATTAAAAAAAAAAAAGACCCAATTATGTTCAACTATGTGCTGTCTCCAAAAAAAAAAGTCACTTCAAATATAACAACATAGGCATGTTCAAAGTAAAAGGATGCAAATAGATACATCACACAGCCATTAATCAAAAGAAAACAGGAGTAACTACATTAACATCAGATAAATTAGACTTCAGAGCAAAGAAAATTATCTGAGACAGATAGGTACATTATATAACAATAAAAAGGTTAATTCTTCAAGAAGACACAGCAATCCTAAATGTATATGCATCAAACAACACTGCTTCAAAATACATGAAGCAAAAACTAATAGAACTAAAAGGAAAATAGACAAATATACAATTATAGTTGGAGAATTCACCACCCCTCTCTCAACAATTGATAAAACAACTAAACAGAAAATCAACAAGGATATAGAAGAACTCAATAATACCATCAACAATATTGATATTTATAGAACACTCCACCTAACAATAGAATACACAGTCTTTTCAAGTGCTCATGGAACATATACCAAAATATTATATCCTGGGCCACAAAATAGACCTCAACAAGTTTAAAAGAATTGAAATCACAGAGTGTGTTTTCTGATAACAATGGAATCAAACTAGAAATCAATAATAGAAAGATAACAGGAAAATCTCAGTATACTTGTAAACTAAGTAATACATTTCTAAATAATCCATGATTCAAAAGGATGTTTCAAAGAAAACTTAAAAATACATTCAGCTGAATGAAAACAAAAATACAAAATATCAAAAGCTGTGGGACACAGCTTCATCAGCTCTGAGAGGGAAATTTTCAGCAATAAATGCACACATTAGAAATGAGGAGAACATTCAAATCAATAATCCAAAGTCCCAACTCAAAAAGAGCAAAAAGCAAGAAGAAGAAAGGAAATAATAAAGATAAAGACAAAAATCAATGATTGAAAACAAAAACAATACAGAAAATCAATGAAAAAAGAAGCTGGTTCTTTGAAAAATCAATGAAAGTGACAAATCTCTAGTCAGACCCCAAAAAAGACAAAAATTACCAGTATTAGGAATGAAACGGGGGATATCACTACAGACCTGCAAATATCAAAAGCATAATACTATGAACAATTGTAACACGTAACTCTGACAACTTAAATAAAATTGGGCAAGTCCTCAAAAACACAAACCATCACAATTCATCCAATATGAAATAAACAATTTGAGTAGCTCTGTAACTATTAAGGAAATTAAATTCATAATATTAAAATAAAACAAAAAAAATCCAGGCCCAGATTCTTTCACTAGAGAATTCTACCAAGTAATTAAAGAAGAATTAAGACCAATTTTATACAATCTCTTCGAGAAAATGGAAAAGAGAATTCTTCCCAGTTTATTTTATGAAGCTAGCATGACCCAGCTACCAAAACCAGACACAGTATACACACACACACACACACACACACACACACTACTAATCAATATCCCTCGTGAATACAGATGCAAAAATCCTTAACAAAATATTAGCACATAGAATCCATCAATCTATAAAAATAACTACACTTCATGACCAAATGAGGTTTATTACAGGTATGCAAGGCTGGTTCAGCCCTCAAAAATCAATCAATGTAATCTACCATGTCAACAGGCTAAAGAAAAAAATCACATGATCGTATCAATTGATGCAGAAAAAGCATTTGACAAAATTCAATACCCACTTAGATAAAAACTCTCAGAAAAATAGGAATAGAGGGGAACTTCCTTAACTTGGTAAAGAGCATCTATAAAAAGAAAAAAAATCTACAGTTAACATTATACTTAATGGGGAAAGACTGAATGCTTTCCCCACTCATATTGGGTAACCAGGCAAGGATTTCCATTCTTACCACTCCTATTGAACATGATGGGGAAGTTGAAGCCAGCACAATAAGGAAATAAAAGTACATACAGATCAGAAAGAAAGAAATAAAACCGTATTAAAAATACAAAATGTAAAATATCCCAAGCAATGTACCAAAACAAACAAACCAAAAAACCATCTCTCAGAACTAATAAGTGAATTAGCAAGGTCACAGGATACAAGATAAATATAGAAAAATCAATTTTATTTCTCTATATAGCAATGAACACATAGATACCAACAAAAAAATTAAAAAGATAAAATACATAGGTGCAAACATAACTAAGCATATACAGGACTTGAATACTGAAAATTATATGACAGTATTGAGAAAAAGTCAGAGAAGAGCTAAATAAATGCAGAGATATACCATGTTCATGTTTTAGAAAATTCAACATAGTAAAGATGTCATTTCTCCTCCAATGGATATACAGATTTAAGGGAATCAAAACCGAAGTAAGTTTTTTTCTAGTTATAGACAAAATTATTCTAAACTTCATCTAGAAAGACAGAAGAACTAGAACAGCTAAAACAGTTTTTGAAAAATAAGAATAAAGTGGGAAGAATCAGTCTACCTGATTTTGAGACTTATTATAAAGGTATAGCAATCAAGACTGAGTGGTATTGGCAGGATAGATACATAAATCTGTGGAATAGAACAGAGGACCCAGAAATAGATCCACACAAATACGCCCAGTTGATTTTTGACAAAGGTGCAAAGGCAATTAATGGAAAAAAGATAAACTTTCAACAAATGGCACTGGTTGGAAATCTGTAAGTGGAAAAAAGAACGTCAACCTAAGTCTCACACCTTATACAAAAATTAACTACAAATGGATTGTGAACTTAAATATGAAATGTAAAACTCTAAAACTTTTTGAAAATAAACATAGGAGAAAAATCTTCAAGATCTGGGGCTAAGTAAAGTTCTTAAACTCCACACCAAAAACATAACCCATAAAAAGACAAATTGATTAACTGGACTTCATCAAAACCAAAAACTTTTTGTGAAAAGTTTTTTTTGTATTTCTGTGAAATACCCTGTTCAGAGGATAAAAAGACAAACTATGAAGTGAGAAAATATTTGAAAACCACATCTGACCAAGAGTTAATATATGTAGAACACATAAAGAACTCTCAAAACTCACCAGAGGGAGGGGAAAAAAGCAAACAATTCAATTAGAACATAGGCAGACATTAAGAGACATTTTATGGAAGAAGATATGCCAATGACAAATAAGTACCTGGAAAAAATGTTCAACAACATTACCCTTTGGGGAAATGCAAATTAAAACCACAATGAGATATCACTATACACCTATCAGAATTGCTAATATAAAAAATAATGATACCACTAAACGCCAGAAAGAATGAGGAGAAACTGGACCACTTATGCATGCTAGTGTTGTAAAAATGGCATAGTCACGCTGGAAAACAGTTTGGCAATTTTTTTAAAAAGTAAACACTTAGCTACCACCTGATTGCACTCCTGGGCATTTATCCCAGAGAAATGAAGACTTGCGCTCACACAAAAACCTGTACATAAATGTTTCTAGCAGATTTATTTTTAAATCTTAAAAGCGGGAAACAATCCAGATGTCCTTCATCAGGTAAGTGGTTAAACAAACTGTTGTACATCAATACCACAGAATACTATCCAACAATAAAAAGGAACAAAGTACTGATGCATGCAACAACCTGGGTGAATCTCCAGAAAATAATGCTGTGTGAAAAAGGTCACATACTATATGAATCCATTTACTTAACATTCTTGACTTGAGGAAATTGTACAAATGGAGAACAGTGGTTGCCAGGGTTTAAGGAGGGAGTGGGGGCAGGAGGAATGTGGGTGTGGCTACAAAAGGGCAACAGGAGGGATCCTTGTGGTGATGGAAATGTTTTGCATCTTGCCTATATCAATGACAGTATCCGGGTTGTAATGTTGTACTATCAAGACGTTATCATTATTGCAAGATGTTTTCTCAAGATGTTACCATTGAGGGAAACTGAGTAAAGGGTATATGGGATCTCTCTGTATTATTTCTTACCATTGCATGTAAATCTACGATTATCTCAAAATAGAAAGTTTAATTTTAAAAAATTGTAGAGTGTAGTCATCTCTGCCTCTTGGAATATCTATGTGTAGATGCAATATATTGAGAGAAGTATGGAAGGATGGTCACATCAACATTAAAAAAAAAGAATTTACTGATCATGATTTAAACCTCCAGGAGTCAGCTCTTACCTGTAACAAAGCTCCCATTAGCGATGCCAGCGCAGCCATTCCGATACACAAGGCTCCATACAACACACCTAGATGGATGATGCAAAAGCCGGTGTAAAATCTAGACCGGAGATTCAGAATTCTCAGTAGAATAAGCCACCACTTTGATTCAAAGTGACTAATATGACTGTGGTGAAGAAAGGCCATGTGCATCAAAGCTAGCAAAAAAAGGAAAGGGCTGTTGTCCTACAGGATCAACAGTGTGCAGTGAGGACAAACAAAACCCTTATACTGTGTCCCAGGATTAGTTATAAGAGTAGGTTATATAAGTAAAGAATCCCTAGAATGAACTATAGGGATTTTAAAACTAAGTACTATATTGTATAATTAGTCTAATCCTCCATAACATTTGGATATAAAAGAAAACTCAGGTTTCTGATTTCAGCCTGCCAAAAATAGGACACAACTCAGCTCTGCTCTGTACAAGAAGGCAGGAGAAGGGAGTAATAAACATTAGAAATTAGAGTCTTCTGACTTTAAGCATTCATTTCTCCTGGGAAGTGGCAATCCATACCAAGGGGCGTTTTGGGACCTCTAGCCCCCTCATAGTCTCCATAAGCTCTCCCAAGCCTTTCCTATTAAACCAGCAAAGAAAGGCAACTTCAAGACAAGTATCATATTTCCCCCTTCTGCCACATTGTTTTCCCTAAACTTCTTTATAGAAATTCTCAAGCCACCATTGGTGGTCAGATTACAGAATTTTTTTCTTCCTCTTTTGATTTTCAGTATTTTCCAAATTTTCTCCAGGTACATGTATTGCTTTCAAAATTATAGGAAATATTATGCAAAAAAACCCTTTAGTTTTTGAGTTCCACTCAGCAAAAGTCACCTGAAATCAGTCAACATAATTTCCCACATTCAGAATTCAAAATGCAGAAAAAATGAATGGGAAATTTGCTTATAAAATTATTGCATTCCTTATATTATGTTATTTCTATCTTACATATACTAGCACTCATAACTTTGTTAAATATATTGGCTAAACAATCTCATTGCACCTGAAGGAAAAATCTTACATTAATTCTTTTCAAAGAGCTCTTGTTGCAATGATTTTTATGTCTCTTGATCCTAATTTAAATAGTATTTATACCATATTTAGCCTGATTCTTCTCCATTTGATAGGCCATGGATGGTCACCATTACGGGTTTTTGTATTCAGAGTTATTGGAAACATACTCAAATCATCTGCCACATTCTCCTCTATGATGTCCTTACTGCATATACCTCAAGATTATGAGGTCATATTACACTTCAAAGTGAATGAAAATCTTATCTCTATTTGCTGAGTTGAATTGTCACTCACCAACATCATTCCATGAGCACCAGGCAGTGCCTCTTGTTTTATATGCATTATCTCAAAACCTCATAGTAACCCTACAAGGTATTATTGTGCCCATTTTCCATATGGAGAAACAGAGGTTCATATGGGTTATTGGATTTCCTCAAGGCTAACAGTTAGTAAATTGAAGCAAGATTGGGTCCATCTGGCTTCAAAAGCATCTATTCATTTTACTAAACCACACAGCTTCAATAATCCCATAATGAGCCAGTCTACTCTTTAGGAAGCATTGTATCAATTTGAAATTACACTCCAGGATTAAAATTTGGTACATAATAAAACGATGCATTGCTATTTAAATTTAGGGAACATCTAAAAATACAAGTTAAGTACTTATTCAAGCTACAGTCATGGCAATTATATATAGAACTATGGCTCAAAACAGAGTATCATTTACTATTTCTTTGATAGTCCATTAGTGTTATTGTGTTGAGGTTGAAGATTCCTTTTTCAAAAAAAATTTGTTAGTCATTCATTCCAAATGAAGAATGAAGTACACTGGCAAGATTTCTTTGAGCCAGATATTACATTTGAGGCAACTGGGAACTGGAGATCTTTATGCCTTTCCATATAAGCTGGTATTTAACCCCTAATAAGGTTCTAAGAACAGAAGTTGAGAATTCCTCGCACAATTTTATAGACCATCTCCCAGACAGTGTATGGAGCAGACATAACAGACAATCAAGATGAGTCAAAGATCACAGCACTGTTTCTTTATCTTCAATTCATACATACAGATCATATACCTGAAACTGACATATAGAAAAGGTCATAGAGGAAAAAGTGTGGCTCTTGGTTTCAAACTAAATTTACTTCTTAGAACTGTGGCCTAAAGTTAAAAAGGAAAAGAGTTTAATTTTTTGTTTGAATGGCTAAGAATGTTAACATAAATTTGGGATAAGAAGAAGGTAGGAGAGAAGCACAGCCAAATAGGACCCCTGGAAATTGTCCTTTGTGATCCACTGACAACTAATTGTTTGAAGTATCTACCAAATCTAGATTGCAAATATGGCTGTGTTCACAGTAAGTCGCAAACACACATATGAGGATTTACATTCATACTCAGAGGTTCTTACTCTATATCTTCAGTAGAAAAGAATTGCTGGTGTCTCAAAAAAATCATCTCTCTGAGCTAAAGTGGAATTGTGAAAACAGAAACTTACTCATTCCTTGGGAAATCCAAGACAGAGATCTTTCTGAGAGTGATCTGAAGTGAGGTTTTATTAGATCTTCCACAGTTACTGCTGCTAGGGCATTAATACTGGAGGACACTGTGCTGTAAGAAAAAATACAACTTTTGATTTATAATATGTTACTTTTAATAATACTTTAGGACGAGAAAGGGGGGAAACAAATTGTCACTTCTAAAATGTAACCAGATTTCTACAATGTTATTTTTAATGATCACAGCATCTCTTTCTGGAGTCTGTTATCATCCAAGAATGATTCAGGCAACATCCATAAGATTGATAATAAAAGAGAAAGGATATGTTAACGTTGCCTTCATTTTGCAGTTAATCCTCAGTGTCTACAAAAAGAATCTACATAGATTACTCAGTATCACTATATACAACAACTTTAAAACATTTTTCTTTGTGCATAGAAAGGACTGTCATAAGTCCTCCCTAACCTATACCATAAATATCAACAATATTAACTTCCTGAATCCTCCCTAACATCTGTTGTGCATGCTGATAATAATTCCCTGGAGCAAACGCAAGAAGAAAGTGCAATGAATAAGTTCAATCACAAAACACAAGATTCCTTGGGCAGTGTATATTATTCAACATGTAAATGGAATATTTAATTCTAATTTTCCAGTTGACCATGCTTTAGCCACATGTATGTTTAAAACCAAGGCTGTAGACACCCACTGTGATAATCAGTGAAAGCTACCATCAACTGATCATCCTTACTGTGACATTATAGAGTATATGATGGTGTATCAGACAGCAGTTAAAAGTGAAGCCTGATAACAACAGTATGCTAGGTCACAGAGATAAGCATCATATTGACAGAGAGGACACCGGTAGCAGATTGCCTCCTTGGGCCATTTGTGCCCACACCCAGAATTCAGCTTTATCCCCCAAAGTATCTCATAAGAAAATAAAGAACCCCAAAGGAAAACCATGTGTTATTTGAGTCATAGTTCATACCTTAATGTTCCACTATAAGCACAGGCCACAAAAAGTCCAGGAAGTCCTGGATAATCTTGCAGAATGTCCAGTACCAAATAAGGCATGAGCTGAAAAATTCCAAAATTTACTTCTATTTGCTACTGAACAAAATCTATTAATGCCTTATTTAGCTTGGTGTTCTTCAGGAACTGAAAGGAGCTATTCCACAAAACTGAAACTTCCGAATACCTAAACTTAAACTATTTAACTGCTAACACTTAAAGGAATGAATAGCACAGTAGTTAAATAAACAGGCATTGGATTTGGACAGATATGCCTTTGTTACTTAATTTCTCTGAGCTTCAGTTTCCTCATCTATAAAATAGTGGTAATAATACCATCTTCATACAGTTGCTATAAACGTTAAATTAGAAAATCTACATAAAGCTCTTAGTATAGTATTAATAACAAGGTCCAAAATCCTCTACCTTATCATCATCTTTCTCAAAAATCTTCACTGTGATTATTTCATATCTGAGTGGTTCCCTCAAGTATAGGTCGAATCAATGAGATAAAACTGATAGACAGGAAAATTGTAAAACTATATCAAGGCACTAGCCCTGCTTCATCAGGGTGAATCCAGCAAAGGGTAGCAGAAACACATCTTTGCTCTCCTGAGGATAAGATTTTGACATGATCTTCCACTGCCTTATTTGCATTGAATCCTCAGTGGAATGTTAATTGAATTAACTCATGAACACAGTCCTGGAAACAGCCAGTTAGAGAGAAACCTTAGCACAGGCTCTCTAAGAACGTGCAAGCAAGACACCCTGAATGTATCCTACGACAAGAAGTCTCAAAGATAGGAAGTTGCAGGGACTTTATTTTTGCCCAGGGTAAAGGGAAGGTGTATTAGAAACCTTTTTTAAAAATCCCTCTTATCTTCATGTCACAAATTCCAGACCAAAACATTGATAAAAATCACAAAATGTTCTTGATCAGAGGTAATATGACAGAAGATTGCCTCCATTGCCTCCACCTTCACAGTAAATGTGACTCTTGGATGCTCTGAGAGAATAGGAAGTGTGTGTTTATCAAAAGGAGGGCACAGCTCAAGGATGGCCTCATTTTCTAATCCCACAAAGTTGCATTTTTCTGGGCATATATGATGCATTTGCACCAACATAAAATTCAACTTATATTCATTCTCATGAGTCCCCTGGGTGCTTGATCTAGAAGCAAGTCTTAGAAAATAATTTTGGCAAGAACTCAGACATTGGAGTCAGGCAGTCCTGGGTTTGAATTCTAGCTATACTTTTTGAAAGATGATATAGGGCAAAGAGGTTCAAAGTTAGGACTCTGGTGGCAGCTTGCCTAGGTTTGAATCCTGGTTCCAGGTTTACTAGCTAGTTACTTACTTAACTTCTCTGTACCTCAGTTCTCTCATCTTTGAAAGGGAGAAAATCATAGTGCCTATGTCAGAGGGTGGCTGTGAGAATTAAAAGTTGAAATTTACATAAAGTATTTATGGTAGTGCCTAGCTCACGGTCAGTATTTGGTAAGTGTTCATAGTTACTCTTATTTATTAGCAATGTGACCTTGGGCAAGTTATATAACTTCTCTGAGATCTATTTCCTCATCTATAAAATTAGGATTACAGGGTTGTGAGAATTAAATGAAGCCTGTAAAGCTCTTGGCACAGAATCTTATTACATAGTTGGTACTCAATAAACGTGTACTTATTAGATCTGTTTCGACATCATTTAGAAACAAGAAGATAAATTGTTTATAAATGAGTGATCTAACAACACCCACAAAATGTTCTACAGTACCACGGTTTCTGTAGGTCTTTTTAAAAATCGTGTTTTTACATTTCTATTCCCAGCTTTGGTCTATTTTTATTTAACACCTGACTTGAATTTTTTCCAGGTATTTCAAAATTTTAATTTTAGCTGTAGCACTCTTCATTCCTGCTATATCTGCTAAAATAAATTTTTGCCAAATGCTTTATAGAAATTAAAGATGATTATTGTGTGCCCACTTGCTGTTTCTCTACAAGAACATGAATGCTCCTTTCTCCCCACTAGTAAGCTTTTTGAATGTCATTGATGCAAATGTAAGAAAGACATGATACTGAACCTGGTCTAGTGCAGACACTTTCTTGGCCATCCAAGGATCACAGTCTTTGTACCTGGAATATAGGGCCAGCCCACAAAACACTGAGCAGGTGAGGATTGCCCAGAGTCCCACAAGATTGATGTAGAGAGACCTAAAGAAAACAAACCACCAAATGACAATTATAATTTCTATTCCAAAGATTAGGAAAACTGTTGCAAGAGCAAAAGAGACCCTCCTGATTCTACTCAATAAATGTACATTACCTGTTGGTTATCAAAAATGCTACTTATTTTATTCTAGTCTAATACTCTGCTTATGATGTCAATCAACAATGTATTTGGAAATATTTGGAATAGATGAGGTTTTCTCACATAATGAGTATGTCCTCCTAGTCAGAATTCCATGGGCATGGTTAGCTTTATAATGGTAGCTAATTATACTACTTCGGGTCTTCTTGTCATGAAATAAGTATTTTAATAGTCAAAATAGCAGTAACTATTACTCATTTTCCTTTTAAAAGTAATGTAATTATAAACTGCTAAACATTGTTAGCATCTGCATAGCAACTCACCAAACTTGTTTAAATGTTATTTGCAAGACCACACATTAAGTATGAATGCAAACCTGTATTCCTTGGACAGACATCTTTTCAAACAATGTTCAGTATTATACTGTGTGTGCTCCAGTAGAGTATAAAGGTTTACGCAACAGCACTGGAGTCAGGCCTGAGCATAAATCCTGGCTTTACCATATAAAACTCTGGGCAAGTAATTTAGCCTCTCTGATCATCCGTCTCTCCATTTACCCATAGAGATAACAATGCCTACATCACAGAGCTCTAAAACTAAATTTAATAGTATATATCATATAGCACAGGACTTGTATATAACACACACTTGTGAAATGATATTATCAGTGTTATCGATATTATTCATGTTAATGTCATTGAATGCTATTCTTAATAATCAGTTGAATAGTAAACACTTCTCTCACTCAGGTGGCTACATGTTTTTCCCAACGGTGCCAGAGTGGACAGTGCTGAGCCTCCCTGGACTGAAGACAGGTACCACCCTGCAAAGTCATGCCTCCTTCCCTGTGGGCAGTCTGCATCCAGTGACCAGTGGATTCAGAGGTTGAAAGGCCCAGTCCCTTCATCCTAACTTGGGACAAGTCTGAAGAGCCATTGTAGCTCTAGAGCTCCCTCCAAGACTGCATTGCAGTGCAGTGTCTCCCTCTGGCCGGTCCTGCTTTCTTTTCTTTCCTTCTACAGATGGTGATGCTCTAATAAACTCTTGCATGCTAACCTCCACCTCAGAGTCCAATTCCGGAAGAACCCACCCTGCAACAGGTTCCAGACAACAAACTGCCAGCCTCTTCCCTGGAATTGACTAACATTTCTGTATGTTGTGTCATTATCCCATCTCCAAATCACCAGAAAATTATGCCCAGATATTCTCATGCTAAAACACCTCCTGCTGCTTACATCTGAGTTGAATACTGTTGAAATCATATTGTTTTATTGGATTTTAATGCCATTTAAATTGATCACTTATCAACATCTGATAATGTCCCTTGTCAATCAATGTCAGTAAGTCTTGGCTTTTTGACGGGGATCCATTCTTCCCACAGTACCAGTACTAGAAAGCAGGTGAAAATGGTTCCCCTGGGTTCAAAGAGTCTGCCTTGGTCAGGAGATCCATTGAGATATTCTTACAGGAATTAATTTTTATTAAGAAAGCTGTAATGCTGTTATTTTAGTTATAATATTAGGCTTTTTGAGTTTCAGGTTCCCAAAGAAACAGAAGAAGAACTTGTACACAATTACTTTGGGACAGGTATCAGCTCTAGTATAGATTTAAAAGTCCAATAGATGACTGTATATATAAATTACTTTCTTTCAAAATTCCTTAAAATACCAGAACTGCTATGGGGGGATTCCATATCCAGTTATGCCATTCATATTCATACAGACCTTTCATTACGAAATTTTCCAAAGTCTTAATTTCTAAATCAATTTACTCTCAATACATTGAGTTCTGACATATGACATCACAATATTTTTATCTTCTCCTCTGAAGACAGAATTGCACTCCTCCCACCCCAACCACCCTGTACTCTTACTCAATCTACCTAGAGTTTTTAAGCCTGTAAATAGTTAGTGGTGGTCACCAAGCTGATCTGAGGCCTCCAGAGAGACAACCAACCACCATTCCACACTCTTTGCTAAAGCCAAGAGAGGCTGGAGAGTCCCAGGCCGTGCAGTCCTTCCTACCTCTGTGCTTTTGTCCAAATCACTCTGCCTACCTAGAATGCCTTCCCACTCTTCTCCACCTGCCCAAATTAGGATCATTCTTCATATGCAGTCTGCCAGATTAACAGGAATCTCTCCCCTACCCTCTTCCTTCACATCACATCAGTTATAGTTGGCAAAGGAAGGCACATTTACTAGACATCTACCATGTATGTGCCAAACATAGCATTTTATGATACCTTCCATGAGACATATACTATTTCTTAAGCTTCTTTTACAAGTTTAGAAACTGCAGCTCAGAGAGACTAAGTAGTTTTCCCAGGGTCACTCAAGTAGCAAGTATTAGAACAGGGTTATAAACCCATGACTGTGTCTGAAAATGAAATACAAGGCATAATATACACTCTGGAACATTTCCTATATTGTTACATTGTTTCATGAAATATTTATATCTCTCTAGTATTACTTTACTTTTTCATATGCTGGCATATATTTTCCTACTTTGATGTTTAGTTCCTTCATGACAAGGGCCATATATTTACAATTTTTTATCCCCATAGATCCTTACACAAACAGATGCACAATAAATGCTTATTTATTTCATAAGATTTGTCTTACTTTAATAATTCATGTAAATATTTTCAAATATCTGATTTAAAACATACAGTGCCACTTTGTTCTGCTTGGTCCTTTTGTAACCAAATATATCATTTATCTCCTGGAATTTCTTGATACAAAAGACTTAAACTTGAGCTATACTTGACTTACGAAAGCGTTTCCATAAAGACAACTGATGTGTTATTAATGATTTGTACACCACAGTGTATGACTTACATTTTGGCCTGGAATCTGCTTTTACAGGAAATATATCTCTGCACTTGGGATTGGTTGACACCATAGATGCTGGTCCACGTGAAACTACCTCCTATAATGATTGTCCAGAATGTGTGTCTTTGTAAAGGGTTAGGATTAAAACTAAATGAAAAGAAACAGAAAACAAATATGAACTGTTGGCAAAAGACTAAAGAAAAAAAATCTTCATACACTATTTTTGGAAGCAAGCAATGTATACTTATATACATACATAAATATGTACAAATTTATTAAGTAATATAAAAAGTAGAAATATTTCTAACTTAAGTTCAGTGACATAAAAACTGTTACTTTCAGAGATCTGAAAATTCTAGAAAGGATTAGGAGGAAATGAATGTTCTAACTGAACATTTGCATAAATTGTTCTCCTATAGTCTTAAGAAACTATTGTGTAAACAAATTTGACATGCTATAATCAGAGAAGAATATGAAACACACACATGGAGGGCAGGAATACATTCCTAAGTGCACCACAGCAATAGATACGGTACTAAAATGAACACAAAATTAACACATTTTGTGTATATAATTCCTCTCCCAGCACGTGTAGTCATGTGCTGATTTATATTCAAGTTCAAGAAGTCAGTCAATTAATGCAGTTTAAAGGTTTTCATTTTCTAAAATTACCACGTCATTATAATCATGTCTTCTTAAAATACTATATGCATAAGCTAAATACTAGTAGTTTAAAACCACTTTATGACATGCACATAAGCCCAAAATATTGTCACAAAGAAAGTTCAACTTCCATGCTTGAAATATCTTTTAACCATTTTTATTGGAAGGAATGATTTTGTTCATCTCTGACACACCATATGAGCTTGAAAACTTTCTGCAAAATTAGCTCTCTTGGACACTTTTTGAAAATTATGAAATACTAGATATTGAAATTCTGCAAATCCATTTCAAATCTTATATTGGAGATCAGTTGAGTAAAGTGTTCTGATTTTATATATATCCTGGCATTCCTACGGAAATGTGAGAGCCTAACACTTAATAGCAAAGTCTAAAAGTTTCAGGAATGCTGACCCCTTTTCCCATAGAGAGAACAGCTACTATTTAATATATTAGCTAATGGAAGTCAAGAGCCAAAAGGATTCAGTGAGCTATCTGAGGGAACTCTGACAAGACTTAAAACATCCAATTCAGTGGTTTTAGGCCATATAGAATAGATAGGCCAACCACAGACAATACAGAAAATACCAACACAATATCCTCCCCTTCATTTATCTCAACCAGAGCAGATATTCTGTCCACCATATTCTCAAAAGATATCAGAACAACAAGAGATATTCTTGAAAAGTCTAAAACACAATAAGACTTTTTATTATTACTTAATGGCTGGCAATCTTCCAACCTAAGGTCATAAAAATGTCTGATCTTTTATTTTTTAGAATCTCTTATTGATGTATGTTATCACTTCAGTGCTGCAATATGTGTGTCCTTTGTATAAAGGAACAGTTATCTTGCAGAAAAATGACTGGTTCCATACCCTCTCCCCTCAGCCTGGCCTACAAGGAAGAGATTTGGGAGTGATCAAGAGTAGTCATTGGTTGCTTCCACTTTCTGGACTTTCCCCTGTTCTGGTAACAGCAACCCAGGTCTGCTTTGGGGAAACTACCATTTCTCCATTAAATAGTCTCAATGGCTGTCAGTCAAAATATTTTTCTCTGCCCTAGTCAAAGGATGGAACCATGGCCCAAGCTAGGAAACTGGAAGCTCTCTCCCTTAGAAACTGAATCTTGAGTCAAAGGAGAAAAGAAATTATTATGGAAATTCCTCAAAGAAATAAATATAGACTTACCATTCAACCCAGAAATCCTACTACTGGGTATCTACCCAAAGGGAAAAAAAAGTCATTTTATTTGCAAAGATGTGGAATCAACCTAAGCACCCATCAATTCATGAGTGGATTAACAAAATGTGATATGTTAATATACATACACCATGGAGTACTACTCAGCCATAAAAAGGAATAAATTAATGTCTTTTGCAGCTATTTGGGTGGAACTGAAGACCATTATCCTAAGTGAAGTATCCCAGGAATGGAAAAACACACACTACACATACTCTCTAATAATTTGGAACTAATTGATGGGCACACATGGGCACAGAGAGAAGTAAAAGTCACTGGAAATCAAGAAGGGGGGAAGGGTAAGAGGGAAGGAGTAAAAACCTACCTATCAGGTACAATGAACACTATTCAGGTGATGGGCACACTAACAGTCCTGACTTAAGCATTATAAAAGCTATCCGTGTAACAAAAACATTTATACCCCCTTAATATTTTGAAATAAAAATAAATAAATTATTGAAAATCGTTGAAGTTGATTCACTGACATTCATTTCTGCAACTTAACATGTTGACCCTGTCCAGTTTCTGAGGAAACTCTTTACCAAATTTGATGCTTATTTTCAGAAGACCAGAAAAGAGCCATCAAGTGCAAAATGGCTTTTCTTTTTTCTTGCCAGTGATTTCAGGCTGTCTGTCTCAAAGCAGGGCTGCTTAGAAAGAAAATAAGCAGGTCCAAGACAACATGAGTCCCTTTCTATATTGAACATGATGAACAAGGACAACACTATTGATCCAAAACGGAAGGTTTTTAAAATATTCTTTTTAATTGTGTGATATATTTGGGATGAAATATCTAGTTTCTCCATTGTTCTTTCTTTAGGAAAACTGAACAGCTGTTGAAAACATGTTGTATCATGTGCTACACTGTCACTTGAGGCATCAGCCATAACTTTTCTAGTCAATTCTCTAGAAATAATATACAATATTACATAATGTACATTATATACATATGTGTATATAACATACACATAGATATGATTATAATACACAATCATAATAAGCTATATTAATATACAAGTATTGTCAAGGCAAATATCAAAAGAAAGACTCTCAGACTGATCAAAGAATTGTCAAAATGGAATCACTGTCTTTTAGTGTTTTTCTCTTAAAAGGCTTCCTTTTCTTATCTTTCCACTTCCCTTATCATCCTGCCCTACCTTTCGACCTATTCTGGACTTTAACATCTGGAAGAAAATACTCCTTTGCTATAAGTCCCTTCTCAGGAAGAAGCATCATCCTAAGTACCATGTAACTACGTACCATTTGTCTGTTTTAACCCCTTAAAGAGCATGTGGAAAACCCTTACACATTTACTCACCAGCTTCAATTTGCTATACCACATCTTTAGTGGTTGTGTTGGTCTGTTTTCAAATGTAAACCTACTATTTCAATAAAGAAATTATTTTTACAGAGAAAACAAAAGATATGTTCTATTAACCAAGAGGGAAATAGCAACTTACTTCCAGAAGTTTAATCTTCCGCCATTATAGGCATCACTTAAAATAGTGTTGATTCCACCTTGAATCACCGCAGCCCGTATAATCACAGTTGCAAACCCAGCCACCATGATCCCAACTTGAAAAACATCCGTCCAGACAACTGCTTTAAGACCACCCTTGGAGGGGAAAGTGTATTAGGATTAATGCTTCTATCAGACATTATTAAGTATCCACACACTTACATGCTATGCTGGACAAAAATGATGAAAACATGGATCTTAGCCAAGAGGTGCACTCAAGGGAGATGGTCAGGTTGGGAGAACCTTCACAGAGAAGGAGATATTTAAGCCAAGCCTTCAAACATAAGCAGAGGCAAAGATGGAAGGTCCTACCAGCAGAAAAGCCAGCATGGGCAAACGCATAGAAGGGTCAAATTATATGGCATGTTGAATGTGGCCAGAAATGTATTTTGGAATGAAGTGGAGTGGTGTGGGGAGATTGCTGGGAAGAAAATTCAGAGTCAAACTGCAAGTTAATATTACAAATTTTATCCTACAGGCAGGGCTGATATTTAATCAGTATGTATCCAGATGGTCATACCAGTTGTTGAAAAACAAATTGTTTTATACTAGCCACTGCCACAAACTTCCCAAGTGTCCCCCTCCAGTTCCTATGACCTGAGCTGAAGCAGCCCCTGCCCAAGGACCCATCTTCCAAAGATCAGCAAATAAAGGGTTAAGATATAGGATGTCAGGGATCCCATAAGATTTGCATCACTGCTAAGGACCAGCATGCCTGATAACATCAGTGCCATGCCATACTGGTTGTTACATATTTTGTTAGCGCTGCCTACAAACAATGGGAAGTTAGGACAGGTTTTTAAGCTGAGGAATAGTATGAGCACAGGTATGACGTGGCAACAGTAAGGATGAATCAGGAGACAAGATTCAGGAGACTGCAATGTTCAAATGAAAGAAAAAAATTCAATTATGATCCATGTTCTACAAAGAATCAAATTTTACCCCAGACCAAACATTCCTTACAAAAAAAAAGTTATACTGTGGGAGATCAGGAGTAGGTACGAACAACCCAGTTTGCAGCACACAACTATTGGAATTTTCAGTTTTGCAAAGCAAGTAGGTAGAGCGAAAAGGGAATGTGTTGACGTACCAGTGTGCAGTAGAATGTGCAGACCACCCCGGTTGCCACTACTGCGCCCCACAGATCAAATCCTGTGACTGTAGGAGAAAACAGAATGCATGTGTAGTGAAAAATGCATAATAAAAATACTTCCCAAAAATTATCAGGGAAAGAAGCTATATCATTTATTGGGCACCTACCTCCATACCCACTTGCCTACAACTAGGTCCAAATCTCACAAATGTCAAAAAAACAAATGGATTTTAAAGTTATATTTGATGAGTTTCTACCCGAAGACACCATATACAGATCCAACACTGGCTAAATTAAATACACAGAAAAGTATTTATATTGTAATTCAGCTAAAAAATTGCTTGATACCGTGAGGTAGTTGTTTAGACTGAATGGGGTCGAAGGGTATTTGACATCTCTCTCCCCCTTAGATGTGGTTCAGATAAACACACTATTTTGCCAGTCCTTGAAAGATGCATTACTAAGATGCATGTTACTAAGATGGGACCTAGATGAAGAAAAGTTTGCATAATTTGCTACCATTTATCTGAGAAGTGGAATAGTACCTTATATTTTTTAAATGAAAGAATAAATCAAAAACAAACAAAAAATAGTTACCTGTAGGAGAAGAAGGAAACAGGGTAGAGGAGATGTGATATAACTCAGACTTCTCTAAACAGATTTTGATTTATAGATTTGACTTTGGAACCATGCAAATATTCTATAGAATTATACAAAATTATATTAGAAAAAAAAAAAACTCCTCAAAATCAAAAGCCAAAAGAAATAAATTGAACCTAACTGTGCATCAAATTTATGACATGATCACACAGAGAAAAATACGTCATAAGACTTTAAAACACAATTTAACATACATCCCTACTCGGATACAACCTATGGGAAAAAAGAACTGCAAAGAAAAAGAATTTTAACTGTTTTTGGCCATAGTATTGTTAGTTACAATTTGGAATTGCTGTTCTAAAACTATTACGTCAGTGGTTATCAACTTTGCATATTAAAATCGCCAGAGGGAATTTTAAAAATCCTGATAACTGAGCCACTCAAGAGGCCAATTAACTTAGAATCCCAGGATTGGAGACCCAGGAAGCAGTATTTTTTAAAGCTCCCCAAGTGAGTCAAATGTGCAGCCAAGGTTGAGAAATCAGGAGGCAACCTGAGGAGGCTCCTGCTGGACAAGAATGGGATAATTTGAGCATCGATAACAATATTAACCTTAATGGTATGAAATAACATCAAACCTTTAAGTCCATGAGTTTATAAGGATTTTTTTTATTTCAGTTACTGTTGGAGGATAGTGGGAACCAGTTTATTATTTTAAAAACTTACAAGTAAAGGGGAAAAAATCAGATATTTATCCTTCCTTTCCTATACAATTTTTCAAGGTAACTAAATAGTTGATAAGAGGAAGTTTCTCTTTATAGAAGTATTCCATGTAATCAATAAAGAAGGAATAATAGAATTAGAATATACCATTTTATAAGCCCTAATGAAATAGCACACCTAGAATGATCATCAATAGCTGCTAAAAACTTTTTTAAAAAACCTGACATTCTGTGCCTCCTAAAGGAAATAAACTTACAGACCCTGCCTATGAAATATTATTTCTAAAAAGTTGAACTGGAGTCTGAGAAAGCTTCTAGATCTATATACTACTGGTTTACAAGAAACACAGAGGAATGGGGAACATTAAATGACCCCGTAGGGATGCAGTCAGTCAAACCAAGAACCTGGAAAACTTGACAGAACAAATAACCCAGTTTCCTCAACAAGTAAATTTCAATTTAAATGGGGAAAAAAATAGGAGGGAGATTATAAATTTAAAAGACTTTAAAAGAGCTTCAAAATACAGCCAGTAAGAATTGACAGAGAAATAGGAGAAATATAAAAATCACTAGTTATATTTGGAGATTTTTAACATTCCTCTCTCAGTAATTGACACAAGTAAGAAAAAAAATCAGTAAAGATATGGAAGATGTGAACAGCACTATTAACCAACTGACCCTTTGATCTTCATAGAACATTACACCTAACAAGCACCCAGTATACATTCTTTTCAAGAGTACATGGAATGTTCACCAATATAGACCATATCCTGGCCTATAAAACAAATCAATAAATTTCAAAGGATTAAAATCACAATAGTTCTCTGACCAAAGAAGTATTAATTTAGAAATAAATAACAAAAAGATATGTTAAAAATCCTCAAATATTGAAAATCAAGCAATATTTCTAAATAAACCATGAGAAAAAGAGATCACAAGAGAAATTAGAAAAGATTTTAAATTGAATAAAAACACAAGGTATCAATATCTGTGGGCTTCAGATAAAGTAGTGCTTAAAGAAAAATTAATAACTTTAAATATTTATATTATAAAATAAGAAATATTTAAAATCAATGATCTAAGCTTCTACCTTAAGAAACTAGAAAATTTAAACCCAAAGTAAGTAGAAGAAAAGAAACAATAAACATAACAGCACTAATTAATGAAATAGAAAACAAACAAAGAAAATCAACAAAGCCAAAATCTAAGAAATATGTGCAAGATCTCAACATCAAAAGCTACGAATCATTATTAAGAGAAATTTTAAAAGGCCTAGGTAAATGAATAGATGTATCATGAAATGTATTTAGAAGAATATCTGCTCTTATAAAGTGTCTGTATAAGTCTTTTGATCACTTTTTATTAGGCTATTTGTCATTTTAAAATCATTTTATTATTTCATGAGGAAACAAACCCAACCTTAATAGTCATTAGGAAGATGAAATTAAAACTACAATAAAATAATAGATGATACCCACCAGAATGGCTGGAATAAAAAGTAATAATACAGAATGTTGGCAAATATGTACAATGACTGGAATTCTCATATATTGTGGAGTGGGCATGTAAAATGGCACAATCACTTGGAAAAGCTATTTGACAATATCTCTTAAATTTCATACATATACCTACCTTGAGCTGGGTCAGAATAGATGTATGTTTAACTTTATACAACTTCCATGGAACAGAATTAAAAACCCAGAAATAAAGATAAATACCTACAACCAACTTATCTTCAACAAAGCAGACAAAAACACACACTGGGGAGAGGACACCCTATTCAATAAATGGTGCTGGGGAAATTGGATAGCCATATGCAGAAGAACGAAACTGGGCCCATATATCTCACCACACACAAAAATTAACTCAAGATGGATTAAAGACTTAGATGGATGAAAGACTGAAACTATAAAAATTCTAGAAGAAAACCTAGGAAAAACTCCTCTGGACATTGGCATATGCAAAGAATTTATGACTAAGACCCCAAAAGCAAATGCAACAAAAACAAAAATGGACCAATGAGACTTTTAAACTAAAAAGCTTCTGCACAGCAAAAGAAATAATCAACAGAGTAAACAGACAACCTACAGAATGGGAGAAAATATTAGCAAACTATGTATCCAACAAAGGACTAATCTCTAGAATCTGCAAGGAACTCAACTCAGTAAGAAAAAAAACCAAATAACCCCATTAAAAAGTGGGCAAATGGCATGAACAGACATTTTTCAAAAGACATACAAATAAACATATGAAAAAATGTTCGACATCACTAATCATCAGAGAAATGTAAATTAAAGCCACAATGATATACCATCTTACACCAGTCA
The DNA here is from genome assembly GCA_023783475.1 of Daubentonia madagascariensis. Taxonomy (NCBI): domain Eukaryota; kingdom Metazoa; phylum Chordata; class Mammalia; order Primates; family Daubentoniidae; genus Daubentonia; species Daubentonia madagascariensis. Next base: position 19,067,890 of record JAKFHU010000600.1, on the reverse strand, counting down.
AAATGGCCATTATTAAAAAGTCAAAAAACAATAGATATTGGTTAGGATGCAGAGAAAATGGAATGCTTACACACTGTTGGTAGGAATGTAAATTACTACAACATCTGTGGAAAACAGTATGGAAATAAAAATAGAACTACTATTTGATCCAGCAATCCCACTACTGGTTACTTACCCAAAGGAAAAGAAATCATATTGAAAAGATACCTACAGTCATATGTTTATTGCAGCACTATTTGCAACAGCAAAGATATGTAATCGACCTAAGTGTCCATCAACCAATGAGTGGATAATGAAAATGTAGCATACATACACACACACACACGCACGCATGCACGCACACACCCCCCATGGAATACTACTAAGCCATAAAAAAGAACAAAATCATGTCTTTTGCAGCAACTTGGATGGAACTAGAGACCATAATTTTAAGCAAAATAACTCAGAAACAGAAGGTCAAATACCACATGTTCTCCCTTATAAGTGGGAGCTAAATAATGAGCGCACATAGACATAGAGAGTAGAATAATAGATATTGGAGACTCAGAAGGGTGGAAGGGTGGTATGGAATGAGAAATTATCTATTGGGTACTAAGTAAACTAATCGCATGATGGTTACACAAAAAGCCTACACTTCACCACTACGCAATATGTCCATGTAACAAATCTGCACATGGACCCCGTAAATCTATAAAAATAATTTATAAAAAAGGAAATGAAAACAGGTGTCACAAAGCAAAGCAAAACACACAAAACCTGTACAATAATGTTCTTAGCAGCCTTAATTCACAGTAGCCTAAAACTGGAAATAACTCAGCATCCATCAGTAAAAGAATGGATTGGCTAGGCATAGCGGCTCACGCCTGTAATCCCAGCACTTTGGGAGGCCAAGGTGGGAGGATCACCTGAGCCCAGGAGTTCGAGGCTGAGCTATAATCCTGTTATTCTACACTCCAGCCTGGGTGACAGAGTGAGACTCTGTCTCTAATTTAAAAAAACAAAAAAAACCTCAAGAGAATGGATTAACAAATTTTGGTACATGCATACAATGAAGTACTACTAGCAATAAAAAGGAATGAACTACTGACACGTGTAGCAGTATGAATGAATCTCAAAAACATTTTGTTGGCAAAAGAAATCAAACACAAAAAGGCTTTATATGATCCATTTACATAAAATCTAAGAACAGAGAAAACTAATTTATGGTAGTAAAAATCAGAAAGTGGTTGTTTGGGGTGGTAGGGAGATTTATTAGAAAGAGTCACAAGAAAAATGTCTGGGACTGGATGATAGAAATATTCTATATCTTGACTTGGGTAGTAGTTACATGAGTATAGACAATCATTAAAACTCACCCAACTGTACACTTAAGTTCTGTGCATTTTATTATATATAAGCTATGCCTTAATAAAAACTGGTTTTCGATTTTAAAAAGCAAGAAATAGAAACTTAAGAGATACCAACTAATTGCAACTACATAAACTTATTTGGATCCTGATTCTAAGAAACACTGAAAAAAATTAGGGAAATGTAAATACTGACTTATTATGAAATTAGGAAATTAATATTAATGTTTTAGATATAATGATGGTATAATTATGTTTAAAAACAGATTATTATCTTTAAGAGACATACCAAAATACAAATGAAATGAGTTAACATCTCAGATTTATAGCAAAATAATCTAGTGGGGGAAATGGGGAGTGAATTAAAATTGACCATGAGTTGATAAATATCAATGTAGAGTGATGGGTACATTAGGGTTTGATGCACTATGCTCTCTATTTTAGTATTTGTTTGAAGTTTTCTATAATTTAAAAAGTTAAAAAAAGAAAAGATTAAACCTAGACAATGTTAATATCCAATTCAGTTAAACAAGTTTTTATTGAGCACTGTTGTACACCAAGTACTGTATCTACGCCTGTGCCTACTGCCTTGTTCACAGTAAAATATAGAATTGACATTCTAGTCATCAAAATGCAGTCCCTGTCTCCCTAATTTACTCCCAGGGAGGGGCTCGAGCCTGATAAGACAGAATCCTTGATTTCTTCACAGATTGAAGTCAGTGCTCTGATTATTCCCAGAACCGCACTTGAAAACCCTAACATCTTTAATTACACTTAAAGCCAATAGGTAACTTATAAAGTTTATAACTCAGTTCTTGACATATGAAATGATCCGGTCATGATGTTGGTAATATTGACATGGAACATGCCCGGCATTCAGAGTTCAAGAGCACATTACATAATGGAATTCTTCTTTGTAATGATACTGTTGTACTTTATAAAGGTAGGTTATAATCATTATCATGTCTATCATAAAATCAAGAAATTAGAGTGTGGAGTTAGTAGGTTTTCTCCATATTATATTAACTCCAGGAACCACACCACATTCTTCCCATCACAGAGTCCACTTGTCCATTTTACAAGGAAGTTTTAGAGATAAACTCATTTCCGATTGATAAAAATTCAAAGGACATGGGGTTTCCCCGAAGCCTTTTGAAGATATGACTAGCATGAACCTTTGCCTCTATAAACTATCCCAGTCTCGCTGCTTTTATCTGCCCAAATCTAGAGAATATAGGTAATTTGTTGATCAGCACAATCTTCTTAAATTTATTAGTAAGAACACTATAGCTGTTTGTCCTTTTGTCGCTAGGAGCAGTCTGATATTTCAAATCACACAGCTCTCCTTCTCTTACATTTTGGGCCATATTAGAAATGGGGAGAAGAAAAGCTTCTCTCCCTGCCAGATTTTATTAATACAATGGACCTGAGCAGAATTACAGGGAAGTCTCCTGGAAATGAGCTCCAGGTCATAGACACAAAGGAGGGAGTGCAGTCATTCATGATTCAGACCATAGGGGCTGTTCATTCTGAAGGACAGAAGAATGGCTGGTGGGCATATCACAGAGAAGCACTGCCCAGTGAGGTCTGCCCCTCTGCTAATCTACAGACCTTTCAGAGTTACCCATCCAGAAACCCAAAGAAGCTGGTGTTGACACTGAACCCATTCTGCCCCCTCGTAAAGCTGGTGCAGATTACTGGCAGCATTCCTCCATCTCCTCATCTCCCCATATCCCCAAGAAGAGAGGTTTATTAAAAATGAACCCCAAAATGTCAGTTACCTAATTGGCAACTCTAAAATGTACCTTGAGTCAAAGCCAGTGCAGGGGCATAAATAACAATTCCAGTGTACAGAATCTAGGGGGGAAAAAAAATGAAAGCCAAATTAATTATATGAATTGTAAAATTCATTAATTATATGTATGAATTATGAAATAAAATATTGATTTTTTCCTATAACTTCAATTGTGAATTAAAACAGCAGTTTCCATGTACTTAATAAAATTTGTTTATAACTTGAAAAATGTTATTTAAATAAAGTTGGTTCTTCTCTTTTGTTTTTGGTGTGGTTATAGGTTACAAACATTTTTTATGACCACCTTTATGCAAAAATATGGAATTTTTATGTGGGGCTTAGTGCAAATGGTCACTGATCCACCAACTCAAGCTTGAAATCAATTTTCCTAGATCTAAAACAATTAGAAAGAAGAAAAAAGATTCATTTAAAAAAAGGATGGCTCCTCAATCATATGTCTTTAAACTATTCTTAATTACTGCATAATTAATTGAGAAGACAGTAAAAATTTTTTAAACAGGTTTTTTAAAGTTTATATACCCATAAGTTAAATAAAAGTGTAAATTTGCACTAAAAATTCTAAAAGCCAACAAAAACTGTATTCCACCTTTTTCATGTTATTTATTATTTTCATTCATACAGTCAACAAATATTTATTGATCTGGGGTAAAACAGTGAGTAAGATAAATACAGTCTTTTTCTCAAAATATCATTTTCATTGCATTTGATCTTTCAAATATATCACATAGAAGCTAATTCTATGATTAATTCCATAAAAACATATTATAAAAAGCATATTAAGTATTATTTGAATGTTTGATTATATTACACAGGTAAACTACGGAAGTCTTTCAAATGGGAGGTGCTAAAGCTCCCCTCTTTTTGCAAAAATGAACTAGTTTTCCACAGTCATTTTTCTGTCCAAGTTGAAGATTTACTAATAAAAACGTGGCCACGGGCCACCTTCCTAACACCCTTGTCCCCACTTCTCATTTCTGTTGGCATTTCTAACAAAGATCCAAAGAGGGTCTGAACAGTTGGCGGATGCAGGCTACCAGGCTCGGCTCTGTATCACAATCTTTGCCAGACCCCAAAGGGCACCTTCCCTTTACACTGCAAATGTTAAGGACTGATAAAATTTAAGTTGTGTAACTTACAAAGATATGAAATGGAGTCGAGTTAAATAATTTACAAAGGCACTCTCTCTCGCTGCAGCAAATACTTAGGTAGCTTTTGATTGGAGAAACGGAATTGTAATTAGAGATGGAATGAAAACCCTTTTCTCCACCTGCATTACCAACCCAGCCCTAACGTGCTTAACTGCCAAGAGCAAGAGAGATACAAATGACATAACAATGATCATGACCATCCTCCAGCAGCAGCCGGATGAACAGGGGGAAGCATTCTCTGTCGCTGGCTGCTTGGCAAATCCTTGCTTTCCGTTTGCGTCAATCAGTAAATCTATACATGCATGTTCTTGGATTACTGGATTGAGTATTTGGCTTTAAAAACTCCTCCAGAGCTCATGACGATTGGGTCTTATAGTTCAATATTTAAAAGAGCACTGATTTTTAAAGTATGCTCTCAAACGAAGAAAATGATTTCCTACTGTCTTTCCATGTCAGTGAATTTTTTCATACCTGTTCCTCAACATGTAGTAAAAATACTGTGAAACATGCAACTTGTTTTTCCTTTGTTAGAATTCTGAATTTCAGCTACTACAGCTCCCTCAAGTATCTTTGTCATCCAGAAATGCCCTAACTGTCACCTTGGTGGAGGTGGGGGCAGGTATGACAAGGGAAAGTTATATTTTCCTAATGTTGCTTGATCAATATAATATTTAACATTCACTTAAATCATTCTGTTTTTCCAGGAAGTAAAGCATTTTACTGAAACACTGTTTAATGGTCTTAACAGCTAATGCTGTGTAGTGACAAGTGTTTTTCCTTTTTGTTTCCTCATATTTTCAACATCTCTTTGTTATCTTTCATGTGTTTCCCAAGTAAGCTCAGCCCAGATGCCATGGTTAAAAACATTTTAGATGACAAAAGATAAAATAAATTAACAGAGAGCTACTTACCGTCTGAAAAATGAAGAGGACTGTTCCACAGAGACGAACATATTTGTTAAATCGAAGTTCTAAGTACTGTTGCCAAAAAAGGAAAGATAGTTATTATGTGAATCCTCTGGACATTTTTTTTATCATCACCTTAAGAAGTAAAGAGTTAGAAATTTAAGGCAACTTTATAACTGATTTGTATTCTGTATTTTTATTTTACTATTATTTTTATTTACATACAGCAAAATTGACTCTTGATTTAGAGTGCAGTTCAATGGGTTTTAACACACATATAGGTTCATGTAACCCCTGTCACCATCAGGACACAAAACAGTTCCATCACCCCAGAATACTCCCTCATGCCTCTCCTTTGTGGTCAAGCCCTCCTCCCACCCTCAAACCCTAGCAATCACTGATCTGTTCTCTATCCCTAATTTGGCCTTTTCCAGAATATCATATAAATAAAACTACATTCTAATATTTTTAGAGTGAGCAATCTGTTGTTCTCTTTCTTTTGGTGTCTACTCCATACATTTCTCTTGACTCACTTGGGGAATCAACCCTTTCTGATTGCAAGCAATTGTGATGAAACTGTCAGTCAAGGTGCCCTGCCTCTACTGACCAAGAGAAGTCACATGACACCAGCTTGGCCAATCAGCTTCTCTCCCAACAAATATTTGAATCTTAGAGGCAAGATGCAAAGAAAATGATTAGAGCAGACTGATCCTGACAGAGTGGCCTGAAGAGGCTGCCCTGGCTTCTGTGCTTCCCAAGGCCTTCTTATTCAGCTTTTCACTCTGTTGTATGAGCTACTCCCATGTCCTTCCAACTTTATTTTTTTTTAACTTAAATTACCCAAGTCAGTTTCTGTTCAGAGCCAATGACTCTGCCAATTTCTCACTCTCTTCTTGAAATCTGCTATATCTTATGATATGACCTATTTATCTCCTATGTTATATAATATACCATAATACAGGTTTTACAGAGTTAGAATCATAGAATTTCAGGGCTGGGGTCTAAGACATTCTTTAACTTGAATATTATTACTAAGAAGTTTAAGGCTGACAACAGTCTTTTCATATAGCAGAAAAAAAGAAGGAGGAAAAACTGGCATTAGGTAATAACCAGAGGAAAAGATACCTGACATTTTTTCTATGCAATCATAGCTAACACGGAGTATTTGCTGTGTCCATCTTCCCAACAACTCTATGAGGCAGGTACTATGTATAAGCTTGTGTTAGAGATGAGGACACTGGGACTCTGAGAGAATACCATGTTTGCAACCTAATAATTGGGGGGGTCACAACACAAATTTAAAACCTTTGATGCCAAAATCCATGCACATAACCACATGTTCCACATACACAAGTAAACAACCTGACCACATGTTTAAGACTCAATAAGGGAGTGGACGGCACTGAAACACAGTAGGGCCTCCAAAAATCACTGATGGGTGACAGATACATAGCACAGTATAGTGCATTGGAGGAAGAGTTTGAGGCATTTACTGTCCAAATCTCAGGTTTCTTCTCTTTAAAATGAGGAGCATAATAATAATTTTCTTTTCCCTCTTACTGCAGGGTTTGGAGACTATCCAATGATATAAATGAATGGGAAAATGTCATAACCTGTTCATTCAAAAGTAAAATTTTAAGAAGCTAGTGGTGTCCAAATCCATGTGCCTTGAGAAACTTGAATCTCAGTGAATTACATGTGTCAGAATCATTTAAGGATATTTTGGGAGACTTTTTAGAAGACTGGAGAAGTTTCCTAAGCCTGAAAACAGGGCATTGTTACCTCTTCAGAGTTCTTTTAGTAAATCTCTATAAATTCCTAAACACATGAATGAACATGAGTAGACAGAGAAGTCTTTGCCTTCTAGGTACATGTATCCAAATTGCTGGAGACTAAAGAAAACTTAGGAAAAAAATGTGACAGAGGTAAGAATATAACAAGTTGAATCAAATAACTGTATATATTAATTTTTCCCCAAGATCAGCTGATCCAGGAAAACCTATGGTTTAAGCTTACACAAGACCAACTCCAGACAGAACTAAGAAGTCTCAGCCATTGGTTATTAGGCTGCTGAAGAAATAACTGGAGACCTAACCAGAAGCCCAAGTCACTATACAGTAGGCTTAGAGAATAGCTCTAGAATTTCCAGACAAAACTACCGACTGACAATATGTGCTTACAGTCAACCAAGATCTCTCTCAGTCCTCAGAACTTTGAATAACTTAGGGACACTAAGACTTCTATTGATACAAATAAATAAATAAATAACAAACAAGGTCTGAGCAACTCAGTTCACACACAGATTTAGCTGGATCCAGAAAGATCCCGAAGAAGTGTTGAACTAAATTGGATCCCTGCATTATACTTCTTGCCACTCTATGGGTCTGGAAGTTTCTAAATACCTGTCAGGCCTTTATTTTGAAGGCAGTGATAAATAGATAGAAAAAAGTGCTTGTGAACAGCCAATTTTAGCTAAAGAAACATAAACAGGGAAAGATTTCTTACTTGATCAAGAATGCCAGGGTATCTATCACTCAATGTTGTACCACATATTCTGTATAAGTGGCTCCACCTCTCAGCATAAAACAACAAACAAAATAGTCCACAAAAAAAGCCTTTGCCATGGCCAGTTGTTAGGCTCATAGCATGTTGCCTAACTTCACTGTCCCCAATTGCCTGGCCCCTTTAGTGGTAGACACCTGCAGTGTGCCCACAATGCCATGTGTCCTGTATTGCTTGCCTTGTTCTCTCTGTCCTGATATAAGCCCTGCTTGGGGTTATAACAGACTCACCAGAGCCTTCAGAAACAGCCAGTATGCTGCGAGACATACGTCTACATTCCTTCACACTCTCTTAGTAGCTTAACTTACTCTGAGTCTCTTTGCCTGCAAAATGGGGCTCTGACAATACCTCCCTCATAAGGACTGTTCTGTGTTGAGTCAGATAATATACGTAAAACATACAGCCCAGCACCTGGCATGTATTAAGCATTCAATGAACTTTAGCTTTTTGCCACTTTTAGGTGGAACCCCTGCTAACGTAGCCTCTACCACTGGAAACAGGTGGGAATTATCTGCTTCTGTTTGAGTTAATGCTGCAGCCTGGAGAGGCACGGGTCAGATTACGAGAGCAGCATTCACCTGTGGGGACTGAAGTCCTCTTGCCAGACTTTTAAAAACCCTTTCCAAGTTTTGGAATTGGTTAACTACATACAGATCAGAGCTCACAGAGTCAAACGCCAGCAGGTCCCACCAGGTAACATACATGAGTGCCATTGGCCAGGCGTTGACCTATTAACATGTTGGAATATTCCTCACATCCACTAAGAAATACATTCTATCACATCTCCCTGGAAGCAAGAATTCCCTTCGCCCCTGTCCATTTTCCCTTTCACATTTTTTTGATACAGACATAAATACAAATAAAGATTTCTCCACCGTAAGAAAGTAACTGTGCAAACACAGTAACAAGACCTCACTAGAGAAGTTAATACAGAGTGAGAGCAGTGGCTATAAACTGGAGTTCCTGTGGCCACAGGGAATGTGGCCCTGGTGTCACCAGTCTTCTGAGTTTTCAAAAGATGTCAGAGTTAAATAATAAATTAATTTTTTTCCCAAAACACTATAAGGCTCAAAAAAAAAAAAAAAAAAAAAGACTGAGGACTGAATTTGGCCTGGAGCGGCCAGTTTGTCACCTCTGAGCAAAACAGAGAAATTCCATCATGCTCACTTCTGGGGTGATGAGTGAGCTCTCCCAAACACAGTGACCAAAGTGAGTGGAAGGCAGTGCTACCCCAGGGGTGCCTCACCCTGGAAGATGTCACCAGAGCCCTGGCAGAGCTTGTCACCAATGCTCGTTGTGCCACTGGGGCCCTGTCCCCAGCATCAGTTGAACCAGCCTCACTAGGAAATCACCTTCCAGTGGCCCTGGGTTGGAGCCCTCTGGGTAATGGCCTGTTAGAGAGGAAACTTCTACAGGCTTATCCACGGAGCTCGTATCCACTGAGGGCACCGAACTGGCCACATAGCTCCCCTGAGCTTTTATCCCTCTTCCCCCATTCAACAGCTCTTCAAACTAAACCAAAACATTCGTCTTCTTTGCAAAGCCCTTTCCTGCAGACAACTTGAGAAAACCTGTAACCAGGGAACCTGTACAATAGAGGAAAGACAGTTTTCCTTAATTATCTTTCCATAGAGAAGACAGGGCTGTTTGAGAACCTTGTTGTGTAATTTTCCTACTGATCCCAAGATAACTACCACCGCCACTAGCACCACCGCAATAATTATGGCCAACTTTTATCCAGCACTTACTATTCTGTGCCAGGCACTATTCTAAATGCTACGCCTTGCATCATCTCATTTAATCCTCCCAGCAACCGGATGAGGTAGGTGGTGGTGGTATTTTTTTTGAGATGAGAAAATAGGCACAAAGGGTTAAATAAATTGTCCAATATCACCCAGCTACTAAGTGGTAAAATATGGCCCGAAATGCAGGTACTGAGACAAGAGATACAGCACCTTAACCCCTTGGCTGCCTGCTTCTGGTGGAAAGGGGTTGTGTGTGGAGGGGGAAGGAAGGAGAGCGCAAATTCTTCACCAACTGTCCTGGAAAAGTGACTGGCGCTGACCCCCGGGAGCAAGAGCACTCATTTCAAGGATGAGGAGCTGAGACTTGAGTGACTTACCCTCCCCCCAAATAAAAAGTTTTAAAATCTTTCCCCAAAGATGTTAAAGGTAGAAAGGACCTTAAGGAGCACTAGTCCAACCCACTCCGTTTGCTTCGGAAGCCACTGTTTTCACTGAGCTCAGGAGAGTAAATCCAAGATTTTTTCCGCCCTTACAGGACATCTGTCCCCAGAAAGGGGGGTGAGGGGACAGCGGGAGGGGAGGACAGGGGATGAAGGCAGACAGGGAGAGATTTCGATGTGGTGGGGAGAGTGAGCCCCCAAGAAAATTCCTCCAGAAGCCCGAAGAGTCCCCCCCTTCCACCGTCCCAGGCCACCCTCCGCCTTTACCTCGTAGGTGCTGGTAATTCCCAGTCTGTAGAACACCGGCAGGAAGACCTCCGCGCTGACGACGACCACAAAGAAGTAGGTGACGGCAAAGATGCTGAATATGGCCCCAAAACGGTAGACCTCGGAGGGGGTGCCGAGGACGGTGACGGCCGACATGAAGCTGGCGCTGAGGGACAGCGCCACGGGCACGGCGGTCATGCTGCGGCCGCCCATCAGGAAGTCCTCGGAGGTCTTCTGGCCGCCCCCCGCGAGGGCGTAGTAGACGCCGATGGCGGCCGAGACGAGCAGCATGCCGGCGAACACCACGTAGTCCCACGCCACGAAGGTGCCGATTGCCCGCGGCGCGTCCATGGCCCCGCGGCGCGCAGCGCGAGCTGGCGCTGTGGCCTCGGCGGGCGGCCCGGCGCTCGCTTCCTACCCCTGCGGGGACTGCAGGCGGCCCCCGGGTGTCCGTCCCCCAGGCGTCTGTGCCCCCGACCCCGAGCGCCCCGCCAAGGTGGCAGTGGGGGCACGCGCTGCCAGTGGTCCCTGCGCCCACCGCGGCGAGCCGCGCCCCTAAAACCCAGGTCTGGGGCTTCGGGGAGTCCGCCCGCCGCGCTGAGCGCTCACCAGGCGCGGGACTGGGTCGGGTGGCCGGGATCGCCAAGGCGCCGGGGGTCACCCAGGCAGGTGAGAACTGGAGCCTCCAGTCGCGTCCGGCGAACCCACAGAGAGCGCTCAGCGCGGATTTTATCAAGTGGCACCCGAGAGGACGCACCTTTTAAACGAGTAGTTGACCGGTAGGGGAGTGTGGGACGAAGGGCAATTGTCACGCCTCAAATTTGAGCTTTCCAGTTCAACAGTCCGGGTCCTTGCGGGAAGATGTGCCCAGAGTTTTTAGATTGCCTTATTTGATAGGTTAATGGGTGACAATAGGTTGATTTGGGTGACAGTCTGCAGTGAGCTTACAGTCCTTAGGTAAGCGACAGGTAAGGAGAGGAGAAAGTCTGTGCTATTTACTGGTTGCCTTCGTTTTTACTCAACATTCTGATCCTCTGCAGTTTGTGGTAGAAATGATAGTTACTGTAATATTAATAATAATTCATACTGTTTAATGAGCCTTAGGATGCGACACATACATGTTTGGCACCTTTTATTAAAATACATTAGTATAATTCTAACTATTACTCTTGAAAAATGAATTATCTCCATTTTTCAAATAAGGAAACTATTTTGAACTGCTTTAAAGTTGTTAAGTCACTTGCCCAGGGAAATGGTGATTAAGATTTTTAATCTAGGTCTGATTTCAGAGCTTATTCTTTTAATCATAGCGCTATACTTTATAGAGTCCAAATGTGGATATGTGTTAAAGGTAGGCACAAATGTGTACACTTCAATAAAGACACTTGAAGGCACACAGAAGAGAAGATCATTTCTAGTATCAGCACTAAGGACGTATTTTAAATGGCTTGCCTTGAAATATTACTAGTAACACATGAGTCAGGCTCACAAAGTAATATAATTCTCAAGTCGCCCTTCTAAAATGGACACTCTAGCCAAATGTGCCCAGCTATAGGTCTATTTCTGGCTGTCCTTGTTCATTGTCACACATCTTTATAATTTACCAGTTGATCCTTGGTAAATAATCCACAGAATGCGTTTAGTCCAGCCCAGTGTGTGAAGAAAGCTATATCAGATTTTATTTTCTGTAAACTGGTGTTATTTGCATAACATTTTCAGAAGGAAATAAAGAGGGAACTAGAAGTTAAATCCAAGTAATTCAATCGTTTAAACAAATATGTGGTTTGGAATTATGTCCCACCTGTGTGAGATTTTCTGTCTTTATATATTATGTTGTATACACATATTTACATATAGTATTTATTTAAAAGAATACTGTATCTGTGTCAGACACTTGATGGGGGAAGGACAGTATTTTGAGCTCACAGAAGTTCTAAATACAATGCTAAGATAAAGATTGGCTTGGGAGTAAATAATACTTAAAATTGTTGACAAGTCAACAGTTGAGGGAGTTACATGAGCTGCCTTCAAATTTAAAATTTCATTGGCTTATTTTCTAAGAGTTATTATAGTGTAAAAACTAGATCCTTCCCTAAAAAATGTAGATGATATTAGCTATAAGGTACAAATCTTACTTTTTTTGTTTCTTTCCAGAACTTTCCTACCATTTTTGTTTTATTCCTCTCACTAATCAATGTACTTATAAACATTTAAAATTTATCATATGCTTATTTATGTAATGCCTTATATAACCACACAGTTCTTTCAAGTTTTAGAAGTATATTCATATTGAATATTTTGTGGAAAATGGTGGTTTAAATGACAAAAGTGTGTAAGTACTTTTTTTTCCAGCCCCATGCTTTGGAGTATTTTTAAAATTTGGCAAAACATCTTTTTTCCCCAGAAAAGTAATCAGTGGTCTTTTGCTACATCTGTAGGTCATTGACACAGATATTGAAAAGAGGGCCAACAGAGCCAAGCAAGTTTCTCTAGAGTGAAATTAGGTTTGCATTTCCTATCACTCACTTCCCATTACTGGGAAATGTTTATTTACTACTTATCCTATAGCAAGGAAACAAGGATGACATTTATATCGAAAATTACAGCATTGCATCATAAGTTATTTCACATCTTTTTGGAGTAGGTTTCTTTTGTAGAAATACAAGAGTTTTTCTGAGTTGCCTCTTTAATTTTTTTTTAAAGCAGAGTAGTTGGAAGGAGGCCAGGGAGAATGGACTTATATTCTTAATAGTTGGTGGTAGTTATTACCAAGTGGAAAAAGGACATAGAATGTGCCGACTTGTGTCACAGCTGATGGAAGGATAGAATCTGCTCAAAGAGCTCTTGAATTTTCACCAGAAAACATAACCATCCCCACTCATCATGGAACATGCCTCCCGATTTTCTCTCCCCCACATGGTTCCTTTCACTAATTAATGCTCTCAACTCATCTCCTTCTGTTAGAATCTTACCCATCATTTAATGTGGACTCAATTGTCAAAATGTTTCATGAAATATTTCACTATTCCTAATCCCACGTGCTCCACAACCAGAAGTGCTCTCTGTCCTTCTTTGTGCCCCCTTAGCATGTTTATACTCATTTCTTGGCCTTCCTAGTGGTACAGGATTATGGTTGTTTGAATCAAGGCTCTTAATGCAGGAGTATCATCTCATGGATTTCATGAGGCCAAAAGCAGGACTGGAAAGCCACTCCACACGCCTGCTTTGTTCCTCCTTCTCTCTCTCCAGATGGGTTTTCTCTGCATTGCCACTGGTATTTGGTCAGAAATATCCAAGCCAGTGCTTACATGCCCTTAAATCTGTGGACAGCAGAGAATGATTAGCGCCTTTGAATTCTAATTCTAAATCCCTTGGAAAGGAAATCCAACTGGTTTGGCTTGGGTCATATGTCCCCGAACTTCTAATCCAATAGACTGCAGCCAGAAGGGTAGGGTTCCCATTGTGGCTGCTGAGATTCAGCCTGAGGGTCAGGAGGGAGGGACTAGGTCTCCACGTAGGAGGGCTGTGAACTGGCGAGGCATTCTGACAGGTGTCTCCTCCATTAATCATTTGTACCATTTTACTATCTCTTGTGAGAGATCATAAGTCCTTGGGAAAAGGGACTGTTGCTTACTCATCTTTATAAATCCCCAGAACCCAGTACTGTTTATTGCATAAAGAAAACGCTAACCATGTTATTGTATTGATACTACTTTCCAATGTCTGTTAACATCGAGAATTTCCCCAAAATTTATAAAACTGAAATTTGGAAATCTGAGAGTGATCTTATTGGACCCCGAATCTAGGCTTACTCATGTGCTTTCTTATCGGGGGGGGGAAAAGCCTCTTTTCTCTCACTTTGAGAGAAAAATGAAAGGAAGTTATACTCCCACCACCCCAAGAGAACAGACCTACAAATATTGGCATTTAGGAGTTCTATAAAAAGACAGGGCCTCCAATCCACAAGTCCAGCCTTGAAACACAGAGTTTCTGAGTAGCTCACGGTGCCTCTCTCTTTAACATGAATGTACAGTTAGGGATCACTAACCATTTGGAAAAAACCTTTCACGTAGGAGACAGAGTCCAAAATAAACTGTAAAAGAAACATTAAGAAAACAGTTAATGCAGGTGGCAAAGGAAACCCTTTAAAAACTAGAGTTAACATTTTATGAGAAAAGAAGGAAAATTTTGCATTCATGAAATGTGAAATAAGAGGGAGCTCTTGGAAATTAAAAAATATAGGAGCAGAAATTAATGATCAGTGGAAGAGTTACAAGGTAAAGTTGAGGAAACCTGCTGTAAAGTGGAACAAAAATACCCAGAGATAAAAAATAGGAGTGCAAAGTAAAGAAGATTAGATGTTCAGTCCTGGAGGTCTAAAACATGACTCTCGGGATTCTACAGAGCAAGTAGAAGGGAGGAAATTATCAAAGGAAAATTCAAGAAAATTTCTAAAGATCTTAAGAACCTATTCTTCAGATTGAAAATGCTCACCAAGTTTGTAAACAGTAAATTTAAAAAGACCCACATCAATAACCAACATCCTGAAATGTCAGAACCACATAAGAAACAATTCTAAAAGCTTCCAGAGAGAGAGAGAAAATAGGTCACGTACAAAGATCAGAAATCAGAATGGCAACAGATTTCTCAACAGCAACATTGAAAACTACAAGATGGTAAAACAATACCTTCAAAGGTTTTTAGGAAAAATTATTTCTAACCTAAAATTCTATACCCAAACTATCAATTGAATGTGACAGGAGAATAAACATGTGTTCAAATATGCAAGGTCTCTAACTGCTTTTGATCCTTTAAGGGGAAAAAACCCAAATATGCAAGGTCTCAAAAACTGTATTCCCTACACATCATTTCTCATGAAGCTTCTAGAAGCTGTGCTCTATGAAAATGGAGGGGGGTGGGAAATGCAGAAACAGGAAGACATGGGAGTCAGGAAATAGGCGATCCTGGCAGAACTAGTGGGCAATTAGTCCCAAATGGAGCAGGTTGTCAGAAGGCTCTGTTAGGCATGTGGTCTTTACCCCAAGAGAAGGCTTGTAAAACCAGAAAAGGGGATGTGAGGGAGGAGGGGAGATAAAAGGCAGCTGAGCAGGCAAAACGGGGAAGGTTTGCAAGCCTAAAAGGGGATGTGACTGAAAACAAACACATCTCAAGGACTAGCCGTACAACTTCCTCCCAAAAGTCAAGGACTTGCTGTATACTGCGATTATTGATTAATTTCCCCCCAACTCCACTCCCTCCTCCTAACCCTCTATAAAAAACTCACTAGACCCCATTTCGGGGTGGGCGCCTTTCTCGGCTTCCACCCATCTGCACCCAAACAAACAATTAAACCTCAAACAAACAATTCTTTATATCTTTGGGCTTCGCATGTTTTCCTCTCGGCTCCGACCTAATAGGCTCCATGTAGAACCGTCTCTAAGAAAAAACAGAGGGAACATCCAGGTTGCCTTACGAGTTTGACCTCTACAAGAGAGGAGTTTTAGAAGTTCCTTCTAAAAGTGTGGTGATAAAGTGACGGCAGATACATGGAAAACTAAGCAAAATGTTTCCAGCTAAGCACGTTAGGTTGCACAGCCACTAAATGGACAAAAACTCCAGTGTCCAAACGCTTTACACCCCATGGCCACACATCTCCACTCTGAGGTCTACTAGGCATCTCACATTTAGCGTGGCCAAAAGACTAAAACCCAGCCCTTCAATATCCACTCTCCCAACCTGCTGTGCCAGAGATATTCCTGCCCCAGCCGATGGCAACACCACCCACCCAGTTGCTCAGACCAAAACTAGTGTTTACGGTGGTTATGGATCTCAACTCTGCAGCCAGAATGCCTGGGGCTAGAGCTCAGCTCCAGCATTTCCTATGTGGATTAACCTTAAACAAACCATTGAATCTCTCTGTGCCTCAGTTTTCTCATCTGAAAAATGGAGATGACAATAGTGCCTCCCGTGTGGGATTGCTTTAAGGGGATGTGGGTGAATGTATGTTACAGCATTTAGAATCTGGCATAGGGAAGGCACTAGAAAGGCATTCAGTATTATTGTTATTGTTATTAGTATATGTAAAGCATAGGAACAAGGCCTGCACAGAGTATGCATTGGAATTGATTCCTTTTTTCTCTCTCATATCACATTCAATTCAAAGTGGATCCGTTTGGCTTGATATTCAAAATACAACTAAAATGTAATGACTTTCTATCTGCACTATTGTAACCCTGACCCAAGCTACCTCCTTTTCTCAGCCGAATCCCACAATAGTCTCCTAATTTATCTCCCTGTCCCAGAGCCTACTTTTCACATGTGAATCTGATTGGGTCTCTCCTTGCCCGAACTCTTCCACTGGCTTCCTGAGTACTCAGGTCTTGAGCACAGCCAGCACCTGGCTACCTGGCCAGCATCAGCTCCTACCACTTAGCCCTCCCTGGGGGGGCTCCCTCACACCAAACTCAGTGTGGACATAATTCAATGCTGCCACGCCCCCACCCCCACCCCCATCATTCCCTATCCCCCCGTCCTATTTTTCCTGCCACTTATCACAAGCTGCCTTTACACTATTCAGTCCTGTCCTGGATAGGACTCTATTGGGGGTGGGGGCAGTGTTATAAGAAATAGACTTAATTGATTTAGTCAGTTCCTCAATTTTAGCTTATAAGGCATTCTTCACTTTTAGGAGATTGGATTTAGATTTCTTGGGCCTAGGAAGCCACTGAGCACATTCAGTGTAAGTCACCACGTGTCATCTTTGCAGTCTTGGAAATCATGCAGGTTGCCTTGGTTTTCTCCTTTGAAAATACTCATGGAAATAATCATCTTGGGCATCATTGTCATCAATGTCTTTAGTCTTTATCTTTTCTTTTTGCCATTAAACATTGAATTACATAGACACTGAGTATCATAGAGATGCTTTGTGAGCATAGACATAGTCCTATGATAACTATTACTCATGAGATAACTGTGTCTATTTTGAAAAGATTGGTGTTATTTTAGCATAAATGGGTGTTAATTGGGGGGATCAAGAGAAAAAAATGTTTTTCCTGTCAAAATTAATGTTAGATACATTTGCAACCTCTGAGAATTCACCTCTTAAGGACCTTTATTCAGGAACTAATTATCCTCATTGATGGGGAAATATTGTACATTACTTGTTTATTTATGTAGTCTATGTTTACTCCACTAGAATGTTAGCTCTGTGAGGACTGTGAGGTTGTTTTACATAGAACAGTACCTGGTACATGGACACATTCAATAAATAAATATGAATGAACATTAAATATTTCCCTAAATTGTAGGTAAGAAAATACTTGGTTTCATTTTGAAAAACAGAAACACATATGGTTAATGGCTACGGTTATGGTAAATATATGAATATAAAGAAAAGTTAGAAGGAAATACACAAGAATATAGTAGCTATTGGAAGGTTGTGATTATGAGTGATTTCTTTTTTTGCTAAAATTTTCAATTTTTCTGAAATGTTACATTGTTTTATTAAAAAAAAGGGGGGGGGCCGGGTGCAGTGGCTCACACCTGTAGTCCCCGCAGCTCAGGAGGCTGAGGCAGGAGCATCGCTTGAGCCCAGGAGCTTGAGGTCGAGGCTGCAGTGAGCTATGATCGCACCACTGCACTCTACCCTAGGGCAACAGAGCAAGACCCTGTCTCTAAAAATAAAAGGTAATATCACAAGTTAAAAGCACATTGAACTGGAAGTCCAAGACCTGGATTCCAGTACTGACCGTGAGTCCCCAAATCTCTCTGTGCCTCTGTTTCCTCTTCAGTAAATGGAAGGTCACAGAACTTCCCAGCTCCAAAATTCTGACTCTCCCTTCTGCCAACATTACCTACTTCCACTCTTTCCCTCTGTAGTTTTTATTCTTCATTCTGGGCCAGAGGGTAGAAATGTTCTAGGACATCAGTAGGCCAATCTAGACAGGTGGAAATTTTTCATTACTAATAATCTTTATGATGATAATTTTCTTTAAAACGATAGATTCTGCTGTACTTGAGTGACTGCTCCGGTTCCTGGAAGTGGTGATGTGACCTGCTGTCCTGATTCAATTCGCTGTGGGTTCCAAGAACACATCAGGAAGCCCCGAGTCTGGCTGGCAGGAGGAGGAAGCACAGCACGTTCCATGGCATTAGGCTCCTGCTCTTCTGGTTTGGGTGGGGCAATGGGCTGCCCCTGGGCTGGTGCTGACTTTCCTTTGCCTTTGTTCTGGAGGACTTCTGTTGCCCTGAAAACACTACAGAATCTCAGACGGGGTAAGCTAGCTCCTGCTGCCCAAATGATGGGGCAATCTACAAGGCTAGAAGGTCAACCTCAAAAACCTTGTGTGTTACAGGCTGTATTTCACTTTAAATAGAGTCACTTCAAGTGCATGTGTGATCATTCTGTGCATCATAAGATAAATGAGTTAGGCAGGGCGGTACTTGGAGAATTCCCATGTAGTGAATGAGTTCTTTTCACATGGTAGTGACATGGAACCCAGTGGCCTCTCAGTTTCAAAATCTCCAGTCATGGACACAATTTCTTTAGTTCAGCTGCACCTCTACTTGTGACACACATGATCCAGTAAAGGCACCACACCTTTGTGCCAGTATATAATAGTAACCATTTCCCTAAAGTCTTTCAAGTGAACATAACAAGTATTACTACATGGAGCTGACTAGGATCATAGAGTATGTCAACCTGATTGTGTACAATCAGGAAATAACCCAGATTTTGAGAACAGAATGAGTTTCTCAAGACAATGTTGAAACATCTGTGATTAGAAGAATCATTTTTAGGATTAAATGAGCTAACACATGTAAAGTGCTTAAAGCAGTTCTTGGTATATAGTAAGTGCTCAATAAAAGTGAGCTTTTGTTGTTTTGTTATTATTATATTCAAATACATTTGTAGCCCCGTTTCCCTCTAGGAGGGAAGAGTGTTGTTGGGGCAGAGATTATCCCCACCCCTAATCATTGTAGAAAAATTAGAATATGCTCATCATTTTGCAGATAAACAAAAATACCCTTAGTTTAACCCAGGTTTTTGTGATGGATATTCTTCAATATTTTGTATAAAGACAGGAAATTATTTGTAAATGTCATCAGCAACATGCAGCATATATTGAAGACCCATTATGTGTAAGATCTGGGCCGAGATAAAAAGAAATGTTTCACGCAAGTCTTGACTTCAAGGATCTTGTATTCCAATTGTGGAGACAGGACTTAAGAGGAAAGTAAAAAAAAATTTATAACAGCAGAAAAGCATCCAAAGGTGTAGTTGCTGTTTTTGTTGTTAGCCTTTATACCCAGTCCTAGCTCTTTTGTTCTGTACAATACACATCTGAAAAAGATCTATTATAAATGAATTTTTAATCAATCTAATAATCTAAGTAGTCTTGTGGTAAATTCTTTTGCAAAGATGCTTATTTCAAAGCAGATACTCATTTTTTAATTTACTTTGTAACTCAGTTTTTGCCCATCAGATTTAAAATAAGGTGTGTTTTTACTAATCTTGGGACTAAGAAATGCCTAAGGGAGATACCATATCATGTGGCACCAGAGTAGCAAGGCTGTCCTTGACTCTCGAGCACTGTGTGACATGGGCAGCTGTCTCTGGAGATTCTGGTGAGGGTCTAGTCCAGTCCTCTCTGTGACAGAACTAGCACAGGACTATCTTTCTACTGCAGCAAATGGACTCAGAGCTTCTAAGGTGAGAAGAAGGGCCAGTGGCAGAGAACAAACGCTCAGAATTTCCTTTCCTCTGAAGTTGCAAGGGAAGGAGCATCTCCCCACACTGTGAGAGCTCTGCTCACTGGCACTTTGGGGTCCCTTTCTGCTCCTAAGGGCAGCCACCTGCACCAGGTGCATCGAAACTGTCACTGGCTAATGGGTGTTTGATGCCAAAGGATAGTCGATTCCTGGGGAAACTTGGCCTAGCACAGATGGGAGAAATGCTCCCAGCTCAGCCTTGGCTGCTTTTCAAATTCTAGCAGTTGTAGGGATTTTGCTACTCAAGTGGAAAGCACGAGCAGACCAACCTAAACGCAGTAGACGAAGAGATTTCTCTTCATCTTGACTGAAGAATTCAGAAAGCTTGCAAAGTATGATTAAGCTGAATCTATTGTCAATTTAGTTTCTCTTCTGTGGTACCCTGTGTGCTTGCTCTGGCAAATCTCCCACTTGAGTGCCATCATGAGCCCCTTCACCTCCTTGAAAGGAGGAGTCCAGAGAAAGGAAGGAGATTTGAATTTTCCAGCTCATCCTCAGATCAAGAAAGGCCCGTTAAGCCTCAAAACTTAATTCCAATGTTTACTTATAGGAAAACGGAGTTAGATGGACCTAGGAATGTCAGCTTGGTTAAAGCCAGTGCTTTACCAGCATCCAACAGGCAATGCTGTTCACCCACAACGTGTAATAGGAAACAGTTGAGCAAGGGTAACGTGGGAAAGCAAGGCTGTATCTAGATCTTGTACCATTATTGGATGTGAAATGTAGAAAGTCTCATCCTTATGAACAAGTTATGTTCCTAAAGTCTATTTATTTAAAAACTTGTTTGCAACTAAGAATATATACCATATTCTGCCCCAAAACAATCATCTCCTTTTGTTTTTTTTTAATTTTTGACATTTGTTTTTTGGGATTTTAGTTTTGGGGACATGCCCGATTTTATTAAAATTTTAACTGTATTAAGCTAATACATGTATATGAGTTTTAAAAAGGCCTGCCATATGGTACTACAAGACTTTTAACCAAAACAGTAACTGTGTCCCCACCTCTGGTTTCCACCCCCCAGGAAAAAAACACTTTATATTCTTTTAACTGTTTCTTCTACTATCCGCCTCCATATTTCTATATAGCTATATACTACAGTTATTTTTTGATGCTCTAAAGATCAGGGGGTTTTTTTATTGACTTCATGCTAGGAAAACTGAGGATTTAGCTCTCTCACTCGGCACCTCCTTTCCCTACTTTCACAAACATAAACACACACCTCCTGTACCCCATTTCTTCAACAGAGATGTATCATAACTTTTGTTAGAAAAAAATTCAGCACATACTTTATTTTGACTATATAAATGTCAGTTACAGCTAAGTCACATAGTGTGCTAAGAAGAGATTGACTTTCTGATGTAATCTTTTGCTTTTCCTAGAGTTAATAATTGTTTCCCTCTCTTTCCTTTTTCATGTGCTTGTTTTCTGTGAATCTCTTAGCAGTTCTTTCATCTTTAATGTCCCAATTACTCTCCGTCCTCAGGCCAAGACTCAGATTTGCAAAAGCAGTCACAATTCTCAACTTTCTTTCAAGTTTAGGAAGCTCACTTTATACCCAATGAGATACAACTCTTGAAAAAAAATAATTGGCTAATCAAAGAAAGCCTAAGTATTTTTTAAAAAGACATTTCCATTGACAGAATGAGAAAAGACACCTTATTGCCTTTCTGGCTTTCAAGCAAAATTCTTGTATTAATTTTCTTCTACAGAAAAATGACATTTCCCTTTTTAAAATAAAATTGGAAACTACTGAAAGCACAAAGAGAAGTGACTCTAAGGAAATTCATGTTGAGTACAGAAGGCATATTGTGTCAGGAAAACACCGACTATATAATAAGTATTATTAAAATACTTGAAAGGATACAAAAATACCTGTTCCTATGCATCACAGCCTCGGTCTTCTCAAGTCTATATGCCATCTATGTGCTGGCTGTGTTTTATTGCTTGAGTTTTGTAATGACAAGTTGCTATTACTGGATAATAGTTAAACAACAGAGTCATGAGGCAATAGGGTGCTCCCAAAGAAACTTTCATAGCTCCCACCACTGAAGTCCCAGGAAACAAAGTTAAGACCAGGAACTGGTCCTCAGAGGCCAGTCTTCAATGGGGAATTTCCCTTTTTATTTATTGTTTTGGTAGTACAACTTCTCTATTTATTTTATTCATTGTTCCTTATGATATTCGAATAAAACCAAGTTGATCTGACTCATATTAAATAAGCATAGGTTGATTTTAGAAAGGTTACAAGGAACTATTTATTTGCTGTTATAAGAGATGGGTCAATGTGTAGTAAACAATGAACACTAATGAAATCCACATACTTTTTATGTATGTTTCCTGCTAATGTGTCCTTTTCTTGGCTGTAATGTAATGAAGTCTGAGAATAAGATTAGGTGATCCATTTTTTAAAAAGGAATCTCATAATTTACATGTGTAAATGAGAGCTATTCCCTTCAAAGTAGTTGCCTTGAGAGACTATATTCTGGTCTTGTAATGCCACCATTATACAAAGCAGCTTCAGAAACTCCTCTTCTAGAATTATCTTTAGCACCTGGGTAGGGCATCCAGACAAAATACAGGTGCCCAGTTAATTCAAATTTAGTATAAGCATGGGACATAAACTAGAAAATTATTCATTGTTTATCTGAAATTCAAATTTAACTGGGCGTCCTTGGTTTTGTTTATGTTTGTTTGTTTGTTTGTTGCTAAATCCAGAAACCTCATGCCTGGGCACTTCTATGTAAACAACTTAGCTGATGTTAGTATTTATGGAAGGAAGCTGTGATTTTAGACACAGTCTAAAGTCTTTCAAAGGGAAGTCTGATGCCAAGAAGGATAATGCCACTTTTGGTGAAAAATAACACTATACAGTAAGCAGACAGGTTTTTTGAGGCGTCTTGTAAACTGGCTCTCACAGAAATGCTTAAAGAATTTTCCGAAATGGTTTTACTCAATGGCACAATTTGAAAGAATATTCAGCCTCCCAAAATAAATCAGTGAAAAAGGTAGATTCTGAGCAGGAACTAACAAAACAAAGCCATAGATTTGTGTACAGTATCAAATGTTATTGTCAAAGATTGGCATTCAACTACTGAACCTTTTACATATTTGGGTCTATGAGTCCTGGTTTTGTTTTATCATTTGCATATAAGCTTAAAAAGCCTTTTGCTGTGCTTTCAAGAACTGTACAAGAAAGAACACTTCTCCAGAGATAAATGAGGTTACTCCTTGGTGAATTAACTTTCTCCATGAAAAATTTTGGTCATTTATGACACCTTCCTGTCACCTTTGATACACTGTAAACCTCAGAATCTGTGTTATATTCACTTGTATTTGCCAAAGTTCTTGGTGGTGTGCTACTTCATAAAGTGTTAGTGCACTGTGGTCACTTCTTCATCTTGTTATTATTTTTGTTGTTGTTATTTTCATAACAGCATCATGCTGTTGGCATGGCAGGAATTATTCTCCAACTTTTGCAGATGTGGTTACTGTGATTCAGAGAAAGTAAATGATTTACTATCAAATAGCATCAGACAAAAGCCCGTTGTGCTAAATGGGTGCTTTTATCTTTAGGCAAAGCTGTCCCCTCAAAAAAAAAAAAGTTGAGTAAAGAACATTTTGAATTTTCCTACAAACTTGGGAGTTAAGTGGTGACTCCAAAAAATAAGTAAGGCGAAAGCAATATTTTACTGAAGTGAGACACATTTATAGGCTATTGGGCTCTACCCAGAAATTTAAAAATTAAGGATCTAGCAAAAGTAACTGAAATAACAACCTGAATTGATGTCTATTATTGATAAGTCACCTGAACGTGTGGTCCCGAAAATATCACTAAGATGTGATAAAACTTCACTGGAATAAAGTTTGTAGCTGGCAAAGTTTTCCTAGACAGGACACAAAAAAACTAAACTTAAAAGGAAAAGAATTGATAGATTATGTTAAAATTGAGAACTCTGTTTATCAGAGGATATCATTAAGATTGAAAAAGCAACCATAAAATTGCAGACAATATCTGCAATGATTCTATTAGACAACTCCTATTCAGAATATATAAAGAACTTCTACGAATCAATAAGAAAAGGAAAATAGAACAATGGCCAAAAGATTTACCAAAACCAAAAGGATATTCAAATAGCTGATAAGTTTATTAAAAAGTATTCATCTTCATCAGTCATCAGGGAATTGCAAATTAAAACCATAACATGATGATATTAGTACTTACCCACCAGAATGGATAAAATAAAAAAGATGTAAAATACCAAGCCTTGGCAAGGATGTGCAGCAACCAGAATCCATATATACCACTCATGGGATAGTAAATTAAAACAACCTCTTGGAAAACTGTTTGGCAATATGTACTAAAGCTGAACATATGCAGTTTTTAAGTCCCAGCAGTTCTGTACTTACATATATACTGATGGAAATGCATACATGTGTTCACCAAAAAGCAAGCACTAACATGTTCCTAGCATCACTCTAAATAATATGTCCAAAATGGAAATTTCCCAAATGCCCATTGATGGTAGAATAGATAAAATTGTCATATATTTTCATACATGCAGAAATATGAATAAATCTATAATTACAACAATATGTATGTATCTTAGAAACATAAGGTTGGGTGGCTCATGCCTGTAATCCCAGCACTTTGGGAGGCTGAGGTGGGAGGATCACTTGAGGCCAGGTGTTCGAGACCAGCCTGGGTAACACAGCAAGACCCCATCTCTACAAAAAATTTTAAAATTTTCTGGGTGTGGTGGTGCGTGCCTGTAGTCCTAACTATTTGGGAAGCTGAAGTGGGATAATCACTTGAGCCCAGGAGTTTGAGGTTACAGTGAGCTATGGTTGCACCACTGCACTCCAGCCTGGGTGACAGGGAGAGACCCTGTCTCTATAAAACAAACAAACAAACAAAGAAAAAGAAACATAATTTTGGGCAAAGGAGCCAGACACAAAAGATAGCATATGGTATCATTCCCTTAATATAAAATATAAAAATAGGCAAAGCTAATCAATGCAGTTAGAAGTTAGGGCAGTGGTTATCCTTGGCAGAAAGAGAGGAATATGGATCTGTGGATAATGACTGAAAAGAAGCACAAAGAAGGGCTTCTGCAGTGCTGGTAATGTCTCTCAATCTGGATGTTGGTTATCAGATGGATTCAGTTCATGAAAATTCATCTATTTATACCTTATGATATGTGCATATTATAATATATAATTCAATAAAAAGGTATTTTTAATCACTAGAATTATAAAGAGATCCAATATTCCATATTCACAAGAATCTCTTTTGAAGAGATCCTTGTATGTGGTTGGAAGCAAAGTTTTCATGAGATGCTGTAGTAGGTGGTAGAGTGGACAGCTATTGTTTTGTCTGCCTGCATACTCGCTCTTTTGGAGGAAAACTAATTTTCCTTTGGATTACTATCTGTATATTACATGGTGAGGCTTTCAAATGTAATGTTCTTCCCCCCTTCCCCACTACATGCAACCCCAGCCAACCACTCAGAGAACCCTATGCATCTCAACACAGTAATTGACCCTAATATTAGCATGTATCTCCAAAAGGGTCAATCAGAGTCCTCTTTAGTAGATCTGAGGTTGAGGGTGTTTGGTACACCCTTAACTCTCAAGTATATAAGTCAATGAATCTCATTTTTACTTAAGTTGGAGTGGGTTTCTGTCACCTGAAGCCCAAAGAGTTCTGACTAGTGCAGGTGGTGAGGTTTCTGAAGGGTGCGTTCAGGTAACACAGTTGATCATTGATCGTCAAATTATTTTGTAAGGAAGGTGGTTCTAGTTAATAACAGAGCTTCAGCTGGGTGGTATATGCAACCTTTACCACTCAGTACTTATATTAATCTATCACTGTGTAACAAATTACCACACATTTAGTGGCTTAAAACAACACACATTGACTACCTCCCAGTTTCTGTGGGTCGGGAATCCAGGCACGGCTTAGCTTGCTCTGCTGCTTCTCAGGCCCTCCCAAGGTGCAATCAAGTGTTAGCCGGGGCTGGGGTTGCATCTGAAGGCTTTACTGGGGAAGGATCTGCTTCCAAGCTCACATGGCTGTTGGCAGGATTCAGTTACTCATGGCTGTCAGACTGAGAGCCTCAGTCCCTGCTGGCTGCTGACAGGAGGCCACCTTCATTTCCTTGCCACGTGGGCCTCTCCAACATGGCTGCTTGTTTCATCAATGTTTGCAAGCTGAGAACGGATTGAGAGGGTCTGTTAGTAAGACAGAAGTAAAAATCTCAGGTAACATAATCACAGAAGTGACATCTCATCACCTGTGCCATATTGTAGTGGTTAGAAGCAAGTTGCTGGGCCAGCCCACAGTCCATCGGAAGAGATTACACAGGGGCAGGATTACCAGGAGGCATGGATTATTGGAGCCCATCTTAGAATCTGCCACAGTGTTCAAGAGTTGAATACAAATTTAAATAATATCAGTTTGAAGGGGCACCAAATTATTAGCCTCCTAAGCTGTGCATTTTGCCCTGGTATATATTTGCAGCTGGTATAAGTATCTATTAGGGCCGCTAGGAGGTTCCTGAAGGTCAAACAGCTTGGAAATGATACATAGTTAATTAAATTAAATCTCCAAACTAAAGTGGAAAAACACAGTGTAATAAGATACCCCCGTACTCCTGAGACCTTGAAAAATCAAAGAAATATCATAAACTTTAGGGAACACTGGCATGTCAAGCACTTTAAATTGTCTTTGCATTAGTCATCTATTTGGATTCCCCATAAGTTCTTAGATACGCATCAGAAAAGGCAAGATAAATTGGTTAAGATCACAGACACTTCAACTCCAAGTTAAAAACTTGAAAAGAAAATTATATATAACATATATAATTATTATATTTATAATATAATTTTATATATTTCTATTAAATTTATATATAACATACAGCATATTATATATAAGTCATACATATTGTATATAGGTTGTATATAATATATATATGTCCTATGTATATATAGTACACAATATTTTCCATTTAGTTTGTAAATTTTTTATCTCCCCCTTACCTCCAGTTCAAATTGCAGCCTTTTGCGGTTATAGGAAGGGAGGAAGAAGATTTCTATATGCACAGTTGAGTGGGTTAGGGCAAGGGAATTCATATCAAACACAGGGATAAGAAAATAAAACCCTTTTGAATCGTGATCAATATAGCATGTCTACTCAGCTTAGTGGCTGACACACATTCCCAAATTCACAGACAAGCTTATGAATAGGCAGTGTTCCAAAAGCTCCTTTGTAAGCATTCACTAAATGATGATTACTATTATGTACACATGACCTATGATAAATATGAAGCAATTGAGAAGATATAGTTTGTAGCAGCGTTCTTTGTCAAAGGAAGCATGTGTATTTTCTGGAAGGTCTGAAGTAACAGCATGGAGACCCTGGCACCAGCTTCTGTGTGCTGAGACTCACCAATAGTGTGGCCTGTCTGAAGTCCCGGTATGGAATCTCTGTGGAAGCCTACAAGTCCTATCACCCCTCCCTTAGCTGAAACCTGGTAAGACCAGAAGCTGAAGAAGTAGTGGTAGCCGGGAGAGAGGGGGATCAACAGAGCACTGCACAAATCCGGAGTCTCCATTCTCATCTTAGTCTAGGTGAATGCTACCCATTGGGCAGACCCTAAATTCCCACAGAGTTACAAATACAGGAAAAGTGAAAGAGTAAGGTTACATTTTGACAACGTGTAATGTACATCTGCTGTTTTGTCTGCCCAGCATCACATCCTCATTCTGTTAGTAATAGTGCTTAAGTTTTTCTTGGGTATCTACTCTCCCACAGTCTCAATCCATGCAGTTCTGGTGAGCTGACCATAAGACACCTGGGATGGACAGACCAGTGACTCAAGCCTAACAAATCAGAGTCACAGCAATTGGTTCATGGATGGGCAAGTGACCCAATTTGGATCACTGAGAGTCAGCCCTGGGATTTTTGCTGGAACAATTACAAAAGAGGCATTTGTTTTTGAGCTTGCTAAGATGGTAGGCTGTAGAGCCAGCCTGAGAATTAAGCTTTCCTGAGACAAGGTTGAAAAATTTGAGTAGCAAATCCCACAATTTTACCAAAATCTATTGCCAGTAGTCAATGAATATCCTTGCTACTTCAGCTTTCCCCTGACTTGGGGTAGTTCCCAGCATCCTTTGAATTCCCAAAAAGGATGGCGATGGGCTTTGTCTCACCTCTTGTTAAGGGTCTTGACCTCATTGCCCCTAGATCTGACCTCTGCTCCCCAAATTCCCCTTTAATATTTTTTCCAGTTGGCTAGTTGTGTCCCTATATGTCAAAATTCCTGATAACTTGCCTTGATATGCCAGTATTCAGAGAATGGATATACAGACCAGACTCAATGTAGGGAAATGCCATTATTTAAGAAAGAGCTTTCCAACAGAGCTCCCCAAAATAGAATGGGATGTTTCATAGAGTTCCATGTCACTGGAGATGATCTGTATCACTGAGACTCAGTAAGGCTAAGTAAACTGCCCAAGATAACATAGCTGGTAAGCAGCAATGCCAAATTATAACCAAATCTGTCTGATCTCAAAGCCCATGCTCCTTCCACCATGCCCAGCTATATTGCTTTCCTAGTCTCTCTAGCATAGATAGATTTGCAATGCTGTTTTGGCTTTCCTCTGTTCTCACTCTCTTTCAATAATCAGGGGTGGGCATATTCCACATGCATACTGTGATGGTTAATTGCATGTGACAATTTGTCTGGGCTATAGGGTACCCAGATATTTGGTTAAACTTTATTTCTGGGTGGGTCTGTGAAGGTGTTCTAGATGAGATTAACATTTGAATTCATAGACTGAGTAAAGCAGGTTGCCCTCCCCAATGTGGGTGGGCCTCATCCAATCCATTGAAGGCCTGAATAGAATAAAACACTGAGAAAGAAAAAATTCTTTCTGCCTGACTCTCTTTGAGCTGGGGCATCAATTTTCTCTTGCCTTTGCACTCTGCCTGGAACTTACACCACTGGTTCTCCCCTGGCCTCCAGCTTACCACGTGCAGATACTGGACTTCTCAGCCTCCATGATCACGTGAGGTAATTCCATATAGTATATGTATATACATAGTATATATATACTATATATATACTATATATATGCACATGTGTATATATTATCCTAATGGTTCTACTTCTCTGGAGAATCTAGCCTAATGCATATACCTAGCATGAGACCACAGTGCACTGTGGGATGAAATTACATACAGAAGAACCGAACTAAAGTCATGCCTAATACAAAGCGTAATATCATAGAATCTCAGTTTCTTCATTGGTTAGATGGGTGTAATAAAGAATCTGACTCCATTTTTTGATGTTTGATTGCTGCCAGCTTTTAAGCCTCACCCCTCCCTCTTCTCCTTCTGCCCACATCTGGGAAAACTGGTAAGAAAGCCAGGGTGCGCCCTCCTTTGCTGCTGCTGGGAATTGCATGGGAAGTTCAAACCATGTATGGGAACCCTCACCCTGGCCCCACCCCAACCACAAACAAAACAAAACAAAAACAAATCCTAAGCCGGTCTCCTTTTGTTGCTCTCTGTCAAGCTACTTTTCGATCGGCTTGGGAGCCACCCTGCTATCCCCAGAAGGCCTCATTATGTGAGTAATAAGACTTCTCATACCCTCTTGGGGTGTAGGTGGCATCATCAGTCTTGACATCCAAATCAAATTTTGGGTGGGGGTCCCTCCTGTCTCCGAGGTGGGATCAAACAATAGGAATAATACTAACTACCTTTGAGGATTATTGTGAGAGTTACAGGAGACAAAGTAACGAAGTACAGCGCCTTACAATCATGTAGTAGGTGCTCACAAGGCTATGATAAAGTTGAAATGAGTTAATAATTAGAAAGCAACTTGAACAGTGTCTAGTGTGTAGTAAATATTTTCTAAGTGATAAATAAAAAAACAGAAAGCCCTTGTTGTTATTATTGCTGCTAGTGTGTGATCATGTTTTAATTTTTTTGTACATGAAAGAAAATCCACAGTTTGTATCTATAATTACACTTAAAAAGCATTTACTTGGAATACAATACACTCCCAATCCACTTATAATCCCATTTAAGAAAAACAAAATTTCTGATTCCTAGATGTCATATTTACGAACTCAGGTGTAAATATGTACTGGCAAGAGTGTGCATTTATGTTCCCTCATGGTGATAAACTAGAGAGTATGTAGGTGGCTGACATTACCAGCACAGGCGGGGCTCTAGTCCTTTGAGGAAGGGAGACCTCCCACCGGGATTCTGATGGTGATAAAACAATGGAGTTGGAATGAAGTCTAACTCATCTCACCTGGGGAAGAATTCAGTGACAGATTCCCACACACACCCCTAACAAATTGCCCGCTAGACAGAATTTAAGAAGAGGGATTTTAAAAGTCCCCTAGGATTTCCAGAGGTAATAGAACTGCAGAGAGCCTCAGAAGAAGCCTTGGTTGAGACCAACGATGGCAATTCTGGCGGGTTTCTAATTTGTGCTCTCCTTCATGTAAACTAAATGTGCTCTTAATGCAACTCCACTCTAAGCACCTGGTTGTGGCTAATCTGTAATTCTTTATCAAGTGAGTGTCTATGGCCCTTGACCTGAAGTAACTATGAACTGCAGGGAGAGATGTGAGACCTCAAGGACTACTACCAGGACCGGCCTGGAGAATGCACTAACAGCTGCTGAGAAACTTTTCTTTGTTTTCATTACATTGAATTTTGTAGTTACATCCAATTTTTAACAAGCAATACCTGTCTTCAATTTTATGGTAGTGGTATAAGATCTCTTTTCCAAAAAGAAAACTATCTAATTTTAAGAAAGTGAGATGGCTCAAAAATCAAATCTACTAGTGCATGTGATACAAAGGTACAGCAAAAATTGTAGAAGCAATACACATATGACTGAACTTTGTGAATCACTGGCTTAATGTATTTTTAAAGTATCACAAGGTGCAAAAAATTCCCAGAAGATGATATCTCCAATTAGTTCCTCTCAATTCTAAATCCTGACCTGAAATATGTAAGAATGATGTCTGGTGGAGGAGTGAAACTTGAGATGCCAATATGCTGTCTCCTGTGACTTACTGGCTCCACCCTCTCTTCCCCCATCCAACTTTTCAAGATGGATGCTTCATCTTCAACTGCTCTTCAATGTCAAAATTGCACCATAAGAAGACAGGGAGTCCTGTTTTATAGGTAATGGAAACAAGGTCAATGTAATCATTTTAATTAAAAAGTTATTTTCATGGAACCTATAGATTTATTCAGTTCATACTACTGAAAACATTTTTAAGTTCAAAGCACTTTAATAATAAATTAATTAGTTCTGCAATTATCATATAATAGAAAACATAAAATCAATTATTTCATATAGAATTTATGGGGTCTTCAACTGAGGCCAAGGTGATTGTAATGTTAAGTAGCATGAGCTTTAGCTTAGACAGATAGCTGATAGGTAGATAGATAGATAGAAGTGTGCACACATAACATGTGTGTATTCGTATCATTCAACAACACGGAGCACCTACCATATGCAAGGCAGTGTGCCAATTGCTGTAATGGATATATAAACAAGTAAAGACATGGCCCCTGGCTTCTCAGACTTTCATCCAGTTTAGGTTCCCAAAAAGTATATAAAGTTCCTGGCCCAGAGTAAGTGCTCAATAATTACTAGTTGTCTTATTCCACTCTCCCCCTTCCACCTACTTAATGTTAATGCAAAGTGAAAGAGTCCCAGGAATTCCTTTTTTATAAAATGAAAAGGAATGCAGTACAGGAGCCCCTTGGCCCTTCTAATAATGCAAATAATTTAACATGTACAGGAGAATTAACTCCAGAATAGAGTCAGAATTTTCAGAGTAAATAATTTGTAGCCTCATTATCCTGGAAAGCAGGACAAAGTTATCCTATGTGAGGTCAACAAGGCAAATTCCGAGAAATGTGTGCTCCCACACCAAGCCCTGTCCTGATGTCCCCACCCATTGCTTGTGTTGGCAGTTCTCACCACTGCACGTTTGACAAAGGTGCATGTTCAGGAAAAGCTGGTGTTAGGGAAGCCCAATATGCTCTGCACATTATTCATTCCTGCTGAGTGACAGAGCTCTTTGCAGGTGAGTCACAGAGTGTCAGAGTCTGATCACCCTCCCAGAAAGCCTGCTCAAGATAAAAGGACCTGAAAAACCCCAATCACAAAGCTGCTTGGTTTTTTGTTTTTTTTTAAAACAGGGTTTTCTTCTGTCCAGGCTAGAGTGCAGTGACGTCATAATAGCTCACTGTAACCTCAAACTCCTGGACTCAAACAATCCTCCCACCTCAGCCTCCCAAGTAGCTAGGACTACAGGTGTGTGCCACTATGCCCCACTAATTTTTTTTTTTTTTGGAGAGACAGGGTCTTGCCATTGCCCAGGCTGCTCTCGAACTCCTGGTTTCCTTCTCCCGCCTCGGCCTCCCAGAATGCTAAGATTACAGGTGTGAGCCACCATGCCCAGCACAAAGCTTCTTGAAAAGACATGAATAGTCAGTTTTTCTTTTTTAAGGAAATGAAAAATGGGCATTTTCTAGTTGCCCAGAACCTAGCATAGTGCCTGACATATATAGACCTCCAGGATGTCCTGTGTTGTTTCCGTAATGAATGAACTAAACGTGTCACTCAGGAAATTTCCAGTTCTGTTGGACTAGCCTGTTAGAACTCTCATAAAATGGCAATAACTAATACATAATTCCTATTATATGCTAGGCACTGTTCTAAGTGCTTAAAGTTATTACTTTTTTTTTACATTTTTAAAAATCTTTGCAACAACTCTATGAAGTGGATATAATTATTGATAGGAATGACTATTATTATATCCACTGTAAAGATGGAAAATAGAAATTCAGAAAGAGTCACTAACTTTCCCTAGATTGCCCAGCTAACAGTTGGCGAAGCTGAGTTCAAGACCAGGCGGTCTTGCTCTAGAGTCAGTGCTCCTAACCATTAAGCTACACTGCCTCACAAGAATATTAGAAGCAAATTTTCTACTTATACTATACCCTTCTTACAAAGAGATGCTTGAACATGTATGTAGCCATGTGTGTTTTTACCTCCTGTGAAGGCAGTACAATCTGAAATGCTGAACTCTTTTCTTTCTAATTAGGGACACAGAACTTAAAAATCTATAGTCCTTTTTAATTGAATTAGGAAGAAAAACCTCACAGCTAAAACTAAGCAGTAGTTTAGAAATATACACCTTTACAAACCAACCTATATATAAAAATTCACAAACTAGACTTTGGTTTGAGGTGCTAAACATATGGTTTAAGACTAACCATATATTTAACTTAAGGAAGACCCCAGACTGCCTTCCTGAGTGCTGTCATTAACTCTAAATAGGTCACAGCTGATGCAGAGCCACTTAGAAATCCAGGCCATTTTGAAGCTCCCAAATGTATTAAAAAGCAAAGAAATCCAAACACGTGGTTACAAGATGCATAGGTTTTCTTAAATATTTACAAGTTAATAATTTAACAAGTTAATTTTTTTAATAAAACAAAATTAATATGGAGTAAAAGTTGTAATATTTGAAGGGTAATTAAAGAATTTATAAATATATTAATGCTAAATATACTACAGATGTGACTTGGTAATGGAACACAATTTTAAATTTGCTAGTAAAAATAGTCTTTGTGAATATGGGTAAAATTTTATTTGGACATGTAATTTTGAGACCCTTCCTGAATATCATACCCTGAGCCAAATGGCCTTCCTAGCACCCTGTGGTAGACCCTGGTGAAATCTAATTATCTTCCTTTCTTCCTTCCTTCCTTCCTTCTTCCTCTCTGCCTGCCTGCCTCCCTTCCTTCCCTCCTTTTTAACATTTGAAACATATTATATATCATTATATGTTTACCTGGTTCAAAAATCTAGAAGTCTAGAAATGATTGCAAAGTCTCTCTCCCACCTCATCCAGCCAGTTCCTGCCTTCCCTCAATAAATAATCAATCTTCTCCTGGTTTTGTTCAAAAATAAATAAATAAATAAATAATCACTCTTACTAGTTCCTTGTATAGAGTTAAAGAGATTGTTTTTCTGTATATGCAAGTGAAATCTCCCCCTCTTTTATGCCCAAATTTATAATATACTATAGATACCCCTGTGCACCTAGCTTCCTTCACTTAATATGCCTTTGAGATTTCTCCATATCAGTACATAAAGAGCTGCCCCATTCTTTGCACAGCTGTATAGTATTTCATTGTATGCTTGTTGCAAAATATATTTGGCTAGTGCCCTGCAGCTGAATATTTAGGTTCTATGCCATTTTTCATTATTTCATACAGTGTTACAACGCACAGACATGCCCATTCATCCTTTTACTTGTGTAAGGAGACCTTGCTAAAAAATAGTAATGGTTAATAAACAAAGACCTCCATTCAAACAGAGAATTTTCTTTGATCCATGTATAGGAACCTACTTAAAGAATTTTGTAATTGAATATCTACCTAGAATGACCTTATCCTTCTCTATCCTCCTCTCTGTTGTCCAACTCCTCTGAGGCTTACGACCTACTGTCATCTGTTCTAAAATGTGCTCTCAGGAGCGTATCAGAATCCCCTGAGCATGTGTGTGAGAAAATGTGGATTGCTGGAGCCCAGCCCAAAAGTGATGAATCAGAATATCTATGGGTGGTGCCTGGGAATCTGCATTTTAGACAACCCTTCCTGCTCCAACTCATAATTCATATGCACACTAAAGTGTCCACTGTGGCTAATCCCACTATAACCTTAAAGCCCCTTAAACCTTTAAGGCTATTAACTCCCTCTGCAGAATCCCTGAGGCATTTATCTTCCAAAAATTTACTTAGAGCACTGCCTTCCCCCTCTCACTGTTTTATTGTGACTCTGACAGAAGCAAAATATATACCTGAATTCTGAGCCTTATCCTGTTAGTTTCAGGATATGATGTTTACTTAAAATTTTAATTTCACATAAACTGATTTACAATTCAGCCAGTTTGCAAGTTCCGAGTTAATGGATGAGGAACATCTAACAAAGGATCACTGTAAAAGTAAATAACCAACTTACCTTCAATGTGCTACTGGTTTTGTTTTTCTCATTTTGGTATCAGTTTCAGTCTATGCTGCATATTTTTATCCAACTCTTGCGGCTTTGAGAGCAGCATTTGTTGCTATGCCTTTGGCAAATAAAGTTTCTAATAATCATCACTGGTTCTTAAAAAAAAAATCAATATCAATGACCAATATCAATCACTGATAGGGATGCATAATATTTTGCCACAGGTATCTGCTATTCTATTAAAATTAATGGTTTCTGGGGCCCTTCTTGATGTTGCCTTTTATTCTATGAAAAGAAGAACCTATTTTTGTTGCATGCCTATTATTGAGAGGCATTTGTTATGAGAGGATGAGAGGTGGTAGAAAATAGTTAAAGGCACAGACCTAAGACAGACTATCATGTTTCAAATCCTGGCTCAGCCTCTTCTTAGCCCTGTGAGCATAAGAAAGTTATTTAAACCCTCTGTGCTTCTGTTTTCTCATCTATAAGATGGGAACAACAAAACCATCTTGTAGATTATAAAGTTGGCCACAAATTCTTCCCTTCCCTCCATATATGCCTTTGCAATGCAATATTGTGGCTACTCCCATTAAGAAGTGGAATCTGTTTTCCACCCATCAAGTCTGGGTTGGCCCTGTCACTTGCTTTGGCCAACAGAACACTGGCAAATGTGAAACAACCAAATGCTTGTAAAATACTTGCAGAAGCAGAGTGCCTAACTGACCCCAACTGAGTGCAGATGTACAAGCCCAGGCAAAGCCAGCAGAAGAACCACCCCACTGAACCCAGCCCAAATTTCTGACTCTGATTCTTCTACTTCCTTGACCTTGCTTGACTTTCCTTGCCTTTCCTTTTGGATTTCCTTGCACTGTTCACCTTACAATATTGGTATACCACAAGGTTTTGTTTTCTTCTAATCTGCAGTTTCACTGTAGGAAATTTCAACCACTTTCATATCTCA
Organism: Daubentonia madagascariensis; assembly: GCA_023783475.1. Lineage (NCBI taxonomy): Eukaryota > Metazoa > Chordata > Mammalia > Primates > Daubentoniidae > Daubentonia > Daubentonia madagascariensis. The sequence continues at coordinate 19,031,859 of JAKFHU010000600.1, read as the reverse complement.
GCTATTACCCACATACTTATGAGTCTAAATTTATATCTTCAGTCTCTGCTTCTTTCCTGAGCACCTCATATCCAACCATCTAAAGTATACCTCAAACTCAACATATCTGAGTGGAAAGATACCACCTTCACCCACAATCTTCTTTCCTCCTGTATTCCTATCTCAGTTACTGGCTTCACTTGGTAGCCCAGGTAATAAAACTGGAATTATTCAAACAGACATCAAATAGCTTATTCTGCATCCTAATTGTACTCAGGCCTACCCTGCTCCACTTCACTCCCATTCTTTTGCCTTAGTTTAGTCTCCAGTCATCTTTCACCATCTAACTGGCCTCCAACTCCAGACTAGGTGTTGTAAACTAAAATGCCTACAGACACCAGGTAGGTTACTTAACTGAATAAAATGGGTCAGGTGTATATATTATAGCGTGGTAGCAAATTGGAGGGCATGAACTTTATCTAAAGCACTTCCAGATCTTTAAATTAGGTACAGAACTTGAGTTGCCAGATTTAGCAAATTGAAATTCAGGACTCCCATGTAATATTTGGGACATACTTATACTAAAAAGTTATTCATTGTTCAGCTGGAATTGAAATTTAACTGTATATCCTGTATTTTTATCTGACAATCCTATCCAGACAACTCTTCTGAGCTAAGAGGGAGGAAGGCAGAGATGACTGATGACATGTGGTAACAAACAATGGAGTTAATCTCAGGAGGTAGAAATATCAAAGCAGCAGAAACTAGTAAAAGTGTTAGAAGTTTGTGCAGTGGGTACCAGTTGGTTGTCTACCCATCTGTTGTGGGTTGAATTATGACCCCTAAAAAAATATGTTCAAGTCCTAGGCCCCAGCATCTGTGAATGTGACCTTATTTGGAAATGGGGCCTTTGCAGATATAACCAAGTTAAGTTTGCACTGTAGGATGGGCCCTAATCCAGTGACTGGTGTCCTTACAAGAAAAGAGAAATTTGGACACAGAGACACAGAAAAGACACAGACACACACACACACACACACACACACAGAGGAGAATGCCATGTAAAGATGTAGGCAGAAATTGAAGTGATGCATTTACAGGCCAAGGAATGCTGGTAACCACTGGAAGCTAGAAGAGGCAAGGAAAGATTCTTCTCTAGAGCCTACAGAGGGAGCCCAGCCCTGCCTACACCCTGATATTGGGTTTCTAGCCTCCAGAACTGTGAGAGAATAAATTTCTGTTGTTTCAAGCCACCCCGTTTGTAGTAATTTGTTACAGCAGTAGCCCTGGGAAACTAAGTGGGCCAACCCTTTCCCTCTGCAATCCACATGGTCACAGAGGGCGCTTCCAGCAGTGGTGTCTGCAAGTGATTGGTCTGAGGCAAGGACAAAGGAGCAAAACCAGTGACTGCAGCTGAGCCACTGTCTCTTCCCTTGGTTTGGTACTATAAGAATTCTGGTCATTCTTTAGGTAACTGGACCTCAACTATGTAAACTTGGAAGCCCATTTGTCTGTCCTTCCACAAGGTCTGGAGACCCAAAGGCAGTCTATGTGCAGAGATATGACCAGCCCTGATAATAAGTGAGACCCTGGTTCTGGTCTGTTGCTGTGGCCCAGCCCACACCTTTGCCATCTGTACTGTTTCCATCTCTCAGCCAGGGATGAGATACCTCAACCACCCAAACAGAGAGCCCACAGAGAGCCAATCCAGTTATTTTTTCAAAGTGGATTATAGAAGGTAGAAGTATTTTACCTCCTTTTAATACCTTCTCTAGGGCAGAAGTCATGGGCCCATAACAATGACCACTTACAAATCTCTTTTTGCCTTGTTTTGAATATAAAGGGATGAGTTTCTTCCTACTTTTTATAAAACTATTAAAAGAAAATGCATGATTTTTTAACAAAGGCACTTCAGGAAGGGGATTTGCAGGTGTTATTTGTTTTTGTTCCTTATGGCAGCTATGTGGCCTTTCTCTGGAAAAGCAGCACAAAGATTCTGTTCTAACTTACTTAATAACATGAGACAGTTGTCATAGTGTATTAATATGAACTGCTTCCCATGACAAGGAAAAGCTATTAGCTGGCCTTGTCATGAAAGAGATTTTTTCAAGGGTTTCCCATAATAATGACATAATGTATATCAAAACAAAGCAGGTTATGAAATAATATGTACTCTATATTTGCCTTTTTAATTATACATGTATTTATGGGCATAAAAATGTTCTGGAAGGATACATTTGAGGGTATTAACATATTAGAATTATATGTATTTTTAAATTTTTTTGCTTGTCTAAATATTCTAATTCTTGTACCACAAAAATGTATTGCATTTGTAATAGGAAAAAGTGTTTCAACTACTAAAATAATACAAAATTCAGAAGAGCTACATACATAGTTTCTGAGAGTACCAAAATTGCACTAATATTCTATGCCTCTGGAAGAGGGTAAAAAAAATTAACATTTATTAAGTTCTTGCTATGTTTCAGACACTTTGTCTTTTTTCTTTCATTTAATCCTCACTGTGATCCTGCAAGATAGGTGGCATTATTCCCATTTTACAGATGAGGAAACCTGAGGATCAAGAAGGTTATATGAATAATCTAAATCATATACCTAGTACAAAGCAGAGCCAGGGTTCGATCAGAATCATCTGATCGCCATGGCCACACTCCCTCCACTTGGCTGACCAACTTCTTGCATGGCATAATAGAAAGGAGACCTGGTTTTATTCATCACCATTTGTGGACCTTGCACAATAGGCCCTCAAGAATGGCTGCATGTAAGTGCATCTAAGTCAAGTTCCTTTCTTATAGGTCAAGGAAAGAGTGCCGTGTCAGGCACACAAACATTCTACTTACGCCCTTTACTCATCCTGAGTTAAGGCAAATGGCTCCGAGATTCTTGTTACAACTGCAGTGCAAAGTGCCGAGTCTTTTAAGAGTAAACGTGGATTGCATTCTCTCTGCTTGTGGTAAAGGCCCATTATTAGGGTGACTTAGAGCCCTTTGATAATTCTGAGATACACATGCTCTTAAGGAAAGCATCTTTACATCATAATCGGCGGACAATTGGCCTTTATTTTAACAAGTGGCAAAACGTCACAGCTTTGCCTCAATTACCTTTTGTTCTCCTGTCCTTTTGGAGGTTTTGTTAAGTATTAATATGACTTTGGTTCCCCCTCACACCAAGGAGCTTCAGGCAATTTATTTATGATTTCTCCTTGCTGTCACATAACTTCTGTGAAGAACATAATCACTAGACATGGTTTCCCCATCATTCAAAGGGACGCAGTGAGGAATCGCACACTGCACCATACGGCATAGGACTGGCAAAGTGGAAAGCAATGAGTGAGTGGCAAGAAGCCAACATTGTAGGAAGAAGAAAAGCAAACTCTGAAAAGATGTGGATGGGCACTGATATTTAGGGAGTGGAGGAAAGATTATGTGGGATGTGTGGTAATGGAGGGCCAGACCCTGGGCTAAGTGCTTCACATGTTAGGAGATTCATTCTTATGGGCAGGAGCTGATCCAAGGTTTGAGAGGCTCTGAAGACTATACACTTTGAGATGGGGTGGAGGTCTTTTCAACTACAAAATTACAAACACAATATGCCTAAGGCCCTCCTGTGAGAGGCCTGTACACGTGAGGTATCTTGAAGCTTAAGATCCCTGAGCTTTGTGACAAACCCATAAACCCTCTGAAGTGTGTATTATCCATTCAACTTATAAGGAAGTTCAACAAGGTTAAATAATGTGTCTAGTCACAGAGCTACCAAGTAACAAAGCAAGGATTCTAAGCAGGCTTCCGAAATTCTTAAAGAATTTCCCAAATCACCCAAATAGGCAAACTCCCATTTGTCACAAGGACAAACTCCCTTGAAGCAGCAGCACAAACACCTTGATGTGGTTCTTTGCATTTCTTGGCAGGGCCCAGCCCCTGTCAGAACCTGCAAAGCTTGGGGCTGTGGAATCCTGCCAACGCCTCTAGAGGAATTTGTATCTTTCAAATTCATAGATTCTGTAAGGAAAGCCACTGATGAGGAAGAAGGAAAGACAGCTTTCAATGACTGTGCTCTTTGTGTCCACAAACCAAAAAGCAGGGGAGAAAAAAATTCATTTTAAGACACACATATTTAATTTAGCCACAGTCCTGGAGAAGAAGTTTCCAGTGTTCAAAGCTGGACGCAGTAATGTGCTGGTAAATCTGCTCAGGGAGGGGTCAAGGTAGGGAGAACCCAGATTTGTACCATTTGCTGATTTCTGTGGCATCAGTACTCTCACAATGGCTGATTTAAGCTACCAATGGTTGTTTGGCTTGAAACATTCCTGAATATTTAGTAACCAGCTCTTACAAGCAGGTGGGAGCAGTACACCACTGGCTGTGATGGTCATAGCCTCAAGTCCTACAGTAATTAGGAAGATCTTTTTAAAATCTGAGTCAAATATTCTTGGCCCTGAAATCTTGTCTAGTTGGCACTGTGGAAAGAGGATTTGAGATTATTAAATCTCAAGAATGTCATCAGGGAAATGACATTCTTGAGGGTTCTTCATGGTCCACTGTGAGCCATGTATAAAATCTTCCTGCAGCATGTACTCAGCTAGTGATATGGGCATGAACCCTTGGCCTTGTCCCTCCCTAACCACCAGGTTTATTGCTGTCACTGGGCCCCTGCCATGCCTCAAGCCACTGCCCCCATGAGTAAATGCAATGGCCCAGATAGGACAACTGGTAAAAGCAAAGAGGAACTAGTCCACCCTCCTCATTTTACACATGGGAAACCTCCACCAAAGGAGAAGAAATGTGTCAAAGGTCACATAGGATTTTAAGTACTAAAAGTGGGACTAAAAGTTAAGTCTCCCATCTGTCTGCAGTCCTCTCTAACACCTGGCTGTTCAAGCAATTAAACCTTATAATAAATATTTCATGTACTATTTGAATAGTACCATATCTTCCAGATCAATTTGGTAGCCACATCAGGAAGATGGTAATGTGGCTGTTGAGAGCCTTGACTTCTTTCCCCTGCCTTTTAAAATTTCCTGGAGCTGGAAATACTTATCACTGTGCAGGTAAGTTTAGCACTGCCCAATTCAAACACCAGCTAGATTCCCCACAGAAAGCAGAGCCCAAGACACAGGCTTGTGCGAAGGCAGTTTATTTGGGGATATAATCCCAGGGAAGCAGGGAGAGGCAGAAGAGCGTGTTATTAAACTGTGGGCAACCGAGACTTGAGCACTGGGAGGAGTCTTGTAGGATGCATTTCAGAATTAGGGTGACCAACTGCAATATGGGACGTCTGGTGCTAACCCAGGGAAAACTCAGGTCCCTGGAAAGCCAGGACGAGTTGGTTACCCGCCTTGGTTTCAGAATCATCTGCCCAAGAGTCAGAAGAGAGGTACATTTATCCACTAGTTCCTGTCCTGCAGTGGGTAAGTTGCCCCATAAGATGCCAGCCAACTCCCTTGCACTTGCATATTTGTACGAGTCAAAACACATCTCTGCAGATGCCTGAGGAAATGGAGTGAGAGCAGCCTCAAGGCAGAAAGAGATCCAGCAGCCAGGTGAGGGAATGCAGATTCACTCTGGCAGCAGGTGCTGCAGCAGTGGCTGGAGCAAAGGCAGGTTGAGAGAATGTGAGGTGGTGCTCGAGAAGTGTCCAATACAGGGCATGGAGGGCATGTAGACAGCCTTGGTCCCTAAGCTGGCAGGAGTTCAGCATCAAGTGGCCCTCTGGGACCTGGGACATGGTAACTACCAAAGCTGATGTGCAGTTTACCAGGCTGCTCTTTCATGAATCTACCCATGGCAAGATATGTGGCCTTCCTTCCTTTCTCCATTGTTTCCTCCTTCCCTCCTTCAACAAATATTTAGTGAGTACCTATAAGGTGACAGAGACTATGCAAGGTACCTAAGATATAAAATTAAAAATAACTAAACACAAGAAGTATGTAGAGGAGGGACCAACCAGAAAAGAGACAGCTACGATATAATATAACTCTGCTAGAGAGAATGGGCAGGCGGAGAACAAGGGAAAAGAAAGAACTCACACGAGGAAGTAACATGTGAGCTGAGTCTCTGGGGATTACAAGAATAGTATGAATAGCAGATGACTTGGATGGGATGTTTACTAAAAGCCAAGCAGTGTTCTAAGATTTTTATAGCACTTGTGCAATTAATATTTACAAAAACCCTATGAAGGCGGTGTCATTGTTATCCTCATTTTGGAATGACAAAACTGAACCATAGAAAAATTAAATAAGTTTGCCAAGGTTTAAGGCACAATGGCACAGACTGCTAGCTATTCATTCACCAAAACTCATTTTCTTCTCTTCCTGGCACACAGCTGGACTATGTTTCCCAGCCTCCTCTGCAGTTAGGTGTAGCCCTGTGGCTGCATTCTAGCTGAAGGAATGGGGGCAGAAGCGATGTGCACCACTTCCAGGCCTAACTCGTGTATGTCCTCCGGGTGCTTTCCCCCCTGTGGATGCCTGCAAGGGGTGACCTTGGAAGGCATATGTTGAAAATGGTTGCTGCTCCATTAGTTTGGGTTCCTAAATACAGAAGGATGTGTCCCACTGATTATTCGTCTGCCTAGCACTGTTATTTGACCAAGGAATATACTTTTATTATATTTGAGGCATTATAGACCTTTGGGTCTTTTTGTTACTGCAACAATTCCACCTATTTTATGACTCTATTTGTTGAAGTAGTTAATCTATCATAATTAATATAGGTGCATATTAAGACATGTCAGAAAATTAGGTTGAAACGATACATGAAAGGTGTCGTGTACCATACCAAAAGGTTTATATTAATTTTTTCCCAGAAATACTGATGAATTCTTCTTCTAAGATGGAGCAGAAGGAAAAAAAATGGGTATATGTAGCTCCAGTTGGATAGAGAGGATAGTTGAGGTTCACATAGCTAACAATCTCTTTCATGAGCAATGAGAAGCAGCATTGTTCTCCTGGGGGGGTGCTGGATGTGTGGGTGTGTGGTGGGGCGTGTGGCTGGGAGCATGAGAAAGGTGGCAAAGATTTAGAATAATGTGAGAGGCAGTTAGGAGAGCAGACTTTGGACCTTGTGTCAGTCAGCTTCTGGTAGGGAAAACAGGTACCACTCTAGGTATTTCAAGTAGAAGGTATTTGATACAGGAAATTAGGTGTTCACAGGACTGATAGAAAGGCTGAGAAAGCAAAGTTCAGGGAGATCCCCACTAGCTTTTAGTTTCATTGCCTTAGAGCCAGAGAGCTGCTGCCATCCAGTTTAGAAGCCTGTGGGAAACCACTGCCAACTTCAGAGACCTCCACCATCCCAAAGCAGGTGAAATGGCAGGGGAACATAGTGACTGCTGAAAAGAACTTATGTGTGAGAAGTCTACTGGGGCATTCTAAAAGCATAACTGCAAATCCTCTGATACTCTTTTCATCAAGAGATGTGGCCTATGTCCCTTCCTCTAGAATCTGGGTGGGCTATGATTGCTTTGACCCATAGAGTATGGTGGAAATAAAGCTATGTGACTTCTAAAGTTAGTTCATAAAAGGCCATGGAGCTTTTGTCCTGCTTGCTGAGAACACTCATTCTGGGAGCCTTCAGCCACTATGTCTGGCTACCCTGAGACCACCATGCTGTAAGGAAGCACAAGCCATATGAAGAGGCCTATAAGAGAGGGGCAAGAGTCTCAGAGAAGGCAATGAGACAATGGAAGGGGAGGGAGAGGAGATGCAATGATGGAAGCAGAGACCAGAGTGATGCAGGCTGTGAGCCAAGGAATGCTGGAAGCCTCTAGAAGCTGGAAAAAGCAAGGAAACAGATTGTCCTCTGGAACGTTCAGAAGGAATGCAGCCCCACTGATCCATTTTAAACTTCTGACCCCTGGAACATATGTTGCTTTAAGCCACTAAGTTTGTGGTAGCATGTTGCGGCAATAACAAAAACTACTACAGTGCCTGGTTCTGAGCGTACCCTCAGTAAATGTTTGTTAGGAAGTAAACAAATGAACAGACTATAAGCATCTCTTCTTAAAAGAAAATGTGGAATTATACTCTAGCATAATTGTAAAAGATTAATTTAATCTTTGTCACCTAAATACTAGGTGTTATGATTTTTCAGTTCTCCTAAGTTCCTAAACCCAGCCTAAATAAGCCAAGTAGAAAAATGCTATATTTTTAAAGAAAATATGATAGCTAAAATGTATTGAGCACTTGCTGTGTACTTTATTAACCTCTCTCATGTAATCCTCACAACAACCCCATGAGGTCCTAGCACCATTACCATTATTCATATTGGGGTTAAACTATTTGCCCAAAGTCTCATAACTAGTAAGTGACAAGGCCAGGATTAGAACCTAGGCTGCTGACTCCAAAGTGCAAGTGCATAGCCACTGCTGTGTCCTGCCTTGGTGTGAGAAGAGAACAGCAAAGGATTATGGAAAGCCTACCGCACTGGGAGTCACCAGGTAAGGGTCTGGACCTGTCTCTGCCATTAACTCATTGTGTGGCCGTGGTCAAGTCCCCTAGCTTCGGGGTCTGGTTCTTTCTTCTGAAAAATGTGGAGGTTTGCCAGGTGACCTGTAAAGTCTCTTTCAGAATAGAGTATCTGTGTCTATTTCCAACTTAAAAAAAATACAACACTCACATGCTAAGTGCGTGCAATAAGAACAAGGTAACATCATAGCCTGCTTGATGCACTGGAGGAATCTGTGGTTTGGTGAGCACCTAGTTAAGTTCCAGTACCCATTTGCTCATTTTATCTTTTTACCACCATCATTTAATAAAGAGAACAAAGATGAGTATGGCAGACTGATTGCAAAAATGGCTCTAATTCAAAACCCCTCCCTGTAGTAGCTGTACTCTCTGCAATGGGAATTTTCAGCTCTTCCTATAGAGAGGTGGAGACCATTTCCCCACCCTTGAATATGAGCCGTCCTGTGACCTGCTTTACCCAATAGAATGCTGTGGAAGTGGTGGTGTGATTGTTCTGAGCCTAGACCTTGCACTCTGCAAGTCTCTCTCAGAACTCTACCTTGCCATGAGAAAAGCCCAGGCTAGCCTGCTGGATGATGAGAGACCATGTGAAGCCAAGATGAGTAGTCAAGTCATCTAAGCCAAGGCTGTGCTAGATTAGCCAGCCCCCAGCCAGTCTGCCAGCTGACCACAGACGCATTAACAAGCCAAGATCACCCAAGACCAAGCCAGAACAGCAGAACCACCCAGCCAGCTGTAGACTTGTTGCATGCCACTGTGGTTGTTTTTTATGCTGCTTTATTATGGTAGTCGATAACTGATACAGTGAGCTTCCAAGTTTCCAGGTAAGGCAGAAAGTCTGATATATGAATTATTCCTGTATTAATCAGAACAATTAATTAATCAGAAAAAATTAATCTAGGTTGCAAGTAACAGAAATTTGACTCAGACTTGCTTAAACACTCAAGGGGATTTATTGGCTTATGTTGTTGAAAAGTCCAAAGATAGACACAGCTAGATCTAGATGCCCAAAATTTGTCATCAGGACTTGGTTCTCTCTCCATCTCTTGGTTCTACTTTCGTCTGTCTTAGCTTCATTCTTGTGCAAGTCCACCAGCAGCCTCCAGCTTATACTCTATTGCATTAGTCACTAAGTGGAAAGAGGGTTTCTGTTTCCCAATAGTTCAAGTAAATATCCTAGGGTCAACTTTCACTGGACTCACTAGGATCACATACCTATCCTTGAATCAATCACTTTTTTCCCCAGAGGGATACACTCTTCTCTGGACCTGGGTCATGCATCTGACCCTGGAGACAAGGGGTGTGTTGGTACCAAAAACCACATGAATTGAGAATGAACAAAGGGGGGGGGGGTTCCTAAAGGAAAATTGAGGTAGAGCTATCAAAAAGGGGGGATAGATGAAAATGACATGTCTACTACAATCCTCCATATTATTAATGAATTAAAGAAAAACAGAGTGAAGTGATGACCGCTCAGCATTGATTCTTTTTCGGAAAAGTAGGCAGTTAACTCCTTCCTGTAAAAACTTTCAACACTGATGCCAAAGTAGCTGTTGCAATGCATGATACTTCTTCCACCCCACACAGATAAATCACATCCCTCCATCGCATTAGTAGCTGTTAAGACCAAGTGGCCATTCACATCAAAGGAGGGGCTTGTGGCAGTCATAGAAGCTGTGGGGTATCTGAACTGATCTCAAAGACTCTTGAAATGTGCCTGTGTGCTACCTGAATCAAAAATTACTTCCAAGTCCTCCTAATTGGAGAGGTAGCATAGGACAGTGGCTAAGAGCTTAGATTCTGAACACAGCCTGCTTGTTTGGGTCCCAGCTCTGACAGCTTTATGAGGCTATGTGGCCTTTGCCGAGTTACTCAGTCTCTCTGTGCCTCAGTTTTCCTATCAATAAATGGGGATGACAATAGAATTTACCTAGTAGGAAGAGCAATTAAGTCATTATACGCAAGGCACTTGGAACAGTGTCTGGCATGTAGTAAGAGCTATAAAGTGCCAGCTATTAATCACCTGGGAAGATGCATGTGGCACCAGTTTAATACCCTTTCCATTACAATCAACTTTAATTCATGCCAGGTACAAAAGGTGGTGGTGGATAATTCAAATCACAAAACAATTCTAATGACTTTTGGACTGGGCTTGGCTGGGGAATCCATTATTTTGTGTCAGCAGCATGTTTTCTTTTCTAATGATTCTTTGCGTAAAAGAGCGTGGGATGAAAAACTGCCCTGATTACACACAAATCAGATAATCTGGATGGAGATAATTAGTATTAATAAGACCTCTTATTTATAAGGGACTTTGACCTTTTCAAAGAATTTAGTGTCCATTACCTCCTCTGATCTTCATGGCTGTCCTGTGAAGGAAGCAGGGTAGATATAATTTCCGTCATATTATAGAGAAAGAAATAAATTAATCCCAGAAACAATAAGTGACTCAGTTGAGGTCACATACCTTTAGTTGATGGTGCCAGACTTTCTTTCTCCAGCTCCAAAGGACACTAAATTCTTTGAAAAGGTCAAAGTCCCTTATAAATAAGAGGTCTTATTAATACTAATTATCTCCATCCAGATTATCTGATTTGTGTGTAATCAGGGCAGTTTTTCATCCCACGCTCTTTTACGCAAAGAATCATTAGAAAAGAAAACATGCTGCTGACACAAAATAATGGATTCCCCAGCCAAGCCCAGTCCAAAAGTCATTAGAATTGTTTTGTGATTTGAATTATCCACCACCACCTTTTGTACCTGGCATGAATTAAAGTTGATTGTAATGGAAAGGGTATTAAACTGGTGCCACATGCATCTTCCCAGGTGATTAATAGCTGGCACTTTATAGCTCTTACTACATGCCAGACACTGTTCCAAGTGCCTTGCGTATAATGACTTAATTGCTCTTCCTACTAGGTAAATTCTATTATCACCTCCATTTACTGATGGGAAACTGAGGCACGGAGACGCTGAGGGGGTCAGGACACCTGGATTCTAGTTCCCACTTCTGCTGTTAATTTTCTGTGTCATCTTGGGTAAGTCATTTTATTTTTCTGGGTTTCCCTTGTCTGTAAAATGAAAATCGGATAAATGCTTATAATTCTGTGACTGCATAGCTCTTGTGACAGAGATGTTCCTGGGCATGATGGGGTCTGGTCACTTCTTAGTAGGGCATTCCTCATCACTTGGGTTAAATCGCCACTGAATTTCTGGAAAATATATCCTCCCAGACAGCACTTGATTATAAATAGTGTATTTGATTAAGGGAATATATCCACGGGTACATATTGAGCCCCACAGTGTTTTTGTCTTTGGAATTCCCTATAAATATAAATCAATTTCAACTTATGGATGCTCCAAAAGGGGATGGCAATCTTCCTTTTTCTGGTCCCACAAGGCATCGGGCACTTCCCTCTTCCATGGACTCTATTCCATTGTCCTTGCCTTGGGACTCTCTGTCAGTTCTTTGCTAGAGGCTATTTCCAGAATTTTCTATGAGGGCCTATAAGGCCCTATGTGATCTGCTCCCCCACATATCTTCTGATTTTCTCTGCTCTTTACTCACTGTGTTCCAGACATGCCTGGCTTCTGGCTGGTCCTGAACCAGCTTAGAGCTCAATCCTGCCTCAGTGCCTTTGCACTTGCTATGTTTCTTGCCTGTCTTTGTCCATGGCTCCCTCTCTCCATTTTTTCAGATTTCTGCTTAAATGTTATCAGTTCTCTCTCAAGGAGGACATAATCTGTGGGGTAGCTTTCCTTACTACCACAACTAAGAATTACTGAAACATCCTCCTTCTCTTCTCTTTCTATTCTTTCACATCACTCCCGTCTATTGGTTTGAGATTTCACCTCCTTGGTCCTTTGTTCTGAGCCAGATCTTCTTTGGCTTGATATATAACACCCCCTGAGCCCCTTTCTAGACCAGACCATGCAACCAGGCAGACTTGTCCCCTCCCAGACCATCACACAAAATGTGTCAATCTTTCAACAGTCTCATTATCACTGTTGTCCCCACTTTACGGATAAGCAAACCAAGGCTCTCCTCACCTCTGAGTTTCACCCTGTCCCTTATTTTTTCCTTTTATTAGTCCAAGGATGCTAAGGATGACACTAATGGCCAATGCTAACTTGACGGAGTGTGTCTTTGTCTTAGGAATTAAAAATAATGAAATTTGTTTCAACCATTTTGAACCTTTGCATACGTTGTTCCCTCTACCTTGATAACACCATTTGTGTCCATGCTCCTCCCTTGCCTGGCTAACTCCTATTCATCTTCCAGGTCTCAGCTTAGATGTCACCTCCACTCAGAAGCCTTCTCTGGATTCTACTTCCATGTCTCAGCAGGGTGAACTCTTCATGTGCTCTCAAAGTCCCTTGGGCTTGAAATTGCAGTGTGCTAGGTGTGAAGACATGTGAACTTAGCCAATCCTTCATTATGAATACAGTGGCTAAGTGGGGCTAAATTTAAAATAGAGTCAAACAGCCATTTGCTGACTAAAGGTCAAACATGTACTCTGAGTCCTGGGAAAACCCACACATCTGTTCTACTTTGGAACTTCCAGAACTCACCTGACCAACCAATCAGAGCTTAGCTGTATCAGCCAATCAGGGCTCAACTGTGTCAACCAATCAGGGCTAAGCTGTATTGGCCAATCAGAACTAAGCAAGTTTGACTCTCTCATTTGCATAAACAGACCTGATGGGAACCTGGGCAGGAAGTTTTGCTATAAAACCTGAAGCCTTCCTTTGTTTTCTGGAATACACCTTTGTTTTGCATGTAAGGCTTCCCCTTTCTGGTTTGTAAACTGTTCACTAGAACAAAGTCTCTTTCCTCCAAATCCCTTTTCAGAGATCTTTTGTTCACCTGGGCAATAAGGAAACAAAGATTAAAAAGCAAAACTTCCAGGAGCTGCCTATAAAGCTAAAAAGGAAAAAAATGAAAGAATTACAGGCATAAGTTTCCTGGCTGGAATGGATGGGGCAGGTAGAGCCATAGTGGAAAAAGGAAACAAAGGTTGTTATGGGGTATTCAAGGCCTTGGCACGGAGGGCAAAAGCTAGGGGCAAGGAGATTTTCCTAAGGAAATGGTGGTGCTTTTCATTGTTGCTTTGGATATTCTATAGAACCTCAGAAACAGCTTTGGGAGAGACCTTAAAAATCATACCGTGTAACCCACAGCCAATTAAGGAATTATATTACTCTTAAATTTGTCACGGTTAAATTAAGTATTGTATGCTTCGTTAGTTCAACAAACATTCATTAAACAACTCTTAAGTTCAGGGGACACAATGGTGATACAAAGTTGCAAAAGTACATGGTTTCTGTTTTTAAGAAGGAACTTGTCAGGTAGCCAGATAGAGGATAAATGGTCATTTATTTATCCATTCAGTAAACATTTATTTCATGCTCTATGCACCAACACAATATCTTGAAAGATTGGTGTTATTAACACTTCCATTTTATAAATAAGGAAGTTGGGTCTCAGAAAAGTTAGGTAATTTGTCAAAGGTTGCGTAGTTGTGGTGCCTGGCACTGCTGTAAGCATCTTTCAGTAGTTAACTTATTTACTCTGCACAACTGCCTATGAGGTAGGTACTGTTATTAGCTCCATTTACACATAAGAAAATGGTGCTCAGAGAGGTTAACTTACTCAAAGTCATACTACTAAAAAATGGCAGAACCAGGATTCAAACCCAGACAGTCTGGTTCCAGTATTCATGCTCTCAAACACCATGTTATATTGCTATATTGTTAAATCAACTAAAGTTAAGTCAATATATGAGGATATATAATGAGTAATGTTGACCCAAAATAAGTTACTGAGGCAAAAATCTCAATCAATGGAGGTTTATTAAGCGAAAGTTGAGGATGTGCTTGGGAAAAACAAAAATCTCAGACAAAGCTGTGACTGTTTTACCAAAAGGGAATTTGGAAGTTTCAGCATTTAAAGGCATACAGAAAGAAAAAAAGGTGGGGGAGGGGAGTAGTGAGACAAAATACTTACTTTCTAGTGAGACCAGGAAAATCTACATTTTACATAAGATAAGGTGAATGTTGGAAGAGAAAAAGAGAGTGAAGGAAACATCATTTATGTAGATGTCCCTTGGTAAGTGGAAGAATGTCTGATTCTATCTTGTATCTGTTCTGCACCCGTGAAGATAAACTTGTAATTCATTATTACTATGGAATTGAACAGACTTTACTTTTAGAAGCTAGAGCCTATAGACCTAAAGCTACAATTTGCATGTCCTTGCTTATGGAAGGCCAGCAAGGAATTTCCTTAATGAATGACCTGTGGCACTAGTTCTTCATAGGTGTCTGAGGCTTTTACCGTCTCTCTTGTATAAAGAGTTTGGGAGGTGGTCCTGAGATTTTTATTTTCTTTTTTCAGTAACAATGCAAAAAAAAAAAAAAAGTGGTCAACATAACTGTGTCAGTTCTTTTAGTTTCTTTGATTTTTCATTTTTCTCTCCATTCCTTATTGTCCAGTTAACTACATTACCAAAAATAAGTAACAGAGAAGGAAAAAGACACAATTTTATGGGGGTGATTTTGGCAATAGGTTGGGAACATTGCTTAGAGTGAGGCTACCCTCATGAGGCTTCCATAGGCTTCTGACTCTCTGAAATCACCTACACATTTTAGTGTGAATGAGCTTACTTGCATTTTTTCTGGGGAGAAGTTCTACAGCTTTCTTAAATTTCCCTGAGGATCTGTGACCCATAAAAGACTAAGAACCCTCTAAAGAAAAAAAAAGAAAAAAAAAAGGCCAATTATTAGCCTCCTGGAAGCCAACCAAACATTGGCACTTCAATACTTTATTATTAAAAAAATAAAAACTATAAATGCTATGAAGGCATTAAAATATTTAGAACTACCCTATGATGACATAGAAAATGTTGATGCTATGATGCCAGTAACAACAATTTGAAAGTGTTATGTCCACTTCCTCAGTTCTGATTACCTCCTCTATCCATGTATATTTGGTTTCCTTTCTTCCAGCTAGACTGTACTTGTCAAGGTCATCAGTCACCTTTACCTTGTCAGATCCAGTAACCACGTCTCTATCCTTAACTTTCACTAAGTTGGCCACCAGCTTTGCTTCCATGCCATGGCTAGTCTGTTTCTACCTTACTAGCTCTCTTTCCCAATCACAAACACCTCACACTTGAGATATTTAGCTGTATTTAAGTATCTAAGTCACACCTTTAGTCCTGATTGCTACACTGAGCTCTACATGGCAGTGTATCCAATTGTCTACTTAACATCTCTCCTTGACTATCTAAGATGTAAGCACCTCAGACAAAATATTTACAAACAGAATTAGTAATACTATTACCGTCTTTGTCGTTCAGCTCCCAGAACAGTTCCTGGCCCATAGAGGACTCTCAAGAAATAGTTGTTGAACGAATGAATGAATGAATGTTAAGTGGGGGGAGGGGGGAATTATATTTAAAAAATTATTTTCAAAAATTGCGCATGTATGTGTATATACATATAAACTGTTTCTACAATTATCTTTAACACCACGCTATGCAGAGACATTAAAGTGGTAGGAAAAACACCAAAACATTAACAGTGGTTGTACATGAAACTGAAAGATTTTTCTTTAAAACTCGTTTTCTGTTTTCCTATTTTATTTAGAGCATATTGGTTAAGAATATCAGAATCTGGAGTCTGAGTGAAGACTGCCGTTTACCAGCTGCGCAGCCTCGGTTTCTTCTTGTGCCAAAGCTAGGAGCTTAAAATTATATACAGTAACTCCTTTGTATTTATTTAGCATTCCCAGTGGGCTTTACTGTGAAATTATTGATGGAAAGAGCTTTGCACGGTGCAGGGTACATAGTGAGAGGCAGTAATGTCAACTGATAATGATGAAGGCATGTTTTCTTTTATAATGAAAATGATATTTTTCTTGCAAACCTTTGCTGAAGGGAGTGAGACAACTCCGCACACCCGCCCCGTCTGCCCCGCCCTGGCTCCAGGCTGCGCTGGGAGAAGGCTGCGCCTGCTCCGTCCGCTTTTCCGCCCACGTGACCGGATCAGGCTCCTCCCCGTTGCCAACATGGCGGCGCCCGGGGGCTCAAGCCGCACGTGAGAAAGTCTGGGCACCTGGGAATCAGAGAGTACAAGCTTGTGAGCCACTTTCGCATCCCTACTGCCGGTTGCATCCTTTCGACCCTCCTGCAGGCCCTCCCAGGCCGCTTCCCCTCTGCAGCCATGAAAGCAAAGCCAGTTTCCCACAAGACCGAGAACACCTACCGGGTAAGTGCGGGAGCTTGGGCCAGGAGCTGGGGGTCTCTGCTGCCTCAGCCGTGAGACTGGCTCTGAGCGGGACTCCAAGGGCTGTAGAGTTCTGGCCCGAGCATGAGTCACTTGCCTGGACTCTGGCGAAAGAGGGAGACTCTGTGGGTGTAGTAAACATGGAGTGGGGAAGGAAAGAAGTCTGGACAGCAGATTTCGCCCATAAATTGGTGAAGTCTGGACCATCCTGGGAATTCTCTTCAGTTCAGAGTTAAATTCATTATCCTAGGAGATTGCTTGGGTTCGATTCTCCCCTGCTCTTTTATCTTTAAAGACCGAATTGGGGAGCTGACCGGCTGGAGGAGGTGATTTCCAGCTAATGGCTGCTATAGCACTTTCTCTGTTTGCCCCTTGATAGTTTCTTTCCAGGTCTTCGTTACTATAAAACCGTAGGTCTGTATATGTTTAAAAACACTTGTTGCAGCGACTTAGTTAGTTCCCTGTGCTTGTGGCGGGGTGAAACCTAATAGGTCTAGCGAGACCAATCGCCAGCCTTCACCTCGGTTCACCAGTCTAGCATGGAAATTTTACTTGAAATGACATTGTTGAAAGAATTTATACAAATACATAGAAGTATTCATTATCTTTGAATAGTAATGCAGTACATTTGTTTAAGGGTCTATGTTTTTCAGTTTGTTTTTACGCTTATCCTTTGGGATTTATCAGTGATGCCTGCCTTTAGTTTCAAAACTCAATTAGTTTCAAAATTCAATTTTCACATCTGAAATTGCAAGCAAAGCATACCGTTAGTTGTAATGATAGTACATGAAGAGGCTTATTGAAGCTTTAAACTTTCTACTTTTACAAGGAAATTGCCCGCGTATAATTATTATGCAGCACTCAAACAGATATTCAAGATCTGATAAGTGATGATGTATCTTAAATATGCCTTCTCTCCCAGTTTCTTACATTTGCTGAACGACTGGGGAATGTGAATATTGATATTATTCACCGGATTGACAGAACAGCGAGCTATGATGAGGTAAGAGAATGATATTAGCCACCTTCAAGTATTCATAGTTGGTGTTTTAGTTCCTTCTGTTAGTAGAAGTGAATTGTTTTTCAAGCCATTCATTTGTGAACATAAAATGGATTAGATCCGTGCCGTCTAATACAGTAGCCACATGTGGCAAATTAGATTTAAAGTAAATTAGAAATTGAAGTACTCAATAGCCATATGCGGCTAGTTGCTATCATATTGGACAAGCGCAGATATGGAACATTCCGTCATTGCAGAAAGTTCTGTTGGGTGATGCTGTGTTGGACAGCTAACTTGACCTGATACTTAGCTGGATTTTGTGATTCTAGCCTCTCCCTTTTCCATATGCTGCAACTTCATATTCCTGCAGCTATAATTTTAAAAGTGATTTTGAGCAAGTCATTTTCCTGGGGCTTAGTTTCCTCCTCTATAAAAAGAAAAGGACTAGACTACATAACTTTTTCCAGTTCTAATCATGCTCTAACTCTGTCGTGCCTCCATGCAGATATCTTTTTCTTTTTGCTGCATTAAGTCTTATTCTTCTGCTTACGTTTAAAGGTCTTGTATAACATGCTTTGAACTTGGGGATTCAACCTCAGTTCTTACTATTCTTCACTTGACTCTAGTCAAACTCTACTCACTTGTCTTTGAATGCGTTGTCTCTACCGTGTAAGTTCAATGGGTTAAATGATGTTATCTAAGTAAGCACATAATGCTTTGGGAACTCTTAGTGAGAGGAGCCTAACCTAAATTCTTTGGGGATACTGGGTGAGGTGTCAAAAAAGGTGATCTAGACAAGATGATGCCTGAATTGAGTCTTGTTGTTTGTATAGGTTTTAGCATGACAAACAGGATAGGAAAGGTTGTTCCAGGCTGAAGGAGAAGCCTATATAAAGGGATTGAAGATAGAGGATGCATATCACGTTCAAGAAACTGCAGAGCAGTTCTTTGTGGTTATAGGTATGTGTAGGGTGTTTGTGTGTGTTGATGGTGACTTGGATAGGGGAAGGGAGAAGCTGGTGAGATAAAGCTGGAGAGATAGGCAAGGATCATAAAGGGCTTCATATGTCAAGCTAAGTTTGGATTTTTTTCCTGAAGGTATGGAGTGTCATTCTAGGACTGTAAACAGGGGAGTGAGTGACATGATCAGGTTTAAGTTTTCAATTTCTCTGGCTTTAGTGTGGAGGAAAGAGTAGGACTGGAATCAGGGCGACCAATTGTGAGGATCTGGCAGTCATCTAAGTAAGAAATGATTATGATAGTTGCAGTCAATGTGGACAGAAGAGACGGATTCCAGAGATATTAAGGAATTAGAATGGATAGGACTTGTGACCTACTAGGTATGCAGGGAGGAAGAGAATGGGGTTAAGGTTTTTGGTTCCAATAACTGGGTGGTTGAGGATGTCACTCATCAAGATGGATGTATAGGAAGAGGAACATGACGTTGTGGAGGGAAGATAATTAGTTACTTTTGGGGCTTGTTGAGTTTGAGATACCTATGGCCATCCAAATGATAGTGTCCAAAAGATGTTTACATATATGGATCTGGAGTATAGGTGTCTTCAGAGGTGGAATTACAGATTTAGCATTCAGCATATGGTTTATAGTTTAAGCCACAAGGAGAGATTGAAAGTATTAGAATGTTAAGTTAGCAGAGAAGAAAGCCTGGGGTAGGATCCTGGGCTGGATGATTCAGAATGGCCTCAATAACATGTCTGGCAGTTGGCTGGGGCTTATTGATCTTGGTTCTCCTTGTGGCCTCTTATTTTCCCATAAGCTAGACTAGGTTTCTTTTCATGATGCAGAATCTTTCCAAGAGATTGAAAGCAGAAGCTGCAAGGCCTCAAAGCCTTGCTTTGGACTTCATAGGGTCACTTCCATTGCATGTTATTGGTCAAAGCAAGTCATGAGGGCAGGTCACATTCAAGGGGTAAGAAATTGACTCCATCTCTTGGTTAGAGGACCTGCAAAGTCACATTGTAAAAGGACAGGGACATAGTCTATCACAAATGGCTGGGCATGTGCCAGTCACTTTGCTAGGCTAGAAATGCCTTCTGCATTTAGATTTTAAACTGTAATGTGTATTTCCCTTCTGCCTTAAGGGACACTAAAACAAAATTTAGTAGTATTCTCTTTTTTCCTTTTTATTCTGTCTATTGATTTTATATCATTTTTATTTTTTAAAGATTTCCAAAGCACAATTTAAGTATGTCTTTTTTTTGAGATTATAGAAGATTTGGCATGCTGTTTGTATGCTTATGTTTGTTCTCTCTTTGTCTCTTTCTCTCTCTCTCTCTCTCTATATATATATACACACACCCCCAACACACATGTATTTATTTTTATGTATACACATGTGTGATAATAATTTATTGACTTTATCTTTCAAAGTACAAAGTAATGTGTACCATGTTAACAAGCTAAACAGCGTAGTGGTGAACTTAGAAAAAACCTGTTATCCCGCTCGTCCCACCCCTGATTGCCGAGGAAACCAACATTGAAAGTTCAGAATATGTGTGTTCTTCCACACTTTTCTTTATGCTCGTGCAAATGTGTGCAAACATTTATAGAGGGGTTTTTTCCCCTAAGGAAAAATTAGATCCTACCATACATCTCACTGCGTAATTTGTTTTTATCATTTTGGGGGTGTATCGTCAACATCCTTCTAGTTCAATATAGATATAACTCTTTATAATAGCCACATAATGTACCTTAGTACGTATAGACCATAAGTTATTCCAACCATTTTCCTATTGTTGGCTGTTTAGGCTGGTTAATAATGTTTCCCCCTCACTACAGTAAAGCTAAATAAACATCTTTTGCTTATATGTTTGTAAAGTTTATAAGAACTATCTCCAAAAGAGGAATTGCTGGGTCAAAGAGCATACCTGTTTTTAATGTTAGTGGAAATGCCAGATTACTTCCCCATGAGGTTATAGCAATTCATATTTCCAAAAGCAGAATGAAAGAACTATAGAGAGTTGGTACATTTTTCTGTGCCTAGAATTGCAAAAAACACAGGAAAAATTTTTTCCTTGGTGTGACTATTATATATAGACTTCAGAGAATTATCAATAAAACCAAATCAATAAAACACTGTCTTTATAAATTATCTGTTGATATTATACTTCTGATTGCTTTTTTGTGTTAGTTAATGCTTCTTTTTTAAAAAACTAAAAATTTTTAAACTCTTGACTATCATTGTCTTAAGATTTAGTATATCATTGTTCTATTTACTTCGATCATGGTTTTCTTGGAGTTGTCTGATTAATGGACTGCTTAAATCTTGACAGGAGGTTGAAACCTACTTTTTTGAGGGTCTGCTGAAATGGAGAGAATTGAACCTCACGGAACATTTTGGTATCTATTTTGTTCACCCATAATTCGCACTTTATATGTTTCATACAACTAAATAGTGGTGTGGTGGAAAAGAACAACGTATTCTCTTTTTTTTTTTTCACTCAGGGAAATTTTACAAAGAAGTTATTGACAAATGCCAATCATTCAATCAGTTGGTCTATCATCAAAATGAGATAGTTCAGAGTTTGAAGACTCACCTGCAAATTAAAAATAGTTTGGCCTATCAACCCCTTCTGGAGTAAGTAGCATCTTGAGAGAAAGCTTAACTACATTTATCAGAGTTTTAAGAAAGGTCATGTTTCGTAGCTACGTATGTCTTAGATCAAATGTTTATAATTTAGAAACAAGAAGAATTTACCTTTTCTATTAGGAAAAGGTGCATTACCATGTTTTGCATTTGTTATATACTCCTGAAAGAACCCCAGTTTTGTTTGACACTGTAGGAACAGTCGACCACAACTTGCGATGGAATGTACCTTCATCAATTGAGGCTTTTCTTAGAAGCATGTTGGTTTAATTAATCCTGATTGCAGGGCATCTGTTATCATTAAATAGATTTGTAGCCTTTAAAAAAAAACTACCTAATCATTTGCTTCTCTTTGTAATCCAGTTTGGTCGTACAGTTGGCACGAGATCTGCAGACGGATTTCTATCCACACTTTCAAGATTTTTTTCTGACTATCACCTCAATCCTGGAGACTCAGGACACAGAGTTGTTAGAATGGGCTTTCACTTCACTGTCATATCTTTACAAGTACCTGTGGAGACTGATGGTGAAGGACATGTCCAGTATATACAGGTGACCCTTTTCTCTCTCTAATATATTTTTTAATTGCCTTTCCTTTTTTTGTTGGCTTCTGTCTGACTCCAAACTACCTTTCTAGCTTAGTGCCTAATTATTTCCTTATACAAAGTTGATTCTCCAGCCAAAGTGGTCCACAGTCTAGTCTGCCAGTCTGTGTTGACCTGACCATCTCTCATCTCCAGCTATTAAAATTGTACTCATCCATCAAAGCCTGACTTGGGTTCCATAACCTCTACAATTCACCCATCAAAGCCTCACTTGGGTTCCATAACCTCTACAATTCACCCATCAAAGCCTGACTTGGGTTCCATAACCTCTACAGATATTCCCAGGCACCTTAGCCAGAAGTGAAAGCTTTGTACTCTACATCCCCTTGCCATTTTTTAACCATATTTATGTTACCCAACTTGTACTGCAATTGTTTGTTTATAATGCAATACTGTCCTCTGCAAACCTGTGAACTCTTTAAGAACCCTGTCTTAGACATCTACATTCCCCAGGAATTTTCCATTTGGTCTTCTGATTGTTTCTACGTACTATAATTGCTGCAGGGATATTTAAGATCAATGATCAGCCCTTTACTCACCAATAAAAAGTGTGGGTATGGGATAAGACTAATAGATTTTTAGTGCTGCCCTCTTCACTGTGCTCACCTTTTTGTTTTAGGAACTTTGAACAAAGAATGAGAAAGAAATATTTTTCCAGCTTTTACTGATTCTCTGTGAAGCTTTTGGTAAAATGTGTTAGAGGCCAAGATTATTTCATTAGACAACTAACAAGGTCTCTGGGAAATATAGTTTATTTGGTTTTATGACTTGAGCTGTCATGAAAGCTGTCACTTTTATGTCTCTAAGTCAGGCTCTTCAGTTCTAAATTTGTTTGCTTTCAGTATGACATCTTCAGTAGCCTGGATATTTTCACTTGAGTATTACTGAAACCAAACTCAACATGTTCCTGTTCATACCAGCTCTTGTTACCTTTTCATTCATTCATGTGTTTGGTAAATACGTATTGAGTATCTGCCATACGCCAGGCCTGGTTTCGTTGCCCATTTTCTATCAGCGATACCAACATTTTTTCCTGTCACTGAATCTTGGCACCTTAGAGGCATCTTTGACCCAGTTGTCTTCAAGGACTCCAAATCTTCTTGATTCTGTCATTGTATACACTCACTCAGTGAATATTTATTGGGTGCTGTCTGTATGTCAGGCACTTAAGATACAATCAAAAATAAAACAAATAAAAATTCCTCTTCTCACAAAATTTACATTTTGGCAGGGGGAGAACATCTTGGGTACATGCCTGGCATGTTCAAGGAACAGCAAGGAGTCCTAGATGGCAGAACAGCCTTATGAGGGTGACAGTAACTAGGTGATGTCAGAGAAGTAGTAAAAGGTTCAGGTCATAAAGAGCCTTGTGGACCACTGTAAGGTCTTTGGCTTCATTGCAGGGACTCCCGGAGTGTCTGTTGGGTCCATCGTTTGCTTTTCCCTTTCCTACCAGTCTCTTTCATGCCTGGTGTTAGCCTAAGCTTGTATGGCTTGAACAGCTTTCTAATTGGATTACCAGCCTCTTCTTTTCCCCTTTATTTCATCCTATATATTGTTGCCAAATTAGTCTTTCTGAAAGGGTTCATTTCTCATTCAGCCAATTTTTATTAGTACCTGCTACGAGCAAGGGGCTGTTAGGTACTGAGGTTATGGCAAAAACAGGAAAAACATATTCCATGCTCTTCTATCATTAGGGAGACCAATTTAAACAATGTGATTATATGTAAGTAATTATATAGTCATAGCTGCATGGCCTTATGACCTCGAGTGGGTTGCTTATGCTTTCTACCTCACTTTCATTATCTGTAGAGTGGGGGTAATAATAGTACCCATCCCAAAGAGTTTTTGTGCTAATTAAATGAAGTAATAACACAGAGTAAGTGCTTACCTAGATGTAAGCTGGAGCCCAAATTCCTCTGCTTGGTGTTCAGAGCTACCTGTTTACCCGGACAGCTTTGTCCACTGCTGCGCTCCTCAACTATACCATCCGTCCTTTTTTAGACAGACCAGCCTCCTTGTTATCTCTTGGCCGTGATTATTTCTGCATGCCTTATCTTTGCTCTGGCTTCTATCCTAATAATATGCACTGCAGTCCCCACCTAATTCTTCCTGTCGTTCAGAACTCACTACAAGTTTCAACTTTACATGGAGTCTTTTCTGTAAGAGCAGCACCACCAATCCTAGGACTGTCAGTACTATGGACTTCAGACTTCTGTTCAACATGTGGGTGTCTCGGTAATAGAATGAGATTTTAAACTTGTGTTATACTTGCTGTGTATACCTTGCATAGCACAATGTTGGACATATCATTGATATGTATGTCTTCATTAAAAATTGTCTGATTAATTAAATGTGTCTTATTTTTCTCATGTATAGCATGTACAGTACACTTCTGGCTCATAAAAAACTACATATAAGAAATTTTGCTGCTGAAAGTTTTACTTTTTTGATGAGAAAGGTTAGTCTGATATTTTATATATTTTTTGGTAGTTAATTATCAAGAATCTGGTGAATAGAAGCAGATATCTTTTTTAACGTGGTTATTAGGGACTAATTGTCTCTCTCTCTCTCTCTCTCTATGTATGTATACACACACACACAAAAACCTGTTACTATTTTGAGTTTATCTCACAGTAAGGTTTAGTCTTTGCTCACAAATTAATGTGATATAATTTGGGTCATTCTTTTATTGTTATTTAGGTTTTTGGAAACTTTCAGTGTATATATATCAAAAGTGCCCCCTGATTCAAGTCAGTAAATACCTGAACAGTGAGATTAACAGGAATTTTTGTAGTAGTTTCCTGGAAGGATCTGATAGCATAGTGTCATTTGTGTTTGTCTAAAATTTCCATAGTAAATTTTAGAGGGTTTTTATAATAAAACAAAAACATTGGTATTAAATTTCTTTTATGTTCATAAAATACAAATATATGATTTACTTTAAAAGATAAAATGTTGCCTTCTGTAGTTTTGCATGGTACATACATTCCTATCATAACAATGCATTCATTACTTTTTTGTGTGATATTCCAAGTTGAGAGTACACTTTTAGAATAGTTTGAGATGATTATAAATGTCTGTTTCTTCAGAATTTTTTCATAAGTCTATTTAAATATGAATGTGTTGAATAGCAAATAAGATTTCTTCCTTTGGATATATATATGTTTGTGAATATAATTTTCCATTTTTATTTTATATTTTAGGTCTCTAATAAAAGTGCACTTTTCAATTTAATGTTCCTTGATCTTAATGAGCATCCAGAAAAGGCAGAAGGAGTTGGACAGTTGCTCTTTGAAATGTGTAAAGGAGTTAGGAATATGTTTCACTCCTGTACAGCCCAGGTAAATAACAGGGAGGAGTACTTAAGAGTCTATGTGGAAGGATTAAACAGAAAATAGAAAAGATTTAGGCAAATAATGTGGAGAGAGAATAGCCTAGAATTAATAGAAAGCACTAAATGGGGAGTGTTAGGGGTTTAATAACAATGCCTGCCTAATGTAGGCCCTGGGAAATTAGGTTTTTAACTTACAGAATCATTACTGTCTTCTTCATCCTGGATACTAGGAGGTAACATAAATTGATTAATGGGTAAGTCAGGAAGGGAGCAATTGTTTGATAAAATTACCCATTCTGGTTTGGAAACCCTTTTTGGACACATAGTTAACTTAATCATCAAAGCTGCCATCGCCTTGATTATTCCAGACAAGAATTTTAAAGTAGCTAATATAATCAGAGTGGTAATTACAGGGTGATACTTAAAAGTAAAGGTTTGTATGCTGATTTTAATGACTTACATTCATTCCCACAGGCAGTGAAGCTAATTTTGCAAAAGCTAGGACCAGTTACCGAAACCGAAACTCAACTACCATGGATTTTAGTTGGAGAAACACTTAAAACCATGGCCAAATCCACTGTATTCTACATCTACAAGGAACATTTTGGTACATTTTTTGAATGTTTGCAAGTGAGTTCTAATCTTTAAGGGGTATATAACAAGGAATCTAGGAGTTTATTGTTGTTGCTCTTAGATTTGCAGAGCGCTCCTGGAGATTGTATTTTATAATTGTTTTCTTTATACTTCCACAAACATATTAACACATTGACTGCCACACTAGGAAAAAAAATTTTTCCTTAGGGCCACAGTGTTTTATTATGAAAATAGAATAAAAACTTCAAAAACAAAACGATCCTTTCTAATTTAAAGAAATATTTGTTATTTTTTATTGTTTTCTGTGTGTGAGTTATATGGAACTTGAAAAATAGCTCACATGGCTCCCAAGGTGAAGAGATGTGTGGGTTACCTATGCTTCACGAGGCCCCGGGCTCAAAGCTAGCGTGAGTTAAATACAACTCACATGGCAGTTAATGTGTTAAGATTTTCCTTCCTTCCACCCCCTGTACTATTTTTATTTGATACGATACCTTGAGACGCAGTAGAGAATAGTGGTTAAGAGACGCTCTGGAGCCAGGCTGCCTCTGTTTGAGTCTTGGCTCTATCTCTTACTGCTAGTGTGACTTGGGAAAGTTATTTAAAGTCTCTTCCTCAGTCTCTTCATCTGATAAATGGGGCTAATAACATTCCCTACCTCAGGGTTGCTGACAGGATGGTGAGTAAATACTTGTAAAGAACTTAGAACAGTGCACTCAGTAAATGTTAGCTGTTATTGTCGTTAGTGATTTTTGGTAAATGTGTCTTTTTCTTCCAAAGCAAAAGAATGTGAAAAGTTGAACTGCATCACACAATATTTTCATTATTGGACTAACAGATGAGTTTGATATTTTGTAGTTATTCTCTCTGTCACATTATTTGTTTGCAGGAATCCCTCCTGGATCTAGGTAAAAAAGTAACAAAAATTAACTGTTGTGAAAGTTCCGAACAGATTAAAAGGTTGTTAGAAACATATCTGATACTCGTGAAACATGGAAATGGATCAAAGATAACCGCACCTGCTGATGTTTGTAAGGTGAGTCCCCAACTTAATATGCTTAAGAGTCTGTTGTTAAAAGCTGATTGCCAAGTATGCATTGTTATTTTTTTTTTTTTTTAATTTTTGCAGGTATTGTCTGAAACATTACAAATAACCAGTCTTTCCACATCTTGCCGGGAGACCCTCTTGTATGTCTTTTCTGCTTTGATCCTAGGTGAAAATGTTTCCTTGCCGGAGACGCTCATCAAAGAAACCATAGAAAAAGTAATTTAATTCAACAAATATTAATTGAGTAGTTAATAATATGTTTAGCAGTGAATAAGCTGCTGGGAAATACAAATGAAGCGTGACAAAGGCTCTTTCCTCAGGGAATTTATAATCTTGTTAAGGAGATGTGAATTGCATGCCGTAATGGAAATAATCAAAACAAAGTGTGGTGACAGCTAAATCTACACAGCAAATATTCTGCAAGCATGTATAACTTAACTGTGTCCTGGGTATAAGCTAGGTATTCCAGGGGGGACACTATGATGCCTATGGTTTTTGATTGTTTTGGGGGACCTGGGAGTGAGTAGTTGTAATCTAGTGAACTAATCTGTTGGAGATATATTGAATTATAACTATTAATTCTGCCTGGAGTTGAGGAACAGAAAGCTTTTCAAAGGACTTGTATTTGGGATAATCATTGAAGGTTAAATAGCAGTCTGCCAGTCAGAGAAGGGGTTAAAAACACGAGGAGAGGAAACAGCAAAGACGTGTTCATAAACGTATGCCATGTGGGCACATGGACATGTGAGGAAGTGTAATGTGGTATCAGCAAAGCTCTGTTGGCTTTGAAAAGTTAACAGTTAAAAGTTGGGTTTTAGCCTGCAAGTAGTAGAGGGCCCTGGAAGAATTCTAAGCAGGGACATGATTGCTGAGATTTGCATTTTAGTGAGTTTGGATGATGGAATTGAGTTTGGAAGCAGGATTGAAAATAGAAGATCAGTTCTTCCTAGCTTCAAGGAGTGCAGCAATATGCTTTTGGGGAAGGTGTAAGATTGTGCTACTTGCTCTTTCATAATTCTTTGTAGCTAGGCAAGAATTTCTGGGCAGAACCCTATGTAATCACTAGGAATATAGTGCCCTGTGTATCTGCTTAGGTGCCTTTGGAGAAGGCTGAACATTTGGACAGAAAACTGGTTGAAGTGTGCCCACCATTCCTTTCCATAGCTGCTTTTTTGGGGAAATAGGGAAAGTACTGTCTGTGTACTTACATTAATATTTTTTACCTGTGGTCCACAGATATTTGAGAGTAAATTTGAAAGACGTTTAATTTTCAATTTTTCTGAAGTCATGTTTGCTATGAAGCAGTTTGAGCAGGTAAGCAAGATATTAAGTTTGGGGTATATATATATTTTTTTAAATCTGGCATGATAAAATAATCAAATTTGATATGCTGGGATTTTTGTTTGTTTTTTTGAGAGGAGCAGAGTAAGTGTATGATGTTTTTGGTCATTGTTTCATTAAAGAAATCACATTCAGTTCTAGGTTAGAAGTGAAACTATTCCATATGCTGAGGCATTTAAAATGATACCCAGTAGCCAACTTGATTTTTTAATAATCCTTTAGCTAGTTGTACAGAATCATGTGGTAAAATGGAAAAACCAGTTTAAGGAACTTTTATGTGAAGTTGAAGCATAAAATATAGTTTCTGAAACAGTTTTTATGGAAGAAGGTTGTGAATTCATTTCATTGCTACAAAATAGATACCTAAGTGAGGGAGAAATCTTTCCTCAAATCCTGAGTTTACTTTATCCCTTTCTCCTTACCCCCATCAAACGTTTGCCGCTTCTCCTAACTGGTAATCCTGCGGGGCACTTCATGGAAACCTATGTCTGTATCTGTCCTCTCATTCTTCCTTTTAATCTTTAATAATATATATTCTCATATAATATATAGTCTCATTTGTCTCAGAAAAACCCCTGAAACCTTTTGCACATGTCCTAGACCCTGTTTCTTTCTGCTCTGTGAGGATTCTGTAGCTCACTCTGGTTTTCTTAGCGACTGCTTCTTTCCCTTCTCCCCTGTTCCCTTGGGTCTTTTTTTTTTTAATCTTATTTGTATCAGAGTACTACAAATACGTATGTAGTTTAAAAAGTCAAACGAGGCTAAAAGACAGGCATTTGGTTTCCTACTCTCTCACCAGCAGCAACCACGTCAAATGATTTTTAGCTATTTTTGTGCGGTATTTACTTTATATTTTTAAATCGTCTGAATATACTGCCTTTCCTTGGTTTGTTAGTTTCAGTCCTCATCTGTAGACTTCCTCCTATGGGAGATGGATTTCTAGTTCTTTTACACCCCTCATCTTCCCAATAGAGATATATCATGAATTTTGGTTGCATCCATATTCACCACATACTTAATCCTTACAAACAAGGAATATTTTATGATTGCATATTCTTTTTGTATGCCTTCTCATTTTTCCTGGAGTTTATAATTGCCTCCTTCTGTAAAAACTGGAAATTGTTTTCTTTGAATAACTGGTCAGTGAATCTGTGTTTGGACAGTGTGGTAAGTGCCTTTTACCTGCAACTTGTCAGATCATTTAGCAGCTCAATTTTTCTATTTTTTCTTCTTTCTTGGAGGCATTCCTCCTGGAGCAATTCCAGTCTGAATGCATTGCTCTCTCAGCCCCTCTCTCTGTGTAACAGGTGTTATACTGGGACTTCCCTTTGCTTCTCTCCTGTTTTCTGGGTCTCATGTTTTTCTCTTGTTATAGTTTACTCTCTAATTTTGGTGGGATACGTTTTCCAGAGGTTCCTGAGAAGAGATGATTGAGATTTAGTACGTCTGAAAATGTCTTTATTTTCTCTTCACACTACATTTTTAGGAGGCTGGGTACAGAATCTAGAATTCTAAGTTATTTTCCCTCAGTTTATAAGACATTGCTGCATTGTCTTTAGCTTCTGTTGTCCTATGGAGAGGTCTCATGCCATTGTGATTCCTGATTCTTTGTTTATGATCTAGTTTTTCTGAAGTATTAGAATCTTCTCTTTATTAGGTATTCTGAAATTTGTATCTGTTAATAATTGACCTTTTTTTCTTATTTTTAGCTTTTTCTACCAAGCTTTCTCTCATATGTTGAGAATTGCTTCCTAATTGATGATGCTGTGGTCAAAGATGAAGCTCTGGCCATTTTGGCCAAGCTCATTCTGAACAAAGCAGCACCTCCCACTGCTGGTTCGATGGCAATTGAAAAGTACCCTCTGGTTTTCTTATCACAGATGGTGGGGTAAGTTCTAAGTTTTTATTCCATTTAAATATAATGCATCAAGAATACTGTGAAAAATGAAGATCTGTATTATTAACTGGAAAGATGTCCCCAATAAGTTGTATGAAAAAAGCAAGTTGTAGAACTACAACATAATACATATAGTATAATCTAATTTTGCAAAGTTAAAACAAAAAGTGTATGTAAGTGTAGAAGAACATATGAAAGGATACATAAACCTGTTAACTTTGTTTATACCAGAAGGATGGTAAGGGAAAGAAAGAGGTGACTACTAATTTTTTTAACCATTTATTTTAAAATAATTGTAGATTCACATGCTGTTTGTAAGAAATAGTACAGAGAGGTTTCATATCCCCTTCACTCAGTTTTCTCCATTGGTGCATCTTGCAAAGCATACTGCAATATCACAAGCAGAAAATTGACATTGGTACAATCCACCCAATATCATTCAGATTTCGTCAGTTGTATGCACTTTATCTGAGTGTGTATACATATATGGACATAACAGTTCTATGCAGTTTTATCACATGTGTAGATTTGTCCACCACTAGAGTGAAGATGCAGAACTGTTCCCTCACAACAAGGATCCCTCATGCCACCTTTTAATAGCCACACTCACCCTTCTGCTCCCTACTTCCTAACCCCTGGCACCCACTAATCTATTGCCCATTTTTATAATTTTGTCATTTCAAGAGTATTATGTAAATGGAATTACACAGTATACTTTTTGAGATTGGCTTTTCCTCCTCAACATAATTCCCTTGAGATGCATATAAGTTATTGTGTGTGTCAGTATCCCTTCCTCTTCGCTGCTGAGTACTGCAGTATTTCCTGGTTTGAGTGTGGCATAGTTTGTTTAATCATTCACTTCTCGAAGGACATTTACATCATTTCCAGTTTTTGGCTATTACGAATAAAACTGTTATGAACATTCGTGTTTTCATCTCTCTGAGATAAATGCTCCAAAATGGAATTGTTGGGTTGTATGATAAGTACATGTTTAGTTTTATAAGAAGTGCCACACAGTTTTCCGGAGTGGCTATGACATTTTACATCCCCACCAGCAGTGTATGAGTGATCCAGTTCTTCTGCATCTTTACCAGCTTTTGGTATTTGTCACTGTTTTTAATTTTTGCCAGTCTGATAGAAGTGTAATCATATCTCACTGTAGTTTTTATTTTTATTTATTTATTTTAACCAACAAGGCCAATCAGACAATCACTATAGTTTTAATTTGCATTTCCCTAATGGCTAATGATGATGAAACATCTTTTCATATGCTTATTTGCCATCTGTATATCTTCTATAGTGAAATAGCTGTTTATTCATTTCTTTGGCTCATTTTCTTTTCTTTTTTTTGAGATGGGGTCTCACTGTGTTGCCCAGGCTGGTCTCAAACTCCTGGCCTCAAGTGATCCTTTCGCCTCAGCCTCCTGAGTAGCTGGGATTACAAGAAAGAGCCACTGTGCCAGCTTTGGCTCATTTTCTGACTGGCTTATTTGTTTCTTTACTGTTTAGTTTTGAGAATGCTTTATATATTCTAGATACAAGTCCTTTTGTCAGATGTATGATTTGCAAATGTTTTCTCCTGGTCAGTAGTTTGTCTTTATTCCCTTAACAAGGTTTTTTTGCAGAGCAGAGTTTTAAATTTTGATATATAATTTATCAAATTTTTCTTTTATAGATCATGCTTTTAGTGTCCAGTCTAAGAACTCTTTGCCTAGTCTTAAGTCCCAAAGATTTTTCTCTTATTTTTTTTTAAACTTTTATCATTTTATGTTTTACATTTAAGTCCATGATCCATTTTGTGTAAGGTTTGAGGTTTAGGTCAAGTTTTCTTTTTTTTAACCTGGAGATGTCCACTTGCTCTGGCAACATTTGTTGAAAAGGCTATTCTTCCTCACTGAACTACTTTAAGCACCTTTGTCAAAATCTGTTGGGTATATATGTGTGGGTCTACTTCTGGGTTCTCTATTCTGTCCCTACCATTGATTTATCTGTCTGACCTCCTCCAGTACCATACTGTCTTATTACTGTAGTTATAAAATAAGTCTTGAAATCTTTAAATTAAGATTACTTTATTAATCTTACTTTATTCTTCTTTTTTCAGAATTGTTTTAGCTCTTCTTGGTCCTTTGCTTTTCTACATCAATTTTAAAATAAGCTTGTCTGTGTCTACAAAAAAACCTTGCTGGGATTTTGTTAGGAATTGCATTAAGCCTATTGATTGATTGGGGGAGAATTGACGTCTCTCCAAGGATACACAAAAGAATTAACTTTGTTTCGTCAGGAAGATGTTAAGGGGAGAAAAGAAGTGACTATTCATTTTAAAATTATATATCTTTGCATTGTTTCAGTTGTTAAAAGGGCCATGGATTACTTTCCTAGTTTCATTCAAAACAATATATACTCTTTAGAAGTTAAAAATCAAAGTTTGTTTAAATAATTGAGAGGATTCAGCTTACTGTTTTCCAGATAGTTAAGTGGGTATGCCTCTAGAAATTTATAGATTAGAAAATCAGTTCCCTTATCATTCTTTTGTTGTTATACTTAATTTTCTTATTTCTGTTGGAGTAGTTAGAACTGTTGTTGTATTTGTGGTTTGCTTTGAGGCAGTAGAAATAGATACTCCATGAGTCTGTGCTGAATACTCAGCTTTGAAGTTCCCAGCATCTGCTGGGGTGGGAGTTATTGTTCGCTGGTCACACAGCAGAACTAGCTTTTGAGTTTGATCAGCTTGAGATTCTGGAGGAACCCATCTTCTTAACACCTCCTTACATCTTCTGCCTACCTTAAAAGTAGATTCTTTATCAAAACGTGCCAACAGAATCTTGTTGGTTTTTTAATTTACTGAGCTCTGATTCCTGAGGAATGGATAATGAGTAACTCCTGTAGAATGATTCCTTTGGAACTTTTCTCTGGATTTTGCAACACCAAGCCAATCTCCAACAGGCACACTCCTTGCAAGTGTCAAAACTGTGGGCTCTGTGCGATGGCAGTGAAGCCGCTTTGTTGGTTGGCTGCCATGAGGTGAACAAAGAGACTGACTGAGGCAGGGTGTCAGGCCTTCTTCCACTGTCATTTCTGCCTCTCAGATCCTCCTGGGGAGGTTGCATGATAAAATAAACAAACAAAAATGTAGAGGTATTAACTTACAGCAAGTACCACAACTTCTGTGTTTCTTTCTCTGAGAAAACATCCCTCTGCCACCCCCCACAGAGATACGGTATGCGCATATGAATGAATGGGCACCTTTGTCTTGATTCCTTCTGTGAAGATTTTTAAATAATAGTTTGAATATTCATAGTAACAATCTATCTGCTCATCTCACTGGTTTGTTGTGAGAAAAAGAGATAATAAATGTGAAAAGGCTCTTTGGGAGATGAATTTATTCCATCATTTGACAATTATTTATAATATCAGGTATTGTTCTAGACACCAGGGTACAACAATGAGTAAGAAAAAGTTTCCTTCTTTTGGGGATATAACATTCTTGTGGGGAGGGATGTGATGAGGCAGATAAGACAATAAACAAGATGATTTTAGATAGTGATAAGAAGCAGCCTGTAGTCCCAGCACTTCGGGAGGGTGAGGCAGGAAAGACTTTCCAGGCAGAGGAAAGAGTTACTGCAGGGGATCTGGTACAGGAGTAAGCCCAGCGTGTTTGAGGAACAGAAAGGAAGCCTCTGTGGGTAAGAAGCAGTAGGCATGGGGAGAGTGGGACGAGAGGAGGTGAGGGCAGTAGGTGAGGGCCAGATGACACAGGGCCGTGCAGGACAAGGTAAGGAATGTGGGTTTTCTTGGAGGAGCTCATGGACAGGTCTGATAAAGCAGAGGAGTGACATGGCAACTAAAATGACTCACTTTTTTTTTTTTAAAGCATCTCAATATTTGGTAAGATTTTTGCAGATTGTTGAGTCATAGTTATTACTGAAAAGACTAGATCAAGATGTGGTGACTTCAGGGAATTGACAGTTGAATTATCTTAATTATCTATTGTGATTTCCAAACACTCAATATCCTGATAAGTATGAAACAAAAGAAAATACAGCTTTTTGGTTAATTTTAATGATCAAAAGGGCACAGGAGTAAACACCTGATATTCCACTTCTGTTGTATAACAAGCTAACTAAACTGGAGTTGGAGGATAAATTGTAAAACAAATCATTTGACTTCTTATTTCTATGACTTTTTTTTTGATTAGATTTCTGGCTTTCAAATAGGGCTGAGGTATGTATATATATAGTACACCAGCAAAAATGAAAAGAGGCAGACAAGAATAGTACCAGAGTAACAGATACCCAAAACCTAATGCCATGTCAGAGAGTGTCATTGAGTAATCATATATCAGATTAAAGCAGCAGGAGAAAATTATTTATAAATCATAATCATTTTAGTGGTATTTTTCAGCTTCATCATAGTAACTTCACAACATCATTCTACATTTGTGAAGTGGTAAAATTCATGTCAAAAAGGAAAGGGGGGTGGAAGAAGTCAGTTCATTGCAATGAATTACCTCTCAGAAACATGCCCTCGTTTCCCATTTCCCATGCCCACCTGACCCCTGGTATACACCTTATGCTCCAGAAATAATACCTAAAACTGGAAGAGACTTGGTGTAAGTTATGAAGCAAATTAAAATAGAAATAGAAGGAAGTAGAGCCAATGGAGTTGAAAAAGCCTTCCACTGAAAATCAGTAAGTGACTCACATTTGTTTGGTTATTTATATTCAACCACCACCAGCAGTTCCTTTCCCCCAAGTGCTCTGCAAAGGTAAGGAACCAATTTTATTTCAAACTTCAGAGGGCAAGAGTGATTGCATTCTCTCCTATTTTAAATACTTACTTATTTTTTATCCTTCAGATCCTATGTAAGGCAGAGGATGACTAGATCCAAGGGAGGAAACAAACAGTTTCCAGTACTGGACCATCTCTTATCTATAATTCAGTTACCTCCAAATAAAGACACCACTTACTTATCACATTCTTGGGCAGCCCTTGTGGTGTTACCTCATATTAGGTAAGAAAATAAGCTCTGTTTAATTTTGAAAGAAATGCTTAACATGCTGATTAAAATATGTTAGCCATTCCTTGCTATTGTATGAGAAAGCCATTGAGTGCCAATTTGAACTTTTCCTTTTTCTCCCCACTCCTTGGACAGACCTCTTGAAAAAGATAAGGTGATACCACTAGTCACGTGTTTCATAGAGTCACTCTTCATGACAATTGACACAGGGAGCTTTGGAAAAGGTTAGTTACCATCACCGTTTGTTCTCTTCTCTTCTTTTTTGGCACACCCATGTAACCGTAAACACGTGAAATGTTAGAGAATAATACTAACATTGTGTTCTGGCATAACCCCTGTTTGATAAAATCCAGGGGAAAAAAGAGGGTACAAAGGGCATGTTTCACTTATACCACATAATGTTGTTGACCGGGTCATGGTTGATGGAACATAAGGAAGGTAAAGTATCAAATGCCATGGCTTAGAATACCGTTTATTTACAAGCCCCAGACTGTCTTGTTTGCCATCTCCCATGCCCACCTGACCCCTGGTATACACCTTCTGCTCCAGGCATTTCTGTTTGCTTACCTGGAGCAAGACACATTCTTTTACAACTGTCTGGTTGCCTTTGCACGCTTATTTTCTCTGCCTGGAGACCTTTCTAGGTCTTTGTCATTCAGTGAACTCTTGTAAGCATAAAACCTCTAGGAAGGCCTTCATGACTCTTCCAGGCAGAATTAGGCTGCCCTGTCCAAAACACCATTTCCTATCATATACTTATATGTCTCCCCCACTAACCTGCAAACAGTAGTTTAAAAGCAGGTATTTGTTTCATTCTAGCATAGCGTTTTTTTCTAGCACGTGCGTATAGTAGTCATTTTTTCACTTAAATATTAGTATGCTACATTCCATGTTAGATACTAAGCAGACAGAGAATAAAGTACACTCACCCCATCTCAAGTGCTCAGTGGCCACACATGGCTAGTGGCTACCATATTGGATTGTGTCTACATATTGGCACAAGTATTTTTACCATTATAGAAATTTCTATTGTATAGCACTGGTCTAGAGCCTAGAGCAGAGTCTGACAAAATCTTTCTGTAAAGAACCAGATAGTAAATATTTTAGGTTTTGTGGGCCACCTTCAGTCTTTGTGGCATGTATTTTTTTAACAACCCCTTTAAAATGTAAAAAACCTTGTTAGCTTGCAGGCCATATCAAAACAGGCTGCCTACCAGATCTGACTTGTGGGCCATAGTTTGCTGACCCCTGCAGTAAAGACTAAACAAGTGTTTAATTAGTGTCATTAATTGAATATATTATAGGTAATAGCCATTGGATTTTGTGACTTCTTATAAATTGGAGAAGTAAAATCAATGTGAGTTTTATACCAAGATAACTTCTAAGATATTGACAAGTCCAAGCCTACTCTACTCAAGAGTCCTAGTTTTGATAATGCCAGTGAGTGGGACCATTATACTTCATTCTCATAGTTGTTAATGAAACATAATTTTTTTTTTTTTTTTTTTTTTTTAAGAGAAAGGGTCTTGCTTTGTTGCCCAGGTTGGACTTCAACTCCTGGGCTCAAGCAATCCTCCTGCCTCAGCTTCTTGAGCAGCTGGGTTTATAGATGTGCACCACTATACCCAGCTCTGAGACTTAAATTTTTTTTCTCTACTTCTGAGTATATATTTTTCTTAAGAAAGATAAAACATAAGACTTAGAAACTTCTCTTGTCTGTTATATTTGGACAGTTGACAGATAATAGTTTAAAAGGCACAAATTCACTCTAAGAACTTCCCATAAATAGCAAGTATTAGATATATGGATTGTGATATATAGTTCAAAAAAAGTAATGTACTGTTTCTCCTATTTTTGCCCTTAGGAACTTGTTTGTTTTTGTCAAGCTAAAAATACTGTAAGTTTGGAGATTTCTGATTTTCATTTGGTCCTTGGAACTGTGAAGATATTAGTATTGTAAGTTAAAACCTGATTTCAGTTGTAGTAATCGGATAATTAGTAAAGGACTACAGTTTGTGAAATTTGGACATAATAAATTATCATTTTGATCATTTTATCTATTTATTACATGGTAAATTAAATGGAATTTAGATCCTCCAATTAATAACTACATTTTGACAAGTCTTTATAACAATCATCTTACAAAGTATTTTATTGTGCGTGTAAATTAGTGTTGCAAAGTTTAAAGGATTTGTAATGCTGATCATTCCCAACAGTAACATTGCACAGTGTTGAGCTTTCATAACTTCTTTAGTGGTTTCAGCATACACATTCACACTACTTTCATGTTCTGCCTCAGCTTGACATGATCAACAATTTAGAAAACTTTCCTGGTCTTTTTTCTACATACTGAAACAATCCAGTTTTTTTGTTTGTCGGTTTGATTTATTTGTTTTTTAAAGTTTAGTTTAGCCAGGCCCTAATTTTTGTAGTATCACAGGGCCGTTATTGTACCCTTTCTAAAGACCAGGCTTTTGAAAGCCTGGTGAAGTCATTTGCTTCTTTTCCTGGAGTCTAGTCCATTTTATTCCCAGGCTTTTTAAAGCAGATTTACTCATTCACAGTATTCAGTAAATATTTGTTTGTGTTTCTCATGTACCAGGCCCTTTTCTAGGCACTGGGAAACAGTGAATGAAACAGACAAAATTCCCTGCCTTCATGGAGCTAATGTTCTAGCCAGAAGAGACACTAGGCAGAATAAATAAGTAAAATATATAGCCTGTGAGAAGGTGCTGAGTGCTGTAAAGAAAAACAAAGCAGGGCCAGGAGACAGAGTCCAGAGGTTAGGGGACAGTAGCAGTTTTACATAGGGAAGGCCTTAGCAAGGAGGAGACACTTGAGCAGAAGCCCAAAAGCAGCAAGGGACTAAGCCATGAGGATACCTGGGGTCCGGGCTGTTCCCTGGGCTCCAAACCTGGGGGCAACATGAGTGCTGACCCTTGGTGGGGGGGGGGACCTGGCTTAAGCAGCAAAAAGGCCATCATGGCCCACCAAAGTGAGGGGGTGGGCAGTAAGAGAACAGGACGTAGCAGACGTGTATGGCTTTTAGGCCACTGTGTGGCCTTGGCTTTTACTCTGAGTGAAAGGTGAGGCCACAGGAGGATTTTTGGCAGGGGAGTGACTCAGGCCAAAACAGGATCACTCTGCTGCTGTGTTGAGAAGCAACTGTAGGGGAGTAAAGGAGATCAGTTTGGAGACTTATTGCAATAATTACAAATCTGGGCAAAGTTTACATTTCTCCATGATTAATTGAATTGTTTTAAATTTACTTCTTTTAGGAAGGATTATTTCTTTGAAATCACTGTATTTATCATACTGCATATTCCCCTTTTCTTGACCGTTCTGTTTAAACTTCTCATACTTTAGTCCTTGGTATAAACAATTGAAGATGCTGTAGAGGTTTGAAACAAAAGGCACACATAGCACAGAGTGGGGTCTATATGTCCCCTAGAAAAGGCCAGCTGGCCTCCCAGCCTGGTGCCTCTTAGCCTTGGAGCCTTGGAGACTTGGAGATGTCCAACAGGAGTGGATTCACTTTTGAGGAAAGGGGTGTAAACTTAGAGAGTAGATACAGGTTTCTGTACTTGGTGCTGTGCTGGTGACTGGTTAAGCACCTTGGTTTACAGCCAAGACAGCCTGGCTTTCAGTCTTGTCTCCACCACTTACTAGCTCTGTAGCCTTGGGTGAGTTCGTTAACCTCAATGTCATTATCTCTCAAAGGGGGATAATATTATTTAAAAAAGGAGGGGGGGGGTAGTAGTCCTTACCTTATGGAGATTAAGTTGTACAATGCATGCAGTAATAATAATAAACAAATTGCTTTTATTGAATCTTTATTATGTGCTACTCACTGTTCTGGGCCCATTATATACATTATTTATTCTTCACAAAAACTTCATGAGATGTAGGTGCTGTTATCATTACAGATGGGGAACTGAAATTTCAAAATAAAACCCTGGTCTGAGCCACCATCTCTCCTCTGGATTATTGCATTAGCCTCCTAGTGAATTCTGTGCTTCTAGCCTTGCCCTGCCACTTTCTATTTTGTACCCAGCAACCAGAATGATTGATCCCTTTTAAATGTGGGACAGATGATGTCATTCCTTTGCGCACAACCCTCTAGTACAGTGTTTCTCAACTGGGGGCAACTCTGGAGACATTTTTGGTTGTCACAACTAGGGGATGGGGACACTGCCCCTGGCATCTAGTGGGTGGAGGCCAGGGATGCTGCTGAATGAGCAGCCTGTAGTGCACAGCACAGCCCTCCTCCACCAAGAGGTATCCGGTCCCAAAAGTCAGTAAGTGCTGCTGTTGAGAAACCGTGCTCTTGTGCTACCCAGTCTCACTCCATGTAAAATCCAACATCCTCATCACGTTCCTCAAGGCTCTGTATGATCTAACCCCTGGCTGCTTCTGACACCTTCAGCCTTTCCTTGTTAACTCACTTCCAGCTGGACTGGTCTTCTTGATGTTCCTGCAGACAAGCACACCTCGGTCTGGGATTTGGCATTGCTGTTCCCTCTGCCTAGAATACTTGTCTTCTAGATAGCCTTCCAGCTCACTTTCTCACCTCCTTTGGTGGTCTCTACTTTCTAGG
Source organism: Daubentonia madagascariensis (assembly GCA_023783475.1). Taxonomy (NCBI): domain Eukaryota; kingdom Metazoa; phylum Chordata; class Mammalia; order Primates; family Daubentoniidae; genus Daubentonia; species Daubentonia madagascariensis. The sequence goes on along the minus strand of JAKFHU010000600.1, from coordinate 18,992,069 downwards.
GCCACCCCTCTATCGAGTGGCGCTACCCTTCCCTCCCTTGCCTTCCCTGCTCCGTGCCAGTCTCTCTCTAGCCTCCTTCCCCTGTTTGCTTTTCTCCACAGCACTTATCACTGTCACACTTACTAGTTTATTTTTTTTTTTATTGGCTACCTCCCTCTACTAGAATATAAGTTCCAGGAAGACAGGGACTTTGTCCTTTGTGTACTGCTATATCCACAGTGTCTAGAAAAGTCACTGGCACATAGTTAGTGCTCAGTAAATATTTGTTGAATGGAAATGGTACATAAAGTTAAGCAACTTGTCCAAGGTTATACCACTGATGAGTAATGGGGCTGGTTCAAACCTGGGCCACCCTACCCCAGGCCCATGTGCCGGGCCACTCCTCTGTACTGCTACCCATGTTAGCTCGGTGCCTGGCACTTGGCAAACACTTAGTAAATATTATATATGTACATTTTTATGTGACTATCATTTACAACTGTGGATTAAAGAGACAGCACTGGATTTGTGGTCAAAATATTCTACTCCCACCTCTGCCTCACTCACTGTTGCTAGGCCATAGATTCTACACCTATAAAGTGACGCTAAATGTCCATGTGAAACTTTTACATGTTACTTTTTACATTTCCTTCATCAGTGATAATTTTCTGTGGTTTATATTATAGTCTAAATACTCTTGAGGTGTATGGTGCAGTTTGGGTCTAATAAATATTTTGTTGCAGAACGTTTCCTTTGGAACCATCCGTGTTGCTGTTGGCTGATCTGTATTATCAAAGATTAGCCTTGTGTGGCTGCAAAGGGCCACTTTCTGAGGCAGCTTTAATGGAATTATTTCCCAAGTTACAAGCAAACATTTCAACTGGTGTATCCAAGGTAATATTGTTTTGTGGTGTTCTCCATCTCTCTCCTTCTCTTTGTATATGGACTGCCAGTGATTGTCAGAGCTCCTTAATCAGAAAATGTTGCTATAGGATGATTTCCATTTAAAGTCATGATTCCTAAACATTCACCTGCAAACTGATTGCAGCAGGATTAGGGAGATTAATAAAAATACACATTCTGGCTCCCCACCACCAAAGATTCTGATTCACTAGGTATAGGGTGGGAACTGAAAAATCTACATACCTTTTAAAAGTCTTCTAGGTGATTCTCCTGCTCATTCGGGTGTATAGAAATACCTGAATACTGTATGCTACTGAGGAATAAAAATCACTAGTTTTAATTGAGTTGTAAGCTTAATCAACTTCTTTCCACCTATTTACAGAGATGCTTATAAAGTCATAGTTCAAAGAAACAGCATGGTTTTGTGGGTAACCTTGTCTTCTCGGTCTAGTATATGGGTTACTTGTTCTGTGTTTTATGAATGAAGTGTTGGTGCTGAATGTAGAATAAGGGATAGAATAGGTATGTATTACTCTGGTCACATGGTACATTTTCCTTAATTCTATAAAACTTAAATCTCATTGATTGAATCACTTTCTTCCCATAGTTAAGCTTTGAAGTTTGAAACACGCATTTTACTTTCTCTAGATTCGGCTTTTGACGATAAGGATCCTAAACCATTTTGATGTTCGGCTTCCAGAATTAATGGAGGTATTTTAACTGTTTGAGTGAATAGTTTTTTCAAAAATATAATTTTACATATTATTGTTAATTTTCAAAATGATACCTTGCCTAAAATTAACATACTATGTAAATATTTTAAAAATGGATTTTTTTTTTGGTAATTCCTACTCCCACCCACCAAGAAGGCCACCACTGAAAATCTGCAGTTAATTGATGAATATTCTTTCAAACTTTTTGAATACACACATATAATTTAAACAAATGGTATCATGAGGTTTTTCCTTATCAGTCCCTCTAGTTCTACTTCATTTCTTTTGAAGTTTGAGTAGTACTCCACAGTTTAAAATGTCTTCCATTTAGCCAGTTCCCTGCTGATGGATGGTTAGGTAGGTTTTTGTAGTTTTTTAATATTTTAAACAACACTACAGTGAACATCCTTACACAGATATATTTGTGGAAGGGAATATTTCCATAATCCCCATTACTAGAAGTAGAATTGTATAGTGAAAATATATATACATTTTCTTTATTTCAACAAATGTTGCCAATCAGTTTGAGTGATTTCAAGAATTATTTTCCTGTTTTTTACTTGTCATTTCTGGAGTAGGCAATAAACCTAAATTATCTACCAAAAAAGTAAATGGTGTGTGGAAAAATGTATCATTTACCAAATAGAAGTGTTGCTTATTTAATTTAAAACATTAACATATTCCATATTCATATAACATATTCTTTTTCTATTTTTAGACCTTTTGTCACATTTAATGTTCTTTTTGGAAAATCAAAATACTGATGTTTCTCCTTGGTTTTCTCTGGTTGTTCAGGATGATGGGCTGTCAGAACGGCAGTCTGCCTTTGCTATATTACGCCAGGCAGAGCTTGTTCCAGCAACTGTGAATGATTACAGAGAGAAGCTTCTTCATTTGAGAAAACTAAGACATGATGTGGTGCAGACTGCAGTCCCTGATGGCCCGTTACAAGAGGTAAAATAGCATCCTTTTTTTTTTCTTTTTAATTCATGCTTTAAATTCTCTTTTGGGAAGCATACCAAGTAGTCACCAAAAGAAAAATAATGTTTTTTAAAACAAGGTAAATCCCCAGTTCTCTTAGATGCTTTGAGTTAAATAGTTCTGTCAGCTTTTTAATAGTAGAAATACCTTAATATCCCCTCTTAAGAATATGTGAGGGTGTAAAGCGGTTACGACCAGTCCTCCTTCAGTTTTTTCATTGCTTTTTCTGGTGGGACAGGGAAGTGGCTGCTTTAGCGGTTTGTTTTGCTTAGGATCTCTCACGTGTTTCTTATCATTCGGTTATAGCATCTAGCACATGAACATTTTTGAATGTAATACTTCCCATTTTAGCAGTTCTCTAACTTCATCAGCCTTAGACTCTTAATGAATTGGGTAATTTTGCAAATGGTCCCTTATCAAAAAAAATTTTTTAACCAGTTTTGTTGATGTAACAGTTTCAAAATATAGATTCTATTTTTTTAAAAAAGGCTTTAAAGGGTAGAGTATAAATGATTGTGGTTTGGGGGTAGGTTGTGGAAATTTGTTAAATAAGGAAGCAAAACTGACTCTTCAGTCACTGGTATCATCACGCAACAGTTTAGATAGTGTCATCAAGGTTGCCAAGGTCAAGGCCTGGCTCTGCTGCTTAATACGCCTGAACTGCTCTGTGACTCTGTTTTCTTATTTGTGAAATAGGGAAAATAATAGTTCCTAATTCACAGGATTGCTGTGGGGATTACATGAGGGAAATATAAAATGCTAAACAGTACCTAGCACTTACTAAGTGCTCAGTGGTAACTATTATGATTATTAAAATTAATCTTTTATCAAACATATATTGACCACCTATATATAAGTGGGTACTGGTGGTATAAAAACCCAGCTCCTACCTTCAAAGAGAGCATAGTCTCAGGGACAAGATGAGCTACGAAACATGCCGGTGCTCTGCAGTGGGACATGTTGTATAATAAATGCATAAGAGAACGTTTGGGAAGGATTTCTGGAAGGGGTGGTGATTGGCTGCACCTTGAGAAGGGGCTAATGTTCGATTTGAGAGGAAGACCACATATAGAGGTAGCGGGCTTTGAGAGTTTAGGTAGTTTATTTAGGGAAACTTAAGTAGATTGATGAAGTTGAGAGGCTCTGGGCCTGGGTAGGGGAGCCATGACAGCCCTGTTTGATGTCACAGATATTCTCTCCCCCATCCCATTTCTAACAGTCTACCTACCATCTTTGGTTTATGAAGGTGATTGATCTGCTTATTGGCTGTCAGTAGGTAATGGTCTTTTTTTTCTTAATGAACTTACTAGACTGCATATTCCTTGAGGGATTCAGGTTGTGTATTAATCATCTGAGCATAGTGCCTTGGCCCACATAGTAGGTTTTCAAAGGACATTTGTTCATAGAGTGGTGAGTGAATGATGAAATTATTCTGTTTGTGTCCTATTATTCTTCTAGTGGCATACTTTATAATTTTCTTTATTAGATTTTTAAAATTACAAATGCAATATATGTTTTTATAACAAAATAACTCAGAAATGCATTGGAAGGATTTTTGATACTAGGCACCCCCCTAGAAAGACAAATGTCTGTTAAATCCACCAAAAGTGAGCTGGTTAAGAAAACATGGTCCTTCCATGCTAGTGTCCATTTCAAATTATGGTGGTCCCAGTGACCACCATTTTTAAAAAATTTAGTAGCTAGGTTTTAGGGTTCAGACAGTGGATATGAAATTGATGATAATAATAAGAACAAACACCATTTACTTTGCCTATAAAATATACAAGACAAAAATATGTTTGCAAGAATAAAATACTTCTTAATTTTGATTCTGATTTCTGCCCTTGCCATTCTGAGAAAGAACATGCTCTCTTACTTCTTGATAAGTCTATTGAGAAACACACAACATTTTAAAAACAAGGCATTGTTTTACTGGGTTTAGGGGGTGTGGGGTGGAGTGGGGATCCCGAAGCAGAGTGTGGCTCTCGTGTTCTTTCCGTCATGCCATATTGCTGCCATGCTTTGGGAAAATACATTTTACTTTTCAAAGTAATCTAAAAGCAAACAATACATTTTCTTACAAAATCAATTTGAAAATCAATTCTTAACCTCCTCACTACACTCTTGGTTTGTACATTTCAAAGTTTCCATTGCATTAAATAGTTATGAATTTATCTGCCTTTAGTGAGCTCAAATAATAAATCTCAATCCTGAACAAACTAAAAATATGACTATTAATTATTTATTGAGTTACTGAATTCTCTTGTCCAAAGCAACACGGACTAGCAGTGCCTTTTAATTTTGCTGCTTAAAGCCATATGTCAAATTTAAAATATAAAAATCCTGAGTTGTCTTGCTGCCCTTTGAGAATACCTTACATTTTCACAGTGCTTTGTAGTTTCCAGAATGATATACCCTTTTTATAGATATGGAACTTGAGGCTCAAGGATGTTAAAGTGATTTGCTCTAGGGTATGTGGTAGTGATTGTTTAGAATTGGAACTTTGATCCATATTGTCTGACTCTGAGTCCAATGCTTGAAATTTGAATATAATTTTATATTATTCCCAGAGATGGAAGATCCTTTTATATATCAATTGTCAACTGATTGTAGTTAAAATTACGTCAGCCAGCGTGCCCTGCACATAAAATAATGATTGGGCGTTCCTTGTATGGATTTACTTAGTCTCTCTCTAAGCCTCAGGTATGCTGTTGGATCATACTTTAAAATATTATTCATAGTCACTTTAACATCATTTGAAATGCCATTATTCAGTGGCTGATACCAGTTGTATAGGAATTAAAGATGGAAGGTCTTCATGTGCCGAAAGACAATGTGGCATGTACTGGGGGAACTGGGAGAAGGGGAACTGTGGCAGGCTCACTTGCCTTTACTCCTGGGCTGTAACCTTGACCCCCGTGCCTTAGTCCTTATCTGTGCCTTATCTGTAAAGGGATCATATTTTGTAGGATGGCCTCTCTATTCTTTTCTGCCGTAGCAACCTGTGATTTCTATTTAGCAAATGTCACAGTAGGAATGAATTTTCTACTCAGTATTCTTTATTCTGAATTCAGTCATTTGGTAAGCATTTGCTATGTTTTGAACATCAAATTAGGTGCTAGGGATACAAAGACAAGTGAGAACATAACCCTGCCTTCAAAAGATGTATAGCCTAGTAGGGACTAAGACACAGGTAGGCAACTAGGTACAGTGGGGGACAGTCACGAGAGGCTTCACTGAGGATATAACTCTCAAGCTGAATCCTAAACATCTGTCCAGGAATGCAGATGGGAAGGCTGTTATAGCCAGGCAGAGCAGAGTGAGGTAGAAATGGTATCTGAAATAGCCTGGCTTGTTCAGGGATGCAGGTGGTTCTGTATGGCTGGAGGATGGGGTGCAGGGGTGAGATAGTGAGGGTTGAGATGGACAGAGGTCACATCTGAGAGCCTGGACTTAAATATAGATGTTATAAACCAGAGAATTCTCCACCTGGGCCCTGGTCTTCAATCTCTTTACTTTTTCTCCCTAGATTTTTTATTTTTCTTGGCATAAGAGTCCATTCATTTATTTAGTAGTTATTTTTTGTATGTTATTTACAGTACTCCTTAAGTACCAGTGATTGTGCCAGGTGCTGGTTATATAAGGAACAAAGTAGACATAGACACTATCCAGAGCTTCTGATGCCAGCTTTTAGGCCAATAAACAAACTTGGTGTTTTATGAAAGGAAGAGTGGGAAACACATTCAGCCTTTGTTACCATTTCCCCTTTTGCTTTGTTGTTTTCATGTGATGTTACTAAAACGCATAGATGATGAGTGAGTTTCTGGGCCACTTTGAGTTGGAAGCAGAATGTGAAATGTTCAAAGGCTACTTGAGTCAATAGACTTTGCTGAGGTTCCTTGACTAAGTCATGGTGAACACTGATAATAAGAAATATGTTGAAATGTATTTCATTCTAACTTCCTGGTTTAAAATGGCCAACCTTCTGCTTATCATAACACTGGGGCCAAGAAAATGGAAAATTAAGTCTGCTGAAAGAAAATCCCAAGAAATGAGACTGCCATTGTTTTCCTTTTCTTTCTCATTAGATAAGAGAGAAAAAATAGCTATTCATTACCTGCAAATTAATTCCCATTTTCAAGCAGTGCATTATTGTGAGGGAACCTCCTCCCTCTTCCCTGATGGACATTCTGATTGCTGCTGTCTACTTAGTACAGAGCCACTCTTCAAGAAAAGCTGTGAATTCTGTTTGGAAGACTCTGCTTCTTGGCTAAGGCAGATTCACAAAATAGTCACCACTTCAGAGCACTTATTATATGCTCCAGGCACTGTTCTAAGGACTTTATGTGTACTAATACAGCAGTCCCCAACCTTTTTGGCACCAGGGACCAGTTTCCTGGAAGACAATTTTTCCACGGACTGGGGTGGGGATGGTTTCGGGATGATTCAAGCGCATTACATTTATTGTGCAGTCAAACCCCTCTGCTACTGATAATCTGTATTTGCAGCCGCTCCCCAGCACTATCATCACCACCTCAGCTCCATCCCAGATCATCAGGCATTAGATTCTCATAAGGAGCGCACAACCTAGATCCCTTGCATGCACAGTTTGCAGTAGGGTTCGTGCTCCTATGAGAATCTCATGCCTCCGCTGATCAGACAGGAGGCGGAGCTCAGGCGGTGATGGGAGCAATGGGGAGTGGCTGTAAATACAGATGAAGTTTCGCTTGGTCACCCTAACAGGCCACTGACTGGTACTGGTCCGCAGCCTGGGGACTGGGGACTGCAGTACTAATACATTTAATCTTTACAGTGATCTTAGGAGATAGGTGCTGTTACTGTGTTCATTTTATAGAGGAGAAAACCAAAGCTTAAAGAGGTTTAGTAGTATGCCCAGGATCAAGCAGCAAGTAGCTGGCAGAACTGGATTCAAACCCAAGTATTCTGGATCCACAGTCCGTGCTCTTAACTAAAGTTGGCCCTCTGTGTCCATGGGTTCCACATCCATGGCTTCAATTCAATATTTCGTGGATCAAAAATACTTGGGGGGAAAAATGGATGGTTATAATATGTACAGGCTTTTTTTCCCCCTTATTGTTCCCTAAACAATACAGTATAACAACTATTTATATAGTATTTATGTCATATTAGGTATTATAAGTAATCTAGACATGATTTAAAGTATACGGGAGTGTGTGTGTAGGTTATATGCAAATACTATGCCATTTTACATAAGAGACCTGAGCTGTCTGTGGATTTTTATATTCTGGGGGAGGGGTGTCTCTGGAGCCAGTCCCCCACAGATACTGAGGGATGACTGTACTCTGATACACTGCCTCAGTAGATGACAACACAAATAGTTTCCATTTTACAAAATGTAAAAAGCAAGGAATTCCTTTTAATTTAGGTAGTATATACACAGTGCATGCACAATAGCCCAGAGAATGATGACTTACATTTGAATTGTACTTTGTAATTTACAAAGTCCCTTTGCATCTGTAATCTCATTTAATCTTCCTAAGATGGGTAGTGTTGGAACCTTTTTACAAATGAGTAAACAGGGGCTCATTGAACCTTAGTGATGTGGGTAGTCAGTGTCAACAGGAAGACTCAATGTCAGGTTTACAGCCTGATGTCCTTCCGTAGATTTGTTCGCTGCAGGACATCAGCCCTCTATGTTTTTTATCAGGGGTTTTCAGTCCATGACCCTTGAAGATACATTAATGGACCCCTTTGGGTGTAAGGCCAAGTGGAGGCATTTGCCTTTCAGTCACAGCAGTTCTGCTCTTACCTGCTTTATATATTAGGGTTCTGTGTTATGTTTCATTTGGAAAAAAGACTGCTGCTAGAATGTATACAAACACCTCACTGCCAAATAATAATAAAACTACCATTCTGCATGATGCCTCCCTAGCACATGGGGATGTTAGTAATAATGACTGTCACTCCAAAAGGTGATTGCGAAAACTTTAGATCCTCTGAACTGAACTCCTTTAAAGTTTTGAAAACTCAGACATGTGCTCATAAAGCCTCAGCTGTTCACTGCATATTTTCTTGGGTTTTTTGGCATCGGTGCTTTACTGACTACAGTTCAAGTTTTGTCTTATCAGGTGATGGCAATTTAGAAGCGAATTTAATCATTAGTCAAATCTGTTTATTCAAATGTATCCTTTACATGTGAACATCTGGAGTGAATATTAATACTGTGTTTGCTATAGTGATTCTTCTGTGTTAAATAGTGAGTGACATTTTGGGGAGGGGAGGAAAATTACTATGCACTGAATTTTGGATTGGTACCTACAGCTTTTTTCTCAATGCACAAACTTCTTTTCAAACCTCAGGTTGTCCAACTCAGGATGTTTTCATTTCGGTACTTGTGTTCTGCTTTTCTATTGTATTTCATTACCCATAAACTAGTCTCCTGTAATTGCAGGTGCCACTTCGTTATTTGTTAGGAATGTTATATGTTAACTTCAGTGCTCTCTGGGATCCTGTTATTGATCTCATAAGGTAAGCATGGGTTAAATGCATGAAGCTGTTATGCTTTAACTACTGCAGAATGATGGGACCAGGATTATACTCCTTCTAGGTGTGATTTAAATGAATGGGCATATACAGTATTTACAGCTACCTTAAATTGTTTGTGGGAGAAGGTGAAGGAAAAAATAAACATTAATTATTCTCTCTGATGTCACTTCTTGAATATTTCAAATGTTATATGTATGTTTCTTTGCGCATTAAAATAACTTTGGAGGACTTTCTCTTTACTTTATATGATATTTCTGTATTATTGAAATTTACAGTTAAAATTTTCATAGCAAGAAGGTATATTATAATAATTGCATGATTTTATTTATATATATTGAGTCATTGAGCCATACTTTAATTTAAAAATAAGGACTTTTCAAAACCCTTGCTGTCTAGTATCCAAAATCCCTTTAGCTCTAAAAAGGACCTTAGTAGTCACATACAAAGTGCATGTTGTGGCTCATATTTAGAAATCTTTTACACACATTTGTCTTCAGATAGTCTACTCTTGTTTTTTATCAGACTGGAAACACGTCACTTGTGGCCTTTCAGAACCCCAACTGTTAGTTCTTATTTGACAGAAGTAGAATAGACAAATCCCTTTACAATTTGGAACCAATTTGTGTACCTTTTACTGCCCTTCAAAGGCATCAAACCAGTGTGCTGAAAGCAAGGGCCTCCTAATATCAGCTTCGTTATTTTGTTTATTGTACTTTGAGAAGATGGGAAGAACCTGACATGTGCATTACCAATGGCCCACTATCAAAAGTGTTGTTTCTTCAATTACTGAATGCCTTTAACAGTTCTCCATAGTGACTAAGCTATCTTCCTGTTGGGTACATCTTTCTGCTTGGAAAGATGCAACAACAAGAAACCTGTTGGTTTGTTTTCCATGTATTTCCACAGCATATGTAGTTCATGTCTTGTATAAACTTTATGCATATTCTTAGAAACTTAAAACTAACTACCAATTTGATTTGCTTGGATCTGAAAATTCCAAAGTGTGACAGCCCCGACTTTACATTTTATATCCTTTTACTTATTTCCTATGAGAACTAACTAAGGTATACACATGTTAGTTCTGATTTCTCCAATGTCTATTTATGAATGGTAAGTAAGCAGTTTGGAATCTACATGCAACTCTAGATAAAGACAGCTACACATGCTGGTATGTAAGGAGGCATGAGAGTTTGGGAACAAAAGGCAATTTAATAACATGTCAATTATGTGAAAATTGGAACAAGGAGAATGTATTAGTCTGGGAAAACCTTGTTATTGTGTTTGTTTCCTTATCACTGAGAAGAAATGCCTTCTCGAGGACGAACCAACCATTGTCTTTCTCATTTTTATGATGCTTTTTTCTCTTCAAGAAAATTAAAATGATATAGAGAGGGTAGAGCCACGGTCCAGGGAGCTTTCCCCACTTTTCTTGAGATTTATCAAGTAAGTATTCTCTTCTAAGAATATGTCTCAGGTAGGGTATGAGGAAGAGAAGGTAAGAAGTATTAACATCCCAAATTGGCTAAGTTTTTTATACATCTGTTATGTTTTCAAATCATTGGCACATCTATAAAGCACTGGCTCTATTAGGTAACAGCTAAATAGTTTAGTTCACCACTTAATTTTATATGAATCATAATTTAACCAGCCCACAAATGGCATTAATAAAAAATTGCAAGTTATATAAGAAAGACCATGTTGAGTTTGATCAATGTACAAAGGACAAAGGCCTTGTTATTTCTTGCCTTGTTATTCATTGTTTTATTGCCTGACTGGGGCTTGAAGGTATTTTCCAGTAACCCAACCCCAATCACTGTTTTGAGCCTCTTAATCTTTTCTATGATGCTAAGGAATGTACTCTCAGAATAATAAGAGCTTTCTAGAGCATTGTTTTGTTTTGACTGGATATGCTGTAAGAGAGTCTGATTGCATTAAAACTCTAAAGATGAGGGATGTGGTGTGCAGAACAGTACCACGCAATCAATAAAAAGTATATTTTCTTACAGTATTCTGTTACACGGGAAAATGCTGTAGAGTTAGGTTAAGCAAGCCATAAACCACACCATGCTCAGCTGTTTTGAGAAACAGCCAGGAGGTCTGAGTGGCTCCAGCAGAGTGATTCAGGGAGAAAGTAATTGGAGATACAGGCAGAAAGGTAGCAGGAAACCACATTGTGTAGGGCTTTTAAGTGATAGGAAGGACTCTGGCTTTTACTTTCAGTGAAATGGGAAGCCACTGGGAGGTTTAAGCAGAAAGATGACCTGACCTAAGTTTCCTTAAGGATTTTTCTGGCTGCTGTGTTGAAGGAGGATAGGCTGTAGGATGGCAGTGGTGAGAGCAGAGACACCAATCAGGAGGAAATTGCAAGTCTGGGCAAGAAGTGATGGTGGCTTGACTAAGATTATAGCAGTGAAGATGGGTATTTTTTGAAGGGTTTCAATTTGATAAGATATATTTTTGAAGGATTGCAACTAGATTAGTCCATGGGATTTGCCAACAGATCAGATGCAGGATGGGTGTGTGTGATGGTATTGGGGAACCAGAAGGAGGGAGGGAAAGAAAAGGGCGGGGGCAGAATCGAGGATGTCTCTTGAGGTGTTGGTCTGAGCAACTAGAAGAAGAGGGTTACCATTTAGTGAGATTGGGAGGAATGCAGGAGTTGCAGGTTTGTGGGGAGAATCAAGAGTACATTTTTATCCATGCAAAGCTGGAGGCTAAATAAAGAAAGAAATAAAGAGTTCATTGTCAGATGTGTTAAGTTTGGGATACTGGAATAGATAGCCAAGTAGAGATGTCAAGTAGGCATTGAATGAAGAAGTTTGAATTTCAAGGGAAAGATTTGATCTGGAGATAATAAATTGTGAATTATCAATATATGGTTGGTATTCCAAATCATCAGACAGGGAATAAAGTCATCTAGGGTATAAATAGAGAGAGAGAAGACTCCCAAGGACTGACACTGGTCTTCAGAGGTTGATAGATAAAGAACCAGCAAAGGAGGCCAGGAAAGAGTGATAGAAGAAGAAACGAGACCACCTGGTATCCCAGAAGCCAAGTGAAGAGCATATTTCAAGGAGAGAGTAATCACTTGACTCAAATGTATCTGAGAAGTCAATCAGGTGAATAATAATAACTGTTGGCTTTGGAGGTGACCTTAATCTGAGTGACCCACATGGAGGTAACCTGAACAAGAGTTGTTTTGGTTAATCTGCTAGGATTATAGCCTGATTAAAATGGGCTCAAGAGAAAATGGAGAAGAAAAATGGAAACAAGTTTGGAGAGTTTTTGTAGTAAAAAAGAAACAGACAGAGTGGTGGGTAGAGGGAAACCTGGGAGCAGAGATGGAGCTTTTGTTGTTGGGGTTGTATTTAGGATTTAAGCAGCACGTATGTGTTTGATACTGGTGCAAATGATCGAGAAGAGAGGGGAAAATTGATGATGCAAGAAAGTGGATAAAATAGCTAGAGCCGTATCTCTGAATAGAGAAGAGGAGATGGGACCCAGTGCGTGAGTGAAAAGGTTTGCATGGATAATTCGTTCTGGCAAAGGTTACAAGCAAAGGTGCAGCAGGTCAGTAGATATGGTGGCAAAGAATAATGATTTTCTCTTTTTCACATAATTCCTTGGTCATAAATTTATTTACAGAATAAGAACAGTGATACTTAGCTCTTTTTGCCTTGTTTTGAAGGTCATATAAAATAATGTTTATCAGTTGTTTTGTGAATTACACAGGACTATACATATGCCAGCTGGTTTTAATGGTGTTAGTAGGATATGAACTTCCTACCATGTTAATTTTCCAAGTTTTTCCCTAAAAAATTAGTTTACCCTGTAGCCTAAGGATAAAGACCTGACTCTAACAGTACAAGATTCTGTGGGAGTAGGGATGGAAAGAGAAGCCTGTAAAAGGAAGTAGGTCTCTGAACCTAGGAAGATTTAGAGACTAAACATACATAATTCTAAAAAATGTTTAAATTAAGACTAGTTGGGGCCAGGAGTAGTGGCTCATGCCTGTAATTGTAGTGCTCTGGGAGTCTGAGACGGGAGAATTGCTTGAGCTCAGGAGTTGAAGAGCAGCCTGAGCAAGAGTGAGACCCTGTCTCTACAAAAAAGTACAAAAATTATCCGGGCGTCCTGGCACATGCCTATAGTCCCAGGTACTTGGGAGGCTGAGGCAGAAGAATCGTTTGAGCCCAGGAGTTTGAGGTTGCAGTGAGCTATGATGACGCCACTGCACTCTACCCAGGGCAACAGAATGAGACTCTGTCTCAAAAAAAAAAAAGAAAAAGAAAAGACTAGGTGGCACTGATTACCTATAAATAATACTATTATAGATGATCCAAACTAATAGAAAACCCAAATGTCACCTTTACCTCTGACTTTGAAATATCTTATGGGTTTTTTTATTTTTAGTTTTTGGCTAGCAACTTACATTTATAAATGTTTCAATTACTTTGATATTAGAACTAGTTTGTGACTACCCTGTGAACATTCTCTGAGAAGAACCAAACCAGGAGCAGAAATGAATTACTAACAGTAGCAACAGCATCCCAGTAATAGGTGACATTTAATGAGTACTTACTGTGTGCTAGGCACTCTTATAAATGCTTTGTGTGGATTATCTTATTTAATAAGTGAATGAGTGAACATGCTGTTCGTGGAGATAAAGGTTAAAAATATGTAATATGTGGTTAAATTGAATGTTGATTGTATGATAGGGGTGTTATTAACTGGAATGATGGTATAGTTTGTAACTGACAGGGCAGTTTTGCTTATTCATCCATTTTTTGTTTATTACATGCTAGATTCTGCTAGATGGGAATACAAAGTACAGAATGTCCCAGCCCTCAGATTGTAGTTCAGTGTATGACTCTGGAGGCTAACCTTTCACATGGAGTTCCCTGTTACAGTGTCCTCAAACATGGTATTTTATCAGTGTATTTTTGAGTGAGGACTTGAAAGTCCATCTGATCAGTTTCCTAACATCTCTATCCCAATGCCCTGCATTCAACAGACAATGAAATATTAATCATTTGGACGAATGAATGAAAGTGACACAAACTAATACATTGAATGATAGACTTCAAGGTAATATTCGTTAACTACAGCAAAGGACTAAAATTAAAGGGATGGAATTTAATGAGAACAAATGTGAATACTGTACCAACTACACAAGCTTAGTTCAGAGGAGATAAAGCATAAAACTTGCTGATTTCTGTCACTTGAACATTCAGTTTGAATCTATGTGGTGTTGTGGCTTCCCCCAAAAGTTACAGAGCTGATAGTTCTGTCTGTCTGATCAGACCGTACCTGGAGGACTGAATTTTGATGTGGCACTATATTTTTGAAAGGACATTGGCAAAGTAGAATGTACCTGGTAGACAGTAACCATCATGGTCTTAATGCTGTACTTTAGTCATTTAATATAATTCACCCCTAACTCCCGTTTCCCCAGTTGTGGTTACAGAGACAGGGAGGCTGATTTCAGCTCAGTCCAAAACAGACATTTCAAATATGTTCAATTGTGTAACGATGGAATGGGCTTCATTATACAGTCAGTGATTGACGTGTCAAATAGGGTACTTAAGAGGGACTGAATAAATAAGAATAGCGTCATAGAAGCAGCTTGACTAAGGTGCCTCTGACGTCTCTTTGGTGTGTGATTCTGTGAACTGTGGACATCACTGCCGTAAATAGAATTAGGACCTTTCAGATTAACATTCATGCTTCATCTGTCTCATATCACTTTCTTTCCACTGTAGCAATGAGTATTACCCGGCAGATCTACAAGTTGCTCCAACCCAGGATCTGCGGAGAAAAGGCAGAGGGGTTGCAGCAGAGGAAATAGAAGAGGAACCTGCTGCTGGAGATGATGAAGAGTTGGAGGAAGAGGTGGTGCCCCCGGATGAATCCTCACAGAAGAAAAAGACAAGAAGAGCTGCAGCAAAGTAAGTTCAGCATTGCTGAAAGCTCAGAGACCCACAGTTCTAGAAGGAAGAGGAAGAGATTTCTTATGGCCTAAATGTGAAATAGCCTTGTACAAGATAATTATTTATATGCGTGTTACATCTTCCTGGGATTTTCTTTTACAGCCCAAAGAAAACTGTCAGTCTTATGAGTTTTTTGGTTGGTGACCTATTATTACTAGTTTTTTTCTTATTTAGCCACAGAGTGTTAGCATTGGGGGACTTTTAGGGCCGTTTAATCTTAGCTTCTTTTTGTGGATGAGAGCTTTGGAGCCTGGAGTGTTTACGTACTCTTTGACCTTTGTTCACTTTCATAGCATGAGAGCATTGTGTTTGTGTGCTAGGGGAACACATAATGGAACATCTTTTCTTTCATAAATAAGCATGTCAGCACTTTTACTCTGCCTTTTGACTTGCTTCTTGCTGGTTACTTTTTTCCTCATGCTGTTTTACTCTCTTATTCTCTTAGTTATTCATTTACGTAAATTGTTAAAAACCTAAAAGAAGAAGGGATCATGCTTTCAGAAGTTACTTCAGCTTACTTGAAGACTGTCTGAAGACTGGTGTCTAAGAGCCACTGGATTGGTGCTACTGTGTTATTTTAACACTTTAGATCTCAATCTGATGTGCCCATTTGTTGAGTATTTCCCATGAGCCATTCATTAATCCATACTTTCAGCAACCGTACTGAGTGCCTTTAAAGAAGTTATGGGTGCACGGTAAAGAAGTACGTAATTCTACCACAAAGAACCAGGGAAGACTTTTTGCAAAGGAGAGGGCAACTTTGATGCTGACAGATGAAAGTTTGCCAGGAAGCTAGGACAAGGAAGGACATGCCTGCTAATGGAAATAGCGAACAAAACATAGAGACAGGAAAGATCATGGCCAAGCTTCATATGGCTACACAGTAGTACCCCCTTCTCCGCAATTTTGCTTCCTGTGGTTTCAGTTATCTATAGCCAGCCACAGTCCGAAAATACTAAGATATTTCTTCTTCCTTCTTGGTAGGCAAAAGCCATAGTTACTTAAACCTGGACCTCTGTTGCCTGACATCAGTATTTTTGTTATATGAAAGTGAGGAAGAATATATTCTACTACTTTCCTATCTACTGCATGGAACCTAGATGAGGAATAATTCCAAAAATTATCTGAGTTCAACTTCGGAATGTATTACTGTTTTGGTTACTTTCTTTCTAATTTTAGCTTAATTAAACCATTCTCAGCACCTCTTGAATCATTTTCTGGGGTGGGGAGCCTGGACTTCAGGGAGAGGCCTGCCTGAGATTTGAGATTTCTGGAGAATTTCCTAAATGCAAATAATTAAAACTTTTTTGTATAATTAACAGTCAAAGTGTAGGCAAGTGTTTAGAGTACTTGTCAGAGAGAATAAAATTGTGGATAATATCAATTCAAGAAAATAATCTCTGTTCTTTAGTTCTATAACACTCTCTATTTTATTTTTGTTTAGGCAGTTAATTGCTCATTTGCAAGTATTCTCTAAATTTTCAAATCCACGGGCCTTATATCTGGAATCCAAATTATATGAGTTATATCTTCAGGTAAGTGAAATAAATTCTTGGCATTATAATTCTTTGTGAACTTTTCTCTATCATTCTCTTTGCCAAAGTAACTTTTAGGTTTTCAATAATTACTTGTTCAATGGTCCATGTCTACATTTTAAGTACTAATTTTTTTTAAAATTCATAGACGTATTTTTTGTTATCTTGAGAAACAGTTTTTGACAGCAATTACTTAGTTGATTTTAAAGGCATTTTGGGTGATTAAACAGATCAGCTGTGTCAACAGTGATAATAGCAAAGCATGAACAATATCATGGGAATCAGCTTTTAGAAGAGAGTGGGGGTTATACCAAAAACAATTGGCTACTTTTCCTTTCTGGTTAAGTCTGCTGTCTTGGAGGGCTAGGATTTCAGGATCTATTAAATTGAGTGAAAACAGATAGTTGGAATAATAATCTGTTGCAGTCATAACGTATGACCCTGAATTTCACAAAAGGTTGCAAAAAAACTTAATGTCATGAGCGGAGTAAGCATTGGATGTCATTCTAAGCTATCTGGGGAAATGAAATTTTCTTTTTTCATTTGGATATAAAATGTTTTAGATGAAACATTAATCATTTCAGCAGAATTTATCCATGTTCCCCTCATAAATTCAGATAGACTTTGTTTATAAAGCAGAGCTCAAAAGTTTGTTCCATAGGAAGCAAAATTCTTTTTTATCATTTATTTTATTTTCTTTTTTAGAGAGGGTCACACTCTGTCACCCAGGCTGGAGTGCAATGGCCCGATTGTAGCTTAATCACCCAAAATGCCTTTAAAATCAACTAAGTAAGTGCTGTCAAAAACTGTTTCTCAAGATAACAAAAAATATGTCTATGAATTTTAAAAAAATAAACTCCTGGACTCAAGGATCTTCCTGCCTCAGCCTCCCAAGTAACTGGGACAACAGGTGCACGCCACCACACCTGGCTGAGTCTATTTTTTGTAGAGACAGGGTCTTGCTATGTTGCTTAGGCTGGTCTTGAACTCCTGGCATCAAGCGATCCTCCTGCCTCAGCCTCCCAAAGTGCTGGGATTACAGGCGTGAGCCACCACTCCCAGCCAGGAAGCAAAATTCCAAACTTACTAATTGGAGAGGCCTCAGAACCAACTCGTCTTTCCTGGCATCTTATTGACTGCGTTACCCTCATAGGATAAGAAATTTTCCTCATTACATGACAAACCCAGTTGGCTTAAATTCCAGATTCACATAGAGAGTTGGCCTCAGCCAAAAAACTGATAAACTCCAGGGTCTGGCTGTGGAATGCAGATTTCAGAGTTTCCTTTTCATTTTTTTTTTTGCATGTATTGTATTTATCCTCCTTTACTTCCAGGAAAATGTAAGGCTGTTGTCAGGAATCAGATTTAACTCTTATCTAAATATTTAGGATTTAGGAAATCCAGTTTAGCAAATTAACACAAGTAAATTGCTATCCCGTGGTATATGTATATATGATTTCGTTAACTTATTCTGTAAAATATCATTCTTAGTTGTTGCTACACCAAGATCAAATGGTGCAGAAAATAACCTTGGATTGCATGATGACATATAAACATCCTCATATCCTCCCTTATAGGTAAGTTACTTGAAGCTTAAGGAAATGTTATTTCTTTGGCTGATTTTTTTGTTTCTACATAAGATCTCCTTCTAGAATAATTTCTTGAAGGCCTGGGAAGTTTCCCTTTTCTCTAAGTTCATCATATTGCTATTTCCAGGCATGAAATGAAAATTGGAAGTATGTTTGTTAAGAGTTGTTTTCCATCAATAATAAAGTAGAAAAGAATATTAATTTAAAAATATGTGTTGTGAAGGTTATATCATTTCTCTCTCCTTGCTAATGCCATAAAATCTTGGTGGTTACTAGGGAATCATAATCATTCTAAGAACTGAAGAAAGCTTTTATATAATACTCTTTAAACAGCTGAATTGCGGACTAAAAATCTAATCTCTTCTAATCTGTTTTACCTTTTGAAATTTGAAAATCTGTCATTTTGGAAGAAATTTTTGTGAGGATTTTCCTTTATGGATGTCAACTGCAATGGAACTATAACCTTATTACCTTATATACATATTATTCTACTCTTGCATTTTTAAAAAATCGTGTTGATAAAGTGATGATTTGTGCTGTTTTCTGTTTTTAAAGGGAAAACTTACAAAGGTTGCTTGAAGACAGAAGCTTTAAGGAAGAGCTAGTGCATTTTAGCATTTCAGAAGATAATACTGTAGTGAAAACAGCCCACCGAGCAGATCTGTTTCCTATTCTTATGAGGTATTTGTACTGTTTAAGAACTGATTTTTTTAAAAAGTTAATCACAAACACAATTATGAGTATAGTATTATGATTCTTTCAACAATTGTAATAGAATATTTCATTTGGTATTTTTTTATTGCTTTTTTTTAACTGGACATTTTGGGGAAGTCAAATTGTTATAGGCACTAATTTAGGGTATTTTGTTCCTAACATGAAGAAAGATCTTACCATGATATTTTTATAATAATGTTAAAATTAAATCTGGTATTTCCCTGCATTTTACTGTTGAGATATAGTGGAAATAATTCACCCCAGTGTCTAAATATTGTGTGATATTTAATGATGTTACTATTCCTTTAATTATAAATGGTGGAGCATAAAGATGATCCATAATCAATACAAAGATTCTATATGTTGGGTATAAAGAAAAATGAAACTTGGATCCTTCAGCTCACCAGCCCTAGAATGATGGGATTTGGAAAGATCACAGGACTGGGATTTAACAGACCTTTGCTTGTCATTCAGCCCTGTGACTACATAGTTATATAACTTGGGGGCAAGTCTTTTAGATTCATTGGGCTTCAGTTTCCTTAACAGAAGCTGGATCAGAGATACTCGGGGGCCTCTGCCAGCTCTGATTTGACAACCCATTTATAGCCAGCATTAAGAATTTTGCTATAACAGACATAAAAATATTTAAATGAACGAATAAGTGAATATATTAAATTACAGTTATTGGTGGATTACAGAAACAATAAAAATAGAAAGTACAAATCATCTTATATCCAAACACTCAAAAATAATCACTGTTAACTTTATTATCTGTCAAAAACAATAGTAAATATCAATAATACCAATAATATATTTTAAATCTCTAAAAGTAAAAAGCAAATGGTTGTATGAAAGTCCAGAGTAGTTAAATACAAGCTACCAAAACCCATCTAAATATACTCATACCCACACAGTTTTTTGTTTTTTTGAGATGGACTCTAGTTTTGTTGTCCAGGCTAGAGTGCAGTAGCCCAATCATAGCTCTCTGCAACCTTAACTCCTAGGCTCAAGAGCTCCTCCCACCTCAGCCTCCTGAGTAGGTGGAACCACAGGCATGTGCCACCACGCTCAGCTAGTTTTTTTTATTTTTTGTAGAGACAGGGTCTTACTATGTTGCCAAGGCTGGTCCCGAACTCTTGGCCCCAATCAATCCTCCTGCCACGGCATCCCAAAGCCCAAAGTGCTAGGATTACAGATATGAGCCACTGCACCCAGCCACACACACAATTTTTTAAAAGAAAATTGAGATTGTATTGCATAAAATGTTTGATAACCTTTTTTCACTTAATATATTAACGAGAATTTTTTTGGATCATGAAATGTTTCAAAATATGATTCATCATATAGATATGCCATAATTCACTTAACCAAGCTCCTTTTGCTGAGTATTTTGCTTGTCTCTAGTTTTTATTGTTTGTTTTGTTTTTTGCCAAATAGATAATCTTACATTGAATGTCTGAATCTTTGATCAATTTATTATAATACATTCTTAATAGGAAAATTGATGAACATTTTAAAAGTTTTTTATATATGTTACCAAATTCTGTGCAGAACTATTTTACTTTTTGACAGTTTTATTTTTCTATATGAACCTTTGACCTAATCTCTGATGATTTACTTAGAATAGATATCTAGAAGGGAGAAATATGGACATTTTACAATTCTGATGCAAATTGCCCAATTACTTTCAGGAAGATTGAACCACTTTATGTTCCTACCAGCAGTAGAATGCCTGTTTCCCCACATCATTCCAATACTGGCTGTTGTTTGTTGTGGTAATTATTTGTTTTAATTCTTGCTAATTTGTTGGTGAAGAATGGTATCATGTATAACTTCTCATTTTTTAGGTTTACTAGTTAAGATAAACTGTTGAAAAGATCGTGGGTCGTTCGGTTTCTTTTCTCATGAACTGGTTTTTTTAATGTCCGAGAACTTTTATTTTCTGAGACCAGGTAAATGATATTCCTGTCTGTTCTCATTTTTTTTGGTTTAATTTCACCTGGAGCTTATTTTGATGTGTGAAATGAAATAGGATTAAGCCTAATTTTTTTTCTAAATAGTTGTCCAATTTTCTCAAGACCACTTAATAGGCTTACGCCTGTAATCCCAGCACTCTGGGAGGCCAAGATGGAAGGATCGCTTGAGCTCGGGAGTTGGAGACCAGCCTGTGCAAGAGCTAGGCCCCGTCTCTACTAAAAATAGAAAAAATTAGCCAGGTGTGGTGGTGCATGCCTGTAATCCCAGCTACTTGGAAGGCTGAGACAGGAGGATGGCTTGAGCCCAGGAGTTTGAGGTTGCTGTGAGCTAGGCTGATGTAATGGTACTGTAGCATGGGCAACAGAGGGAGACTCTGTCTCAAAAAAACAAACAAAAAAAACCCATTTAATAAAAATAAAACTCCAAACTTTATTTACTAATTTGAGAGCCATTTTTAATATGCATAAATTTAATATTTATGTGTAATTGAGTCCACTATAGTCTTTTGATGCTTTTGCATTAATCTGTCCTATTCCAATTCCATACTGGTTTGTTTATTATAATAATAATATTAATTAATGGCTTAAATGCATTCTATTATATATCAGAGGAAGTCATCTCATTGTTCCTTTCTTTCCAAAATATTTTGGTTTTTCTAGAATCTGGATGAACTCTAGAACATTTACTCAGGTTCTCCTAAAATAATCCCCCTTTTTGATTTGGGAGAAACAGCATCACTGTATTTCCTCATTTATTCACAACTTCCCCTTTTTGTAGTTTTCCAATAAAGTCTTTTAATTTTCTTGGCTTTTCATTTTACTCCTACATTTTGTTGTTGTAAATGGAATTTTCCCATTTATGTTTTCTAACTTATTTTTGCTACATAACTAATTATAGTATATAAAAGCTATTGATCTTTGTGTTAATTATTTAGCTATCCACATGACAAAACTTTATTAGTTTTAACAGTTTTCATCAGATTTTCTTGTATTTTCTACATTGAAAAAAATCATAGTAACTAACAGTCATCAGATTGTGTTAGTCCCCTGATTAAAAACCCGTTGACATCCCATTTTCCTCAGAATAAAATAGAACATCCTGCTACTCCCTACAGGACTTAGTATGGCAGCGCCACACTGCTGCTCTACCCTGTCTCTTCCCCTTCACCACCTCCCTCAGAACCCACTTTAAATTCTTTGGACTTGCGCGTGCCTCTGCTTGGAACATATGACAGCTCACGCCTCTCCATGCGGTCTCATCTCGAGTATTACCTGATCAGAGATGCCTTTTTGGACCAACCTCTTTATATAAAATCACACGTTCCTCTCTTACCCTCTAGTCCCTTACCTCACTTTATCTTTCTCACAGCACTTCCCATCCAACATAGTCTCTTTCTTATTGCTTGTCTGCCCTGCTGGAAGGTAAAGTTCATGACCCTTAGTCAATATAGGTCGAATTAATTTTGTGTTCTCTGTTTATTAATCAACCTTTGCCTACATAGCCTAGAAGAATTAATTGGTGGTAGTGTTAGTGATTATCTTTGTCTTGTTACTGGATTTAACAGCAGTGCTTCTAGAGCAGTCGTTCAGTGGCTTGCTCATTCTTGGTAGTGAGGTCCCTGAGACACTGTCACAAGGTCAAAACTTTTTTTATGCTACTACTAAGACATTGTCTTTTTTCACTGTGTTGACATTTGTCCTGCCAAGGCAAAAGCAACAGTGGGTAAAACTCCTGGTGCCTTGGCGCATGAATCACGACAGTGGTACCAAAGTGTGCTAGTCATTCTTCATTGCACATACTTGGAGTTATTTTTTTTTTTTAAAAAAAGCTAGTTTTACTTAATGCCCTTGATGAATCTTGACCCTGAGTACATTTCTTTTTTACTATTCTGTAAGAAAAATTGGGGAGTATGCATACAACACTTTTGTTATGCACTGGTTATCTTAAAGAATGGCCTTGTGTGAGTGTTTGACTTACATGCTGAACTACTCACTTCTTTCACAAAACACCATTTTATCTGGGAAACTGACGGACCTCAATTCTTTTCAAACTGGGGTATTTCACAGGAATTTTCTTGAACATAAATGCAGTCAGCCTGCCACTTCAAGGGAAACAACTGGTAGCGTTTGTTTCCAATGACTAAATTTTAGCCTTCAAGTGAAAAGTAGGGTTTTGGAAAATTTTTGTCTGCTACTGTGAACTTGACAGCTTCCCAATACTTAAAGACTCTTTTGATGAGATGGGTAGTGATATGAACAAATGTTAATAAACATATTCTTTTTTTGGTTTGCAATGAAATGTATCAGCATTTGGCATCTCTGCATAACTCAGTGAACCAATGTTTCCCAAGTAACTTAGGCATGTTACAGAATCATGTGAGTGAAAGCTCCATTCAAAGTGCAAAATGGACAAATGGATCTTAGTGTTCAAGTTTGTTGATAGGGTTTCAGATTCTACAAGGCAGTGACCCTTTAAACTTGTTGGGGTTTGATATAGTATCAGAGTGGGATATCCATGATTATCTGGAAGTTTTAAAAATATTTCTCCCTTCTCCATCTACATGTCTGTGTGATTTTCTTCAACTCTAATATTAATATATTACAATAGATTGAATGCAGAAGCAGATACGAGAATCCAGTTATCTTCTACTAAGCCAAACAAAAAAATAAATAAAACAATGCCACTGGTCTTATTAATTTTGGTGGATAGTTGGGGGGAGATTTGGAACATGTAATTATTTTTCATTAAAATATATTTAACATGTAACAAGTTTATTAATATTTTTAAATAAATTAATAAACCAGTATTTTTTTAATTCCTTAGTTTTAGTTTCTAACATAGTAGCTATCAATAATAGATAAAACTCACATATACAAAAGCTCTTTGGGGACCTCCATAATTTTTAATAGTGTAAAGCGGTCCTAATATCAAAAAGTTTTTGAGAACCACTGTTTTTGAACTCTGAATAAGTCATTAAGTTTTATCATGTTAAGAAAGTGGCTTTTATTATTAAGTTATTTAGAATTTTATCAGTAATGGATGTTGAATATTATAGAGTGCCTATTGAGCATATATTAAAATGATAATATTAACTTTTTACTGTGAAACATTGATCTATATGAATCTAATAGATTTTACTAATGTCTCTTTCTTGTATTTCCTGAGGTAATCTTTATTTGGTAATAGTGCAGCACTGGCTACTGTAGTTAGAAATGTGTTTTGTGTTTATAAGCAAGATTGGTATGTAGTTTTATTTTTGTTCATTAACCCTTCTCAATATCACTGTTGTACCATGTGTGACACCACGCCCAGCCTTGTTTTGTGGTTGATTTTTTTCAATATCTATGTTAAATATATAATTTTGGTTTTCATTTTTCTGTGTTTTATTATACATCCATTTAAATCTGTTGAGTTGCTCTTCTAGCCTTTTAGGAAAACAACTCATAGTATGTTTTAGAATTAATAGGCAAACAAATAACGTTCTTTTGACTTTGCAGAATTTTGTATGGGCGAATGAAGAATAAGACTGGAAGTAAAACTCAGGGGAAATCTGCTTCGGGCACCCGGATGGCCATTGTTCTGCGATTCCTGGCCGGGACCCAACCCGAGGAGATCCAGATATTCTTAGACCTGCTGTTTGAACCTGTGAAGCACTTTAAGAATGGTAGCCATCACCTACCTCTGATTCCAAATAGGTGTTGTCTGCAGCAGACTTCTCACGTCTCAGGCTGGGTTTCCCATGCTCCTGGACATCTTTCTAATGGCCTTGTTCCTCCCAACCCCAACAGGGGTCTTTTTAGTGAAGTTCAGTTCAGTTTAAACTTTAATTGAATTAGGTAGGGTTTACAGTTGACCCTGGGGGTTATCAACACCCTTGTGTTAGTAAGCCCCTGGTTAGAAGATGTGTCATTTTTTGTTATACATTTAGGCCATTTGAAAAATGGTGAATACTTATATAGTTTAAAGAATAGATTTCTTCTAAGAAACTCAAAGCATACTGCAAAATTAATCTTAATTGTTTTGGTATTAATTCATTCATTGAGTCTTTCATCTATTGAGTAATGATTTATTGAATACCTCCTTTACCCCAGACAGTCTGCTAAGTCGAAAATAGAAAAGTATCTATAGGCCAGGCATGGTGGCTCACACCTATAATCCCTGTGCTTTGGGAGGCCAAGGCAGGAGAGTCACTTGAGGCCAGGAGTTCGAGACCAGACTGGGCAACATAGCAAAACCCCATCTCTGCAAAAATTTTTTAAAAAATTTGCTGGGCATGGGGCACACTCCTTTGGTTCTGGCTACTCGGGAGGCTGATGTTGGAGGATCACTTGAGCCCAGGAGTTTGAGGTTACACTGAACTATGATCATGCCACTGCACTCCAGCCTGGATGACAGAGCAAGACCCTGTCTCTTAAAAAAAAAAAAAAAGATAGAGAAAAATGATTATATAATCTATGCCCTCAACATCACAATTGAGATGAATTAGATGTATTAGTGTATACAATGAGCTCTGATGCTATGGTATGTTCTCTGGTATGCAGTGTTATTAATGATAATAATGGGTAACATTTACTGAGTGCTTACTTTATGCCAGACATTATGACAGGCCCATTTATATACAACTCAGTTGACCCTTCAAACCACTAACCACATAAGCTATCATTATTTGTCTCTGTTTTACAAATGAGGAAATTTAGGCTTAGAAAAGTAAGTATTTTGCCAATGACCACTCAGCTGGAAAGTGGTGGAGTTGGGATTTGAACCAAGACCCTCCTGACTATAAAACCTCTGGTCCAGTCCCACAATTGCTTTGCTTCGCTTTAGCCAAACATAGAGATTTATTTATAAGGTAGTCTGTTGTATTTGTTTTGCATTTTTTCTATGGTAATAGGTCCAGATGTTATATAGCTTTTCATTCAGTATAATATTGCCCTGTGAAGGAGGTTGGCTCTAGTGAATACAAATGTTTTCATTCAGTGTATAGTCCCCATTGCAGGAGGTTGTATATAAGTGATCCTCTTATGGATCGACCATTTAGGTGTATAAATCAGTAAGCTTATGATCTCATATCAGACAGTTTGAAATAAAACTCAAGCAATAACAGTTCAAATCTTTTCAGTAAATTAATTCTGAAATCAATATAGCAGTAGCTGTTTATAAGGTACTAGTGTTTTATTTATTAACCAGGGGTTATAAGAGAAAGAAAACATTTAATTCTCAGCCTTCAAGAGCTTATAATGCAGCAAGGCACTTTCTGTGAAACTGCAGAATTCAGCATAGCTCAGTGAAAGCTGAGAAAAAGAAAAATGTGTGGAAAGTTGCCAGATGGAATAAAAGACTATTAATAACTCAGGTTTTGAGGAATAGTATAAAGAAATTGGATTAGAATTGGGCTTAGTGATTTAGCTCTGTCACAAATTTCTTACCCTCCTTTATTCCTCAGTTTCCTCATCTATAAAGTGGGAATAGTAAAACTTGCCTTACCTACCTCATTGAACATTTGGTAAGAATCAAAGGAAGATAATATATGAGAAAAGTACATTATTATCTATAAATCATTATAACAATGGAAAATACTGTATCATTGAGAGAAATTGAAAGAAAAATATAAGTCATAATAAACTAATATTTAATTTTATACGACCTCTCTTTCTCTTTGTTTCACCAGGAGAGTGCCATTCTGCAGTCATTCAAGCAGTGGAAGATTTGGATTTGTCTAAAGTTCTTCCTTTGGGTCGTCAGCATGGTATCTTAAACAGCCTTGAAATAGTATTGAAGAACATTAGTCATCTGATCAGTGCATACTTACCAAAGATTTTGCAGATACTGCTCTGTATGACAGCAACCGTATCACACATTCTTGGCCAGCGAGAAAAGGTGAGAGATTAACTGTAGATGTTCTCTTTCTTCTTGGGCTAATAGGAGTCTGTGCTTTACTTGGGAATTGGGTTGGGCCTGAATTATTACTGACATCCTTCCAGGTTAAATCCTTCTTACTCTTTCTCTTTAAAACAATCTTCCATATATGAGAATCTCAGTCATTATATATACTTATGTATGACTAGAAAATGCAGATTGTATCAAGTGTGTATTTTTAAAGGGGATGGAATAGTAGTGAGTGGGTTAGTGCTATATACTTCTCAGAAAACCAAGTCAGGGGTGCTTGAGCTGACACTTCTTAGATTTTAATTCCAAGAGCCTAGAGGTGTAAGATACCTTCCAATTCTCATTTCTCCAGAATGGTTAGAGAATGAATAGACCATTATTATCATCATCCTTGTTGTTTTGAGACAGAGTTGCCAAGAACTCTTTAAAAAGTAGATGCTTATATACAATAAGTACAATGTTTTAAATAAATATAAGCAGCAAGATTGGGCAAGACAAGTTAGCTGGCCAACTGCCAAAAGATGCTCAGTGAATATTTTCTGAATTGTATTCAAAATAGTATATTTATGTTCTGTTGAAATAGGTCTGCGGACATGAATGTACTCTTTGGAGTTTAGGGAAAGAGTCCATAATGTCTTTATGGACTGAAGCCTTTTTGGAGAAAGCGGGACTTGAGTAAAGGTCCAGGCTCAGATTTCTGCTGTTGACTCTCAGTTAATAACAAATAGGCATAATTAGTTTTAATTTGGCTAAAATTCATTTCATTTGATTTATGGATATGCCCAGTGACCTGCCTTCACATATGGTCATGATAAGTGAAAAGTGACAGCCAAATTTTAGGTAGCTTTTTTGGGCTACGTGTGGATAGAAATCTGCTCTAATAATGAAATAATCTTCTCTGATGACCCAGATCCAGCGGTTTAGAGCACCCCTTCCCTTGTGGTAGGCAGCATCTTGTTTTCCTCAGTCTCTCGTTCTTTCCTTCAGTAAATGTTCATTGAGCCTCTAGTACGTGTCAGGCACTGTTCTAAGCACTGGGAATGGAACAGTAAACAAAGCAAACAAACATTTCTGTGCATTTATTTATTCAGTAAATACTTACTGAACCCCTCCCTACGTTGTGCCAGACATTGTTCTAGGTGGAGAATGAGACATGTAAGAACTCAGTGTCATGAGGAGAAAAATAATAAATACACAAATAACTAGAATAATGTCAGATGATAGTAAGTTCTAACAGGAACATCAAATGAGGAGACCCCTCTGCAGATCTCTGAAACGCGTTCTCTGTAGCGCTCTCCTCTCCAGTGAGTTCTAGCTGCCTTCACCTCCCCAAGCTGTCCAGCTCCGTATCTTCATCTCAGGATTCCTGGACCCTCCCTGCATTAAGGCCTGAAAACTCTCTAGGCAGTGAACTGGGGAAATTGTAGGGTTCATTTCATTTCTTTAGCTTCTTTCAGGGATCACTGTTGTCTGCTGCCTAATGTCCAATGTCTGAAAATTGTTGTTTATATATTTTATTCAGTTTCTTAATTGCTTAAGAGAGGAGAGTAAATCTATTCCCTCTTACTCCATCTTGGCTAGACATGGAAAACCAGCAGAAAGGAGCTTGTAGAATGGTCCTCAGACTAACACAGGGCTGAGAACAGTGTATGTTCCCAACACCCAGAGCAGAAACCTCATAATACAGGGGCCACCAGGAAGAGTTTTCAGAAGGGGATTGCCTCAGCCCTGGAGCCAAATTAGCCCTAGAGTGACGGCTACTCTGGACCCACCTAACAAAACTTGAAAAAGTCAAACTTTTTCCAAGTAAATTAACTGCGTCCCAGAGTAAAGCCCAAAAACTTTTAAATGATTTAAATGAAAATAAAATGTACAGTGTCTGACAGCCAGTCAAATATTACCAGGCATACAAAGAAGGACGAAAATTTTACCGATAATGAGGAGAAAAAGCAATCAACGGAAGACCCAGAAATGACACCGGTGATTGAATTAGGCAACGACATTAAAATAGCCATTATAAATATACTCCATATATTCAATAAAATAGAGGAAATCGTGAGCATGTTAAGGCGAGACAGAGAAGATGTGAAAAATGTAACATAAAATGAGGGCATACGATAGAAAGTGACCAGGGTAGGGGTGGATAGGTGCTGCTGTTACTAGGGTAGTCAGGGTCCTCTGTAAGGAGGGGATATTTGAGCTTACACCTTTCTAGCCACGGGAAGGACATTTCAGGCAAAGACAATAACTAGTGTAAGTCCCTGGGGTGGGAATAGTCTGGATGTGTTCTAGGAATAGATAAGGCCGTGGTGGCTAGAACACAGTGAGCAGGATGAGTTGTGTAAGGGGTGGTTCAACAGGTCAGTTGGTGGGCTATGTAGGGCCTTGTAGGCTTGACGGGGAGCTGGATGGACTTCTAAGTGTAATAGGAACCATTGAGAGGCTCAAAGCAGAGGAGTGGGAAGGACTGTGTGGTGTTTTAAAAATATCACTTTGGTTGCTTTGTGCAAAAGAGTCTATGGGAGGCCAAGAGTGGAAGCTGAAAAGAAGTCTTAGCAAGTTCTTTCTCTATATTACATGACAGCATAAGGGCCATGGGAAGAATTAGGTGAAAATCTTTGTTTATGCCTCATAGCAAGTGATGTGACTTTATCTATATATGGATATATTAAATCATGAGACGTTTGAGGTTTTATAAAGACTGTGTGAATCCTTCGCATTTTTGGTTAACTTAGAAGTTACTCAGTATTGCATCCGTACTCCCAAGTCAACAATCAGTAACTCAGAGGATCATTTATGTAATTTCACAGTTTGTTCATTAGTGAGGTGTTAAGCTTGTGGACAGCAGGTTTATTATTTTTTCTTTTGAAATTCTTGGAAACATCTGAGAAATTCCTTAAAGTGCCATGATGAATTATTGCACAGTAATTTTGCCTAAGTAAGTTTAATTTCTACATTTATGTGTTTGAGCTCAGTTACATGTTTACTTTTTTGTGTCTTTCATATCTTTCAGGGCATTGAAAGATGTACTATGAAGGTTGTTGGTTTTGTTTTGGGTTTTTGTACATTTAAGCAATGGGGTTACTTGTAAATGTATATACACTCAGTCATAGTGACTAATCCTCTAGGAATTAAAGTCCACAATTGCTCATTTTTGGGTTTTCCTCTAGTTTATTCAACAATTATTAAGTCAGCTGGGCAGCCGGCACTGTAGTTACAGAAATGAATAGAACATGCATAGAGTACCCCATGGGGGGGGCAGTTGGTGGGAACGGGAGACAGGTGAGGGATATCTGTTTGATGTCATGTTGATGAGTGTTAGTTCCTTATTTGCTCCAGTTGATCATGATATCACGTTTTTTCAAATGTCGGTGATAGTTCTTATCTTCTGGCAAACATGATATAGCCAACAATGAACATACTGCCCGCAGAATTGAAGCAGAACAGAATTACATGTGACTGTGTCACCTTGTGCTTACCTGTCATTTCCTGTTAACTTGTATAATGAGATATTAATTAGCTAAAAATGGTGTATGAGATGGGAATCCTCAGGCTTGCACAGCAAATTAATAGCATCCTTGTTCGTGTTCACTTGAATATAAAATGTGCTGTTTCAGATTCATATACCTCTGTTGATCAGAGTATCAGACTTTCATGGTAAGTAACTTCCCTATTTGGGTTGTCTTCATAAATTTCAGGGTAGTTTTTATATTTTGATGTGGATAATTAAGGCCATAGGTAAAAATAAGTTGCCACTTGTAAGTCTATAGCCCACAGTATATTAATCAAGTGGAAAAGAATCTTCTCTCATGTGCTTGGTTTTTACAATATCCTATGCTTGGGAGAAATCTGAGGCCTTTGTCTCTTCTCTGCCTGGCCTAAACCTCTTCACTCTTTAATATCTCGTAGAAATTCTGCGTTTTTCATGAAGCTTTACCCTTCCCAAATTTATAATAGTTCCTCCCCTACTGGAATGTCTTTGGCATTTTCCATCTGTCACATAAGTTCAATAACTTTGCCTTTAATAAGTTAAGTGGAGGCCAGGACATGGCTGGCATGCCATTGGACCCGTTGGTGGGAACTCAGTAACTTGTTCTGCTCTGAACCTGAACAAATGGGCTGCATATTTGTGATTTTATAACTCATAGGGAAGGAGATGCCAGTGGAAGTAGCAATATTTTTTGTTTTAAAAGTTTGCTGTTGATTCAGACCTGCTATAATCTCTATGCCTCTAAACAGACAAATCTTATTTTTTTCCAAATTGCATTTTTCTTTGGACTATGTATACTGAGATCTTACCATGCCTGGATTCAGTCACCTCATTTTCTTACTGTACAAAGTACTTCACTGTATGGAAAAGATCATAAATTCTTTAGTCCCTTAGAATAATTTTAACAAGAATAATTTAAAACTTCTAGTTTTAAAAAAGCTAAAATAATAATATACATATGAAAACAAAAAGAAAAGTGACTTTCATTTGAAATGAAGATGTAATTTTTTTTGTTTCCTAATCCAAGGCATCGTTATGGCAAAAAAACAGGGTTTTTTTGGTTTGTTTAGCATGTTCTGTTCATGGGAAGAAATCAGAATTTTATTTGAAAAAAATTACTTGAATAAAAGGGTAATACAGTATAGAATACAAAACTGCTGTTCTAGGTGAGACTCTGTTTTTTCCTAAGGATAACTAGTATGATTTTACTGGGCAGCGATAGGGGAGTGCCTGTCACGATTTGATTTTTTTAAGTCTCTACTTTCCCTTCCTTTTTTTTAAAATTTTTAAATTTATTTTTTTATAGTTAGAGACAGAGTCTCTCTTGCTGCTTCTTTTATTTTTATTTATTTATTTTTAATTTCATAGACAGGGTCCTGCTCTGTTGCCCAGGCTGGAGTGCAGTGGTGCGATCGTAGCTCACCATAACCCTGAACTCCTGGGCACAAGCCATCCTCATGCCTCAGCCTCCCGAGTAGCTAGGAACTACAAGCGGCGCCACCATGCCTGGATAATTTTTAAATTTTTTGTAGAGATGCAGTCTCGCTGTGTTGCCCAGGCTTGCTTTCCCTTCTTGTTCAGTGAGAAAAGTGATACAACTTGCTCAGTTGATGTTTTCATGTGAATCAAAGTCAACCAATTTAATAACAGCATCTCCACTTTGACTCTTAGCCATCTGAGCAAGAGTGCCTCTCTGAAGAGTCAGGGATAAAAATGATATATATGTATTTTTTTTAATAGAAGATCATTGTCTTATAGATACAGCTGAGATTTATTAACCCACTGAAAAATTTAAGACGTCTTGGAATCAAAATGGTAACGGATATCTTTTTGGATTGGGAATCCTATCAGTTCAGAACAGAAGAAATTGATGCCGTGTTTCATGGTGCAGTTTGGCCCCAGGTAAACCTTGATTTCTACATTCTGCCCGGACATCTTTGTTTCTTCCTTTATTATTAATTCACCAGCATAGTCTGCTACCCAGCCATGAATGCTAGAAGCTTTTAGACACTTTCCTTTGCCTTCACTACCACCTGAAACTCAAGAGTTAGTTTCTGTAATACAGTGGCATTTATATTTTATATTTAAGGCTAATTTGCATATGATTGTGTCTCTTAAGCAAATATAATGTAACTTTTGTAGCACCTCACATAACATTGCCTCTGGCTTTTGACAAGCATGAGGGAAAATACACAGGTGTTTTTGTTACCTATTTCTTTGTTTGATTTCTCCAGTTGTGACCCCTAGGCCATGATAACTGGTATGGTTAAAGATTATAGGAGAGACTTGATTTTAGAAAATATTTCTAGCTGCTTGAACTCGCAGTCATTCCTGACCATTTGAAACCTAAAATACCTGGTTCCTTTCAAGTGCCTGGCATTTCCATGCATCACCTTTGCTAGTTTTCCTGTGTAGCTGCGATTTTAGATCCCTTTACTTTTTCCTTAATCTGTCCTTTAAATGCTAATCTCTGCCCCTTGGCTTTTCATCCTCTGCTGTGATTTCTGTGCTTTTTCTGCTTGTTAGTTGTTTGTGTTTTTTCTATAATTCTGTATAGGTTTTTATTTGGTATTCTGTTTTTATTTTGTCTTCTAGATCAACAGGCTTGGATCTGAGAGTCAGTATTCTCCTACTCCTCTGCTGAAACTAATTAGTATCTGGAGCAGAAATGCCAGGTATAATTTTTTTTCCCCCCTTTAAAAAGAGCAATGTTTTAGACTTAGCTAGTCAAAACTTGTCTAGGGAACTAATAATGTAACTTACAGTCTTTCTGTAAGTGAGTTACTTTAGGTGCAGTTAAAGAGAATGAGGCAGCTGAGTAAAAGCATGGAAAGATCTAAAAATACATAGTTTAAAGAAAAATACAAGTTGCTACACAATATATATAGTGTGGTCCAGGAAAATTGCTTTTAGGTATGTGTCTGTATAAATAAATATGAAATGAAATAGAAAATATCTAGAAGGATGCATGAGAAACTGTTAACAATGTTACAATAGCATATGGAAGTTTGGGTGGACCAGAGTGGGGAAAGCAGACTTTTCAT
Source organism: Daubentonia madagascariensis (assembly GCA_023783475.1). Classification (NCBI taxonomy): domain Eukaryota; kingdom Metazoa; phylum Chordata; class Mammalia; order Primates; family Daubentoniidae; genus Daubentonia; species Daubentonia madagascariensis. Next base: position 18,958,740 of record JAKFHU010000600.1, on the reverse strand, counting down.
GATACATTCTTTGGAGTGTTTGAATTATTTATAATAATGAAAAAGGAAAAATAGGTAAAATAACATCTTGCAATTTAAAGTAAATGAAAATTATAGAGTATTTATCACATCAAAACTAATACATCTTTGCGATGTTTACAGTTTGATTAAAACTTGAAAATTAGAAGTATTAGAATTGCTAGGGATGTGCTTCCAATATATGTAATAATTATGTCAGCAGTTTGATTTGGCCTGGCAAAGGGAAAAACAGAATGTGAAACATACCAGATAGTTATATCATCACATGAACATTACCATTTCCTTCATGCTTGCTTAAAAATAAAGCTGACTTGTAATTGGCATTCTATGTCTTTTTCGCAGTTCCTGGTTAAAAATCAGAAAAATTTCACAGGCTTGGTAGATTTTCTAGACCATTGTCTTCTATTCTTTCTAAAACTCCATCTAAATATGATACACCTTTCATGGTCAGAAATAGTTTTATTATTGAGCCAATGATGTTAAATCCTAGCCTTGGTTTTTACAAAATTGGGATTGTACTGGATAACTGGCTTTTGATTTTGTTTTTTCATGTATCATTATATCATGAACATTTTCCTATGTCATTAGTCTTCAAAAACAAACCAAAAACCTTGACATTGTCTTCCTCAGGAAAACCTGTTTATTTTGCTGGTAGGAAGGGCTCTTCATTTATTTCCCAATTTGACACAGCAATTTCATATCTTTTTTTAATCACTGAACATTTTATAAGCAGTACTTCATAAGCATACTTGAGAAATGTTTTATAACTAATTTTTATGCAAATAAGCCATGAAGGACTTTCATCCAGGAATACTTTATAATAGAGACTCAGTTTTATATTATTTGGGCCTTATTCAAAGTATACATCTATATTGTTGGATGTCACTTCATTCTCTTCTGCAATTTCTCAGTTTTTGGTTGGGGAAATAGAAGCCACATAAGCAATAGAAGAGGTAGGCAACAGCACCTTTTTTTTCCCACTCACCTGAAAGAAATCTCTAAAAGGGTTGACTTCCCTTGGAATCTTCATAGCAATAGATATGCATATGTGGTTGTGTGTAGAAGAATTAATGAATGAATATTTCAGAACCACTCCACAGGAATGTTATTCTTCAATAAGAAATAAGTTTAGATTTTGAAGTATGGTTACAGTTTACTTAGTGTCAATCAGATATTAAAACAGATATTCAGGCCAGGTGCAGTGGCTCACGCCTGTAATCAAAACACTTTGGAAGGCTGAGCAGGGAGGATCCCTTGAGGCCAGGAGTTCTAGACCAGCCTGGGCAACATAGTGAGACCCCATTCTCTACAAAAAAATTGGCGAGATGGCGTAGTGTATGCCTGTAGTCCCAGCTACTGGGTTAGGGGCTGAGACAGGAAGATAGCTTGAAGCTAGGAGTTCAAGGCTGCAGTAAGCTACAATTTTACCACTGCACTCCATCCTGGGCGACAGAGTGAGACCCTGTCTCAAAAAAAAAAACCAAAAAACCCAGATGTTCCATCCATAGAGAAGACTAGCATTTTACTTTGTATTTGTGTAAATACAGACAGAGCTGAACTATAGCCAATATCTTGAAGCTTACAAGTAAGGTTAAATCGTCTCAGAAATTAGGTGAACTCAGGACAACAAAAACATGCTTATTAACTAGGGTGATGGTATAATTTGTTGTCCAAACTGAAATATTCCTGAGGGTAAAAAGAGATGTAGTAAATAATTAAGCCAAAACAACCAATGTAAGCTGGGACTGTCCCTGGCCACTCTCTGAACTGTTCTGGTTCTAACCACTGTGACCCCATCATGGCTCAGTCTCTTCCTCTTCTGAGATCTGTCACTCCTGTAAGGCCCTGTCATCACATCCTGCCTTTATTGTACTCATCTCTCTTCATAACTTATCTGCCTAAAGCTCCTCAAGGGCAGAGACCATTGCTCATTTATTACCGTACCTTTCTCCACAGAGGGTTACACCTCTTAACTTTGTGTTTAGCTGATATTCATTGCATGTTGAATGAGTGGTGGGAGTTTCTGATTGGGCCATACACTTGAGCATGGAGCATGCCCGTTGTAAGTGGCATCTCTGAATGGGCTCTTACTAGAACTTTGCTAGTGGTTGAAAGCAGCTCTCTTACCTTTTCAGCTAGAAATTTCAAAAACAACATTAACAGCATAGTGGTTAAGAGTAGTCTCTGAAGAGAACAAACCTAGCTTCAAATCCTAGAACCACTGTGTGTTCTTTTGGTAAAATTGGCCTCTCTGAGCCTCAGTTTTACCACCTGTAGAATGCAAATAATAACAGACCTACCTCATTGATAAAAGAGATGATGATATGTAGAGTGTCTTGCTTGGAGCCTTTCCATACTAGCACAGTATGTGTTGGGCAGAAAGATATATGAATATAAGAATTTCTCTATCAGTTTGTCAGTGCTAAGTATGTTAAAGCGCTAAACTTCTTCTTTCCAGTATTGCTAAAGCCAAACTATGTGAACTTTTTGAGTTTGACCTTCCTGCTAATTATTAGGATTACATCTCTGACTATAAAACAACTGCTCATTTACCCTTGGCTGGAAAACCTTTGTGTTCTCTGCCCTTGTTGGTACATTTTCACTAGGAAGGATATTCAGATCTTTTGTGTGAGTCTTTCACTATTGGGGATGAATTCATCACCCTCCCCTAACAAATGATCCTAATCTCTGAATATTGCATGACCTGATAGAACAAATATGAGTATATAAACATTCACAGTCTAGAAAGCTTATAATTGAAAAATATTGTTTTCACTGAGTTTCTTTTAGAAAGGGCTTTGACTTTGGACAAGTCCAGTTTCTTTATCTATAATGTGAGAATAATGAGACTACCTCATAGAGATGTTATAAGGATTAAATGAGAAATATACAAAAAGCACCTAAGTCATGTTTCTAAGGTGCTTAGAATTATCCATCAAATTTTAGATTTTAAATTAATTTCCCTTTTGAGTAATCTTATTAATGTTCATAAATACATATACATATATTAAACTCGTGAAACTTCATATGGACATGTTTTTAGAAATAAACATTGAAAAATAAGATTATTATAATGTTTTTTCTTGCAGATATTTCCCTTTTCTGGCTAAACAGAAGCCTGGGCACCCAGAATGTGATATCCTGACCAATGTTTTTGCAATTCTCTCAGCAAAGAATCTCTCTGATGCCATGGCCAGTATTGTAATGGATATAGTCGATGACCTTCTTAACCTTGCAGATTTTGAGCCCACAGAAACAGTTTTGAGCTTGCCAGTAACTGGATGCGTATTCCCTGACATAGCAGAAAGTGCAGACGGTATGTATGCCAACAAAGCAAATGATTCTTAGACTTCTGAGGTAGCAATTGTTTTCTCAGAAAAGGTCAATAGAATTTGCCTTTTTAATAGCTTATGCTGCCGGGCGTGGTGGCTTACACCAGTAATCTCACTTTGGGAGGCCGAGACAGGAGGATCACTTGAGGCCAGGAGTTTGAGACCAGCCTGGGCAACATAGCGAGACCCAGTCTCTAAAAAAAAAAAAAAAAAAAAACAATTAGCCAGGCATGGTGGTGCACACCTGTAGTTCCAGCTACTTGGGAGGCTGAGGCAGGAAGATTGCTTGAGCCCAGGAATTCAAGGTTGTAGTGAGCTATGTTTGTGCCACTGCACTCCAGCCTCAGTGACAGAGCTAGACCCTGTCTTAAAAAAAAAAAGAAGGACTAGTTTATGCTTATAGATTTCTTTTCTCTGGGAATTAATACTAATTTATATAAACCGAATTTTGTTTGAATTTATAGGAATGCAGAGTATTTATTCTCCAGGAAGTCTCAACCATCATCCAGGAAATTATTAAATGATTTCTCCTGTCATGTCTCTGAATTCTTCTTACCATATTATCCCAATGATTCCCTTACCGTTACCAAAAATGGTTTAAATAAAGCCCATTAAATAATGGGTCTCATATAAGTTTTTAATTTAACTAGTGATATAGCTATTTTGAGTAAGAAGAAAGTTATTTAATCTTCAGAGTTGAAATTTAAGTAAATGTTCATAGTATTAATAGTCTTCCTTATTTATCATCAGGAAGATATTGTACAATTATGCTTTAAGAGTTTATTAACATCAAAACATTAATCACTGTCTATTTTAGAGTCTATCACAATAGGAGGAAGATTAATTCTACCTCATGTACCTGCAATTCTTCAGTATCTCAGCAAAACCACAATAAGTGCAGAAAAGGTGAAAAAGAAAAAGAACAGAGCACAAGTCAGTAAAGAACTTGGCATTCTTTCAAAGTAAGTGACATATTGATACTTACAGATAACGTTACCATCCTTGGTTTTAATTTTTTTTTGAAAAGTGTTCTCTTCTTTTTCAGTTGTTTGAACCTGGTAATAAGAAGCTAAAAAGATTTTTTTCAGTATTTTAAATGCCTTCCACTTTTAAGTTAATACAGAATTTGCTTTCTCTGCTGGAATAATTATTAGAAACTTTTTATGGCATCTGCCTTCATTTAATTATATAAAAGGAACAGATTTTTCAAAATCCTAAAGTACACTAACAGATTTGCTTGTTTAGCCTTTGCATATTTTGTTTAATTAAAATTTGTGGTATCACATAGTTATTTCCTTTTTAGTTTAATTGATAAAAATAATTCACTTAAAAGAGCAGATTGTTTTGTTTGTTTTTTAAGAGTGAAGGAGATTTTGCAAGGCTTTTTAAAGAGTCTATCTGGCAATAGACCTAATAGTATATAATTGTGATTTCTATAAAGGACAAGGTTAATAAACCTGTGTGTAAGAAGTGATTCTATCTTAAATTTTAAATTGACCATTACAGGGCTAAGTTGTTGAAAATTTATGTTTTTGTTACTTTCAGCAACATCAACAAAAAAATTATATATTAGATTTAAGTTACACAGAATGGGAAACCATACTAAATATACTCATTAAATTTCATTACAGGCTATGTGGTAGTGGAAAGATGATGAAAAGAGATTAGGTACCAGAAAGACCAGAGTTTGAAAGACCCGCTCTACTTCTTCCTAGCTGTGTGACATCAGCTTCTCTGAGTTTCAGTTTTTCTCTGGGCAAAATGGGGCTAATGATTCCTACATTGTAGGGCTATCGTGGATATTAAATTGACATACTGTACATAAAACATTAAGTCTTGGCACTTAAAAATGTCATTTCTTTGCAAAATAAAAAATTACTAATTGCCGGATTATAGCACTAGAGTTCTCTATAACCCACTTAACACAATCAGACACTGCAAAAGAAATAGAGCAGTAGCCACGAGCTTGATGTTGGAGAGGAGTAAGGATGGGCATTGCTAAATAACAGAGTTAAACTTTTTATACATACACACACACTTAAAAGCCACCTGTGTATTGGAATGTTAAAATTGTATCTTTAGTCACTGATGTTTTTCTACAAAAAGTTTAACTTCTTAGAGAAATACTCAGCTTATATGTCTTCCTTACATATCTGTTTTTTCCTTCTTTAGGATCAGCAAGTTTATGAAAGACAAAGAACAAAGTTCTCTGCTCATTACACTTCTCCTTCCTTTCCTCCACCGTGGCAATATTGCTGAGGTACAGATTCACAGGACGTTTGCTTTGTCTTTGGAGTGGCACTTTATCGCTAGGTTTATTTGTGAGCAACAGTTTTACTGGTTAGAGTCTGTGATGCATGTGTCCCAAAGAACTTTAAAGACTTTATAAGTAAAAAACTAGAAATCGAGGGAGGAAAGTCAGAAATAGGAATGTTCAGAAGTTTCTAGAATAGGAAAGAAGGTGGAGACATCATTATCTGCCATCATCTAATGCGACAGTAAAAGTGTTAGCCTCTGTATTTCCTTTGTTTAGCTTCTGATTCATTTCAGGATTTTTTTCTCTCTCTCACTTTAATCAGTAACAAACTGGAAGCCCAGGAAGTGTATTGTATAATCTTAACTATGGATCACAGTGGCAAAACTGAATGAAAATCTAACTTTTAATATTCAGACATAGCTAAGAGTTTCTGATATGATTTTCAAACCCTAGTTCAATCTTAATTAAGAGTCCTCCAGTAGCTCAAGCTCATTTATCATGCCTCAGTAGTGATACTGAACACTTCTTACCACATGGTAGTTCAGTTTAGAAAACCACAGATCAGTAGACAACCGGAAGTGTATACAGTCATCTCTCTATATCCATGGGTTCAGCATTCATGGATTCAACCAACCATGGATTGAAAATATTTGGGGGAAAAAAACAATAAAAAATAATACAAATTTTAAAAATACAGTGTAACAACTATTTACATAGCATTTACATTGTATTAGGTGTTATAAGTAATCTAGAAATGATTTAAAATATACAGGAGGATGTGCCTAGGTTATATGTAAATATTATGCCGCTTTATATAAGGGACTTGAGCATCTTCAGTGTTTGATATACATGAGGGGTCCTGGAACCAATCCCCCTTGGATACCGAGAGATACTGTACTTTTCTTCAGTAAGTTCATTTTGTTGTCTCTTTTTTGACTAGACAATAGAAGAAATTATGTTTCAAAACCACATATATTGTCTATTAGAATTAAAGGAAGAAACTGTTATACACATTACTGTGGGTTTTATGTTAAGTTAAAATGCTAAAACCTTTTAAAAGACTATGAAGTAATTTTTCCAATTACTACTTTTACTTATCCATAATTATTTTCTATGCTGTAATATATTAAGGTTTAAGTTGACCAGTTTTATAAATTACTGAAATATGATTTCTCTTAATATTTCTTCTCAAGGATACAGAGGTTGATATTCTAGTGACTATACAAAACTTGTTAAAACATTGTGTGGACCCAACAAGCTTCCTCAAGCCTATAGCAAAACTCTTCTCAGTTATTAAGAACAAATTGTCAAGACAATTGCTTTGTACTGTTTTCCAGGTCTGTAATATTCACTTTTACTCCAAATCACCCTTTTCTTTAAAAGATAACTAGGACATGTAAAGCATATTAACGGCTTTCTTTGTGCCAGTATGAAATTTTTATATATTGGAGTGGGGGGAGGGCAGAAAAGTTATGGTTTTGTTTACTGATAAATGTACTGTTTTCTTTCCTTTTAGACTCTTTCTGATTTTGAGGGTGGATTAAAATATATTACTGATGTTGTCAAGGTAAGAGAGAAAGATTATCTTTGGCTTTAAAAGTATTATCGTTTTGATGTGTTTAAGATTTATATGCCTTCAGTTATATCATTTCAGTGGCATTTCTTGTAGCTTAATGCCTTCGATCAAAGACATCTCGATGATATCAACTTTGACGTTCGCTTCGAGACATTCCAGACTGTCACCTCTTACATTAAAGAAATGCAGACCATAGACATTAACTACCTGATTCCAGTTATGCACAATTGTTTCTATAATCTGGAGGTAGGTTTTTATAGCAAAAATTATCAGGAAGCACTTTGAAAAATCAAACAGTTACGTATTAGAATAGGGAAATTCATAGAGACAGAAAATAAATTAGTGGTTACCAAGAGAGGAATGAGGAGTGACTTCTGGTGGGTGTGGGGTTTCTTTTGAAGGCGATGGGAATGTTCTGAAATTAGATAGCAGTGATGGTTGCACAACCTTCTGAATATACTAAAAACCATTGAATTATAAACTTTTTGAATGGGTGGATTTTATGGTATGTCAATTATATTCACTTTTTTAAAGTTATGTAATTATATTACTTGAAAGTTTAACCTTTTCTTTATGGAAGATATGGTAGAAATAAAATGTGTTTGGATTATGTTAAGTGCCATGTTGCTGAACTGAATTAAAATCCAAAAATGGGGAAGATGAAACTCTTCATTATTGTTAACCATGTAGTGGCATCAGTAATCTCTTTATGGAATCTTACCATTACTCATCTGATATTAAGGATTATGTAATACATTTAAAAAAATCTCCCCATTTGGGACTTACTCTTATATATTATGCCAAATTTCAACACAAGGAATTCTAATTCACTGCTTGGTTGGCTGATTTGGGAATATCTTCTGTACACTCACTACCTGTATTCCTCAAACCAGGAATTCTGGAGCTACTAACCAAAATTACACCAGCCAACTCTGTCATTTTCAGTAGTGACCTTATATTAAATATTGAAAAACTGGCATTGGTGAACCTTTTATTCTGCTTGCTTTGGGAAATAGAACGAATTAACAAGTACATTTCATAGTATTTCCTAAAATGAAATGACATTTCTCAGTAAGCATGATTTTTTAAAATCATTTACAGTATTATTTCTCACAACCCTACATTTAGTCCTTCCTTAGGTAAGAAATATTTGTGGGATCTTTCTTAGTAGGGATTTTCACAGAAAGCAGTGACAAAATTTTGTAGATGTTTGCATTGGGAAATAATATTCCATGCTGTGGTTATTACGTAGAATAACTTGGGTTTTTTTCTTATCTCCAGTTAGGAGATATGTCTTTAAGTGATAATGCCAGCATGTGTTTGATGAGTATCATTAAAAAGCTAGCTGCCTTAAATGCCACAGAGAAGGAATATAGAGAAATCATTCATCGTTCACTCCTGGAGAAACTGAGGAAAGGGTTGAAGAGCCAGACAGAGGTATTGTTACTTTGTCTTTTAAGTACTACTATCTCAGGTTGTGTTTTGCTTTGTTTCCCCACTTCTGCTATTGTTGTGTAGAAAAGCAGTCCAGCTTAGTACATTTAGTTAAAATACTTGATTGTGTAAATAGTCACCAAGCTAGAAAGGAGAGCAGTCACTTTTGATTTTATATAGTTGTTTGTTTGTTTTGCAGTGGAAATGTTTTACTTTTAAAAAATTTTGTGTCTTTTTTTGTGTTTCCTCATATTATCTGGGAAGCAAATGCTTTTTAAAATAAAAATGTTTATTTTCTCCACTTGATATTTGCAGAGTATTCAACAGGATTATACCACGATACTTTCCTGTTTAATTCAAACCTTTCCAAATCAATTGGAATTTAAAGACTTGGCTCAGCTGACTCATTACCATGATCTGGAAATGGACTTCTTTGAGAACATGAAGCATATTCAGGTGGATGACAATTCAGCTTTTTCTGCTTACAAAATAAGCATTTCGAACAATTCTGCTTCATTTGGAAAGACATGTTTTAACTTTTCCAAAAAGTCTAAGCTTCTCATTCCTTGGTGTTCATGATCATCGTTCAGATTTGCATATGAGATGATCATTTCCTGAAGTCTGATTCTTTGGTGGTATCACAAACCACAATTAATAATAGTGTCACCTTTCCCTGCCTTTTCCTTAAGATGTTTAAATGCTTTGGGTCCATTGTTAAACAAATGCTATGGATTATGTCTCTGGAAGCAAATCAAGGCACAGGTGTTTGCTCATATGACACATGTACTGTGTTTCACTCCTTTAATCTTTTCACGGAAAAAGAACATGATACTGAAACGGAGCTGGTTGTAGTTGAGATTATTCAGTAGCTAATTCATATTTTATCTCTAACTCATAGATCCACAGAAGAGCAAGAGCCTTGAAGAAACTGTCAAAACAACTAACGGAAGGCAAAGTTGTTCTCTCTTCTAAATCTCTTCAGAATTACATCATGCCTTATGCCATGGCTCCAATTTTTGATGAAAAAATGCTCAAGGTAGGGCATTAGATCTAGAAACCAATAAACTTATACCCATACCATGACACACTTTGCCAAAATGTAGATGGAGTTGGTGACATCCATACTGATGTTGTCACCATAATTAGAATAGTTCTAAAGCCCCTAGAACTGTGTCAGGCACATAGTAAATACTGTGTAAATGGTGGCTATTTTTTGTATTTTCACTATTATTAGCTCACAAAGGCCAATCACAAAATATTCCTCCTCCTAGAAATTACCACATTACTAAGATGGCATACTTTTATTTTTGTATCATAGGACTTATTTCTGGTTAACTCCATCAGTCAGCAGAGTCATTATTTTCCCAAATGACTTGTAAGACATGAAATAAAACAATAGCTACCATTAACACTGTACCAGGTACCAGGTACTATTTGAAGTACTTGAATAAGTAATCTTACTTCATCTTCACCACAACTCAACCCTATGGGGTAGGGACTATTCTTCACCACTATTTTACAGGAGAGTAAACTGAGAATAAGTGGAGTTATATAACTTTCTCAAAGACACAGAGTCAGAACCTGGTATTTTTCTTTTTTTAAAATACCCTGAGGTATATCCTTCAGAAGAACTTGTATTTGAATGTGGGACTGTTTTAACCGTTATACTACCCAGTGCCTAGAACAGTGCCTGACACATGGTAAAGACTAGATAAATATTTACTGGTTAAATACATTAAGGGAAGATGGTATTATTAATCAATCACAGAAATTCGAGTTTAATTGCGGTAATGTCAGTATTTGTGACAAATTTATACTGTTGATTACATGGCTTTGTACGACAATAGGTTTCCTCTGTTGTTTCAGGATATTCAAAAATGTTTAAAAGAATTATGTAAGTGGTTAAAAGATTGCTTCTTTAAATTCCAGTTTAAAAAGGCAGTAAGCATAACCAACACAGAGTTTGATGGCATTGAAATCAAATGAGGTATAGGTGGAAAAATATACTCAGATTTGGTTGGTGTTAGTGTGGTATATCTTTTTCTAGCCTTTTATATTTAACCTACTTAGAACTTCACATTTAAAGTTGGTTTTGTGTAGGTAACATTTAACTGGGTCTTGCTTTTTATCTGGTCTGACAATGTCTTCCTTTTAACTAGTTTTTAGACCATTTACATTTAATATGATTATTAATAAGGATGAGTTTATTTTTTTCCACCCATTTTTTTTCTTTTTCTTCTTTTTCTTTCTTCTTTTGGATTAATTGGATATTTTTGTGGTTTTATTTTATCTCTATTGGCTTATTAATTATTATGGTATTTTTGTCATAGGTTTTTACCTCTCCATTAGTTTTAAACCACATAGTACTCTGTTATTTTTGCTTTAAACAGTCAATTGTCTTTTAAAGCGATCTTTAAAAATAAGGAAAAGATCTTTTATATTTGCTTACATATTTATAATTTCTGGTGCTCTTCATTCCTTTGTGTAGATCCAGATACTTATCTGGTATCATTTTACTTCTGATAGGAGGACTTCCTTTAAATTTTTTGTAGTTTAGGTCTTTTAGTGATTAATTCTTTCATCTTTTGTTTGTCTTTTCTTGTCTTTGTTTTTGAAAGATAATGTTGCTGGGTATAAATTATAGATTGACAGGTTGGTTTTTGGTCTTTTTCCTTTCAGGACTTTTTAATGTTGCTCTACTATCTTTTGGCTCGTATTGTTTCTCGTGAAAAGTTATTCCTAAGTTTGTTCCCCTAAGTTTAATGTATCCTTTCTTTCTTTCTTTCCTTTTTTTTTTTTTTTTTGACTGCTTTTAAAAATTTCTCTTTATCACTGTTTTTTAAACCTTTTGATTATGATGTTCCGTAGTGTAGTTTCCTTTATGATTCTTGTGCTTGGGGTTCATTGAGCTTCTTGGATCTGTAGATGTGCAGTTTTTACTAAACTTGGAAATTTTCAGCCATTATTTCTTTAAATATATTTTTGGGTCCCCTTCTTGCCTTTGGAGACTCCAGTGTATTTTAGTAGGCTACTCAGAGTTGTCCCGTAACTCACTGAGGCTTTCGTTTTGTTTTGTTTTTTAGTAATTTTTTCTGGGTTTTATTTTGTTTCATTTTCTACTGCTATGTGTTCAAATTTATTGATCTTTTCTTCTGCAATGTGTAATCTGCTGTTAATCTCATCCAGTATTTATATCTTCCCTCTCAGAATTGTCTTTTTCGTCTCTAGAAGTTCAATTTGGGCCTTTTTTATATCTTCCATGTCTCTCTTTAACATGCTCATGCTTTCTTCTCTCTTCTTTTTTTTTTAATATTAATGTTTTAATTACCTGTGACTACATTAAAATTTTATAACTCATTGCCAAAGGCTGCTAAAAAACTTAACACAGCAAGAAACCAAATGGAGTATAATCATAAGTAATATTTATTGAGTTTAAGGGGATTTTTTGACCAAAAATAAATCATCAGATTATAAGTGTCCTCTCCCTTCTTGATATGGTTATATCAATTGTTTTAATGTCTTTGTCTATCATCTGTGTCATTTCTGGGTCTGTTTCATTGGTTGATTTTTTTTTTTCTTCTCATTACAGGTATTTTTCTGCTTTATGTGCCTGGCAATTTTTTGTTAGATGCCAGACATTATGAATTTTACCTTATTGGGTACTGGGTATATATGTACGTCTTTAAGTATTCTTGAGAATTATTCTCGGATACAGTTAGGTTACTTGTGAATAGTCTGGTCCTTTTGAGGCTTACTTTTAAGCTTTCTTAAGCAGGAGCAGCCTTTAGTCTAGGACTAATATGGCCCTACTACTGAGGCACTACCTTTCTGAGTTCCTGGATCCCTAATGCCCCACATATCGTGAGGTTTTTCACTCTGGCTGATAGGAATGTGAACTACTCTCCTTATATGGTCTTTGATGATTGTTTCACCAATTCCTTTTTGGTGGTTCTTTCCCTATCTCTGTCTTACTCATGTATACTGATCAGTACTCAGCTGAAGACTCAAGGGGCTTGCTGTCTGTGCAGCTTTCCCCCTGTGTAGCTCTCTTCTCTCTGATGCTCTGCCCTGTGCACTCTAGCTGCCATAACCTCAACTCTGTCTCCTTAACCCAGGGAGACCACTGGGCTGTCTTTGGGTTTCCCTTCCTGTGCTGCAACCTAACAGTTCTCTCCATACAGTAAATTGGGGTAATTATAAGGCTCACTTCATTTGTTTCCTTTCTCACCAAGATCACTGTCCTGCACTGTTTGATATCCAAAGTCTGAAAACTGTTATTTCATATATTTTGCCTACTTTTCTAGTTTAAGGAATAAAAGTAAATCCAGTCCCTGTTCTCTGTCATGGCCTGTAAGAGAGGCCTCTGAGGCAGTGTACTTTTGATTGCTAAGTAGTGCAATATATTAGCTTTTGACATTTGTCAACTTCTGGGCATTGAATTTGCTTCATACACTGTCTGTAGTCCTAAACCTGTCAAGGAGGTCTGAGTGGGAAAGAGTCCAAAATATGTTAATATACCAAGTTGGCCATGTATTTTATTAGCAAATACTTGTTCTGGCATTGATGTTCTTGATTTATTTTACAGCATGAAAATATAACCATTGCTGCCACAGAGGTTATTGGAGCCATTTGCAAACATCTCTCTTGGTCAGCATATATATATTACTTGAAACATTTCATTCATGTCTTACAGACAGGACAGATCAATCAAAAGCTGGGTGTCAGGTATGGTTAATCTTCGTGGTTTTTCATTTTGAACAGTTTTTAAATGTTTCTGATTTTTATTTTGTCTTTAAAATGTAATTTTTAAAACATTTTCTGAATGAGTCTTTCTATAATTTTATTTACTTTTATCTTTTATTAATAAGGTTATGCTAATGCTTGTTAAAGTCAAAAATACCGATAAAAGTAACTTTAATGTTTATTAGACTTTAAATTTCCTCTCCTTTTTTAATTTACTTTTTATGCCAACAAGAATAAACTTGGAAAATTTCCTCTCCTTTTAGTAGTCAAATGATAAAATGATATTGATAATCAAATGAACATTTCTGTGTACTTTGTTTCCTAACCAGTTTGCTAGTAATAGTGTTAGAAGCATTCCACTTTGACCACAAAACTCTCGAAGAACAAATGGGAAAAATGCAGAATGAAGAAAGTAAGTTTTTAAAAGTTTCTTAAACTAGATGTCCATTTTATTCTGGGATAATTTGTGATAGTGAATTAAAGATGGCAAAATTCAACTTATTCCTTTTTTCTGCTCTTATAGCAGTGACCAGTTAATGAGTCTGGAGGAAGCTAAAATGAATTATTTAAGTATTCTCGTAAAACTTTATTTATATAGAGAAGGCCATTCTAAATTGTATTAGTGAAAAAATCTTAGCTGTAGATTATTTACATAGAAATCTAATTTTATTGCCTTGTGTGGAAAGATCATTGAGCAGTGGATACAAAGAAAATATAAGAAAAGAAATAATAAAAATTAGAGCAGCAATTAATGAAATATAAACTAGATATAATAGAAAAGATCAACAGAGCTAAAAAGAGATATTTGAAAAGATTATAAATTGTCAAATGCCTGACAAGACTGATTCATAAAAATATTAATCGAAGGCATAATAAACAAGATTAGGAATTAAAAAGGGTCATAATTAAATGAAAAAGGTAAAATAATATTATGGTCTTTGTATTTATAAATCTGAATATCAGTGATATGTACAAATTCTTAGAAAACATAATATAAAACTTGACTTTAGAAGAAAATAAAAAATCCTAACGAATCTCTAACCATTAAAGAAATCGAGTCTACAGTTAAACATCTCCTGATGAAAACACCAGGCACAAGGCCGGGCCCAGTGGCTCACGCCTGTAATCCTAGCACTCTGGGAGGCTGAGGCGGGAGGATCACTTGAGGTCAGGAATTCAAGACCAGCCTGAGCAAGAGTGAGACCCCGTCTCTACTAAAAATAGAAAAATTAGCCGGGTGACTAAAAATAGAAAAAATTAGTTGGGCGTGGTGGCCACGCGCATGTAGTCCCAGCTACTCGGGAGGCAGGAGGATCACTTGAGCCCAGGACTTTGAGGTTGCTGTGAGCTAGGCTGATGCCATGGCACTCTAGCCCGGGCAACAGGGTGAGACTCTGTCTCAAAAAAAAAAAGGGAACCACCAGGCACAGAATGTTTTATAGGCAAGTTTTACCAAACATTTAAGGAATGGATAATTTCAACCTTATACCAGCTATTTCAGATCATTGGAAAAGAGGAAGCACCCACTAACTCATAAAATTGGTATAACTGCATACCAAAAACTGACAAAGACACTGTGAGCGTGAAATATTCTAACCAGTCTCATTCATTAATATAGATATAAAAATCCTAAACCAAATATTTGCAAATCAAATCCCACAATCAATGAAAGCAATAAAAACATGGCCATGTTTGGTTTATTCCAGGAATGCAGTGTTGGTTCAATATTGGATAATTAGTTAATGAAATTTAACACATTAGCATGTTAAAAACATGCAATCATCTACGTAGATGCAGGGGAACCATTTGATTAAATTTAGTATCTATTCGTGATAAAAAATGATTATCTAACAAAAGAGTAGATAGAAATTTCCTTAACCTGTTAAAGGATATCTTTAAAAAACCTAATGCAACATCATACTCAGTAAAAGCCTTTGCTTTAAAACCAGAATAAGACGAAGATACCTACTACTGCTACTTAATACCGAACATTGAAGTAGAGGTTCTAGTCAGCACAGAAAAATAAGGAAAAGATCGGACACTCAAATAGGCCTGTTTATCCTATTTATTTTGGCTAAAGGTGCAGAAATATTCTAGCCCTCAGTTTGCACTATTTTCTTTGGTCAGTTGAATCTACATTTTGCAATTTTGCATAAACATAAGTATTTAAAAATTAAAAGTACTTAATTTGCTTAACTATTTCTTCTTAGGTAATATAGTTATATTTCTTATTCTAAACTAGCTCAAATTATCAAAGTTTAGTGGTGTCCAAATTCATATGGCATGATATATTCAGAAAGGTAACTGAAATCTGGGTATGCTATCTGTACCAAATAATACATGTGTTCCACCTGAGGGTTGCTTTCTTATATGCTGTTTTATTGATCCTATGCCATTGATATCTCCATTTAATAGCTATCTAAAGTCACTTATGAAAATAGTTGCCAACTCTTTGTGATATTTCACAATATTCAGATTTTATTTTTACCTCTACTAAATTATTTTGTCCCTGAGAAAGATTCCACTGGGATATTTTATTAATGCTATAAGGGGGTTACAAATTTTTGTTGTTTTAGAGACAGCTGTTCTTTAACATCTTATCTGAGGCATAGTTGTGATTAAGTCTAACCTTCTACCCAGTAAGGGTGTCAGATAAGCAGTCTTACCAGCAAAGGCTGATTCTTAGTGTCTGAAGCACTAGGGAAGTGAGTGGGGATACTTCCGTCCCTTGGATTAGACTCACTTCATCTATGGGATTACATACTCCAGGCATTGCTGACCTGGGGTTTCAGATAGCTGTGAGGAATAGTGGTAGCTTCTAGGTAGGTGCTGGACAAAAAAAAAAAAATCTCCTACCTCGAAACTTGTCATCCACTTACCGCTATGTGACTCCTGCCCCTCAAAATATCTCTTCTCCCTTCATTTTCCTCCATAGTTAACCTCTTCTGTACCACTCATATCACATATTGGCAAAGCAGCATGAAAAAACATCCATCACATTATGGTGCAACCAAGAGCCTGACCTACTAGTTACCAGCAGTCCCCTAAATTAACCTGAGTCAGAGCTGGACCGACCCAGGGTGGAGCATTGTCCTTTAGGATGAGGATAAAGGAGCATCATTGAATTGCAGTTCTCTGTGACGTTGAATTAAGAGTTTTCATTTTCTAGTTCTTGATTCTGCATGGTAGTAAAAATTGGTCAACAAAAATGAGATGATAAGTCAAAGAAGATAGTGGTCTTTTTTAAGGAAAGGGAAAATAAATTCATTGACAAAGAGGACAATGAAGTTTGAAACATTTATTGAGCACCTACTATAGGCTGAGCTTTTATAGACATTATCTCGTTTGTTTTCATGAAGAACGTTACAAGGACCTTAGTGTTGGTTACCTCATATTTTTGATAAGTGAAACTGAGGTTCAGAGACATAAAGTAACTTTCCCAAAGCTACACAGCCAGTAATTGAAATAAAGACTAATAGCTACCATTTTTTGAAAGTTGGTGAACTGTCAGACACATATTTTAGGCAATTATAAACTTTATCTCATTTAATCCTCACAACAGCCTTGCAAGGTAGGTGCCATCTCCCTTTTACTGGTGAAGAAGCCAGAGCCCACTGGGGTTAAGTGAATTGACCATGGTCACATGGTTTGTTAGCTGAGTCAAGTCTGGACTTGCCCCACAATACTGTGCTGCCTAATTCTCTTTAATAAGCTGAATCCGAGAAAAAGGGAAATTTCTGCGTAAGAACTATTAGCTGCCATTATGATTTCCGTGCCCATGAATGTAGGTTTTTGCTTTTGGAAACCTTCTCCAGCCACAGTACTTTGGAAGCTTTCTTTTGTTTAAGACCTTCCTGCTCCCAGCCTCCCTGTGTGTTCCCACATTACCCTGCACTTGGTGTTCCACATTTTTTTATATTAAATAATTGGCAGTTTATTTGTCTCTGTCTCTCATTAGGCCCTATACTGTGAGAAAGCAAAAACCATAGCCCTCTCATTTACTGCTGTTTCCTCAGCTGTTACCTTGCCTGCCCACAGTTGCTGATTAGCTATTTTTTGTTGGAAGTTGGATTTCAGCAGGAAAGACTATACCACAACTGTGTTGTTTCCTTATTTGATGTAACTTTTGTTGCTTATTAAACACAGACACAATTGAAGTGATTGAGTTACCAGAGCATGAAGCCATGGAATTAGAGCACACAGATGAGGAAGAGAAGGAAAATACATGTAAGAGTTTGTCAGGCAACGAAGAAGTGGGAAACCCTGATCCAGCTGATTCTGAAGGGACATCAGCTAAGGAATCCGAGTGTGTCACAAAGTCGGTCTCTTTCCTTCCTCGGAATAAGGAAGAATTGGAGAAAACAATTAAAAATATCCAAGGGACCGTAACTGGGGATATTCTACCTAGGCTACATAAATGCCTTGCATCCACGGTAATAATTCTGTTTGGGGCCCAACAGATCTGTGTGAATGGGTGTTGGTGGGCCCTGTCAGACTGAGGCTCTTAACGTTTACTTCCGCTTTTGCACTTCCTATTACCACAGTTCACCTCCCTACTCTTACCTCATCAACTTTAGGCTCATCTCCTGCTGCAGCTGGGCAGTAATGCTCCTTCTTTCTGCTTTTGATATGGTAGACAGGTACTTTTCCAGAGTCTCCAGAGTAGATAGTAAGAGACTCCTATGTCCAAAAAAGGTTATTAAAAATTAGAGTATGTTTCCTTTTTCTACTTCTCGGCCACTTTTTTACTATTCAGAATTCATCTTTCCCTGGTTAACAGGGATAACATTTAGCAGTGCATTCTCGTGAAGCTAAAGCCTTTCTTTTCCTTGTCAGTGTAAAACATGGGTCGGGAAACTGTGGCCCATGGGCTAAATCTAGCCTGCAGCCTGTTTTTGTAAATAAAGTTTTATTGGAACACAGTTATACCCATTCATTCACATAGTGTCTAATTCTGCTTTTTCATTACAACAGTAGAGTTGAGTGACTTCAACAGAGACCATAAAGCCAAAAATACCTACTTTCTGGCCCTTTACAGAAAAAGTTTGCCAACCCCTGGTATAAAAATATTGACATGGTCATTTTGTATATTTGTACATAAACCTTCTTTATTTGAGGCACTTCATTTATTATATACCAACAATGTCACTCAAACACTTGAAAGTCCTAATTGACACAAATATTATGTGAGTTTTCTGTACTTCACAGCAGTCTTAACCCACATTAGTGAAAACTTTGCTTTATGTTTTTTCTAATGACTCCTTTGAAAAATAGAACATTCTTACTTGTATTATTTTTATAATTTTTAGAGGTTTATTCTCAAATTGCACAATTTAGTTTGTTTTTAAAGACACTAAACTCAGAAATGGGCTTAAGATCTACAAAAAGAGCTTGTCTTTCAAATGCAAGTTTGGAGTGCTGGTAGGTCCTTGATCCGTTTATTTATGTTTTAGTTTAACCTAAATTTTTCTTACAGGCTAAACGGGAAGAAGAACACAAGCTGATCAAGTCAAAGGTTGTGAATGATGAGGAAGTGGTTCGAGTTCCTTTAGCTTTTGCCATGGTTAAACTAATGCAGTCCCTTCCACCAGAAGTTATGGAAGCTAATCTGCCAAGGTATGTCATGTGGCAAATTAGAAAAGTTCAGTGAAACTCAAAAGTTCGTTCTTTTCTTCCTGACTTTTAAATATCTTTTGTGAGGAAGAGAAGTACTGTCACAACTTGCTGTGGTTTAGAATCCTAACTGGGAAATTTGAGTTAGGAGTAATCAAGATATAAAAGGATATTTATTTGCTTATTTGATTAGTCATTTGTCAACTTCTCATTTTCTAGTATTTTGCTGAAAGTGTGTGCTCTACTCAAGAACAGAGCACAGGAAATTAGAGACATTGCACGCAGCACTCTCGCAAAAATAATAGAGGATCTGGGTGTGCACTTCCTACAATATGTTTTAAAAGAATTACAAACTACCCTTGTCCGTGGATACCAGGTAAATTGCCTCATGTGCTTTTATAGTCAAGTTGGATTGGAGTTCAAATATTTGCAGCTTAAATACTATAAGTTGGGGCTGGGCGTGGTGGCTCACGCCTGTAATCCTACCACTCTGGGGGACTGAGGCGAGAGGATTGCTTGAGCTCAGGAGTTGGAGACCAGCCTGAGCAGGAGTGAGACCCCATCTCTGCAAAAAGTAGTAAAATTAGCCAGGCATGGTGGTGGGCACCTGTAGTCCTAGCTACGTAGGAGGCTGAGGCAGGAGTATAACTTGAGCCCACGAGTTAGAGGCTGCAGTGGGCTATAATGATGCCACTGTACTCTAGCTGGGGTGACAGAGCAAGACCCTGTCTCAAAAAAAAAAAAAAAATACTCTAAGTCATGGTACTTTGGGTATATCTTCAGTAAAGTTGATCCACTGAGATAGCAAGCAACAATATATAAAAGTTTCTAATCAGTATTAAAGAAATCCGTTATTTGTAAAGTTTTTAGCCAGGTGTGGTGGTGCAAACCTATAGTCCTAACTACTTGGGAGGTTGAGTCCAGGAGTTCTGGGCTGTAGTGCACTGTGCTAATCGGGTGTCCGCACTAAGGTCGGCATCAATATGTCAACCTCCCAGGAGCAGGGGACCACCAGGTTACCAAAGGAGGAGTGAACCAGCCCAGGTAGGAAATGGAGTAGGTCAAAACTCTGGTGGTGATCACTGGTGGGATCGTGCCTGTGAATAGCCACTGCACTGCTATAGTGAGACCACATCTCTTCTTAAAAATTTTAAAATTTAAATATTAAAAAGAAATAAAAAGTTTCTATATCTGATTTTTTAAAGATACTTATTGGCCTGGGTTACATGACCTATTTTTTTCTTTAGAATTGCTTGATATCAAGTTTTGCATTCTCTGAGTTTTTAATGAAATTCTTTTTGTTTTTTGTTTTATTTTGAGATAGGGCCTCGCTCTGTTTCCTGGGCTACAGTGCAGTGGTGTCATCATAGCTCACTGCAACCTCAATTTCCTGAGCTCAAGCGATCCTCCTGCCTCAGCCTCCCAAGTAGCTGGGACTAGAGGTCACACCACCATGCCTAGTTAACTTTTCTATTTTTTATAGAGACAGGGTCTCACTGTTGCTCAGGCTGGTCTCAAACTCCTGGCCTCAAGGGATCCTCTCACCTTGGCCTCCCAAAGTGCTAGGAATTGCTTCATTTGACTAGTCTTAAAAATAAATAAATTAATTAATTAATTAATTAAAGGGGTTCATGCATGCTGGGATTACAGATGTGAGCCACCATGCCTGGCCAGAATTCTTATTAAATGTATATTGAATGTGTTGCCACAGATGTGAACAATAAAGACACATACATTTGTTTAAGAGTTGAAACATAAGACATAAGTTATAAAAATAATAACAGCAACAAGCAGAATACAAAACACTGAAAAGTTAATGGCTGTCTAGCCCTTCGCTGCTCCAGGTATGGACCCTGGACAAGCAGTACGAGCCACGTCTGGGAGCTTATTAGAAATGCAGAATTTAGGGTCCTACTCCTGACCTATAGAAACTGCATTTTAATAAGATCCCTAGGTGATTTAAAGTTGGGGAAACACTGGAACTTGTTCCTTTCAAGTAGCCAGCCAAGACTCGTGGCAGTTAGCTTTACCTTGTATATTCTAATTTGTTGATAGGCAGGGTTCTTATTCTATAAGGTTATAAGCCTAACACACTAAAGATATCAGTATTCATTTTTACTGTCTCCCTTTGTACAGTTTTTTATTGGTTGCTCTAGAGATTGCAATATACTTAACTTTTAACAGTCTGCTGAGAATCAGTATTTTACCATTTCAAGTGCAATGTAGAAGCCTTATCACCGTGTAGGTCCCTTTGCCCTTCCCCCTTTGTATTATAGCTGTTTGTGTATTAACATCTCCATATGTCAAAAACTTTATTGGACTGTGTTATAATTTTTGCTTATAGTTGTTCTACCCAGATAGTTACTATTTTTACTGCTTTTCCTTCATTTCTGATTTCCAAGTTTCTTTCTGAAATAATTTCGCTTTAGTCTAGAGGACTTCCTTTAGCAATCTTGTAGAGCAGGTATGGTGGCAACAGATTCCTTAGTTTTCTTTCATCTGTGAATGTCTTCATTTCACCTTCATTCCTGAAGCATATTGTTGCTGGATATATAATTCTTCATTGACAGTTCTTTCCTTTCACACTTTAAAAATGTTGTACCACTTACTTCTGACTTTTCTGATGAGTTATTCAGTTTGATGTCCCCCTCTAAGTAATGCTTTTTTCCTCTGGCTGCTTTAAGGACTTTGTCTTTATTTTTCAGCAGTTTGATCATGATATGTCTAAGTTTGCATTTGCTTGGGTTTACCCTGTTTGGGATTTGCTGAGCTCAGCACCAAATTTGAGGAATTTTCAGCCAATATTTCCTTAAATATATTTGCTGCGGTGCACTCTTCCTCTTCTCCAGGGACTCCAATGAAATGAATGTTGTTGGACCTTTTGTTTTCTCCCACTGGTCCCCGAGGCTCTGTTCATATGTTTACAGTCTTCTTCCTCTGTTGTTTAGATTAGAAAATTTCTATCAATCTCTCTTCAGTTTCACTGACTCCTTTTCCTGTCCACACTGCTACCGGGCTCATCCAGTGAGTTTCTTTTCTCGGTTGTTGGTCTTTTCAGTTCTAAAATTTTCATTTAGTTCTTTTAATCTTCTTCTGTTTCTTTGCTGATGCTTAATTTTTCAGTTCTTCAGCTAGAAAACTGGGGCTTTATTTCTCCCACTTTGCCATGCGCTTCCTGCAACTGCACTCGTGCCACGGGCCAAGAGGTGGCAAGAGAGAGAAAGAGAAGAGCAACCAGAGTAGGCCAAACCTCAGAACTTCAATTCCAGTGAATAGAGGGAAAGGCTTCCCTCCCAGAGTTGTGGCTCCTGCCAGTTGAGGAGCCACTGCCACCACCACCTCAGGGTTGTTTGGGGCTGTGGCGTGGAAGAAGGGGGAAATGGAAAGAGAAAAAACTCCCGAGTGACTTCCTCACTGTCTCGGAGCATTGTGAGTTCCCTCTCCTGCTCTTCAGGCCAGAATAGGGGGCTTCTCCTAGAGTTTTCTCTGTGTCCTGGTGCCCACTTCCATGTTGGCTGGGAGATACTGGGCAGAAAATGTGGTAAACTCACTACAAGTTTGGTGGTACTTGGATTCTGGTGTTCTTCCTCGACGCTGCTCCCTGAATCCTGTCCAGGCTTTACAGCTGCATTCAGTGGAGAGACAGGCTAGCGCGTGCTTTCTCCATCTTACCTGGAACCAGAGCCCCTGTCAGTATTCATTTTTATTCTAGTCTTTCAACTTTTCATGAAATAAACCAACATTTATTTCATGGTTACTTTGTGTGAGGTAGTATGTTGGGTGCTGGGCATACAAGGATGAATGCAGTACATCTCTGTCCTGGGGGTTTCATTCACACATTTTTAAGGAATACTTGAGGTATTTAACTAAGTAGCCTTTTTTTCTCTAACCACCTATTCTTCAAGCCTATCCCATTACTTGTTAAAATAACTAAAATAAGGGTTGAGAACAACTAATTTGGGTTTTAGTATAATCATGTAGACTCTACCAAAATTGCATTCTTCAAGTGTCACTGTTCATCAGCCCGCCACCAAAAAAAAGGATCTTTAAAAATTATATAAAGCTAACAGGAAACATTTTAAATACAAATGCTTCTTTACTTATGATTGGGTTATGTCCCAATAAACCCATCATAAAGTCAAAATCATAAACCAAACTATCATAAGTCAGGACCATCTGTATATATATAAAAATACTTAAAGATCACAAGTAGATACATAAGAAACTATGCCTTTACAATCCAGTCTATGGGTTGACAAATAAGTGTGTTTCCTTAGCCTTTGATTATTAGCTGATATTTACCATGATAATTTTATGGCACTAGAAGCAGTATAAAGAATGCAAAAAGCTTGAGGGGCAGCATAGCATAGCAATGCAGAGCTGGGGCTCTGGTTTATAATCCTGACTACCACGTCCATGACTTCCGTACTGCTTCTCTGTTACTGTGTGATCCTCCCTGAAAGCTGATCATACGGGCCTACACCGTCACTGTTTATGTGAGGTCACTGTTAATACATGTAAGGATTATACAGTAAGCTCTCAGGTCACAAACTTGTTGCTTTGCGGCAAAACTTATTGTTTCCTTCATAACACCTTATGTACCAGCTCTGATTATATTCAGCATTGGCAAAATCCTTAAGTCACTGGTTGGTTTTCTGAACATTGTTGTACAAAGATCATTTGGTTGTAAGACTTGGTGTGAATAGAAGTATGGTCATTATCAAGCTTCTCTGGATACCAGACATGTGAACTCAGAGTACTCTCTTTGTAGTACTTCTTAGATCTTACATTTTTCTAGTGTGGTGTTCCTAACCATCATATTCTTACTGTGCATCTCATTTTAGGTCCACGTGCTAACTTTCACTGTTTACATGTTGCTGCAAGGCCTCACCAATAAGCTGCAAGTCGGGGATTTGGACTCTTGTTTAGATATAATGATTGAGGTAAGCCTTACAGAGAGGAATTCCAATTTTTTTTGAGTGGGCAAAGGATACAAAAAAGTCAGTTCACAAAATAAGAAGTAATAGCCTATAAAAATGAAAATAATGTATTATCTCATCTTTTAGATTAGCTATGACCCAAGTGAGATGGGCACTCTGTCATTGCTAATAGGTCATAAATTGGTCTAATCTTTCTGGAAAGAAAGTTGACGTTGTATATCAAAGCTTTTGAAATGAGCAAAAATTTTCAATCATTTCCAAGAATCCATTTTAAAGGAATAAAAGTTTGTTTATAATAGTGAAAATTAAATAATAACATTTAAAATTGGATAATGTGCTAATTTGGGAGCTAGCATTAGGAAGAGAATAAATTTGCCACACACCTTTTATTCATTTGTTAAAAAATATAGACACTAACATTTTGAATCTCAATTTAAATATTTACATTAATTTCAATAACTGAGTTGCAAATATCATGAGATTTTCTTGAAGGGAAATTAAGCCACTCTTTGGTAATATCCAAAAAGACATACCTGTCTGTATAGTTACACAATTTTATATGTACATCTGTGAATGTTTTTTCTTTTGTTTCCCATTAGTATCAGCCTTCAAGTGTTTCTGTATGTGTTTGTTTTCTAGTGATTGGTCCCTAAATTGCATTGAAAACAAGTGAATTCTAAAAGAAATTCCTACCATCTACTTTCAGTCCAGTCCAACTTGCTTTCCTTTGATTTGGACATACCAGTGCCATTTTCCAAAGACTGCTTATGTTGGCATTATCTTGCTGAGTTCACATAATTGCCGTTTGTTCTTTTTCTTTCAAAGATTTTTAACCGTGAGTTGTTCGGTGCCATTGCTGAAGAGAAGGAAGTAAAGCAGATTCTCTCCAAAGTCATGGAGGCACGAAGAAGCAAAAGTTATGATTCTTATGAAATCCTGGGCAAGTTTGTAGGAAAAGATCAGGTTATAAAACTTATCCTTCCTTTAAAAGAGGTAAGGGCTTGACTGTGATACAGGAGATCCTAATGTTGCAATATTATAAGTTCCTAAAAGGAGCCTTGCAGGGCAAGCCATAAATAACATTGTACGTGATCACCCACCATTTCTTTTTTGGTGCCAAGGGCACCAGTACCCACAGGGCCACTAAGTGGCAGCCCTGAGTTGAGTGCTCTAATCCAAGAGTCATAGTCCCTGAAGTAAACTCTGAGATGAAAAAGGGAAGGCCGCTAGAACTGAGTGCAGGTGAATTTTACAGCTAGGTCAGGTCAGCAGTTAAGAACAAAGAAATCCAGACACACATAAACTGTGCACAGTGGTGGTCTGTGGGGTTGAGGTTATGGGTAGCTTTTACTTCATATGTTATATCTGTATTTGAAATTTTATTAAGAATTTTTAATTTGAAAAAAACAAACACATTAGTGAGACTTTGGAATCAGATTGCCACTCCCATATTGCCAGGAGGAAGAGCACTGGCATTTATTGAACGTACATTGTGTTCTAAGCACTGCTGCAGTACCTCTTCTAATCTGTACAAACAGCCTATGAGACTGATGGTGCTTACATTTTACAGATAAGAAAATTCAGGCTTGGGAAGGTAGAAAGGGATATGGTTAAGGAGGAAAGTCAGGATTTAGTTCCAGATCTTTCTGATCCAAAGCTCACATTCTTTCCACGGTTTCATTCTGCCTCTTAGGGAGCAGGGACTGTAATTTACCCACCTTCCTATTGTTTTCTGTGCTTATTACGGGTGAACGTTGAATAAATGTTTTTAGTTCGTTTTATTACACTTGTATTTATGAAAACACAAGCAAAAAGCACTGTCCAATGATATGAATTACTGTAATTCCAAATGTTTTGGTGCTAGATGAACTTCATAAGTATTCCTAGACTGCATTTAGTTTTATCTGAGCCTGGTCTAAGAATGTGAGATATGTTTTGAGGACAAAAAAGTATCAACGGAGCACATATATCTGTGATGAATATTATAAACTCCCCCAAGGTAATGAAAGTTATGAATACTATGTCTTATGCAAGATAATAGCTATGAAGTGCTGGGTGCTTTGCCAAAGTTGATGATCCTGGGTTCCCAATAAGTTCCTCTGATTTGACCCAAGAACTAGTATCAAACCCTGAGGCTTGGCCATAGCAGCACTTCATTCACACGGTTTCCTATGAGTAGTGACTATTCATTTTGTTGATTTTGTGTATACGTGTGTGTGTGTGTGTGTGTGTGTGTGTGTGTTTGCCTATAAATCACCACCTTTAACGCATCTGGAGAGTTGGCATTAACTTAGACATCTCCCACCCTATCTCTGGCAGTGTGCCCTGAGCCCTCACTGACAGAGAGCTAGGAGGGAGGGGAAGAAATCCACAGGCAAACAGACTGGTTACCTCTGGGGTTGGACTTACCTGTAACTTTTACCTTATGTTATACCTGTTTGAAATTTTAAGAATTTTTTTTTTAATTAGAAAAAAAAAATTAGAACACAAATATTATGGAAAACTATCATTATGTTTGAAAAGTACTATATCAAAATGCAGTTCTGTGTTCTCTGAGCATGACACTTATGTTTGCCTTTAGATCTTACAGAATACCACTAGTTTAAAACTGGCTCGGAAAGTTCATGAAACCTTACGCCGAATCATAGCAGGATTAATCGTAAATCCAGGAATGACGGCAGAATCCATTCTATTGCTCAGTTATGGTTTGGTCAGTGAAAATCTTCCCCTATTGACAGAGAAAGAAAAGTAAGTTTGAAATAAATAAATAAATAAACTATCCTTTAGGTGCTTATTTCTGATAAGCCATTCAGTGGGTTGTTTTGAATAATTTGCTTCAGTTAAAAAAAAATTATTAATATATTCATCTGATTTATAAGATAGTACTACTTTGTGGTATGATACATTTCAACATGAGATTGTTTTTCTTATGAACGAGGTAGCTGTGACAGCAGTCAACTATTTTGGCATTCTCTGATAACATTTTGTTTTAAATAGTTATTGAATCAAAACTAGGGTAGAATTTAAATATATACCTCTTATTCCAATTAAACAGAGATTTAGACCTTCAAAGATCTTAAAATACCTTATATATTAGTAAACTTCTTTTGGATTTTGCTGCTTTGTTCTAAGAGAGACTCCTTGGCATTTGTTTCCCGAAATCAAACGAAAGGAGTATCCTGTTGCTGCTGTTCATCTTAATTTAAATGTATATTTATCAATCTGACCTCTGTTTCTGAGGGTTGTCCTAGTAACCTTGTGTTATTAGGACAACAACCTAATAATCTCTTCTGTGTCTTATGGTTAAGGGGGAGAGAAACCAGAGCACACGGCACATTTTGTAGTGTGGACTCTCACCAACCTCAGAGGGCCTCAGTGACTTTTTGGAATGCAGCTGACTGGTCTTTCCCTTGTTTTCATTCCATGTGATGGACAGAAATCCAGTAGCCCCTGCACCAGATCCACGTCTGCCACCCCAGAGCTGCCTTCTGCTCCCCCCAACTCCAGTCCGAGGTGGGCCAAAAGCTGTTGTGAGCAGGAAAACCAACATGCACATATTTATTGAGTCTGGGCTTCGGGTAAGAATTAACCTTAAAATGAGACTTACTGCCTTCAGGGAGTCTGCACATTTTAATCTTCTGCTGAATTTCCAATACTGCTCACTTCCATTGGAAATGCCTTACTGTAAATAAACTCTAGATTTTTTTAAAGATGCATTGGTCCATTTACTATATATCTCTTCCTGTATTTACTTTGATGATATAACTGTCCCAGAATTAATGATTCTGACCTAGTATGTGTTAGGGTTTTACTGTTGTTTGCCCATGAGTACGTCTAAACTACTTTGAATTTTTTTTAAAGATGGCGAGCTTTTAACACTCGTTCCAGCCACCCTGGCTTCCCTTCAGGTCTATAAAGTCACCACACCCTTTCCTATCCTGGGACCTCAACACCCACTCTTCCCTCTAGCCAGATCCCTGCAAAACTCTCAAAGCATCCTGCATTTGTACTTAATCATTTCCTTAGAGTCTGTCTTCTTGGCTAAGGTCCATCAGGACAGGGATCATGTCTGTCTTGGTCATTGTTGTGTCCTGAGTACTGAGCCAGTGCCTGGAATCACAGTAGACACTGAGTAACCATTTGGTAAATGGACTTAGCATCTCAGCTGCTCAGTGAGCTCCCACCTTCTTGACTTACTGGGACTCTCCCAGGCAGTTTCTCATTTGTTAAAAATTTTTATCATTTTAAATAGAAGTATCTTAGTATTTCTTCTTTGTCTCAAATCATTTCACATTTACCCAACTCATCTGGTCTTGTAAGCAACTAATGTTTTAAATTTTTAAATCTTTTAGCTGCTGCATCTGAGTCTGAAGACTTCTAAGATTAAGTCTTCAAGTGAACGTGCCCTGGAAATGTTGGACCCTTTTGTGTCTCTCCTCATAGACTGCCTGGGTTCCAGGGACGTGAAGGTGAGTGTCGGTTTGCAGTCTGTCTTGGAGCATCCGGCGGTTCCTTCACAAGAGCTGTGTTGTGCAGAATACCTAGAACTTATTCCTAGGCTCATGCTGCATGAGATGATTGAGTTTTCAAAGTGATTTATGACATGAACCGCCACTATTCCCTACATTAAATTGCTTCCCAATTTAATTTAATTTAAATAGAACATGCTTGGATACCCCTTAACAGTTTTAAAAGCTTTCCTAGGTACATTAGTTATTTCATTTGATTCTCACAACAACTTCATGAGGTTGAATGGTGGTGTCCCCGTGCCTGTCATCATCGTCATCATCATCGTCACCATTGTCACTACTCCTACTCTGTGTTATGAATCCTAAAGATACCTCTCATTCTCACAGCCACCCCTGAGGCATATATTCTTAATGTTTCTGTTTTATAGATGAGGAAACTAGAGCTTGGGCCTAGTCACAGATCTGACTGTGAACCTAGGTCTGTCAGACCCAAAGCCTACAGTCTCCCACTTTCTCTTATCACCTGCTTTACCGATGAAGGTGCTGAGAGGCTAAGTAACATGTCTAGAGTGAAACAGGTAGTCAGTTGCAGGGCTGGGATGTAAGCCCAGGTCTTTCTGACTCCCAAGCTCTTCTCTGTCTTCATCTAATCCAGCCCAGTGAGGACCTCGTAGCAGCCAGAGCAGTAAGGGTTATAGTGGACAGAGCTTAACTAGCTGATCCAGATGCTCACTAAGGTTTGGCCTCAGAGGTTCAGGGATTCTCTGTGTGATCACTTGATCCCAGCACACTTTTTCCATATCCTTTGTATAGCACTTAACTGATAGTAAGTGACAGTTAATTGTTCTCATGCTTAATTTCTGAGCCAACTATCTGTTCCTTAAATGCAGAGATGGTGTCCTTTTTTCTTTGTATTTATAATACCCAGTAGAGTGCCTTGTATACAGAATATAAGCTTAGTAAGGATGGATCACATTGAAGTGCCATTCTAGAAAATAGAAAAGTCATTTAAGATGTATTTTTCAAAAAAGAAAAGAAATCCTAAAATTGGCCAACCCTTCCAAATCATTAACCCAGAATAGGTTAGGGATATGGTAAGTGAGCAGCTTCTCTTATTTCCTTGTTATCTACCTTCACTTGCTATGGATAAGCAGTAAGTTCTACAGCAGGGGATAGGAAACATCCTTATCTTCTTACACTTTGGGCACAGTTCTTCCAGAGTGAGCTGGGCACAGCATCTTATCTATTCAGCTCAATTATTTATAGAGTCTACACAGCCTAAGGTTCTGTATTGTTGGGTTTGGTTGCTTCACAGTTGATTGATTGTGTTTTGTTTTGTTTTTTCAGGTGATCACAGGTGCTTTACAGTGCCTGATCTGGGTCTTGAAGTTCCCTCTGCCTTCCATAGAAACACAAGCAAAACAGCTGACTAAACACCTTTTCCTTTTGCTGAAGGAGTATGCAAAACTCGGGGCTGCCAGGGGCCAGAATTTCCACCTGGTGGTAAATTGTTTCAAGGTGAGATGTCTTCACTTGCACTTAGAGAAAGCCAGACCAGGTTAACATCAAAGATAGTTTTCCCCATTGCCTTTTGTGGTCTTGGTCCAAATTTTTTTAGAATAATTTGCTCAGGCTAGAGGTTCGGCATCCTGTATAGAAAAGGACACCTGTGTATTTTATTAAGACCTTATCATTTCACTGGATCCTGACTTGTGGGATGTGCTGGTTGTTAACTTCACTATTGTAACTTGCAGTGTGTGACCATACTTGTCAAGAAAGTCAAGTCTTATCAGATAACTGAAAAACAGCTCCAAGTTCTACTGGCATATGCTGAGGAGGATATTTATGATACTTCAAGACAAGCCACTGCATTTGGTCTTCTGAAGGTATAGTGTCACCAAAATGTTGGCTTTTATAGTTTATGAGCCTCACATCAGAAATTTAGAATAATGTGGAACATAACGTTTTGACTAGCTGTAGAATCCTGAAATTCAGTGATTTATAAAGATTGTTAATGATTTTGAGGGGTCAGTTACAAGCTAACATATCTACTTATGAAAATGTTTATACATGAGCTCTGTATTAACACTTCTAGAGAATTCTGTACAAATACAGGTACTCTATTTTTATTTATCATATTGAAAATTGTATTGGAAGTTGGTTTTTTCCTTATTATGGTAAAATGTACATAATATAAAATTCACCATTTTAACCATTTTTCAGATTATGTTCTTTTTCTTTTGAAGATACTTTCATTGTGTTTCAAAACTGCTAGCAACTACTTTAGCATCAAGTCTGCTTACATCCATCTGCACTAACACACACAAAATGAGTATGTGTTTTCCTTTTGTATTTCAGGCTATTTTATCAAGAAGGTTGTTGGTCCCAGAAATTGATGATGTCATGCGGAAAGTATCCAAGTTGGCAATTTCTGCTCAAAGTGAACCTGCCAGAGTCCAGTGCCGACAGGTTTGTAGAGAGAGCTTACTCTCGTAGCAATGGTTGGGCCCTGCCATATCTGTTTGGCTTTTAGATAGAGAGATGTCAACACTGGCTGAATTCTGAAGACTACTTTATGTCATATTGTTGCTTTATTCTGGGATTCAGGCATCCTAGTCTAGGAGGTCAAGGAAGGCTTTCCCGAGTATTGACAGGTAAGCCAAAATTTGAAGGAAGAATAAGGATTAGCATTCCAGGTGAAGGGGCAGTAAAGGCCTTGAGGAAGGGAAGCCTTGAGGTGGGTAAGAACTTAGTTTGGTTGGGAGCAAAATGTAGGTGAGTCGGGTGGGGGTGGGGAGCCAGGTCGGGCAGGACCTTGTGGTCTTGTTAGAGATTTGGGGCTTTGTTCTAGGAATAGTAAGGACCTATTGATATATCCTTAGGCAGAGGAGTGACATGACCAGATTTGTGTTTATGCATTTGTCCATCCCTAATATGAACACATATTGTACCCAAGAGGTGGTAAGGTCTCAATTAGAAATAATGACTTGGGGTTGCAGGTTGGTTTAGGCTGCTGAGGAGGCCAAGGTAGAAGGGAGGAAGCATGTCCTTGGAAAAAATTTGCTTGGCTAATGTTAGGAAGGAGGACCAGCTGCTATTAAGCACTTTACATGTATATAAAGTGTGCCTAGCACTTCACATACATGATCTCTATTTAGAACTACCCTTCAAAACAAACAGTATCCCAATTTTGTGGCTAAGGAAAAAGCAGACCTTGGAAGTTTAATGATGTCCCTTAGTTGTCACAGTTTATAAATAAAGGAGGCTGAACACTGTAGTGTTTTGAAAGTGCGGCCTTTGGACACAGATAGACTAGATGTGACAGTTTATTAATAAAGGAGGCTGAACACTATAGTGTTTTGAAAGTGCAGCCTTTGGACACAGATGAGGCATGGAATTCTGGTATTGTCATATGAGCAATATTCTTATTCTCTCTGGGCCAACTTCATTCTCTTCAGCTATAAAATGGGGTACTATCATCTACTTCCTAAGGGAGTGATGAAATTTAACCGACAAACACTTAACACACTGCTTGGCACATAGAAGGTTTTTAGTAAATGCATTAGTTATTATTAGTAGTATTAATATTATCACCATAGCATTACTCCTGTTCAAGGGGAGCTACAGAGTAGAACCACCATCCACACTCAGTCCACCACACAACACCACACCACCTATCAGAGAGATCAGCAACGTGTGAGCTTAGGTTTGGAGTCTTAAACAACCACGCCAGTGGTGGACCAGGACTTGACTCAGTCGGACACGAAGGGCAGGACCTGGATGGATGAAGTGTGAGAAAGGAAGGGCCACGGTCATCGTTGACTTGGTAGGCAGACTTAGCTGGAGTCCATTGGAAAGCCTGTTTGACTGCCCTTCTGAAAGGTTTTTATAACCTACCAGTGTCCCAGAAAGCAGCTGAGGAAACCTACAGACAGGATCCAAATAATCATCTGTGTGACTTTTGTTCCTAGGTTTTTCTGAAATATATTCTTGACTATCCCCTGGGTGACAAATTGAGACCAAACTTGGAATTCCTGCTCGCTCAACTGAAGTAAGTTTAAGCCATTAACTATACAGGGGCGGGGGGTAGTTTCTTCTTCCCCTTTAAAATGGCAGCTGACTTGTAAAGGGCAAAGCCTAAACACAGTGGCTCATTCTTTGAGGATGCTTGACTTGATTATCAAACATTGTGCATGGCTTCGTATAGCAGTTCCATAAGTTGCTTTTCAATCTACTCTGACCATTGATTGTCATAAGAGCCCACTTAAGAGAATGTTGGAAATCTAACAAAATTATATTTAAAACTGCACACTAGCCTAATGAATATATATACAAACATTAGAATTGGGGAAATGGAGTGTTTTCCATTTTTTAAGAAACAGACTGATACCTTGATACAGTATTTTAAACTTTTTAAGTAATTACTGATAAATTTAGAAGATACTAACAAATCCACCTAATGTCCTTGCCCTAGTTATGAACACGAAACCGGGAGAGAATCCACCTTGGAAATGATCGCCTATCTCTTTGACACATTCCCTCAGGTACTGTGATCCCAAAGACAGGCTCTTCAGCTGTGTTTCCCCATGAGCCCTGGAAGCCCTTGGTCCTCCATTGCTAGAGAATCTGTAGGAATTCCATCCTAAATGTGCTTACAAATGCCTCCTTTCTTTTAGGGACTACTCCATGAGAACTGCGGAATGTTCTTTATTCCTCTTTGTCTAATGATGGTGAATGACGACTCTGCCACGTGCAAAAAGATGGCATCCATGACAATCAAATCCTTACTCAGTAAAATCAGCCTCGAGAAAAAAGATTGGCTGTTTGATATGGTTACCACCTGGTTTGGAGCAAAAAAGGTTAGCATTGCTTTTAGTCATAGTTCAGTGACAAGTCTCAGCTTTTGGTGTTCATACCTTAAATAAGAATGCGTATTATACATTGTTGAATTGTTTTTTCCCAAGTAGCTTTATTTTTATCTGATTACTCAAATAACATATCCCTTTTTTTCCTATCCACCCATTAAGGTAGAAAAATAATATATTTTTAAAGTTTTGGAAAGTATAAGAAGTTATAAAAAATAACATAAAACCCACCTGTATTCCTACTATTTTATTAATGTTAGCAAAGTACTCCACTATATGAACATATTATAATTTACTTAAGTAGCCTGTATTAATGAATACCTTTGTTTCCAATTTTGCTTATTTAGTTTCTGGAATGTAATTTTTATCATTCTATCCACTTGTTGATTTTGTGACCGGCATCACTGGCCCATTTTTGTAGAATATAAACAACATGTGTCCAATGTTATTGACTAACTTGTTGCCTACCCACATAATTTGGGGATGAGGATGAGACTTCTTTCTATTTTGTAAATTGGCTATTAAAGCTCCATATTTTATTGATTTCTGGCATCAGAAAGAAGTATTTTTTATTGTCTTTGAATGTTGAGGACAAAATAAGGCCCACCTTCATTTTATAATTTGGAAAGTGGCCTCCAAGTTCTGTTGACATTGTCTTGCGGTGGTTTATTTTTGGTAGCGCTTAAATAGACAACTTGCTGCCCTGATCTGTGGCTTGTTTGTGGAAAGTGAAGGAGTTGATTTTGGGAGAAGACTTGAAACTGTCCTTCCTGTGATTGAAAAGGAAATTGATCCAGAAAACTTTAAAGATGTAAGTAATTTGCTAGGGAATAAAGCTTTTGCTAACTTTTATAGTTTTATTTGAGGTGGTATAGATAATAGATTAAATATTAAATATTCTTTGTGTTCAAAAAAATTTATCAATAAAAGCAAGAATTCAATGCAGTTAGAACTTCTTTTAAAAATGAGGGTTAAAGCAGGTTATCTTCCATAGTACATGAAGATCAAAGTTTCTCAACTGGGGCAATTTTGCCCCCCAGGGGACATTTGGCAAACTCTGGAGACATTGTCAGTTGCACAGCTAGAGGGTGGGGGGTGCTACTGGCATCTAGTGGGTAGAGAGGCCAGGGATGCCGCTAAGTGTCCTACAGTACACATGGCAGCCCCTACAACACAGGATGTCAGTAGCGCTGAAGTTGAGAAACTGGTGCAGCTTTACATGCTGGAGTAAAAATGTGCATCAGATAATTTCAAATTATTGTTTAATTAACTTATGTCCATCCTGTTTTTAGATCATGGAAGAGGCTGAAGAAAAAGCTGCAGATCGCCTTCTGTTTAGTTTTCTTACACTGATAACTAAACTCATCAAGGAGTGTAATATTATTCAGTTTACCAAGCCATCTGAGACTTTGAGTAAAATCTGGAGTAAGTATTTCCTTTTTATTTAAATCTAAAAACAAACACATTTGTTGTGATAGAATTACTGAAAATAGTTTTGGGAAATTAGAATATGAATACTTCAGAAAGTATATAATTAATGTCAAGGAAAAAGTCCATGAGAAAAAAATTTAAAAGGCCCCATCAGATTGATTACAGTGAAAATTTTCTTTCTGAAAAAAAAAAATTTATGACTTCATAAGTAATACATTTCATATATAAAATAAAATATTAACTATTGGGGAATAAAAGAAAGGGAAAAAATTCCCAAAGTCCTGCCTGCTACTTAATCATAATTTGGTATGTATTTCTCTTTTGTTCCATTTTCTTTTTTAATTTTCCCTTCAGCTTTATTAAGGTGTACTTGATGAGTAAAAATTGTATATATTTTCAGTGTACAACATGTTGTTTTGATATATATACATGGTGTGTATTTCCATCCAGTCTTTCTTTTTATTAAACAGGCAGAGGATTTTTTGAGAGTTTGCTTAGTTCCATATAAACTTTTACATCTTATTTGTTTGTACCTAAGTAAGCATATAGTGATACTATAACACACTTAGTAGATATCCTTTTAAATAGCTGTATGGTAGTCTATCGTGTAAATATGCCATAATTTATTAAACTATTTCACTTCTATGGGACATTTATTGTACAGTCATGCATTGTTTAACAATGCAGTTATGTTCTGAGAAATGCATCATCAAGTGATTTCGTCATGTGCAAACATCACAGTATACTTATACAAAACTAGATGGTATAGCCTACTGTACACCTAGGTAATATGGTATATAGCCTATTGCTCCTAGGCCACAAACCTATACAGCATGTTACTGTACTGAATACTAGAAGCAATTTTAAATATTTGTGTATCTGAAAGTATAGTAAAAATATGGTACATGTTGTAATCTTTTTTTATGAGTAGTGTTAAACTGTATTATAACCATAGGGGACCACTGTCATATATGTAGTCCGTCGTTGACTAAAATGCCATTTAATGCATGACTGTGTATCACTCTCTAAATAAAAAATAAGACCCCAGAATTTTTAATTTAACATACTCAGTTTTGCTTGGTGAACGCATAAAGTACCCACCCGGTTTAGGAGCCAGAACTCATGATTTTGTGAGAAATAAGGTTACCATATGACCTACTATGTGTATGGCTCCAGTAAGATATGGCCAGATTGTTACAAAGGTTCATATAGAACAAAAGTAAAAACATGTTAATGAGATATAGCAGCATAGACTAAAACTGAGATCTGACACAGTTAATCCATCCTGTTCCCTGACACCCACATTATAAGACCTTTTAACTGTACTTTCCAAGTGTGGTATATGGAGAATAGCATATAGCCTAACACTGAAGAGTCATGAGTTTTGGGGTCAGATCAGGCTGGGGCCCACGCCTGGCTCTGCCTATTACCACATCACTCAGCCTCTCTGAAGCATCCATTTCTACATCTGTAAGATGGAAGTCACAGTTCCAACCTCACAGAATTATGGAGAGGTCTAAATGAGATGATATATGTAACACACTTAGCCCTGTCCCTGGCACAGAGAAAGCCTTCAATAAATGGTAGCTTTCCAGGCAGCTACTTGGAGCCACCAAGCTCACTAATCATTAGAAACAAACGTGTATCTATATACATATTTACATTACTTACTTTAGAAAACGTAAATGTTAATGCCACCTATCTCCCTTGAATCTGAAACTAGTTCTTAGGGAATGAGTCTGTTTTTAGGCTTGTTCGTACCCGTTTAGTGTCATTTCCCACGGTAGAAGTTGGTTTTCTAGTTGTTCCGTGTCTCCACCTCACTTCTCCCTAGCTCCTTGTGATCTTCTGGGAAGCAGGGACTATTTTGTTCATCTTTTTTTTTAATTGATACATAATAATTGTACATATTTATGGGGTACATGTGTTATTTGGGTATATGCATACAATGTGTAATGACCAAATCAGGGTAATTAGGATATCCATCATCTCAAACATTTATCATTTCTTTGTGTTGGGAACATTTCAAATCTTTTAACTATTTTGAAATATACAATACAATATAGTCAGCCTATTGTGCTATCAAACACTAGAACTTATTCCTTCTATGTAACTGTATTTTTATACCCATTAATCAACCTGTCTTCATTCCCCAGCCTCTGGTATATTTTGTTCATCTTCAGCTCCCCACTCCAAGAATATAATAGATACTCAATAATGTGTAAATTAGTTGTATTTTTCACCAAAGAATCAGGGAAGCTGTGAGACATCTGAGAATACCTTTTGGTTCCCTTAGGTCATGTGAACTCTCACCTGAGACATCCACACAACTGGGTGTGGCTCACAGCAGCCCAGATTTTTGGATTGCTCTTTGCCTCTTGCCAGCCAGAGGAGCTTGTTCAAAAATGGAATACCAAAAAGACTAAAAAGAAACTCTCAGAACCTGTAGCAGTCAGGTTCCTAACAAGTGACCTTGACCAAAAGGTAAGGTTTCTCTAAAACCTTTTCCTTCCTTTGTGACCTGTGTGGGATGTTCATTCTGGTTCATGTAACTATCTTAGGGCTGGCCCTTGGGAGAAACTCTTCCTATAACTTGTTTAAATATGAATCAATAGGAGTGTTAGTAACTGGAGGAGGTCACCCTCAAGGCCAAAGTTTTTCAAAGATAATTTTTAGACCACCAGTCTTGTCAGATTTTTAATTTGCTTATTTAGCATGCCCATCTTCCATTATGTGTATAAGGTCTTTGTCAACATTGGCAAATAAGATTAATATTGTCTGTCCTGCCTCCTTCATAACCTTGTTGATGACTAAATGAAATCATGTTAATGAACGTGTTAGGTAGAGACCACAATATATCTGTCTCTGATTTCCTAGGGCCTAGCACAATGTCTGGCTCGTAGTGGGAACTCCATAAATACTGAATGCATGAAGGATGGAAGAGGAAGAAAAAAAATACTGGAATGTCACAAAGTGCTCTAGTAATATTCTAGGGGATTATTATTTGTATCTCCTCAGAATGTGAAAGTATCCCATTTCTTTGGGCTGAAATGCTTAGGGCAGGTAGAAGGGAACAATTACACAATTTCTGGCTATGAACCTTTTCTCTGTAGATCTATACAGGTGGTCATTCAAAGCAAAATCTTGTGTATCAGTTATATTACGGTTAGTTATTATGTTTAGTTTTTCAAACAACCAGAAATGTCCTGTGTTGTGTTTGCCAATGTCTGTTTTCTTTTCACAGATGAAAAGTGTCTCTCTAGCCTCTTTCCATCAGTTGCATTCCAAATTCCTGGATCAGTCTCTAGGAGAACAGGTAAGAATTATCATTCTCCCAGTTTAACAGAAGGGACCTTCTAGTCTACCAAAGTCCAGGAATAGGCATACATTTGTTATTTTGTTTTAAGACTTATTTTAGTGGTTGGGGAATTAGATGAAATGTAGACATATACATGGTGAGTTATACACATACGTCTAGTCAACTCTGGGGTTTATATTTGGATTAGTCTTTGCTCCATTTAAAATTCCCAATAAAGGCAGGGCACAGTGGCTCACACCTGTAATTCCAGCACTTTGGGAGGTTGAGGTGGGAGGATCCCTTGAGCCCAGAAGTTTGAGGCCAGCCTAGGCAACACAGCGATACCCCATCTCTACAAAAAAAAGAATTTGAATTAGCCAGGGGTGTTGGCACATGCCTGTAGTCCCAGCTACTCAGGAGGGTGAGGCGGGGGGATCACTTAAGATCAGGAGTTCGAGGCAGCAGTGAGCTATGAATGTACCATCACACTCCAGCCTGAGCAACAGAGACCCTGTCTCTTGAAAAAAAATAAAATGTAAATGGTGGCCAGGCACAGTGACTCACACCTGTAATCCTAGCACTCTGGGAAGCCGGGGCGGGAGGATCACTTGAGGCCAGGAGTTTGAGACCACCCTGGGCAACACAGCAAGACCCCATCTGTGTAAAAAATTTAAAAATTATCATGATGACCAGGATCATTTTCAAAAATTAATTAAATAAATAAAAATTAGCCAGGCACGGTGGTGCACATCTGTAGTCCCACCTACTCAGGAGGCTGAGGCAGGAGGAATACTTGAGCCCAGTAGTTCGAGGTTACAGTGAGCTATGGCCGCACCACTGCACTCCAGCCTGGGCAACAGAGTGAGGCCTTGTTTGTTAAAAATAATTAATTAATTAATTAATTAATTTTTAAGAATGTAAATGGAGGCTCCAGAATAAAATTGTTTACTTACTTTGTGTGACTTTAAAGTTTAGAACTAGGCCAAATGGATCAAAGTTACATGGAAGTGGGTTTGGACATACTATAAGAAAGAACTTAATAATTATCAAAAAATGGAGCCATCATCAATTTAATAGTGTAACACCCAGTTGTTTGTTTTTATTTTCTAATTGTGGAATACCTATTTTAGCTTATGCTCTAACAAGCCTTATTTGTTTCAAAATCAAAGTTCAATTTCTCTCCCTTGCCCTTTTTTTTTTAAAAGATTGTTAAGAATTTGTTATTTGTGGCCAAAGTCTTGTATATACTGGAACCTGATTCCGAGGATAAGCAAGGTAAGATAAAAGAAGACAAGGAAAAACAAGAAGCTTTAGGAGATGGTGTGGCCAGAGAAGCAATAGAAGAATCTGAGGCCTGTGCAGATGAAAAGTCAGAGTTTGGCAGAGAAGAGAAGGAAGAAGCGAGGGAAGAACACGACAAGCCGGCCACGCTGCTGTGGTTGATCCAAAAGTTGTCCCGGATAGCAAAACTGGAGGCTGCTTATTCACCTAGAAACCCCTTAAAGGTACGACGAATGCACAGAATGACTGAAAATATTTTTTTAAGGATTTTAATGGTATTAGTGATCCTCCCAGGTCCCTAGAAACTTTACCTTTTGAACCCCAAACTGCAAAAATAACATGTCCCAAAATAGACTGAGCCCTGTTTTCTAAATTAATGCTGTGTGTTGTATGAATCGTATGAATGAGTGCTAAGAGAAACATTTCAAATGAAAATTGATCCATACTTTCAGAGAACATGCATCTTTAAGTTCCTGGGCGCTCTAGCGATGGACCTTGGGATAGACAAGGTAAAGCCGTATCTACCAGTGATCATAGCTCCTTTGTTTCGAGAACTGAACAGCACCTATTCAGAGCAAGGTAACCCTGCTGCCTCTGTTCGCCTGAGTATTTGCGCATGAGGATTCGTAACTTCACTCCTATTTCCTCCTTCCTTTCTTTCCTCCCTCCCTTTTGTGAGGTATCAAGATAATTACTAGCAAACAAATAGGCATATTTATATTATATTTGATTGTCCTTTTCTATTTGCGTTCTCCTAAATGTTTCTCTCCTAAAAGATAATGTTTTATTCTTAAGCGTAGATTAAATATTCAAAGAAAACTATGGTTTGGGGTGGTTCTAAACCTCATAGTGCTATGAACAATAAAATGTCATTACATTCTCTTCTAAGGCAAAAATATATGAATTACCATTTTTATATGAAATAGTTTTAAAATATCATTTTAATATTTCCTCTTTTTCTTTTTTTCCCTTGCCTAGCACATTTGCTACATTTCCTTCATGGATCCTAATTGTTGGTAATAGGAAAAGAGGGAATTAGGGGTTGGAAAGAGAGGAGGTAAAGTAATGAAGTGAATATCAAAGCAGGAGTTTTTTTATTCCTACAACGTTGAGAGACAGTTTCCTCACTTAGAGGAAAAGCAGTGTTCGTGAAGGCTGGGGCTGCTGACAGTCAGGTTTGAGTCTGCTTCGGTTTGGGCCAACCAGCATTTAATGAGCATCTAGTATTTGCCAGGCACTGGGGGTTCAACAATGGAAAGGGCCTGTTTCTCAAGAAGCTTGCAATCTCGTACAGATGTCCTGAGCTCCCCTGAAATTGAATGCAATAATCTGAAGTTATTTCCATTTGGGGGGATGAGGGGGCAGGGAAGAGTGGGAGATCGTGGCTTTTAGTCAGCTTCTCAAAGGAGTCTTTGATCAAAAAAAAAAAAATCCAAAAAGGTTACTGTGGGCAGAGCTAAGCCTCTGTGCCCCATGGATCAGAGAGGGGCTTGAGATGCTCTCTTACCTTTCCTCCCATCTGCACAGAACTACGCAGGTAAACAAAGGTAACCCGCAACATTTCTGCCAAGGTCTCAAATTACTTTAATGTCCTCAGAGCCAGGTATTCACTGGGAAGTGGGTCTCCAGTCTCTTGTTGCACCCTGGACGAGGTGGTGGCTGGGAGTGCTGTCTTCAGCACTTCTGCTGGTTTTCCCATTTCAGAAACATAGAGGCCAGTTTTAGATCAGTATTTAATGTTGAAGTAACATTGATAATGCTGCAGGAGTTTAAACGTTGCATATTGTCAATTTTGTTGTTGAAATGTGTGTCCTTTCCCACATGATGTCTCTGATCATTACACTCTTTGTGTGTGATTAGATCCTGTGCTGAAGAATCTATCCCAGGAAATCATAGAATTACTCAAAAAGCTGGTTGGGCTTGAGAGCTTCTCATTAGCCTTTGCCTCTGTACAGAAACAAGCTAATGAGAAAAGAGCACTCCGGAAAAAGAGGAAGGCTCTGGAGGTAAGTTTGCTGTTTGAAAATATGGCATGTTCACTGGGCTTAATAACTATTTTTTAACCGGGGGTGTGCGTGTATGCGTCACACTTATACCCAGGGAGGACTCAAGGTTTGGGGGACTTCATAGCTGGGGCTCCAGACTTTCTTTAATGGGCATGTATTACATTTATGATGTTTAAAGCTAAACAAAATGGTAGTACATTTTCTGCATTTTATTTTTATTGGTTAACATTTACTGTAAAAGTAATATAAAATTTCTATTCTCTTTTCAAGTTTGTAACTAATCCTGATATTGCCGCCAAGAAAAAGCTGAAGAGACACAAAAATAAAAGTGAAGCAAAGAAGAGAAAGATAGAGTTCCTGCGTCCAGGCTATAAGGCCAAGAGGCAAAAAAGCCACAGCCTGAAAGATTTAGCAATGGTGGAGTAATGTCTCTCTATGCTAATACCCACATGTAATTTATACTGTCTCAACTTGCCCCAAAGCATGAGCTTTCTGGTATATTCTGCTAGTCTGAAATTACAGCAGGTTTTATTAAGTTAAACTTTGGCACAGAT
The DNA here is from genome assembly GCA_023783475.1 of Daubentonia madagascariensis. NCBI lineage: Eukaryota > Metazoa > Chordata > Mammalia > Primates > Daubentoniidae > Daubentonia > Daubentonia madagascariensis. The sequence continues at coordinate 18,916,923 of JAKFHU010000600.1, read as the reverse complement.
TGTACAATATATATAGTTTAATGTAATCATGCTCATATTTTTAAAATTAAAGCCTTTTATACTACTACTTTATCTTCACTGTCTAAAAAGCATGTGACACTAGCAATAGAGTTTAAAGCATAATTTTTTAAGAAAAAGATATAGTTTAAAATAGCAAGAAAAAATGTAAAAGTTAGGAATAAATCAAACAAAAGATTTGCAATACCTTTATGGAGAACATTATAAAACTTTGTCAAAAGGCATTAAGAAAGATCTGCACAAATGGAGAAATATAACCATGTTCGTGGGTAGGAAAATTCAGTATCATAAAATGCTCGTTATTCCCAAAATGATCCCTTTGGTTAAATGTATCTGAGCAAAATCCCAACAGAGATCTTCATGTTAGCCCAACAAGCTGATTCTAAAATTTATATGGAAGATAACAAGCCAAGAATAATATGACACTCTTTACAAAAGGAGAACAGAATAAAGGGCTTGCCCTGTCAGGTATCAAAAGTAAGACACAAAAAGTACTATCTAGAGAAGGAACATGTGATAAATTCTACTTCATTAAAATTAAGAAAACAGAAATAGGCATTGCACAGCAGAAGAAACATAAATGGCCCTTAAACGTTAACATTTAGCTGATATGGCTGTACCAGTTCTTAAATACTAAAGTATTATGTCCTGGTTGGTAGGTAGTCACTGCCTTTACACCCCTAAGGGCTACCCTGGCTACATGAGTCCCTAGACTCCATATCTTCCCACTACAAAAGTTAAAGGATTAAGATCTGGACTAGTAAGGGTCCTCCTGCACCAACTATGTCTAGTTGTTAAGCATTTTGAATCATTCCTAAATTGAGCCTCATCAGTAATTAAGAAAATGCAAATTAACACCAGAATGAAATTCTATTTTGAATCTATCAATTGATAAGGGTGACAATACCAGGTGTTGGCAAGCATGGTGGAGCAATAGGAACTCTTATAAACCACTTTGGGAAGCAATTTGGCATCATCTTGTAAACCTGAAGATGGGTGCACTGCCTGATCCAGCAGTTCCACTCCGAGAGAAACTTAGAACCATGGATCCAAAGACGACAGGTATAAGAATGAATGTTCATGAACTGTCAGTAAAAGTCAAGAACTAGAAGCAATCCAAATGTCCTTTCACAAGAGAATGGATAAATGAAGTGGTATATTCATACACTAAAATACAGTAGTGAAAATCGGCTAGTTACATACATCACTATAGATGAATCCTAGAAACAACACTGAGTAGGAGAACAAAGAAAGTCATAGAAAAATAGAGTTGAATATCACTGTAATAAACTTGGGAAAACTTGGGGATCTGGACATGTATACATATATAATCTATAGAGAAAAATAAGGGAATGATTTCAGAATTTTCAGGATAGAGGTACTTCTGAGAAGGAATAGGATCAAGAGAGCATGTGGTGGGAGGAGGCTTGAACAGTTCTAATGTTATGTCTTAGATTCTTAGATTTGGTGTTGGGTTCCCACGTTTTCATATTATTAGGCTTCATTACTTCCAGCTACATTATATTACTTTGCATATATCAAATATTTCATAATAAAAATATATTTTTCTAATGTGTGGCCAAAACCACACATTAATAGTTATTAATTATTAAAAATTAAAGTATTAATACCAAGTCATTAATACAAATAAAACAAGTGGGTTTTTTGAAACTTTAGTAATTACTTTTAAAGTTTAATATTTACTACTAAAATGGTAGTAAGTGTTCAACCACATGGCATCTTTTACCTCACTCTACACTTGATGTGGAACCAATATTCTTTAGTGCCCAGTATATTTGGGGGGGAGAGGAAGGATCCATCCTATATGCCAGGCATTTTGCATACATTTTGCTTAATGCTCATAGTATTCCTGAGATTCCTAAAATTGGTTCATATTTTACAGATGAGGAAACAGACTCAGAGTAAATAACATGCTACGGTTGACACAGGATGTAGGCGGTAGAGTCATGATTCAAACCCAGGATTGAAAGTCCATGCTTTATAATTTGTAATTATGGGCTTAGAATATGACAGGATGTGACACAGGAATCAAATTTCAAACGTTCACTTCAGCATCGTGCTTTGATGTAGTTAGTATCTCAAACAGGAGTTCTCACCCTTCTAAGGGCTTTGTAATGTGTCAAAAGGATAAACATGGGGCATCTTGGAAGGTTGATTTTAATTAATTTTAAGTGATTTCAAGTGGATGTATTGCTTTCATAAAAATTTTAAAATCAAGAAACAAAACTAAGGTAAAGATCAGAAAGAATATATCTATCAGGGATATTGAGCACGTCTTTGTTTTTAATAAATAAATATTTATTGAGTGCCTACTATGTGTCAAGTGCACCACACTAGATGCAAGAGATACTAACAGTAAATAAGATATGGTCCCTGCCCTCAAAGAGCTTACATTTCAGCAGTTTAAAGTGCATCTCAGGTATTCAGATAACACCACTCTCAGTTCCCCCCCCCTTTTTTTTAGTGTGATAAGACACAGCACAACAACTACCAACCAATTATAAAACAGAATGTTAGAGCTGAAAGAAACCTTTGGTATCATTTGTCCAGGTTTCATTTTACAGAAAAGAAACTGAAGGAGTGGCCATTTGCACGTAGAACTCATGTGTTCTGATGATTGCAAGTTTGGTGCTTTTCCCATTATTAGGCTTCTCACAAAACAATGTTCAGATGATTTATTCTGTAAATATCAACATTCAAACCCTGGTAGCATACCTGTACAGTTGTTTCCTGCTAGACAAGACCTTGTAATTTATACCCTATTAAGTGTCTACACGTTTTATCCCATCCTGTTCTTTGTGATGAACCAGAGGGGTCAGAATTATCCAAGTGCTGACCTTAGGGAAAGCTTCATACCCTCAGGATTCAAGATGGCAAGAGCCTATGTGCCCAGGTCTGCCTGCCAGGACCTTACTTCCCCATACTTCTATTATTTGCAGGTCTCCTGAACTGCTGAGAGCCACCTGCACAAGCCTTACACCTCAGGGTTTAAGTGAACTTGTTTTCTGCATCCTTGATCTAGCATTTCCCAACAATGTGCCACTGACCAGAATGAACCCAAGTGTAAATTGCAGAAGTACTATTTCCCTAGCTGACAAACATATATCCTACTATTTCAACTATGAACATATTTTAAAGTGCCATAATGTGCCAGGCACCATACTGGATACTGGGAACATAAATATGAAAATAATGACAGTCTCTGCTCCTCAGGAGTAATATTAGTTGCACTGGAACACTTGTGGCTGAAGGAAGGTCTCCAAAAAAGACCAAATTAGAGAATTAGGAATAAGTGCTGGGGATGAGCAAGAAGAGTGGGAGTCCCACGGGTGAAGAGAAAGCTGCATTCACTTGAGCCAAGACAATGAACAGTGTGAGGGAAAGAGGCCAGAGGCCAACATCTAGGACAGTAAGGGCCAGGAAATGAACCACTAGTGTTCCTGAGACCTGGGGGGGAACAATGGTATTATACTCTTTACCAGCACCTAATTTTTAAAATGCTGGCTGTCCCAACTTAAGTGAGAACAATTCCCCCTGATTTTAGTAATTACTAAGGACTATATTTACTTCTGTCACATAGTTGATCCTGTGGTGACTGGCAGTTTGAAAAGTTCCTTTGAACATGAATTGTTTTTTAAACTTAAAGCCTAGAAGTAAGCCTAATTTTTAAGAGAATGCTTAATTTCTCCCTGTAGAACCAGTAAGGTTTTGACTTTTAACCAATTAAGTTTACATGTCCAATTACAGATAGATAAAAGGAATAAAAGACGGTAAAGACATCTTTTATAATGCTTCTTAAAATAGATCTTTTTTTATTTCCTTTAATGTCAATTTTTATCTTTAATGTGTTGTGAATTCCATCAAATATAACCATTTAGGGTTGTTTTCACTGTCACTGATCACTTCTACTAGTATAGACAAATAAGTTTTATAGACATTATTTTGAATGTACTGTGACTACTTTTATTAGCATAATTTTATTTGAGAGTTAGGTTATTTGTGTTGTCAATGTTGGTATTTTCAGGAATATATAGTGTAGTTTATGAGTCAAGCTTCTGACCCAAAAGTCTTACTTTGAGCCCTATTCCCACCTCACTAGCAGGTAACCTTGGGCAAGCCAACCTATCAGAACCATGGGTCCATCTCCATGAAGACATTGTAACCTGTCCTACCCACCTCACAGGGTGCCTGTATAGATCAACTAGGACACTAGGTCAATATATGTAAAAGTTTTTTGACAACAATAAAGTACTATAAAATGACAATTACAGATAAGTCAGTGAAGTTCAACTACCAAAATAATAGTCATGCCTATAACCAAGAGCTTTTACATGAAAGAGCTTAATAAGAAGTGGTCAGTTAAGCAAATGAAGTCTATATTATACACACTATGTCCCTAGCCTACTCTGTTGAGTCTAATCTTTGGAAAGAGTTCATTTTAAAAGAAAAAAAATCTGAGTTATTTGTTAGTGGTTATATAAACAAGCTGCAACTACTAATTCAAAAATAGGAGGGGTTTTTCCCCAACAAGAGTGCATTCTTTAATAGGACTATATTTGAATAAGAATTCCATACAAATAGAATATATACCTTAACACAAGAAAGCAAGGAAGGAATATTTTACGTTACACAGAACATTCAGGTGATTCAACTGAGTTACCCCTCCAACCAAATGCTTATTTTTCATATTTATTACAAACACTGCAGTCAGTTCAGTATATGCCAACAATCACGTAGTTTTAACATTTAGTAGTGTAAAGAACACTTGACTGTTTCCAAAGTGATAGGTGACGTACCCTTTGTTTCAGAGGAGCTGATGGGATTGGATTACTGTCTGCTTTTTAATGTTTCAACCAACCTATAAAGAGAAAATGAACAGTTTAAGATTAACTTTTAAGTATAAAGCATGATCATTTATAATATAAATTGTATACTGGAGGTGGATTCCAAAGCACTTAAGATGATGAAGACTAACAGAAGAATGGAGCTTATGGACTCAATTTCCGTGAGGGTCTTTTAAGCTTTGGATTTGCCAATGCTTTGAGTAGACTGCTGGCTACACGTGGATGATTCAGATGAAAACCAGTCTCAGTCCTCAAGGACTAGTCTAATGAGTAGATGCACAAATCAATTACAAAACAGTGTTAACAAGTACTATGCCACTGATCTGGGACAAGGCATCTAACTTTAAGTGTGAGGTAAGGGAGTGGGGATGGAGAGACACCGGGGAAGCTTCTTGAGAAGAAGAGAGCCTTAACCTAACCTGAAGGATAAGGAATTGCAAGGGTGAGGTGAGGTACGGAAAAGGCTAAAAACTGGCAAAGAGCTGGCTTATCTAAGTAACTGTAATCAGGTAGGTGTTGCTGAAATAAAGGCAGATGCGCATGAAGACTGGTGAGAGAAAAGGCTGGAGGAACTTACGTGGTAAGCTTAAGTAAATCTAAATTTCATCCTTAAGACTAAAGGAAAATTACATGTGGGTGTGCACAGCTGTGAACACACACAAATGCACAGATGGCTTCTGGAAACATGATACTTGCCATTCCATTGCCTCATCAAGGCCAGTGCCTTTGGTTGCTGACGTTTTGAATATCTGCCATTTTCGGTCTTTCAGGGCAGGTAACCCAAGTGAATTTGCCATCTCTGAGGGGGTCATGGCCTGTTCCATGTCCTGCTTATTTGCAAACACCACTAAAATAGCTTTTCTCAGCTCTTCTTCCTAAATAAAATTGAATATATTTAATTTCCTCTAATCAATTTGCTTCCTGGAGTTGAAGAAATGTCAAAAAATATATTATTTTAAAAGTATATTTTCTAATTATTAATATATAATATTCATTATAAATTATGAAATTACTGATAAGTATGAAGAAAAGAAGCTTCACCCATAATCCTACCTCTCAAATATGATCACTGTTAACATTTTGGTTATTTTTGTTTTGAGACAGGGTCTCACTCTGTTGCCCAGGCTAGAGTGCAGTGGCTTCATCATAGCTCACTGCAACCTCTGACTTCTGGGCTCAAGTGATCCTCCTGCCTCAGCCTCCTGAGTAGCTGGGGCTAATTTTCCTACTTTTTGTACAGACAGGGTCTCACTATGTTGCTCAGGCTGGTCTTAAACTCATGGCCTCAAGTGATCCTCCCACCTCAGCCTCCCAAAGTGCTAGGATTACATACATGAGCCACCGTGCCTGGCCTTTTTTGGATATTTTTTACTACTACTTTGTTTTGCATATACTTAAGTTTATTTAGTAAATACATTTACACATTTAAGTTTACATTTATATATAGTTCTATACCCTGCTTTAAAATACAAACATTAAATCATAAATGTTTCTCCATTAAAATTTTTTCAAAAAAAAAATTCATGGCTAAATATACTCTACACTAAGGATGCGTGCACCATAAACTATTTAACTATTTCTAGTATTAGACTCTTAATAGCTTCTTTTCACTTGACTAACACCGGAAACCCAAGTAACAAGAGTCTTTATACAGAAATCTGTTTGAATCTGTTCCCTTAACACAATTCTCTAAAAGCGGAGTCAAAGTATGAACAGTTTTTTTGGGCTTTGATAAACTGAATACATATTATAAATGGCTTTCCAGAAAGGTTGTAACAGTTTTTACCCCACCAACAGTGTAAAAAAGTTCCCATCTTCCATTCAGCCTTAGTAGAATTGGAAGTTATATATTTTTCCAAACGCAGCATCTCATTATATATTCTTAGGGTACTAGAAATGCAAATGTTATTAGCAATATGTTTTTCTGCTATGAATTATGTTTTGCTCATTTTTCTACTGACTTGCAAAGTGTTTGATATGATTAAGTCAACAGTCGCTGGTTAGTCCTGGTTGCCTGCTTTACTCTTATTTATATTTGGCATATCTGAGCTTTTGAGGTTTTCAGTTTATGTTAATATAATTAAATCTATCTTTTCTTTTGTAATTCCTTCTAATTCTTTGATTTAGAAAGGCCTTCCCTTATCCAGAAATTTTAAACATATTCACTTATATATTCTTATATTGTGAATATGCTTAACACATATTCACAATATGTGAATTTTGATTTTTTGATTTTTTACTCCATTTTCCTTACTCCATTTAGAATTCATTTTTGTGTACAAGGAAGGTGAAACCTAAATTGCTTTTGTGTCTATAGGTTTTAATAGTCCTGACTTTTACCTGACCTGTACTTTACATAATATTTATTGGTTGAATCAATTAAAAAGTTACTTCCTAAAGAAAGAATCCAACTTTTAGTTTTCTCCATAAGATTTTATAAGTCAGGTTGCCGACGTTTTGAATATTTGCCATTTTTGGTCCTTCGAGGCAGGTAACCCAAATGAATTTGTCATCTCTGAGGGGGTCATGGCCTATTCCATGTCCTGCTTATTTGCAAATAACCTAATACTGCAAATAACCTAACAACAATACTGCACAACTCAAGCATTGTAAACTGAAGTCAATAATCCCTTTCTTTTAAGTAATATTTTCTATGATAAAAATGCATTATATATTAATTATATCTAAATAAAGCTGTTATTTTAAAAATCCTTTATACCCAAGGCAATTAAACCTTATCCTTATATTTGAATTTGGTCTAAGAAGTTCTTATAATAAATATGATGCTATGATGTGAAAAAAAAATTAAGCAAGTTTATAACTATTAAGTCCGCAATTTGTAACTTGGATGCCACTAAGAAGTCAGTAGTCCAAGAAATCAGAAGTCCAGAGACCTGTATTCTCAGAATACTTTTACTTAGGTTATCAAGTGGCCTAGAACTTATATTTAAATATTCAATGATTGGATAATTCAGAATCATAGTTTTGGTGTGAAAAGGAAACTTACCCATCTAATATTCTAGAGCAAAAGGCACATTCATTATTAATCACAGTACGTTTGATTATATTTTAAAAACTGATTATTTAATGCATCCTCTAAATTCAATCAGTCAGTTAATCAATAAGTGATCTTATTAATATCAGTGAGTAAAATATATTGAGTTCTTAGTTAAGTGTTATACACATATCAGGGTAAACTCTAAGAACTTACATTTTAGGGGGAGAGTAAAGTATATAAAGTAAACAAATATATTTAAAAACAATGTAAAGACATGATAAGTGGTATAAAGTATAAAGTACGGTGGGGTTAGAAAATAACTGAGCCTCCTCTCTGGGGAAGAGACGTATGAGAAGAAACATGTCAAGAAGGTAGCCATGCAAAGATGCTGGGGAAGAGCATTCCAAGCAGAAGGATTAGCAAATACAAAAGGCCCTAAGCCAGGTGTGCAAACTTGTGTTTGTAGAACAGAAAGAAGATCTATGTGGCTCAAGCACTATAAACACAGGGAAGGGTACAAAATGATAAAGCTGGGGCCAGAATTGTGCCAGCAACCCAGAAATACACATTCCTCTGAACTTTAATGCTTCTAAAATAGCTAAAAATAAAAACGCATTTTTAAAAAGTCATGTTATAGGAGTGACTTAGAACAGTTGCTTTAGTTTAAGAGAGCTCTGAACCTACTGGAAATCAAAGAATCTAGCTTAAAGGAAGTTACAAGGTTGCATTTTTTTTCCTCCAACCTCTCCCCACCAACTGTACTTTTGGAATAGGACGTAATCTGCATTTAAAAAAAATGATACCAAAGGGATGAGGGAAAAAAAATCCCTGCATTCTTTTGAAGTATTCTTGCATGTGATAATATGTACTGGAAACAGCCAGCAAATGTAAATGATTTCCCCACATTTTAAAGTGGTAACATTTTCTTACCTCCAACATGGCAACTAACTCTGATTTGGAAATGCCAATTCGGTCTCGGTCACAACTGTCTACTACATAAATAACTGCATCTGTGTTTGAATAATAACATCTCCAGTATGGCCTAGAGAAAATTCAAAGGGGAGAATATATTATTATTATTTGAGAGAAGAAGAAACTGACATGTCAATTTACATTCTAGGACTCAGGGCAACGATCTGCAATGTGGGTGGAAGAATGCCAATCTTGCCCTACTCATGTTAGAATAAATGCCTTAATGACTCATTGTTTCTGGTGGATACATGTATCATATCCCTCAGATATGATGGGGTCAAAAGAATGGTGATAAACATTCAATCACAGGACCAGGGAGTTTCAAAATGAGTTCAGACTTTAGGCTGAGAAAATATAATCTATAAAAATCACTAAATACAGTGATAGAAAAGCTACATACAGACCTGATTGTTACATCTTACACATCTTTAACTAGGAACCCCTTAAGAGGAATGGATTTTTAAAAATTTTAATGTGATTTTATATAACAGCCATTAAATTAGTGACTGAAGTCTTCAAGAAACAGAAATGGCTAAAATTAGAAATAAACTCAAGTGATCAAAGAAATGAAAAGAATTAAAAGAAGGCAGAATGCTTGGGGAATGCACTACTAATCTTTTACAATAGTACCATAGTGAGCAACTACTGATAGTCACCAAACATTCAGTTACCATGTCAAACACAAAATGCTTAGCAGGAGACCTAACTACAGGAAGCACCTATGTTTATTATTAGCCCTAACTGGTGGGCCTGCAAGGTTTTTGAATGAATTCCAAACAATCTGTCTCACAGAGGAGGGGTTGACAAAAACTAAACAGAGTGCCCTTTTTAGTTGAGAACTATTGAAGTAATAAGGTCTTGAGATTTTCATGAACATTTTCGTATAAGTGATGTCTGAAAAACTGCCTTCCTTAGATTTTAATTCAATGGATGCTCTGAGGAAATAATTTCAACTATTTTTTTTTTTTTGAGATAAGGTCTTGCTCTGTCACCCAGGCTGGAATGCAGTGCCCTGATCATAACTTACTACAGCCTCAAAATCCTGGGCTCAAGCGGTCCTCCTGCCTCAGCCTCCTGAATAGCTGGGACTACAGGCATGTGCCACCATGCCTGGCTAATTTTTTTATTTTCTGTAGAGATGGGGTCTTGCTATGTTGCCCAGGCTAGTCTCAAACTCATGGCCTCAAGCAATCCTCCCACCTCAGCCTCCCAGAGTGTTCTATGAATACAGGCATAAGCCACCACACCCAGCCTAGTTTTAAATTTTACCTCATTTTTTCTATTCAGATACAGAGTAGGATAAAACATTATAAAAAACAAATTTTAAAAAATTTTTAAATAAAATTTTAAAAAGTTTTACCTCATTTTAAACTAGATGGTTCCCATTTAAATTACAATAGAACATATATTTTGGTTTACTGCTGTTAACCCTTAAGAGAACCAATACATGTTAAATACCACAAAATAACCTAGTCGTACCATACCTGATACTTGTCTGTCCTCCTAAGTCCCACACTTGGAATTTAAGGTTTTTGTATGTCACCGTCTCTACATTAAATCCGATGGCTGGAAGAGAAATCAAATCAGTAGTATGGTTAAACTAATGCATTCTACCTTCAAAGTATACAATCTAATTGAGTTCTAGCAATTAATGGTAATCACTGAATCACGTTATTGGTTGAGATTTTATTCCATTTAAGACAAGATAGTATGCTGTGCTATATACACACACATACACATACACACACAAACATCAATTAGCAAAATCAGCACCGCCTTTAGGTTATATAAGAATCCCACAAAACCTCTACAAATACAGTATATAATTCTTACCTCAATGGAAATCCTATTAAACTCTCCTCATAACACAGTACTGGCATAGAAAAGTGCTCAGAAAGTTATATTTAGAAACATAATACATCTACAGCTGTAGAGTATTATAAAAACTGGGATTTTGGGGCCAGGCATAGTGGCTGACGCCTGTAATCCTAACACTTTCGGAGGCTGAGGTGGGAGGATCGCTTGAGGTCAGGAGTTTGATCAAGACCAGCCTAAGCAAGAGCGAGACCCCATCTCTACAAAAAAAGAAAAATTAGCTAGGCACCTGCCCAACTATTTGGGAGGCTGAAGCAGGAGGATCGCTTGAGCCCAGGTGTTTGAGGTTGCAGTGAGCTATGACAACACCACTGCACTCTATCCCAGGCAACAGAGTGAGACCATTTCCATAAAAAAATAATAAAATAATAAAATAAAATAAAATGAAAACTGGGATTTTGGTAGGTAGCAAACAAACAGGGATCAAAAACAAGAAAGGCTAAATTCTAAACTTCAGTAAAGACACAGCAAGGTTGTATACAGCTTTATGGAAGTTGGGTTCTTCAGAATAGATTGCCTTAGGGCTGACAATCTCATGGACTGTCTACAGATATTCTCAAGAGCTCACGTGTAATAAGGTCATAGCTGGATGGTCCAAGGGAGGTGTCCCACCCCTTCTCCCTGCTACCCTTAGGTGGAGCTCTGGCATCGCATGGCTGACGCTAGATACTACTATTTTCATTGAAAGGAATCTGAGGGTGGAATCAATGCTGAAAAAACTTTAGAGTGAGATATGCAAAGATTACTAACATTTTACAAACTTAAAAAAAAAAGTAAAAAATGACTTACAGCTATAACTGGAAAATTAATTTTTGTTTTATATTTATTTCTATTGGTAAATGATGCTTAGGCATATTTGGCAAGGATGTCTATTACAACTAAAAAATAACTACGCTATGGCAAACCTTAGTGAAAAACTAATGCAAGTTCATGATGTCTCCCTTAGAATTAGGTAGGAGTGTAATCACTGTTTACCACAAGTAATAACATCATTTATATGCGCAGGACAAGAGTGTGGTGTAAAGCAACACTCACTGACACCCAATCCACTGTGCTGTTATGCACACCGCAGGGGCCACCAAGAGATGCTGCAGCAGAGATGGGTGATTTTGAGCAGTAAAAACCAAGGAATTGAAATTTGTTAAAGGTAGCAAAAAGAAATAACAGATGCTACAGGGTTCAAAAAAGTTCTTCTTTCATAAAGGCTAGACTTTTTTTTTAATCTGCAAGTTTAAATAGTAACAATATAGAAATACCTTGAGTGACAGAGTAATTTTAGAGGCATAATTTAAATAACCTTGAGAAAACTGTATGAACTCTTCAATTTAGTTCAAATGTATTAATCTTCTCTAAGTAGATTCCAGTCAACAAATGAAAAAGTATAAATAACAACAGTATTCTCTTATGTAGTCAAACAGGACTATTTGAAAATATTTTTCTAAGATAGCAACAATTGCCTTAAAGTTGAGGTGTTTCTCTTAATATTTTTGTGGTACCAGATAACTTCAACACTCAGTCTCTACAACTAAGATCTATAAAAGTAATCGATAACTAGCTAAGAGAAACGAATCTTAATTAAAATAGTAACAAATATAGAAAAAAAGACACCTCACATATAATATCACTTAACACCTATATAATTCTTTACTACACAAATTCACACAGTACTTTGATATATTTCATTTATTTCCCCATCAAAGCCAGTGGATACCAATTATCTTCATTTTATTAGTAAAGATACTGGCTCTCAATACGATTTAGTAACTTAAGCCAACTTTTAAATGGCTATAAACAGCAAAATCCAGCTGTGTACCAGGACAGGGATCCTTAAATTACACCAAATTGCCTCTCAGTTTATGAAAAAAGTGTTACCGTTATTATGTTCATACTAGAAGTTTACAAACCTCATCACTTTATTATATGAATTATTTATTCAAAAATAAGTTTACTGAACAATACTACATTATCAACCACACTTACTAGGAATAGTAGTAACGACTTCTCCACTTAACTGTACAAATTGTTTTTACTGTCTTATCCCAAAATCAAATCCCATTAATCCCATTTCCGAGTCAACAGACTGGAAAAAATACTTGAGAAAAAGCCACCTGAAAAATAATAAAAGGAAAAACATATTCAACATTATTTTGTGACTAGGTCCACAAAACATTTAATCTTGACCTTTGAAAGCTATATACCAAATTAAATATTACATTTTCCTGGATGCATAGGTGCATATTTTTTGCTTCCAATGAAATACATTATTCAACATCAAACAAGTGGTTAGTGATGCTATGTCCTAAATACTGTGTCAAGCAGGTACAGAAGATACACTAAATAATAAAAGAAATATGGCCACATGCCCTGGGGGAGCTTATTTTCTAATCAAGAGAATAGGATACCTTAGCATGATCTCCTCACTACTCCTAAAAACCAAAGGACCATTCAGAAGGACAGTGACAATGGTGTCCTCAAACATGAAAAGCAATTGTTGTATGGTAGCAGTACCACCATAACTACTTTCAATCAGAGAGTTCTCCACTAAGCAATATAACTAGCACAAGAAATTGAGACACGGAAGCCAAAAATAACAAAAACTATTTTTGATAGAAAATTCATTTAAAAAAATTAAAAAGCTACATCCAATGTATAATGAAATATCCCAGTTTCTTGTAACACAAGGTAATATAAAAGCACTCGTGGCACAGTCCCTTTCCCATCGAAAGCCATTAGAAAAGATTAAAAGAAAGTTACATTAACAATATAAAAACTATTGACAAAAGAAGTGATGCCACACTCTGTTATCTGACAAAGAGATGGCACAATTAAGAGCTGTGAGTCTGGAAAAATGAACACACCATGGGAAAGTTAAACAGAATGGGTGTGACTTGACAAAGTCCTTTCTACCATACACAGGTAGAAAAGTGGCGGAGGAACAAAACTGAAGGGGCTCACAGAAGACTGAAGAGCGCTTGAGATACTCGGGAGCAGGAAGTACATTCCCCCAGAAAACCGCGGAGGGATTTAAACGAGTCGTAGAACTTGCATCTTCATTTGGAGGATGGTCGACAAGTTAAAAGAATCGCCACCTTCATTTGGGTTCTAACAGGGTGGGTACATTACAATCAGCAGTACCAGAACTGAGAGTAAAATGTCATTCACTGACTAGAAATACCCTCCCACTTCCTTCTTCATCTTCTATTATCTACATGAAAAGCTACAACAGATAAGCAGACAAATGCCAAGTTGGCAATAAAACATTATAAGCAACATCACCCCTCGGGTTTTTCCAACTGACGCAGTCCCAGCGCCCTAGGAGAGAGAATCAAGCTTCCACTATGGGGCCAGAGCTCATCTTCCACCCAAGAAACGAACCTGCGACTGACACGTTGCCAGGCTTCCCAAGACCAACTGTGCACAGCAAGTGGAGCTGGGGATGAAGGGAAAGTTCATGATCAGGGGAAAGGACTTGGGGCCGGGCTCTGTGGACCCGCGCTGCCCCGGTCCTCTGACCTCGCGGGGATGAAGGGGAAACAAGCGAGGGCGGAGGAGAACGCGTGAGGCCGGCTCCGCCCCCACAGGTGAAGATCCAAGATGCGTGAAGTACTCAGCGACCCGCCCCCTGAGAACCTGCCTACTCTGGGCTTCCCAGGCCGGACCGTCTCCTCCTCCCCAGCCCTCGGCCGCGGCCCCTTCGAGCGCGCCCGGACGCCCTTCTCGGGCCCCTCACCCATGATGAAACGCCTGTCCGCCCTCGCCGATCCTCAGAGACAGGCCCCGGCCTCAGCAGCGATTCCTGTTCGAGCCCCGGCGCCGCCACCTCCGCTCGCCTCGGCCCCCGGCTGCGGCTCCGAGGCTGCTTCCTCGCAAGCCTGGTCTGCCAGCAACTTCCACGTCGGACTGCCGGCGGGGGCGGGCCCGAGGGGCCGCCGCGACTGCGCGCCGGAACAGCGGCCTGCGCGTCTGCGTCGCCGCTTTCGACCCAAGGTCCGCGCGCGCTGGGTGTAGATACTGTGGACGCCGGCACAGAAAAAAATGTCAAAGACGTGAAATCTCTCCTGCTTCTGTTTTCCTGGACAGAAAGGACTTCTGAAATAGGTAAATTTGAATTTTCATTTTATATTCTGACACCAAATAGTGGTGAATCCGCCAAGCAGGAATGCGAGTCGAGCGTCGAGGACGCTGGCGCAGGCTGCCGCATTGCCGGGGGTGCGTGCAGGAGCGCCTGCGGGGGCGGCCCACCTCTCCCCAGGTGCTTTCTCCCGGAAGGAAAAAGGACTACGTAATAATTATAGGAAAATCCCCGCGCCACCAATGCGGAGCAGCCTTGCACCTGAGGCCAGTAGCCCGAGGTCTTTGCCTTCGCGGTGGTCTGCGGGGCCGGCGTGGGAGCACTCTCCCCGTTCTTCCAGCTGGCTGAGCACGCCCTTGACCACCTCCCGGGATTGTCCGTGTGCACGGGCTGGTCCCGCTCTTGGGGACCGAGGACGTGTTCCCTCCAGGAGCGTCGGTTGGACGTAATGTAGGTTTTGACACTGAAGTGTGTTGGGAGGAGGAAGGAAGCACACCTGGAGGATGTGGAGAAGGGTTTCCCCTGCGCTCTTCATTTTTTAAAGGTTTAGCGTGCGTGTCTTAAAACTTCCTGAAGATACACAGAAAAGTAAACCTATCCCTAATTCCCAGTGCCTTGGTGCTCCCCAGATGTAACCACTGTTAACACTTTTTTAGATTTCCTTCCAAATATTATCTTTGCATATTATGTTTTTATTTATGGTAGAGATTTTCATCCATTGAACAGAAGTTTATGGACTGCCTTGCTTTGTTTTTAATTGTTTGAGAAATTTTCCAACTTCACTGAGGTATAATTGACAAATGAAAATCGTGTATATTTTACGTTGTAAAACGTGATGTTCTGATATATGTATACGTTGTGAAATAATTATCACAATCAAGCTAATTAACATATCCATCACCTCACATAGTCATATCATATATTTTTGTGGTAAGAACATTTGAAATCTACTCGAAGCAGTTTTCAAGTATGTACAATATATTAACTACAGTCATCATGCTGTACAATAGATCTCCAGAACTTATTCAGCCTAACTGGAACTTTATATCCTTTAACCAGCATTTCCCCATCCTTCACCCATACCCCTGGCAATCATCATTCTATTCTCTACTTCTGTGAGTTCCACTTTTTTAGATTCTACGTGTAAGTGAGGGCCTGGTGTGGTGGCTTGCACCTGTAATCCCAGCACTTTGGGAGGACAAGGTGAGAGGATTGCTTGAGCCCAGGAGTTTGAGGCTGCGGTGAGCTTTCATCCCGATACTGCACTGCAGCCTGGGTGAGATCCCCATCACTAAAAAAATAAAATATATCATGCAGGACATGGTCAGAAAAAAAATTTTTTTAATATAAAAAATAAAAAATAAGTGAGATCATGAAGTATTTGTGTTTCTGTTCCTGGCTTATGTCACTTAGCACAAATTCTTCCATGTTGTCGCAAATAGTATTTTCTTTTTTAATTTATTTTAACAGCCCAGATCTCCCCAAGAAGATTCTTTTTCAAGGGTGGAATAATACTCCCTTTATTCCACCACCATGCCCAGCTAATGTTTTAATTTTTTGTAGAATCAGGGTCTCTGTAGGTTGCCCAGGCAGGTGTGAAACTCATGGCTTCAAGTGATCCTTCCACCTTGTCCTCCCAAAGTGCTTGGGATTACAGGCGTGAGCCACCATGCTTGGCCTTCAAAATTTATTATTTTTCAAAACTTTGTCAGTAAACATCTGGTCTAATTCCCTGGTTGTATTAAAAACAAAACAAAAAAACCCTTATTTACAGAAACTTTTGATAGAAAAATCCCGAAATATTAAGAGAGGGTGTTACCCTTTAAATTTGTTCTAGACTGAATTTAAAACAAATAAAATAATTTTCTTCTGACTACTTACTATTTTCAAGATCTTACAGTAGGCATAGGAAGTAGATGAAAGTAATCCCTAATCTCATAAAATGTTTAACTTTTAGAGGAACTCATTAACTCAAGGGTGTTAAAATGGCTTCAAAAAGTGTTGAGCCAGATGTGGTGGCACACTCCTGTAGTCCAGCTACTCAGGAGGCTGAGGCAAGAGGATAGCTTGAGCCTAGGAGTTAGAGGTTACGGTAAGCTCTGATGACACCACTACACTCTAGCCCAGCAGTCCCCAACCTTTTTGGCACCAGGGACTGGTTTCATGGAAGACAATTTTTCTGCAGGGGTCGGGGCGGGGGGGTGGGGGGGGGTGGTGAGGGAGTTTTATGGCCAGGTCCCTAACAGGCTACGGACTGGTACCGGTTAAGCCTGTACAACAGAGAGAGAGAGAGAGAGAGAGACCCTGTCTCCAAAAAAAAAAAAAAAAAAAGACATTTAAAAAAAGATTTAATGAGCTAACACATGAAATATTTAGAATAGTTCTCAACACATAATATTCATTAAAAGTTTTATTAAAGTGTTGAGACATTTATAATTAACAAAGCCATAAATAGCAAAGAGAAATTTAGCTAATCTTTGTTTATTATTACATTTCATCTCTACCTAACCCTTGCTTCTCTTAATTTATAAGTCTAAAGCAAAGTTCCTACTTTTTTAGAAACACAAATGCATAAAGGTCATGTTAAGGTGTTTAAAAATCAGATAACAAAACTGCTATTCCTGTATATTTTGTGATTCTAACTAATGACAGCCATTATTCTGTAGGAAAGGTATATATCTTTAGGGCAGTGTTGCTTTTCAGAATGTAGTCATTCCTATTAATATTGACCTGGTATTACAGATTCCTACTTATTAAAAAGAAGTCTTTGAGGAAGTAAAATTATAGCATCATGCTAGAATTAAAACTAAATGTTTAGATTGTAAATCTTTGGAATGTTGTCCTTCAGGCAACCACGTAGAAATGATCTCACCAGTTAAGAGTCTGCTCAAATGTCATTCTATTTAAAATTGCAGCCTACCCTATGAAAGGACTGTAAGTCTTCTGAGCAAAATAAATCAGCTCTCTGCTTTCTGCCTCCCTCTCAGGCTAGCTAACGGGCACCCTGCGGAGCTCTGTTTTCACAAAATCTAAAAGGAGCCCAGCAGACAAAAAGGAAATGTAAATTTTTTCTTTTACAATTGCTAGACCTATTGACTAAAACTGCCTTTTAGCATCTGTTTCAATAGCCTGGAGACATCAAACCCAGCCCAAAATCATATCTTGAGGGCATGGTTGCCAACAAGATCTCTAACAGCCATTCCTGCTGTCTATAGCTAAACAAAAGGAAGGGATGCAGCAGTTTCATGACAGATTGTGTTATCTGCTTGCAGTTAAGAAGAAGAGAAGGAGCGGATATGGCGGTTCACAACACCCTGTTAATTTGACTACAGCAATAAATCATCTTTCATCCCTTTTATTACATTTCCAAATAAAAGGTCTAAGTAGCCGATTTTCTAGGCCAACACACTTTTCCGTTTTCTTTCTCATGTTTGGCCCTTTCCCACTCTTGGGAAAGTGAAATAAACTTCTTCCTTCTCTCCTAATCTTTGTCTGGAGAAATTTTTCTCAAACCCGCGTGCACTAGCTCTACGCTAGCTCTCCACCCTAACACCCTATATCCCCCTTACCCTGATTTTTTAATACAACGTCTCACCAAACATAGTTTACTTACTTAGTATAGTTATTTATTGTCTTACATTCACTAGAATGTACGATCTATGAATGCAAGTATTTTTGTCTATTTTGTTCACTATTTTGTTTTTGCACATGGGCACTAAACAAATATTAAGTTACAAAATAAATTTTTGGTGCCAATGCCATAAATACTAGCTTAATTCTTAAACATATATTCTGCAATATTAGTAAATAGTCATAACTGAACCACTTGTCCTAATTTGATAGAAGCCAAACTATCATCTTCAATGAAGTTGTTATATTTGAAGAGAAACCACCAGGTGGTGGTGGTGTTTCAGACTAATTCTTACTGGACTGAGGTCAATTGGTCAACTTACTGAAAGCCAAGTGGACAATTTAATCTTTTTCAGATCTTATGGTCCAATAATTACTAAATTTTAAAATGTGGATGGTTTAGTGCAGTTCATGCAAATAAAACAATTCCAAAACTCCTTTGACTATTCACAATAAGATCAAATAAATTCAGAATTTTAAAGCTAGAAGGAACCTCAATTCTAACCACCTCAATTGCAGATAAAGAAGTAGAAAGAAGCTGGGCAACAGAGCCAGGACAGCAACCCTGACCATTTGGTTTCCAGGCCTGGAATAAATAGATTATGATGTCTTTTGTAACTGAGCCATGATCTCATGTATTGATTTTCAAATACATGACCATGCCTCAAGAATTTGCTGTAGTTTCCACAGTTAGGAACTTAACATTTGTGTGTGTTCCATTGCCTTTTGGAAGTTATATTCTTTTGTTGAGATTTTATTCCACAAAGAAGAAACCTATAAAATATAAGTATAAATATAATAAATATAGGCTTCAGAAGGGCTTATCACACTGTGTACTTACAATCATATCTTAAACCTAGGAGCAATTTGAGATCATAACTAGGTGTGTGAGTTTCACAAGTCAAGATATGTATTGTATTTCAAACATGTTTCCTTTTAATAACATGTATTTTGCCAACAGAGCAGAATTTCTTAGACTCAACCTTAGAGTAAGGGTTGTTATCACATACCATAAAACTCCTAATTTTTAAGTGTACAATTCAGTGGTTTTTAGTATATTCACAAAGTTTGCAACTATCACCACTATCTAATTCCACAACAATTTTGATACACCAAACAGAAACTCTGTTCCCAGTAAGCAATAATTCTCCAGTCTCCCAACCCCCAGCCCCTGGTAACCTCTAATCTACTGTTTGTCTCTATGAATTTGCCTATTCTAAATAGTTCATATAAGTGGGATCATACCATATTTATCCTTTTGCATCTGGTTTATTCAGCAAATGTTTTCAAGGTTCATTCATGTTGTAGCATGTATCACTACTTCATTCTTTTTTATGGCTGAATGATATTCTATTGTATGAATATACCACAATTTGTTTACCCATTCATCAGTTGATGGAAATTTAGGTTATTCCCACTTTTTGGCTATTTGAATAATGTGCTATGAACATCTGTGTACAAGTTTTTGTGGGTAAATATATTGTCAGTTCTCTTGGGTATATACCTAGGAGTGGAATTTGTAGATCATATGGTAACTCTATGTTTAACTTTTTGAGGACCTGCTAAACTGTTTTCCATTTTCCATTCATACGAGCAATGTGTCCAGGTTCTGATTTCTGCATATTCTCACCATCGTTTATCTTCCACTCTTTAAATTATAGCCATCCTAGTAGGTGGTTTTCATCATGGTTTTAATTTTAATTTCTCTGATGACTAAAGATATTGAGCATCTTTTCATATGTTTATTCATCAGGTGTATATCTTCTTTGGAGAAATGTCTATTCATTTCACATCTTTTGCCTATTTTAAATTGGATTATTTGTCTTTTTTTTTTTTTTTTTTAATAGCAAGGTCTCGATCTGTCACCCAGGCTGGAAAATGGTGCTCACTGCAACCTCAATGATGATAGCTCATGGCAGCCTCGAACTCCTGGGCTCAAGCAATGCTCCCACCTCAGCCTACCAAGCAGCTGGGACTACAGGTGCATGCCACCACACCCAGCTAATTTAAAAAATTTTTTTATGGATATGGGGTCTTGCTGTGTTGCTCAGGCTGGTCTCAAACTCCTGGCCTCAAGCAGTCCTCTCACTTCTGCCTCCCAAAGTGCTGGGATTACATGTATTGAGCTACTGCACCCAGCCTTGTCTTTTAATTGTTGAGTTGTAAAAGTTCTTTATATATTCTGTATATTAGGCACTTATCAGATACATGATTGACAAATATTTTCTCCCATTCTGTGAGTTGTGTTTTCACTTTGTTGCAAGTGACCTTTGATGCACAAAAGTTTTTAATTGTGATGAAGTCCAGTGCTACAGTTTGCATGTGTCCCCCAAATTTCATGTGTTGGAAATGTAATCCCCAATGCAACAGTGTTGAGAGATGGGACATTTAAGAGGTCATTAGGTCACACACAAAGATAGGAATTAATGTTATTATTAGTGGGTTTATTATCACTGGAGTGGGTTTATTATAAAAGTAAGTTCCCCCCCTTCTCTCTGTCATGTGTTCTCTTGTCCTTCTGCCTTCTGCCATGGAATGATGGAATAACAAGGCCCTCACCAGATGCTGGCACCTTGATATTGGACTTCCCAGCCTCCAGAACTGTGAGAAATAAATTTATTTTCTTTATAAATTACCCAGCCTGTGATATTCTGTTATAGCAACACAAAACAGACTAAGACAACCAATTTAGCTATTTTTTTCTTTTGTAGCTTGTGCTTTGGTGTCATACTTAAGAAATCATTGCTTGGAACTGAGTAATGGATAAAAAATAAATAAATCATTGCCTAATCCAAGCTCATGAAGATTTACATCTATATTTTCTTCTAAGAGTTTTATATTTTTAGCTCTTAAATTTAGGTCTTTGATCCATTTTGAGTTGATTTTTGAATATGGTATAAGGTATGGATCCAAATTCATTATCTTACTTGTGAATATCCAATTGTTCCAATACCTTTTCTTGAAAAAACCTGTTCTTCCTCCATTAAATGGTCTTGACACCCTTGTCAAAAATCAACTGACCATAAATGTAAAGATTTATTTCTGAATTGTCAATTCTAGTTCATGGATATATATGTCTATCCTCGTGTCAATACCACACTGTCTTGATTGTTGTAGCTTTGTAGTAAGTTTTGAAATCAGGAAATGTGAGTCCTCTGACTTTGTTCTTTTTCAAGATTATCTTGGCCATTCTGGGTCCCTTGCATTTCCATATGAATTTTAGGATCAGCTTATTAATTTCTACAAAAAAGGCAGTTGGAATTTTTATAGGGCTTGCATTGAATCTGTAGATTAATTTGAGAAGTGTCTTAGTTTGTTCCTGCTACTATAACAAAATACCTTAGACTGAGTAATTTATAGACAATAGAAATTTAATCCTCACAGTTCTGGAGGCTGGGAAGTCCAAGATCAAGATGCCAGCAGATTCAGTGTCTGGTAAGGACTGATCTCTGCTTCCAAGGTGGCACCTCTTGGTCCATCCTCACATGGTGGAAGGGAAAAGGGTGGATGGGCAAAAGGCACTAGAACACTCCCTTAACCTCTTTTGTAAGAGCATTAATCCATTCATGAGGGCAGAGCCCTCATGTCCTAATCCCTTCCCAAAAGGCCCCATCTCTAAATATTACCATATTGAGTATGGAGTACTCCCTTATCCAGGGTTTCAGTTACCCATGTTCAACTGTGGTCCGAAAATATTAAATGGAAAATTCATGCAGTGGCTCATGCCAATAAACCCGGTGATTTGGGTGCCTGAGATGGAAGTATCACTTGAGGCCAGGAGTTCAAGACCAGCCTGGGCAACAAAGCAAGACCTCGTCTCTAAAAAAAAATTTTTTTAATTAGCCAGGTGTGGTAGCACATGCCCATAGTCCCAACTACTCAGGAGGCTGGGGCAGGAGGATTCCTTGAGCCCACGAGTTTAAGGCTGCAGTGAGCTATGATAATGACACTGCACTCCAGCTTGGGTGACAGAGTGAGACCCTGTCTCTTAAAAAAAAAAAAAAAAGAAAAAGAGAGAAAAAATTACAGAAATAAACAGTTCATAAGTTTTAAGTCATATGCTGTTCTGAGTAGCATGATAAAATCTTGTGCTGTCCGGTTTTGTTTTGTTTTATTTTGTTTTAGAAGTTACTTGCCCAAGATCATCTGGGTAAAAAGTGACAGAACTTAGATTTGAGCCTTAATCTATCTTACGCCGAAGTCCGTACTATCAACCATAACTCTTAAATTTTCTTTTATGGCATCTTAGTTTTCTCACCTGTGAGTTGAAGATATTCTTCTGGATCACAAGGGTCTCCTTGGATAACAATGTGGAAGTTTTGTTATATGAACTGAGCCAATGTGGCAGATATGTAGGAGAGATCTACCACTTAGTAATGGCATCAATGCTCAGGAATCAAGCCCAGACACTCCCCCCACCAGATCTACCACAACAAGATTTATTCAGTCCCTACTAGTTTATAGGCTAATGCTGCAGGTGTATGTGCCAGATAAAGAAGACCACAGAAGCTGGCAGCTTGAATAGTCAATATTGAGGGGGGAAAAGGGAAAGAGCATTATGGGTACATATAGCAGTTCCTAAATCTAGGTGTTAAAATTAAATTATTTATTATATAATTTTAGACAAATTTAAACTACCCAGCTATGCATTAACTGTAATAACCACTTATATAGTTGATGAAATTTTGTAAGATATACAACAGCTGTTGTTTTTGAAGTTAGCTAATACATTTAAAAAAGTGAACACTCACATGATAAGATACACTACAATAGGATTTTGAAAATGGAGTTAAAAAAAAAAACCAACTTGGTTATTAGAATATTTGCTGTAACTGTTGCACTAACAGGAAAAAGAAATTAGGTAACATTTATGATGTACAGGCCAAGGGAAAAGTTCCCTTGGCCCTCTGAAAGTTCTTGAAAAATCAACTGGCAAAAGGCAGATTCATTAGAGAAAAGGCATACAAATTAATTTAACATGAGTGCATGGGAGCCTTTAGACTGAAAACCCAAAGATACGGGGTAAATTGTCTATTTTTGTGCTTACACTTAACAGTGTGGACAGCCATGTATAAATATGATTGGACAAAAAGTATGATCTAATACTAATAGACTGGGGAAACCCAGCAAGGCTGTCTGTCTAGATTCTTCTTGGCCTCTGTGAGCACATTTTTTTTCTGCATATGGGGCAGGACCCTCTCTGGAATGGGAGGGTCTTATGACCTACAGTCAAAGTAGGTCAGATAATTTTTTATGGCCAGTTTTTACACAGATAGGCAGAGGGAAAGGTAGAGTAATATTTTTAGGTTTTATGGCTGGCTTTGGGAAAAAGGGGTTCTGATTTCTATGACCCGCCTTGGGGATGAGCTATTTTAGTTTCTGTGGTGAGTCTCGGGGGAGAATGGGAGTGGGGGGGGCAGGAGAACTCAAAGAAAAACTTTCGCTTCTGAGGACTTCGTTTTGGGGTATTGTCTTCTGAATCCCAACAATGAACATAATGGTTATGATTCAGATAACTAAGCCAGCTTGTATTACTTGTAGCTGAGAAAGCAAAGACTTTGGAGCTTTATTTAAAAGAAAAAAAAAAAAGTAAGTAACCAACCAACAAATCGGAGCTGCACAATCAATCCTATTGACTTCCCAGTGATTAAAATGGATTGTTATGAAGAAAAACACCTGATCAACCATTTCTTCAGCCTGCTTTTCTCTCAAGTTCCTGTTCCGATTCTCCAGCTACTTACTAGAGAGTTCTTTATGGATGTTCACTCAAATTCCACATGTCTAAAACCAAACATATCTTTTTGCTAACTAAAAAGTAAAACAAGTAAAATTCCAAAAATCTGGTTTAGTCTTCCAATTTCCTTGTTTCTCTGCTCAGTGATCTAAATTCTACCTCTCCTTACCGTCTCCGGGTTATGGTAGAGGGCTTTTCTTTGGCCTCACAGTGACCAAACCCTATTCATTCATCCTTTAACTTTTACTCTTGAGCAGTAGCCACTTAACTGATCCATCTCCATTTCTCCCCACCCTCAAATACCCCTGAACACCACCATTGTGCATCTAATGAAGTCTGGCATGTACTGGGTTCTCAGTAGATGTTCAATGAGTAAATCATGTTAATTTCCCTATAATAAACCTTTAAAACTTATTGCACAAAGATGTTTATAATTGTTGGTTAGTTTGCTGCTATAACAGAATACCACAGGCTAGGTAATTTATAAAGAAAAGAAATTAATTTCTCACAGTTCTGGAGGCTGTAAAGTCCAAGAGCATGGCACTGGCATCTGGCGAGGGCCCTCGTGCTGCATCATAACATGGCAGAAGGGCAAGCGAGCTCTTGAAACCAAGAGGGGAAATCAGACTCAACTCATCTTTTTATCCGGAGCCCACTCCCTCAATAACTACCCCACTCCCCACTCTCAACACAATGGCATTAATCCATTCATGATGGCAGAGCCCTCAAGACCTAATTACCTCTTAAAGACCCCACCTCTTAATACTATAATAATGGCAATTACATTTCAACATGAGTTTTGGTGGAAACATTCAAACCATAGCAGTTACTATTTCAGAAGACTCAGCTTCTTAGGGGCAAGGCCTTTCTTATTCTTTTCCATATCCCCAATGTTACCACATTGGAGTTCAATAAATGTTTGTTGAATTCATGAAGGATGACGCCTGGCTTGTTAGCATTCAAATACTTCCATAGCCAGATCCAACTGATGATCTCTCTCCAGTTTAGACAAACATTGTGGAATAGGGGTGGGGGGTGACTCATTGTTTCCAGGACTCTAGATTTTGCTTCTAGAGTGAGGTTTGTCATTATCATCAGGGAAGCCATCCAGTCATTCTATAATTCAGATTCCTCTGCAAAACAGACTGGTCTACAGTGGAACTTCTCAGACGTTAATGTATATACTAAGCACCCCAAAACCTTGAACATGCAGAATCAGATTCTGAATCTGCATTTCTGCAAGCTCCCTGGGGATGGTAATGCTGCCAATCTGAAGACTACCCTTACTATGGTTTGAATATTTGTCCCCTGCAAAACTCATGTTGAAATTTAATCCCCAATGTGGCAGTATTGAGAGGTGGGGACCTTAAGAGGTGGTTGGGTCATGAGGACTCTGCCCTCATGAATAGATTAATCCATTAATGGATTAGTGGATTCATGATTAAGGGGTTATCATGGGAGTAGGACTGATGGCTTTATAAGAAGAGAAAGATGAGAGCTGGCATGCTCCGCCCCCTTGCCATGTGGTGCCCCGCACCATCTCAGGACTCTGCAGAAAGTCCCCACCAGCAAGCAGGCCCTTACCAGATATGGCCCCTCAACCTTGGGCTTCTCAGCCTCTATAACTATCAGAAATAAATTATTTTTCTATGTAAATTATCCAGTTTCAGGTATTCTGTTATAAGCAATAGAAAAAAGACTAAGACAGAAAATTGGTACCAAGAAATAGAGTGTTGCTTATAATGAATACCTGAAAATGTGGAAGCAGCTTTGGAACTGGGTAATGGGCAGAAGCTGGAAGAATTTGGAGGAGCAGGCTAGAAAAAGCCTAGATTCTGGTGAAGGCTTAGAAGACAAGAAGACTAGGGGAAGTTTGGAACTCCTTAGAGATTGGTTAAGTGGTTGTGACCCGAATGCTGATACAAGTATAGACTGTGAAGTCCATTCTGATGAGGTCTCAGATAGAAGTGAAGAACAAGGTATTGGAATCTGGGGTAAAGGCCTGAACTATGTCCATGCCTGAGGGCTTTGTGGAAGGCAGAACTTGAGAGTGATGAACTAGGGTATGTGGCAGAAGAAATTTCTAAGCAAAATACAGAAGGAGCTGCATAGTTACTTTTGGCCACTTAACACTGAGATTTCAGAGCAAAAGAATAATTTAAGGACAGAATTTATAATTAAAAGGGAACCAGAACAGAAATATTTGGAAAACTCTCAGCCAGTGAAAAAGCATGTTTGGGAGAGGAAACCAAGGATGTGGCCCAGCGACATTTTGCTAAGGAGATTAGTACAAAGAGAAGGAACCCTTAAGAGATGGAAGGAAGACCCTGAAGGCGTTTCAGAGATCTTCGAGGCTGCCCCTCCCATCACTAGCCCAGAGGCCTTGGCGAGCAGAATGGTTTCAGGGGACAGACCTGGGGCACTATCCACAGGCTTGCTGCCCAGGGCCACCTCAGGACTCTGCTCCCTGAATTCTGGCTCAGGTTTTCTCAGTTGCCCCAGCTATGGCTCAAACAGCCCCAGGTGTGGATCAACCGGCCTTAGGAAGATGTAAACCATAAGCCTTGGCTGTGTCCACATGGGGCTAATTCTGCAGGATCGCAGAAAGTAACTACTGCTGAGGCATGGCTGCCTCCACCCAGATTTCAAAGGATGCTGCTGAAAGCCTGAGGGCCCAGGCAGACTTGTTGTTAGGACAGAGCCACCACACAGAGCCTCCACGAGAGCAGTGCCCAGTGAAAATGTGGGGTTGAGGCTGGTCCTAGTGCAGTGGTGTTGACAACTAATTGATCACAACCAGTTAGACTCCTTTGCTCCTTCTCCACTCCCACTGCTTCACTAGACTAGCCTTAAAGAAAAAAAGAAAAGAAAAGAAAAAGAAAATGTGGGGACAGAACTGCCACAGAGAGTCCCCACCAGGCCAATGGCTGGTGGAGCCATGGGAATGGGGCCACCTCCGGGGACTGTGGAACTGTGCAGTCACCAGCAACGTGCAACACCCAGCTGGGAAGGCTTTGGGCACTGGACTCCAACCCATATAGTCCTCCACGGGGGCTGTACCCAGCAAAGCCATAGGGTTGGTGCTTCCTGAGGCCTTGGGGCGCAATGCCCACTGCAGTGTGTTCAGGAGATGGCACGTGGAGTCAAGGGAGACGATTCTCCAGCTTTAAGATTTAAAGTCTGCCCTGCTGAGTTTTGAATTTGCTTGAGACCTATTACCTCTTTCTTTCAGCTGATTTCTCCCTTTAATGCCTGTCCAAGCTATTGTATTTTGGAAGTAGATAACTTGTTTTGATTTCAAAGATAAGACTTTGGACTTTTGAGTTGATGCTGGAATGAGTTAAGACTTTGAGGCTATGAGGTTGGAATGAATGTATTTGTATGTGAGGAGGACAGGAGTTTTGGGGAGTCAGGGGAATCCTATGGTTTCAAATTTGTCCCCTTCAGGCTGGGTGCAGTGGCTCATGCCTGTAATCCTAGCACTTTGGGAGGCCGAGGCAGGAGGATCACTTGAGGCCAGGAGTTCAAGACCAGCCTGGGCAACATAGCAAGACCCCTGACTCTACAAAAAAATAGAAAAACTAGCCAAGCATGGTGGTGCATGCCTGTAGTCCTAGCTACGTGGGAGGCTGAGGTGGGAGGATCACTTAAGCCCAGGAGTTTGAGGCTACAGTGAGCTGTCATGAGGCCACTATACTCTAGCATGGGCAACAGAGCAAAACCCTGTCTCAAACAAACAAACAAACAAAAAACAAAAAAGCAAACAAATTTGTTCCCTCCAAAACTCAGGTTGAAATTTAATCCCCAATGTGGCAGTATTGAGAGGTGGGCCCCTTAAGAGGTGATTGGGTCATGAGGACTCAGCTTTCATGAATGGATTAATCCATTCGTGGATTAGCAGGTTAGTGAATTAATGAGTTATCATGGGAGTGGGACTGGTGGCTTTATAAGAAGCGGAAGAGCTACCTGAGCTGGCACGGTCGGCTCCCTTGCTATGTGATGCCCTGCATTGTCTCAGGACTCTGCAGAGTCCCCACAAGCAAGAAGGCCCTCACCAGATGTGCCCCCTCGACCTTGGACTTCTCAGCCTCCTTAACTGTAAGAAATAAATTCCTTTTTATTTATAAATTACCCAGTTTAAGGTATTTTGTTTTAAGCAACAGAAAACAGACTAAGACAACCCTTTGAGTAATTATGAAGTTCTATGTGCTCTGTGACCTATTTATTGTCTTCTTCATGACTAACACTATGAAGTTCAGTATACTGCTTCTCTTCTCTGAGGAGCTTTCTCCCTTTATTTCCCTCTATATGAATCCAACTCATCTTTTCAAGCTCTTTCTCCTGGGCAAAGACTCCCCTGACTATGTTTCCCCAACTCCCCCCCACCCACCTTCTTTCTTTATTCTATTATGGTACCCGTTAGCACTTGGAATTTTACACGCATCATCTACAACCATTAATTATTGCTTATCATTGTGTGTATACGAATGCCCAGTTGTGTGCTTTTTTCCTTTCCTGTGAGGCTTAGCACAATGCCTGACATATTTTAAGTACTCAACAAATCATTGTTGAATAAATGAATGAATGAATGACTCACTACAGCATTAGTGCACCAGAGAGATATCAAATGTTTTAGTGTTCTATATAGGTGCTTTTCAGAACATGGAGGAAAAAGCCAATGTGGAATTTCCCTACTCTACTTAAACAAGACAGTCCATTCTAAACAACAATTTGATCTATTCAAAGGTGAATGATATTAAAAACATCTAAAATGTGTCTATATTAAAATTCAAATTTCTCTCTTCAGTTTCTGAAACAATGAAATTTGCTACTGCTGTTTTGTCCCACCTTCCCACTTTTCAAAACCAAATACACATAATATATTATGCATGAAAACTTGGCATTATATTGAATAAAAGATTGGTCCATAGAGTATGACTTGATATTATATCATGATTTCAATAGCGTGGACAAACAATCTGCTTTACAACAAATTCCATCAAATAATGAAGTGAACTCCCTGCCTGATGAAAAACAAAGAATCTTTATTATCTATATAGAGAAGTCATTTTAAATTTTAAAGTTAAAATGAGGAAGCTCTTTGAATATTGCCTAACTCACTATTGTGGGAAAAAAATTAGAAGCATTTCAGACCATACCACCCTACTTTGCATTTCTATTGAACAGTTATTTTTTTTAACCAACTTGCAATATTTGTTTTACAAAATAAACTTTAACCCAAATATCAATTTATCATTTTTGACAAGAGAAAAGAACTGTATTATATATTATCGAATTCTTGATCAGCTAGATGTTTTAGTTGTAGGTTATTAAAATTGAAATTTACTGTAAAAACTCTTGGTAAACTGTAAAGCACTAGCTCCACAAATGTAAAGCATTTTAATCATTATTGTGCATCAGGTATAACATTTCTGCAAAATGCTGGAAAATATAAGCTAAATGAAGACACCTAGTAAAAGTAATGTATCACTTAAATAGGAGCTATAAAGCATAATGAATCTTAGTGGATTTTAGTCATTTAAAACAGTTGTTTTCTTTAAACTTTAAAAAATTTCAGTTCTTAATTTAGTATATACACTTCTGATGGAAACTTCTCTTCACAAAGTAAGTAAAGTGAAAATTCTCAGAAGACAGACATTCATACTGACTTTTAATTATCTTTATTTTATTTAGTTCTCTAGCTTCTGATAAAATATTTATGGGAAGAGGTTATCTTTAGTTCTTGTTTTGCAAAGCTGTCTTGTCACCTCCTAATCTGAGTTCGTGGGAATGGAGTGACACAGAATATAGAATTGGTAGAGCCCAGAAGGGCTGAAGTGGGCATGGCATTTTTATAGAATTCTTAGAGCCTAAATAACCTTGGAGATCATATGTTCTAGTCTTCTTGTTTTACAGTTGGGGATACTGTGGCCTTGAGGTCACCCTACTCATTAGATACAGAATCAGGCTTGAAATCGTCTCCTCTTCAGTCCCTGGTTCTTCCCATCTTGTGAAGTAAGACCTGGGAAAACTAGGAATAGTAAGACCATCAAGAAACACAAGCACTGCAGATGAAGGAGGTGACAAAGTCTCTTCCAGAGCTGCTGGGAAGTCCTGCCATCTGATGCTTGCCTCACCACACCCCGCTCCTCTCGATGCCCGCCATCCCTGAGAGACTGGAGCTTCAACCAGTGACTGGAAATTACTAGATTGTTTATCACACCAAAAGAACATCTCTAAATGTGTTTTATTATCTGTATTTGTCACCAGTTGGCCACATTTTTCAAAAAGAAGAACAAATGTTTACTTTATCCCACAAATCCTCACCGTGTGTGTGCTGCATGTCCATCTCGTGTACTTCCTTCTAACACTTATCGATCGCCTACTTTGGATCAGTCAATGTGCTGATTGCCTCAACTGCATTATAGTAGTCTCCTCTCATCCACAGGGGACGCGTCCTAAGACCCCCAGTGGATGCCTGAAACCGCACATAGTACCCTGAACCTATATATAATGTTTTTTCCTGTACATACATACTTAAGATAAAGTTTAATTTATAAATCAGGCACAGTAAGAGATTAACAACAATAATAATAATAGAGCGACATATAATAAAAGTTATACGTACTTAGTCTCTCTCTCTCAAAGTATCTTACTGTACTATATTCACCTATTTTCTGACCACGTTTGGCCTCAGGTAACTGAAACCAAGGAAAGCAAAACCACAGATAAGGGGGACTACTATACTTCATTAAATCTCATAAACAGCCCTATAAAGTAAATAATACCATTCTCCCGTATTTTGAAGACAATGAAATTGAAGCTTAGATAAGTGAAGCAATTTGCCCAAGGTGCATAGCTAGGAAGCCACAGAGCTGAAATTGGATTCCAAACTGTTTGACATTAGAATTGGACCTCCTAAGCCTCCTAAGCACTATTGCTGTGCCCTGCTTCCAGGAAAGAAACTGGCCTGCCCAAAAGAAGAAATTTCCTTATAAAATAATAACACACACACACACACACACATATATATATGAAAACTGAAAATATTTAGAAATTATTTTCTAAATAGTGTGTTCTTTTCCACTTATTTGGGATGGGTAAGTACATAGTCAATACTATGAGAAACTTCAGACTCATTAACCTGTCATTTTCGATCTAAATTTCATTTTTGCAATGCATAAATATATATATCCAAAAAAGGAAATCAAATAGCACAAAAGGATAAAGAAAGAAGTCTGTCTTCTACCCTGACTTCCACACCCAGAGTCATCTTTTCAGAATTAAACACTATTAATGGTCTTGTGTTTCCTTCCAAATGTATTCTATGCGTATACATATATATGTATATTTCCTTTTATGCAAATGGTAGCACAATATTTACACTGTTCTGTATTTTTTACACTTAACAGTAATATATCTCAACATATTTTGTATCAATACAGGTATTTACCTCATTCATTTCAACAGCTGCAAAATATCCTATTGGGGAGACACAGGGGGAGAGAGTGAACTGAAAATGTGGAAATTCATTAACAGTAATAAGCAGCATTTCTCAGGCTCTGTCTTCTCCATGCAACTGTAAGACTCCTAGACCCCCTGCAAAGCCCACATATATGTCCTCTAGGCCTAGAGTCCCCAACCCCTGGACCGCAGGCAAGTACTGGTTGGTGGCCTGTTAGGAACGCATCTGCACAGAAGGCGAACGAGCAAAGCTTCACCTGTATTTACAGCTGCTCCCCATCACTCACATCATCACCTGAGCTCCTCCTCCTGTCAGATCAGCAGCGGCATTAGATGCTCATAGGAGCACGAACCCTGCTGTAAACTGCGCATGCGAGGGATCTAGATCACGCACTCCTTGTGAGAATCTAATGCCTGATGATCTGAGGTGGAGCTGAGGTGATGATGCTAGCACTGGGAGTGGCTACAAATATAGATTATCATTAGCAGAGAGGTTTGACTGCACAATAAATGTAATGTGCCTGAATAATCCCGGAACCATCCCCCACCCCACCACCCCCAGCCCCACCCCATCCATGGAAAAATTGTCTTCCATGAAGCCAGTCCCTTGTGCCAAAAAGGTTGGGGACCGCTGCTCTAGGCCTTCAAGTAATGGGGAGATATTCAGGTGCACCCCCTGATGTGCCGTCAGGGAGGTTCCAGCCGTGCTATCACCACACTACACAGGATAGCTGGACAATCCTTTCCCCACCATGTCTCAGGAAAACTTTTACGGCACAACAACTTGTTCAGTTCTTGGTTTTGACATCATGCGTAAGTTCTTCAAAGTTGCATGAGAAACAACATGCAACACTCAAAATTGGCTTTCTCCTTCAGTAACTTAGTAATTCCTTGGAATAAGAGTTTTCCTAGGAGGTTCCTGGGTCTTTCATGCAAACAGACCTCTGGCAGACCCTCTTTAACCAACCTCCCAGCACTCACAGTTGGGGCTCAATCCATTTAATGAAACTATACTCATTGGCTGAAGAGGAGTCACCACAGCCCCTACCTCCTATGCCCCAAACACACACAATGAGGCTCCCCCATAGGGTCAGCTCATCTCCTGTGAGCCTTGTTGGCATGCACGGAGAAAAGGGACTTTTATTGATGGACGTCAAAGTTGATGTTACTGTTCTCATTTACAGCTGAGGAAAGTGCGGTTAGGTACCATCTATGGAAAGAAGTGGGGCTAGAGCATTCATGCAGGGGACTGATGCAAAAGTCTCCTGCTCCTCCAGGCTGCCTCCCCAGGGCTGGAGAAGCCCTCGATCTACAACCATTCCAAGCACAACCTGTGTTCAAACTCCTGTTGAATTCTAAGCTCATCATGGGCAGCTGCCCTTGGGCACTACGCATGTTTAATTATTCACTGATTATTCATTCAGTCAGTCAGTCATTGATTCAACAAATACTCATCGAGCCCTCATGATAGGCTTGCCACTGTGCTTGGTCCTTGCCCATGCCCCAAACGAGGCAGAACATGTAACTTTCAATATATAAACAAGTAAATAAACAAGATACTGATTACAGTAAATTCTTTGGAGGAAATGGGTTGGGGTAATGTGATAAATTGTAACTGACTGGGGAGAAGGGGCTATTTTAGATGGAAGGGCCAGGAAATGTCTCAAACAAGGTGACGTTTAGCTGAAGCCTGATGGGCGTAAGACAAGAAGGAAACAGTCATGCAAAAACTGGGGAAGAGTGTCCTGGCAGAGGGGACAGTAGCTCCTTGATCCTTTCAGTTCAGCATAGCACAAGATCAAACTCAAACGACACTTCTCAAATAAAAACAAATTCACATTGGTTTGCCAAGGGTGAAAACGTATTTTAAGGCCAACTATTACCTTACAATTTTATTTAAATTAAAATTTTACTTAAAACAGTTTGTATTATTAGGTTTATTTTGTAAATTTTCTCATATGTGTTATAAGTGATGATCTCTATTTGATCTTGACTGAGTGAGCATAAGATTCTTTCAACAAGTGTTTATCAAGTCCCCCCATGTGCCAGATCTTGTGCTGAACTCTGGTGATAAAATAGTGAAACAAAGAAAGTTTATTTGAAATGAATACAGGATTGAGAACTGAAGACCATGATTCTAGTCCCGAGTTCTCGTTTTAACCAGCTTTGTGATTTGAGGCCAGCCAGTGAAAATTTCTGCAGCTTAGTTTTCTCATTGGAGCCATATTAACAGCTTGGAATAGATCAGTGATTTTTGGTGCCCTTAGAGGGCGAGGTGGGGCTGTGATCCTCAGTTCCCTCTCCCACCAAGGCAGCTTTCGTGTGTTTTATATGTCGACATTCCATGTGAGAGTCTGTTATAAAAACAAATTCCACTGGCTAAGAAAGAAAAAGACTTTTTTTTTTTTTTGGAGACAGGGTCTTGCTCTGGTTACCCAGGCTAGAGTGCAGGGCGCGATCTTAGCTCACTGCAGCCTCACATTTCTGGGCTGAAGCCGCCTCCTGCCTCAGCCTCCTGAGTAGCTGGGACTACAGGCGTATGCCACCACGCCCAGCTTTCTTTTTTTTTTTTTTGTAGAGATAGTGTCTCGAACTCCTGGCCTCAAGTGATCCTCCCACCTCGGCCTCCCAAAGTGCTGGGATTTCAAGTGTGAGCCACTGCACCCAGCCAAGAAAAAGATTTGAAAACAACTGGATCCCCAAATACCCTTCTGCAATACTAGATAACAGGTATTATTGCGAATAATTTTTTTCTTTTTTCTTAGAATTCCTTACAAGCTATATGTGTATATCGTATTTGAGACAACTCAAGAATAATATGAAATAAAGCCAATTACTTCACTTGAATGAACGCAGAAAACGTATTTACTTCTAATACAAATGTAACATTTTCCCCTCCAAGGATATAGAACATTAACCAAAGTTCCTTTGCCCTCTCAAAAAAAAAAAACCCCATATTTAATTATTTCTAATATTTTAAATTCTCCTTGTTCTATGAAAATTTTTAAAAAATAATCTACATGCATTTCATTTGACTTCTTTTCTCCTTTCAGAATACTGACAATCTTTTAAGCAATAAGGAAGGAAATACCGAACTGGCAAAATGTAGGATGTGAAAATGGTGTTATGGGCATGAGAAAACTCCTCTTATTATGTTAGCAAGTTTCAAGTCCTTTACAAAAAGAAGAACTGGCTTATTAATACCAGTTTTGCTTAGTCATGTCATTTTTTAAAGTTATTTTGCAGTTATATATTGGCTTTTTCGCTGGCATCAACGTGGGAATCAGTCACATGAATTCAAGTTTGTGCTAATTTTTTTCCTGTCCTTTTTCTCTTTGACACCTATCTAGGTCATGTGGATGTTATGAAACTGGTAGCAAAGACCTCCAGTCATTACCAAAAACTTCGCACCCCTTTCTTGTCTAAGCATACTTTATGCTTCTTTCTCTAGACTCTGTAAGATCTGCTGTTGGTATTAGGTAGTGAACTTATTTGGTAATGAGCATGTCATTGTTGGCCCTTGGCAACATTGTGAAGTAAAGTTATTTTTCCTTGATCCTTTATTGCGGGTAGTCTCCTTGGCCTAGGGCATGCCTGCCTCTGATCCCCAACCTAACTCTGCATTCTCTGGCTGGGTCCCTCAAGCTCCAGATTTTTCTGAGCTCTTTCCTTTGCTTAACCCTCAGTGTCTTCCAGCTAACATAAGACATACACAGACAAGTCTTAGACACACACAAAAAAGTGGTGTTGTTCCCAAGTAAACACCTTCATTGTCATTCAATAGTTTTCTGAAGAGTTATGAATAATATGGGGTTTCAGGTAGCTGGAGGGGGAGACATTTCCCCACTCCCAGCTTTCTGCAGGTACTTCTCAAATGCCACCCCAGAGAGGGCCAGCTTTGCTAAATGAATGTAAGCTGCCTGCCTTTCTTATTCAATGAAACTTGCTTACTCATGGCTCACAAAGTTCCCCTGAAGATGATTAGTAAGCAGTATTTCGAAGTTTCAGCAAAAACATTGAAGGAGGCTGCCTAAGACTGTTGGATTTAAATTAGCAGTATGAAAAGAAGTCACATTGCCTCATCTGCTAGCCAATGTTTCTACAAAATTAGGGTTTTTCCCCATTAAAAAAGTGCCTACACAAATAAAGAAAAAAAGGACTTCACAAAGAAATATAGAATATTAGAAGGGACTTCTGGAATCATCTCAGCCAATGTACTCATTTTACAGAGAAACAAACCAAGGCTGCTAAGCTAAGTCACCCAAGATCACCCAGCGAGTGGTAGATCTCATCTCTCAGCTATAGGCCCTCAAAGCACCCCGGCCCTCTATCTTCTTCAGAACACAACACCAGTAACACTTTTTTAAAAATTAATACACAATAGTTGTACATATTTTGGGCGTACATGTGATATTTTGATACATGTGTACAATGTGTAATGATCAAATCAGAGTAATTGGAATATCCATCACCTAAAATATTTACCTTTTCTTTATGTTGGGAACATTCCAATTTTTCTAGCTATTTTGAAATTTGTAATATATTGTTGTTAACTGTAGTCATCCTACTGTAGTGTGGAACACTAGATCTTATTCCTTCTATCTAACTTATTTTTGTGCCCATTAATTGATCTCTCTCCATCCCATTCTCCACTCCTCCCTTCCCTTCGCAGCCTCTGGTAGCCACCAATCAACTCTCTACCTCCATGACATCCACTGTTTTAGCTCTCACATATGA
Source organism: Daubentonia madagascariensis (assembly GCA_023783475.1). Classification (NCBI taxonomy): domain Eukaryota; kingdom Metazoa; phylum Chordata; class Mammalia; order Primates; family Daubentoniidae; genus Daubentonia; species Daubentonia madagascariensis. The sequence goes on along the minus strand of JAKFHU010000600.1, from coordinate 18,880,558 downwards.
GTGATGTCATGTGATATTTGTCTGTCTGTGCCTGGCTTATTTCACTTAACATAATGACCTCCAGTCCATCCATGTTGCTGCAAATGACAGGATTTCATACTTTTTGTGGCTGAATAATATTCCATTGTGTATATATAACACATTTTCTTTCTTTTTTTTTTTTTAAATAGAGACAGGGTCTCACTCTTGCTCAGGCTGGTCTCGAACGCCTGACCTCAAGTGATCTTCCCACCTCGGCCTCCCAGGGTGCTAGGATTACAGGTGTGAGCCAACATGCCCAGCCTATATACCACATTTTCTTTATCCATTAATAGATTGAGGAACACTTAGGTTGATTGCACATCTTGGCTATTGTGAATAGTGCTGCAATAAACATGGGAGTGCAGGTATCTCTTCGATATACTGATTTCCTTCCTTTTGGATATATACCCAGAAGTGGGATTGCTGGATCATATGGCAGTTCTATTTTTAGTTTTGTGAGGAAACGCCATACTGTTCTCCATAGTGGCTGTACTAATTTACATTCCCGCCAACAGTGTACAAGCATTCCCCTTTCTCTGCATCCTTGCCAGCATCCATTAATTTTTTATTAATTGTTTAATTTTTATTTATGAATACATAATAGTTGCTCATATTTATGGAGTATAGGTGATATTTTGATACAAGCATACAATGGGTAATGGTCAAATCTGGGTGATTGTGGTATCCATCACCTCAAACATTTATCATTTCTTGGTGTTGGGAACATTCCACATCTACTTCTCTAGTTAGTTTGAAATATACAACAAATTATTGTTAATTATAGTCACCCTAATGTGCCACTGAACACTAGATCTCATTCCTCCTATCTAACTGTATTTTTGTACCCATTAACCAATCCCTGTTCAACTCTCTCTCTCAACTACCCTTCCCAGCCTCTGGTAACCGTCATTCTATAACTCCATGAGATAAATTATTTTTAGTTCTCACATACGAATGAGAACATGCAATATTTGTCTTTCTGTGCCTAGCTTATTTCACCTAATATTCTCCAGTTTCATCCATGTTGTGGCAAATGGCAGAATTTCATTCTTTTTATGGCTGAATAATATTCCATTGTGTATGTGTACCACATTTTCTTTATCCATTCATCTGCTGATGGACACATAAGTTGATTGTACATCTTGGCTGCCATGAATACTGCTGCAATAAACATGGAAGTGCAGACAGCTCTTCAATATGCTGATTTCTTTTCTTTTGGATATTTACCCAGCAGTGGGATTGCTGGATCATATGGTAGTTCTATTGTTAGGTTTTTGAGAAAACTCCATACTGTTCTCCATAGTGGCTGTACTGTCCACATTCCTACTAACAGTGTGTGAGCATTCTGCTTTCTCTGTGTCCTCACCAGCATCCATTACTTTTTGTCTTTTTGGTAACAGCCATTTTAACTTGGGTGAGATGATATCCCACTGTGGTTTTGATTTGCATTTCCCTGATGATTAGTAATGTTGAGAGTTTTTTCACATACCTGTAGGTCATTTACCTTGTTTTGAGAAATGTCTATTCACATCTTTTGCCCATTTTTAAATCAGATTATTCATTTTTTTTTTTTTTTGCTGTTGAGTTGCTTGAGATCCTTATATATTCTGGTTATTAATCCCTTGTCGGATGGATAGTTTGCAAATATTTTCTCCCATTCTGTAGTTCTTTCTTCACTTTGTTAATTGTTTCTTTTGTTGTGAAGAAGATTTTTAGCTTGATATAATCCCATTTGTCCATCTTTATTCTTGTTGTCTATGCTTTTGAGGTCTTACCCAAAGAGTCTTTGCCCAGACCAATGTCCTGAAGTGTTTCTCCAATGTTTTCTTCTAGTAGTTTCACAGTTTTAACTCTTAGATTTAAGTCTTTAATCCATTTTTATTTTATTTTTGTATAAGGTGAGAAATAGGGGTCTAGTTTCATTCTTCTGCATATGGTTATCCAGTTTTCCCAGCACCATTTATTGAAGAGACTATCCTTTCCTCCAATGTATGTTCTTGGTGCCTTTGTTGAAAATGAGTTGACTATAAATTCACGGATTTATCTCTGGGTTCTCTATTCTGTTCCAATGGCCTATGTGTCTGTTTTTATGCCAGTGACACCAGTAACACTTTTGTATCCACTTGTCATTATTTGATTAACACCTGTTTCCCCCACTAAACTATTACCTTCCTGATTGAAGGAACTCTGTCTGGTTTTGCTTGCCACTTGACAGAACAGTGTCAGACATGTAGTCATTGCTTGATAAATATTTGTTGAATGAGTATCAGGAAACATGGAGTTAACTATCAGTAAACTATCAGTAAGCATAGATTCAATCGTATATTTAGTCTTTTGAATAATTGTCGAGCTATTATTCACACACTGCATGGACATGCTACTTAAATTAGTCAAAGAAATGTTAGATTCTACTACAGTAAAATATAAACTTTGAAATCTCAGTGGCTTAAGACAAAAGGGTTTACTTCTTATTCATTTAAATTCTGTATGTAACAGGCAGCCTATCTCCATCTCGTAGCTACTTCTTCCAGAAAGTGCAGCCTCCACGGTCACTGTGGCTGAGGAAGAGCCAGATGGAGGCAGCATGTGGCACTTCCGGCTATTGTCCTTTGGCCATAATGAATCACATGGCCTCGTCCCAGTGGTAAAAGAGGCTGAGAAAGTTTTAGGGAGAACTAGCTGTTTCTGTTTGCCCTTGTGTGTGTTAATTATAATAATAACAACCACGTCCCTGGTGGTCTAGTGGTTAGGATAAAAAAATAACAATCATGAGTATTTACTGAGTACTTAACTTTGTGCCAGGCCAACTGCTAAATGCATTATTACGTTCGTTACTTCATTTAATCCCCATCACAAGCAAATGAACTGCAGGCACTCTCATTATAATCAGTTTCCAAATGAGGAAATTATAGGATTAGTTAATTTGTTCAAGGTCTCAGTTGATAAGCGGGATCAGGGATTTGAACTAGTGGGTGTCAGGCACTCCAGCCTGTGCTCTTAGCCACTCTGACTTAATTCCTCCTATGTGCTTCAACAGTGGAAGGTTTTGAAGAACACCAGATTGGTTTTTAATAACGCAAACAAAGGATAGGAAAGAATTATAAAACGCATTTGTGTGATTATAAATAACCTCAATTTAGCTACTCAGTTCAAGAAGTATCTATCATTAACATCACCAATAGTGGAGAAAGCTGAGATCATATATGCCTCCTGATATGATACACTGAGGTCACAACATTAGGTGTAGCTTTTCTGGCCAAGGTGCATGATCTTGAAACAACTAGCCTGCAGTCTTTAAAAATGTCAATGTCGCCAGGGACCGTGGCACATACCTGCAGTTCCATCTACTTGGGAGGCTGAGGCGGGAGAGTTGATTGAGCCCAGGGGTTTGAGACCAGCCTGGGCAACATAGCGAGACCCCTTCTCTACAAAAAATTTTTAAAAATTAGCTGACGTGGTGGCGCAACCCTGTAGTCCTAGCTACTCAGGAAGCTGAGGCAGGAGGATTGCTTAAGCCCAGGAGTTTGAGACTGCAGTGAGCTATGATCTTGCCACTGTACTCCAGCCTGGGCAACAAAATGAGATCCTGTCTCTGAAAAAAAATTAAAAATAACATTTAAAAAAAAAGTTTCAGACATGTTGCCAGAGACTTGGTTTCAAGTTTCATAACTTCAGAATATTGCATAAGTAGAGATTAAGTATGAGAAAATAAAATCATCTATATACCTGAAGAAATACTAATTGAAGCATAGACCTATTTTCCGTTTCCCGTGCTTTTCCTTGTTTTTTTCGCACCCTCACCCCACATCCATGCATAACTTTTCCCATACTTATGCCTTCCTTTCTTCCTTCCTTCCCTTTTTTTTTTCTTTTTTTTTGGGACAGGAACTGGAGCACAGTGGTGTGATCATAGCTCACTGTAACCTTCAACTCCTGGGCTCAAGCCAGCCTTCCCAAAGTGCTGGGATTACAGGTGTGACCCACCGCACCCCCGCCCCCGTGTTTATTTCTTATGCTGAGTTACTTGGGCTGTTCCCTCACTCACCTCCCCTAAAGACTCTCAAAGCTTCAAGGGGAGAAACCTTGTCCTGTTTGTATTTGCACATGTCAATAGACAATCCCAAATCAGTGCTTGTGGGTGGAACTGAATTTTGCTGTCCCAGTTATGAGTGGGAGGCTCAGGATTAATTTGCCTGTGTAGCATTTCCATAAAGGTGAGGCTTTTCCCCCGGTAGAGAGCGCTATGTGACCGTGGGCAAGTCACTTAACCCCTCTGTGCATTATAATGAATAATGTCAGTGATATTGTCATTAAGAAAAGAAAAAAAAAAAAAAGAAAAGAAAACAGAAAAGAAAAGTAAAAAAGGAAGAAAAAAAAGAAAAGGTTTTTTTCTCTGGCTCCTTAGTTACCAGATCTCCCTTCTCAACAAGTCATTCCTATTTTGAATATTCCTTCCGGCCAGTCTCTTTCAGGAGACTATCTGGGTTGGTTCTATTCCCCCTGCTGTTTACTTGAGCAAGAACAATCTTATTTTTCCCTTTTCCAAGTTCCTGAGAGACTCTCACTGGAGACCTCAACTAATGGCGATCTTTTCAGACACATGAACATGCAGATACCACGTTACCATCCACTACCGTAAAAGCTGACAATTGAATCTTTAACTTTCTCTTTTCCACAGAAACTGTAAGAAGTCATACCATGAATGAAAACAAAAATAATTGAGCTCTTTGGTTTCTCATTAAACAAAAGAAAGTGGAGCACAAACGCCATGCCAAATGTTTACAATCTGCTGTTTCTGTTTTTATATTTTTCCATAGTGGTGCACCAAGAAATAAGAATCTAGACGGTCTATGTAGTAAGTATAAGTTATTTGATGGCAAAATTATTCCCATTTGCGTATAAGGCTTTAAACAAGAAAAAAACCACTTAGACTTGATTGGAGGTTGTGAGGAGAGGAACAGAATCAATTTTCCCAACTTTCATAATTTATTTCTGTCACAAATTTGCACATATTATATTTAAATCAGGCAAGATTTATAATCGTCATTAAAAATGGTGATTTGTAATGAATTATTTATTCATTCTCTTGTTAGTATGTATGTATCTATCCATCTGACCTACATATGTTTGTTTTTGAACTCTGTAAAAATCCTGTCATGTTTTAAGTGGTTGTGTGGGTTTTACATATTTCACTGAACATTATGTGTTCAAGATTCTTCCCTGTTATTGTACTTAGCTGCAGTTTACTCATTTTCACTCTTGTATATTATTCCATCATGTAAACATACCACAATTTATTTATTCATTCTCTTGTCACTTTGGATGTATCTATCCATCTGACCTTATATATACGTTTGTGTATATCTATCTATACTTATATATCTCTATAGATACATAGTTTTCAGTTCTTTTCAATTATAAACACAGCTGCTAAAACCATCTTTCTACACACGTCCTAGTGCTCACATACAAGAGTTTCTCTTGTGTATCTGCCTGAGAAAGGATCTGTGAGCTAAGCTTTACAAATGACTACTTTCCTGAATAGTTGTCCCAATTTGGATTCCCGGCAGCAATGTGAAAAATTCCCAATGAGCCACATTTTCTCCATTTAATTGGTATTGTCAGACTTCTTAATTTTTGTTAATCTCAACCACAGCATTAAAAACAGAACATTCCACCGCTACTGGTCTGTAGCTGTTCTTAGGATAGCACTTGGGGCATTTCTCTGTGGGAAAGAAACCGTTAACACAATGAAACACGTCTTTCTTAGCAAAACAAAAAGTGGACATATGTGTGACAGACACAAGATAAAAAACAAACAAAACAGAACAAAACCTCCTGTCAAAGTTGATGGATTTATTCCCAAACTGAAAGTACTGTAACATCTGGTTATGGAGAACTGACTGTGCACATGGCAGCTCCTAGTTATTTCCACTTCACAGGTGGGATGTGTGGCAGTTCCTGACCAATGAAACAGCCACGTTCTTCCCCAGAGGTATCCATAGGCTGATCTTATCAGCAGCCATCTTATTGGATATACAACGTAATGTAAACCAATAATACTTCAAAGTGAGCTTATCTAATCTATTCTGGTCATTAGACTGTCATGATATTTTGATAACATACGATTATTTTTCTTCCTTTATTTACAACTAGATTGGAAAAAAAAAACCAACAACAAAAATTGGAATAATTGATGTGGAAAACAGTTCCAAGTATGTTTTTTTTCTTTTCATTTTTATTTTAAGAGACAAGGTCTCCTTCTGTCGCCCAGGCTGGAGTGTAGTGTCCTGATCATAGTTCACTGCAACCTTGAACTCCTGGGCTCAAGCGATCCTCCTGCCTCAGCCTCCCAAGTAGCTGGGACTACAGGCCATGTGTCACCATACCTGGCTAATTTTTTAAAAATTTTTTGTAGAGATGGGGTCTCGCTATGTTGCCTAGGCTGGTCTCAAACTCCTGGCCTCAAGCAATCCTCCTGCCCTGGCCTCCCAAAGTGCTGGGATTGCAGGTGTGAGCCACCACGTCTGGCCTTTTTTTCTATTTTTTAAAAAACATTTTTTCTTACCAGGCATAGTAGTCCCAACTACTCCGGAGGCTGAGGCAAGAGGATTGCTTGAGGTCAGGAGTTCAAGGCCACAGTGCACTGTGATCGCACCTGTCAATAGCCACTGCACTCCAGCCTGGGCAACATAGAGAGATCCTATCTTTAAAATAAATAAATAATTTTAAAATTAAAAAAATTTCAATTAAAAATTCTTTTAAAAAGCATTTTTTTCTTAGTAAAAATAAACCTGTCTTATAAATTAAAGCTGAGGAGGTCCCCCCTTATCATATTTGCTTCCCCCCAAAATACAACTTTGAAAGCCAATGTTGGTATCTGTCAATGTCTTCCAAAGACTATATCAGAATAACTGAATTGAGAACGAGTAGACACCAATTCTCAACACAACACTAATTCACTGTGTGAACCTCTGACCTCTCTGAACATCAGTTTCCTCACCAGCAACATGGGTATAAGACTTGCCCTTCCAGCCTCATAAGGCTGTTGTGAGAGTTAAATGATGCCATGCACTCAGTTATTCATCCGACTTTCACTGAGGTCCTGTGTTGGGTTATAGTATTTTGCCACCCACTTGGGGAAAGCAAAAGACACGTGAGAACCCATCCTTTTCCCTCTGGAGTTGCCAAAGTAATATAGCAGAGGTAAAGTTGAAAATGACAATAGCTGGGCCAGGTGTGGTGGCTCATCCCTGTAATCCCAGCACTTTGGGAGGCCAAGGCAGGAGTATCGCTTGAGGCCAGGAGTTCAAGACCAGCGTGAACAACATAGTTAGACCTTGTCTCTACAAAAAATTTAAAAATTAGCCAGGTGTGGTGACTCACGCCTGTAATCCCAGCTACTTGGAAGGCTGAGGCAGGAAGACCGCTTGAGCCCAGGAGTTCGAGGCTGCAGTGAGCTATGATTGGGCCACTGCACTCTAGCCTGGGCAACAGAGCAAGACCCTGTCACCAAAAAAAAAAAAAAAGACAGAATGCTACAAAAGTATAAGGTTATGTAATTATGGTGGTGGTAGTGGAGGTTACTATGAAGCTTATGAAAGTTATGAAAATTATAAAAGTGAAAAACTGGAAGAAAACAGTACTGAGAATCCCTTGAAGAGGATTTTTGAAAGGTTTCTCCTTCTTTTCTAATCTTACCAAAGGCACTCTACAAATTTAAAAATGAGTATTTTCATTGTTAATTGTATTTAAAAAGGCATTTCATTAAAGTGAAACACAAAGAGTCCATGTATTCCATAATGTATGCCAACTGGAACCAGAAACTTATAGCCAGATATGGGCACACAGCTAAAACTCGTGATCCCACTAACATGCTGGTTTTCTAAACGTCTTTGAGCTCAAAGGACTCCGCTCTATCTTCTCCTTTTCTCCTAGTTAATCAGCTAACTTCTGTAAGACTAGGATGCTGCTTCTCTACAACAGAGGACATTATTGCCCTGCTGATCAATTTTGTTAAAACATAGAGTTGCCACTCACAAATCTCTAGGAAAAAATATTTCTAACCAAAAGGATTTAAAGTGGAAACAGAATCAATTGCAAGCCTGTCTTGTTAGTGAACTAGAAAGTGAAAATAGACATTATGAACCCACTAAGAGAAGAAAGGAGGAGTCATTTTCCTCTTCCCTTTCCCAGGCTGGTGGATGGCTTAGGTGTAGAAGCTTCTTAGGTCAAACAAGCTGGAGTAGAGAGATGTACTTGTTTTTCAGGCTCAGGATAGAGATGTATAGAGAATCTAGTATACTATAGTTGCTCTTCAGATTGTATAAATCTTCCACTTTTTACTAAAAATTTCCATGGAGAGGGACAATTCTGAATCTTAACCTAATTTTTTTTCTTTTTTTTGAGACAGAGTCTTGCTCTGTTGCCCAGGCTAGAGTGCAGTGGCCTCATCATAGTTCACTACAAACTCAACTCCTGGGCTCAAGCAATCCTCCTGCCTCAGCCTCTTGAGTAGCTAGGACTACAGGTGCGCACCACCACCCCCGGCTAATTTTTTCTATTTTTAGTAGAGACGGGGCCTTGCTCTTGCCCAGGCTGGTCTTGAACACCTGACCTCAAGCAATCCTCCCGCCTCAGCCTCCTAGAATGCTAGGATTACAGATGTGAACCACCGTGCCCAGCCCCAATTTTTGGAGGCCTTCCATCCGCAGGGCTAGTTTAAGAAGAAAAAAAAAAAAAAGGTTTTAGCTGTGGTTTAGCTCACCTCTCTCCGCCCAGAATGCAGTCAGACACAACAGTAGGTCGTCAGAGCTTAGCTGTTTCAGGAGGACTAGAAAGTGTCCTTGTACAATCAGTCATGGTTCAGAATGCAGGACTAATGAATCACCACCTCGTTGGCGCCTCCTCAGGGACCATGAGAATAGGTGTTGCCTCATCCTTCTCTGTGAAGCTGGGTGGTTTTCTACTAGTCCTGTGTCAGAGGAGTTTCCTGTGTTGGTATGAACACTAGTCGGAGTGTTAAAGTAATGACAGTAAATACACAGAGCCTGTGGGGAATCGTTATGCAACCTGGTTATGGGGAAGAGGCACCAGAAGTGACAAGGGAAGACCTGGGTTTGAGGCTTGGCCTCTTACCAGGGAGGTCGCAGGTCCCAGATATGGTAAAATATGGGCAGTTTTAGTGATATGACAGCTACCATGGTATATATTTACTACTCTTCTCCTGAACTATCTCAATAAACCTCTCAAGAGCCTTGTGACATAGGCCATTATTATCACATGCTCTTTCTTTTTGAGACAGAGTGTCGCTGTGTCACCCAGGCTAGGGTGCCATGGCATCAGCCTAGCTCACAGCAACCTCAGACTCCTGGGCTCAAGCGATCCTCCTGCCTCAGCCTCCCGAGTAGCTGGGACTACAGGAACGACCACCACGCCTGGCTAATTTTTCTATTTTTTGTAGAGATGGGTCTCGCTCTTGCTCAGGGCTCAGGTTGGTCTCAAACTCCTGGGCTCAAGAGCTCCTCCTGCCTCAGCCTGCGGAGTGCTAGGATTGCAGGCGTGAGCCACTGCTCTGGGCCCTTATTCTCATTCTCACCCTCACTCCATAGATAAGGAAACAAAGTCAGGCTGAATGGTTAAAAACCTTTGCTTAGAGTCAGATAGAACTGGTTTGAAAACCTCCACCTCTACCACTTACTAGCTGTGTGACCTTGAGTATGTCCCTTAACTTTCCTGAGCCTCTGTTTCTTCATCTGTAAAATGAGGACAAGTATAAAGCAAGACCTAACATTTGTTGGGCATTTTTGAAATGTCAGAACGTCCCAAGCACATTACATGGATTCACTCAGATGAATTTCACGGTAACCCTATTGGTAAGTAAAATCATTACCCACATTTTACAGAAGACACTGCGAATGAGTTACTTATTCAAGTTTACACAGTTAGGAGTTGTGGCGCCGCAATTAGAAATCAGGGACCATGATACCACCTCACAGCATTATTGTCAGTTTTAAATAATCAACTGCGATAACATATGTAGAAGTAATTATATGACAAGAGTAGCAAAAAGGATGGGAGGGGCCAGGCGTGGTGGCTCGTGCCTGTCATCCTAGCACTCTGGGAGGCAGAGCCGCCGGGAGGATCGCTTGAGGCCAGGAGTTCCAGCCCAGCCTGATCAAGAGCGAGACCCTGTCTCTACCAAAAATAGAAAAACTAAGCAGGCGTTGTGGTACCCGCCTACAGTCCCAGCTACTAGAGAGGCTGAGGCAGGAGGACCGCTTGAGCCCAGGAGTTGGAGGTTGTAGTGGACTGTGATGACATCACTGCACGCCAGCCTAGGCACGTAGGGAGACTCTGTCTAAAATTAAAAAAAAAAAAAAAGGCTGGGAGGAGATGTAAATGGAATTATTCCATAATAAGGTTCTTACATTATACATGAAGTGATGTAATATTAACTCAACGTGGACTATGATAAATTAAAAACGCATATTGTAATGCCTGGAGCAACTACTAAAAAAAATCTACAAAAGTATGTCATATAATCACAATATAAAAAGTTAATAGAGGAAATAAAATGGAATAAAAATATATATTTAATACAAAAGGAAGCAGGAAAGAAAGAACAAAGGAACAGAAAATAAATGGAATCAATGGAAAACAAAAATGGTAGACTTAAACCCAGCTATATCAGTAATTACTAATTTGGACTAAATGGTAAAAAAGCAGAGATTGTCAAACTGGATATATAAACAATACTCAACTATTTTAACATATGCTGCTTAAAGTGACATACTTTAAATATAAAGACACAGACAAGTTGGACAGGTGGAAAGTAAAAGTATAAAGCATGCAAACACTCAGGATAAGAAAGCTGGTGTGGTTAATAACAGAGTAGACTTTAAAACAGGGAGGATTACCAGAAAGACAGATTTTTTTTTTTTGCAGACAAGGTCTCACTCTGTTGCCTGGGCTAGAGAGCAGTGGCATCATAGCTCACTGCAGCCTCAAACTCCTGGGCTCAAGCGAGCCTCCTACCTCAGCCTCCTAAGCAGTGGGGACTACAGGCACTCACCACCATGCTAGGATATATATATTTTTTTTTTGTAGAAACGGGGTCTCACTATGTTGCTTAGACTGGTCAAGGCAGAAATTCTATAATGATAAAAGACTCAATTCACCAAGAACACAGCAATTAATTCCAAGTGACTTTGCATCTAATAAGAGAGCTTCAAACACATGAAGCAAAAATGGACAGAACTAAAGGGGAAAAACAGACAAACCCACAGTTATAATTGGAGATTTGCCTTTAAGTAATTTATAGAACAAGAAGATTTTAAAATATCCCTATGAATATGGAAGACTTGAACCATATTATCAGCCAACTAGATCTAATTGACATTTATCAGACACTGCATTCAGTAGCTGCAAAGTATACATTCTTTTAAGTGCAAATGGAACATTCAGTCAAGATAAACCCCATGTTGGGCCATAAAAAAGTCTCAATAAATTCCAAAAAATATCTATTACAAGTAATTATAATATTATTAAAATGAGGGTGAGGGTTAGCTATTTGTCTCATAATCTGTGGTTCTATGAGTTCTACTCTAACATGAGGAATTTTCTAGCACCTTTTCCCCAGTCTGCTAACAATTTTATTATTTGCTTATTAAGTTTCCACAGATCTTGCCAAGATTAAGACCCAGTTCTCTAGTCCCCAAACAATTGAGTTATTTAAGTTGAAATTAAAAACAGTAACAAGAGCTTGAACTTCATCTCCCTTTTCCTGGGTTCTGCAGTTCCCTATTCTCAGAAAATGCAGTCTTCCACCTGAAGCTTGGCACCATATGATTTGGACACCAGCACATCTGTTGCTTAAGATTTTCTAAAATAATCTCAGTTACCCTGAGGACAATGAACTTCTGCAAAAGCGAATCTGTCAATCAGGGATCCTTTCTTCAGAGTCCTCGGTTCCTCAGCTTACTTCTGGAGTCGAGGGAAACATTGGTGTCCATACACACTCCTCCCTCCCCAAAAAGATGTGCTTTGTGTGTGTGTGCCAGGTGCCAATGTCTCAAGAGGCAGTCCTGAGACCCAAAATAATACAATATTGCAGGGGCTCCTAAACCGGAGTCTATTGGCCCTACTACTAAGAGGGTTTGCCTGAAAATGTGTGCTGATGGCATTTTCCTGGGAAAAGAACTCCTTGCTTGCATCAGATTCTCATGAAATAGGAGCTTTGACCTCTAAAATGCTAAAAGACTATTGCATTATCTTTTCAAGTTGTCAAAAACATTTTCACACCTTAGCCCGGCAGAGGACCCAAATGCTACATTTTTGTTTTCTCATCTGCAATAAAGGCTTGCATCAAAAAACATGCAAAATATTCATTGCCTTCACTAAAGAAGTTCTAGGCCACAACCCTTGTTTCCACTCAACACTTTTGAAGGCTTCATTTATTAACATCCTGCGAAATAAAACTCTGGAGACAATGGTTGGGGAAATGCTGGTTTAGAAAGTTCACTTGTTTTTCCATTCATTTCAAATACTTACCAAGCCTGTAGTATGCGACAGGCATCTGCCAGGTGCTGCGGAGGTTACCGTTGGGATGTGGCACGCTGGTCTAACTCAACCTCAGCTGCAGACACAGGGCTCCAGGGCTGACAGCATGCGCAAGAAGTCGGATGAACCTAGATCTGGATCCGGCCCAGCCCACCTTACTAGCTGTTGGACCTTAGGGAAAATTACAAAAACGTCTTTGAACCTCAATTTAGATTCCTCATCTGAGAAATGGGGCTATGCAGGTAATCACTGCCATATGTGATTTTGGGTTCTTTTAGGCATGTTGTGTAGGTGGATCTGGATCTTGCCTCTTTCCTCCTCAACTTTGCTTCTCAGCCCCCACGCTCATTTTCCTGCAGCCCCCACCCCTTTCCTTCTGTGGCTTGAATAAGCCAAACTCATTTTCATCCCAGTCTCTTGCACCTACTGTTTCTCCCATAGGAGGCGCTTCTCTGAATCTTTGCAACTCCGCTCTGCATTTTTGCTCCTTATCCCTGGATTTCAGCTCCTGCATGTTCCCTCCTCAGAGATTTTTCCTGGCCATTCACCAGGATCACACACCCTCTCCACCACCTTTGCCTATTGTATTGTTTTCACAACACATTATCTAATACTGCACTAGTGTGCTTACTTTTAAAAAATTCCTTTCTTCTCATTAGAACTTGTTCAGGGCTGTAGCTCCTGGACATAGGACAGTGCTCAGAAAAGTACAGAGCTCAGTAGTGTTTGTTGAATGAATGAACCAAGTGAAATAAGGTGGCTTGAAAAGGGTGTTGACTGATACAGATGAAAAACAAATCAACATTAGCAACTGTGGCTTTATACTTGTTACTATAATAGCTACATATCAAAAGAGGGGCGTGTTTTTATATTTGCATAACAAATTGGCTCAGAAAAAGTAATTGATCTAGAACAATAGCCCCATATCAAAGGTGAGCTCAAGTTTCAACAACGCAAAACAGAAAATTACTGGTTGCCTTGAAATCACACACCCTTTTCACTCTCCCCACCCATGAGGTTTACCAAAAATTCTTAGGCGGTTTTCCCCCTGGCCAAATGTGACAGCCGTTAAAATGGAAGGTTGCTGGGTGGGAAAGGGTGGTGGAGACGTGTGTTTCAGATGAAGGAAAGTTTCTTTCACCTTGTACAAGTGGACACTACATTGGGCGCTGACGGACAAGTAACATGAAATGGGTAAGTGGACAAGCGGTGGACTGGGAAGGAAGTATTAAACTGGAGGGAGAACCCCATAATTTCTATCAGAGCCACCAAAAGCCACCCCAAGTAAACCTTCAAGGTAAGTAAGAGAGCCAGGCCCATCCTACGAATGCAGCAGCTTCGAGGCATGTCCGACCAGATGGTTACACATAAGCCTCTCCTAACCGTTTGGAGGCTCTACTGAATTCAGGTGTGGAGGAAGACAATAGCATGGATTCTATTTCCCTCTCTTAAGCGAATGGTGGGAAATAACACGAAGGTCATGAAGCGCCTCCAATGCCAGGGCAAGGGCCCTGAGCCTTTGAGATCGCTAGGTAAGGAGACCAGTGAGTAGCAGTGTAAATAAAATGGTTTAGCAGGAAAGAGACCGATTTGGAGAGGCCAGAGTGGAGGCTGTTAATAGTCCACGCAAGAAAGAGAGTATAGAGTACAGAATTAGGAGAGAAGTAATATGAAAAAAAAAAACAAAAGAAGAGTGGACATGAGTTGTATGGGTCAGAAGTTTCTGGTGGGACTATGCAAGTCAGAAGAGCTGCAGCCTAAGTTGGGTGGGGGTTTCATGGGGTTTGTTCTAATGCTTTTGGCTCATAGGATGCAAACTATTATGTGTCTCTTCAAAATAATAGCCCCTGGTGTCTACTGGCCATATCATGAAATAGAAATTATGAAGGCACTGTATCTTTTAAAAAAAAATCCCCTTTTGTAGCACTTCCTTAAAAATAGCTATTTAATGTAACTCTGCCAGTGTTATTGATAGTTGTGTCTTAACAATTCTGACTTTAAAAAATTTTTTTCATGACAGCCTACCATTGAATTAACAATTCTGACATTAATGAAACATCTTTGTAAAGGGTTGAAACATCTTCCTGGTAAGTGTTCAGCTTATGCTTTTCAAAATACCTTATAATCACTGTCTATTTTCTCCTTTAGCCTAAAGAGTATGTCTCATTGTCTGCATGTTTAGTTGTAAGAAATATTAAGCAATTAAAGTGATCAGTAATTTTTCGAGGTTTCTGCTTCTCTTTGGGTTTGCTACTTTTAAGAGTTGTGATAGTCTTGTGGAGTATTTTAGTCAAAGAAAGCAGGTTCATTTTAAGTATTTAATTCAAAATACAATTCAGTGCTTCAGCGCTTTTGACTTGAAGCATAATTAATTGAAAGTCATTGACATGACTTTAAAAACATGCACTACTAATAATATTCATTAAAGACTATAGCCCAAAGAGTGATTGATGGATCTTTTTCTCATATTTTCTTTTAACTGGTGTGATACAGTGATTTCAAAGAGCCAAATGAAATTTTAATATCTAACATGTTATATTGACATATTATGGATATCTATAATATTAGCATTGGATTATATCATCTCATTTTATTATTCAGTGTTAAACACTAAAGAGTAAGGTCATCGTGTTTGCAGGATAAATGCTAAGAACTTGTAGAAACAGAATTGCTGGGTTTGCTAAAGGAAATGATAAGCAATGTTGAACCCACCACAGTTCTCTCTCTTTCTTTCTTTTTTAGACCCTGGACAACACGCTGAACCAACACAGTTCTTTCTTATTATGTGGGTTTGTTTGTTTGTTTGTTGTATTGGTCTGTAGAACATAGAGTTAAAAAATCGCTTAATTGTAAGCCTGTGTGATAATTGCTTATTTAAAGCAAAATCTAAATTACTTACGGATAAGAAAGTAGAGAACAAATTTACAGACCAGAGTTCTCAATTTAGGATTCTAGGGAACCCAAGGGGCTTCATAGGCTAAAGTTTATTCGTGATTTACATCCAATTTTCATGGGAGAAAAAGCATGTTTTTCGCCAGATTCTCAGCTACCATATGACATCAAAAAGGTTTGAAAAAAATCCCACTGTTATATAAAGGAGGGCTATGCTAAGGTAAAAAGGATTTTGATTTTCAGAATTTTTAAATACTTGAAATACTTAAATATACTTTTGACTTATTTCCATTTTCTCTTATCAGTTAAGCAGTTTAGGCAATTAATTCTGTTTGGCTATTTTAACATTTTAAAAGTATTATAATGTTGGAAAAGCAAAAAGAAATGTTTGTAGGAAGTTTTGTAGAAGGAAAATTTGTACTCATTGAAGAGAATTCAGATGATACTCTTGGTTTACGTATATTCAGAAAATATTTTTGAGGAAGATCTCATTCAGAAGCAAATTAGAGACCAAATTTAATTTTTTTTAAATATTGAACTTTTTCAGAATCGTCAATTTATGTTATTTTATTTTACTTTTTGTGCCTTTCTTCAAGCAGCACTGGAACTGAATTGTCAATTTATTAATGAAGCATGGTAAGGTGACATTTTAAAATCTTTACTCTCCCTCCATTTTAAAAATAAAATATTTGGATTGTATTAATAAGGATACAAAATAGTTTGCAAATCAGTTCAATTTTAGGTGGTGGAGACATATTTTTGAATTTAGGAGCATTTCATTTTTAAGTAACTATTCACAGATTCTGTTCCATTGAAGATATTTCCTTGACCCTGTCTTCCAAATCAGCCTCCCCTTCTCTATAACTCCTTGCTAAAATTTTACAAGAATGTTAAATACTATACAATAGAATCAATATTATTCTCTAAATACTATACTGTAGTGTAGTGGTTCTCAACTGGGGTTGATTTTGTGCCTTAGGGTACATTTGGTGATGTCTAAAACATTTTTGATTATCATGACTGTGGGGGTGCTCCTGGCATCTAGTGGGTAGAGCCCAGGGATGCTTCTAAACATCCTACAAGGCACAGGACAGCCCCCCACAGCAAAGACTTAGCCAACCCTTAGGAGTTTGAGAAACCCTCCTTTAGACTAAATACTATTTTATATGAGGAACATTAAGGTTAATTGGTAATTTCATAACTCCAGAATTCTCCCATTGTTCCAGCAGACTTGTGTTGAACAAGACAAGCTAGGTCAAGCATTTGAAGATGCTTTTGAGGTACTGAGGCAACATTCAACTGGAGATCTTCAGTACTCCCCAGGTAGAGATAAATCATTTACCCTCTTCTGCTGGTGCATTAAATGATCACATACATATATAAGAACAGAGACCATTTTTACTTAAAGCATCTAGAATTCATTCTAACAAAGGCAAAACACATCCAGAGTTATCTAGCCCTACAGTCCCCAAACCCTGGGCCGCAGACTTGGTACCGGTCCATGGCCTGTCAAGAACCCAGCACAGCAGGAGGTGAACAGCAGGTGAGCTAGTGAAGCTTCTTCTGTATTTATAGCTGCTCCCCATTGCTCCCCATCGCTCACATCACCACACAAGCTCTGCCTCCTGTCAGATCAGCAGTGGCATTAGATTCTCATAGGAGTACGAACCCGACTGTAAACTGTGCATGTAAGGGATCTAAGTTGTGCAGGCCTCATGAGACTCAAATGCCTGATGATCTGAGGTGGAGTTCAGGCAGTGATGCTAGTGCTGGGGAGCAGGTGCAAATACAGATTATCATTAGCAGAGAGGTTTGCCTGCGCAATAAATATAATGCACTTGAATCATCCCCAAACCACTATCCCCCCCCCCACGGTCCATGGAAAAACTGTCTTTCATGAAACCGGTCCCTGGTGCCAAAAAGGTTGGGGACCACTGATCTAGCCTAAATAAAATTATTAAAGTCTCACGTCTCACATATAAAAATGCAGAGAATATACAGAATGACATTCCATACAGGAATACAAAGACACACACACACACACACACACATATTTTTTTTTCTTTTATTTTTTTAAAGACAGGGTCTCACTCTGTTGCCCAGGCTGGAGTATAGTAGTGTGATCATAGCTCACTGCAGCCTCTAACTCCTGGGCTCAAGGGATCCTCCCGCCTCAACCCTCTGAGTAGCTGGGACTACAGGTGTATACCACCACACCTGGCTAATTTTTAAATTTTTTGTAGAGACAGGGTCTCACTATGTTGCCAAAGCTGGTCTTGAACTTCTAGGCTCAAGCTATCCTCCCACCTTGACCCACCAAAATGCCAGGATTACAGGCATAAGCCACCTCGCCCGGCCCAAAGACATATAATTATCTGCTTTTAAGAATATCTGGTTGGCATTTATTTACCTAATAAACATATCATTTTATCTATTCAGAAAAGGCTTTTAAATTCTTCTAATTCATCTTATAGACCTTCTACCCACCCAAGATATGGTCTACTTAGAAGAATAAGTATTTTTATCCTCCCTCACCCATTATCCTATCAACTATATAGTCTAGATGAGATGCAAATATGTTGCATATTGAGTTTGTATAGGGTATTGCAGAATGTTCCAAGATAAAAGAAGTCATGAGGTCTCAGCAAGACGCATGCACTCTAGTAAGTGAAACGGGCTATATAAGAGAGTATCTGTAATATCAGCATAATGGGATAAACACCATAGGTGAAGTAGGAAGTGGTAAGAAAACATAGAAGGGAGCAATTGCGCGTATAAACACATATATTTATATATAGAAATAAACTTGACTTTTTTACTTTCTCCGTTTTTAAATTAGATTACAAAAATTACCTGGCTTTCATCAACCATTGTCCTCATGTCAGAGGAAATTCCCACTGCTACGGGGTGTTGCCTACAGAGGAGCCTGTCTATAATTGGAGAACTATAATGGTAAGGACATTTACCAGGAGGCCATGGCTCGGTAGCAGGCAACTCTCCTGTTCTCACCAGCCTGCTGTTAGGCAGATGCTAGCTGAAACCCAGCTTAAAGACAGCACTGGCCATGAAAGTGCTCAGCCGGGGCGTCAGCTGCGGTCTGAAGCTGACGGTCAACGTGGAAGCTGCCAGCAGTGCTGGCAGGAAGGAAGCTGCTCTTCATCATCACTCTTTATTCAGCCTCAGCCTGCTTTGAATGACTTCTGTAAAGAGGAGGCATTTTCAGGGTTTTCACATCATTGCTTTTCCTTAGTCCATCTAGGAAATTGCAAAAACAGTTATGCTTCCCCTAAAAGCCATGGGGCAAAGGCCCAAACTTCCCCTGCACTGGTTTTACCCACTATCTCATATTAACCTGCTCTGTTTTCCCTCCCAAGCTCAGAGTTAGCTACAGGTATTAGACCAATTCTTTTATATTTTAGCAGCCCCCTGCAAAGGGAAATGTCCCCACCATCTCTCCATTCATGGATTTTTTTACACTGTTTTCTTCATGCATGCATTTATCAAGCAGTCCTAGGTAATGGGGTGTAAATGTGAAAAATTGTTTTGTTTTTATTCAGTCATTACCTTCAGCCATGCTATGTCTGATGTCCTTCTCCTGTGCCTGTTAATTGTTCCCTCGGGGCCTTTCCATAAGACATTTCTTTGAAGAGAGGGTGCTTTTGTTCCAGCTTAACCTCTTCCAGCTCCACTTTGGGTTGCCAGGTAAAATGCAAGATGACCAATATTTTGTTTTGCTTTTGTTTTTGAGACAGGGTCTTCTCTGTCTCCCAGGCCAGAGTGCAATGGCATCATCATAGCTCACTGCAGCCTCAAATCCCTGGGCTTAAGCGATTCTCCTGTCTCGGCCTCCCAAGTGGCTGGGACTGCAGGCACGCACCACCGCACCTGGCTAATTTTTCTATCTTTTGTATAGACAGGGGTCTCGCTCTCGCTCAGGCTGGTCTTGAACTCCTGGCCTCAAGTGATCCTCCTGCCTCGGCCTCCCAAAGTGCTAGGATTACAGGGAGTAAGCCATCGTGCTCGACCGAGATGCCCAATATTTTTATTTGCTAAATCTGGCAACCCTACTTCTTTCTACCTCAACTCCCATTTTCTAGCATGCACCTCACATCCTCTTAGGGTTGGGGACTCCTTGCCTGCTGGGCAGCCCTCCTGTGTGGGGTATGGTAAGATGGCTCAAGCCCAGCCCCTTCCACTGTGTCTAATAAACCCATGGAGACCCACATATCCTGGCCATAGGTAAATGGTAGGAGCTTGGGCTGCTTCCTCTTGGAAGCTGCTTGGGTTTGCCCTCCCTTGGCTCTGCCCTCCCTAGCTGCCATCTTTCTTTTCTCATCTGCTCTTTCCCAGATGGGCATCCAACACAGAAATGGAAGCCAACTTCCCTTTTCGCTGGCACCACGATCTTTACTAATGATTCTTTTGAGAGCTTGTTTGGAGGTTCTAGCAGGGGAGCGCACCTACTCGTGTACCCTTGACCGAAGAACGGTCCCCCTATACCCTTGACCGAAGAACGGTCCTCCTCTATTGAAGAAGGTCGTCCTCTTCGACCTAGTGTGCAGCTTCAGGAGGGACGCATGTGGAGCAGGGAGGGTGGAAGGGGACACCCGCCTAGCCAGCCAGATCAGCCGAATCAACCCTGGCGATCAATGGGGTGACAGTTATCGCAGCCAGATTGTCCTCACATCCACTAATGATTCTTTTGGGTTGTTCTTTCTCACTGGGCACTCTTAGGGAGAAGAAAGAAAGCAATCCCTTCTTTCTTGTAGGGCGGGGAAGACATGAAACTCCTCACAAAGCCAAAGATTACCCTTTGTCCCTTGGTCCTCATTATATAGATATGATGCTAGTTGTGCCCTGGGAACTATCTGGCTGCAGTTGGGGGTAATACCTTAGAATTTGAGAGATACTTAGCCTCTTTTTGCCCTTAGCTTTTTTTTTTTTCTCTGAGACAGAGTCTCACTCTGTTGCCTGGGCTAGAGTGCAGTGGTGTCATCACAGCTCACTGCAAACTCAAACTCCTGGGCTCAGGTGATTCTCCTGCCTCAGCCTCCCAAGTAGCTGGGACTACAGCACCTACCACCATGCACAGCTAATTTTTCTATTTTTTGTAGAGATAGGGTCTTGCTCTTGCTCAGGCTGGTCTCGAACTCCTGGCTTCAAGCAATCCACCTGCCTCAGCCTCCCAGAGTGCTATGCCCTTAGCTTTTTGACTTTAGTCTTTAATAAGGGGCCACAGGGAAAGTCCCACTTAACATCCTGCTGTATTATTTATATAGAACAGTGCTGCAGACTTCTGTTTTGAAGGACATATTCATCAATCTCTGCAGAATATAACTGAAAACCAGCTGGTACAACCTGCTATTCTCCAGCACAAAGGGGGAAAAGGTATGTTGATCTATCACTCCTTATATAGGTAAAAGAACCAGATCTTTCTCATAGTAGCTTTAAGGGGATTTTATATCTGAGTTTCAAATGGTATTTGCAAAATGTTCTCGTATCACAACTGAGAATAATTTAACTCTGACTGATTGAACCACCCCAAGCCATTCATCTTGGGGGAGGCTTCCTAATGCTTCACATAGATGTTGTGAAGCCTCAAAGTGTCACTTAGCTCAAATAAATCTGTATTCCAGAATAAGGTATATATTTTAGTTACAGAAGGAAAAACTTTTCCACACATTATTTTAGCAATTATATTCCATTTGCAAAGCCCTTGGGATTTAAATCTTCTTCTCTATTAAGTTTTCTGCAAAAAAGTTCCACAATAATTTAATATTTCATAAATTGAAATCCATAGTTCATAAATTTAAGACAATGATGAATGACCTCACTTAACAGACTGCCAAAAATGTTATAGCAGAAGAATAGCCTCTGTTGGCTCAGATGTGGGCCACATCATTCTCACATACTATTGGAGGGAGTGAAAATTGGTACCACGTTTTGTAAGTCAATTTGGCAATACCTATCAAAAATTTGAATGTTCATACCTTTTGACTCTTTGGGACTATAGAACTCAGTGGTTGAGTGTTAGGTCTGTGTTAACTGTGTGAGTCTGGGCAAATCACTTAACCTTCTGTACCACACAGTTTCCTTATTCAAAAAATCAAACAATAATAATTGTATCAATATTGTAAGATTGCTATAAAAATTAAATGAGAAAACCCATGTAAAGCATTGTGCTCATAGACTATCACTGTGGATAATTTCTCAAAATACCACAGATGTGAGTGTGTGTAAGTGTGTATTTGTGTATGTATATGCATACAGATGGTCCCCAACTTACAATATTTTAACTGGTACTTTTGCTCTGTACATTAATGGTGAACACCCTTACAACCATTCTGTTTTCACTTTCAGCACAGTATTCAACAAATTACATAAGATATTCAACACTTTATTATAAAATAAGCTTTGCATTAGATGATTTTGCTCGACTATAGGTTAATAGTGTTCTGAGCGTGTTTAAGATAGGCTGGGCTAAGCAATCATGTTAGGTAGGTTAGGTATATTAAATGCATTTTCTTTTTTTTTTTTTGGTTTCTGTCACATCTGATAAATGCATTTTCAACCTACAGTATTTTCAACTTACGATGGGTTTATTGGGACATCATCACATTGTAAGTCGAGGAGCATCTGTATATGTATTTTGGTGTTCATTGCAATGTTGTTTGTGATAGTTAAAAAAAAAAGGGAATGCCCCTCCCATATTTGTTGGTGTATGAGGTACTGAGATGTATAAGCTCTATCCCAATTTTACAATGCAATTTTTAAAATTATACATTATCATAGTTATTTAAAATTATTTTAAGTGATTTTTTTGAAAACCTAGTTTTGTTCCTATAAAACAGTACACTGTGTCCTAGAATCATAAAATTCTAAATATGCAGTAATATTCTAATCCAGCAAGTAATAATGTATAAAATCACTCAGATAAAATAAATACATTGTACCATTGAATATTGGTACTGAATCTTGAACTACAGTCACTTGAATGATGGGGGATATGTTCTAAGAAATTCATCATTCAGCGATTTCATCCTTGTGCAAACATCATAGAGTGATCATAGAGTGTACTTACACAAACCCAGATAGTATAGCCCACTACACACCTGGGCTATATGCTATAACATGTTGCTCCTATGCTACAAACCTATACAGTATGCTACTGTACTGAATACTGTAGACAATTGTAACACAATGGTATTTGTGTATCTAAACATAGAAAAGGTACAGTAAAATATGGTAAAAAAGTTTAAAAATGGCACACCTGTATAGGACACTTACCATGAATGGGGCTTGCAGGACTGGAAGTTGCTCTGGGTGAGTCAGTGAGTGAGTGGTGAGTGAATTCAAAGACCTAGGATATTCTACACTAAATTTATTTTAAAAATGCTTTCTTTCCTTAATAATAAATCAATCTTAGCTTACTGTAACTTCATTACTTTATAAACTTTTAAATTTTTTTAACTTTCTTTCTTTTTAATGTTTTCTTTCTTTATGTCCTTATTCTATGAGCTTTTTTTATATTTTTAAAATTTTTTATTTTCAATTTATTTTTACTTTTTAAACTTTTTTGTTAAAAATTAAGACACAGACACACACATTAGCCTGGGCCTACAGAGCCAGGATCATCAATATCACTGTCTTCCACCTCCACATCTTGTCCCACTGGAAGGTCTTCAGGGGCAGTAGTACACATGGAACTTTTACGTCTTTTGATAACAATGCTTTCTTCTGGAATGTCCCCTGAAGGACCTGCCTAAGTCTATTTTAAAGTTCACTTTTTAAGAAGTAGAAGTAGTATACTCTAAAATAATGACAAAAAAGTATAGTATAGTAAATACTAGGTGATGGGAATTTTCCAGCTCCATTATCATAGTATATGTGGTCCATTTTCGACTGAAACATCATTATTTGGCACATGACTGTAGAAATTTAGTAGTAATTTAATATAAGGAGAATAACACTTCTACTTTTGTCTAGCTGTTTACCTTGTCACCTATAATTTATTTTTTAATTGGGCAGCCCCCCAAACCTGAATAGGTTCAGAGAGACTCCCTCACCTATAACTTTTTAAAAACAAACAAAAACACACTCCAGGGTAGGAAGGCTGTATCTTTTCATTGAGGTTTTGCGTTGCGGAGCTTTGCCATTAGGCGATCCATCGCCCACCATTTTCTGTGTTTAGATCTTAGTCTTCCAGCTGAAATAAGGCCACATTTGAAAAAGAGTGAAATTTCAAAATATTTTGGGCATTCATTCTTGGGAGAAAAATCTTACACCCATAAAATGGAACGTATATAGCTGTGAGAAGGCATGAAGGCATTTCTTACCTATTGATACAGAAAGAACTCCAAAATATGTTTTATATTTGTTTTAATCTTTTTTAATTCCATAATTCAGAAGTAATAATGCTCATTGAATTTTTAAAATTCAAACACTTCAGAAGTATGTAAATAATAAGTGCAAGTATTCCTTCTGCTTTTTTCCATGCTGTGCCTCAGAAGTGACCACTGTCTACAGTTTGGTATTTAATCTATCTGTAACTGATCTCTATATTGTTCTACAATTTATTTAAGATAATTATTTACTGAAAAAGTGCAAATGAGTATGATCCCATTTGTAATTTTAAAGAATATGTGTACATTTGTAGATGCAAAAAATTTTTAAAAAACCTTTTCTAGAAAAATGTAAAATAGACTGGAACTTTTACTTTCACTTTGTACTTTGGTTTGAATCTATATACCATGAGTATACAATACTTTCATTTTTAAAAAATAAAATTTAAACGTTTTTTAAAAATTGAAAACATTTTAAAAGATGATGATGCATTAAGATTGACTTGATCGTGGAGGAGAGGCAGAAGAGTTTTGTTTAAGGTTGTGACTTTAATTCATGATGTGTTTTTTGGTAAGTCCCTTTCATTTCTCAATTCATAAACTAAAGATAATATAATGCAAAAGATAATCTTTGTAAAAACGTTTGAGGTTTTTGCATGAGTGATAACTAATGCAAGAATATTACTCCCCAGAGATGATTGAAAGCAGTTTGGGAATCCACTATTCTACTTCCTCAAGGGGAAAGTGGAATTTGGCCGTGGGTTTTTTAGCTACTGACAGATCTGGCAGAGCATGGTATTTACAGGCAAATACAGAAGTCACAAAATGGGCTGTCACCTTTGTTCTTATGAGCAGTTCTCTGTTAAGCCAAAGAAATCCTATCAACTGAACAAACAAAAACCAAACAAATCCTCTCAAAATTTCCTGTCTAGTTATTTTGAAATATAAATGGCTGTGTTTCTAAAAAGATAAAAACCCTAGTAGCCTTTTTCACAGCAATGAAAAATATTACAATGCCCATTGTCATTGCTCATAAATAACGTTAAAGTGATGTGAAAACATTTTTGGCACTTCTACTCCAGTTTTTTCTATTTTTTTTATTTTTCAAGTAATTGTGCAGACCCAGGGTTATCATTTTTACTTAAGTCTTTGGTATCAATTTTTCTAACATTATCTTATCTTTGCATTTTACAAAGTACATTCACATCCTTACCTCATTTGATTTAACTCATTTGAATAAAGCCCCTTCAAATTACTCATTTTCTGGAAATGGCTTTTTGAGGCTTCTCTTGAAAACCACTGAACTTTGCAGTATATTTTGCCCTGTTTTGTTGTTCTGTAGAAAGTTTAACATGTGACGTAAAACTAGTAGTCAAGATTTAACTGGACCACTTGGCAAATGGAACCTCAGGTGAAGAGGCTCCAGGCTTTGTTTTTCTAGTTTTAGCACAAAATTTTTGACAATTTACCCAACAAAGAAAGATCCAGTTGAAACTTCAATAGGCCAAATAGATCCTTGACCATCGAGTCCCATAAAATGATGACATAAATACATTCCTAAGGGGGTGAGTAGGAGGAAAACCAGTCCCAGTGCAGCTTTTAACTCTGCAGTTACTCAACAAACCCTTCCTGAGGATGTTCTCCATGTACAGCCATGGTGGAGCTTGACAGTGTTTCCCTCCATTTTAGGCAGGAAGAAGCTCCGACTGTTTGAATACCTTCATGAATCCCTGTGTAATCCCGAGATGGCATCTTGTATTCAGTGGGTAGATAAAACCAAAGGCATCTTTCAGTTTGTATCAAAAAACAAAGAAAAACTTGCCGAACTTTGGGGAAAAAGAAAAGGCAACCGGAAGACTATGACTTATCAGAAAATGGCCAGGGCACTGAGGAATTATGGAAGAACTGGGGAAATCACCAAAATCCGGAGGAAGCTAACTTACCAATTCAGTGAGGCCATTCTCCAAAGATTCTCTCCATCTTATTTCCTGGGGAAAGAGGTCTTCTGCTCACAGTATATTCCACCTGATCAAGAATATCTCAGTTTAAATAACTGGAATGCAAATTATAACTGTACATATACCAATTACCATGAGCTAAGTGAGCTAAGTCACCCTGATTGCTGAACATACTCTCACATTTCATGGTCTCTTGGCACCAGAAATCCACCCCTATGAGCTTCTGTACCTCTCTCTATCTCTCTCTTTTTTTTTTCTTTTTTTTTTTAGCTGCTGAAGGTCAAAGTCTCTAGAGAAATTTTTTTTTTTTTTTTTTTGGTACCTCCTCTACTCTGAAGGGATTTAGGGTTTTGGGTTTTTTTTCCTGTGAAGACTCTAGAAGTTGTTTTTTGTTTTGTTTTGTTTTGTTTTTAGCTATCAGAAGAAGAGAATTTAAAATTTTTTTTTTATTTTTCCAAAGAACAGTGTCACTGCAAGTTTTTTGTTTTTTTTTTTAAGCTACCCATCATGAACTAGGATTCAGGATTTTTTGCTTAAAGCAAATAATCAAGAGAAAAAAAAAGACCAATTAACTTCATCTTTTGGGTTTTTTTGTTTGTTTGTTTTTTAAGAAACCAGGGATGCTGCTAAATCTTTTGGGTTTGTTTGTGTGTGTGTTCTCTTTTTGAGTCTATAACTGCATGCCAGCAATTAACTTTATTGTTGCTATCTTTTATCGAATAGCACATAATCTATATTAACTTGGTGGGAAATTCTGCCAATAAACAATTTTATTGTTTTAAATGACCAGCCAGGCGAGGTGGCTCATGCCTGTAATCCCAGCACTTTGGAAGAGGGGGGATCACAGGAGCCCAGGAGTTGGAGGCTGCAGTGAGCTGTGATTACGCCACTGCACTCCCAGCTGCAGTCTGGGCAACAGAGTGAGACCCATCTCTCAAAAAAAAAAAAAAAAAGCTGACAAACGATCCAGCCCCATAGACTAAATATCTTTGTTCTTTATTCTCTATGCCAGGGGTCCTCAACCTATGGTGAGTTGTATAATTATTTCATTATATATTACAATGTAAGAATAATAGAAATAAAGTGCACAATAAAAGTAGTGCACTTGAATCATCCTGAAACAATTCCACCCCTCCCCCCACTCCAGTCCGAGGAAAAATTGTCTTCCATGAAAACGGTCCCTGGTACCAAAAAGGTTGGGGACCGCTGCAGGCAACCACTTTTTCTTTTTTTAGTAGTTGAACATGGATCTATATAACCACTTTCTTCTAGATTAACAGTGCCAGTACAGATGATTTGTTGTTGTTGTTTTTTAAGCAGCTTACCAGAGGACACATGATTTGATTTATATATTGATTTAAACATTTTGCTGTCACATACTCAGGTGAAAAAAATCACTCTTCTTCTTTCCCTCATGCTACCTTGCCTAAGAGAAAAAATCACTCAATATATATCTGATGGCTTTACAAAAAAATCGAAAAATCATTCACAAAAAATGATTGTATATGATACAGTATTTGGTCCAAAATATGTTCATGGCTTTAAAAATTTCGGTGGAAATATCTATTCAGGTTCCTTACTCATTTTTTTCCTTCTCTGCTTCTCTTTTGATATTACCCATTTTGAAAAATTTTTTAATGTTTTAAATTAAAAAAAAATTTTTTTTTGAGACAGGGTCTCCGTTGCTCAGGTTGGAGTGCAGTGGCACAATCATAGGTCACTGTAACCTCGAACTCCTGGGCTCAAGTGATCCTCCTGCTTCAGCCTCCCAAGTAGCTAGGACTACGGGCATGCACTACCAGGTCCAGCTAAAAACAATTGTTTTTAATTCACTACTATACTAACGAGGAGTTACCCATTTTTAAATTGGTTTTTAAACTTTCTTGCTGTTGAGTTGTTTGAGCTCTTTATATATGTTGGATATTAACCCTTTATCTGATATATGGCTTGCAAATATTTTCTCCCAATCTGTAGGTTGTCTACAGTTTGTTAATTGTTTCCTTTGCTTTGCAGAAGCTTTTTAGTTTGATGTACTCCCATTTGTCTATATTTACTTTTGTTGCCTGTGCTTTTGGGGTCAAATCCAAAGAATTATTACCCAGACCAATGTCATGTAGTTCCCTCCTATGTTATCCTCTAGTAGTTTTAGAATTTCTGGTGTTACATTTAAGTCTTTAATCCATTTTGAGTTGATTTTTGTATATGATGTATGATAAGGGTCTAATTTTAGTCTTCTGCATGTGGAAATTCAGTTTTCCCAGCACCATTTTTTTTCTTCCTTTGCTATTTCTTTCAGGACCAACACCATTTATTGAAAAGGCTGTCCTTGTCTTCTTGGCACCTTTGTTGAAAATCAGTTAGGTTCATCTCTGGGCTGTCTTTTCTGTTCCATTGGATGATGTATCTTTTTGTTGTTGTTGTTGTTGTTGCCAATTTCATGCTGTTTTAATTACTGTAGCTTTGTAGTATAGTTTATCTTTTTTTTTTTATGAATATCTTCAGTATGCTGTGTAGTATATTTTGCTCATGATTGCCTTGGCTATTCTTGTTTTTTTGCAGTTCTATATGAATTTTTGGATTGTTTTTTCTACTTCCATGAAAAATCACATTTTGATAGGGATTGCATTAAATCCATAGATTGCTTTGGGTAGTATGGACATTTTAACAACATTAATTCTTCCAATCCACAACCATGGGATGTCTTTCCATTTATTTGTGTCTTCAATTTATTTTTATGTATTTATTTATTTTTTTGAGGAGAAGGAAAGAGAAGTTTATTAATTTGCCAGCAAATGAGGAGGTTGGGAGACTCTCATTTCAAAGTACCAATGTCTTCTTTAATTTATTTTTTATTTTTTATAAAATCCCACTCCTTTGGGATCAATTTATTTTATCAATGTTTTATGGTTTTCGGTGTACAAGTCTTTCACCTCCTAGATTAAATTTATTCCTATGTAATTTTTTTTGGTAGCTGTTGTGAATGGCATTATTCTCTTTATTTCTTTTTCAGACAAGATCAGGCACATTCAGGGTGGTATGGCTGTAGACTCTTTTTCAGATAGTTTGTTGTTAGTGTACAGAAATGCTACTGATTTTTTTGTGTGTTGGTTTTGTATCCTGAAACTTTACTATATTCATTTTCTTCCCTTTTCTTTTTTCTGGGAAGTAAGTACAGCAATGTATTCATTTATTAATTCTAACAGTTTTTTGCTGGAATCCGTAGGGTTTTCCATACATAAGATCATGTCACCAGCAAACAGTGACAGTTTCGCTTCTTCTTTTCTTATGTGGATGCCTTTTATTTCTTTCTCGTGCCTAATTGCTCTGGCAAGGACTTCCAATAATATGTTGAATAGAATTGGGGAGAGTAGGTGCTATGGTTTCGACCTGGTTTGTTTGGCTCTGCCAAATCTTATGTTGAAATTTGATCCCCAGTGTTGAAGTTGGGGCCTGGTGGGAGGTGTTTTGATCATGGGGGCGGATCCCTCATGAATGGCTTGGTGCCATCCTCATGGTAACAAGTTCTCAGTTTTCTCAAGAGCTGATTGGTTTATATATAATATTTTATATATATACACACACACACATATATATATACACACATACATATTTCAACTTTCTTTTCACAGAAGAGAGCTAATTGTTGAAAAGAACCTGGCACCTCCTTCGCCTCTCTCTTGCTTCCACTCTGTCATCAGGTGATCTGCGCAGGCAGACTCCCCTGTGCCTTCCACCATGAGTGGAAGCTTCCTGAGGCCCTCATCAGAAGCAGATGTTGGTGCCATGCTTCTTGTACAGCCTGCAGAAACGTGAGCCAAATTAACTTCTTTTCTTTATAAATTACCCAGCCTTGGGTATTCCTTTATAGCAACACAAATGGACTAAGACAGTGGGCATCCTTGTCTTGTTCCAGATCTTAGAGGAAAGGCTTTTAATTTTTCACCATTAAGTATAATGTTAGCTGTGGGCTTCTCTTAAATGGCCTTTTAAATAATTTTTTTATTTTTAATTGCCCACAAGTGCTGCTAAAATAAATGGTCTTTATTGAGTTGAGGTACAGTCCTTTTATTTTTATTTTTTTTAAAGGAGGGTGGTTTGTGAGGAGGTGTTCTAGTTGCATTTTTTTTTTTTTTTTGTGGAGACAGAGTCTCGCTCTGTTGCCCTGGGTAGAGTGCAGTGGTGTCATTGCAGCTCACCACAACCTCCAACTCCTGGGCTCAAGTGATCCTTCTGCCTCAGCCTCCCCAATAGCTGGGACTACAGGCGTGTGCCACCACACCCGGCTGATTTTTTTTTTTTTTCCTTGAGATGAGATCTCGCTCTTGCTCAGGCTGGAATCCCTGAGCTCAAGCAATCACCCGCCGCAGCCTCCCAGAGAAGCTAGGATTACAGGTGTGAGCCACCATGCCCGGACTAGTCTTTTTTTAAAAAAAAATTTCACTCAAGGGTAGGCTTGAAGAGGTACATTCCTCTCTCTCTCTCTCTCTCTCTCTCTCTCTCTCTCTTTCCCTCTTCAATCCTTATTTGGTTGAAAGGTACATTTCTTTAAAATTATTTTTTTGTTTTTTTTTCACTTAGCTTTGACTTGAAGCTCAGAAAGGTACATTTCTTCTATACCTAATTTGGTGAGAGTTTCTTTTAAATAGTAAGAGGGTGTTGAATTTTGTCAAATGCTTTTTCTGCATCTAATGCAATGATCATATGGATTTTGTCTTTCATTCTACTAATGTGGTGTATCACATTTATTAATTTGTGTATGTTGAACCATCTTTGCATTCCAGGGATAAGGATGTCTCTCAAAAGATGATGTACAAATGGCCAACAGATATGTGAAAAAATGCTCAACATCACTAATCATTAGGGAAATGCAAATTAAAACCACAATGAGATATCATCTCACACCTGTCAAAATATCTTTTTAATTATTATTTTCAGATCTATACCTGAAGAAGTTTTATTATTATTTTTAATCATCACATACTTCATTTCAAAATAGGATGTCTTTTATCAAAAAGATGAAAGATAAGTGTTGATGAGGAGGTGGAGAAAAGGGAGCCCTTGTACACTGTTGGTGGGAATGTAAATTGGTATAGCCATATGGAAAACAGTGGAGATTCCTCAAAAAGCTAAAAATAGAACTACCATATGATCCAGCAATCCCACTGCTGGGTATATATCCAAAAGGAAGGAAATCACTATATTGAAGAGATACCTGCACTCCCATGTTTACTGCAGCATTATTCACAATAGCCAAGAAGTGCAATCAACTTAAGTGTCCATCAGTGGATTAATGGCTAAAGAAAATGTGGTATATATACACAATGGCATATTATTCAGCCATAAAAAGTATGAAGTCCTGTCACTTGCAACAACATGGATAGAACTGGAGTTCATTATGTTAAGTGAAATAAGCCGGGGTCAGACAGAAAATATTGCATGTTCTTATTCATGTGGGAGCTAAAAAAATTGATCTCCAGAGGTAGAGAGTAGAATGATGGGAAGGGAGGGAAGGGCAGTGGGGTGGGGGGATAATGAGGGGTTGGTTAATGGGTGCAAAAATACAGTTAGATAGAAGGAATAAGTTTGGAATAAGCACAATAGGATGATGATAGTTAATAATTATTGTATATTTCAAAATAACTAGAGGAGTAGATTTGGAATATTCCCAACACAAAGAAATGATAAATGTTTGAGGTGATGGGTACCACAATTACCCTGACTTGATCATTACATATTGTATGTTTGTATCAAAATAGCACATGTTCCCCATAAATGTTATATGTACAACTATTATAATTCATAAAATAAAAAATAAAATTATGTTAAGTGAAATAAGTCAGGCCAATAAAGACAAATACCACATATTCTCACTTATATGTGGAATCTGAAACAATTGAATTTCTATTTTCTTTTCTCTTTTTTCCCCAAAACTTATGACCCTAGGTCCTAATTGAACTCATAGACGCAGAGAGTAGAATGATGGTTACAGAGGCTGGGACTGTGGGGAATGGGGAGCTCAAGGTCAAAGGTATAAAATCTCAGACAGGAAGAATTTATTTTCCTTTTTTGGGTCCTATTGCACAGCATGGTGAATATAGTTAATAATAAAGCTGTACATTTCAAAATTGCTAAGAGTAAATTTTAAATGTTCTCACCACAAAAAATGTATTTGAGGTAATGGATGTGCTAATTAGCTTGCTTTAATTATTCCACATTGTATTCATAAATTATAACATGACTTTGTACCTCATAAATTTATACAATTATAAATTGTCAATTTACAATAAAAAAGTAGAAAAAAAACTTTAGCCGATATCTTGATTCTATATTTTCTCTGCACTTCCACTCATGGTCCGTAACCCTGTGGCACTAAAGAGATGACAGCCTAAGGAAAATACTACCTTCCTTAATGATAATAAAACTCCAAAGCTTGGACTTCCCACAAATACTTTTTTTTCCTGTGAACTTGCATAGAGAAATACCGCAAATCCTTTCTTTGTGGTTCACTCTTCCCTTGGGTAGATCCAGGTGCGAACGTTTCTTGCTATCCTGCCACTCAGCCACAGGGAGGTGCTGTTGCCCCTTTAGCTTTCTGGCCCAGCCTTGGAACAAGGTCTCCTCTTCCCTTGAACTTGGTCAGCTGAGACTAGGCTAGAACAGTTAGAGAAGGGGGGAAAAAAACAACAAAATCCTTTGAAAAGGCCAGGGACTAGCAAAGAGTAAACTCGGAGAGGAACCACCATACGGGCAGTCTAGCTTGAAAGCTATGGCTTATTCTCTACATTTCACAAGGAACCCTGGAAAAAAGCCCTTTGTTTCTTCCCTGTTTGACAGGGGGATGCATATGCCATCTGTATTACCATGAAACAGGAGAGTTTTCTAGACTACATGGGCCATCTACAGTCCAGGCCAAGAAGGCTGAGAGCCCCTGGGGCCTGCTCTCTTGGATCCGTAGAATGCCCAGTCTCCCCTTGTCCTTTTGCCCCTTTCTTGGTGCCCTTGCCTTCCCATGGACTCTTAGGAAAAGACATGGCCAGCCCAGAATGACTGAATGGCTCAAAATTGGCCATCTCCAGGTGTCATCTGCGTTTCAACTCACGCTAAGCTCAAAGCAGAACTCAGCACTTATACCCATGCCC
Source organism: Daubentonia madagascariensis (assembly GCA_023783475.1). Classification (NCBI taxonomy): domain Eukaryota; kingdom Metazoa; phylum Chordata; class Mammalia; order Primates; family Daubentoniidae; genus Daubentonia; species Daubentonia madagascariensis. The sequence goes on along the minus strand of JAKFHU010000600.1, from coordinate 18,847,645 downwards.
CCACAAAGGAAATATGCCTGTTAAAGCATTAATAAAGAACATACATTTTACCAAAGACTGGAAGGGGGAATGGTGAAGAGAATTTACCACACAAATCATTCAGCCCACAACTTAGTACAGTTCCATCGACATTTTAGCGCCCCCACAGTCCCTCTTGTACCTAATGCCAATTTGAGGGGTTCATCTTGACAATTCTCCCCAAAAGCTCCCGGTCGACTCTAACTCTCTTTCCTTCTGTTATACAGTTGCTTCCTCTTGGGCAGAAATCTGGTCATTGCCTTCTACCCAGAGTGCCAAGCAAAGTCCATTTCCACAAGCAGGTTCTCCCTTGTAAAGACAAGCTCACACCAGTGCTCAGAGACTAAAACCCTTTTCCCCCATTATGGAAAATGAGACCGAATTTCAAACAGGGTCATTCTTCCCTGCCACCACCAAAGGATGAGGAAGACAGACTTCTTAGCCTTTATCATGGCCCCTTGATCCCTGGTGTATGATATCCACTCCTCCGTTTTGTCACTTTCATCTGGTTGAATGGCTCAGTTCAACTCTTCTGCTGTGAGCTGGAGTTCTGAGAAGCAAATTCCATTCATCTGCAGTGCCTCCCATGGCGGCTTCCCATTCCTCATTCTCTTGGCCCAGGCATTAAGCATTAAACTTTTACTTCCAGGACTTCCTGTCAGCACTTCCTTTATTTTATTATTATTATTTTTTATGTAGTCCTGATTTTATTCTATTTTTAACAGCTTTATTGAAGTATGATTGTTATACAAGAAACATTGCATGTATTTAATGTATACAGTTTGATGAGTTTCATATGTGCATACACCCATGATACCATTACCACCACCAAGGTAATGAATATGCCATCCCCTCCAAAAGTTTCCTTGTGTCCCTTTGTGTGTGAGTTGGGGGGGGTTCCCAGTAATAAAAACCCTTAACCTGAGATCTAGCCTCTTACCAATTTCAGGAGCACAACACCATATTGTGAACTAAGGGCACTTTGTTTTACAGCAGATCTCTAGGACTTTTTTATCTTGTATCAGCCTTCCTTTTCTCCTTCCCTTAGCCCCTAGCAATCACCCTTCTAGTCTCTGTTTCTGAGTTTGATTATTTTAAATATCTCATATAAGTGAAATCACGCAGTATTTGTCCTTCTGTGACTAGCTTATTTCCCTTAGCATAGTGTTCTCTGAGTTTATCCATGTTGTCACAAATGGGAAGATTTCTTTCTTTTTTAAGGTGCCTAATACATTTTGTGTGTGTGTGTGTGTATGTATATATATATACACACCAAAGTTTATCTATCTATTCATCTGTGGATGGACATTTGGGTTTTTCCATATCTTGGCTATTGTGAATAATGCTGCAATGAACATGGGAGTGCAGATATCTCTTTGAGGTTCTGATTATAATTCTTTTGCATATATACCCAGTAGTGAGATTGCTGGACCATATGGCAGTTCTATTTTTAATGTTTTGAGGAATTTTCATACTCCTTTCCACAGTGGCTGTGTCATTTTACCTTCCTACCAACAATGTATAAGATTTCCAGTTTCTTCACATTCTTGCCAATACACACACACACACACACACACACACAATATCCATCCTAATAGGTGTGAGGTAATATCTCATTCTGGTTTTGATTTACATTTCCCTGATGATTAGTGACAGCACTTCTTTTAAGTCACAGGATCTTCCTCTAAGCTCTGGTCCTGGAGCGTATGGTTGGTTTATCTGCTTTTCTCCCTTCAGTTCTTCCTATTCACAAGGCATAAGTAAGTGCCAAGAGCATCTTCCTTTTCCTCATCCCAGCCATTCTATCTAAAAAATACTCTATGGGGCACCTCTGCTCAAAGGCATTTCCCTTACTAATTAAGGAAAAAGCCAAGTGCATTAAGTGGATAGCAGCATTAATTATAATAGGAAAAATGAAGAACAGCTTCAAAACATGTCCTGCCGCCCTTTCTCCCTGCCTCTCTGACACCCTCCATTCCTTCCTCCTATTCCTCTTTCTGCTCCCCCTGTCCAAGGTAGACTGTGCCATACCCTGGATACCCAGGATTAAGTGGAACAGACATGGTGCCTTCTGTCACGAAGCTTCAATTCCATTAATATTTGACCAAAAGTTACTTAATGGTTGACTGATGTGCAATTTACTGATAGTTGAGTAAATTGTCACAGCCATTCAAAAGAATACTGTATAGTTACCATAAACAATCATTATGAAGACTTAGAAAAAACATTTGTTTTCCTGGTGCCTAGAATAGTGCTCAATAAATATTTGTTAGATGAATGTATGAAAGTAATTTTGATAAAATGTCAATTGAAAAAAATAGGATATTGTAAGAGAGGAAATGAGTAGTTGTTCCTCCTCCCATAGATATGGAAGGGCAATATAGACAGGGGGGATATGTAACAGAAGAAATGGCTTGAAAAAGTGGCAAAAATGTTTTATGTCTCTTTAAAACATCCCCCACTCCTTTTGGAGAACTAGGACCTGCATCCCTCACTCAGACCAGTGGTAGGGAGGGACAGGGGAGTGTCCTTTGTTCTTTGTGCCACAGAAGAGGGGATTAATCTGGGCAGAAGTCATGAGATTGTCTTAGCCAAAGATGGGGTTGATCAGAACCTTTAAAAGCTCTATGCTTCTGCTCAGAAGCAGGACATTGGTACTCTAAGACAGAAGTCTGCCAACCTCCTCATTTGCCAGCAAATTAATAAACTCCTCTGTCCTTCTCCTCAAACCACTTGTCTTCGTTCTTCTGATGCAGCCTTGGGGACAAGTGCCGAACTTTCGGTAACAGAATTTGGCGTCTCTGGGTGGGTGGCCTCGTGAGCTCTCCAGTGGATCATCACCCTGCTACTGCTGGAGGAAGCAGGGAGCAGCCGTGGGACAAGCTGTGGGTCTTCACTGGAAGGAGTGGCTTCTTTGGAGGTGAGAGAGCTGTATTACCCTTCCATATCTATGGCAGAAGGAACGACTACTCATTTCCTCTGCTGGAGTCTGTTTTAGCTCTGGAGAACTCCCATCTCTGTCTCCCTGAAGTAGACACAGCTCCCCACAACCTGAACTTAGTTCAGGAGAAGGAAATAGACTTGGGAAGTGTGGCGACAGCAATGGTCATTTATAAGTAAAGTTCCCTGGGATGCTGAGACCCTGTTTCCACCCATATGGGGGGTTTTCACACCTCCCTGTTGGATTTGTTTTGAGGCACTGATTTAGGGGTGGAAGACAAGAGGTTGAGTGGAACTAGGGAAACTGGTTTGGATTTGGAGCTCGTATGTGGCTCCCAGGGAACCAGGGGTGATTGGGAGATGTTGGTTCTCGTTTGAGAGAATTTGGTTCTCATTTGTCCCCTTTGGATTAGGAGATGTTGGTTCTCATTTGGATGGTTCCCATTTGGTTGGCTGTAGCATTTTGTGTTGAGAATTCTCTGTATTTGTGTTTGTCATTTGTGAGTTCTGTTGCAACATCAGGAAGCAAAGTCCCTTGGGGAAAAAAATGTTGGCTGCCAATGTACGTGCTGGAGGGTTAGGAGGAGCGGCTGTTAAATGAAAATTCCATGTGACTGACAGGCCATGGCATTTTAGATTGTTGTGTTGGGAATTCCCCATATTGTTTGTGTTTGATTATTTGTGAGTTTTTGTATTATGATACCACTTGTATGGAGCATGAGAAAAAGTGGCAGTTGATGGTCCTTAGTTTATTCTGGGCTGTTGGCTCTTTTCTCAAGAATTTGCTGTTTGGATCTTAATTTTGATTTGGAGGTGCATTCTAAAGTGTCTTCTCCATTGCCTCTTCCTCCCAAAAATTAATCTCAATTGGCCATTCTGTGCTTCTGCAAAAGAGGAAACCAACCTGTCTCACTTGTAGATAAATGAGAGCCTGAGTTGCATGTAAGAGGGTGGGAACGACTCAGTGGTGAAGCACTGTGTGGAGTCCCACCCACAATCTACAGACTCTGACCCACTACCCTACACCCCAGACCGCAGCCTGGTTGCTTCTTTTAAAGAAGAAGGGGAAACAAATCCTTTAAAAATAAGGAAAGACAAAGGAGAATGATCCCCTTCAGGCACCCCAGTTGGTTTATGGAGCCTCTACTTGCAAGTATTTATATAAATGAGAAGGTTCAAAGGCATGCCAGGTTTTCTAGGATGACCAATTCTTGTGCACAAGTTTTTACTAAAAGGCAAATTATATCAAGGAAAATTCAGAGCTCAAATGGTCGACCTGCCACTACAAAGTTAAAATGTTGAGTCTCAAACTCTCTGCTTGAGATAAAGTCATTGTTTATGGTATACAAAATAATCTGTGTTTGTATGACTTTTAATAAATGAGGTCCTCCTGCCCCCGCCAGAACCCTGCAGCTGGCCAGGGCGAGACGCTGGGAGGGGCCCCAGCTCAGGAGTGGACCGAGTGGGAGGGAGGACCGGTGCACATGGCCCACCACGAAGTGGCGCACAGCAAGGGGAAAGTAACACCTGCTACCGCGGCTGCCATCTTGGCACCGTGGGAGGGGCCAGGGAGGGCACCGCCTGAACGAGTTCTTCAATCCCACATCCATTAGGCTATGACTCGGAGTTGGGAATGGTCTCTCCTTACCCAGCAGGGAACTGAATTTGGCCAGAGGGCACCTGTAGCCAGGGCAGGGCAGTTTCCATTGTGGTGGTACCCCATAGGAGGCTTGAATGCGCAAGGGCAGCCAGCAGGGTATTATTAGACTTACGCCGCATTTTGTAACTCAAATTTATTGAATTGGAAAAACTCAAAGCCAACCTATAGAGAGGACCCTCAGAGAATGAATGACAGAGTTGTTTACAACCATCTTTGTGACACACTGTCCCACTTAAGCAGACATACAGACCTTACTGAATATATTACTTACTGCAGATGAGCGTAGGCTAGTGATGGACAAGGCCAAGGAAGAGGCACAGTGTCTCCATGGCAAGGATCCTAATCAGACCCCAGACCCCAGTGCTGCCGTTCCAATGGCAGAACCAAATTAGGATCCTAATGTCAACACAGAGAATGTGAGAATAAATCATTACTGAAAGTGTATTTTGGCAGGCCTCTGGAGGGGAGTGCCCAGACAAAGTAGTTTAAATGGGGTCCAAGAGTTCCCTCTGAATTTTTGGAATGCATCTGTCAGGCCCTTAGTGAAGACACAGTGGCAGTGTTTGGGGTGACTGGTCAGACCCAGCAATGACCCATGCTCCAACCTCTTGAGTGCCAGCTGGGAGAACAAAAGCTGAGACACAGTTTTTTGTACATGCCAGACTGTCCAATACCTCTTCTGGGCCGGGACTTGTTATGCAAGTTAAATGCTCAAATAACCTTCTCTCCGGAGAAGCAACAGCGCCACCTGCAGGTCCTGCCTGGAAATTCTGTCTGATTGCAAAGTCTATTTACGGGAAAAGAAGAGGACCGAAGGAAGACTGGGGAAATATCAGGCCATCTTTTGGATAATCCTGATGTTAAATTAAAAACTGTGTCTGCCCTGCCCCCCTGTTACCAGCTGAAGAAAATAAGCCTTTGCGACATGACTGCTTAGAGGTTCTGGAGGCTGTCGGGATATGCAGTGATCACAGCCGTGGCCCTGCCACCTGGGACTTCAGCCCAGAAAGTTGAGCTGATTGCCAGAGGAAATCAGGCCACTGGCAGAACAGTTAAGGAGGTCACTGGAGGTGATCTGTAACTTGGGGCCTTGATACCCTGGCTAGATTTAGACCCCCTCTAGAATTGGGGCTGGGGCTCTGATACTTGGGATGGCATAGCTAAGAGAAAAAAAATTCTCATAGAGCTTGTTCTCCTGCCCAAAGCTTTGGTTTGGCCTCTTGTGAGGCACCTGCATGAATGCACACATTGGGAGTGTGCCCAGCATGTGAGGGTCCACCCTTTCCATGATTGGCAGCTTTACTCAGATGCCTAGCCTTGTATTGGTAGATACCATTTCAGGCTGGATAGAGGTTTGTCCTACCTGAACAGAGAGAATGGCTGAGGTTCCGAGATGGGCTCCTCCCAGGAGCTGCTGGCCTGAGATAGGGCCTTTGCTGAGTTCCTGCACACATATGCCAACATGGAGCAGGAGAGGGCCTTGGGGCACAATGGAATAATGGGCATCAGCAGTCTAGGGAAAGAGACCAAGCAGATAGAGAATGACATGCTGGTGTTGGGCACCGTGGACAGACAGCTGCAGAGATGGCTCAGCAGCCCCTCCTCCTACAGTGAGGACATCAGCAGGCACCCCATTGTCAACAGGACCCAAGTACACACTCCACAGAGCCCTGGGCATTTTGCAAGAGTAATAATGGACACTCCTTTGTGGCAGAGGCAGCCCAGCAAGTAAGCAAAGCCCTGGAATTGATGCAGGAAACCCACATAAAGTGAGATAAAGTATTGCTGCTTGCCCTCCTCTGGATAAATATAGCCCTTTAGAAGCAGACTTGGGCGGAGTCCCTAAGAAATAGTTTATGAGAGACCCTTCCTAGCACTCTGAGGTAAGTGTGGTAATATAACCATGAGTAAAGAGAGCAGAGTAAAGCAATATGTCAAATGAGTGAGTCACGTGCTAACCACTATGCATGAGTTTGCCTCTTTCAGGTCTCTGCCCCAGTTGGAAACAAAGCAGTGAAAGAGACCCTATGAAGTGCCTCTAACAGCTCACACCTCGTTGAAATTGTCAGAAGTGAAAACCTTGGGTCCATCATACCAGAGTAAAGAGTTGTCCCATGGAAGAAAAGGACCCAAGCCCCCAGTAGAGGAGCCAGCCTTTAGGCAATCTAAAGTATCTGTTAAAGGAAAAGGGAAAGATGAAAATGTTGATAATTTTGCTAACATTTCTTTGATTATTTGTTTTGTCTATAGGATGGAGAGACAACTCCTTAGTGAGGATTTCCCTGGGCTATCGCCTCTTCTGTTGCTCTGTCTTGCTGCTGGGTTTGTCATCCTAAACCTGTTTGGTGCTGTATATGATTTCCGAATTTGCAGAAGCTGGTCTCTCAGATCACCCAAAAAGTGCAACTAATAGCTCTGCACTCGGAGGTCCCATGTTTCTTTTCTAACCCAGCCCTGTATTGTACATTGTGTGCAAGGCAATAGTCCATTTGCCTTGTCAATCCTCACTGTTGTAGTTATTGCTTATGACTTTTTTCACCTGGTATCTGTAGTTGTAAATATACTGCCAAAGTTTTGTAATGGCATACATAAGTATAAACCTCTCATCTAAAATATCACCCAGATTCAGCAGGAAGTAGCTCAAAGACTACATTGCCTCTCTTCCCATAGGTATGGGAGGGTAATATTGACAGGGGATAATATGTAACAGAAGAAATGACTTGAAAAAAAACAGCAAAAATGTTTCTGTCTCTTTAAAACATCCCCCACTTCTTTTGGAGAACTAGGACCTGCATCCCTGCCACAAGCCAGTGGTCAAGAGGGGCAGGGGAATGTCCTTTGCTCTTTGTGCCACAGAAGATAGGATTAATCCGGGTGGAGGTCTCAAGATTGTCTTAGCCAAAGATGGGTTTGATGAGAACCTTTGAAAGCTCTGTACTTCCGCTCAGAAGCAGGATGTTAGTACTTTGAGATGGGAGTCTGCCAACCTCCTCATTTGCTGGCAAATTAATAAACTTCTCTTTCCTTCTTCTCAAACTACCTGTCGTTGTTCTTCTGATGCAGCCTCGAGGACAAGTGCTGAGCTTTTGGTAACAATTTTAACTTAATCACTTTGAAAGCACTTATTTTCAAATACAGGCACATTTCAAGGTACTGAGGATTAGGGCATCAACATATAAATTTGGTAGAAACACAATTCAGCCCATAACACAAATAGCCAACCAACCTTTTATCCCTGGATAAATCCCACTTGGTCATGTTGTATAATTGTTTTTTATGTTGCTGGATTTTGTTAGCTAGTATTTTATTGTGGATTTTTGGATTCATTTTCATGAGAGAGATTTGTAGTGTTCCTGTGGTGTCTTTATTTGGTTTTGGTATAGTCTTAAATGAGTAAGAATTGTCTCTTACCATTCTATTTTTTGGAAGAGTTTGTGAAGGATTGGTATTAAATTTTAAAATATTTGGTAGAATTCAGTGGTAAAGCCATCTTGTTCTAGACTTGTATTTCTGGGTAGGTATTTTTAAAATTACTAATTCAATCTCTTTATTTATCACAGGTTATGGTATCATATAAAAAATTTGGTCTTTGTCTCTGGTTCTTGACACACAGCTCCTAAAACTTTTTGAATTTCCTGAGTGATAGGAATGTCTTGTTAATCTTAACAAGCCCCTTTTTAATCACACCTGGGTTTATGCTAATGAGACAACTTGGGGTGTGGCCTCTAGATAGCCTAGGGGTGGGGCTGGTCACCAGAAAGACCAAGTGATTAGAGGGTTGGAACTTTCAGCCCCACCCACCGAACTGTGGGAAGAGTGGGGAGCTTGGAGATTGAATTCTACAGAAACTCTTGACCGATGAGACTGGGAAAGCTTCAGGTTGGTGAAGACATGGACTTGCTGGGAGGCTTGTTAGTATTAAACAGTTGAGCTTATTGTTTCAGGTGCCACAGGTTCTTTCTCCATGGCCAGAATAGGTTACAGGAATCTGGGCCAACATCAGACACATGATGGTGTTAGTGCTTGTTCATACATCTGGTCACTTTGAGGATTTGGTAAGTCCAGAGTCTGGTCTCCAGTTGAAGTTGTCCGTGTGGGTTGAGATACCTTCTTAAGGTGCGAATTATAGATCCAGGAATCTGTTCCAACTCCAGGTTCCAGTGGGAACTGAGATCCTCCATGAAAACATTTTTAACAACTGAAATAAACTGTATTTCTTAAAGTTTCTTGCCCACAACTCTGAGCTGAAGATATCTTGGGTTGCCCTTGCAAACCTCAAGAATTGTCTGTTAGGAGCAGCCCTAACTTACCCTGTCATGAACTATTTTAATAAAGAGCTGAAAGTGGGAGATGAATTTACAGCATCCAGGTTATTTCAGTCATGGGTCATGTGACCAAAACCCAAATATGGAGGGCCACATGAATATTTTAATGGTGATCCTGAGTCAATAATTGGTGCCAGAGAAGTAGATGTGGTTCAAATATGAGATATTTGCAAATTGCACAAGAACAAAGCTTTGCACAGTATTTGGATCAGCTGTCAGAAGTAGCTTTATTCTATACAGCTGTAGGAGCTACTGAAGCTTCTCTTTGACAAGTGAACTCACCCAAGATTTGTGGTGGATTAATCCACAAAAGGCTGATGAGTTTATATATAGCTCAAGTGAACAAACTGAATTTCCTGTAATAAACATTTTATGATGTAGATGAACCAATAAAATTTTACATAACAAGCACGTTTTACATACGGAATTAAATTTTAGCAAGCCAAACAGTGAAAGATCACATTTATGAGTTTTAGGGTCAGACTGATATCTCTTGGAACACTTTGTTTCTTCTCATTAACCCTTCGTAAGAGCAAGGAGATCAATTGGTATGCTCTGGGCTTCAAGTAACAAAATAATTCTGACTCTAACTGGTTTAAAGGATAAGAAAATTTATTATCTCACAGATCAAGAATTCCAAAGGAAGAATGGGCTACGACCATGAGACATTCTTGCTCTGGCTTCATTTTTGGTTGAGTCTTTGGTCTCGCCCTAGGCTTCATCCTCAGGCTGAAAGTGAGATGACTGTTGCAGGTCCAGGCTACGTCTTGACACAGCAGTGTCCAGAGGCAGAAAGGCCATTTCTTCCAATGTCCCCTTTGTAGCCATGATGAAACTTCCCAGAGTCCCCCAGAATACCTCTCCTCACATCCTAGTGACCAGAACTGGGTCACATGCTCAGCCCTAAATCAATCAGTGGCAAGCAGAAAGGGACAGCTGTGACTCATTCAGAACAAATAGAATTTCTCTTTGCAGGAGGGAAAGAGTCACTGTAGGGGAGAAGGACAAACACCTGAGTACTAGTGGGATTTGCTTGAAAGGAGAGAGTGATGGATGTTGGGTAGGAAACCAATGGTTTTTGCTGTAGTTCACACCTTTGACTGCTCAATATCTCTACATACACTTTAAAAAATGCTCATGCCTTTGTGGAAATTCTTCATATACTCCCTACAGGGTGGCAACCCTAAGTCTCATCGAGTCACTACATCCAAGCCCAGGATTGCTGGAGTAACGTTCAGTTGTCTCCTCTGACTCACGACTACATTTGCTCTTCTAGTGATGCAGCAGTCCAGCAATGGACTGCAATATACAGTAAAGTCTGGTCTGGAAAAGGCAAAAGCAGAAAATAACTCCCAGTCACTTGTCTATAACACATGTCTTATCCAACTGCGCAGGAACTATGAGATTCCTGCCTTGGAGAGGAGTAAGTTCCTTGGCCAGCCCATCCTGGAATACCCTTTATCATGTCCTCATGGGTCCTGGGTCTGACTTTTGGGATAATTTTCCTGTTTATTTTTTTCTGTGGTACTATCTGAAATGGGCATTAGAAAGGCGGTTTTTTTTCCCTTGGTACTGCACAGCAATATGTGGATAGGAGTTTAGAGGTATGGGATTGGCAATTCTACATTTTAGCATTTGCTACTGACAATACTTTCTGGTACTAAATTTCGAAGTGGTAAACATTCTTGGTTTTAACTAATTGAAATCAGCTTTGGCTCACTTAGGTACAAAAGGAACTTATTGAAAGGTATTAGATTGCTTACAGAATTTCTGGGAAGGCTGGAACATGCAGCTAGACAAAGCCCCAAACCACACCAAAGATCTGTCCAAGTGAAGACATCACTGTCACTATTACCAATCCCTAGATGCCTTGCTTGTATCATCTCGTGTGTCACTGAATAGAGCTAGCATATCATCTCTGCTGCCCCCAGAAACTATCTTGCTGCAGCAGCCATTGCATTCAGAGATGGTTCTTCACCATTCCTGCTTCTCGACACCCCTAGCTCCCCATCCAGATTCTGGGAAGGGGGCTTCTGATTGGCTGAGCCTAAGTTATGTGCCCATGTTTGGTTGCAAAGAAAACTAGATGGATTATCTGGAACTTTCAACTTTTATACTGGAGACTATTTCTTCTTCCTACCAAGAATCAGAAGGTCAAGAATTCCCCAAACATAAGAAGAGGTTCAGATGCTGGGCAGCCAAAAAAATGACAAAATTTCATTAGAATTTTTAACCGTGATAACAAGGATCAGAGCATGTATAGTTTAATTTTAAAGACCTTTGCTCCACCTGGCTAATCTCCAAGTGCTCTTTGTTCTTAGTACTTCTGTGGTCATAGGAATTTAAATAGTTCCCAAACAACTTTTCCTTATCTTTTTGAAAAAGCAATTTCAACACAGTATTTAAATTCTTCAAATATCAAGTACAATTGTAACTTACATTTCTATAACTGAAGCTAATCTAAGAAATTAAAATCTATAATTTCTAACTTTCACAATATGGAGCCTTTATTTATCATAGCTGTTTTCCTTCTTTCAGGATGCCCTTATAATGTTCCAGTTTTATGATTTAATTTCACTGAAACCAAGTTTGAAGAGCTCAAAATAATGTAATCAACCAGTCACAACTCTAAAAGATAACGGATGTTACCTCTTTGCCCAAGAGGATTTTCTGGTTGCCAGAGCTCACTTTGAGGACATGAGGAGTATCTTGGAAGTGCTCAGCTTATAACGTTCCTTAGGAGTAGCTCTCAATCAATGACAGCTAGGAGTTGGTAGACACATACCTCTGCTTCAACACCTCTAGTTGGGATCATTCTGTGACATGTTCTCCACTGTCTCCCAGAATTTCCCAGTAGGATTGAGTCCCAGAAACATGCTAGATAACTGGCCTTCTATTGGCTTTCTTCATTCACATTCTTGTTCCAGTGTCTGCCTCTGGGGAAGAAAAAGAACCCAACACAAGCCATTAACTGAATCTGTAACTGAGGTTATTTATGACACTCAGTTGCTTAATTATAAATGAGAGCAATGGTCAGGCAGTTAGAACTTGCTGAAATACTAGTATGTTTGCTTACTGACTCTGTCTCTTTCATGCAGGCTACACACCACGAGTCAGGGTATATGTTAACAACTCTTTTTTATAAATGGAAAAACTGATGCTGGAAGAATTTTAGTATCTTTTCTAAATTCATCCAGTTAATGAGTGATCCATTGTCAATTTGAACTCAGGTCCATCTAGTTCTTCCTACTATGCCACCCTGCTCACTGATGTAAAGACTAACTTAGGAATGCTTTCCTATAGGTTCTCCATAAGTGCCAATGCTAGATCTTCTGAACATTATCATTTTGCCAAAAAGTCTTTGCTAAGTTTATTCAATGCTATTAACAAAGGTCATGTACAAAATAATCACCTACTCTCCATCACTGTTGGTGGGAGTGTACATTAGTACTGCAGTCCCCAACCCCCAAGCCTCGGACTGGTACTAAGTGAAGCTTCATCTGTATTTACAGCCGCTCCGCATAACTTGCATTACTGAGCTCCACCTCCTGTCAGATCAGCGGTGGCATTAGATTTTGCATTATGGTGAGTTGTATAATTATTTCATTATATATCACAATGTAATAATAATAGAAATAAAGTGCACAATAAATGTAATGTGCTTGAATCATTCCCCCATCATCCCCCATCCCCGCCCCTGGTCTGTGGAAAAATTGTCTTCCATGAAACTTGTCCCTGGTGCCAAAAAGTTTGGGGACCGCTGCTTTAGTACAACCTTTGGAGGACAACATGGCCATGTTAACTGAAGTTTTAAATCCACATAGTTAAAAATTAGTATATCTTTTATTTTTATCAGGATGCTCATGTACAGATTTTAAACTTTAAATAGTTCTAACAGGCTTATAATGAAAAAGGCTACAACAGCTGCCTGCTCCAATCCTCTCCTCTTCCAGTCTTATTCTCTAAATTCTTTTAGCTGTTTCTTCTGTGTTTATGACATATGTCTAAATAAATGCTAACGCTGCCATTTCTTCATTTTGCAACTTTATTATTTTTAAATTTTTTAAATTTAATAAATTATATTTTTTGCTAATCTCCTCTGTATCGTTCCAATTTTAGTATATGTGCTGCTGAAGCAAGCACCATTTTGCAATTTTAGACATTATCAATTGACATTATCAAGTTACCACTCTCCTGTGCTAGGCCCCCGTTTAAAGAATATCAAGCTTCCTCTCATTTTGCTAAAACATATCTTCAAACAGCTTCTTAGTATAACTTCATAGCAGGTAAATGTTTTTAATCCATGTATGTCTAAAAATATCTTTAGTTTGACTGGGTAGAGAATTCAAGGATGAAAACCAGTTTCCTTCTGAATTTCAAAGGCATATCTCCATTGCCTTCTATCATTCAGCTTGCTTGCTTGCTTGCTTTCTTTCTTTCTTTCTTTCTTTCTTTCTTTCTTTCTTTCTTTCTTTCTTTCTTTCTTTCGAGACAGGGTCTCGCTCTGTCACCTGGGCTGGAGTATAGTGGCGCCATTGTAGCTCACTGCAACCTCCAACCTCTGGGCTCAAGTCACCCTCCTGCCTCAGCCTCCCGAGTAGCTGGGACTAAAGGCGTGTGCCATAATGCCCAGCTAATTTTTGTAATTTTTGTAATTTTTGTAGAGTCCATGGCCTGTGCCTTGGGGGCCGCAGCTCTATGGTATATATACACCACATTTTCTTTATCCACTCCTCAGTTGATGGGCACTTTAGCTTGAGTCCATATCTTTGTGATTGTGAATTGTGCTGTGATAAACATACAAGTGCAGTTATATTTCTGATATAATAATTTCTTTTCCTCTGGGTACATACCCAGCAGTGGGATTGCAGGATCAAATGTTAGATCTACTTTTAGTTCTTTAAGAAATCTCCATCCGATCTCCATAGAGGTTTTACTAATTTACATTCCCACCAACAGTGTATAAGTGTTCCTTTTTCACCACATTCACATTAACATCTATTGTTTTTTGACTTTTTAACAATGGCCATCCTAATTGGGATAAGATGGTAAAATTTCTTGATTTGTGCCCTGGCGTGGGTATTTTTAAATATATTGTGCTGAGTATTTATTGGACCTTCTAAACCTGGAGACTCATGATTTTTAGTTGTAAGACATTTTTCTTGTTGTTCCTTTGATAATTTCTTCCCCACTATTTTCTCTGCTCTCTCATTTTGGAACTTCTGATTGTTAGACTTCATGAATTGATTCTGGAAGTCTTATCATTTTTCTTCTCTTTCTGTTCCACTTTCTGGAAGATTTTCTCAACTTCCTCTTCCAACTCCTCATTTAAATTTTATTTATTATATTTTAAATTTCCAAGTGTTTTATCTTGTTTTCTGACTGTTTCATTTTCATTGTATCTTGTCTTTATTCTATGGACACATTAACCTCTACTATCTCTCTAAGGATATTGATTATATGAGAAAAGAGGCCACAGTATAGAAGAGAGCTCAATTCTGAATACAGAAAACAGAGGTGGTTATTTATGGCCAACAAGCAGAATGACTTATATATGTAGTTTTAAGTTTTCTTCCATTTCCAGTATAATCTCCTTTCTTTCCAAGCCCCTCCTTTATTTTTTTCCTATTTGCTTTTTCCTCTCTCTTATGTTTGTGACTTTCTTCAAATGTTTGGTAATTCTTGTCTCTCTACTAATGTGTAAGTATGGGGCACCAAAAAGTATCTATGGATAGAACTTACTGACTATAGGCTTCATTTTAAGATGACATGGTTGGGAACTGGCTATTTTGCAGGGGAATCCAAATGTCATCACATTAAGAAAAGTCTTTCTTAGAAGAATACTCCTTCTGGGAAATTTTAAAGCAAGAAATCATTTTTAATGAAATAAAAATGTTTTCATGAGTTAAAAAAAAAAAAGAAGAATACTCTAGTCTTCTAAGGGGCATATACTTGGTTCCTGGGGTTCTCAGATCAGGGTGAGTAAGGATCTGGTGATCCCACCATTCAATAAGCAGATGTTTACTAATATTCATGTTTTCAGCTTCATACTTCACCCTGCCCTCCAGCCTAAATTGGAGCCATTCTGATGCCATTTATATACATACTAAAACTGTGATTGCCTGTCAAATGAAATAGTTACCTTTCTGGATAGTGAGCCTAGGGATGAATCTGCTCCATTTAAAGATTTTCAACTAATTTCCCTGTTTCCAGTCCTATGTTGACCTCTCTTTTCCATGATTCCTGGTGCCTCCAAATTCAGAACTTCTCAGGCAGAGGCAAATCAGCTTGGTTCTTAAGTTTCCTTTTCTGTGAACACATAGATTGAAGTTTTCTCTTTGTTACGGCACTTGTCCCTGAGGCTGCATCGGAAGAATGAGGACAAGTAGTTTGAGGAGAAGGAAAGAGAAGTTTATTAATCTGCCAGCAAACGAGGAGGTTGGCAGACTCCTATCTTAGAGTACCAATGTCCTGCTTCTGAGCAGAAGCACAGAGCTTTTAAAGGTTCTGATCAATCCCATCTTTGGCTAAAACAATCTCTTGACCTCCGCCCAGATTAATCCCATCTCCTGTGGCACAAAGAGCAAAGGATGCTCCCCTGTCTCTCCTGACCACTGGCCTGAGGCACGGATGCAGGTCCTAGCTCTCCAAAAGGAGGGGGAGGGATGTTTTAAAGAGACATAAAACATTTTTGCCGTTTTTTTCAAGCCATTTCTTCTGTTACATCTTCTGGGCCAAGGCAGTTATTATCCTTCCATTGGATCATTTGTGGGTCAGTTTCTATTGTCTGTTTCTCCTCTTGGTCTCATTTCTTGGTATGTCTGGTAATTTTTAATCAATGCCAGACATTGCATATGAAAAATTATAGGCACTCTGGATGATATTATTTCCTCGAAAAAGGATTTATCTTAACTTCAGATGAAAGACAGAGTAGGATCAGATCATTGTAATCCAGTCAAGGACTGAGCTAATCTAAGACTGGGTTTCAGGTGGGGCATGGTGGCTCACACCTATAGGCCCAGCACTTTGGGAGGCTGAGGTGGGGGATCGCTTGAGGCCAGGAGTTTGAGACTACCCTAGGCAACATAGTGAGACCCCATCACTACAAAATATATATATATGAATATATGTACATATATATATATATATAAAGACTGTGTTTCAGTCTTTATGAGATATGACTTATTTCCTTTTTTAAAATATGTCCTAGGGTATAGTCCTACATATATGTTATATTTAATTTAAAGATTTTACTTTAAAAAGTCTGTTGTATGATTTTTAAAAATTCATAAGATAAGAACTTTGTAAACTTAGATTTCTCAAACTATATTTACCTCGCAAGGGTAAGAGGAAATGTACCACATTGCAGGAACATGGTGTTAAGCAATAGAATTAACATGGGACTTCATTCTGGAGAACAAATATTACTCTATATTAGGGATAATAAAAATCATTATTTTTAAATTAAAACTAATTCAAATGTATTAATGATAGAATGCAGTATTTTAATGAATTCTGCTAAATCACAAAATGGTTTCTCACTTCTGATAGATTGTTTCAGTCTATGCACCCAGAAGTCATTCTCTTTGCACTTTATGGGGAAAGGTTGGGAAGCACTGATTGTATCTGATTCTGCTTCCTTATCCTCCTTCCTTATTGCTTTGGTAGCCAGGAAATTCAAAACATCACGTAATAGAAATTCAGTATAATTGATCCCATTAATTTATTTATTCATTTATTTAAACACTCGAATTCATGATTTCTGACTTAATTTTCACTCTTTTTCTATATTTGGTTTCTGGTTGTTGTTTTTTTTTTTTCTTATCTTCATTTATCAAATATGCTTTTTGTGTTTTGTCTGCTGCTTTATAGTCTTTTTGGGAAGTAGGTGGGGATATAAATGATATCAATATCTATCCATCTATATCTATATACCTTTATCTATCAATCACATTGATTATTTTATTCCTTGATTTTTTTGTAAGCTGTGTTTCCTTCAAAGACACTGATATCATTTGTTAATTGTGTGTAACATTTTTATTACATTACTGGGAAATGAACCTAATGGAGGTTAGGTAATCAACATAAGAGACATTGGTGTTTTAGACTATTTAAGAGGAATTATTATTTTGCTATACTTAATACATAAGACACTTTAGAATACAAGGAAAACCATTAATTTTATGCATTTGGCCACAGGAAATTAACATTTCTTCTAGGTTTTTCTATGCAAATTTTTTCTGAGGCAAAAACAACCCAACATTTATTATGGATATTTTTAGAAACATTTATATGTAGGGACTACATGATAGCAGGATGATGTAAAAACATTTTTGTAGAGCAAGAATGTCCTATCATGTCCTCTGAGTGGAAGAAGGAAGATGTAATTCTAACTCATAAAAATATTTTGCTATCTTATTACCTCCATACCGAATAACTTATTTAACTCATTTGACTTTGGTGGAGTACAAAGAGACTTATTTTGCTTGGAATAAAAGAGAGAACTTTTAAACTTATTTCGTGGATTGGCACATGATTTTTGATGTGGAGATTGTGACTACCGGGGGAGTAATTTATAGGAGAAAGGAAATCACAAGTGAATTAAATAGATGAAAGAGCATTATAATGAGGCTTAAGTCATAGAAAATGTTACTGACATAATAAAATATGGTGTTGTGCTTTTTAACAATATGTGTGGTTGAAGAGTATTAAGTTTTCCTGTGAAAGTACACCAGATTGAGAGTAGAAAAATCTAAGTTTGAATCTTCACTCTTGGACAAGTGACTTAAATTCTTTGAAACACAATTTTTTCATTATTATAGATAATACTTTCTCTCTCAAGGCTATCCTGAGAGCTAAATGGCATATTTTCCCCATAGAAAAACCATGTTTCCCCCAATTAAAAATGACTCCAAATACAACTCAATCCCTTGTTTTCTCAATGAGAAGTCCAAAAAATAAGTTTTCATTCACTTGGAAATATAAACTTATAGGGTGTAGATTAGTCAAATGATTATATTTAGTATCGTAATTTTATTACTCATACATATTTAAAACTACATATATAATATAAATGATAATTTATAATTATATCAATAATATAAATATGGTATTGCTTTAAGGAGACATGTGTGGGTGCCAAGTTGACAAGGGGTGGACTTGTGATGGTTGATTTTATGTGTCAACATGACTGGGCCACAGGGTACCCAGACATTTGGCCAAACATTATTCTGGGTATGTCTGTATTATCTAGGTGTTTCTGGATGAGTTAACACTTGAATTGGAAGACTGAGTACAGCAAATTGCCCTCTGTTATAGTGGAAAAATTCAAACTGTATTTTTCCTCTGCTCTCATACCACAACAACAATTGATACAGAAGCCTTTTGTGACCAAATGTGGGGGAGGGTTTCCCCATCAACAAGCAAGCAATCAATCCTGCATCAGACACCAGCTGGGTGTCTCCAATTCAGTTCTGACACTACCTGGAGATAGCGTCAAATCCCACAGGTCTCAGTCCCACAAGACTGCCTCCCTGCCCTCTCAGACACCAGTTACAAGTCCAGGCTGATCAACCAGCTTCAAGTTGGGGTTCTTGTGACCCCTCTTTGGGTTCAATTAATTTGCTAAAGTGGCTCACAGAACTCAGGGAAACACTTATGTTTCCTTGTTTATTACAAAGGATACAGATGAAAAGATGCGTAGGGCAAGGTATGGGGAAGGCCATGGAGGTACTCCAAGTACCTCCATGTGTTCACCTGGCTAGAAGCTCCCTGAACCCAGTCCTCTTGGGCCTTTTATGGAGACTTCATTGGATAAGGCATGATTGCCACCATGTAGACATATGATTGGACAAAAAAGTATGATCTAACACTAATAGGCTGAGTGGGGAAATCCAGCAAGTCCTCTCTGTTAAGATTCTTCTTGGCCTCTCTGTGTAACATTCCTTCCTCCAGGATATGGGGTAAGACTGCTTCTGAAATATGATCTTATGACCTACAATAAAATAAGGTGGGTCAGAGAATTTCTTTATGGCCAGCTCCAAGACAGAAAGGTGGGGGAAGATTCCTACCTTGGAGGTAGAAAGGAGCAGGTGAAAGAAGGTCAAGAGAAGGTCAGAGAGAGAGAGAGATTCTGTTTTCTGGGGCATGTTTCTGAGGTCTAAATTACCCCAACATTATAACAAAATACTGTAACAAGGGATATGGGAATTATGAGCCAGGAACCATGAACGAAAACTTATATACATATAGACACACACATGAGTGCATGCACACACACACACATATGATGTTATCACACCCTCCCCTAATGTGGGTGGGCCTCATTCAATCAGTTGAAAGCCTGAATAGAGCAAAAAGGCTAAATAAGAAGAAATTCCTTCTGCCTGACTGCTTGAGCTGGGACATTGGTCTTTTTTTGCCTTTGGACTCAGACTAAAATATTGGCTCTTCTTGGGTCTTAAGTCTGCTGGCTTTTAGACCGGAACTTACACCACAGCCTCTCCTGGTTCTCAGGCCTTTGAACTCAGACTGGAACTACACCATCAACTCTCCTGGGTCTCCACCTCATTGACTGCAGATCTTGGGACTTCTCAGCTTTCATAATCACATAAGCCAATTCCTTATAATAAATCTCTTCACACACACACACACACACACACACACACACACACACACAGAGCCTATTTTCTGGATAACCCGACTAATACAGGCTGCTATAACAAAATACAACAGACTGGGTGGCTTAAACAACAGAAATTTATTTCTCCCAGTTCTAGAGGCTGGGAAGTCCAAGATCAAGGCTCCAGCCAATTTAGTTCCTGGTGAGGACTCCCTTCCTGGCATGCTGATGGCTGTCTTCTCACTCTGTCCTCAAGGTTTGAGGGGGAAGGGGAGAGGGGGAGAGAGAGAGAGAGCACTCCTTAGTGTCTCTTCTTATAAAGACACTAATCCCATGGGATCAGGACCCCACCCTTATGACCTCATTTAACCTTAATTATGTCATTGCTCCAAATATAGTCACATTGGGGTTTAGGGCTTCGATGTATGAATTTTGGAGGGACACATACATTCAGCCCATAACAAACATTAACTTAGAAAACCTTCTTTTTAAAAGCATTCTTATTCTAAGGAATATTTTTATTCACACTTTCACATGGGTCTTTGACATCCATGTCACTAGAGCCACTTTTTCAGCCATTAACCCAGTTCATCCCCATCTTCTTAATTGTTTGCTCTATAACATTCCTCAAATCAGTTATGAGTCCATCACAAGAAATTTTATCCTGAGACCAAATGCTCATTAGTAAACATTAAATGATCTTTTTTTAAAGTCCTGGAGAGATTAGCATGCTCAACCCACACATCATGTGATGCCCTGTGCTGCCGCAGGACTCTTCAGCGGCAAGAAGCCTCTCATCAGATGCAGCCCCTTAAACTTGGACTTCTCACCCTCCATAACTGTAAGAAATAGATTCATCTTCTTAGGAATGAGGAAGCAGCTTTGGAAGCAGGTAATGGGCAGAGGCTGGAAGAATTTGGAGGAGCAAGCTAGAAAAAGGCTTATAAGACAAGAAGACTAAGGAAAGTTTGGAACTCCTGTGAAATTGGTTAAGTGGTCATGACCAGAATGCTGGCAGAAATATGGACAACAAAGGCCATTCTGATGAGGTTTCAGATGGAACTGAGGAATAGTTTCATCTGAATAGTATTGGAAAGTGGAGTAAAGGCCATCCTGGTTATAAATTGGCAAAGAACTTGGCTGAACTGTGTCCATACCTGAGGGCTTTGTGGAAGACTGAACTTGAGAGTGATGAACTAGGGTATCTGGCAGAAGGAATTTCTAAGAAAAATGTAGAAGGAACTGCATGGGTACTTTTGGTTGCTTATGCTGAGGTTTGGGATCAAAGGAATAATTGAAAGAAAGATTTATAATTAAAAGTGAAGCAGAACGAAAAGATTTGGAAACTCTCAGCCTGGCCACATAAAGAGTGAAAATGCATGTTCAGGAGATGGAACCCAGGGTGTAGCCAAGTGACCATTTGCTAAAGATATTAGTAAAGATAGAAGGGACTAGGCGCTATTCCTCAAAGACAATGAAAGAAAGACCCCAGAGACACTTTGGAGATCTTTGAGGCTGCCCTTCCCATCACAAGACCAGAGGTTTAGGAAGCCATAATGGTTTCAGGGAACAGGTCTGGGGCGCTCTCCATGGGTTCACTGCACAGGGAAACCTCAGGACTCTGTTCCCTGCACCCCTGGGCAATGCTCCTTGGCCACCCCAGCCATACCTCAAGCAGCCCCAGTCGTGGCTTGTGCTCCAGCTCCAGATGGTTCAAGTCATAAATCTTGGCAGCGTCCACGTGGTGCTAATTCTGAAGGCTTGAAGAAAGCAAGAGCTGCAGGGGCTTGGTAGCCTCCAGCCAGATTTCAAAGGATATCACTGGAAGCTTAAGGGCCCAGGTAGAGACTTGTTGTGCGGGTAGAGCAACCACAGAGAACCCACACTAGAGCAATGCCAAGTAGAAATGAGGGGTTGGAACTGCTGCAGAGAGTCCCCAGTAAGGAAATGCCTAGTGAAGCTGTGGGGGCAGGACCACCACTGGGACCCCAGAACTGTGGAGTCACTGGCAGGATGCAATGCCTGACTGGGAAAGCTGCAGGCTTCGACTCATACAAGACTTTTGAGTTGGTGCTGGAATGAGGTAAGACTTTGGGACTGTGGGTTTGGGACGAATGTTTGTGTATGTGAGGAGGACATAAGTTTTTTGTGGGGGCACGGGCAGAATGCTATGGTTTGAATATTTGTTTCCTCCAAAACTCATGTTGCAATTTAATCCCTAGTGTTGCAATATTGAGATGTAGGGCCATTAAGAGGTGATTGGATCATGAACAAACTAATCCATCCATGGATTAATGGATTAATAGGATAATGTATTGATTAATGGGTCCTCATGGAGGGGAATTTGTGGCTTTATAAGAAGAGGAAGAGTGACCTGAGCTAGCATGTTAGCACACACAGTCCCCTTGCCGTGTGATGTCCTGTGCCACCTTGGGACTCTTCAGAGAGTGCTCACCAGTAAGAAGGCTCTCACCCGATGAGACTTCACAACCTTGGACTTCTCAGCCTCTATATCTGTATGAAATAAATTACTTTTCTTATAAAAAAAATAAAGTCTTGGAGATATATATTTCTAATCTCCAGTAACCATTTATATTGCTTTTCAAAGCAAACTTCAAAAATCTTGCTGACACCAACACCCATCACTCACAATTGTGAAGTCGTATCCTCAGAAATAATAACTAAGTGTTAGGGTTTTTTTTCCTCCTTTTTTACTGATTTTGTAAGCCTTTCAGACTAACATTGACTGAGGTGGTTTCAGGCAAATACCTCTTCCCCAAACCGAACTTTGTTGTACAAAATAAAGTAATTGCAAGAGTATGCCATAATATGTCTTTGTAAGGATTCAAAAATAAAGAGACTCTTTTCTGACAGACGATATTTTGGGAGAAACTTCATGTGCAGTCCTTAAATATGTATTAGTTGGATATTGTCTCTTCTCTGGACACTAGCACTCCCCATGGACTTGTTGAGACACCCATCCTCCCTGTGCTCACTTTGGGAAACCCAGTTTGATTATTTGTTTAGGAGGGGGGCTTATGTTACTCTTATGGGCATCTACATGGCACTGATGCAGCAGGGAACATTTGTTGAGCCCTCACTATGTGCAGGCACTCTGCTAAAGGCTTTCAAATCTTATCTTACTAAATCCACACATCAACCCAGTGGTGGTACCAATGGGTATCTTGGGAGGTCTTTTGTATCCACCAAATCTCTATCAGGACCTCAAAATAAACAATCTAAGTAAAGAACAGAACCAGCTCTAAACAAATCTCACATCTCTTTCCAACCACACTGCTGCTCCTAAGCCCTTGCTATATAGAAATTCTGGAACAAGTTGCACACAGATGAAGAAAGTGAGGCCCTGCCAGGCTGTGAAATTTGCCCAAGGGGTCACACAGCTAGGAAAGGGCAGAGCTGGGATTCAAGCCTGGGCTTTCTGACTAGAGAAACCCTGTTCTTAACCACCATGCCGTACTGAGGAAAGCTGGTGAAGTGAGTCGGCCCAGAAAAAAACGTGGAAATTTCATTTCCTGTAATAATCTTATGTAGAAGCATTTCTTTTCTGTTGACTGTGCCATGTTTCCAGGACCAAAGTGCATCATAATATACAGTAATTTCTCACTTAGTGTCATTGATAGGTTCTTAGAAACTTCACCTTTAAGTGAAATGACATATAACAAAACCAATGTGACCATAGGCTTATTGTTATAAACGAGAGTTAAGTTCCGACGGCATATTTCTGGTCACAAAACATGACCAATCTTCTGAATAAAGACCAAAACACCTCTCATATTAAACATTGACATAAATGTGAGCTATACATACATTTAAGAAAGTGTAACAAAAACAAGTAAGACAATAATTTCCCCAGTTATTCCAGTTTAGGGTCTCGGGTGGCTGGAGCCTGTTCCAGCAGCTCAGGGGCAAGGCAGGAACCATCCTGGACAGGACACCATCCCATTGCAGGGCACACTCACACTTATTCAGACTGGGACTGTGTGGACATGGTCGTTTAAGCTAACAGGCACATCTTTGGGATGTGGGAATTAACTGGAGTACCCAGACATGGAAAGAACGTGCAAACTATACATGGACAGTGGCCACAGGCCAGGAAGTGATTTTTTTTTCCCTCGTCAATGTAAAAAGGACACAACATTGAATGAAATACGTTACTTGAGGAATTGGTATATTGAGATTCTTCTACAGAGAGAAATCCTACAATTATACTCTCCCACACCAGGGCTGAGAAAGAAACTATTCAGCCTCTCATAGAGTGTGTGGTGTGCCCAATTTTGTTAAACACCTCCCCAGTACATCCCTACAGTAATAGTAAGAATTGGCACCAACAGAATTTGAATGAAACATTCCATAAACTGCCAAATTTCTTTATTAAATAAAATTTGTCCATTTGGGCTTATGCCTATAATCCCAGCACTTTGGGAGGCCAAGGTAGGAGGATCACTTGAGCCCAGGAGTTCAACACCAGCCTGGGCAACATAGCTAGACCCCATATCTACAAAAAAAATTTTTGTAATTAGCTGGGCATGGTGACACACAGTGGTAGTACCAGCTACTCAAGAGGCTGAGACAGGAGGATCTCTTGAGCTCAGGAGCTGGAGGCTGCAGTGAGCTATGGTCATACCACTGAACTGCAGCCTTGGCAACAGAGCAAGACTCTGTCTCAAAAAAAAAAATGTTCGTAAATCTACAAACATTTATTGGGGCCTGCTGAGCTCTAGGCACTGAGCATTCAGTAGGGCACAGGACAGATGAGGTCCTAGCTCTCATGGAGCTCATTTTCTAGAAGGGAGAAACAGATCATAACAAAATAAATGAACAAAAAAGTCCTGAGTGCTCTGCAGAAAATTAAAACTGGGGGACATGAAATCAAGATGGTGGAGAGTGTTTGTTTTTTATCCAGTGGGCAGGGAAGGCCTCTGAAGGGATGGCCTCTGTGTTGAGACCTGCAGAATGAGCCAGTCTTGTAAGAAGCTGGGACAGTGTGCAGGTGAGAAAGAGTTTGGAACAGAAAGGAGGGTGATGTGGTGAGAGAAAGAACAAGCTGGAGGAAATGTTGGGAGGTCAAGGGTGGAGTGTGACTTGACCCTTAAGGGCAATGAGAAGGATTTGAAGAACATCAAAGGACTTTACGAAAGGAAGTGACATGATCTCAGTCCTGAGTTCAGTTACATCCCCTGCCTGGTTATTTTTCTCCTTTGCTATTCTCTCTCCTCCCCTCCTGCCACCCGGGTATTGATCCACTGATAGCTGCCACTGCTCATGAATGCTTATGACTTTTCATTTTATACTATGATTTTCTTCCCTTGGAGAAAACTCAGCAAGCATAAAGTCCTCCTTAAATTTTTCATGGTAATTTAAATAATCGATCCAGCATCCTTTCTGCTATTAATGAGTAGCAACATCTGCATCCTAAGCAAAGGGTTGGTTTGATTGGGATAAATGGTTTTTACCATTTGTGATACCCTTCTAAGGATTTTGGTGGAGAATGGTTTCTGGGGAACCCAGATCCACAAAAGAACATGGGGACAACTTCTGGCTCTGCTTGACCTTCGGCAAGCCCTTTGCTTAAGAGCTTAGGTGACATCTGCCATAAATAAGAAAACGCAATGATCCACCTTAAATACGTGGGGGTAGAATTGAACACACAAATACCATTAGGATATATTGAATCCTATATTGGTTTGCTGAGGCAGCTGTAACAAAGTACCACAAACTGGGTGGCTTTGACAACAGAAATTTATTGCCTCATAATTCTGGAGACTAGAAGTCCAAAAGCAAGGTGTCAACAGGGTTGGTTCCTCCTGAGGGCTGAGAAGGAAAGATCTGGTCCAGGCCTCTCCCCTTGGCTTGTAGATAATCATCTTCTCCCCGTGTCTCTTCACATTGTTTTCTCGCTATGCGTGTCTGTCCCTGTGTCCAAATTTCCCCCTTTTCTAAGGGCACCAGTCATATTGGATCAGGGCTCACTCTATTCCAGGATGACCCCATCTTAACTAATTACATCCGTATTGACTCTATTTCCAAATAGGTCACATTCTGAGGTACTGAGGGTTAAGACTTCAACATACAAATTTTGCAAGGACACAATTCAACCCATAATACACCCACCTAGAACTTTGTTCTACGTGTCATCATTACATTGTATTTAATACATTTTTATCTCCTCCAAACTATTAACGAAAAAGACAATCACTTTTAGGTTAAATGTTTACTCAAAATGTTATGCCGGTTAAATGAATCAAGGTTTAGGCAGAATATCTAGTCCAGAAGAACTATGCACTGACTGTGAATTTTTGGACATGACGACGGATTAATTTTTATTTCTTCTTTTTTCCTTCATTGACTTTTTAGATATTCTTTGAATACAGATCTACACATCTAACCCACAACGCACATCTAATCAACATAATATAAACAATTTTGGGACAATTTTAGAAACAGAACAGTTTGTTTTATGAGAATAGTAGAAACAAAGCTTGAGCTAAAGAATTGGGCACTTTGTGACCCAAACCTCCCCTAAAGGGTTTCCCTTAATCACTTAGTCAGGAATCCTTTGCACACCATCTTTTTCTTTCAAAATGGAAATTGTTGCATCTTTTTTTCTGGTTATATACACAGAATCTGTACTTCTTACAAAAAGTTCATAGAATATAAATATAAAGGCACAATAACCACCATTTATGTGTTTTATATTTCCTTCCAAACTTTTTCTATACACATACAAACGTGCACATATTTTACAAAATGATGCCGTAGTGCACACTCTATTTTGTAACGATCTCTTTGCAGGGAAAAATGTCACATGAATGTATTTCCTTGTTGACGAATAAAACTTCACATCATCATTTTAATAGCTGCATGGTGTTCCTCTATGTAGATGGCTCATGATGGATTTAACAGATTGACCCTCCAGTCTTGACCTGTGACATTTTGCAGTAAATTTTCCAGATTTCACACCATCTTTTAT
Source organism: Daubentonia madagascariensis (assembly GCA_023783475.1). Taxonomy (NCBI): domain Eukaryota; kingdom Metazoa; phylum Chordata; class Mammalia; order Primates; family Daubentoniidae; genus Daubentonia; species Daubentonia madagascariensis. Next base: position 18,821,090 of record JAKFHU010000600.1, on the reverse strand, counting down.
CTCTTTTTTACGGGCTGGCCCCTTTAGAGTTCCAACTGCAAGTTTAGCAATAAAAATAGAAACCCAAGGCACTGACACCTGAGCCATAACTCATGTCAGGTCACATCCTGCTGCAGAGTGCCACTGTTTTTCCACTGTGAAACACTACTTGACCAGATTCTCAAAATAGCACCGCCTCTTTTTAGCATGCCAGCATCTCACTTGTGTTATCTGGCCTTCCCGAGTGGCCAGCAAGAATTCTCAGCTCCTAGGTCTCGGACTCCCTCTGCCTCGGTGCCAGACCAGACTTAGCAATCAAGGCACAACGTCGGGGAGCTGCAAGCAGTTGGACCTTTGGGACAGCAAGTGGGAATGCAGACGCCCGGAGCCGGCCAGCTCCCTGTCTCCACCCGTGGCAAGAGATCCCGGTGTCAGGCACAGGAGTGTTCTGAGTTGGGGATAGAAGGTCAGGGGTCAGGGCAAAAGGTGTGCTCTAAACCCAGCCTAACCAGCTCCTGTGCTGTACCTGCTGTCAGCTGTAACTTACAGAGCAGATTTAGGGCGGTTGTGGATCCTGCAGTTCTCTAATTTTTCCTAAAGTTAGTATCACCTAGGAAAAGGGCATGAGCTTCAAAATCAGACAGTTCTGGTTCGAAACTAGCTCTGCCACTTATTATCCAGGGGACTGTGCACATAAGGTCATAAGGCACTCAATAAACACATACGAAAAAAATGTGTTGAGTAGATGTCTGTGAATTTGCTTCCCCAGCTGTAAACTGTTGTTGTGGGGACTAAGTGACGAAGGCACAAGTGGCATATAAGACGCACTCCATAAATTAGAGCTGCCACATTTTTTTTTTCCTCAGAAGAAAACTTAGAGCTCTTGCTTACCAGAATTCATTTTATAGTCCCATTGCCAGATTTATTTGTTCAACAAATAGCTATTAAATAGGCACCATGTTAAGTACTGGGGAGATATGTTGAATAAGATACTGTCCAGGGCTGTGATCTAGAAATATCTATTCATTCACTCATTCATTGAACATGTATGTATTCACTGCCTATTAATCAGGTACTGAGCACACATACATCTACCTCCAAACTGTGTCTTGTGTCTACCTACTCACCTCCCTCTTCATCACCATCACCCACGTGGACCACAGCTGCAGCCTCCTACCTGTGCTCCTTGCTTCCATGCTGGACATTTAAACCATTTCACAGACAGAGTGGTCTTTCAAAACTATAAAAGATAATGTTCAGATTGTGCCATTCCTTTGTTAAAACATAACATTTCATTTAGAATAAAATGCAAACTTCTTACCTTGGCCACATGGTCCCACGTGATCTGGCTTCTTCCTACCTCTCCAACATCAGCTCAGCCCACCCGTATCGCTCTCCACCTGTGTCCCATAGACTGTCGGTTCCTAGAACCAGTCAAGCTCTTTCCCACCTCAGGGCCTTTGCATATGCTGTTGCCTCTGTCTGAAATGCCATCTCCTAGATGCTTTGGATGACAGGCATCTTCTTATTCTTCATACATTGGTCACCTCCTCAGAGAGGTCATCCCTAATGACCATCATTTATTCCCTAACACAGCATCCTTCCTACTGCTTTTCACAGTTTGCATTTATTATTTTTATTTGTTCACTTCCTTATTTATTGTTTGTCTCTCTTATAAACAATATAAGAATATAGTTTCTTGTAAGAAACTAAGAATATAGACCCAATGAGGGGAGAAGCCTGGTCTCTTATTCATTACTGCTTCTTTGTTGCCTAGGACTATGCCTGCCACATAGTAGGTGCACAATAAAGATCTGTTACATGAAGGAATGAATGAATGGATTTCTGCTTTTTGAAAACCTCCAGGGAGTATATGGTCATACCACCCTGAACACGCCCAACCTCATCTGTAAACCTCCAAGGATAGAAATTCTAAATCTCAGGTTGGCACACTCTAGGATATATAATCTTTTGATGTGAAAGTTATTTTTATGTTGGCCTAAATTTTTTTAAAAAATTGATAGAATGCAGCCTGGACAGGAAGAAGGGAGAGCCGGTTTCTTCGAGAAGACAAGTGAGGACACTGCAAGCAGCAGGGAATTCAAGAACTCATTTGTATTTAGGGACAAATTTAGGGTGAGTTTCCTCTCCACTGTCCGCCAAGACCTGTGGTGAAGAGGACAGCCATCGGAGCCAGGTGCCTGGATTCACATCCCTCTTCCACCACTACGAGCGGTGATGTGAGCAAGATAGATAAGGGCTCCAAGTCCCCTGAAAGGAAAAATGGACCCCCTGAGTCTGCTACAGAGTTAAGTGCTTAGTACATGTTAATTAATAATTATTCTTTTAAACAAATTTTTTAAATTTTTAAATTTAATTAATTAATTAATTAATTTAGAGACAGGGTCTCACTCTGTTGCCCAGGTTGGGGTACAGCAGCACAATCATAGCTCACTGTAACCTTGAACTCCTGGGCTCAAACAATCCTCCCGCCTCAGTCTCCCGAGTAGCTCGGACTACAGGCGAATGCCACCATGCCTAGGTAATTTTTTTTTATTTTTAAATTTTTTTGTAGAGATGGGGGGTCTCACTATGTTTCCCAGGCTGGTCTCGAACTCCTGGCCTCAAGCGATCCTCCCACCTCGGCCTCCCAAAGTGCTGAGAATACAGGAGTGAGCCACAGCGCCTAGCCAATTATTCTTTTTATTCCACTAAAAAGATTTTGGGGGGCACATTATCTCCTGTTTAAAAGACATCAATAGCCAAGGCCTGGCACTGTGCTTGGTATTTGAGAGGTGCAGCATGGAGGAGTGCAGGTGTCCTCAGACTTGCACCTGCATCAGAGCCAGCTGGAGGGCTGGTTAAAACAGAGGCTGCATCCCACCACAAGTTGCTGATTCAGTAGGTCTGGTGGGACCTGAGAATTTGCATTTCTAACAGGTTTCCAGGTGATGCTGCTATTGGTGGTCCAACACTTTGAGAGTGACTGACATAGGGGTTAGGTACACTCGCTCTGGTGCCTGACTGACTAAATTCAAATCCTTGCCACACCTCCTCACTGGACATATGATCTTGAGCAAGTTGCTTAATCCCTCTGGCCTCAGTTCCCTCATTTGAAAACAGAGATAATAATAGAACCTTCCTCATAGAGGTTGTATGAGGTTTAAATGAGGTCTCACATTAATAGGTATTGATTGTTACTTGTTAATACATACCAATTAAAATGAATTCATAGTAGCACTATCTAATAGAACTTTCTGGAATTATGGAAATGTTCTATTTGTGCTGTTTAATTCGGTAGCCACTAGCTACAGTGGCTATTGAACATTTTAAATGTGGCTGGCACCATTGAAAATCTGAATATTTCCTATTAATTAATTTCAGTTAATTTCAATTTAAATACCCACATGTGGTTAGTGGCTACCATACTGGAGAGCACAGATGTCTACTCAGAGTTACTCCCCAACGTGTGGACAGAACATCTTTGTGGCAGCCCTTTGGAAAAATAATGCAGGGTTACCTAAAGACCTGGGAATGTGTGGATCTCACACTTTCTAACAGCATGACCTTAAGCAAGTAGCTCAACTTCTCAGCAACACAGCCTCATCTGTAAAATGGGAATAATAGCACTGCCCTGACTTTCTCAGAAATGCTCTATGTATTTTAATGTGCTAATTAAAGTACTGTAATAAACCCAATACACTTGCAAGGATTTCTTTAAAGCTTTATGTCATGCCTTCAGATTTTCTTTCCTATGATCTGCTTTAAGGACAAGGGCTTTATCACCTTCAGCCTTTTATGTCCACCATGCTCAATACATAGTAGGTCCTAATTAATGTTTGCTCAGTTAAAATGCACGCCTGTGATCCCAGCACTTTGGGAGGCCGAGGTGGGAGGACCACTTGAAGCCAGGAGTTCAAGACCAGCCTGGGCAACATAGCAAGACCCCATCTCTACTAAATATTTTAAAAAAATGCAGCCTCCATAATTAATGTCTTCTAATTTGGCTTATAAAATATAGGTGCTCTAGGACATATAGTAAAAAGGAGGAAATATCTATATTATTTTAATTAAACACTCAATATGCTTTAAGAAGTTATTGCCCAAATGTCTTTTAAAACTAATATTTAGGCCAGGTGTGTTGGCTCACACTTGTAATCCCAGCACTTTGGGAGGCTGAGGAAGAAGGATTGCTTGAGGTCAGAAGTTCAAGACCAGCTTGAGCAACAAAGTGAGACCCCATCTCTACAAAAAATAGAAAAAGTAGCCAGGCATGGTAGCACATGCCTGTAGTCCCAGCTACTTGGGAGGCTAAGGAAGGACGATCACTTGAACCCAGGAATTTGAGGTTTGCAGTGAGCTATGATGATGCCATCACACTCTAGCACAGTCAACAGAATGAAACCCTGTCTTTGGGGAAAAAAAAAGCAATATTTAGCTGGGTAGCACATGCCTGTAATCCCAGCTACTCTGAAGGGTGAGGCAGGAGGATTGCTTGAACCCAGGAGTTTGAATCCAGCCTGGGCAATATAGTGAGACTCCATCTCTACAAAAAAAAAAAAAAAAAATTAAATTAAGTAATATTTATCTTGTCCCAATTATAAATAATTCATAATTATTTTAAAAACTGGGGCTGGGCGAGATGGCTCACGCCTATAATCCTAGCACTCTAGGGGGCCGAGGTGGGTAGATTGCTTGAGGTCAGGAGTTCGAGACCAGCCTGAACAAGAGCAAGACCGTGTCTCTACTAAAAATAGAAGAAATTAGCCAGTCGTGGAGGTGTGCACCTGTAGTCCCAGCTACTCGGGAGGCTGAGGCAGGAGGATCACTTGAGCCCAGGAGTTTGAGGTTGCTGTGAGCTAGGCTGACTGTAGCCTGGATGACAAAGAGAGACTCTGTCTCAAAAAATAAAATAAAATAAAAATAAAAATAAAAACTGGGAAATGCAGAACGTTATAAAGAAAAAATACAATTCACTCACAATTTACTGCACCTAGAGATAACCCTCATTGACGTTTTGAGACATTGCTTCCTAATTATATGAGTGTGGTTGGGTATTCATTCATTCATTCATTCAACAAACATCTCTCGAGTACATGCTAGGGGCCAGGCACTTATCTAGGTGATGGTAGTACAGCAGTGAATGAAACAGACAAAAAACTTCACCTTCATGGTGTTTACATTCTAGTGGATGATATTTAAAGACTCAGTAAAATATATATGCAAATTTTAAAACTATATCAGGCTAATGATGTTGTTATTCTGTTTGTTATGCCATTTATTGTTTTTTCCCTTTTCTATATATTGGGAGCATTTTCCAATTTTTTTTTAGAGTAGGTCTGTCCTTACCTCTGTTGCTTACTGAGCCAACACACAGGCTTTGCTGGGGTAAAAGGAAAACTAAATGTTGCAATTACGCTTTCAGGAACTTTAGCCCATGGTGTGATGTTCTTAGAGGTTCGGTGACTGCTCAGTGGAGGCCCCACACTGCACACCCTGGAGGATCCCGTCCAGAGGGCCAGACGATCCAAGTCCAGGACTCAATGTCCACATCTCAGATTTTACTGAGTCGTCAGGCATCACCATTTCATCTTGTGACTCTGAAACATTTCTTTCGGTCTTAAAAAGAAAGTTTTCTGGAATTATCAAGACCTATATTGTTTGTAATTATCCTCTTCTATTTCTGCAAGATTAACCCGGATAATTACTCTGCCCCTTTGGAGATTCTGATGAAAATAACTAACACTTAAATCCTGAAAGAGGCTTCTAAGTCAGAGTAGTGAGGAGCATGGGGAGCGGGGGTGCAGCAAGGCTCATGCTGTGACGGGTGGTGTCACTGCTAGTGGAAAGCTGTGGCAGTGGGTCGTCTTCTGTGCCCTGGGACATGACCACCATGGCCCCTCCTTTTCACACCGAGTCCCTCCCTTCTAGTTTCCTCCCACTCCCCCTCTCTCCCATGGTCCCACACCCTTTGTCCCTTAGGGTCTGCAAGAAGAGGAGAAGACTAGATTCCTCAAAATATCAAGGGCAAGGATCTCGTCTGACTTGGGGATAAACCAACAGGTATATGAAAAAGTGCTCAACATCACTAATCATCAGGGAAATGCAAGTCAAAACCACAATGAAATATCACCTCACCCCTGTTAAGATGACTATTACCAAAAAGTCAAGTGCTGAGTGTTAAGGAGGGTGTGGAGAAAAGGGGATTCTTATACACTGTTGGTGGGGTTGTAATTTGGCGCAGTCATTAAGGAAAACAATATGGAAGTTTCTCAAGAAACTAAAAATAGGACTACCATATGAGTTAGCAACCCAACTTCTGGGTATATATCCAAATGAATTGAAATCAGTATTTCAAATTGATATCTATACTTCCATTTTCATTGCAGTATTATTCACAATATTTTCATTAAGATATGGAAACCACCTAAGTGTCCATTGATAGGTGAATGGATAAAGAAAATGTGTGTGTGTGTGTATGTATATATATATACATATATATATGTGTGTGTATGTATATATATATACATACACACACACATACACACACAATGGAATATTATTCAGCCTTTAAAAAGAAGGAAATCCTGCCATTTGAAATAATATGGATGAAACTGGAGGGTACTATGCTAAGTGAAATAAGCCAGGTGCAGAAAGGCAAATACTGCATGATCTCACTTACATGTGGAATCTAAAGAGGCTGAACTCATAAAAACACAGAATAGAAAGATAGTTGCCAGGACCTGGGGTATAGGAGAAATGAGATTTTGGTCAAAGGGTACAAACTTTCAGTTATAAGATGAGTAAGTTCTAATGTACGGTATGGTAACTATAGTTAATAATAATGCACTTTATACTTGAAATTTTCTAAGAGAATAGATCTTAAGTGTTCTTAAGACCACACACAAAAAAAGGTAACTATATGAGGTGATGGATACATTAATTAGCTTGATTGTGTTAATCACTTCACAATGTATATGTATATCAAAGTATCACATTGTACACCTTAAACATATACAGTTTTTATTTATCAATTTTACTTCAATAAAACTGGAGAAAGGAAAGAACAAATCCATGAATAAATACAATTGCTGGGTATAAAGAAGTGTTATGTTAATAGGCACAAAGGTAAATCATCAAGAGGGATGGTTTTCTTCTGTTCTCTAGAAAGGAAAAGGAAGGTGTCAATTGGTTGCCTGTGTCTGTCCATCAAAGGCTTGAGCCAGGACAGAGTCTAGAAATGAGGAGGCTTTCTACACAATGAATAGCACCACAGAGCTGTATGTGCTAAAGGCAATAGCTAACTTGTCGCCCTGCCTGAGGATTTTAGTGCTGATAATTTTGTGTGGCATCTCTGCTTCTCTTCTTTTCTTCCTTTTCACATTCTTCAATGCATCCTCCATGCTGACAGTTCATTCACTTTGCTAATAGCCCTATGCAAAATGCAGCCATTAGCAATGAAGGGCTTTGCTACCAGATGAAGAAACCGTATAATGTAGTTTAAGACTGTGCATCAGCATTGTCCAATAGAAATAGGATGAAAGCCATGAATATAATTGCAAATTTCCTAGTAGCCATATTAAAAAAGAAAAGGAATAGATGAAACTCATTTTAATAATGTCTTATTTAACCCTGTGCATCCAAAATATTATCATTTCAACATGTAATCAATATAAAAATTATTGAAATATTTTACATAGTATTTCATACTAAGTCTTCTAAATCTAGTGTGCATTTTATACTTACAGCACATCTCAATTCTGACCAGCCACATTTCACATGCTCAGCAGACACATGGGCTAGTGAGCACCATGTTGGACAGTGCAGGTGTGGGCTCTGCAGCCAGAAGAACTACGTGTTAGTCTTGGGAAAATTACATAATCTCTCTGTGCTTCAGTTTCCTCATCTATAAACTGGGGGAAATTATAGTATCAACCTTCTTTAGAATCATTATGGGGATTAAATGAGCACTTAAAATATTGCCTGGCACAGAGTTGGTGCCCAGTAAATATTACCTCTTATTAGCATTGGATATGAGTTTAACTACCTCCTTATAATGATCAAAACAATCTTTCAGTAAGATCCTACTCTGGGATTTCTATTGTTTTTTATTTTTATTTATTTTATTTTTTATTTTTTTTATTTTTGTTCCTTTTATTTCAGAATATTATGGGGGTACAAAGACTTTGGTTGTATATGTTGCCCAGGCACTACCCATGTCAGAGCTACAATCGTGGACATCCCCCAAACTCTGCACCCCGCACCCATTCAGTGACAGTTTTCCCACCCCCTCCACCCCTCTTCTGCCTGCCCACCCCCTGATAGATATTATTGCCATGTGTGACATAAGTATTGATCAGTTAGTACCAATTTGATGGTGAGCACCAGTGGTGCTTGTTTTTCCATTCTTGTGATACTTCGCTTTGAAGAATGGGCTCTAGCTCCATCCAGGATAATACCAGATGTGTTAATTCACTGTTGTTTTTTATTGCTGAGTAATATTCCATGATATACATATACCATATTTTATTAATCCACTCGTGTGTTGATGGGCACCAGAATTGTTTCCACATCTTTGCAATTGTGAATTGTGCTGCTATAAACATTCACATGCAGATGTCTTTATTATAGAATGTCTTTTTTTCCTTTGGGTAAATACCCAGTAGTGGGACCGCTGGATCAAATGGTAGTTCTACTTTTAGTTCTTTGAGGTATCTCCACATTACTTTCCATAAAGGTTGTACTAATTTGCAGTCCCACCAGCAGTGTATGAGTGTTCCTATCTGTCCGCATCCTCGCCAACATTTGTTGTTTGGGGACTTTTTGATATGAGCCAATCTCACTGGAGTTAAGTGATATCTCATTGTGGTTTTGATTTGCATTTTCCTGATGATTAGAGAAGTTGAGCAATTTTTTATATGTTTGCTGGCCATTATTCTGTCTTCTTTTGAAAAGCTTCTGTTCATGTCCTTTGCCCATTTTTTAATGGGGTTGTTTGATTTTTTCTTGTTGATTTTCCTAAGTTCTATATAGATTCTGGTTATCAGATGTGTAGCATGCAAATATTTTCTCCCATTCTGTAGGTTGTCTGTTCACTCTAGTGATAGTTTCCTTGGCTGTGCAGAAGCTTTCTAATTTGATCAGGTCCCATTTATTTATTTTTGTTGCTGCTGTGATTGCTTTGGGGGTCTTCTTCATAAGTTCTTTGCCTGGGCCAATGTCCATAAGAGTTTTTCCAATGTTTTCTTCTAGAATTCTTAGGGTTTCACAGCTTAGGTTTAAGTCTGTTATCCATCGTGAGTTGATTTTTGTGAGAGGTGAGAGGTGTGGATCCAGTTTCAGTCTTCTACATGTGGCCATGCAGTTTTCCCCTACTCTGGGATTTCTAAATAAGAACCATATATCCAATATCTTGAGATGATAAAAATCATATGCCACTTCAAAATTCCTCTCTCACTTCAAAGCTTAGCAGGGAAGGTTTGGTCTTGAGCTGTGCATTCACAGCTGGGTAACCTGTAACTCGACAAACTTCTTTACACCATTAAGTCTGCAAATAGATTCTTATTGAATTTTCAAAATAAGCAGTATCATATTTTTATTAGGATGTAAAATTAGGTTCACAGCTATAAAATTTTCCCATGCTTGCTTTTTGGTGATCTCTTAAGAGGATAAAACCATACTTCACTAGAGTAAGAAGATAGCACTTGTCTTCTCGAAACTATGGCTTACAGCCACAAATCCATATTAATATCACAGGATATACTTGCAGGCCCAAACATCATGATATATAAATTGTGAGCTTACCGTCCAGTTGGGGAGAAATATGTTAATCAAATAATCATGCAAATGATCTTAACTGCATAATTGCAGTTAAGAAGAGGAAAAGTTGCTCATAGAGCCTATGAGGAAGGGGTTTGATTTGGTCAGGGACATTTTCCCCAAGGAAGTGCTGATGAGGCCCAGAGCTGGAGGACGGGAGCAGTTAGCCAAGTGGAGAGGGGAGGGAACTGCATTCCAGGCAAAGGAGGAGCAGGAACAGAAGTCCTGGGGTGGCAGGACTTTGGCAAGGGGAAGAGATAGAAAGAGGACAGTAGACCTTAAACAGAGAGTGAGGATGGGGTCTGAGGTGTGGCTGGAGAAGTAGGTAGGACCAGAAATGGCAGGTTCTTGATGGCTGTTAAAGAATTTATATTTACACAAAGAGCACTGAGAAGCTGTCACTGGGTCTCCAAAAACTTGGGGATGCTTTTCTTTGCTGGGTCAAACCTCACTTAGATTCTTCATAATGGTGATGAAATTAAAGTGTCAGTGCACCAAGAGATAGAGACTAGGCAAAGGGTTTCACATGCCTTTTATTCCTTATCAGGTGCAACCCAACACAAAAGCCACATTAACTGCTGCCTCTGGTCCTCCTTTTAGCACTTCTTCTCCAGTTATCCAAGCAATTCTGAGCCTCCATCGTGGTGTTTCTCTCCTGGTGTTTGGGAGAGCAGACAATAGAGGAGTTGGACCATAGCTTAGAGGGGAACCCCTGAAGGGAAAAACTGTTCCAGAAAAGGAAGCAAAGCTCTTACATGTTTTAAGTCAGGCCAATGAGTCTCACTTGTGGGTAGGGGACAAAGAGGAAAGACATGATCAGAGTTGCCTCTTGAAAAGACAACTAAATTTAATGGGAAAAAAGAGTTAGAGGCGATTAAGAGAAGATGCAGGCAGACAAGAATAGTATTTTCTATAGTCCAGGCAAGAGGTGATACTAAATATGAAGTCACGTAGACAGTTTTGAAAGATAGAAGGTAAAAACAACTAGCCTTGGTGACGGATTGGATGTAGAAGGTCAGGGAGAGGGAGATGTCAACAATATGTCCTATGGTTGTAAACTGTGTACCTCGATGGATGGCTATACCCTTCTTCAAGATGCAGAGCACCAAGAGAACAAGATTTGAGGGAAAAGGCTATGTGTTCAATTGTCGACTTGTGGAATTGGAGATGCCTTAAAGATTTCCAAGAGAAGATGTGGCATAAGCAGTGGATGTTAAGGTCCACACTAGAGACATATATTCTCCATTAATAAATGCACAGTGTGACATTACCAATTTCCCTTTAGCTTCTGGACCACATACGATATCTAGTCTTAACCTTGAATGTCTTGCTTACAATGATAACATGGGTAAAATCTCACTGGCTCAATGCTCATTCTTATTAAGATGAAGGTGATATCAGAGACTCAAATCCAATCCAGGTCAAGATTCTACCATGTGTCAGACATGAGAGTTACGAATATGAGTTACCCATAGATTTTGTCCTTGAGGAGATCACAGCTGAGAGGCAGAATGTTCAGCCTTAAATTATAGGAAGCTCAATTTTGTCTATATTTTGTCTCCTCCATTATAATTCTTGCCTAAAAATTGCCTCTTTCCTTTCAGAGGAAGAGATCATAAATAATTTGAGAGCAGAGACTACGCCATTTTTCCATGTTATGCCCCTTGGGCCCAGCACAGTGCCTGGCACACAATATTTCTAAATAATAAATAAATAAATATTTGAATGAATGAAGGGCATGCTTCCATTTTCCTCTTAGAATAGGGTCTTTTCCTATAAATATTTGTCTGTTAGTTCTAGGTAAAGATGGAAGATGAAACATATGGAACAATCTCCACTGTGTTCTAAAAACCCCACTAAAAAGACAGTATAAGGTTAAAGAATAGGGTTAGAAACCAACAAGGACAAAGACAATGAATGATAAGACTTTAGCAACAGCACTTTGGAAGTCTGAATGTCCACTGGTAATTACTAACTGACTTTAGCAGATCTGAGAAAACAGAAACTCATGCCAGAAGTGGAGAAAGCCAAGAAGAATTGCACAACAGTATCAGTTATGTGAGGAAATGTGAGGAGAAGATGAGGCTGGAAATTGATAGATCATTTTAAAAATTGGGTTTTTTGGGGGTTTTTTTGTTTGTTTTTCTTATTTTTTTTTATTTTTATTTTTTCTATTTGACCAGAGTGAATTTAGAAGCCTTTTTTTTTTTTTTTTTGAGACAGAATCTCACTCTGTTGCCCTTTGTAGAGTGCAGTGGTGTCATCGTCGCTCTCTGCAACCTCCAACTCCTGGACTCAAGCAATCCTCCTGCATCACCTCCCGAGTAGGGGGGACTACAGGCGCAAGCCACCATGCCTGGCTATAAAAGATTGTTTTTAAGAAAGATTTTGATTCTTAGTGCCTAGTATGGTGCTTGACACATAATAGGCACTCAATAATAGATAGTCATTAAGTAGATGAAGGAATAAATGAAATTCAGCTACTTAAAAATCTTGCATAACTAAAAACATTTTTATTCTGCCCGTGCTCTGAATTGATAATTTAGCTGGTGTGTCAGATATCTATTGCTGCATAACGAACTACCCCAAAACTTGGTAACTTAAAACAACAACTATTTATTTGGTTCTACAGCAAATTTGGGCTGTTCTCAGCTGGGTTCATTAGCGTGTCTGAGGTCAGCTGCTAGTCAGCTAGGTGGCTTTGCTTTTTGGGGTTAGCTCGTTGTCAGCTAGGGTGACAAGGACCATACATCTCTCATCATCCACCACACTGGCCCAGGCTAGTTCACTTAGTGGTGGCAGCTTCCAAGAGCAGCAAGGGAAGCATCAAGGCCTCTTGAGGACTAGGCTTGGAACTTGCACAATATCACTTCTGCCACATTCTACTGATCAAAGCAAGTCACAAAGCCAAGAGCTCAGATTCAAGGGGCAGAGCAGAGGGGTGGAAAGGGGAGAGGTTCCACCTCTTTATGGAAGGAGCTGCAAAGTATTGTGGTTATATTTTCGACATAGCTAGGCATAGAATTCTTGGGCGGAATTAATTTTCTTTCAGAATTTTGAAGACGTTGCTTCCTTTTTGTCTTGTTTTGTTTCCTAGTTTCTAGTATTGCTCTTGAAAATTCTGACACCATTCTGATTTTGGGTTGTTTATATGTAATCTGTTATTGGTTTTGTTTTTACCATTTCTGGAAGCTTTGGGGATTGTCTTTTTATCAAGAGTACTAAAATTTTATAGTAATGTGACTTGAAATGGGCCCATTCTTATCCATGTAGCAAAGTACTTGATGGATGCTTCCAATCTGGAAGCTCAAGTACTTCAAGCTGGAAAATGTTCTTGAAATATTTATCTGATGTTTTTGTTCTTTTCATTTTCTGTGTTATTTCTGAATTCTCATTATTCAGGTATTGGAGCTCCTATATTGGCCGTCTAATTTTCTTATCTTTTCTCTTATTTTTCATTTCTTTCTTTTTGCCATATTTTCTGGAAGATTTCCTCAAATTTGTCATCCAGCACTTATATTGAATATCAGATAAAAATAAATAAATGTAGGCTTGGCCTCACAGGGACATATCTGAAAGTTATCACACACCGGCCTGGTGACTGCTGCTCTTTAAAGTCAGTCAATTGTTGCCTCCCCTGATGTGATGAAGACCTCACCTTTTTCCACTCCTGCAAACTCATTCTGAAGATTGAATTTCACCATGAGTCTAAGAAGTGCCCATGGGTGCTACTGGAAAATCTTACACTTAAGAATGAAAGAATATAACATAAACTCAGAAAATGTGAAGAAGGGGTAAAAGGGAAAGTAGATAAAAAAGAACAGATAAGTTCATGAGTCAAAACACTTTGAGTCAATAATGACAGAAATTCTGCTCAAATTAACTTGAGCAAAACCAAGAAATCTTTTTTGCTCATGTAATTAAAGAATTCATCTATTCATTTTTTTAAACAATATTTATCAAACACCCACTATTTTCCAGGCCCTGTTTTATGCCTTTCAGATACATTAGTGAACAAAACAGACCAAGATTCCTGCCCTTGTTGGAGCTGACATTAGAAATAGATGCTTTTATTTTATTTTTGACTTCTGCATTTCCTGACTCTACATAGTGCATTGATGGTAGATGCCTCTCCAATGTCCACTCTCCCGTCTTCATTTATAATTTGAAATGGGAATTTGGAGGTCTACTAATTATCTCTGCATACCTTTGATTAACTTTTCCCTCAATTATTCTGGCAGCTTGATTTGTATCCCATTGGAGGGGGAAAAGAGAGATTAGTTCCATCTAAAATTTCATGTTTTAAGGCAGCCCAAGCCAACCAAATTCAGAAAATGAGTTTGAAGAAAGTGATTTTATGACTTAAAAGGTGTAGCTTTTGCTTCCGCGTGAGACTCCAAGAAGGACAATGTTAGATTGTGCCAAGCTCATGGTTTTTGAAAGACAGGCTTGAGTTGGTATTTAACACATGATTAGGTTGACCTACACCCTAACCTGAAGAAGAATCCCTATCAAGAGATTCAGTAATGCCAGCTGAAAAAGTCTCGCTAACTTACCTAAGTATGATGTCCCAAAGCTGGCCCTAGGCATAGAGTTCACTTTTTTCAAGACATACATGTCCTTTTTTAAAAACATCATATGATTTTCTCCTTTTATTATGTTTAACTCCCATCCTTTAAGCTCACAGCATTTTTAGTTAATTTAAAAATATTTTTCAAGTCCCCTTTGCAAAATTCTACAATAGAAAGTTCCGAAAATGTCCCTAGGATAACCACCGTAGTCCCTTCTCAAGATAGAGTGACCCTATATAACTCTCTATGCCTCAGTTTCCTCATCTGTCAAAGAAGAGTAACAATAGTACCTATCTCAGAGGGTGGTTGTAGGAAGTAAATCAGTTAATGCATGTACAATGTTTAGAATACTTTCTGTATATAGTTATCATTCAAAAAGTATTAGTGATTACTTTATTATTAATATCAATACTGTTACTATTATGTGAGAGCTGAGTGGTTGGAAGGAGATATTCCTGGCCTAGTGTTCTCTTGAGATGATATGAGAAAGAGAGAGTGAATTGGTATCTGAGAGTTCTGTTTCCTCCAGGTTGAATGAATGTGTTACAGTGTCCTTTCTGTACCCACCAGAGACTCATGGGGACCTCAAACTCTACCCTTGAGACTTTTCTAGGGTACACAGAGTCACCAAACAGACAGAGATTCCTTGAGATTCTAACCACTTACCATTTAAACCCGTAGATGCAAAAGATAATACTCTGCACCCTTATAAGGAGCCCAAAGTAGACAGGATTTGTTATCTACCCTGCATCCTAATACTAAGAGACCAAACTAAAGCAAGGGTGGCGTGACCATGATTGGGTAAGTGATGTGGTTAACGCGGCACAGCACAATCTCACGAAGCAGGCCCCACTCAGCTTCTTATTTAAAGAAAGTTAGGCCATGCAGTTCCTAGGGGTGATCCTTTTGTGTGGCAACCCCTGCCCCCTGCCCCTCACCAAGGGTGTGATTTATGCATGGCTGAAAGCATGCCAGCTAATTCTCTTTGAGCCTAAGTTTTGTCCCAGCGTGTCATTTGAAGATGGCTTATGGGCACAGAGCTCATTTCTGGAATGCTGAAAGAGCTCAATATTTGCCCAGTGGGCACTGCACCAAAGGCGGCCTCAGCTTTTTCACTTTGATGGTTGCTTCAAGGTAGGATTTTACAAATCCATCTGCTGTATGCTTAACCATGGAAACAAACTTCTCGGCTTCAGAAGGGCAAGCCAATTCACAAATTCCCCTCACCTAAGCCGAGTCAATTCTCCATCCCTGATTCCCAAGCCTTATCCTTTCATGTTACTCCTCTGAGTTAACTATGACTAGAGAAGGCTCAAAGAGCTTCAGATAAAATTGAAATTAATTTTGAAGTAAGGGATTATCTCAACTGAATTTGAGGAGGTCCATTCCTTTCAGCAGCTGGTGCTGTATTTTTACATATATATAAAAGCATTGTGTAGAAATGTCAATTCTACAAATCTGGGGGCAGGACACAAGGTAGATTTAACCAATTGGGAGATATTTTTCATGCCATCTCAAAGTAACTCACAGACGCCTGACAGCTGCAGCTGTTTGGGCCCCTCGCGATGGCATTGCTCTATGACTCAGAGGGATGTTTATGCCAGAGAATGCTGCCACTGCAACACTACCCCAGAGATGCCCCAGGAGAAAATAATTTGGAGCAGTGAGTGGGAACGGAAGGTCCCTGGGCCGATTTAGTCAAACCCAGACCCATATCTAAGTGTAATTAGCATAATATGGAGAAGTGGAAAAAGCATAGGCTTTGGAGTCAGACTCAGCCACAAGTCTTAGCTCTGGGCACTTTATATTCATCCAGTCAGTCATTTATCCATTCACTCACTCATTCAACTAACATTTATTAAGGATCTACTATGTGCTAGACACTGCACTAGGTGCTGGGGATATAATCATGAGCAGGACTGGCTACCTAATTTGTGGGACTGGTACAAAGGAGAAAAGCAGGGCCCACTGTTCAAAGATTATTAAGAATTTCAAGATGGCAATGGCAGAGCATTAAACCAAGCACGTGCCCCTTCTGAGTATGGACCCTCTGTGACTGCACTGTGTGCCCATGAAGCCAGTCTTTATGAGAAGCCTCAGGAGAGAAGAGACCTTGTCCTCATGGAGATGAATTTCTGAGAGAAATTCATTAATCACACTAATTAATCTAAAATTATGACCATGGCAAGGGCTATGAGAGAAAGGAGCATAGTCTACAAATACCTATAAGAGGAGGATTTGATTAGCCAAGGAGACTAGGAAAGGCTTCCCCAAGAGAGTGATACTTAGGATGAGATTTGAGGGATGACTAGCAGTTAACCAGGCAAAAATGAGGGCTGATCTTTGAAAGATTCCATCATTCCAAAACCCATGGACAGGGATGAGCCTGCAAAGAAGAAAGAGGAGAAAATGTTTGAATAGGAAGAAAACCAGGAGAGGTTTGGATCTTGGGAGCCAAGGGAGGGGACTGTTTTGGGAAGCACAGAAGATCCACTCAGTTGGCCCTGGCAAGTGGTCTCATGTGTCAACACAGAGTTACACTCCCAAAGCTTTAGTGGGATTCCCGGCACACAGGTCATTTTTATTCCTTTCTAGTAATTGTCTCCACTTGAAAGCAGGCTCTTCTTTCCCCGAACAGATGACCCAATTCTCAATCTTGGTGTATATTTCAGAGAGGAAAGTTGAGGCACAGAGAAGCCAAGCTGAAGGGACTCTTCTCCTAGAAGTGAGATGATGGTCTTCAAGGGGAAGACGTGTGAATACACATGGTGTGAAGCCACCCAGGCCCCACCTCCAACTCCTGCCCCCTCTTCTGACCCTCACTCGCTACACGCCCACCCTCTCTATTCCTTCAGTCCCAGGATGTAGCACAGTCTTTCCTGTCCCACGGCCTTTGCAATGCTGACGGCTTTGCCTGGGACATTCTTCTCCATGCTTACCCACGGGCTTGGCCCTTTTTGATTCTTACTTGCTCTTCTGCTCTCACTTTAACCAATACTTCCTTAAAGAATGCGCCCCCCAACCAAAGTAGATGCTGTTTTTCTCTTTTATGTTATCACAAATATAATCTGTAAATAAATAACAAGTATAAAATGTCATTATTCTCATAGCCCCTGCTCTTTTCTTGATACCATTTATCCTACTCTATGTGTCTACTTGCTAATGAAGGTGCCTCCTTTCACTGTAGACTCCCAGCAGGCAGGTACTGTGTCTGTCTGTGCTCCCACTGCATACCAGTCACCTGGCACATCGAAGTTACTAAGTGAATGAACGTAGAGACATGTTTGCCACAAAGTCATGGGAGCCCCAAGAATGTTCCAGTCTAAGTTTGACTTGGACAGGAAAACGTTCATGAAGATTATTTAAGCCTCCATTTACAATAACTTCTCTAGGTGCCTCTCAACTCCACAGATCTCCCATCACCATGGCAACCCACATATCAAAAGGAGAATTTTCTGAAGCTTGAATGCAGTTTCTTCATTGGAGTAATGGGTGCATGTGTGTGTGTGCGCACACATAAGGAAAGTACTTGCAATCCGTCAAACAGGACATGACATCAAGATCGACATTGTGCTCTGAGATCTCCTGTGACTTATAATGTACATACCAGTCAGGCTGGAATCCTAAGGAGAGACGAGGGTGCAGTAGGGCTGGTATAGGGAGTGTGAACACCTGGGATTGATTATGGAAACATGTGGCCGTTCAGGAGTGGTCACCTTAGAGAAGTTCACGTCAGATTCCTAACAAAGAACAGGAAAAAGAGCAGATTCCAAGTTTTCTGCCCCTCTGAGTTCATGCCAATACACTTGTTCTTAGCTAAAAGGCCAAGAGGCGATGCCAATACTGTTTGACTATTAGGCCTCCTTATGAATAGTATTGGGCTTCTGCAGCATCTCTTTTCTGCAATCTGCACTTGTTGATGCTCTTCAACAAATTTAGAAGTAGAGGAATTGGAAATTGTATGACTAAGTTCACAAGGGCAAAGACCTTGGGCATTTTATTCACCAGTGTGTATCCAGCAATTCACAAAGTGCCTGGCTGAGAGTAGGTGCCCAGTAGATATAAGCAGAGGTCAGGAAGCGCTGATAAGGCGGGGAAGTGAGGCAGGGAAGGGAAGAAAGCCAAAAAAGTGTGTTACTGAGCAACTGAGACAATCCTACCGGGGAGTGCTGGGAGACCACATCAAACACATTGCACACTTATTTCCCTCCCCTAGGGAGAAAGCTGGGGCATCTATACTTCAACACCCATCTGCCTGGCCTGCCCCGCCAGGGCTAAGGAAAGGCCCTTAAGTGGAGTCAGTAAGACCCTGGAGGCTCATCCTGGAATGGCTGGTGCCCAGGGGACATGGGTGGGGCACCAGCAGGGTCTGCTGCAAGGAAGAGAAAGAAGGGCCAGAAAGGACAAGCTCAGTGTGTGTGTGTTCATGTGTGTGTGTGTTCATATGTGTAGAGTAATGAGATCTATTAACAAACATCTTTAAATAATAAATAGAAAGACTTCACAATCAACTTTATACAAACCTTCTATCTGAAATAGCACTTTTAGATTTATGAATTTATAAAGATCGTTGCTTCTCTTGCATGCATTTCCAAATAGAGCAACACATTATAAAGTATTTGTAAATAAAAATGGATTCATAGGAGAGAAAATTCCCTAAAGGGCTAATAAACACATTCAATCTCATTAGATGTCAGAGAAATTCATATTAAAATAATGAGATACCATTTTGGGGAAAAAATATTTGTGGAACTATTTAAAAGATTGATAACAACCAGTGCTATCAAGGATATGGGACAATGGACATAGCCATATATTGCTGTTAGGAATTTGAGTTACTATAAGTTTGGGCAAAGAAATGTATCAGTATGCATTAAAATTAAAAATACAATACCCTTTTAACCAGGAATTGTTCTTTCTGGAGTCTCTCCTAAATAAATGAAAACACCAGAATATAAAGATATTTATACAAGGATGTTTATTGCAGCTTTATTTGGGCAAAATATTGGAAGCAACCTGAATGTTCAATGATATGGAAAAAATGGAAAATTTGTGGTATATCTGCACTATTAAAAATAATGAATTAGTGCTGTGTGTATTGACTTTGAGTAACAGTCATGATATAGTGAGGGAAATAACTTGCACTGTAACGTGTATAGTTCAATCCATTCGAATTTTTAAAAAGGAAAAAGTAAAAGGCTTACATATGTTCAAATATGTTTGTATGAAATAGAGAAAGGTCTGGAAGGATACACTTCAACTGTTACCACTAGTTACCTTGGGGATGGAGGAGGGGACCTGGTGAGATTTGTAGTGGGTGGGGGTATGGCAGATGAGAATTTTTTTATGGTATTGTTTGGCTTGTGGCAAAAAAGCAGGTATTTCTTTTGAGGTTTGAAAAGAAAATCAAACAAAGTGTTAAGAAAAAGACCCCTGTATGTTGGTGGATGTAGAGAAACTGATACGTTGACAGATAATTGAGGCCTTGAGGATCAGCCCAATATTTGTGGAAAGGATGGAATGGATTATACTCACTCTGGGAATACATCTTGAAGAATGTATTCCCTCTCTCCTCTCCATGACTTCCTTCCTTTAAAACTAACAGTACAAATGTTTCCCCAGCAGTGCTATAGAAAACCCACATGGCTGCAAATTAATGTACTAAGTAACACTGCAATGGAATAGTAAAGGCCAGAACTATGGTATCTGTTGGGTGTGTGTTTGTGTTCTGGCTCTGCTATCTGCTGGCTGTGTGACTGTAAGCATATTGCTTATCTTTGAGCTTTAGTGTCTTCATCTAGAAATGGCAATAGCAATAGTGTCTAGCTCATAGACTTGCTCTGAGGATTAAATGAGAGATGCAAATCATTACTACTGCCACTTTACAACATATAAAATGAATGAGCAAATGAATATATGAATGGAGAACTCTACAAGACACTGTTAAGTGAAAAGTCAGAATAGGACATGTGTGCTTGATCTTAATTATATAAAAATTACTTACACAATGATTAAAATAAAAAGATCATAAAATTTTGTAAATGCCAGTAGTCAGTACTCTAACATTGAGTTATTTATCACTTTAATTTTATTGCTACTTTACTTTAAAGGTGGTTAATTATCTAATTATGTAATAGCTTAAGTTTAGAGTCTACTCTTTGACTCTAAAATAATAATGTTTTGCAGTATGCTTGGTACAAGTATTTATTCTATCTCCCCTATGCTCTCTACAGACACACACACACACGAACACACACACACTCACCTACCAGAATAGCCCCACAGTCCCCAGGCTGCTCATCAAGCTTGTGGCTGGCACTTGCAGTCTTACCAAAACACAGAGTCTTCTAGGATGTCTTGCCAGAAGGACCAAGGCCCAGGCTGGCTAAGACATTTGGAGTAGATTCACTCAAGATGGAGACTGAAAGGCAAGGAACACACAGATACTATGCACCTATGCAGGAAAACTATTAAAGCCTGGTAAAACAAACCAACAAGCCAACAAACCCAGGAGCCCCAGTTCCTTAGCAGAACAGATGAGGCCCCTCAGAACTTGGCTCAGCTGCCTTGCAGTCTCCAAGTCAGGCACAGCCCAAGGCCCTACCAGGCACCCCTTGCTGTGGCCAAACCAGCCCTCTGGCCAGTCCCTGCGCTAATGCCCTGGTGTGCGTGCCTCCACGCCCTTGCCCGGGCTGCTTCCTCTGTCGGGAATGTCCTCCACACCCTCCAGGCTTCTCTAGAAAACTTTCCCTGATCATTCTCTTCTCTTCTTTCCACAGAAGGTGGAATCACTGTCTGGTGTGCACAGCACTGGGTGCATTTCTCCTCCAGAGCACCTACCACCCTGTACTGGCACCACTGGGTCTTATAATGTGATGCCCCTAACTAGAATATCATCTCTACTCATTTTTTGATTCTCTTTCACCCAGCACAATAAATAGCAGGCATCCAAAACCTGACCTGTTGGTTGGCAAGAACTGCAAAATACATGGAGAGTGAAAACAGAAAAAAAATCACTTACTCAGCGACATCCAAGGACAATCGAATGCAGCATCTCATTAGTATACAGCCAACTCTAAGACAGTATTAAGTATAAAGCTAGGTCATGTTCAGATGTCACCCAGAGAAACACAAGAAACACAAAAAGAACTGTTATAATAATTTCACCCAATTTTATCTCTGCTTTCCACAAGCTCAAACATAGTAATATACAACTCTTTGATGTCAATTTTTCTTTTCTTCCCTATTTTACTCTTCTTTTCTTTCCCATCCACTTCTTTCATAAGTGAATTGACCACATGTTTGACCATAGATTTGGTCAAACACATTTTGATTAAGCACCTAGTATTTGCTTAGCCCTGTGCTATGGGAATACAAGCGTTCATACAATGTAATTTCTTCAGCATTCAGGTTTAGAATCTTGGCTCCAGTACTTACCAGCAGAATAAACTTTGGAGAAAACACTTAACCTCTCTGACCCACAGTTTCCTCATCTGTAAAATGAGTCATTTCTCTAGTGTTATTGTCATCTCTCAATAGCATTTGGCATCCTTGACCTTCCTTCCTTTAAAATCTTTCTTCTCTTCAGCATCTACAACATCATTCTCTGTTTGTTTTCTTTTTGGCTCCTCTACTCCTCAGTCTCCTTTTGTTATCTCTGGTCTGTCTCTAAATTTGGAGAGTCTCAGAGTTTATTCCTGGGCCCACTCTGTTCTGTAGCAGCATAATTTCCCTAGGACGTCTCATCTGGACCCACGTTTCAATCAACATGTCAATGACTCCCAAATCAATATCTCCAGCTCTGAACTCTTCCCCGAATGAATTCTAGACTCACGTTTCCTGCTTCACAGGTGGCCGTCTTCTTGTACCCTCACATGGCAGAGAGCAGAGGGAGAGCAAGCTCTCCTGTCCCTTCTCATAAGGGCCCTTATCCCATTCAGGAAGGCTCCACCCTCATGACCTAACCACCTCCCAAAGGCCCCACCTCCTAATGCCATCACATTGGGGGTTGGGATTTCAACATATGAATCAGGGAGGGGCATAAACATTCAGTTCATAACAGCACTCCTCCTCTCAGAACCTTCCAACAACTTTCCTTTATACTCCAAGGAGAATAGACTCCAAGTCTGTCCCAGCCTGCAAAGTGCTCCAGGATCTGGCCCCTAACATCACGACCACCTCATTTTGTAACTCCCCCCTGTCTCCCACTAAACTCTAGTCACACTGACTTCCTCCAGTACCCTAACCTTGTTCCCATTTAGGGACTTTGCATTCTCTCTTTCCTCTGCCAAAAATGGTCATCTCCCAAGGGTGGGGAGTGTGAACAAAGATGTAACACTAATAAATCCAGAAAGGGAAGGGTCCATACATACCCTAACTTCACATGGAGTTGCATTTGAAGAAGCAAAAATTAACAGCCCTCCCCTCAAAATTCTAAAAGGCTTCCACTTTTTGCTTGTATCTCTCAAAGAACATGCGAAAGAATCTAAATGCATATTTCACAGCAGCACCTATTAAAATCCTCTCTCCTTTCCAACCCACCTCCTTTGTACTCGGCAGTTGCAAACCTTTCTCCAGCATCTCCAAATCTTTCTCCAACATCCATTCCCAGAATGTTTTCTCCACACTGTAGTTCCTGCTTTCTCCATCCTCCATCTCTTTCTTCTTTGGATTCCTTAAGCGAGAATCTTTCCTCTTTAGGGCTTTGGGAGGAGGGAGAATTCCCTTTGACAGGCCAGGGAGGAAAGGAAAGCTGTGGATACTCTTAGATGACTTTTTACTGGGTCCTATCACAAGGATGTTTGGCAACCTGTAGGAAAGAATGCATCAGAGTCAAATGTAGGAGGAGACACCAAGTTAGGAATAGAAAGGCACAAGGCAGGTGGGTTTGTCAGGGTACAGGGGAGGAAGGGGTGACCCAGCCACCTGATTGTAACTTAAAATACCTTCTCTACTGTATTGATATGTCTATTGGATGTGACTCATGTGGTAGAATTTGCACAGCTGCTAAATGAATTCTATCCACAAATATGAGGTGATTTGATATCTTTGAAGAAGATGTTATTGCTTAAATTTTTAAGTGCCACACACAAAAGCAAATTATCAAAGAATCAAATCAAGAACAGACATATCACTGGATTTTGCTCAAAACGTGTGAACAAGCTCATTGTTGGGAGGGGGAGATAAAATGAGAGACCCAGGGTGTTAGCTGGCTTATATTTTCCCTGAGGTTCAGAATATAGGCTTGGAGCCCAACAATCCAGAGTCAAATCTCATCTCCACCACTTACGAGCTGTGTGACCTTGGGAAAAATACTTAAACTTTTATTCCTGAGTTATTTCATCTATACAATGAGGATGATAACATAGGATTGTTGTACTCAATACATCATTGTACCAGTACTATTATTACAGTAGTCCTGAGATGGAGAGTTGAAAATGGTTTTCTTCTTCTTTTTTTCTTTTTTGAGACAGAGTCTATCTCTGTCGCCTGGGCTAGAGTACAGTGGCATCATCATAGCTCACTGCAACCTCAAACTCCTGGGTTCAAGCGATCCTCCTTCCTCAGCCTCCTGAGTAGCTGGGACTACAGGTGGGAGCCACCTTGCCTGGCTAATTTTTTCTATTTTTGGTAGAGACGGGATCTCCCTCTTGCTCAGGCTGGTCTCGAACTCCTGACCTCAAGTGCTCCTCCCTCCTTGGCCTCCCAGAGTGCAAGGGTTACAGGAGTGAGCCACCACGCCCGGTCGGTTTTCTTCTTATATTAAACATTTTGATGATATAGAATTTGAACATTATAATTAAATCTGAATTGGATGAGGAAAAAAACCAAAGGGGTTGGGAGAAATTTTCATTTGATTGAGTTGGTATTAGCTGGGGTAATAGAATCATGATATGTTACAAGCAAGAGGAGCACTACAGATTTTTGGCTAGGTATTCACCGAAACCATTAGCACTTCGTATATCAGAAGCTAACCCCATGAGTGAGGCAGTTTGAGCCTATATTTATAACTGCTCTGGAAGTCTGCTGCTGAGATGAAAGATCCTCATTCATTTGGGATCTTAGTCAAGTTCAGGCAAATGGAAAGAAAGGGAGAAAGACCCTAGTTAACTGGTGCTAATCTAAGACAGGGTTTGGGATCCATGTCTTAACTTGTCACAGAGATATTTTCCAGAGCGGCTACCAAGTAATGTTGAACTTGGAGGGATGTAAACATTGTCCAACTAAGTATTATATCGCTTGTTTATTCTTTCTTAAGTGTATTCCTCTATCATTATTTGAAAGTTATTCTCCTGTATCTGTTACGGGAAAGGCTTGAAGACTTGAATTGTTTACGTACAAGGAAAACTGGCTTTGGGCATGTGTTCTTGGTAATGCTAGTTTTCCTTTTCTAAATTAAACTCCTACCAGTACCCAGAGCAGTGCTATGATGACAAAGTTGGCTAAAACCAAGTGTAACTAGAGTTACTAAGATTTTCTTACTGTACCTGTCACCAGCTAACTCAGACTAACTCTGTGTATGTCATCAGTCCTGCCTAATGTTTCCATAGGCAGACCACTGTATATGCCACAGGAAAAGAGGGCTAAATGAATTTGGGAACACTGTGGCATTTTTGGAGGAAGGTAAAGCAAAAGAATGGAGAGACCCCCATTCACTTGCCTTTTGATTGGTGTTTCACAGTTGCATCAGCTCCTGGGCACTTGAAACACTTTACCCTCATCTGCAATAGGATAAGGCAAGGAGAGATGCTTTGTTCAGGGTTCAAGTGCTCTCGTGACCATCCCAAAATAACTCTGAGTATGATACAGTAGGGCCTCACGTAGCTAAACCCACAAGCCTTGCGGAACCTGTCATCACTATCACCCCAGTTGCTCTCTCCTCCCCTCTTAGGCAAGCCGGGCACTTGAACAAAATTTCCCGTCAATACTCAGAGTTGCATAAACTCCCGATTTTTGCTTTTCCAAATCTGCTAGGAGTCTCCCTGTCAGTTAAAGAGAAAAGTATATAATAAGCTGGACTTATGAAGCACTTCTCTTCCAAATAATTTTCTAGTGGAAAACTGTTCTTCACTCAGATTCGAATCAGATCAAGTCAATCTTCCCAGTTGGTTTCTTTTCACCGAAAAATCTTGTTGTAATTTGCCAGATTTTGCAAGAATTATGATATTTTTAACCATCCTTTTATTTATGAGGCATGTGTGCCACCATTCAGCATGTATTTATTCCATTAGCTACGTTATCGTGCTGAGTTGAGCATTAAAGAAATCTGATCGTTTCCTTGGTCTCTATTTTGGAAGATGCTGGAGCTTTAACCTTGGTGACAGCATGTAAACAATATTTAAACAAGGCTAACAAAGAGGAAGGATTGAGGTAGAAAGGTAAAACTGCAAACATTTTGTTTTAAATTACATCAAGATGCAGCAAAGATGAAAAATAGGACATTTCTTTAAAAATAGGCAGTTCCTAGAGTTATCGTAACAACACAGAAAAGCAGCACATAAAATACATACGTGTAGAACATTGACACAGAAAGGAAGGAAATATACCAACAACCTTGAGTGCTTGGGTAATGGAATTTCAGTTGATTTACTTTCTCTTTTCTATATTGCATGGAATTTTAAAATTTCTATAGTTTTTCTATATCTTATGCATATCTACATGACTTTACATAATCTTTGCCATCCTATGCAAGTGCTTTTGTGGAATAAATTACTAGAGGAGGAAGCATCTATATAAACCACAGTTTTTTTTAAAAAAAGTATAAACCATTTTTATTTTAGAAATGTATAAAATTTAAATAATAAATACTATATAGATAATACTTTACAAATTTTTTATTTTCTTTCAAAAATTATTTTTGTTGGTTTTCTTTTGTCCTGGTTACAAATGGTACATGGGATAAAAAGTGAAAACTGTTACTACTTTAATAAGCAATCCTCCATATTATTATTAATAAGTAATAAGACAGGATTATATTATAATACTGTTCTGCAACTTGCTTATTTCCCTTGGTATATCTCTAACATATTAGTCCATGTTGATATGTATAACTGTGTTCATTCTGATGGCTGTAAGTGCCTTTGTATGTGCCATTTCATTTTGTAGCAAATATATACATAATATATTTAACCAGACCCCTCATTATTGGACACTGGGCTCATTTTCTTTCTTTTTTTTTTTTTCTTTCTTTCTTTCTTTTTTTTCAGAGACCAAGTGTCACTCTGTTGCTCAGGGCGGAGTGCAGTGGCGTCATCATAGCTCACTGCGGCCTCTAACTCCTGGGCTCAGGCAATGCTCCTGCCTCCCAAATAGCTGAGACTGCAGGTACATGCCACCATGCCTGGCTAATTTTCCTATTTTTTGTAGAGACAGGGTCTCACTATGTTGCCCAGGCTGGTCTCAAACTCCTGGCCTCAAGGGATCCTCCTACCTCAGCCTCCTGAGCAGCTGGGATTACAGGCATGAGCCACCATGCCCGGCCTCATTTTCCTAGTAATTTCAAACAGTACCACAGTGAACACCCTTTTACGTAATCTTTGTTATCTTGGACACAGATTTTCGTAGAGTAAACTTTTAGGAGTGGGGATGTAAGTTTCCCAATCAGGCTGCGGCATAGGTTAGATAGCTTTTCCAACTTATCATAACCACAGGGTAATGATTTGTATATCCTGTAAATATCTGTATATCCTGCAGACTACATTGCCTGCAAAGACACTACATTTTGTTGGAAAGATGAAAAGTGTGACTTCTTTTCAGTTTCTTCACCAGTAGATGGCACCTAGTCTTCTTTTCCGTTTGACTAAAATCCCCCCTAACTTCAGCGCATTCCCAGCATGTCACGGAGCCTGCACTAACACAGCAATGACTACATCACATACAAATGCTCCAGTCCCATTCCGCTTATCCCATGTTTGTATTGTTCTGGTTCCAGGACGCTGATACTTTAAGCCCAAGGCTCTAACTTGAGCAGGAAGAGTTTATTTTGGGAAGAAGAATCTTCCCCCATAGGAAGGCCTCTCAACCAGTGTCTCTCTTTCTCTGTCTTTAGAAACTAGGAAATTCTGGAGGAGAAAACTGGTTTTCCGAATCCGCACAATTGCTTCTTTCTTTCAGAAAATATGAGACTCATTATTGATCGCATTTGCTCAATTTATAGAGGGGAACACAGAGTTGCCAGGACGTTAAAGGGTCGTGTTGAGAGTGGTTTCAGTCAATTATGCTTAGGAAAATGACCCTATAAATCTCCTTAAGTATGTAGAGTTGATGGGATAAATATATACATAGTATCCATTTCATCAAACCTATAAATATACATGTTTAAAATGGCCAAAGAGGAAGGGAGAAACCACAACCTATAATTTTAAAAAATGTGATGACACAGCATTTGGTTTTGGGTTGAAACAACACTCCACACGCAGGTGTCAGTTTTCCTTAAAAAATAATCAGGAAAGCTCAGTGTAAGAGTTTACTATTCTTTCTTTTAACAAACCCATTTGATCAAAGTGAATATAAATTTCTCCTACAAAAAAACATTAGTATGACCTTGAATAAAACCTTCAAGAGAAATATGGGAGAGAACTGGTAATTCATGACTTGCCCTTTCTATAAATATGGCAATAGCTCAACAGAGCTCTTGTCTCAAAGAACAATTCAAGCGCATGAGATTCTCTTGGAGTAGATAAAGATAAGCTTTTGGGTTTGGCAGGAAAGGAAAAATAACAATTTAGGAGACATTTGGCCAACTGTGCCATGTAACACTGTGAAAATTCTTCTTTGAGCCCTCTGGGGGAGATTTTATGCTACGACACAGGGTTTCTTACCATCACCATAGCCTGCAAAAGTATAGTCCTTAAAAAGTATCTAGACCTTCTTCCCCTCTTCTCCTTTACCTTTCAAACCCCAATAGAGAATTTAATGTTAGGGTCTATTGTAACAGAATATTTCATAAACAATTAGGTGATATGAACCAATAAAACACAAAAATATCTCTTTTGTTCTAAGGTAGCTAAATACATTATTAGGCTGACCCTTTTCCCCTAGAATATCATGACATTGATATTGGGGGTGAAATAAATAGTATACTTTTTTAATTTTAAAAGTTATATAATGTAGACTTATTTACTCCCTTATTTATGCAAACACATTTTCTTCTTTTTTAGCTACAATATTGTGTTTTTTAAAAATCTGCTTGCTCAGTCTAAGTTTGATACAGCACCAAAATTCCATCTTAGCGTAACTTGAGATTTTAAAGGAAGATATATGATAACTTTGGTAGGAAATTGGGAGGAAATTGATTTTTATATGACTTATGAACAGAATATGACACTCAATACTCAGGTTCATATTAGGCTTTTTAAAAATAATCACAAAACTGTTCACTACAGGATTCCTTTTATATCAACTTTCTTGGCATATTTAGTGATGGTTATTAGATAATTAGCTACTTGACAAAGAAGCTGATGTGTCAATGAACAGGTACAAATGAAGAATAGGCCTTTTTAAATTACAAAGTTAGTGAGACGGTATTATATTTATAGTGGCCTTTCAGAACTACCTCCACTGTATAAAGTAAGCTACACCTGTAGGAATCATTTCTCTGGACCAATCAACTATAGCCACTCAGTCCTTAAAAGTCTAAAATGGGTAAATGACTTGAATAGACATTTCTCCAAAGAAGACATACAAATGGCTAACAGGTATATGAAAAGGTGCACAACATCATTAATCATCAGGGAAATGCAAATCAAAACCAATATATCACCTCACATCTGTTAGGATGGTTATGATCAAAAAGACAAAAGATAACAAGTGTTAGTATGTGGAGAAAAGAGAACCCTGTACATTTTTGGTGGGAATAGATTGGTGTAGTCATATGGAAAACAGTATGAAGGTTCCTAAAGAAGTTAAAAATAGAACTATCATAGGACCCAGCAATTCCTCTTCTGGGTATATACCCAAAGGAAATGAAATCACCACCATGTAAAGATATCTGCATTCCATGTTGATTGCAGCATTATTCACAATAGCAAGATATGGAAAAAACTTAAGTGTCTGTTGATGGATGAACAGTAAATATATACAGTGGAATATTATTCAGCCTTAAATAAAGAAAGATATCCTGACATTTTCCAGAATATGGATGAACCTGGAAGACATGCTAAATTAAATAAGCCAGACACAGAAAAAAAAATTGCATGATCTCATTTATATGTGGAATCAAAAAAAACCAAAGAATATACAGAGATAGAGAATAAAGCAGTGGTTGTGGAGGGAGGTGGAGACAGGGGGGGAAATGGGGAAATGTAGGTCAAAGGATACAAAGTTGCAGATGTGTAGGATGAACAAGTCTAGAGATCTAATGTACAACATGAGGACTATAATTAACAATATTGCATTTAGAACTTTTGCTAAATGAGTAGATTTCAGCTGCTCTTACCACACAAAAAAATGAGTAATTATGTGAGATGATAGATATGTTAATTTGATTCATTATAGTAACCACTTTAGTATTTATATGTTATCTCATAACATCATGTTGTATACCTTAAATATATAGAATAAAATTTATTTTTTAAAAATTCTGTTGATAACTGTGGTTACAACTCTGGCCTACACATTTTCTTTATCACCTTAGGGGAGCATCAATTTAAAAAATAGTGGTGCTAGAGCCCCACTCCCCATTAAATCAGAATGTAGGCTTGGGCAAGGCAATGAAGCCCCTACATGAGTATTTATTAAAAGTTGCCCAGAAAATTCTGGTGTGTAACAGGGTTGCAAACAACCTGTCTAATTCTAAAAGAAAATTTCCATTTCATATTCCCTGAGCAACTTTAAAGCTTGAAAGGTTGAAATCTGAAGTTTTTTCATCCCTTCCTCAGAAGGAGACAACTGAGCTGTACTACTGCTGTAAGCAAGACAGTTGGAGAGAGAAGAGAGTCTGACTTATGTAAAGGTCTAAAGATACACGCAAAAATTATTTAAAGAAAGTAAACTTTTCTTGCTAAGGGTACCTCATGGCTACAATTTATGACATCGTCCTTGCCAATGTCTTTTTCTCTTTTCAAAGCCAGGTTCCTAAGAAAGGACAAAGCTGGACAGTTGGCTTTCTCCCCCATCACCCATTTTGTAAGCCCTAATGATTATCTGAGCCTTGGAAACTTCCCAGTGGAGGACATTTCTCATCACATGGAGTTCCCCTAGTTTAGATACTGGAGAAGCATCTTACTTTTTCCCAGCTTTTGCAGCTAAGTGTGGGAAATAGGGCACCGCAGGTGGTCAGGAGTGGGTATTGGAGGTAGACAACCCAGGTTCAAATTCTTTCTCTACTTCTGAAATATTTATATTTTTGACAAATTACCCAATTTCTCTGAAATTTGTTTTTGCCTTCTGAGAAATGGTGATGATAATTTTTCAAGGCTGTTGTAAGAATTAAATGGAATTATGTATGCAGAATGTAAGCATTAAATAAAATAATGTATACAAAATGCTCAGTAGAGCTCTTAACTCACAGTAAGTAGTCAAGAAATAGTAGAAATTACTATTTTAACTATCTTTATCTACCTCCACTTAACTGACCAGCAAAATTAACCTCCTCCTTTTATTCCCTCAAAAACACATACTGACTGACGCCCCTAGCACTCTGGACTACTCTTATGTACACCAGCGTTCTTCTCCTGCCAGTTGAGTTATAGGCTTATCAAGAGTATTGTTTGTTCCCAAATCTGTTTATGCCCATTATTCTTGTTATTAGAATTTAATTAAATATTGGGTAAACAGATGAAATACGAATGTGGAGAGTTGTTTCTATGAAAACTGGGTTGAATGCATGAATAAACTCAAATTGCAAAAAAAAAATCGTCAAAGTAGGTATGGTAAAGCAACTAACTGTAACAGACTTAGGAAATTGTAAAAATCTAGAAGAATGCTGGGCACAGATTCATTTAAATATGACTTTAAGTTTTGGCTCTACTTTTATTCTTTTTTTGTTGTACTTTTGAGAAACAAATATTAGATGTCATTTATGTACTAAAGATAACAAAGATCTCTAATCAGCATATCTAACAAAGAAAAGGACTTGGTCTTACATCAAAAGATTGATGACTGAATGGATAGTTGTAAAGTTAACATTAAAAATGTTTGGTACATATCATTTCTTATTATTATCAGATATTTTTGATTAACCCACTGTCTTATCATATTGGATAAAAGGGCTTTTACTAATTATTATTTTCCAAAGATTTCACATTCATTCATTCTCATTGCTATTTGATATTCTCTTGTGTGAATACACCACAATTTATCCACTATAAATTGTGATACAGTTGGATTCTTTTCAGTTTTTTTTATATTACAAATAATGCTGTTATTTGTCTTATCATGAGCATAAGAATGCATTTCTGTTGGGTATAAACGTAGGAGTAGAATTGTTGGGTCACAGGTACATTTTGTAAATATCGTCAAGCATTTTTTCAAGCTGGTTGTCCTAGTTTTAGTTTTAAAATATTTTCTTGGTGGTGTTAGCCTAAGAGGTTCAGACAGCTCATCCACATAGCCCTGAAAGATCAGAAGGACCTTTGTGGAAAAGTTCTTAATCCCTAATAAGGAAGGCCTAAGAGGTATCTTGGTATCATGGTATCTTGAATACAACCTCTGAATCTCCTCCCTCTTTAGGACCTTTCTAGAAAAAATTTAGAATTCCCTAATTGGAATTATAGAACAGACCCAAACTGCATGGGAGTTGGCCAAGGTCCTGTATGGAAGCCTCAAGATGACATGGAAACTGTAGGATTTTAAAAATGCTATTGGTCCAGCCTGGTCAACATAGCAAGACCCTGTCTCTACAAAAAATTTAAAAAATAGTCGGGTATGGTGGTGTGCACCTGTAGTCCTAGCCATTTGAGAGGCTGAGGCAGGAGGGTCTCCTGAGCCCAGAGGATCTCTTGAGCCTAGGAGTTTGAGGTTGCAGTGAGCTATGATCACACCACTGCACTCCAGCCTGGTTGGCAGAGTGAGACTCTGTCTCTAAAAAATAAAATAAAATAAAATAAAATAAAATAAAATAAAAAATAAATAAAATTTTAAAATTAAAAAAATAAAAATGCTGTTGGAGATTCAGGTCATTTATGTAAAACACATTGAGAATATGACTGTGTCGATCTGGTACTTGGGAATATACTTGGGAATATGTGCCAGGAGGCAAGCCATATACAAGCAAAGATATATGAATGTAACTTACAATAATCTCCCTTTGTTCCTGAGAGAGGAAATGACCATGGTGTTGTGGAGGAAACAGACTTAGTAGAGCTTGGAAGATGATGGAGTCAATAAGGAATCCAGTCTTCCAGCTTGGATGATTGGGTTGAAGGTGGACGATTAACGCTGATAAAGAAGACCTAAGAAACCCTTTATGCAGGGGGAAACATAGTCTTCTTCAACCAACGAAAGAAATCATATCTGGCTTCTTGAATGGTTTCGTAGTGTCACCAACAAACCATCATAGACCAACAACGACAAGATGGCATCGGCAACAGTGAGCTGGTATTGAAAAGGTGCTCAAGCTATCCCACCACCATGAGGATAATAATGTGGTGAACTGCCATGAAGTGAACTGTTTACTTGTGTGTCTCCCCAGAAAACTGTAAGTTCTTTGAAGGTGACACTAGGTCTTCCTCACTGTTGAATAGCCAGTGCTAACACTGTGCTAGGCCTAGAGGATGCTCAATAAATGGGTGTTGAGCTGAATTGAATTGAAGTCCCCTAAGGATTTGCCATAGAGTCTTGGTTATCTTGGAAGACTGTAATTGAATCAAGTGACAAGTAAGAGATGCTCCTTATGCATGGATGGATTAGGGTGCTGTGTAGTCTTCTGTATGCCGAAAAGATGATTCAGAAGTTTACTTTGGAATACACAATAGATATTAAATTTATTATAATTATATATTCATAAACCCAGCTTTTTTAAACTTTTAAATTCAGTTAACAAATCTAATTATTATATTTTTACCTCTGGCAAAATTTTGCCATCACTTTGAAGGTGCTATAATAATACTGTACCATTGATAAACCTAGTTAGCTAAAGCTAAATTATCTTACTAAAACAGTACCGTACTCTAATAGGCTAGATTTTATAAATTTAATATATTTGTTCTCTTTTCAAATATCTTGCTTTTGTGAATTAAATGAATCCTTAAATATTTAACTCTTATGTGTGTGTGCAAGTGTGTAAAATAAAATTCTCTGAGATGTGCTAATGCTGCCCATAAACTCAGTAAGATTTCAACTTAAAATAAGTCTAAATTAATTTCTCAATTACACCTTTTATTTTTATTTATTTATTTATTTAATGAGTCAGGGTCTCACTCTGTTGCCCAGGATGTAGTGCAGTGGTGCTATCATAGCTCACTGCAGCCCCAAACCCCTGGGCTCAAGCAATCCTCCTGCCTCAGCCTCCCGAGTAGCTAGGACTACAGGTAAGCACCACTACACCCAGCTAATTAAAAAAAAATTATTTTTTTTTTAGAGACGGAGGTCTCACTACATTGCCCAAGCTGGTCTTAAACTCCTGGCCTCAAGCAATCCTTCCACCTTGGCCTCCCAAATTGCTGGGATTACAGGCATGAGCACCACGGCCAGCCAATTACACATTTTGAATTAGAATTACAAGGCTGTCTCTTAAATAGCACAGTACAAGTGCCAAATATTAATGCAAAAATACTAATACATTGGTTTTGATTCTCTGAAACTTTTCTATACTTAGTTCTAAACATTCCTGGAGTTTAAAAAAAAATGTCTACTCACTTAATGAAGATGATTACTATACTAGTTCACTAAGGTAGCCCTCTCATAATAAAGACAGATACCATCCCAATTAATGGAGGTCATTTAGGACTAAACATTTTGTCCAGACTTGAGAACTGGACCTCCAGACACGTTTAGCAATTCTTCTATCTACTCCATGGTTACCCTTAGCTCCTCTTTCTAGCCGCTGTGTTTTGGGCTTTGAAACTTGAAAGGAGTTTGTCCTCTAACTTGCATTACCTAATTCTCTATTTTCCAGTGCCTACAACTCCAGACCAACTCCAAACCAGGCTGATCATTTGCTTGCATTTTGTGTTTCTTCAGCTCTTAAGCAATGTGCATAGGTTTCTCATTTATATCAAAGACTTTTAGATTTGAATATACATAAATGTTTTTCCATTTAACTTGAAATATCTTGAACTTGATGGGGTCCTAAGACATGGCAATGCTTTTCTATTTTGCTTGATGAACACTAAGGATGATATAACTTTCAAGAATATTTAAAATGATAACTATGACTTTTTCTTACTTGTGATCCTAACCCATGAAATCATTCTATTGATACATCCTTGAAAATTAAGATGCTAAGACTCTTATTTATGGACCCTTCCCCTCTTCATAATCAATAGATAGACACTCTGAAAGTCCATTCCAGACTTTGCTAATTGATCATTACATTTTCCTCACTTAACCCAAATATGATTCAGAGTCAAAATATTGTTGCAGGTAGCCACTACAGAGACCTAGGTAGAAAACCCCTGTCACCTTCTTTGTCATGCTAAGGGAGCAATAAACAACCCAGGCCAGAAGAAATATGTTTTCAAAGGAAAGATATTCACCTAAATTTATTTGAGGAAGTATAGTTTAATGGTTAAGACCATAGATTCTGGGAAACAACCTGTTTTCAACTACTGGCTCCACCTCTTTCTAACTGTGAGCTTTGGAAAATTATTTAACCTCCTTGTACCTCAATGTCCTCATCTTAAAATGAGGATAACAATGGTGCCCATCTCATACTGTTTTATGAGTATTAAATGATATAATGCATAAAAAATGCTTAGCAGGATACTCAGGATACTGTAAATGTTTACTAAATGATGATGATGATTTTCCTGAATTTTCTGGGAGAGAGCTTAGGGAGGAAGCACATCTTCAACCATTAGGCAAAATAAGGGCACCGTGGGATGGTGGCAGCAGTCAGGGCAGCTGAGCAGGCCTAGGGTCTTTTCAAATAAGGCACAGGGCAGAAAATAAATCAGAGCCCCAGAATCTCATCATACAGGCTACAAATAGCAGCTACAGCTGCAGACCGAGGGCTGGCCTTTACATGTCCGCAGTGCAAAAGGACTCCTGGTGACAAACTGATCTTTTCTGTCACACCCACACAGAGTCAGCAATCACACATAGAATAAACTCTGAATATTAAGGAGCCATTTTTAGTAGAGTATAGCTTGATAATGCAGACTGGATGGGAACCAGAGCATGGTGAATTTTGTAGACTGATTAGATGTTCCTGTCCGTACCATAGATCTGCAGTCCCCAAACCCCTGGCCACAGCCCGGTAGTAGTCCATGGCCTGTTAGGAACCTGCTGGGCATCACCACCTGAGCTCCCCCTCCCCGGCCCCTCATCCGTGGAAAAATTGTCTTCCATGAAATTTAGGAACTAGTCTGTACAGCAGGAGGTGAGCAGTGGGGGAGCGAGCAAAGCTTCATCTATATTTACAGCCGCTCCCCATCGCTCACATCACTGCCTGAGCTCCACCTCACACCTCCTCCCCTTGCCCATCCGTGGAAAAATTGTCTTCCATGAAACCGGTCCCTGCTGCCACAAAGGTTGGGGACCACTGCCATACATGATTCTGGATCATTAAGCTGCCAATAACAACTCCCTCCATCTGTAGAACATTTAATGAAGTGAACACATGTTCAGACACTGTGCCAAGGACTTCACGTGTGTTAGTTCATTTAATCCTCTCACATCTCTATGGGGCAGATGTGATTACTGTCCCAATCTAAATCTTAGAAGAGGACCAGCAGAAGATGGGGAAATAAAGCTCAGAGAGGTTAAATAATTTACCTAACATCACAAGATTCTAAATGTAGAGCCATGGCATAAACCCAAGCCTGCCTGACTTCCAGCACCTCATCTCTTAAACACTTTGCTGTGCTGCCTTGAGATTACATTGATGTCTTGCTCAGAAATCATTTCATGTGTTTATTTCTTATTACCTCAAATAGTTCCCTTGGGGAGGGGCGGGGTGCTGCACTTACTTGTTTTATATCTCTAAGCTTTCAACACGTAGCAGAAGGAGGGTAGATGCTTACAGATAGATTCTGAACAATGTTATGATGGAACAGGAGAGAGTGAAGAATTGATCAGGTCCCAATGACATAAGTTCAAAGTCTCCTAAAAAAAAAAATCTTGCCTCTCAACCCATTTACGTTTTTTTCAATTACAAAGTACTGTTTACTATAAGTTATGAACCATAAAGATGAGTAAGACAAGATCCTGCCTCAAGAATACTATAATTTAGACTAGGTATTGCAAATTCAAATGCCTGCCTGGGCTAGGCAGTTAACACAAATGAGTGAAGGGGCCCAAGAAGCAAACTGGGGTGGTTTCTATTGAGTTCCAGATTATTGTTTCTACCTGAATTCATTATTGCCAAGAGAAGTCAGAAATTCGTATTTTATATAATTTTTATATGAAACAAGTTTATGAGCCAAACAAAACTTATTTGCAAACTGGATTTAGTTCAAAGGCTGCCAGGTTGAGATCTTTGTTTTGAACAATAAGACATACACATAAATAAGAACAATAGGAGGTAGACAAGACTGTAATTACTATCCAAGGAGGAAACATAAAATATCCAGAGAGGACAGAAATTATTTCCAGCTGTAACATCAGAGAAGACTTTGTGAAGTAAGTCACCTTTGAGTTTATTCTTCTAAAATGGACCAGCTTTGCAACCACTGTGGTGGGCGGAAATGCTGCTTCAGCTGCAAAAAATGAGAGGAACAAAGATCCATCGTGTGAAATCATGGGTCAAGGTCAGGGACCTCTGAAGTACACTGTACTTTGATTTTTGTGTTTTATTTTGTTCTGTTTTTTGGTTTCTTACTGAAAGTAAATCTATCGTAATGTGATCTATATTCCCCAGAATTAGGAAAATTTTTGTGTTTTTCTGATAAGCACTATAAACTAGATTAAAACTTGTTAGAGTCCATCAATTAAGGGAGATTTTAAAGCAGAGGAATCGTCACTACTTGTAGCCTATTGCATGGTGTATGGTAGGACATGAAGCTTAAAAGAACATCAGAGTCTTGGAAGGGATCCAGCAAAGGCACCAGGACTAATTTGGGAGATGAAGGGTATGTCTTATGAGGAGAGGCTTAGGGAGCTTAACATGCTTTAGCTTTAAAATAAGGCGGGTGAGCGGAGTTCTATTGATAGCCTGCAAGTCTTCCAGTATGAACTTGTACTTGGTGTGAGATAAAATTCAAAGTCACACTGAGGAATTTCAAGAAGGCAGGTTTCTTTCTTTTTCATTTCAAGAATGATGAGCTCAGAAACATTTTGTGCAAGAAAAGTTTTTAAAAATGGAATGGATTTTCATAAAATATTTGGGGGGACATCTTCAATTTTATCCGCATGCATTCACTGAAGTGCTGAATTTAAAGATCAAGTATTCATAATATCAGTTTATAATGTAGTAGATAGAAACATCACTGTCCTGGTAGCTACAAGTGCACACAGTGCAAATTTCAAACACACACAGACACTCTGGCACACAGAGAAAAAGAGAGAGAGAGAATTCACTTAGTTGTTATTTAATACAACCTTGCTAAAATTTTACAAATTCACAAAACCTTCACCACATGCACCTCTTGTTCTTTCTTGTTTCACACATAATGAAGCAATTCCTGGCAGGGAGAACTGGAAGATCTAAGAATGTTAGTAATAATTGGAAGGCATCATCCTTCAAATTTTAAATTACTTGACAACCTGCTTTTTTTTAAATTTTTACTTATTTCATTTTGGATCTAGACCTCTGCTTTTCATGACTGAATTAAAACTAAAAATCTCCACAAAATATGCATTGGGAAAAAACTAGAAGGAAATATAACAACTTTAGCAATTGTTATTATTTCTAACTGATTAAAATTTTAATATTCAGTATATAGAATATTCACGTTCAGAAGTGGAGGTTCAGGATCAAGATCAGAGGCGGGTCCTGGGAGTCATTCACATAGTAATAGCTGAAAACTTGAGAGGGATTAGCTCACCAAGGGAGAGAATGTACACATAGAGCAGAAAGCCAGAAGGTGAATCTTGGGGAAATTCTCCCTCAAGGGCTCGGGCAAAGGAAGGGAGGGAAGCAGGAGAAAAGGCAGAGTCTATTTACTGCCACTTAGATCCAGGAGCCCCTTCCCCAGGTCACTGTCTTCTTCCAAAATGGTCATCTAAACAGAAGTCTTAAGTTTGTTCACATACCTTTTCCTATGGACTGAATTGGGTCCCCCCATAATTAATATGTTGAAACCCTAACCCCCAATGTGATGATATTTGGAGATGAGGCCTTTGGGAGGTGATTAGGTTTAAAAGAAGTCATGAAGGTGGGGCTCTCATGATGGGATTAATGACCTATTAAGAAGATAAACCAGACCGGGCACAGTGGCTCATGCCTGCAATCCTAGCACTCTGGGAGGCCGAGGCTTGAGCTCAGGGGTTTGAGACCAGCCTGAGCAAAAGCAAGATCCCCTCTCTACTAAAAATAGAAAAAATTAGCTGGGCATGGTGGCATGCACCGGTAGTCCCAGCTACTCAGGAGGCTGAGGCAGGAGGATCCACTTGAGCCCAGGAGTTGAGGTTGCAGTGAGCTATGATGATGCCACTACACTCTAGCTGTGCAACAGAGCAAGGCTGTGTCTCCAAAAAAAAGAAGAAGATATACCAGAGAGCTTGCTCTCTGTCTCTCTCTGACATATGACGACACAGAGAGAAGGTGGTGTCTACAAGCCAGAAAAGAGCCCTCACTAGAACCTGACCATGCTGGCACCCCGATCTCAGACTTCTAGACTCCAGAACTGTGAGAAATAAATTTCTGTTGTTTACACCACCCAGTCTATGGTATTTTGTTATGGCATCCCAAGCTGATTAGTAACATCTTCTGAAAAATTTCTGGATAATTTTTTATACATTGCCAAATTGATATTCAAAATTTTCTATCATAAGTTTAAATGGTTGCAAAGACTGTAATTTTCAGCATTCTATAAAAGTTGACATTAAAAATAAAACTATACTTATTTTAAATATCTCCCATGGAATAAAAATGTCATAGTGATACGATACCCACCAAAATATATAAAAGATATATAAATAAGCTCTTTAACCACTGGAAATTTAACATTATTCCCTTCTCTCCCTGAACAAATATTTTCATTCTACTTACCTCACAGGATTCTATTTCCATTTAATATAAATTTTTGCCTTAAAGTTTTTTTAAATTTCCACGTTAAATTTTTCTGTCCCAAAAGATGTACAAGTTCAAATTTTAAAAAACTTTTTTTCCCTGTGACGGCAAAGCTTTAAAGTTTTAAAAATATATATTTGGAATTAAGTTATTGCTATGAATATTATTTGTACACAATTGATTAAAGCAACATAAAATAATACTAACTGATAAATAATTATTAAGCACAAAATAATATTTTATTGCAAATGCATCTAAGTGGAAAATGATTTTTTCCCAATTTATTCATGAGTTGTTTTTTTTTTTTTTTTTTTTTGAGACAGGGCCTCTCTCTGTAGCCCGGGCTACTAGAGTGCAGGGCATCATCATAACTCACTACAACCTCAAATTCCCTGGCTCAAGTGATCCTCCTGCCTCAGCCTCCCAAGTAGCTGGGACTACAAGTGTGCACCAACATGCCTGGCTAATTTTTCTATTTTTTGTAGAGACAGAGTCTCACTCTTGCTCAGGTTGGTCTCGAATTCCTGGCCTCAAGCAATCCTCCTGCCTTGGCCTTCCAAAGTGCTAGGATTACAGGTGTGAGCCACCACTCTCAGCTTCATGGCTGAATATTATTTATTGTCAGAAGGGGACAGATTTCAGCATCAATATCAGACAAAATAGATTTTAATTCAAAAGTTGTTTCAAGGGACAAAAAAGGACATTATATATTAATAAAAGGATTAATCCATCGAAAAGATGTAATAATTATAAAAACATCCTTACCAAACAACAAAGCCCCAAAATATGTGAAGCAGTATGTGACAGAATTGATGGGAGAAATAGACAGTTCTACAATAATAGTTGGGG
The DNA here is from genome assembly GCA_023783475.1 of Daubentonia madagascariensis. Taxonomy (NCBI): domain Eukaryota; kingdom Metazoa; phylum Chordata; class Mammalia; order Primates; family Daubentoniidae; genus Daubentonia; species Daubentonia madagascariensis. Next base: position 18,780,599 of record JAKFHU010000600.1, on the reverse strand, counting down.
ACTTCCACACTCCTCTTTCAATAATGTATAAAACATCTAGACAGAAGATCAGTTAGAAAATAGAGAACTTGAACAACATTATAAACCAACTAGACCTAATAGACATATATAGAACACTCTACTCAACAACAGCAGAATACACAATCTTCTCAAGCACACATTGAACACTCTTCAGGGTAGACTATATGTCAGGTCAGAAAATAAGTCTCAATAAATTTTCAAAAATTTAAATCACACATATGTTCTCTAACTATAATGAAATGAATCTAGAAATCAGAAACAGAAGGAAGACAAGAAAATTCACAAATATGTGGAAATAAAACAGCACACTCTTAAACAACCAGTGGGTCAAGTAGGAAATCACAAGAGAAATCAGAAAATACTAAGAAATGAATGAAAGCAAAGACACAAATCCCAAAACTTACGAGATGCAGGGAAAGAAGTGCTAAGGTTAAAATGTATAGTAATAAACACCTACATTAAAAAAGAAGAAAGATTTCAAATGAGTGACCTAAGTTGATACCTTATGGAACTAGAAGAAGAATAGCAAAATAGATCCAAAGCTAGTAGAAAGAAATAAGTAATAAAGATTAGGGCAGAGATAAATGAAATAGAGAATAGAAAAACAATAGAAAGAGTCAATAAAGCCAAAAGTTGGTTCTTTGAAAAGATAAACAAAATTAACAAACCTTTAACTAGATTAAAAATATTTAAATTACTAAACAGACTCAAGAAGAAATAGAAAATCTGAACAGATCTATAACAAGTAAAGAGACTGAATACATAATCAAAAACTTCCCAACAAAGAAAGAATCAGATGGCTTCACTGGTGAATTCTACTAAACATTTTTCAAAAATTAACACCAATTCTTCTCAAATTCTTCCAAAAAAAGTAGAAGAGGAGGGAACACTTCCCAACTAGTTTTATGAGGTCAGTATTATCATGATACCAAAGCCAAACAAAGACACTACAAGAAAAGAAAACTATAAAACAATATGCCTTATGAATATAGATGCAAAAACCTAAACAAAATACTAGCAAACTGAATCCAAAAATCCCATGACCAAGTGGGATTTATCCAAGAACACAAAGGTGGCTCAACATAAGAAAATCAAGCAATGTTACACACTAATATAACGAGGGGAAAAACCCACATGATCATCTCAATTGTTGCAGAAAAGGCATCTGGCAAAACCCAACACCCTTTCATGATTAGAAAAGAAAAAAAAAAAAAAACCCTCTCAGAAAACCAGGAATAGAAAGGAACTTCCTCAACATGATAAAGGGCATGTACGAAAAACTCCTGGCGAAACATCATACTCAATGGTGAAAGACAGAAAGCTTTTCCCTTAAAATCAAGGAAATGACAAGATGCCCACTTTCACAACTGCTATTCAACATTACATATATATACATTTTATATATATATTCCTAAGAAAATACACAAATGGCCAACAAGCTCATGAAAAAATGCTCAAAATCATTAGTAATTAGAGAAATGCAAATCAAAACGACAGTGAGATCCAACCCCCTCTAGGATGATTATAATAAAGAATAAAAAAAGTAAAATAAGTGTTGGTGAGGATGTGGAGAAATTAGAACCTTCATACGTTGCTGATGGGGGTGTAAATGGTGCAGCTGCTGTGGAAAACACTTTGGCAGTTCCTCAAAAAGTTAAATATGGAATCACCATGTGACCCAGCAATTCCACTCCTGTGTATATATCCAAAATCATTGAAATCAGGTACTCAAACAAATACACGTACACTCATGTTCATAGCAGCACTATTCACAAAAAGTGGAAACAACCCAAATGTCCGTGAGTGGTGAATGGATAAATAAATTATGGTATGTCCACACAATACGCTATTATATAGCCATAAAAAGAAATAACATACAGATAAATACCACATTGTGAATGAACCTCAAAAGCATCATGTTACCTGAAAAAAGCCAGACACAAAGGGTCACATATTGTATGATTCCACTTATATGAAATATCCAGAATAGGTAAATCCAGAGAGACAGAAAACATACTGATAGTTGCCAGGGGCTGTGCACAGTGGAGCATGGGGAGTAACTGCTTAATGAGTACTGGGTTTCTTTTTGGGACAATGAAAATATTTTGAAACTAGATAGAGGTGGTGATTACACAACCTTCTGCACATACTAAATGCCACTGAATTGTTCACTTTAAAATGGTTGATTTCTTGTTATATGAATTTCACCTCAATAAAAAACTAATTTAAAAAAGAAAACAATGACAAGAAAATCTTAATACCTTAGAAATTAAGAAGTACCCTTTTAAATAATTCCTGGATCAATAAGAAAACTAAAACCAAATTGCAGATTGTTCAGAAATTAATAAAATGTGAGTACATTAAATCAGAATCTATGTAATACAGCTAAAGCTGTAGGCTGAAAATAAGGTCTAAACTGTTATAAATCCTCAATATAGAAAACCAACAAAAACAAGAACAATAAACTTGACCAAAAGTAATTAGGAAGAGAAAACATAATAAAACCATAAACTGGTTCTTTCAAAGCACCAATAAAAATAGTTGTACCCTGGAAAAACTTATTAATGGAAAGAGGGAAAATAAAAATATTTTTTAGGAATGAAAAAGGACTAAAACCTTATATATGGATATTTTTAAATTAGTAGGATAGATTCTTAAAAGTGAGCTTGCTGGTGTATACGCATAGTTTAAATCTTATGAGATTTGTGCTAGACTATTTTCTCAAAATGTTGCCTAAGCTTTGCTCAGCAATGTATAAGACTGCCTATTTTCTCATATCCTGAATGTTATCATTAAAAACCAAAAAGTTGTCAACTTAAAGGATGAGAAATGATTACTCATTATTTGTTTCCATTTTCCCAAAATGTTAAGCAACATTTCGTGTTTATTGGTGATTTCTATTTTTTCTTCTGTGAATTGCTTTTTTCAAGTCCTTTGCTCTATTTTTTGTTAGTGGTATGAACTCTGTCTATAATATATGTTTCAAGTAACTTTTTCTCCTTTCTTTTTTTACTTTTTGATTTTATGATGTCTTTTGCTCTAAAAGAATTTTTAAAGTGTTGTTTATTCAAATCTGTCACCCTTTCCTCTATGGCTTCTGGATTTTCCATCTTACTTTTAAAATGGTCTCTCCACTTAGGTTTATTCAACTACTCCCAATTTTCTTCAAATATTTTTATTGTTTTATTTTTTAAATTTAAAACTTTATTTTTTCTAGAATTCCTTTTTCTATATTGTGTGAATTAGGGGTTTATAGTTGTTTATTTCCACCCCCCACCAGCTTAACAGGGAGTCAAACCAACACCATTTCCTATTATTTTACCATTATTTTGATTGCAGTATTAATTGTGGTGGTCAAACACTGAAAATAACCTAGCTGTCCATCAAAAGGGACATAATTGAGAAAATATGGCACATTATCACACATTCATATCATGAACAATTATTTAGCTATTTAAAAATTTGAGTTAGGTCTGCATATGTTAACATGGAGGGATGTCTATGACAGGTTAAATGGAAAAAGCAAGTTGAAGAATAGTGTAAATAGTCTGATCCCATTCATAAAAAATAGATGAAGAACTCCCTATGTACGAACATATAAATTTGTATATGTTTGTATGAGCACAGAGGAAAGTTAGACCCTAATTCACACCCTGGAGTGAGGATGAGGATGGAGAGAAGGTGAGACTGTTGGTTTGTTATTTATACTTCTCCATACTCTTGGTTGACGCAGGGAATATTATTGCTTTTATTTTACAAGGTGTGACAGAGATTGGTATTTGCCTATCCAACATCCGTTCTCCACCATTTTCTACATCCATTCTCCTCAGTAACAAAACCCCAATTTTTATTTTTACTTATTTTTTATTAACAATTTTTATTATAAAATTTATTTTTAACTTTTTTTTTCTTTTTTTAAGGGCTGGAGTGCAGTGACACAATCATAGCTCACTGTAACCTCGAACTCCTGGCTTCAAGCCATCCTCCTGCCTCAACCTCCCAGAGTGCTGGATTACAGACATGAACCACCACACCCAGCCTTGGAACCCCAATTTTTAGCTGAGCCCATTGCCATTGAGGATGAAAGACTGCATTTCCCGGCTTCTTTTGTGGTCAGACATAGCCGTGTAGTCAAGTTCTGGCCTGTGGGATGCAGTCGATATATTGGGTGGGAATTCAAATAAGGCTCTTTGAAATGGAGAAAGTAAGTTCTTTTTTCTTCTTTGCTGCTGCCCAGAATGTGGATGTAATGGCTAGAGTATTAGCAGCCATATCAGACCACGAGGTTACCTGGAGGATGGTAGAGCAGGAGTCTGGATTCCTGATGATACTGTGCAGCCACTGTCATGACTCTAAACCATTTGATTTTGGACTTGCTTTGTGGGAGGGAGAAATACTTCTATCTTGATTCAACTTTTGTTATTTTGTGATTTTGTGTTATATTTGGCCAAACCTCATCTTCAATAATACAGGAAAAATCCAATATAGCATTTAATAAAATAAAATTTTAAAAAGAGCCCTATTTACCATCCCCCCACCCCTTTCCTGAGAGCACAGCTAAGGAGTCTGCAACTTTCCAGATAAATGTATAAGATCTGAAATAGGAATTACATGTTCCTAAAACAATACAGTCCTGGGAAAATCATGCAGGTCTACTTATAATCTTAATTTAAAATTCTACCTTAACCATCTGACACACTGTACAACCATTTATCCTAGGATTTGTCCTATTTCCAATTCCTCCAATAATGTTTTATCTTTTTATAATCAAGTCCTTTATTACCAAAAAGTTCCCCAGGTCATAAAATACTTTCTCCATGGATTGCAATATTTCCTGGCACATGTTCACTTCAGTAAAATGATCAGTGTATCAAAAACCCGATGGGGTTTCTGCAGAAGCCAACAATGGCATGGCACCTCTTTTGTGGCATGTGTGAAATCTGCCCATCACTATAAACATTCTTCTGCAACATGACACTCTGCCCTATGTCCATTTCATATGTGGTGTTTTGTGTAATGGGAATGCTGAAAAAAATGATTCTTTTTTAGGAACTTCCTGAGTAGAATCACAGTGTTAAACCTAGAAGGAGCCTCAGAAGTCATTTTTTAAGCCCTTCATTTGATACAAAAGGGAACTGAGGCCCAGAAAGGCTTCCTTCCTCACTCTCTTACAGTAACTCAGCTGGTTAATGATAGGTCCAGAAATAGAACCCAAGGGTTTGATTATAGGTTATTCAGATTATAGGTTCTTTAATTTGTTTCTATTAATTGACATTCCCATGGTGGACTCAGGAAAGCTACTTTTCTTTCTTTCAAGCTACTTCTAACTTTGTATTGCAGAATGTGCTGTTTTCTGGCTGACATTAACTGTTTATCATCTAAGAGCAAAGGAATGTTTTTAAAAAGTACAACAATGTGCTCAGTAGTATTAAGTGGTTGAGAAGAGGCTTTCTTTACGGAAGATGTTCATTGACCGTCTTGACTGGCCTTCCCCCCCCTCCCTGACACATAGCTAAAGCATGATGCTATTGAGTTCTAAGTCGAGTTTCCATCCTTATATGAAAAGTTAGCTTGGCACAGAGTTTGGTAGAGCTAAGTCTGACCAGCTGCACCCTCAGCCACAAGGGAAATTAAATGAGACACTGTGGCTAGTTCAGTACAAATCAATCAAAGTCTCTTCAAAATTATCTTGAAAACACACCAATAAAGGCATGTGGGTAGTGGTGTTTTCATATAAACTAATTTTAGTCCTAATGCATGTGAATGAAGAAAGTCAGGAGTCTTTTTTAGTTTGACTACTTGGTAGCTCACATTTCTCCATCAGTTCCAGGAGAGTTTGGGGGAGAAAGTGACTAAATCCAATATATTCTACCAATATCTTCAGTTAGATTTGTGTGCCCATTTGCCACCTTGAATCAAAACAATGGCTACTGGTCTATCTGACTTTCTTTGCTCATGCCCCATATATTTTTAAGTGTACAACCCAGTGGTTTTTAATATATTCACAAAGTTGTACAACCACTATCTAATTCCAGAACGTTTTCATCACGACCCAAAAAATTACATATCCATTAACAGTTGCTTCCAATTCCACCTCCCTCGGCCCCTGTCAACCATTATCTACTTTCTGACCGTGTGGATTTGCCTATCCTGGACATTTCGTATACATGGAATTGTACATTGTATGGTCTGTGGTTTTACAGTCTGTTTTTCTGTGCCTTCTTTCACTTAGCATGATGTTCTCAAGCTTTATCCATGTTTTGCATGTACCACTGCCTCATTCTTTTATATGCCCTGTAATTTTTTGAAAGGATGTTTCTTGAAAAACAGGCAAATGTTAAGAAGTATCCCTTAATAGAAACATTTGCTATTCCTGGAGGAGAAAATGAGATAAGATGTTTAACTTAGAAATTTGGCTTGACAAATTCATATTGACAGATCAATAAAAAATAAGAAAAATTTTAAAACCAAATAATTAAAAGCTGATGAAAATGAAAAGCTAATTGGAGCATTAAAATTATCATCTGAATACAGAGATTTTTCTTTCTAATCTTAGTGAAAATTAAAGCATAGTTTGCATTGGCATATCATGACTTTTAGTTTAATTTTTTATCAGCCAGCAAACTTTTTGCACTCCTGAGTCAGCACACGCATCTGTCAGACAGAGAGAGAGGAGCAAGGAGCACGAGGCTGCGCTGAATTTAGAAAGTTAGAGGTGTTCTCATCAGCCACATGAGATGGACAGGAGATTCCTTCCAGTAGGCGAGAGAGCAGAGTGCAGACAACAGATGTGAGAAAGGTCCCCGTAGCTGTCAAGTTCTTGCATCCTTGCGGCGAAGGAAGGGAGGTGCCAACATGATTGATGTTCAGAGGCGGGGTATAAAAGCACTGGGATTCTCCCCAACTGCTTGTCACACTGACCTGCACCATCTCTCGACTGCTTGTGGGGTTTCTGTCAACTAGTCCTGGAGGGGAGAAAACTCTCTGGAGAATAACATCTTATTGTGGCCATGCCAGAACCCACTAAGAAAGAGGGTAAGACTCACCCCCAAATCTTTCTGTTGTACTTTTTAATAAAGTGTGTTTATGTTGGTATTTATTTTCAAACAAATATCCAATTTCTTAAACAGACTATAAAATAATAGAATCACTGTGACTTGAGGAAAAGATCCTTTAGAGTAAAAAGACCAGAGGAAAAATACAGCAAGAGTATAATGAATGGAAAAATTTCTGATAAAGATAGTTCATAAAGAAATACTGACTAAAATTACCAAATAATAATTTTATCATTCAATTGCAAGGAATCCTTAAAGTGGAATTTCAGGATGTTAATTGCTCATAGTGAGGAAATTGCATTTTCTAGTATATTTTCTTAGGTTTGATCACAGATTTTTTACCATGTATTTGCAATTTGTGGCGGGAGGGGCTTGGAATGCTTTCTTAAATGGTTAATATATTTGATCAAGTTTTCAAAAAAGAACTTGTGACATTGTTTCTAGATTTGCTATATTTTTTCATTAAAATACATTTTAAATATATAGATGAAGGCATTCTTTGCTTTTATCAGTGTTTTTGGAGCTTCATTATGAAATTCTTACGTGGGAAGAATATCAAACACCTGGATAAAAGAGAATATCTCTATCACTGTTTTCATGAGTTTTATTGTAGATAATTTCATAATATGTAGCATTTTAAAAATAATTAAACTGAAAATATGAAAATATTCTTTATTAGAAGCAATGTTTTCTCTAATAAAGTTTCTCCTTTCTGTAAAAGAGACACAATCAATATGTAAAGCTACTGATTAATAACATAAGTAAATTGGAAGTGGAAATTATGAAAATACCTAATAAAAAGCACAAACTAATGGCACAAGTACGTTGAGTTTAATTTTTAATGGAACTATATTTTTAAAATATTAGTTCATTCATATTTGTCTTCATTTGGTGCTTACCAAATCTTTGTTTTTCACTTCTGCAAAGAAAAGAAAAATAAGATTTGCAGGAAACATAATAGGTTTTTCATTTTTAATTCTTGAAAATGTTTTTAACCATTACTTTGAAGAACCTTGAAAAAGATGCTACACATTGAACCCCAAGTTGAAATACTAACCAAATTATCAAAAGCCTTTAAAATATATTTTCTTTATGTAATTAAGTAACCAGTGTTGACAGGCCGTGGTGATCAGTTTACAGGTTGGCCTTACTTAGTGGCAGAGGGCATTGATGGATGAAGTCTTCCACCCGAAATAACCACACCAAATGCATGCATTAATATGGGAACTTAATCCTGACTGTCAGGCAATGAGTCCAACCCCTGCTAAAGTGTCTTATTTGTAATGCAAATGATTTACATGTGTATTAAGTGTCCTTTTCGTCTGATCTATCACTTGACTAACTTCTTCAAGCCTTACTTGGATGAAATGCATTTTATATTTCCTAACTGAGGGCAGAATATTGTTTTAATTATCCTGAATTTAGTAGACAAATTTGCATTTGTTGTTTTAAAGCACAATTGGAAATGACAAGAAAGGTGAAAAATTAATAAGTAAGGTGACAGGTTGTAGAGCCTATAAAGCTAATTAAATTATTCTGATTGCCAGATGTGATGAAGTTTTACTTTTTGTTTGACAACTCCATCTATTTCACTCTACTTTTAGGGAGAATGAAATTTTAGAGCTACAAAGAGGAAAATACATCTTTAATTTCAGCCACCTTCCCTCCAAATACATACTTTTTTCTTTTTAAAGAGATCAGCATGGATATTAATGTCTCCATTGTCCTTTTTTTCTGTAAAAGCACTGTTGACCTACATAGAAGTCCCTCCCACCTTACCCCTGGCAGTAATTTTATACCCATAGATTCTTTGGTTAGTTTAAATTTGGATGGTGGGGAACGGGGGCAAAAAGGTTACTGATATATTTAAAATCTGTTGAGGAAGTACAGAGATTTTTGTTCCCTTACCAGCAGAACTGATTCTTAAAGGAACTGCACCTTGAAGAGTTTTCCTTAGTGAAATCATTTCATTTCAACATTGTTTACATCAGAAGAGTAAGGAGTATGGCAATTCATGAACTATTTTGGTCCTTTCACCTTCTCCTAATTTCATTTTCACTGGGGCTGGTTTTGTGCCATAGAAACATCTGTCTGAAAGACAGCCCCAAGAATAAAACATTCTTCAGAGTCATTTCAAACTATCTGCAGAAACCCTCCCAAACAACAGATTCCTCCAGCCTCCATGGGTTTTCTGAACTCTCTTCCTCAGCTGGGAAAGCCATGCCCAGGAAGAACATGACCACTTGCTGTGAATCTTGATAGCATGCATGCGCTGGTTTGACCCTCCCTAGGATCCAGGAGGATCTGGCAACTCTTCAAAAGAGACTGAGTTTTCAGCACCTGGAGGTGCAAAGAATGTCTCACTCAACTGCCTCCCAACCTACAGTGGCTTAATTCTGGGAGTTTTCATATTGGGTCTTGGGAGAGCTGTTCTTGTAAGGAAGAAGAGGAAGGACAGGTGTAACTTTGGACCTCAAAGAGGAAGAAGTCCAATGGAAGTAATAAGTCAACAGTTCTTATTTAGACCCTTGAAAATATTCTGGGTGGCTCAGTGACTTCTTTTGGAGAATGAAAGCATTATTTTTAAGGAGAAACGACTTCCCTTTGTTTTACTTTCTACCTTCATCAGTTGTGTATGTAGTCTTTGAGAACTATATTATTTGTACTGTCAGTTCCAGATAAACATTTATCTTATACTTTGGATTCATGCAGAACCTGAGGCCTAGTAAAATTAAGCTATTCTAATCAAATAGTGAGAGAGGATGTGGAAGGAAACTTCAGATTTGTGGGATCTCCCAAAATGTTTTGTCTCATGGATCAACTATTAATTGAACTCTAGTAAGTGCCCTACAGTTAACTGCCCCTGGGTCCTGCTGTGTAAAGAAATCAACTTCCACTGGAAATTTCTCTTTTCCAGTCAAAAAAATTTTATCAATATCAAATTAGAAAATTGTAATAGCCTGTCTTCTGTGGTAGAATCTCTATTACTTTAAAAATACTATGAATAGCTATTAAACCCATAAAAATTATTTTCCCAGAATTTTATCTCTGCAGTATGTAATGATTTAAAACCATACAGCCTGGTTCTTTAACACCCTGAGACAATTGTTAACTGTCAGATTCTATGAAATCCAGCAAATTTCTCTTCTGAAACAACTGAGTTGAGGCCTTAACATGAATTTCAATTTTTTTTATGTGATATCCCAGGCCCTATCATATTTTATGTATTTAACTTGTCAGAAAAAGGCAAGAATTCCTCCCTGATGCTTCTGTGTCATTCAAAAAACCTAAGGAGAGTCACTGTAGTTTTCTCATCTTCCATGTAAGATCCCTTCTTGAAAACTCAAACATATGGCCAAACGGAGGTTCTTTTGTGACCATAATTTTAAGGAGCCATTCTGATAACTTCGGGAATCAAAAGCTTGGCGTTGTTGCAACAGATTCTCTTGCTGTGTCAACATATACATTATCTATCATATCCAACTTGGTCTTTTTCAGTAGGAATAGTTAGAAACATGGTATTAGAGAGCAACCGTTCCAGTCCATAGGGGTTTTCCCCTTTCTATGTCTTTCTTTCTTGGTCTCTAGAGATTTCATCATAGTCTCAAGTTCTGTGGGGCCCAAACCTGCCGAAATGTAGAGCAGCATTCATCACCTCTTGCCTATTTCTAAGCATTTCTCAGGACTTAGTCATGTTCAGAAAAGGAGCTCCCGTGATGGGAAACCCCCCTCTCACATTTATTCTTTGACCTTCAGTTTCCACCTGCATGAGACTGGACGGCCTATTTCAAACAACAAAATAAATTTGTCTTTGGAAAGTCATCTTATATACAGAATACTACCTTTACCTCAAATTGGGGAAAAGTAAATAACTTATGCAGAAAATAAGAGAATAGAAGAGAGAGGAGGAAGGAGGCATTTTATCAAGGACAATGATTTCCCTCCTGACTGCAAATGGTTCTTTAGGCCAAGTTGAAGATTAGGATGAGGAATAAAGAAGTTATATGAACAACTGCCACAATATTTTTTCCCTCTGAAAAAATGGCCATGCTGTACTGGAGATTCACGGCATAGATTTGAGCTATCTGTTGCAAGAAGGGATACTCTTAGGGCAAATGCATGCCAGAGGAGCTTAATACTTGGCAGAATCATTCTAACAAAAGCGGAGGTTAAGCTCACTACCTGTCTGAGGGACCCAGGAGAAAGGAAAAAATGAAGCATGGACAGTCCTTTATTCTGTCAATGGCTCACTTTATTTAGGTCATGAGACACAGCCTTGAAACATTTTATTTTAGGCTCCTTATGCACACACAATTCATAGAATTTCCTTATTTATAGCAATTTCAAAGTGTCCCTGAATACAACATGAATGTTAGAATAAATTATCCAGGCTGAAGTTGCCTTTAAAGAATGCTTGGGCCCCAAAATAAATAAATAATTGGTCTCTCTAAAAGCTTGAATAAATATAAATGATGTTTTCACAATACTTTTGTAAACAAATATATTCTTCTTTTTAATTTTAGAGGGATGTGGGAGGAGGCTGCTATGAAATTATTGCTACTGCTTTTACAGCCCTAGGAAGCATTTTTGTTATTTTTGCTTAACATTCTTATGATTGTTTTATTTAAAATTTATTTTTAGGCTCTTTATGGATGCACAGAAGAATTTTTATTTTATTAATAATTACTATTTTTATCTGCAGTCCATCTTAATTAGTCTGTGAAAACTATATTAAGAGACACAAAATACTCCTGGCAGCCACTGACTTCTGTGGTAATTCTAAACTTCATCTCTAGACATACTTGAGTGTGTTAGATAATAAAGAACAGGATTAAAGTTCTAGCAATTTTTAAGTAGAAAAATTTTAATTTCATGTGTGTACCTGAGGGGATGTGGCCATGTCCTCTTTGTTTTTATTCCATGTCAGTTCTTGATGGAAACACATGTCTTTTCTGGAATCCTTGGTTGGTTCAGAACATTGCATCCTAAGGACAGAAAGGTAGCTACCGAATCAGTGTTCTGAGTTAATCATGAAGTAGCTACTGTTTATTCAAGAGCAGTTTCCTAAAATTTGACAACATAGTGATTAAGGAAGATGAAACTGAAAAAGAAGAAAACACTTTGTCACTTAATTTCCTACATGTATATAAAATATCTCATAACCAGAGAGAACAGGGCTCTGTCCTCGCAGCTTTTTACAAAGACAGCCCCCCAGAATCAAAGCAATTATATTGCCGGGTCGCACTCAAGTCTGCTCTGTGTGGATAGGCCCAGTTCTAATTTACAGAGAGTACATTTGTTTTAGACAACGAGCCAAATTTCAGGATGTTCCCATTCATGGGGCAGAGTATTTATGGGCTTTTATGTACATTTCCAGAGTAAACTTTCAGATCCCATCAGATTGGCGTGTGAATTAGTTGATTTGGCAGAGAGAAAGACCAGGATCATTCTATTTCATGCTTATTTCTTTCTCTAAAATGAGTTCACAAAAAGCTAACTGTAATCTGACTTTCATTCTGCCTTTCAAGTCTAAATCCACTTTGATAAGACTTCTGCCCTTTTATACTCCCTTAGGAATCCTTTTTAGGCCAATTTGGCACATCAATGCAATATCTAAAATTATGTTTAATAATATGTCAGGTGTTAGATCTTATCATTTTGTTTTATTCACTTTTTGACTTATATTTAGACTAAACAGTTTTCTTCTCCAAAATTGTCCAAATCTTTCTCTAAATAGCATCAGATCTCTTTTAAAATTCCACAGGAATTCTTTGCTTGCATCCGATAATAGCTTTCTAAAAAATTTCATGTATCTTGGAACAGAATGCTCTACTTATAGTTAAAAAGACATATATAAGAATAATTCTACATTTGTCTTTAGGACTGTTCTGCATGTAGTATGTATTTTGGCTTTTTATGCATATTAATATTCATTATTAAACATAGTGACATAAACAAAGTATATTATTCATAGAATATACTAGACAGTTCAAATTCCAGCCACACCATGTACTAAGCTACTTATACTTTGTATGCCTCAGTTTCCTCATCTGTAAAATGTGAATAAAACAGTACCTAATTCATTGGGTCTTAGTAATAATTAACTGAAATAAATCAGGTAAAGTGTTCAGAACAGGGTCTAACATATAGTAAGATCTCAAGTATTTTCCTTCAAAAGCAGTAAACTCAGAAATCTTGTTTGGCATAAGGTATAAAATGCCTCACATTTAATATAAACTTTGAGGGCATTTCCACCAGCATAGGGTACATAATTACCACTTACCTCATTACCTTATGGTGATATTTATAATACATTCCAAAAAGGTTGCTACTATTATCATAACCATCATTGCCACCACCGTATTTCCTTTTTTTACTTGTAGTGAAACATCTTAGCTTTCACCTATAGAAGCTCAGATCAAATAAAAGGTCTATACTCCTGGGCCTCTGTTGTGTTCCCACTGAAATGCACCAAGTCCAGCTGCGGGGGTCTTTGGTTATCAGACATAAGGTGATAACTGGTTGGGTTGTTTCTTCACCATTCCATTGTCAGGGCATGGTCTTTCCCACTCAGATGAAAAAGTCACCCTGCAGAAGTAACTATATCTGCCACCAAGGGTTACAAGGCTTAGGTATGTGGGACATTGAGGTTTCCCTCCCTACCAGGGGTGCTTTTTGGCAGATAGGGTCTTCCTTGGTCTGAGTTTTTCTGAGATATCCCCACAGAGAACTCTCCATGACCACATATGGATATGGTGGGTGATTGATTGAGTGCTGCTGTGTTTACTGCAGTGGAATTTTATTTTTATGACCCCACCTGGCATCTGGCCTCTCCTTCCTCTATTTTTAAAAAGTCACCCAGTGTGAGGCCCAGCAATGGCTTGGGGCAAGGCCTTTAAGGGATTTATCCTATAACCCTATAACCATAAATAAATAACCATATATAAGTAAGTGATGCAGACCCTTAGGAAAGGCACAGTGAAGGACTGAGAGGGAAAACTGTTAACAATTCAAATCATTTTTGCAATAATTTCCTTTTGACCTGTGCTAAAATGTGAAACTCCTTCAATATGAGTAAAGCTCCGCACAGTAACTTCATCTATGCCACCCCCACCCCATTTGAGTCTTTAAAACATGGTAAGAATAATGAGGAAGACAAGTCATAAGATCTGAGCAAAAGATCTTATTTTCCTCTAGCCCCATGTTAACAATGAAAAGCTATTTGTTGCCATGTAATAATGACCACATTTTAATCCTCTTCCTGTGTGGAATGGCATCCCGAGTTGAAATATGCACAATTAGAAGGGCAAAAGAACAAGTTGACTAGGAGAGAGAAAAAAACCCTGTGGATTCAGAGAAATTCCATTAAGCTGAATAATGAATCATTGATAATTTAAATAACCAATGTACAATTAGGTTTCATCTATTCGGAACCTTAGAGTCCAGTCTGGCAACATGTGGCCGTGGTAAATAAATATGGATTAAATCGATTGAATCATTCTGAATAGCTGGATTCTCTGCAGAACTAAGGGTTAATTTTGTTATGTAACCTCAAAACCTTATTATTTCAACCAATTTGGATAGAAACATTCCTCAAATGTAATATATTACTCCTTGCTTTTAAAAATACAGTGGATGTAATTTAACTTTGTCTTAAATTATAGATGTCGGTGATTTGTAGCACATGATATCCTGAGAGCCCAGATAATTTGCTTTTGTGTTAAATGGGCTCATACTGATTTGTATTTTGAATTTGTGCCCAGTTTTTTGTAGCTTTCTTGCTTCGTTTCTTGCTAGAAGGTTGCTGTCTTCTTTAGTACTCTTGTCAGTCAGCATGTGAAGCTGCTTCGCTCAGTTCCCTTTGTTGTTTGTTGTGGACTCCACTCCAGGTAATTAATTTGGCTGAGTAGGGTTGAGCAAGCACTACTTTAGGAGGAGCTGGGTGCCCAAGGCATAACATTTAAGAAGGGACTCACTTTCCAGGTCATGCAAATACAGGGTGAGCACCTGAGAGGCAGCCCCTCCTTAAATGTCGCTCCTTGGGCACCCTGCTAGCCTGCCCTAGCCCCAGGCCTTGGCTTTATTGAGGACCTAGAGGGGGTTCTCCCATGAGTAAAGCACAGTAACTCTTAGTGCATGGAGCCTGAGGAGTTTGAAGACTTTGCTCTTCGGAAGCACTTTTAACTTGCTGGTCAGAAGCCATTGTCTGGATAAGTGAGGTTGCTAGGTAGCTGAACCCCACATGGGGAGGTGTTACTAGACAATAATGTCCTTCTGTCTCCATTATGATGTACTTAGGAAAATAAGTCATTGTCCTCTGTGCTTGCTTTGGCAGCACATGTATTAAAATTGGAATGATACAGAGAAGATTAGCATGGCCCCTGCTCAAGGATGACGTGCAAACTCGTGAAATGTCCCCAAAAAAATAATAATAATAATAAGTCATGGTCTTCAAAATCAATTTATGGTTTTTATTTTGATGATTCATTCATTTTATCAATCAAGGGCTACAAATATTTCCCAAATGATGTATATGATGAGTTTACTTTAAAAAAAAAAAAAAGCACACACAAAATCTTTTTCTAAAGAAGATTTGTAGTAAATTCTAAACCAGTGGTTCTCAAACTTTTTGGACTCAGATCCATTTGCACTCAATAATTATCGAAGAAACTAAAGAGTGGTTTGTTTATGTGAGTAAGTATTGTATTATATACACTAATTTTAATTTTAATTTCTAATACAGTAAATATTGTATTATAATATAATATTTACTATATTAAAATTAAAATTGTATATTATAATATAATATTTACTATATTAAAATTAAAATTGTATATTATAATATAATATTTACTGTATTAGAAATTAAAATTGATAAATGTTTAAAACACAGGAATACACAAGCACACATTCTATTAGCTGTCAGAACGTTGATATTATCACACATTATATATCATCTGGAAAACTCCACCGTGTATTTGTTAGTGAATGTGAATACAAAAACAAATGTCTTAGCATTACTAGCATGAAAATCATTTTGACCTCTTGGACTCCCTAAAATGGTCGTGGGAGCTCTAGGGGGTCCCAGACCATACTCTGAGAACCACTATTATAAATCAATTTAAAATTGTCTCTAAAAAATCTGTAATTCCCTTAATCCCAAGGTATAAAATATCTAGACCCATAGCCTATAATGAATAGAGTAGGGGACAAAATAAGCAAATAAATGTGAAAATATTAAATTAAACATTGATTTGTGTCCAAATACTGATACATAAGCAATATGGTTAATAAAAATGCACTGTCATTTGTATATGCTGATTTTTGAGGTACATTTATGATTCATATAATCAAAATTTCTCTGCACGTTATGAATGCACCCGTGCAAATGATATTTTATGTGAAGGCAGTTTGCATTGTGCTATTGACATAGGAGGTCCAAGCTAGAGTATGGACAAAGTGCCAGACCCCACCATCAACAGGGGAAAGGCCTGACAGTGTTTATTTCATATTTAATCTAAAAAGAAAGATAATTTGCTATACTACCACAAGTGACAACACAGGAATTGGCCAGGTGGAGCCTTATTCATAATGATGTTTACAATTTACAAAGCATTCACATTTTATTTCAAACCTAGAATTTTACTTTGAGAATAATAAATTATAGTTAGGAATAGCATACAATTTTTTCCTACACCTCAAATTACAAAAGGATGGTTTTAGAATATTTATTTTTCAAAATTTTTCCCCAAAAAAGTGACAGAAAGAAAGCTACAAAAAAGACCAATAATCGTAACACTTAATAACAACTTATTTTCTGTTCTTCCTGTCTTTTCTATGCTTATATAGTGTATTCATGTGATATAACTATGATCTCCATGCTATCAAAAAGGTAAATTAAATTGCACGTAAGGGCCCATAAGATATTTTTAAGTAGGTCAAATAATGTAATATTTTAGACAGTGAGCCCATGGGGAGGAGAGAACTGAGTTGTTTATGTCCTTTTAGTGAACAGACACAGACATATAAGGAGAGGTAGGAATTTTAATGAATTTTAAGACATAAGATTTTTCTTTTTCCCCTTTAAGTTACTGACCATGAGACTCCTATCATTGGAAATAGAAATGGACCATGCTGGAGAGAGCCAGACCATTTATGGAGTTACTGGGTTCCTAGTCGGTGGCAGCACAATGGCCACATATGGGGCTGTGTATTTAATAGCTGCCACCAGTGCCCGTCAATTAGAATGCCCTGGCACAGGCTGTGCAGGCATGCCATTGGTGGCATACCTGTGCTTTTTACAGTAGGTGATCATAGGAAAAATCCACCATAAATAGATCAAGCCCTTTGAAAGCATTTCAGTGCTGCAGAGGGAAAGAAAGTCTATATCTGTGAATTAGAAAGGATCAAAGAACAGCCGCCCTTGCCTAAGAAGGAAGGAGCTAGCTTTAGTTGCTGCTTTACAATCTAGTCCATTAGGTTGTCCATGAAAATATTTCCTTGGGCTTATTTTTTTCAAAGAATATCCTGGGTTCTTCTTTTTATTCAATAAAGTTTTAAAGCAGATGCTTCTTTAGTCCATCCTGTTGGCATGTTTTCTAAGAGAGATGTTGTGGGGTGAGGGGAGAATGAAGGAGGAGGATGAAAAATCAAGTGTATTCACCTGGCAGGAAAGTACCACGGACTTTGCCCTTTGGCTTTTAAATGGGCAGAAGTATAGCAGGACCTCACCTCAATAAATAACCACTGTTTGCTTGTTTAAGATTTAGAGAGCTTACCAAAGGCAGGTGCCTCCTGACCATCACAACACAGCTAACCTAGGTGACAATAGTTGGCTGTCATAGTGGTTGACTGAGGGTTATTTGCTGAGAAACTGGTGGGACAGGTTCCTTGACTCAAGTTGCCTCGCTGCTTTTCTAGCCCAGATTTTAAAGGGAGGGGATTCCTTAGAAAGGTGAGGGGTGTACTATTCCTGAGAGCCAAAACTCTAGCCCTAATTGCTCTCCTGCCCTTGTTAAGAAATGGAAGATGTGTGTTGACAGTAAGAAGAAATCTAAATGATGGGGTTTGGGCGAATGCCTCCGGAGCCTTCAGCCAGCGGGAGGGAAACCAATGGAAGACATAGTGTTCCCTGTGGGTAACGCAGATGAAGAAAGCTGCCCGTGGAGTGCCAGGGGACAGTTCTGGATTTCTTGGCAGCAAGGAGAAGGGGCTTTTGTGTGGTAAGAACAGCCTGCCAGTCAACTATATTTATGGAGCACCTGCTGCATGGAATTTGAAAAGGAGCAGGAGAAGGGCCTTGTCCTCAAGAAGCTTGTGATTGAAGGGAGAAGGAAAGTGCCCATCTTCTGTAAACCCTGTAGCGTTCCCATCCACATTTGAAAAGGGCGGGAGAACTGGTGATATTTGGGCGGTGAGCCAAGCCTTGTTACTCAAAGTGTGGGGTGTAGACCAACAGCGTCGTCGTCATCAACATCACCTGGGAGCCTTTTAGAAATGCAGAGTCTTGAACCCTCCTGCTGCAGCCCCCATAGTCAGAATTTGCAGTTTACTCAGATCCCTACGTGATTCATATGCATACAGCAGTTGAGAAGCTTTAGAACACTGGTGGAAGTGGAAGTGGTGAGTCTTGAATGTCTTAAGAAAGCAGAGTGACCTGGCTCAGTGGCTAAGTTGATCCTAAAGGGCAGTTCATTTACCTGTAGGTTTCTTAAACACAGGGATCTTACCACATCTCAGCCCCTTTTATAACGCCCTTGCCCTTGCTAAATTCATAATGGGAGCTCCATGAATTCCAGTTGCATAAATGCTCCCGAATATGGTCCCTGTTCAGTGAGGTGTTGTGCAAATTGCTGGTAATGAATGATTCTTATAGAGGCAGCCAATGAATTTGGGGAACATGCAAATGATTTTTAGAGTGGGCAAAGCTGGGCAGGACAGAAACTGTCAGAGTCAAGGGTATGAGTCAGAGTGAGAGCAATGCCTGAGCAGTTCCTTCAAGGTGATAGGAGATTCCCTGGGGCCCTGAGACTCACCTGTAATGATTCATT
This sequence comes from Daubentonia madagascariensis, assembly GCA_023783475.1. Lineage (NCBI taxonomy): Eukaryota > Metazoa > Chordata > Mammalia > Primates > Daubentoniidae > Daubentonia > Daubentonia madagascariensis. Next base: position 18,761,473 of record JAKFHU010000600.1, on the reverse strand, counting down.
TTCCGTCTAGGTCATGTGCAGCTTGGCCTTCACTGCTCCTGGTTTCCCATCTCTCCAGGTTTAGGACAGCTAGAATTCTCTGTTTCAAATGCTCTGAAAATGACTGAGGGTTCATTTTCTCTTATCCTTTCTGTCCCATGATTGATTGATTGATCTACTTATCTACATCGTACAAACTATAATGCATATAAATTTCATCAAACCCAATGGCTGTTCCCATTTTACAGTAGGGGTGTGAGGGGCCTACCTCCTCAGGGGTCCAATCCCCAGATGCTTCCTCAGCCCCACCCCAATTCCAAACATGCTCTAACACAGTGTAGCCCACAGACCTGGAAATGAGACAGATCCTTAGCAGGTGGCATGTGCGGAAAGACATGAGTGTCTTTTTCACAGACATGTCAGGATAAAAATGAAGATGATAATGATAATCATGAAGAGATAAAGCATGTTCCCTGCCCCATTAACTCATTCATTCCTGCCAATGACCCTTGAGATAGGCTATGTTATTATTTCCATTTCATAGATGAGGAAATTGAGGTACATCCCACTCCTACAGATAGGGCAACATCCATATGAGGCTATGCAGTCTGGACAATAAGACCAATCAATTCAGTGGGGAAAATGAGTAATCCCTCTGAGAAATCCATCAGCTCACTTCTTCTGCCACAGTCAGTGAAGGTAAGCCTCTGAGAAGGGAAGTGCAGGCCCATGCTGCAGAGCCCTGGCTCTGAGTCAGGCAGGCCTGGGCAGAGCCTGGCTCTACCCTTCATGAGCTGTGGAATCTCACAGGGGCCTCAGTTTATATCTGAAAAAGAGGGATAATTGTAGTACTGGGTCCACAGAGTTCTAAGGATTATAAGAATTAATGTAGACTAAGTCTTGTATGCAGTGGGTGCCAATAAGTGGTTGCTATTTATTTATTCCTTCACTGGCTATAAAATAATGGGGTTTCTGTGATTTTAAGAAGGAAATTTCGGGTTCTGCCTACTTACCAGGCAGGCATACATTTTCCTATTTCTACTTCATGCAACCGTCATCCGACAAAGGTCTTAGCATGAATAGTCTGTAATGTTTGTGTAGTTCCGACTATCTGATACGCTGGCTATTAATGACCAATGTTCTATAGATTTGGTGGAAGTTGAATTAAACCCTTTCAATTCTCATTTTGGTTTGATTTTGGACCTGTTACACAGACCATGGGGACTACAGACACAACGGAAATGGAGAATTTACATTCAGGTCATATTTACAGTTTCAGTTCCCAAGATGATTCTCCTTTATTTATTTGATTAGAATTCACCCTTGGCCGTGCTGGGATTTTAAGCCACTGTGGCTTCCCTTACAAAATAGGCCTTTGTTACATAGATGCTGAGAAAGTATGGTCGATTTGATAGTTCCTGCACAATCACCAATTCTTAATCACAATCTTCTTAATTCTTTTGTATCAATTCACTGTGCATTTAATGTGTTTTTAGCAATAAAATGAGGTACCAGGGAGATAGGAAAGGAATGAAAGATCCCTGTCTTTGTTTAGTTGGGGAGAAAAAGAAACATAAATGTACCAAGACTACTAGAAAATAATTAAATCGTAGTGAATAAAGAGTGTATTTTTATAAGGCCTGGGATGCCAGGAGAATAAGAAAGGAAAAAGGAATGATTAGCTGTAAGCACCTTGAGAAAAATGTCGAAGAGATGGACAAAGATTGCCGCAGGGTGACAGCGGTAACAGCCGCTGCTCTTGGTTACAGAGCTCTTTCTACATGCCAGGCACCGTGTCTGCTGCGCGTTTGACAAAGGATTAGCGCCCTGAGAGGTCATTTATTTTATTGTTCTCATTTTACAGATGAGGAGACCGAGGCTGTTAGAGATTAAGGAATTGCCCGAGACTGTACAACTGACAAGGCATAGAGTCAGGATTCAGACTTAAGTCTGTGTGACTTCATCGCATGTACAGGAAAAGCATGAGGTCTGTTGGGGAGTAGAACACGGCTCTTCTCGGTGGCAGGAGGTCGGAGGTGAACAGAGAAACCAGCTCTAGAACAGAGGGACCACAGGAGTGTAACAAGAGAAGGGACAGAAAGGAAGTAGCCACTGACAATGGCTTTGATGCTAACCTGGGGAGTGCAGACTTAACCAGATGGGTAACAGAGACCCTCTCAGGTGGAATAACAGGATGAAACACAGCCGTAGGATAAATAACTTCTGCAGCTGTGGGGAAAAGAGACTGAAGGGCAGAGAAACTTGTCTGTACAGACAGCCAGGGAGAGGTCCTCAGGTCTTACACGACAACGGCTCAGTCCAAAAGATAGTGTGTCAAAGAAATTGGCTTCTCACTCCTGGTATTCTGATACCCGTGTGCTGCAATAACTCATTCAAAGCCAAGAGGTCAATATTAGATTTTCATTTCTGTACTCAGATCTCTGAAAATAAAATGCTTTGACTGAGGATTTTGTCTTCTGATTGACAATAGTGCTAATGATTTTTGCCGTGATGTGATGAAAAAATGAAAGCATTTCTGACAATGCCATCTAAGGGACACTTGTGTTTTCACCTTATCTGCAAATTACATCATATCCTGCCATGTTATCTTCTGCTAGTCTATGAGGTTATACATTTTCTCTTCTTTGATTATGTATTTTTTCTTCCTCATTAATAAATAGTAATATACATATGGTCGTGTGAATGAAAATAATTTTGTAAAATAAATAAATTGGAATTTATACCAGGCACAAAAAATTTAGTGATGGAAAAAGACATTGTTGCCTCCTGGCAGGTCTGCATCACACTTTTCTTGATTTCTGTTATGGTGCAATCCATTCATTTTTCTATGCTCATTCCAGCCTGCCTAGAATAAACTAGGGCACTTAGCCTACACATAGAGTGGCTGTTCTGCCACACTGCTTGTTGTGAGCCATTGTTCTCCCTGCTCAGAAAGAGTCACTTGTGGAAAAAACGTGGAAAATCCTAGACACTGACAAAGATGAGAGGTCCTTGGATCCTACAATGTGTCTATAATATAAAAACTTTTCTGTCTTTATGTTTTATTTAATAATCAAGTGGGAAATAATTTTAAAAGAGATCACCTTCATTAACTGCCTCTTCCTGCTGTGGAGATGAAGCAGCCGGTTCACTCACATGTCACCAGTTCCCAGTTCTGGACATCCATAAGGAGTCAGCAGAGGAAATTCTATGCTCTTTGGTCATACGTATGCTTTTAGCTACTTGGAAATAGTATATTCTTTAACAGAAGCTTTAAAAAAAAAACAGACTTCATAGCCAGATTGCTCTCTAATAACTGGACAGCCAAAACCAGGTGTAAAACCTCAAAACCAGAGCTTTGAAAATTTTAGATCAGTGTAGGTGGAAAGAACTGTGCAAGGGGTTAATTCTGTTTCCCAATGAACAGCAGCTTGCCTTGTAATCAAATGAAATATTGCAGAGCCAGAGGATTTTTATATCATCGTCATTCAGAAGTGTCTCTCATGAGGGCAGGACAATGTCGGAAACACTGAGGTGTCCTTGCTCTCTGGGGAAAGGGGGTCTCATTTCTGTACCAACTTCACCTTAGTCTCTACGGGATGTGCTTGCCATCCAGGGTCTCATTCATCCTCACAGTAGCCCTATCTGTATAAGATGGGTGTTGTGGCCATTTTTCCCGAGAAGGGAACAGGCTTAGCACCATGACATGCCCTACCTGCTGCCCGAGGGGATAACTAAGTGGCGGGGACATCTGGATTTCCATTTTACCTGTTATCTTCCCATTACTACCCTGTGCCCCCTCCTGGAAATCTGTATGGTGCCATGTACAAACGGCGGTGTGTCTTGGGTCTCTTGCTGCCATGGGACAATCCCTTTCCTGCTCCAGTGTCTCTTGTGAGCACACACAGGTAAGACGGCTGCCTCGAGTGAAGAGCAGCCTGGTGCTGTGGAAAGCAGCTCTTCTCTGCAACAAGTGACCCTAATGCTTCCATTACTCTTTCTGTTTCTAGAAAATGAAGTCCCAGCCCCAGCCCCACCCCCACCCCCGGAAGGTGAGTAGAAACACTGCCTCCCATATTTGGGCTGCAAATACAGAACAACCATCCCAGCATGATTTGGCCTCCGCTGATGCTGTGAGCTTTAACCTAACTCCTACTGCTGAGAAGTTGGATGGTGACAGTTGTGATGTCAATAATAAAAATAATACATTGTATTTATGTAATCCTCTCATGTTAATTTAATTTTGATGGCACTTTGTATACATTACGGGAAGGATTCTTACGAAACTTTCCAAGTTATGCAAAAGTTGTTGCTATGCTCATGTTTTTCAGTGCGGAGGCTGAGCCTCCAGGGGCCTGAAGGATGTGCGGGACTTTTTCCCAGATAGGGAAGGTCCTTGTGAGAGTGGGGAGCGGATCCCACCTCCACCCTGGAAGATCAGCAGCTCCCTCCCACCTTGAACTATGTCACTATTGAGCACCTCCAGAAACTCCCCAGGGAGTTTCCAGAAAGGTTTGGTGGCCTCTGAGGCTAATATCAGGACCAGCTTCTTGGGTTCTTAGTACCATGTTGTCCACCAACTGGCAACCAAAAAATGAGTAAAGAGATCCAGTGACATCCTCGGCAGGTAGACACAGTCCCCAGCAGCACGTGATACATGAAGCCTGTAGACTTCAGGAGAGCGGAACTGGAGGAATAACAAGCCCAAGTGGGCTGTTGAACTCCCAGTGTGGCCCTCCACAATCATTGGTCTGCCTCCGCCACATAACCCCCAGATGGAAGCAACCAAAATCATGTGCATTTTTCCATGAAGAACCCAAAGTGCCGCTTCTCATCACTCTTCCTCCTTGAAGAGGATGAGAAACTGGCGTCCATTCCAGAATTATTCCTTGGGTATTTACCATGTGTACAACTCTGCTCTAACCCTTCAGAAGACAAGGAGCTAGTTACCATACACTTACAGATAGCAAGGTGCAAATATATTGTACCAGATGTAGTGGGGAACTCTAAATAGAAAACATTTCCCTGTATTGAGTTTGTTTGCAGCCAAATAGAAAATAAAATACAGCCTGGAAAGCAATTCAATTAAATTAAACCGAACCACTACATTAAAACATTAGGCAATACTATAAGAAACTTCCCAACGTCGTATGTGATTAAATGCGGGTTACTTGAATTGACAATGTGGTATGAAACCAAGGAGTAGGAGGTCACTGCAGACTGGTCCAGCCTAGACAAAAGCAGGAGTTGAATAAGGCCTCAGTTTCTGATCATCTTTTCAGATGGAAATTTATAAGGGAATTATAAAGCTCTTCCACTCTGGAAATCATTTTTCAGGAGAGCATTTTAAGAAATCTAACTGCATGCAGGAGTTCCTTTGTGCAGCCAGGAATACTAGATTCACACACTCAAAACGCTAAATAGTACAGAAGAGTATTGCTATGTGTCAAAATGAAGGAATCGGGCAGGGTGCAGTGGCTCACACTTGTAATCCCAATGCTTTGGGAGGCTGAGGTGGGAGGATTGCTTGAGCCCAGGACTGTGAGGCTGCAGTGAGCTATGATCACACCACTGCACTCCAGACTGGGCAACAGAGCCAGACCTCATATCTGGAAAAAAAAAAAAGAGGGAACAGGCTCAGTGCCATATGAGTTCAAACAGGGGCATGCTCAGATTTAGTTTTCTTTAGATCTTGATCTTGAAACAGTGTAGATGTGTGACATTCTTCTTAGGATCTTCTTCTTCCTTGGTATGTTTCTCCTTTCACATACAGATTTATTTTGACCAGCATTGGGTACACTGAGAACCTACCAGCTGTTACAGACAAACCTTTCCCTTCTGTTCTTCAGATTAGTTACTATCACTGAGCCACTATAAAGTTTCCCTTTGTAGGCCATATTTTATATTCCTTATACAACATTGACCTCCTATTGCTAAAATGTCTCCTCCTAAACTCTGCTAAAATTGTCCTTCTTAGTTAACTAAGATTTGAATCTCCCTTTGTCAGTCAAAAAAAAAAATCTTGCTTGAAACAATTCTTTTCTTACATATACCACAAGTCAGATACTATTTGCAGGTATCTAAACTAATATGATTCTAACACGGAGAAATGCAAACTAGATGGGCTTGACTGATAGAATCTGATGTTACTGTTCTCGTTTTGCGTTTATTGCCACTAAATTCAATCCAGAAGATTCACATATACACCAAAACATTTTCTTTGAAACTATACACATACAATTACGTATTTTATACCTTACTATAATATCTAGAAGTCCAAACTATTAGGACCACTACATGGATCAAACTTCTTTAAAAAGTCAGTCTCTTGTTGGGGTCTAAAATAAAGTGACCCACATTTTATACTCAATGCTACTCCAGCATGTTATCTAGCATGATCCCAACATAGTTGAGTGTATCTTACCAAAATCTGTATTGAGTGTTTTTATGCATACTTTTTCCAAAAATGATCATATTTATTCATTGCTTTTATTAAAAGTTTAATGTGACTCTAAATTATAATTCTCAAGTTCATAATTCATTTGCAGCATGATAAGTATACGGTATCATTTATGATCTGTTCTGTTGTCATTTATTTCCTCCTTCCCCCTCCACCCCAATGCTCGTCGCACAATGAAATGCTTTAAGACACTTTTAAAAATGTGCTTATACTTTCCACACAGCACCAAATAAAGAGAAGGAGGCCGGAACTGGACCAGCAAAAGGTGAGTTGGAGGAAGGGAGAGTGAGGCTGAATTCAACAAAATTAGAAGCGGGAAGAGGTTAGTAATGACTGCCATGGTGGCCCCATAGAATTTTTCTGCATTGTCTGTCATCAGTGTGGTTTGGAGTTCTTTGCATCTTATCTGCAAGACCCAAGCAGCATAATGACAATTGGTGCTTTGCTAAGTTTCCATTACACACATTTCTAAAAGAAAAACAACAATGATAAAGATATCACAAGCACTTGTTGAGATGCCAGCAAAGTAATTGGTAGTTTCCAAGTGCATGCTAAGGAAAAGAGGTGTTTGGTCTTCATGGGATTACACCAATTAGGAAAATTATCCAAATTACCCAGATTTTAATGAATGTTTTCATGTTATTATGTGAACTGTCCCAGGTTTCGGTAGTAATTTTCAAGGCATCTCACTTTGTAACACTATCTATTCATGTAGATTTATATGATGACTTTTTAGACTGACAATAAACCTTAAGCAAACATCATGTTGCTCCTTCTTAATTTGGAAACTCATTTATTCCTATAATATTATTCTGTTTTTACTTCATATGGAGATTGTCCAGTTTTAGAAAATGAATAATCTTTATCATGTACTTTTGTTACTCTGTGAAATACTAATTCCTTTGTCTTACCGTGGAGTAATTTTCATTACTGACAATCTGTCTTAAACTAAGGAGCATTAGTCTTCCATAGATGAAAGTTTTCATGAAGATGGATTTGACAATTTTGCTTTATATGTTTGTATCATCATTTTTATAAGTTAACCTTTTATTTGTGTAATGAATAACATAGTTTAAATTTTGGAATAACTAATTATTTCCTGACTGTAACCAGAAGTTTCTCTTTTTCCTGGACACCGCTCAAAAGCATGTTAAGTATCTCTTTGTTCCTAGTATATCTTATTTCATTACCTAATTTCCATGATATTTTTGTCTCCTATACATTAGTAAAATACTTTTTTTCTTTCTTTCAGTACATTGGATTACTTTTCTTCAGCTAACTTGAATTTATGCTCTCATGAATGAACACATAATGTTAGAGCACTCATTCTGCCCTGCCCTTGACCTTCAGTGACTCCCATGGATAGTAACATGAATACTAATCCTGGCCACGTGGGCCACAGTGTGAAGGTTATTTGCTTGTGGAATGCAGACAGTGAAAACTCCTAGAACTTCTTCCATGAGATGGGTTCAAGGAGGTTTGAACCTCTCATCCTGGCTGAAGTTATTGTAACATTATTCTCTACAAGCCCAATGGCATACACCCCTGTTTCCAAATTTGGAAAGGTGCTTGGACCAACACAGCAAATGATGTAATCCCAGAGGGCAAGCTGTCAAAGTTTAAACAAAGCCTGGGCCTGACCTTTAATCTGAAAAGTTACCCTATTATATTTGTATGCTTAAATGAGAAAATGCCTTTCCGTAAGTTAAAGTCAACCAACCAACCAACCAACCAAAAACCAAAAACTCTTTTCTTTATGGAGTATGATAAAAGAGCAAGGCCAGATGACTAGGGCATCCTGAAATTATTTAACAGTAGCATTTTTCTGACATTTGCAAGACCATGGCCTCATGCAGTTACATGCCCAGGTCCATAAACTGCCATATATAGTGAAAAAATATATATATATATATGCCCTACATGCCTAGGAAGCAAATCAATTTAGAATAGAAAGTGACATATGTAAATAAAGAAGTAGATGGAAATTTTTTCAAAATATACAGTTCTCTTTAACTATTACCCACTTTCATCTAGGACAGAGAAATTTCAAAGAAAATACTTGAGCAGAAAGTAGATGCAATAATTATTGCTGCATGTATTAATATATCCCTGGTTGAGAAAGAAGCCTTGCACAAGCATAAACAGGATTCACTTCCTACCTTCCTCCAGCATTAACTAGAATGTCCTTCCCTGCTCTCCCTCCCTCCTCAGACTCTCAGTCCATTTAATTTTTTTTTTAACCATCCAAACTCAGGTTTTACTCCTTTGCACAGTTTTCCCCTGGCCATCTGGTTCACTTTTATCTCCCTTCTTCCTTTTGATTTCTCTTGGACTTATTGCCTCGGTTTCCACTTAAGCACCTATTAGTGGTTGGGTCCTTTCCCTAACAGGTTGTAAGCTTTTGGACAGTCAGGCACCACGTCTTAACACCTCTTTGGTCCCCCCATTTCATTCCCTCCAGCATCTGGCAGAGAGCTGCACATGGCAATTGTCTAATATACTCATAGAATGAATGAACAGTTGAACTTCCCTGCTGGCTTAGCTGCTGACCATACAATGGTAATCTGGATAGATTTTTATTTCCATTCAACATGTTTGCTGGGTAGGAGGATGAACATCCTATGCACATTCTTAGTCAATGAGGGTTCAGAATGAGACACTGGTGCAGGACAGATGAATAATTTCCACCCTAAGACCAACTTCCCTAAAGCTATTGAAAATGGTCATGCCTGGACATTGGTACATTTTCAGCACTTAACTAGTCCTCTATCTAATTAGTTGACATATATTCGGTTAATAGCTCCGAGGCTGTCACTATGTAGAATATTATTCATAGCGATGCAGCCTTAAAATCTTTCCAGATTGACTAAATTGTTCTGCGACTGCTTGGAAAAATTCTGAAAATTTTTTTTGTAGCCGCAGAGAGTTGTTTGGTTCTGGAGTCAATCTTATAAATAGCGTTTGTGGTTAGATTTGCCAGCTTTTTCAGAGTCTCTGTCTGGGAAACAGCTGATTTCCCAGGAAGGGGTTTCATTATTGCTTGCTTGCTTGCCTCTGGATGTGTTGTCCATCCAGCTATCCTGTTCCCTAATACTGACCACTTTGTCCTGGGACCTGGGCAAAGTCTCCTGGAGTTGAAACAATAAAGATGACAATAAAGAAATGTGTTTAACCAAACAGTAATACCAGAAATTAGATGTGCAAACCCCTTTCAGAGTGATTATACTGAGAAGCAATGCCCTTAGAAAAATAATGCTGCTATGACTTAGAACTCTTCCAGAATAATTACAGGTAGCAAATCAATGGGATGCTAAGAATAGAATCTTTTCTGTATCCCCAGTGGAGCCAAAGATCTGCCTTTTATTGTAGCATTCATTTATTCAGTCAGTATTTACTGAGTGCCGGCTATGAGCCAGGCACAGTTCTGGGCACTGGGTCCTGCTCTCCTGGAGCCAACTTATGCTTTAGGAGGAAGAACAACCATCAACAAAGGAAGATGGATTTCAGCTTTGGAAGCAGACAAGAGTCACGGAGGGCCAAGTGTAGAGAGTAACGTGGGTGATCAAGTGGGATCATATCTTTATTTTTGTCAGCTAACATCCAACATCCTATGTGTGAACATAGGGTAATGAGAGCAGGTTTCTTCTGTTCCTTAACAAATTCCCTCGGGAAGTTCCAAAACTGGTTCTGTGGCTGGTCCCAAATGTGGCAGCAGCATTAGAATCAGAGACCACTTTGAAGGTCAGTACTTATTTCAATACCTAAGTTCTGATATTTTATTTTTACATCTTATTAGCTTAGAGTCTGTATATTTTTTGGTAAGCTCAATTAGGACAGTTACTACCTCTTTTTATTTTTCTTCCAGAAAAATAACTGCTTTTGGTGATCGCTGAAAGGGAAATAAAAACTTATTTTCTTTCCCCAGGCCTTAACATTACCACATAAACTATCAGGAATGAACCCTGTGTGTGTTAAATACCTCATATAACCTGAGGTGAAGTCTCCCTTTTGACATGAACGTGGTTGGCAGATGAGGAAGCAGACCAGCAGCAGTTCCAACGTATTTTCTACTAAATGATGTGATTTTTTAAAATTAAAAGTATGATTAAAAATTCTTTTTTCATTTAGGTTCCTTTTTGTCTGCAATAACATTGTCCTGGTGCTTTTTACTATATTTGTGCAATATTTTTGTGCAATTTACCTTTAGGTGTCAATCAGCCATCTACTAAAATGTCTTGTCCTTGTGCTTTATCTACGTATTCTAATTACGTTACTTCTTTGTAATGAACTATGTTAAAAATTAATATCACTGTACTTTTCAATTCTAAGATATAGCCATTATAAGGTACAACACTGATTTAATATATTTTGGGAAGAAAAAACTCATTAAATATACTCATTAAATATATCTATTGTAAGATGAAGCCTGATTTCATAAGCATCAAAGTGTGAAGGCAGCCAGGTGCGGTGGCTCATGCCTGTAATCCTAGCACTCTGCGAGGCCGAGGTGGGAGGATCGCTTGAGTTCAGGAGTTTGAGACCAGCCTGAGCAAGAACGAGACCCCGCCATCTCTACTAAAAATAGAAAAATTAACCAGGCATGGTTAGTCCCAGCTACTCAGGAGGCTAAGGCAGGAGGATTGCTTGACCCCAGAAGATGGAGGTTGCAGTGAGCTATGATGATGCCACTGTACTCCAGTTGGGGAGACAGAGCGAGACTCTGTTTCAAAAAAAAAAAAAAAAGTGTGAAGGCATGTATCTTCTCATCAAGAAAATACAGTAATCAAATGCCTCAAAACATGATTTATTAATGATAGGTGTTGTCTTCCATATTTTGTTGTTGTTATTTTGGTCACATACACCAATATTTACTACAACTGATTAGATTACTCTGCTCAAGGAACTCATGAATTTGTCTAAATCCAATAAGGCATTGTATCAGTATTTCACTGATGTTTATTTACAAGTCACAGATATTTTAATTTTATATGCTTTTGGTCTTTATTGTAAAATCTCAACAATTGTCTCATGTTT